>OX453289.1:2400000-4800000 GCA_949710015.1 Crataerina pallida | reverse complement strand
AAATTTTGACATATTGAACTGAAATTTTATGCAAATATTTCTTATTTCTTAGTTTCTGTATAAAGGTTGGTATTTAAATTGTGCAAAATTGGTTAAGAGCCACGCCCATAATTGACAAAAATCTCTTTATCAGTCACAAAAGTTGACCTAAAAAGTTGAAATTTGGTTTAAATACGAGTGGGATAACAGGTAACAGACACGTCCACAATATATCTTATTTAGTTTAGAATCATGCATAATTTATACATTATTAGAGGGTGAAAACATGTACCTGCCACACCCACCATTTATAAGTACACATTTAGATTTCGCCTTAAATCAAATTTATTTATTATCTCAAATTTTTTATTCTCTAGTAATCACATGATAATAATTAATATTTTATACAGTAACAACAACAACAAAAACGCTTAATTAATTGAATAATTTTAATTTGATTTGCAGTATAATCATTCACGGCTGGTTAAGTCAATCACGTGGCTCATTTAATCGTGACGTAAAAAATGCTTATCTGGCACTTGGCGACTACAACATTATTGTGTGTGATTGGAGTAAGAATGCTGCCAATATCAATTATTACCAGGTGGTTCATCTTATTGAAACATTGGGTGCTCAAGTGGCTGACTTTACTCATCAACTGAATTATTGGACTGGCATTCATTATGATGACATTTATTTAATCGGTCATTCGCTGGGGGCTCATATAGCTGGAGCGGCTGGTAAAAATTTGAAACCTTTCCTTTACAACACCATAATTGCTTTAGATCCAGCTGGTCCGAAATTTCGTCAACGTTCATCCAACTATCGTCTGGATGCTACCGATGCTAAATATGTTGAAGCTATACAAACCAGTTGGTTAGGATTTATTGAACCCATTGCCAGTGCAACATTTTATCCGAATATGGGTTTAAAGCAAAAAAATTGCTTAGTCTCGGCTTGTTCTCATATACGCTCCTACAAGTTATTTGTAGAATCTTTAACATCTCCAGTAGGTTTTTGGGGGATACGTTGTTTTACCCGCCAACCGGAGTGGCGTTGTAATCCATATGATGGACCTTATCGTATGGGTGGTGAACCGATATCACGAAAATATGGCATTTTTTATGTAGCTACTAACGAAAAAACACCCTTTGCTTTAGGCATAAATACACAAAATATCAGTTAAGGAAAAAAAAAACAACAACTCTTTAAATAATTCTAAATATGGTCTAGGTCAACTCTTAAATACCTAACAACTCTGTATACACATAAAAGGCGTGACAGGTACCTAATTACGCCCTATTTTATAATTATTTTGCTTGCAAGTTGGGTTCTAAATAAGGCTCTTGTTTGGCCCATCCATAGGAAAGATCATTATAAATATCTAAACCAAATTTCAGCTTCATAGCTCATAGATTCTTGTTGATTGTGGGCGTGGCTTTCAACCGATTTTAATCAATTTAAATAGCTAGAAAAGTCTATATAAAATTTCACTTCAATATATTTTAATTATAAAAGTGGCACCAACAAATGGCCGCAGGGACGGACATATTTAAATCGATTTTTATTTTCCTTTAATTTTAAATGAATGCAACTTTTTAAACTTGCCAAATATTTCTTATTATTATTTTGTTAATTTTGCTTTTTGTTGCTCTCCTTTATACGCCTGAATGCACATTAATTGAAACAGAAAATGTACATACGTGTGTATAAGTATATATTTATAATCAGTAACTGTATTGTGTAAACAATTTAATTTATACAAATAAAGTGATTGTGTATAAAATTGTAATCATGTACGGACGTGTGTGTGTATGTCTATATTCTATATAATATGTAAGTATAAAACATTAAATATGTTTTTCCACAAAAACATACTCAAATCTATTGACTAATTAACTAATAAATTATGTGCCATAAAGCTAATTAGTGCCAAAATTCAATAAATAATAATTATAAGCCAGCACATACATACATAAATAAATTCATACATAAGCCCCACTAAACTTATACATTAACATTATATATATATACACACACACATATACTTATATTTATATTAACACAAACGAGGTTATACTTTATATATATACACCCATCCCTCGTTTTACGCGGTACTTGTTTTGCACGTTTTCGATCTTACACGGTTTTTAAAAACAAAATAAAAAAACAAATTATGTAGAAAATAACTAATTTTGACTGCACGCTAATTTATTTCTATTTAATTATAAATCTGGTAACACTTCAGACGTATATTCTCATAAACTTGTACATATGTTGTACTTTGATAAAAAAAAAAAAAAAAAAATGGGAGTTATTTAAATGAAGTACAATATTTTTTTTTCTATGAAATTTATTTCAAATTTTTTTTTTTTTTGTTTTACAAATAAATTTGACTATTTTTATGTTTTTTTATGATTTATATGATAATTTTGTATTTAATTAAGTGTCTAAAAAAAGCACATTTATAGCCGTTTTCGTTTTACCCGGTTTTTCCATATAAAAGTTATTTTTTCGAAATACACGGTTTTGTCAGGAACGTATCTCCCGTGCAAAACGAGGGATGGGTGTATTAGACTTAAATCGGTATATACAGTAAGATCCCGCTTAACGCTTAGAATACATTCCATCAAAGTAGAACGTAATGCGAAACGGCGCTAAACGAGGCTGTCTTAACATGTAAATAATGGGGTTAGAGGAAGATGGATAGAAAATTGGTTAGGTATTAAATTTAATAATTATGTCTTTTTTTTAATTTCTTACAAAAATAAAAGCAATATAAACGAATAAAATTCTAAGTAAATCTGTTTTATTCTACGCATCTAATATAGTTTGCGTTTTCCTTTTAGAAGTTGTTGATAAGTGGTTAAGCGGGGTCTTACTGCATATGTTATAGATATAACACCCCGTCTTGCTTTTAAACTCCTGTCCAAATTTGTATCATTTTCAAGCATAATTTCAGTTATAGTGTTCAAACCCCTTTTTACAAACGCCATCGAAAGTTCTTTTTGCTCTTCTTCGAAATCATTACTAATTCAATACTTGTGTTTTCTTCTTGTTCAGTTAATTCCTTGAGCTCATCACTAGAAAGACTTGCTGCTGTTTCTTGAACTATTTCTTCAACATCTTCCACATTTATTATTTCATCCATATCAACAGAGTGTCCAATGTCTTTGCTCCTACTTAAGTCTGGTTACATGTTCTTCCATACTCCTTTCAAAGATCTTTCTGTTATCTCATTCCAAGAAAGGGTTATGGTTTATGATTTTCTACAACATTCATGATATTGAAGTTTTTCCAAAATTTTCTTGATGTCTCTTCTGCGTCTATTTTTTCAAGCATTTACTTTAATGTTCGCCGCAAGTAATACCCGGGTTGAAATAAAAGAGCGCTAAACCGAAACAGCGTTGAACGAAATAGCTTTAAGCGGGTTTTTACTGTATATGTATTAGTAGTAGTTAAGAGAATTTGCATTTTGAATTTGTTGTTGTTGTTATTATTATTATATATTTTTATTTTCATATTTGGTTTTTAGTAAAATTACAGATTTTACTCTCAATCCGTTCGTGCAAATTGATTTTTTTTTTTTATCATTCATTCAAATTAAGCTCTTTCTCTCAGAAAACGTCTAGTTGCTGTTGTTGTTCCGAAAACTACTACCCGCTGGTGTTTTTCTACTGCTGTATCCTCAAGTACTTTAAACAGAGATTTTGGCACAGTTTCAGTTGCTGAGATAATTACCGGAAGTATTCTCACCTTCTCCATATTCCATTGCGTCTTTATTGTACCCGCCAAAGTTATATATTTTTGCATTTTTTCTTTATATTTATCTAAAATATTCTTATCATTTGGCACTGCTACATCTATTAGGAGCACTTGACGCTCTTCTTTTTTCCAAAACGTAATGTCCGGCCGGGCAGTTATTTGGGCACGTTTTGATCCATAAGTATGGTACGGTCCCAGTATATTGTTATATTTCTAGTCTCAGTTACAGCATGAGGTTTATAATTGTAATATGGCTGTTGTTGTTGTTTGTTGTTGTTATTGTTTTACAATCCATATTATTAAAAAAAAAAAAAAAATTTGTTATTTATGTTTTGTAAACTTCTATGTCAAGCCAATTACAATATAATTGTAGTGGCAAAGAAATGTAATATTGTTCCAACAAAAAAATTAACCACTACATGGTTTAAATATTGTACTTGTTAATGTTATAATGACCTACAATATAATTAAGTGAAAGTACTCATTAGTGTCATTATGATATTAAGGGTAGTAGAACCCTTTACATACATACATATATATAATATGTACACACTGTAAAAATCTTTCCACTTTAAAAACACATAATATAACAATCTACACCATAATTCTATTAACGCGTATATAAATTTACATCAAAAAAAAAAAAAGAAACCATATTTATTGATTCAGGCCAATATCCTACTAATGTACATACAAATTGTAGGCGTGGTAGATGTATGATTATGCCTTTTAATAGTGTTCAAGTTCAGCTTTCAAGTCAAGTTTTACACTGTATGTGGTTTTTTTTTTGTAAATTGTGCAAGTGTTTGTTATCCGACCACGCCCATTTTATTTACATCAATGGTTAGAGAAACATATTTCAACTTTATATGTAAATTTTTTTTTTTGCTTGATATATGAAATTTTGCCAATTGTGGGCGTATATATTATTCAACCACGCCTATTATATATAAACCAAATTTTAATATTATAGCTAAATATTTGTGGCAAATTTTTTTAACAATTACGGGCGTGGCTCTTGTCTCACTTTGCTCAATTTTAATAGCGATTAAAACTAGAAGAGTTTTTATTAGCTCAATAACTTAAAAGTTACAACTGTAGGAGTTCCAATACTTATGATCATTTATGATAATTAACGATATACTATATACTCATTATAGAGTGTCTAATGTCTGCTTCCAAGTGTTGCATATGAAATAGCAAGTTTAGTATATGGCCACACAAAATCATGTCCGTCAGTCCGTGTAACAACTGAGTACAAGAAAACATTAATAATCACATAACAGAAGGATATATAGACACAAGTACAAATATTTAAAAAATTATTTTCAAATATTTAATATATATTTATTATGTTTATAAAAAGATAACAACAATAATACAGCAGCCATAGAAAAACAAATCATTACAATGAAGCTGCTGATAATATGTTCTATAGATATACAAATATAACGATCTAGGTAGAACCAACTATTTATATATATGTGTGTCAATGTATAATTTTACTTTTCGTTACACTCGTGTATGTACTTACCTAACCTCACTTCTTTATACCCACTAAAATACTTCCAATCAACACAAGATTTTATTAAACATAAATTATATACATACATACATTTGTATATGTACGGACTACTAAATGCATTGAAATTTATCAGATGTATCGTATTGACACAAAAAATCTTAAGAAGAACGCAAAAGACTCACTCACGCATAGTTGTGTTGATTTTATGTTAACAGCTTATCACATAATATTGTATATGTATGCGTGCGAGTATTCTAACATGACAAGGGAGAAGCTAATATCCAATTATTATTATACCCTCCACCTTAGGGAAGAGGATATATTCATTTTGATCATACGTTTACAACACATCGAATGAAGTCTCGGAGACCCTACAAACCATATATATTCTTAATGTGCATGAAAAGAGAAATCGTTTGAGACATGTCCGTCCGTATGTCCGTTTGTCCCTCTGTTGTTGGCACTCTCATGGTCGTAATTTTTAAGATATTAAATTGAAACTTGGCACAAGTATTCTTAGTTCAATTACGCTATTCCGTATTGAAATTGGGCAGAATCGGTTAAGAGACACGCCCACAATAAACGAAAAACTCAACATACCTCGAAAAAAATTATATATCGCACAATACTATGCCTATCAAGTTGAAATTTGATATAAATATAAAGGGTACCGTTATCCAACACTGTGCCAAAAGTGGGCGTGTTTGCATAAAAAAACACTATTTGCGTAAGTACATGAAATACATAAATATGGCAATAGGAACTTATTTTTTAGAGAATTACAAAAGTTGGAGAGTATTTAAGCTTCGGTCTTAACCGAACTTTTCTATCTCATTTTTTCTTTCTCTTTCTTTAACAGAAAATTCAAGGTTTTTAAACAATGATTTCGCTTTTGTAGAATTTGTACATTTTTGGGGGAAACACTAAGTTTTTCATTGCATTTGCAACATACAAAAAACTATGTCAAATACTCTACAAAATATATATATTTTTAATGAGCGTCTAAGCCAATCTAAACATGTTGTTATACATTTTAAAATTAATAATTTTTAGAAATTTTTATCAACACACAAAATCACAATAATTTAGATACGAAAATAAAATTTTTATTAACCATAGGGACGGGGTGGAGTTAACAAATACGCCTACAATTGACAAAAATCATACATTTTCCACAAAAATTTAGCTGTGAAATTATAATTTATTTTAAATATTTATCAATTCGGCAAAAATGGGCGTGGTTTATCTGCCACAAAAATTAAATTGAAATTTGGTGCATACATTTATAATTATCCCACCCATCAACGTGCCAAAACTGGGCGCGGTAGCATAAGGAGATATGCTCACAATTTACAAAAAAAAAAAAAAACGTTATTTAGCATAGAATCCTACTTACAAGTTATCTATAATATCTGATGATTTAATCAGCAGCCTTACATTCCTACTCTTTTTACATCGATATTGAAAATATTTAAAATTTCTTTTAAGATAAAGAAATGTCTCTTTATAAATATTTATCATTCCAACTACAACACAATTGCTGTTTTTGTTTTTTTTTTTTTCTCTTCATAATAAGAAAGGAAGGAAAAAAGAAAACAAATAAATAACTTTTACAATGTAATTTTGCCATTAACGGCATTTCCATTAATAGTAAAAATTTGCAAAATATAAATGAGTACATAAGTATATGATGATAATAAAAACAAAGGAAAAAAAAAAAAAAACTAAATGTTGTTTAGGCCATATTTGAAACACCCTACACATCTACATACAAATAGTGGGCGTGGCAGATATATAGTTGGAACCTTTAATAATATTCATGTTTAACTCGAAAGTCAAGTTTTATACTGTATACGGTTTTTTGTAAATTGCGAACATGTATTTTACCTGAACACGCCCACTTTGGGCACAATTATATATATATATATATATATATGTATACTAAATGTCAACTTCATAAATCATGTTTTTGTTATTTGTAGGCGTGGCTTTCGATCAATTTTTCCCAATTGGTTTAAGAAACTGCCTGCCAATCTATGTACCATATTTTAATATCTCCAAACTGACTATCTTGTGAATGTCAAACGATAGACAAGTCTATAGATCATACTTTGTACAATCTCTGATGCCTCCTTCTAGATATTGCAAATCTTATGACTAACTTATTGTAGTTTAGCCCCCATCTCAATTTCTTTTCGTGAAGGGTATAAAAACAAGTTATAATGAATTTCTTCTTTCTTTTCTTCTACACTTATTATCATTTTTATTATTAATAATTACAACAGCAGATTATACAATCAAAAGATGAAAATTATGAAGAATAAGAATAAGAAATGAAAATTATAAAAAATTATGTTGATGGTGTAAAGAATATAAATAACAAAATAAAAAAGATACAAAAATTTTGCTTAGACCAAATCTTAAATACTCTCCATATGTATTTACAAATGGTGGGCGTGGTAGGTATATATTTTCATGCACTATGTATTATGTATCAGTTGGTTAAATTTTACACAGAGTATGGGTTTTTATGGATTGTGGGCGTGTTCGTTTTCTGACCACGCCCATTTTTCGTATATTAATAGATAAGTTAATTATAAATATTGTATGTGAACAAACTTTTAATTTTTTATGCAATTTTACGGCGGCTATATAAATTTTTATCAATTATGGGCGTGGCTCTAAGCCGATTTTGCCAAATTTAAATAGCAATCTGCCCACAGAAACTAGACATGTGTGCTTAATATCATAAAATTTACGTTTTCAACTAAATCGATTCAGATTTTTATGCTAAACCAGATTTTATATATTTTGTAGTGTCTCTGATGCCTTCTTGTAATATAATGACAAACTTGGCACACCGTCTGTTTTATATGTAGGGTATAAGAAAAAAATAAATGTTTAACAAGCTGTATAGTATATAAGTTGTGTTTATTTGTTTTTTTTTTTTTGTTTTTGTTTTTTAATTTTTATTTCTTTACAAAATTTATATGTAAATAAAAGATGGCTGCTTGAGAAGTTAATAAACTTGTTCATAATAAGAAAATGTTTAATAACTTCAGTTGCTGAAAAATATTTCCAGGATGAGGGAAAATATATGTAAACTCTACCGCATTCAAATTGTGCGTTAATAAACACTACACCCTCTTCGCTGCTGCCTTTATTCCCTTTGAACCATCACCAACGTGACTGCATGTAACAACGTGTGATTTGTAGGGTATCTGGCGCCTCCTTCTGGGTATTGCAAACGAAAAGACATACTTAGTATACCTCCCATTTTGCATTTGCACTGTACGAGTATACACGCACTTACAAAGTATTTCATTTATTTATAAGACCTACTTTATACAGTCATCGATCGATCCGGGTTTGCTTTGTCATGTATTTGATTTCACAGTTTCGTTCGTTACTTTGTTGGTTGGTTGGTTGGTTTATTGTTTTATTGCTGTAGCTTTTAATTGTATTTTCCTGTTTTCTTTGTGTATTCGTGTGTGTGTGTGTGCAGAGTGCTAATGCATAAACGTAAATTGTTCTAAATGTTTGTCACTAACTGTCATCCTCTTCACTTTCCTTTTATCCATTACTCAGTTTTATTGGTACACGGACTCAACAATTGGAATACATTCGTTAGTAGTGAAGTGCTCAATACATTTATAGACCAATTAACAGGTATGACCAGGCACTCACTCACTTACTCACTTACTCACTGACTCACAAAATTACAATTAAGTGTGCATGTTGTTGTTTTTTTTTTTTTTTTTTTTCAATTGCTTACCGTTGAACGTACCATGCTCTCAATTTTTGTCTTTATTATTTAGCTTGTCAGTTAAGTTGAAGTTTTAAGCGAATGTCATTCATTCAGTTAACAGAACTGCAAAACACCTTTGAGTATTGTGCAATGAAATTTTAATATTTTAATTGATTTTTTGATACCCTCCACATAAGATAGTAAGGTATACTAAGTTTGTCTTTGCGTTTGCAACTTTTTACTATTCTTACTATGCTTGAATAGCATCAAAAACTGAGTTATTTAGATATATATGACAACGTGTCCGTCCGTCCAAGTATTGTTGGCATTCTCACGGTCGTAAATTTTAATATATTGAACTGAAATTTTATATACTTAGTATACTTAGTGTCTTCTGTGGAGAATATAAAAATACTTTCTACCCAAAAAAGCTATTAAATGAAATGCTTGAAAAATGAATAAATTTCAATTGTTTTGTGTACAATAAATTGTTGCAGTTGTTGTTATTATTGTTGTTTACTCTATTTAAACATTGAAATGTTAGCATAATAAACTTATTCATTGTTGGAATTTATCTGTTTGTTTGTTTGTTAGTTTTAGTATTTTGTCAAATTCAATGGATGCTGGGTGGGAGGAATAGATAGTTCAGTGGTTCATAAATATAGTGATAGATGCAAATAGAAATGATAGGTAATTATATCTGCCTCCCTCTCTCTCTCTCTTTGTAACAGATATGAAATTTAGAGTAAACTTCTAACGAGAGCAAATTTTATATAAAATTATTGCAAAAAAAAAAAAAAAAAGGAAATTTATTTAAATAAATACCTGAGTAGAAATAGTAAAAATGTTTTTGTATACGGGAGTACATATTTTCATTTGATGATTTCATCGAATTTATAAAATAATTGAGTTGATAATTGGATTTTAATTTTATTAGTACAACCTGATTATTGTCTACTTGAATGGTTAACTAGCTGACTCATACTCATTGATTTTATTAAAGTGCAAGATGTTTTTTTCTTTTTATACCCTACACATAAAATGGCCGGTATATTAAGTTTGTCATTGGCATCAGAGACGTATATATATTTTTATCAGCATCAAAAACTGAATCAATCTTGATATGTCCGTTTGTCCATACATTCTTATGTCTGTTAATGTATTAAGCTGACATTTTTTACATTTTTTTCATCTATTGATGACCCAAAAATGGGCATGGTCAGAACCCATGCACGTTCACATTTTACAAAAGGCCGTCTTCTTCGTAAAACTCAGTTTCTTTCAGTTTATTAGTTAGAGAGCATAATCATATATCTGACACGCCCACCATTTGTATGTGAGCGTGAAGGGTATTTAAGATTCGACCTAAGCCAAATTTTTTTTTTATAAAATCTTATAAGGTACATGTACGTGTACGTGTCTGTATGATAACTAACTTCCGCTAAGAGGATATATTTATAGATGTAGAAATGTTCTGGTTGAAATAATAGCTACGATAATATTGTAAGCATTCATGTGTAAAATGATGTTTTCCACCCATTTTGTTATCGTCGTATTTCATCACCGTTATAACTGTACATATATACATATATATGCACGAATATATACATGTGGTGCTTAATTCTGAAAATCTCTGGTGCTTTAAACAAGTAAAAGAAAAAAAAAAATTAAAATACGAAATTTGCCTGAAGTTAAATATTAAATTTGGGTGTGACAAGTATCTGCCTAAATTACATAACATACAAACAAATTGAATTCTTTTCGAAAAAAAAAAGGATTTTTGTAAATTGTGCGAGTGTTTATTATATAAACACGCCCATTTTTGGTACATAAGTGGATAAGCTAATTATGGTTTAAATTACCTGGAAACATTCGAAGCACACTTGTAACTGGTATAAGATAAAAAATAGGAAAAAGATGAAAACTCTCCAGTAACGTCTTAAGAGGAAATTTTGATAAAAAAAACTTTCCGGATTAAAGGAGGTGATGATCAGCATCAAGTTCCGTTCTTTTAACAATTTTCCTAATTAAATTTTTTTTTTTCAGTAAAATTCCAAGATTTTTAATTTTTTTCTTCACCCAGTATACCTAAAATTTTACGTTTCGGAGTAATTCCCAAAATCTAAAATTAGTGAAAAAAAAAAATTGCATCAACATTTTATCACTTAATATATTTCCACGGTTAACATCTTCCAGTTTATTGCGTTTTGTTTTTTTGCTTTAATTGTTGCTATTAAAAAAGGCATTTAAATGCATTTAGCCGTTGAGTTCGTATGTATGTCAGTGAATAAATTGTTAAAAAAAAAGAAAGGAAAAAAAAACTTTAAGGATTTTAGCCACAGTAACAATAAAAAATATTCATTAATTTTTTTTCTTTACATTCTTCTATGTCTCCCTCTCTCTCTCTGTATGTGTCTGTCGCATTTTTTTATTTACGTATGATATTGTTAGACTAGCATCACGATCTCCCATAATTGCTGTAGCCTTGTATACGTATAGACGTCAAGTACTGTAGTAGTACTACGTATAATAGAAGAGAGTAGTAGTACGTATAATAGAAGAGAAAAAGTCAAAATGACATTAAACGTGAGTATTATGGGTATGAAGCGAAAGAGATATTGCTGTTAAAAGCTGCTGACAGCACAATTGTATTGTGTTGCTGTAATTACTTTTGTCTTTATCTTATACAAGCTACACATAATACCACGACATGCACAGGTTTGACACTAAAATCAACAACAACAAAATTACATAATAATTACAATTGAACGCCTTATTGTGTTGAACAGCACACCATACAACGTTGTAAACATTAAAGCTTAATATTGTTACAATAACAATTTTAACATAAGTACTGTTTTATTTAACAAAAAAACCTGAGTATAGTCAATCAAAGCCAAATCAAATGTTTTAATTATTATTATTATTGATGGGAATTATTAAAAATGTTTAAACAGGATGTACGTACACAGAGGGTTTTTCAATAAGGACATAACATAACATAACATAAATTTAAGGGCTTCAAATGATCAAGAATTTTAAATTCTTAAGTTAATATGAATTTTAACTGTGTAACTCAAGATTTTTAGCCAAAATTTGTCACAGTGTAGTTTAAAAGATTCAGAATTCTTGTGAATGATGTGGATTTGACTGATTTGGTTTAACTTTAAACTGAATCGTAAATGCAGCTGCAATATTTTCTGGACTTTGATGGGTGCTTTATTTCACTGGTATAGAAATATGCAATAGTTTGTTTATATTTTGAATCGAATTTATTTACTAAAGCTTGCACAGCTTGTCTGGTCACACGATTATTTCAACCGAAAATTGGAGTAAAAGCTCCTTAAGTTGGTCGTTTGTGAATTTTACGTTGATAAAAATATTAGTCGGGACTAACAATTTGACATTAACAAATCATAATAATTCCTATTTTAAACATAAGTATTTTAAACATAAAATTGTTATGTTCTTATTGAAAATTAGTTTTCAAAGCTTTTTTTATGCCCAGCAACACCTGCCTCTTATTTGTAACTTCATTAAAAGGTATTGTTACATTTAGTAGCCTACTGATCCAACTACTTCCCAGCGAGCTCATTCCCAAGCTCTTCATATTAAAGCATAAATTAGGGAAATATTAATTTCAAAAGACAGACCGACAGACCGACAGATGTGTAATTATTTAACATTTATTTGTTTTAATATTTATTTCATACATTGCATTACATTAAATATAAATCCCTTTGATATACATTCATATACATGTACTAACACACATGTGAACAACATTTTTTATTAATTAATGTGAACTGTATGTAATTGATTTCAATGCGATTCGTTTCAACATCAATTGTTTGTTAACTGTCTGCGGCTATTAGCACATGTACCGTTATAAATACATGGACAATATTTTTGTAAAATTATCGTAAACACATAACTATCTACATACTTGTATGTAAACTTATAAATATACAATGAATAAAAAAAAAAAACACATTGCAACACAATTAATTATAACGTGTCCACTTAAACGGGATGAAAAGGTCAACAACAATAAGTGCCTGTATAGTGTATGTTTATGATCTGATGAAATATATATAAATTATAATGACAACAACATTTTTGCTTAAATGCTTGATTGAAATTCAATTCAATTCAATTCAATTTCAGTTCAGTTCAGTTGAGTAAGTCAGTCAGTCCATGTTTGTTGGTGGTTTCCTGGCTTGATTACCTTACACATTACACACAATCATGCAAAATTATGTGAACGAAAGCATAGCAATGGGTGTATATATGTATAGGTATAGCTTTAATAAGCCATATTACCACTTACACATAAATTAATCATATGAGTTATTGTAAAAGCTTTCATACACATACTATTCCGTTCAAGCCTCGTGCTAGGTGATGCATTTAAAAAATTGGTTTTTGTATAAAACTTTTTCTTTATATTGTAATTTTAAATTCTTATTATTATATTGTTATACATAATTGTTATACAGAAACTGTTATAAAAAAATTTTAATATTAAATACTTTTTTATATCCTTCACATAAGATGGGGGATATAGTCAGTTTATCATTCCGTTTGCAAAATCCAGAAGAAGACGCCTGAGACCCTACAATGTATATATATTCTTGATCAGCATCAAAATCTAGACATGATTGTCCGTATGTTCATCTGTATAAAGCTATGAACTTGAAATTTTGTACAAATATTTAACCATTTATCGATGTGTTAAAAATGGGCGTGGTAAGATAACATGTACGTCCACAATCGACAAAAATCTAAATATCTGCCACAAAAGTTGACCTAAGAACTTGAATTAATTATCTCATCTATCGATTTGTTAAAAATGGCCATCATTGTTTAACAGAATTTAATTTACATAAAAACAAACACAGCACAAAACTTGACTTGCAAACTGATACGTAATACTTACACTATTAAAAACCGTTAATCACGCCCACTCTTTACATGTAGATATGAAAGGTATTTAAGATTTGTCCTAAGGAAATTCAGTTTTCTTACTTATTTTATATATAAATATCTATATAACAGTTTTAATTTTTGTATAACAGTTTTAGAATAACACTTTGTGGTATCTACCCTCAACATACCGTACATATAAGAATATTTGAACGTTTAAATTTTTGTATAACAGTTTATATATAATAGTTTTTAATATCTTCTCTTATTATAGAGTACATGTGTTTTTATACCCTGTACTAAGTTTGTTTGAAATTGGACATCAGAAACCTCAGAGGCTCTTTTATCATTAGGTTCATTTTCGCATGAAGAAGAAGCATAATGATGTCCCTTCCCACCCTTTCATTTATGATATCATAATGTTAATAATCGTTGAAAAACTGCAAGCAAAGTTTTGTTTAATAGAATAAAACATACACACACATACGTACATATGCTTTCTCTGTGATAATGATGATGCTGCTGTTGCTGCTGTTTATTATAATTTTTTTCCTCTTTTTTTTTTTTTGCTACGCTTAATATTTATATTACAAACATTTACGTAAACATTTATATTTACATACATTGCAAACGCTGACTACAATTTCCGCCTCTTTTTTTTTTTTTTTTGTGTCAGAATGGAAGCATTGTGTGGTAGGTGTGTACGTGTAGTATATAATAATTTCTATTTAAACAAACAACGCCTCTTGCAATTATGAATGTGTTATGAGAGTGCAAGCACGAGTGCCAAGTGTGGCGTATATTGTATACCACCAGCTCATACAAAGAGAGTTTAGAAAATAATAGAAACCATAATGAAAGTTTCAACACATTTAAGTCAAAATTAAAAAATTTATGCTCTAAACGTGCTTAGCTTGCATAGACATGCATGTTGTATAATTCACACACATGTACACACTCACACGTTTTTGCCATGTATTATAACAATATATTTTAGGGCTCTCTTACGCCTACTGCCCCTTCTCGCACTCTCTCACTCTTTCTCATTCTATAAGTTATAATAGTGTTGTTGTTGTATAACTTAAATGCTTAACTATGGATACTACTTTGTGTGTGTGTGTGTGTGTGTATGTTTGTGTGTGTGTGTGGTTGGTTATCTAATGCATTATAACTGAATTGTGAGTGAACTGTAGTAAATGAGGGTACAATGCTTGTGCAACACAACAACTACAACAACAATAACATATAATGTGTTTTAGTTGATTATATAATATCATGCACATTGTTACAATAGATCCACACACGCACACACACACGTATTTACACATTTATTGTATATGAGTTTAGAGGCAGTTGTGATATATTTTGTTAAACTTAATATCATAAATACATATATTATCAGGTCAGCTGAAAGGAAGAAGAAGACCATTGAGAAGCATAGCTATTGTATTCTAACCGCCTTTGTTGATCTAAAAATCTGTTAAATGGTCTCTTAATTATCTTAATTGGTCATAGAAAATTAAATTATTTGTAGCATTTCCACAGGTTTCTACACCCTCTACATAAGATGAGAGGGTATACTAGCTCTGTTATTTCATTTGTAACATACAAACTAAGAATCTGAGTCAATCTACATATGTCCGTCCACTCTTACAGTCATAACATTTTAAGATATTGAGCTGTACAGATATTTCCAGCTTCTGCACGCAGAATGCTATTTAAAATGGGCAAAATTAATCAAAAGCCACGCCCACAACTAGGGAAAATCCATAAATATAATTACCCCATCATTGATGTAACAAAAATGGGCGCGGTCGAATAACTGGTCGATGTAGAAACTGTTGTAAAACGCAAAAAACATGAGGAACGTTCGGACACTACTACAAATACACAATTTGTTCAACAAGTACAAGAGATCCTGGAATTCATGGAATTATAATAAATTTTGCAAAAAATATAAACAAATTATTTTTAGTGTATATAATAAAAAATATTTTTAAAAAACAAAAAGAAAAAACAATAACAACTATTAATAATAATATAAGGAGTAGAACTTTTGTATGATTAATGTTATCAAATATTTAAAAAATTAATCAAGAATTGCCAACTGACACTGTTGAATAGACGGACCGATGGACATTCTTTTAATATAATTTCAATATACGCCATTTTCTATATACGGTCCTAATCCCAAAAGATAATCTTACTCCCAAAGGAGTAAAGACCGTTGAGCTCACTTTCTCTTTCTCTCTCTTTATGTAAACGTTACTCTACTTTATTTATTTTTTTATATATTGTAATCAAAAAATTTCACCCTCTTGCGCTTGTAAGCCTTTAGCTAAAGCTAAAAATTGATATATGTTGCTTGTGTCCCATCACTCATAGTCGCTACATTTAATCAACATAAAGTAATTTCAAGAGATTCATAAATCTACAGCATAAAACATGAATATACACACCAACACACCAACTACAAAATGACTTCACATCACATCAACACAATAAAAAAAAAACAAGTAAAACAACTAAATTTGACTTAAGCCAAATCTTAAATACCCTTCACATCTACAGTAGTGGGCGTGACTGGTATGTAGTTACGCCCTCTAATATTATATGTATTACGTATCGGCTTGAAAGTCAAATTTTACGTGGAGTATAGATTTAGTCTGTTATTCAACTACGCCCATTTTTAGCACATCGATAAATAAGTTAATTGTAAATATGAATACAAAATTTCAACTTGATTGTGGGCGTAGCTTTTGACTTATTTTGTACATTTTAAAAAGCTATCTGCATAAAAAAACTATATTTTCAGTTGAAAATCTCAAAATTTACGATTGTGAGAATGCCAACAACAGACAGACACAGTTTTTGACGCTGATCACGTTTCGTAGGGTCTCAGGCGTCTTCTTCTGGGTGTTGCAAACGGAATGATAAACTGAGTATAACCCCCATTTTATATGGAGGGTATAAAAACTATTGTAAATAATGGAATTTTATGACTTTTATACTGGAATAAAGACAGAAAGACAGAGAGATGGAGAGAGACTTTAGAGTGGTTTCATATTAAGCCTCCTACCCTTTAATACCAACATTCTGTTTTTTTCCATCTTTGTAAAGTTAAAATATCACAAATATTTTATAAACACAACACTTGCTACAAAGTTGAAATAATAGAAAAAGACAAAGAAGACAAAGTGACATCTAAACTAACATCAAGTAAAACAACATGGAGTGACTGTCTCAGTGAAAGAATTTATTTAAAAAGAAAAGTTATTTTTGTAAATAAATAAATCTCTACCATTACCTACACATACACACATACACAAAGACACAAGGACACACCTGCATAACCATAAAAAAAATTTATAAAAACAAAAAAACAAAATATTAGATGAAAGAAATTCTTACCTGCAATTATTTAATAATTAAAAATTTCCCTGAGATTTATTTACAAATATGTCAAACTTTTCTGTTCTTTTAACCTTAGGACCTTACCCCTATTTATTTATAAATATATTAAATTTATCACCCAGAAGGAAAATCTACAATAGTTAAGACATAGTCCGCCTTTTGTTGTCACTCTGATTATTGTAGATTTTATTCGTTGAAGTTCCACGTCTACAAAATTAAAAATCTTTCTAGGTGCCATAAAAATTTCCCCATAATTTTATTTATAATTAGTAATGTTCATGGTTGTGGTAAAAATGGGCGCGGCACTCCAACATTTTTATTACAGAATTTAAAGTATAAGTTATAACATTATTAAAGGGCATAATTAGGTATCCGCCATGCTCACTATTTGTTTGTAGATATTTAGGATGTGTCCGTGCGTCTGTCTCTTATTGGCATTCTTATCGTTGTGAGTTTTAAGAATTTCAAGATATATACAGACAAGCAGATTGCTATTTGAAATGGATAATATTGGTTGAGTGCCACGCCCATATTGGACATCAATTTATTTATCTGTCACAAAGATTTGCCTAAGAAGTTAAAATTTCGAATGCAATGGTCCCCTCCATCGATCAGATTGTAGACACGCCCACAATTTACAAAAAATCGTACTAAGCATAAAATCCGATTTGCAAACTGATACGTAGTACATATAGTATTAGAGAGCATTATAATATACCTGCCACGCCCACTTTGTTTATAGGTATAAAAGATATTAAGATTTGACTTAACTCAAATTTATTACAGTTTTTTTTTACTTGTTATTTCTGTTGTTTCTTTTCAAACTCAAACTCACTCAAGTGTATTGAGGTGGTGGTGACAACATTTGTTTTATGGTTTGGTTAAAATTATTTCTATTCTTTATGTATACGTTTTTTTTTGTGTTTATGTTATTTATGTGAAATATAATTATATATACATAAGTGTGTTTAATCTTGAAAGTGGTCTAAGTCATAATTTCTATACATAAAAAAAAAAAAAAAAATTTAATTTTTTCACAAAGAAAAGTCAAGTACATATATGTATATTACGTATGTATATATCATTTATTTTATATTTGATTGTGTTATACGTTTAAACGATTTTATTAATTTTTCATCCAAAAAAAAGTAAAAATAAAAATAAATTTCCAAGGCCTTCAGGGCGTATAAGTGATAAATAA
This sequence comes from Crataerina pallida, assembly GCA_949710015.1. Lineage (NCBI taxonomy): Eukaryota > Metazoa > Arthropoda > Insecta > Diptera > Hippoboscidae > Crataerina > Crataerina pallida. The sequence goes on along the minus strand of OX453289.1, from coordinate 4,781,442 downwards.
TTAAAAGTTATTTAAATTAAAACAATTAATTTATATGATATATTTTGACAATTTTACAATTTATATAATTGTGGGCGTGGCATATCAACAAACTTATTATATCTTTTATCTCATATAAGAAATATGAAAACGTACATCGATGCCTTCATTTACGCGGTACTTATTTTACATATTCACACGATTTTAATGTTTTACTTTTACACGATCCTTCTTTTACAAGGTTTTTACTTTTATACATTTTTTGTACACATATAGTTTTCCTAAGAATCCTTTTGGTGGAGGACAAATTATTCAAATTATTTACATATATTCTTAATTAAAAACTTAATCGATTTAGATATGTAGGTTTATCTGCTGTTGACCTTCGCACTATGTTATTTTTTGATATAATCAGCTTGAAATTTGTAAATTTATACAGACACAAGAATTTCCGCTATTTAAAGTGGGAAATGAGATTGCTGACAAGTGTGCCAGAATCGGGGCGAGTAGACAAGACATTAGCGAGAGAGTGATGCTGCGTACCCCCTTCTCGGAACTAAATAGCCGACTGGATAGGGAGGAGGTGAGACGGATAAACAGTAAATGGAGTACTCTATCGAATTGTTACATATCTCGCACCCTCTGGCCTCGGCTAAATTATAAACGAACTAAAGACCTACTAAGTCTAAATAGGAAAACGATATCTGCGGTCGTAGGAGTTCTTACGGGACACTGTCACATAGGCCACAAAAGGCCTACTTATTGGCCTAAGTGAAACGTTTTTATAAGCATACACCCGACCAACCTAACCTAACCTAAATTCGTCAATATAATTTAAGAGACACAATAAAGATTTAAATCAATTTATCTACCATAAAAATGTAGCTATAACGTTTAAATGTGGCCCTCAATCGACAAAATTCTACATAAGCGGTACGAAAATTTCCCTAGTTTAAATTTGATAGACATAATTATAATTGATTCATTCATCTGACAAAAATAGGCGTGGTTGAATAAGAGACAAACTCAAAATCAACAAAAATCTTTATAGCTGCCACAAATATTCATCTATGAACTGGAAATTTGATATGCCTATCCATAGTTATTTCACTCACCGATATGTAAAAAGTAAACATAAACCTATATATCTGACACAAAAATTGACCTATCCAGCCCATGCATCGATGTACCAAAAATGGTTACGGTCGAATAACAGACACTCGCACAATTTACAAAAAAATTATATTCACCATAAAATTAAACTTGCAAACTACATACACCATTAGAGAGAGCAACATATACATATTTGCCACGCCCAACGTTGTGGATGTAGAGGACATAAAAGATTTGGACTAAGCCAAATTCATTTTTCTTACTTGTTTGCTAATAAAGTTGTGATTGAACAAAATTATTACTTAAGGTAAACCAAATAAAAAAAAAAAAAAACTCTTTATATGATGATGATGATGATGTTGGTGATTCTGTGGCTGAATATCTAAATGTAACTTTTCAAATATATAGTTTTTAAATCCAATGTGCATAAAATTTTTATATGGTATCAAAATGTAAACAAAAATCTCACTTAACATTTACGGTAGTTGTTCAAGGATAATCAAATGTATGTATGTATGAAAAGTTTTACCTTTTTTTTTCATTTTCTATGAAACTCTTTACAAATACATATGTTTTGAATGTGCTTGTGTTGTATAAATATATATGTGTGTGTACGTGTGTTATATATATACAACCACAAGCAATTTAAAAAGTAGTTACTATACGTGTAAACAGGTGTGAAAACAATTTATAAAATATTCAATTTATTTTTTTTATTTTTATTTTTTTTTTTTTTTTTTTATAATAAAATTTTGTTAGATGAATAATTATGTAGTGATATTGATTTATTTTTCAATCGAAAATGTTGTTTTTAACTAATAAATGGTCGTAACCATATCTATGGAATTTATTGAAAAATCATATTACATTCTATTACATATAAACAAACAAGCTTGTGAACCAGTGAACATTATACAAGTATTCTATACAATTTAGTAAATTTAATAAATTTAGTCTTCTTGATGAATTAATTTATAATATATTTGAAAGTTTTTATAACAGTTTCATTTTTAAAATGTTTAAATAAAATAAACATAATATTTAAAATATATAAAATTTTTCATTTGTATAACAGTTTTTTAATATGTATAACAGTTTAAAAAAATTATTTAAAATCATAAATTTTTATTCAATAATGGACTTCTAGTAATATTTATAATATATTTTTACACTCTTCCTGCCTTAGATACAATAAACCATAACCATTACTTTAAAGCTACGTGCAAACAGTTATATATGTATATGTATATATATTTCAATGATTATAGAAGAAGAATTTACAAATGTCATAAAACGGTTCATTTGTGTCTATATGTTTGTCTGTCTGTTTTATGTTGTAGAAAAGGGAATGCATACGAGATAAACGTCTACCAGACAGATAACAATTTACAGAAATAAATCAAAATTGTCATAAAATAACAACATTTATCATAGACGTGGTACGTGTATATGCATATAAATAAGAGTATGCTCTCTTGTCAACAATAACCAACTGAGATTACTCGTTTGGATGACATTTTCTATTTTATCCTAAATGTACATGTTTACACATATATATGTATATATTTCTAGTTCTTCTGTACATATGCCATATACACATATGTAGATAAGAATGCGTTTATCAATTTAATTATATTAAATATAAATAAAGTATAAATTTCCACCTTGTTTATATGCCAGTCTTAAGAAGACTGCTATAGAGTTGCCACAATTAAAATAAAAGATAAAAGCACAAAATTTTTCATTTTTAACAAGAGTTTAAACATTTTATTTATATTTTTATTATATTTTCTATACGGATATAACAATTTTGTATTTAAATAAAATATAGAATAATTAAGATATTGAGCTGAAATTTATTATCGATATAGTACACATGTTACACTTAATTATAGAATTATTATAATCGAAAATTGAAGATAGATAGAATTGCAATAATAATTTTTAATAATATTCAATAGTAACTTGTTTGGCAATTATTCTTCATTATAATAAAAATGTTAACCTTGACTGGCATTTTTACATTGACAGATCATAAAAAATATTTAAGAGTGCGTTCGTATTAATAAGCAAAATTGTTATGTCCCTATTAAAAAAAAAACGCTTTATATATAATTTTTAAGGAAAAACAGTTTTTTCCGTTGGGCAACTCTGCAAGTACTTGCAGTTCTTCAATATAAACTGTAGGCCCCCTATAACATGGATTCATATAAGACAGATTATTATAACACAGCAGAAAAATTTTAATCGTGTTCATATAACAGAAAACAACCATTTCTCATTCAATGGTCATAATATATTCCTAAATTGTTCTATTTGTCATGTCAAGCTTGCTTATTAAAGAAAGTTATTTTCTTTAAATAAACTATTATGTAATGAAAATTAATTTGACTTCTACAACACGGCTTCATTGAATACCGAACGTATTTACTATCGTGTTATAGGGCGGTCTACTGTATAAATATAATATAAAGAAAAGCTGTAGATACAAGGTTAGTTAAATTTTTAATATAAATAAATTAAAATGTATGTTGTCGTTGTTGTAAATTCTAATAAATTTAAACATTATTTATTATTCAATTATCTTATATTTAATTTTGTTGGAAAAAATTTGTATAATTATATAAAATACATAATTTTTAAAAAAAAATTAATTAAATCGATTTATAAGTTGTTAGTAATTGAATTAAATGAAAAATTTTATGAAAAGAAAAACATGAAACATTAAACAATTTTCTAAATCACATTTAGTCTAAGGATAGGTTTGTAATAAAGACGCTCAAATTTCTGTACTTAGTTGTTTAACAGCTTAGATTTATTTGGTAAAATTATTTAACAGCTTAGGTTTGTTTAAAGTAGTATATAGAATTGATTCACACTCTAGGTATAAGTAGGTAACTTCATTCATGTTGTTACACCAGGCCTTACACCTTATTCCCTGCGAATTATAGCCAAGTTTACATCTTGCGTTTAAACGATGAACTTAGGAACGCCGTGTGATCACTAAGTGCACTTCTATGAAATTTTATTCTTGCAATGATAAGACTTTGCGTTTAGTTCATAACTTGGAAAACTGTGTATGCACTTAACTGCACATAATGTCGACTATGGTATGAATTTTATTTTTAACTCTCTGCTAAAATGTTGACGCCTTACGGGATGGTACCCGAAGAGTGCAAAGCTTTGTCGATCATTCTCGACAAAACTTTGGTTTGGTCAAACTGATTGGAACATCGTGGAAATATTTCAATATGCTTGATGACGTGGCGTTGAATGGAGTTACCAGCTAAGCTTAAGACTTATAACAATATTTCATAAATTCTTCTAACATATACAACAGATACATGTTATAATTAACTGCTCTAGGCTGATCTAATAAGTAGGTGAGAGGAAAACGAGTGAGTAGCGACTCGTCACAGTAGATATATAGAATTTGGTCGATTGTTAGCGTGTCTATTAATCAACCACGCCCAATTTTATTACATCGATGGATGGAAAAAGTAAAAATATTTTCAAATTTCTTATGCGTGGGTTAATTTTTGTGGCAGATGTGGAGATTTATGTTTATTATAGGCGTGTCTGTTATCCTACAACGCCCATTTTTCGCTCATCAATGGATGCAGTAATTATAAATGTATATACTAAGTTTAACCTTCATAGCTCAATATTTGTGGCAGTTATATAGATTTTTGTCGTTTATGGGCGTGGCCCTTGTTCGATTATGCCCACTTAACAAATAATAGCGACCTGTGTGCAAACACTAAAATGAAACAGTTATAATCAAACTAAAATTGGTCAACTTCATAATCATTACAACAGTTTAATTTTTTTTTTTTTTTGCCATTTATCCACGGGTATAACAATTTACAATAATATGTTATAAATCTACCCTAAAACATTTGAAGTTTAATGTAAAAGAACAATTTTTTTTAAACAATATAAAAAAATTTTAAAATTTTTGGTCAGTAAAAAAACTACATTTCAATTATAATCGATTATTTAACACAATAAAAATCATTTTGTACGTTTTTTTATTTTTTTTTTTTTTATTTCATACATTTTGACAATTATTCAAGATTATAAAACAGAATCAAAAGCATTCATTTTTAAACACTGAACACCTGAATGCCTGAATGAACACTAATAATAATATAAAAAAAAGGGGGAAAAAAAAAGTAAATTTAATGCATAACAAGGCAACCAACAGGAATAAAACAATTTGCTGTGTCATGTTTTAAACATTTAAATATAAATATTTGTATAGAAAATGACGTGCGTTTCGTACACACATACACTATGTGGATGTCTATATCATACACTCTCTCTCTCTCTCTCTCTCTTTGTCTCTTCATACATGCTGTGTGTACATTAAAGCATATTATGCATATCATATATTGTATGGCAAAATGAAAGGCACACATACACACTTATAAACATATTAACGTAAACATCACACGTACATATCCCATTTACATACATTTATATATAGCTGTCTGTACACAAGCGTATGGATATAAACACGTACACATTGCCACCTATTAAATTTTGCAACATGGTGTGAATTTTAATATCACTACCGTTCACAAATGTATATGGTAGTGTCTGCGCACACACACACTCATATGCATGTACGTGAGTGCATCGATATTTGAAGCATACTTACAATTGAATAATTGTATGATGTTGAAAATGGAATTGAGACAAGTAAAAATAAAATCTTAAATACCCTACAAGTCTATATAAAAATTGTGGGCGTGACACTTACTTGATTGCTCTCTCTAATAGTTCCACATTATCTGCAAAAAATTCACTGCAAAGAAGTTTTTTTTTTTGTAAATTTTTGATCGCAGAGATCACGCTCATATATGGACCATGTATGCATGAGATATATATGATATAAAATATTTAGGAAAAATTTGGTATATTGTGGGCATGCCTAGTATCCGAGCACGCTTAATTATGGCACATCCATGATTGCATTAATTATAAATTGTGTAACAAATTTCCATTTCCTAGCAAATTTTTTTTTTTTTTATACATTTTTGTCAAAATATGGGTGGGGCTTTGAACCATTTTCGTCCAATTTAAATAGAAAACCTGCATTCAAACCTTGCAAATGTCTGAAAATTCAATATCACAAAGTTTGACAATAGACGGACAGACGGACCGGCATACCTAGATCACCTGCTTAATAATATATACTTTGTAGAGTCTCCAACATCTCCTTTTGCATATTCTCAAGGGGAATAGCATACTTAGTATAGCCCCCATCTTATGTGGAGGTTATTATGTGTTGAAAACAAAGTGTCTTAAAGGAGTTAATCTAACATGATGTCTTTTAAAAGCGTATGTAGTATGTTCAAATCAAACCGAGTCAAAGACAAAGTTTTCTAAGAATCTGATTTTTTAATGTCAAGACCTCTTAAAGATCAAGTCCTATGAGAAAGAAAATTGTCTTGAATACAAAGTTACTTAATGCAAATTGAAAGTAAAATCTTTCAATATGTAGTCCTTGCAAAAGGTATCTGAAAGATGAAAAATTCCTGACGTTTCTAAATAAAACCTAATTTAAAATTTTAACGAAGATTTCTCTGAGTTAGGAATTTAGAAGGAAATGTTTCTTCTAAACATGAAGTTACTCGAAGGAAGAGAATTTTAAAGGCTAAGAAGAAAGAATACGCCAAAAAAGGATGAAGAATCCTCAGAATAAAACAAAATCATTTAAATCTGAAACCCCTTCAAAACTGTTCTGTGAAAAATATAACGAAAAATATAAAAAATAAAATGTCCCTTAAAAACAAAGCTACTTAAAGTAGAAGCTTCTCCAAAACATGGTAAGAAATCGAACTTCCTTTAAAAGCCTTTTTAAGGCGTTTTTCTTTCAAAGACTAAGAACCCCGCCGAAGAAGTTTCTTAGTAAAAAAGCATCTTGAAGATAACATGTCTCATGAACCATTGAAAAGGTATATTTCCCACTTAAATAACTCTTCTAAACACTTATAAGAAAGCTTCTTGTAGATGGCTGGCTTGTGAAGAAAAGGATTTTTCCTTTACTCTCCACCTCTCTTCCCATATGTTTGTTATGGTTTATAATTATTTTCCAGGGAAAAGCAATAGAGCAGTGCAGTGGTTAATATATTTTGTTGTTGTGTGTTACACATTGTAAACAACATCACGTCTTCCATTTTCACTCGCTTGGGGAGGTAAATTCAAAATCAAAGTCAAAACCAAAATTTCGATGTCATTCTTGGTGCTAGGGGGTTATATGTGAGCAGGTATGTACATTATATGTGTGACTTCTCAAGACATCACGTCTCCTGAATGTTTTCTCTGTGTGTGTGGTAAATCTTTTAATAACACTTGAATGCTTCATATGCGTATTATTGCTGCTGTTGTTTACGTTTAGTGCTAGTTTGGCTTTATTTTCAATATGGGCGAAATGTATTGTTGCTAACAAATGTGATCATACAAATAACAACAACAATAACTATATGGGTTGGTTTTCACTTGTAGTATATTTAGAAACACACACTCATGGATACTCATACATATTAGCCTAAAGGTGAAATGCATACTTCACGTCGTGACTCATGATGATGTTGATCGTGATGATGGCGTTTTTAAAACCTTCTACAGATTTTATTTTTATCGTACACTCATTGAATATTTTATGTAATATCGTGTGTAACGATATATATTGAAAAACATACTTTGCCTATCCATACAAATTTCGGTAAATTTTTAACACAACATATTAATAGAATGCATAAAAAAGGCAAGAGTATGCGCTCATATGTATATTACGTAAAAACAAGTAAGAAAACTAAATTTGGCTTAAGCCAAATCTTAAATACCCTCCACCTCCATAACGGTGGGCGTGGCAATGCGCCCTCTATATGGTGTAATCGGTTAAGCTCCTAAATTATGCTACTATTAGTTTTATGTTAGTAAACGCAAGGTATTGCCAGATAAGGCAATAACATAAATATATATGGGAAGGGGTTCTAAAAATAGTTCGATCGGGTTCAAATTTGGCACAGCCTATTATTTAGCTATTTAATTATTAGAAGCCACATTTTGTGAAAACAAATTAAAAATTGCGGGTTTTTGCCAGATCCATTATAATGGGGAATCCGATCCGGTTTCCAAAAATTTCCCCTTTGGACCAATACATGTCCTGATAGCAATTTTTTTATTAAAATTTTAAGATACTTTGGCGAACAGGCGGCATAGTTAAAATGATTCTGAATCGATCGGTTTAATTGAAGGTGAATGTGGCATTCGCCGTTTAGGAGTTACAAACACAAGTGGTACTAAATTCTCCCAAGAGCAAGTCTATCTTCCATAACCAATCATTTCATGTATGCGGATGGGCACAGTCATATGTCCGTCAACAACTATTTCAAGCTTTAATTCCATAATTTGTAAAAATTTATAAAAATCATTTTTATATCTCCTTCATTTTTTTTAAATACTTTCGCAACAACATTAATCTTTACAATCTTTTACTATTTACTGAAGAAGAGCCGATAACGCCTGCATCGTTAACACTTGACTGGCTAGAATTGTTTGACAGAGCAAGAGAGAGTAAGATGCCAACAAAGTTTTGAAAAAAAAAAAAAATATTTGTTTTTTATATTTATTTAAGTACTTTTTAGCATAATTTTACTGTCTGTAAACTTTGTTGCGAGCTCACACCAAATCCAAACACCGTAGCGAAGGAACGAGAAAAACCAGCAACAGCAGCAGCAAACAAATAAAACAAAGTTTACAACGTTTTGAAGTTGAAACTGATTTAAGAACATTAAAACAGTTTGTAAAACAAAACTGTTATATATAAATCTGTAGGAAAATACTTAAAGGTTACTTGAGTATCTCTCGAAGTACTCAGAGGACACACCAACAACAATGTATTTATACTTTAGTAATAAAAAGAAACTTATTAAATCATTCATTTGTTGGCAAAAGTGTGGCATGAATGTTTCAAAAAAATTTAATTTAAAAAATATCAATTATTATATTTTTTCAGATTTTCATTTTGGTGTACAAAACTGGAGAAGGTGCGCCAACGATCGAAGCGCGTGGCGTTCTCTTTTGCAACAGGCCAAAGACCTAAATAGGTTGTAATTGGCCATCCGTGATAATGTAAAATGAATTGTAACACTTTTATAACACTTTTACTTTTATTTTATCTTTTTGGAAAAAAATCTATATATTTAAATCTTTTTAAAATTATTAATTATAAAAATTTCAAATATTTCTTTTTTTCACTTTTTAAACAATTTCGCTAAAGCAACCATCAATGTTAAATCATTTATATTTTTATATAACAGTTTTTCTTTTAACCATTTATTCTGAATATTTCAAAAAAAAAATTTAACTATACTTCTATAAAACAAAATCCCAACTGTAAAAACCGAAAAAAAACGACTTTGTTGTCATGACTTATAAAATAGAAAATTAGAAAAATTAAATATTTAGAATCTTTTCAATGTAACAAAAATCAAAATTTAAAAAAAAATAAAATTTAATTCGTTTTTCAGTTCTTTTTTTTTTTTTTTTTTTTAATAAACCGCCAACATAACGAGTTCACAAAATTGCGATGAAAAGGTAATTGAATTAAACTCTTGTTAATATATAAAATAACTGTAAACTGCTATAGAAGTGGGGAAAATTTATTTGTCGCTGTCTGAAGGCACACAATCAATATCGAGCTGATCATGGTGCAGCACCATTAATATTGGATAAAGCCCTTAATAAAGCTGCTCAAAATTGGGCTCAAGTATGTTGTTGGTATACAAATATTTTTCCAAGCACAATATCTATCTATAGGCTATACAATATAGGTTTTGGCTAAAAAAGGTAAAATTGAACATAGCAACGCAACCGATTATGGTGAAAACCTTTATATGTGCACTTACTGTAAAACGGTGACCGGTGATATGCCCGTTCAATCCTGGTACAATGAAATTAATGATTATGATTTTGAAAAAGCTGAATTCAGTGAATCCGTTGGACATTTCACACAACTGGTATGGAAGGGTTCACAAAAATTAGGCGTTGGATATGTTGTGGCGTAAGTGACAAAAGTATATACGTATATAATTTAAGTATCGGGCTAATGTAGGATCAATTGCCCCCAAATTTTCAATTTTGTCTGTACGTCCGTTAAATGAAAAACGAGGCTAGCCGCCACAATACTGTAATATACATTTGAACAAAAACACACATATTTGTAAAATATATTAAAATGAAAATGTCACCTACTTGGAAATGGGTGTGATCAACTACTTGATCTAGATAATAATACGGACAATTATTATCCATAAGTGAATTTAATAAAATGCCATTTGTTGGCCATTTACATAAGGGCGGCCAATTAACTATCTAGCCTTGATTGAAGATGTGTTTACTAGAAAAAAGGCTTAGCAACTTTCAACTTGATATAACCACTAGAATTTTCATTCTTAATGATTATTTCTATACACTCTCTGCTGAAAAATTTCAAAAAATTCAAAACAACTTTTTTGTTCTATTTATATATGTTTGTATGTTCATCTTCTTATTACAGGGGCAAAAAATTCATTGTCGTTTGTCATTACAAACCTTCCGGAAATATAAATCGACGTTTTAGAGAAAATGTTTTACCCAAACCAAGAACGAATAGTTGATAATATTATATTTTTTATAAGGAAAATTGCTAAAAAGTAAAACAAACAAAAAAAGAAAAATATGTTAAATTTATTGCTCCTTAATTAGTCAATAAATTAAATATTAACAATAACTATTACAGAGCGTTTATCATTTGTAAGCATTATAAGTACAGCAGAGCAACTTGGGCAACTAGGCTGAGTATATTCTTTAGTTGATTAAGTATATTTTATGTGACATTGTTGTTATTACTATTATTATTATTATTATTATTATTATTATTATTGTACTCCTTGTATATATATCTCTTGTATAGTACTTGAAAGGAATTAAAAGAAATAGACAGACGTACAGACAAATCAATAGATCCAAACAACATTTGGTGCTGAAATGCAGATTTTAATTAATTTCAGGCATTTTGTGTGACATGCACATACCTATATACGTATACTATATAAAATTTATTTATAAGCTGACAAAACACAAACACACACACACACACTCCTATGCTTAACTCGTTTATGTTTAGAAAGCGTGAGCATATAAGCAACAGCTTTACAACATTTAGTTAAATATGTTTTGTGCATGCACAGGCATCATTAGCGTATAGAATGTGTATGAACTCATGCGTGTGTTTGTTTGTGTGTTACAATATTCCATAGAAAATATACAAAGGTCTACACGATCATTATTATATACCCTATACATAACATGTTCCATGTACAACATGCAGAAGGACCCTTCAAAGTATACAGTCCATGTAGAAATGTATGCCCGTAGGACCCTTTGTTGTTGACATTATCACGACCGTAAGATATTCAGCTGAAATTTTATACAGACATTTCTTATTAGTTTCGGTATAAAATTGATTGTGAGCCACGCCCATAATTGAAAAAAATCTATATATGTGCCATAAAAACTGAGCTATAAAGTTGAAATTTTATATTTATATTTATAAATACAGCAAATTAATCGATGTACTAAAAATGGGCGTGGTCGGATATCAGACACGCCCACAATTTACAAATACCCACACTCAGCGTAAAACACGACTTTTCAAGCTAATACGTACACACTATTAGAGAACGGAATTATATCCATCACCTGCCGTACACACTCTTTGCAAGTACATGTGAAGGGTATTGATGATTTGGCTTAAGGCAAATTTAGTTTTCTTACTTGTTTTATAAATAGAATATGCCGCTTAATACAACATTCAAGTATGTAAATATATATATGTGTGTGTGTGTGTGTGTTTCTTTACATAAGTATTTGCCAATGCTTGTGATTTAATTTTACACAAAATATAAAATCCATTCAACACGTTAGATGACACTACACATGATAAATCGCATCAATCAAGGTGTAAATCCTTAATGATATGAATACATTTACACTTTACACACACAGTTACATTTGCACACAATATTTATGAGTGTGCTTGCATGTAAATATCTATAACTCTATAAATGTGCAAACATTTCTTATGCAAAAATCATAAATTGTTGGCTTTGTGTTCAGAAATAGAAAAAGAGAGAGAGAGATGGAGAGAGAGTTCAGGTAGCTGTGAGTGGGTTAGTAGCAAGCAAATACACATTCAAACATAGCCAGACACACATATGGTATAATGCACACAAATATATGCTTTTGTTAGTATAATGTTTAGAAAAATGGGGAAAAAAAATGAACATCGATTTGTTTTTATAATGATGATGATGCGGGAAGTGTTATGAGTTGACTGGATTTGATTGGATTGGATTTTTATACCGTTAAATGGCGCATAAAATGTTTAAAGTTGATGAAGTGTTTTTACGTATGCATGATGATCATGGATTTATTTTAGTACTTAAGTTATACGAGAGTAATTGTAAGATGGGAAGTATGCCGTTTGCAATAAACAGAAAAAGGCTTCGGAGACTCGTCATATCTATTGAAATATTGTACAGTTTCAGTTTTTATGGTTTTTTATATAAATTATGAGAAATTGGTATACAGCCACACCTACAATTAACAAAAATTTATTTATCAGGTAAAAAATGTTATCTATGAAGTTTCAATTTTGTTAAACGTACTTATAATTAAAGCATCCATCGATGTAAAAAAATAGGCAGAGTGGGATACTCCCACAGTTTTATAAAAAACACTTTTTTTTATACAAAAACCACCTTGTTAGTTGATAAAATTTACCTATACCATTGTAAACTTAATTAGATACCTGCCACGCCCACTGTTCGTATAAAGACATTCAAAGAATTTAAGATTTAGTCTAAATCTAAAACGAAACTGAAAAAAACATCAAATATTAAACGCAAAAAATTTTTGTTTATTGTGGGCGTGGCACTTAAGCAATTTCATTCATTTTAAATGGTAAAGAAATTAGAAATTGTTGATATCAAATTTCAGCACAATATGAAACTTTATCACAGTGTGAGTACGATTAACCGACAGAAACACCGGCGTTCTACAAATTAAGCTGCAATTAATCTAGTTGTCTCAGTAAACTTAGAGGCATTGCTATATAAGTCACATTTTGTGAAATATTATTATATGTGAATGGGTTTCAAGAATGGTCCGATCAAGACCAAATTTGTTTGTTTGTATTAAGCTAATTATGTAAACTTCACCAAGTTTTGTCAAAAAATTTTATGAAATGCGTTACTTTGCCTTATAAAGATTTGTTTAATTTAAGGACGTTATATGAGGAGTGGTTCTAAAAATGGTCTAATTCGGTCCATTTTCAATAAAGTTCTAAACCAAACTTCATAGAATGAACTCAAAAAATTCGACCTTTAGCTTGAGTACAAATTTGCATGTAAAGGCAGAATGATGGACGAATATAGTTAAATTGATTTAGATTTTGATTTTGAATTAATCGGTATAGTCACAAATGGAGGCAATTAAAAATTACTAATTTATCCATATAATTCTTAGCTCTCACCTTCGCCCCCATTACATGTTGTTATTAACGCTCTGCAAAACATGTTCAATAATATTTAAGATTTTTTTCGCGTTATTTTTAGAAAATTCAATAAAATGTTGGGGTGGATGGTACACAACCAAATAAATCTTAAAAGAAAAAAAAAAGAGCAATACGAAACAACATTAAGTTATACAAAGGTGTAGATGAGAGTCAAGAGTAATTGGAGGGAGAGAGCGCGCGTTAGAACATTTAACAATACGAGTACATTCCAACGGAAATTAAATGTAAAATATGTGTATATGGGTGAGGAATGAAAGAAACAAACTACAACAACAACAACAAATATTTAAGAAAACAACGAATATGCTCTCTACGCTATATCATGGCCAAACCAAAGGTTCTAATAATAAAAAAGTAAAAGGTTCTAGTTAAAGTGGTAAAGAGAGGGAGAGGAAGATAGACTTAACAGGTGGAAAATATTTACATTGAGAATAGAGAAATTGTAGTGTTAGTAAAATGATTGTTGTTGTTGTGTGGGTAAAGGTGTGTGTGTGTGTTCGTGTGTGCGAATTTGTGTTTATATTGAAATCACGGAGTGTGCAAATACATTAATAATGAAAATGTTCAGATTAATGATGGCCTAAAGGGTATACACACCAACACACACATACATACGCAAGCGTGCATATTAAAACAAACTTATCGCATATGTAAAAACTAACCCATACATACACAATGCTATATTGCGCGTCTACCATGTTTATTACATTATTTTTGTAATGCTTTTAATCACATGAATTCCAAGCACGCGCACGCACATACATATATAGAGAATGAGGTAGAGAGTGTATTACATAGCAAAGAGGAGTTTTAATTTGTTGTACAGTATAGGCATGTTTAACATTATAGGAATAACAACAACAACAAATTCAATATAATGAATAATAAATATCTGACAACAACAATAACAAACAAAACGAATGAGTTGTCAAAAGCACACATAATGTCATATAATATTTAAAATAATTACCAATTACGAAAAAAATATACCAAAGTTTTAGGTTTCTAAACCCTGGCCACCTCACTTGTGTTAAAGAGTATATTAAGTTTATGCAAATGTTTGTACTATTATTGTACCGATCAGATTTAGAATAAAAATCAGAAAAAATTTAATTATGACCGCCTGTCTGCCGTCACTACTGACACTTCTAGTTTTTGTATGTAGATCAGTATTTAAATTCGGCAAAATCGCTCACAATCGTTAAAAAAATTTAACCATCAAATGGAAATTTAGTAAACATGTTTATAATTATCCCATCTATCGATATACTAAATGAGGGCGTGGTTGGATAAAAGAGACACCCACAATTGACAAAAATCTATTTATCTTTAACAAAAATTCAGCTATAAAGTTGGAATTTGGTAGACATTTATATTATTTATATAATTACTCCATGTTTCGATGTGCCAGAAATGGGCGCGGTCGGACAACGAATACACGCACTATTTATTTAAAAAAAACCATAAAACTCAACTTTTTAATTGTTACATAAAACATATTATGGGGCGTAATCAAGGACCTGCCACGGCCACTGTTTGTCTAGATGTTAATTTTTTTTTACTTATTTGAGCTGTTTAACAATTTTTATAAAAAAAAAATATGGAAAAAACTCATAAACACTATAAAAAAATGTGGAACTGAAATCCCTTAAAACGACAAAATATTAATGAAAAGAAAGCCATATTAAAAATAAGTAAAATTTTGGCTAAAATTTAAAAAAAAACAAAATTTTCAAAAATTCAATGTTTTCTCGATGTTTTGGTAAAAAAGCTGATACCAGCGATGAAGAATTTAATACAGATAAAACGAATGTTCCCAAAAAATTAAATAACAAATTAGATAAGAGTAATGAGCCAGACAAGCCAGGCGCAACGTGGGTAAGGTCTCATGAAGATCGGGTCACATTATATGATCCGGAACAAGCAAAATATACAATCAAACGTTACGCATCACCGGCCCGACCGCACGAGGTCAGTCTACCAACAACAAATGAAACATCCGATAAAGACATGAGAGCATCCCGCAAAAGTTCATTCAGAAAATCTGTAATGCCATTTACGGGAACAATACCAAGTACACCAATTAATATAATTATACCGTTGGCAACACCCACCAAAGAAGCGGATACACATGCTAAAAGGAAAATTAACGTGACCACTGCCAACGAACGTAGTATATCTACACAAACTGTACAGCCGACGAATCAAAGACGATCTACGTCTCCATCGTTAAAAGCAAAACCACGAAATTTCTTAAAAGAAGTGGATACCATATCGTCGGAATCGTCATCATCTTCGACAATATCGTACGTAAGCGAAACAGCGATAGAAATTAAACGTAAATCGGAAATACTAGGCAATGAAAGTCATGATTCTCTGGTATCATTATCACCCGACCCGTCCCGCATAAAAAGACAATCCGCCATTACAACGAATACAAGACGTTTCACTTTTAATTTTAAGCTGCCTCAGGAAGAAAAAAATTTGAATGAAATGGACTTTAAAAAAGAAATTGAAGAATCAGAATCGGAACAAAAACAAGAAGAACAACAACAAGAACAGCAACAGCAGCATCAACAACAACAACAACAACAACAACAGTCACACAAAAATGATGAATTTTTACCAAACTCAACTATGGAATCTAACAGAGTGCAGCTAGCAGTCTTACCCAAAATTATTCGTGAAATGGCTAATCCACAAGAACAACAAATTTCCACGACTTTAGAGGAGATTTTATACTTTCGTCAAGAATGTTTGGAGATGCATAATAAATGTCGCGAAAAGCATAAAGTTCAGCCGTTAATACTCAATATGAAAATGTGTAACTATGCTCAAGAGTGGGCCAATGTAAGTATAGGATGGATTACAATCTACATATACGATAATCTCTCCTAAAACAGTTACTTTCTTTTCTTGGTCTAGTACATGGCCGAGTCTGGCTTGTTAGAGCATAAAAACAATAACGAATATGGTACAAATTTATTCAAAGCATCGGGTACCACTTTTACCGCCGAATATGTTGTACAACATTGGTATGATGAAATTCATCAGTATAATTTTATAAAACCCGGCCTAACGGCACAATCCGGTCATTTTACGCAAATTGTATGGGCCGATACAAAATTTTTAGGAGTGGGCATGAAAAAACGGTATCAAATTACACTCACATACCTTTAGGAAAAAAACACATTATTATACTCTTCACATAAAATAACGGGGTATAGAGAAGGAGGTATCAAAGACCCTATAAAATAATGGGTTTTTCAATAAGTAAAAAAAAAAAAAAAAGTTAAGATCTCTATACGAAATCCACCACAATGTTTGAGAGATCCCAATTTCTCTATAGAATTCACTACGGCTGTTCCATTTTCGGTACTTGGCCTGGTGCTTTGTCTCACTGGGACCGGAAAATTCAATAGTGAATATTTTAAAACAAATTTATCCTATAAAGCACGTACGCCGTATGACGATGACGGGACGATTGTTACGATTAAAAATTGAAACAGAAGCTCTTAAAGTTTCTGTAATCATTTTTCATAATTTAATTGACGGACATTTTGACATTATCAGAATAGAAAAAACGTTTAATAATATGGTTCATATTAATATACAAAATTGTTATGTCTTTATTGAAAAATCTGTTATATATATTTGTTCCAGACATATATTTGTCCGTCTGTCTGTCTGTTGTTGGCATTCTCACAGTCGTAATATTGAGACATTGAAATATTCTATACACACTTGTAGTTTCTTCACATATTTTGCTATTTAAATTTGGCAAAATCGGTCAAGAGCCACACTTACAATCGACAAAAATCTATTATCGCAAAAATTGAGCTATGATGTCGAAAGTTAATATATATATATACTCGTATATCCATCGATATGCCAAAAATGGGCCATCCAAGAAGATAAGAGATACGCCCACAATATACAAAAAATCCTAATTGTCGTGCAAGGTGATAAGTATAACAAACATTATTAGAGGCCATAATCATATATCAGTCACGCCCCCAGTTTGTTTATAGATATGGAGGGTATTTAAAATTTGGCCTAAGTCAAATTTAGTTGTTGTTTCTTTGTACTTGTTTCATTGGTAAATTATCTATTTATTCGTTTGACAAGGGACCGTCATACTTGGGTCGTGTGTATTTACGATCCACCCGGTAATATTATTGGAACTTTTGAAGGTAATGTTTTACCGCCGTATAAGAAGCGGGCGGATGAAGAGTTAATGAAAGCTGAAATCCGTTTGACAAATGATGATTTTGCCAAGGCCTGCTTGGAAGTGCATAATAAATATAGAGCGAGACATGGCTGTCCGCCATTGACACTCAGCAAACATATGAATGAATATGCCACCGAGTGGGCTCAGGTACAGAGATCTGTCTCTATGGGTTGGAACATTCATTAAATTGTTTTCCTTTTTTGAATTTCAATTACAGCAATTGGCAAAATTCGGTTTTTTAAGACATCGTCCCAATAATAAATATGGTGAGAATTTATTCTTAGCTACCAACTATACCCCTAGTGCTGAAGAAGTTGTTAAGGACTGGTATGAGGAGTGTCATTTATATGATTATAAAAATTCCAATTTTACTGATGAAACGGGCAATTTTACGCAAATAGTTTGGAAGGACAGCACTGATCTCGGTGTAGGATTTGCCAAAATGTAGTTATACTGCAGCATTAATTTTTTCGAAATCGAAATAAAGTTTTACTTTATTTATGCATTCTGTAGCGGCCAATCAACTTATGTAGTGTGCAATTATGCTCCACATGGTAATGTTTTGGAGCGTTTTCAAGCTAATGTTCCATTACCGGTAATGCAAGAAGCCGAAGCCTCCGACAGTTCCAGTGAGGGTAGTTTAGAAACAAAAGATTCAGATTTTTATCAAGGTTATATGCCGAATTTGAAGTTTTCATTATTTGAAGAAGAATGTCTTGCCAGTCACAATAGGTATCGCGCCTTACACGGTTGTCCACCCTTAGTGTTGAATCGAAAACTATGTAATTATGCTCAAGACTGGGCCGAGGTATTTAATAATTTTCAAAAATAATAGGAGGAAAATATTTTAATAAGTGTTTTCTTTTTAGCATTTAGCTAAAATTCACTCGTTGGAGCATCGACCGAATCCAAAATATGGTGAAAACTTATTCTACGCCAGTTTCAAAGTAAGCGGAGAAGATCCCGTTAAGGATTGGTATGAAGAAATCAAGGATTATAATTTCCAAAGACCGGGATTTCATTCAACTACTGGCCATTTTACTCAAGTGATATGGAAAAAAACGAAAGAACTGGGCGTGGGCAAATCAGAACAGTAAGTGGAAAAATCTCTTTTCATTATTATTGTTATAAATTTTTATTCTTTTTAATAAATTAGCGGCAACTTTACTTTTGTTGTGTGCAATTATGAGCCTTTTGGCAACATTATCAATCATTTTGGGAACAATGTACCAGCATTATTGGAACCCACGCGGAAAGAAAAACGCAGCACTCTACGACGTTTCACAACCTCTTTACTACGTGAACCAAGAATTTCGATTAGAGAGCATAGTATACCCATTGATATGGGAGGAGCATTTGAAGAGCAGTGTTTAAAATCTCATAATAAATATCGCACTCTGCATGGCTGTCCGCCATTACAGATTAATAAAGCTATGAATGCTTATGCCATGGAGTGGGCCAAGGTGAAGTAGTAAGAAGAGAATATGTTGTGATTTTTTTAAGCATTAACTTTTTCTTTTAGTACTTATGTAAAAATAATAAATTTGAACATCGTCCGAATAGGCGGTATGGTGAAAATTTATACTACGGTTCAGGTTTTCGAGTAAACGGCTCAGATGCAGTGGTCACCTGGTACAATGAGATCAATAATTATGATTTTAAAAATCCACGATTTTCTTCAGAGACAGGTCATTTTACTCAATTGATATGGAGAAATTCAAGAGAATTGGGAGTGGCTGCTATCAACTCGTACGACTATATACACCTATATATCACATGAACCGGGCAATATATAACGCAATCTCTCTCTCTCTCTCTCTTACCCAATCTAGAGGTGACAGTACTTATGTGGTATGTAATTACTCACCACCCGGCAATGTAATCGGGCAATTTGAACATAATGTTCCACAAACCTATGTAAAGAGAAGCGATGACAAAGAGGAGAAAAAAAAGCACGGTCACAGAAAGCCTACTGCCAATATACAAAATTTAGATTCTAATACGTTTGCCGATCAAGTTTTAAAGAAACATAATTTCTATCGGGCCAAACATAATACACCACCCGTCAAATTAAGTGATAAATTAAATGATTTTGCTACCGAATGGGCGAATGTATGTAAACATTTGAAATAAAGTATATACAAACGAAGCAAAGATTCTTTGAAAGAAAATAGAATGCAAAGCCTTATAATTCTCAATCTGTTTATATATATATATATAGCATTTAGCCGAAGAGAATATGTTAAAGAATCGTCCAGGTAATCTATACGGTGAGAATTTATTTAAAGCTACTGGTTGGGATATAACAGCCGATGAACTTATGTCCTATTGGTATAATAATGTGAAAACGTATAAATTTGATCAACCGCAGCCCAGTTCTTTTACGCAAATCGTTTGGAAGAAAACCAAGCATATAGGCGTGGGTTTAGCTAAAAGGTATATATATATATATATAAGAGATCTATAACTATATATATATATATTTTTGGTACATTTATTTAGAAATAATTCTATATGGATTGTGGTTAACTATGAACCACCAGGTAATTATACAAATCAATATAAAGACAATGTATTGCCAGCAATAATTGGAAAATAACAAAAAATATTTGAAAGAAATGAAACTATGTCTTATAGTTTGATTGTTGGAAAGTGATAGTGGCCGGGCACATATATTGGCATTCTTCAATACTTGTATTTTGCTTCTGAATTATAATCTTATAGTTATTTACGTATTTTAAAATAAAAATTAAATCAAAACAAGTGAAAATATTATATTCGATCAAACCCGACCATCATATACCCTACACCGTTTGACGTATTGTTTAATTTAATATTTTTCTTTGAAAAATGAAAAATTTTATTTTTTATAAGTTGTACTATCAAAAATTCCAATATGATTAAAATGTCACAATAACATTTTTTTAATTTTTTATCTATAAAAACGAACATTTTATTTTTTATACTTACTATTAACTATTCTTCATAAAATTTTAGCAAACAAAGTATAAAGAATTGCATAACGTTATATGAGAAAGGGTTCTAAAAATGGTCCGAACTGGTCCAAATCGAGCACAGCTAATTAACTATTCTTCACCAAATATTGTGAAAAAATATTAAGAATTATGATTTTTTGACATATAAAGGCCTCCATGATAACAGTACCGCACAGGGGAAAAGGTTCTAAAAATGGTCCGATCCGGTCCATTTTCAATAGGGTTCCCCTTTGGGCCCCTTTTGCATGGACAGACAGACGGACATGGTTAAATCAATTCAGATTTCGATTGTGAATCGATCAGTCTAGTTACAAACACCCATACCATAAAAATAAATAATTATGAATAATTATTTACACTAAATTATTAGATATAATTATGATGTAAAAAAGAATTGTTTATATTGTTTATGTATTTATAATTTTTAACAGTAAAAAATTACACAAGAAATCTATTATATTTATTTATGAATAAATTTTTTAATTTAATAAATTATATAATAATTGTTTATAAATAAAAATTTATTTTAATTTATATAATGAATAATTATTTGTACACTATAATTATAAAATATATATATTAATTATTTTATTAATATAATAATTATTTTTTTCCTTAGAGCCTTCTACTATCTCGTGAACTACCCTTATTATTTAATTAAAGATATATTACCCTTAAGTAATTCAAAATAAAAAACAAATATAAATACTTTATTATTAATAATATAATAAATAATTATTTTATTAATCATTTTTTAGAAAAATTAATTTTTTATGCATTTTTTATCCTATAATTTTTTTAATTAAATTTTTTTTTTTTTTTTACTTTTTACCCTATATTAAAATATATTTTTTTGGCACATTTAATGCATATCAATTTTCCCTATCTCAACCATCAGCAACATTATTACCAAACGCACAGTGCTGTTAATGCTATTGTACATGAAAACTTACATCTCTCTGGTGGCTTACTCACATACTTACTCTCCTCATCTTTTTATGCAATTAATTACATTTCATCATAACGCATAAATACGAAAATACCAAAGCAATCCTTTTGAACTCAATGTAAAGACAATGCTGGCGCCCCCCTCATAGTTATATGTCTGCATATTAAATAGCTGTAAAAGTTACTCTATTTAATTTTTAAAGGATTAAAATGGTGCTTTCAATTGTCATTGGCGCCATTGCGATACTTATGTAGGCTTATCTTTTATTTATTACTCTATAGCGGATATATTTTTATTTAATCATTATTTTTTTTGTTTGTGAGATTCATATATAGAAAGCGGATCCCTAAAAGGTATATATTCCTCATCAAAATCAAAAACTGAGTCGATCTACACGGTTACGTCCGTATGTACATGTATCTGTTTGTTGATGGCACTCTCCCGGTCGTAAATTTTGAAATATTAATTTGAAATTCTATATCGGATAATAGAAACACCCACAATTTACAAAAAAAAAAACTTATTCAATTTGCAAGTTGAAGCGGAATACTTGCACAATTAAAGGGAGCAATCGTGTACCTGCGACGTCCACTTTCGTCATTAGATTTTAACTTATGTTACTTCTGAAACAAGGCGATGCCACCTGTTTTTTAAATAATAAAATTTTTATTATTAAATATATACCAAAGAACCCCTAGTTTTGGTGTAACATTTTTGATAATAAGAAAACTTTCTCAGGAAAAAAATTTTATTTGACAAAAATTAAAAAAATTTCATGTTTTCCTCGTGTTTTGGCAAAAAAAAACAAAATAGTATAGAAAAAATCGATGAAGAAGCTCAAACAAATGAAACCGAATTCAATCAGGTATCCAGGTACACCTTTATAAATACCAAACCACATGTTTTCGTCTAAATCCAAGCATTTGTCTTATATTCTCAATAGTCCTGCTAAAAATTATGCATTCATACCCTCAGAACCTCAAGAAATGACTGACGAAGAGAATAAACAAGAAATAGATCCCGATCTTTCCGATCGGAAAGAAATTCTCAACTTTCAACAGGAATGTTTAAATGTGCACAACAAGTATCGTGAGAAACATAATGTTAAACCATTGGCACTCAATATGAAAATGTGCAGTTTAGCTCAAGAATGGACTGATGTAAAGGGATTCGAAATAATTTTTCTTTTTTTCTTTTTCAAATCTTAACAAATTCTCTCTTGCAGTATATGGCCGAATCCAATATGGCAGAACTGCGAAAGAATATTCATTATGGTTACAATTTGTTTGTAGCTTCTGGTACAGCTTATACGGCTGAGTCGATAATTAAATTGTGGTACGATGAAATTGATAATTATAATTTTACAAAACCTGGCATAAATGATGAAACACGTCATTTCACACAAGTCATATGGAAGGATACAAAATTCTTAGGAGTGGGTTTGAGAAAACTGTAAATAACATTGAATCCTATTTTGTACTGTTTTTGGTGTTTGGTGAAATTTTCAAAGTTTTATTTTAAACAGAAATCGTCATACCTGGGTTATATGTGTTTACGATCCGCCCGGCAATAAAATCGGTGCCTTTTGTGATAACATTTTAGCACCCGTACACAATCGCTTTGATGATGATTTTGATGATAACGATGATGACGATGATGCGAATTTGGCTGAACAAGAATTACAAATAAAAAATTCGGAATTTGCCAAAGCTTGCTTGGAAGTTCATAATAAGTATCGAGCCAAACATGGCTGTCCGCCATTACGATTAAATGATTCTATGAACGAATATGCCATCGAATGGGCAAAGGTGAAAGTATTTTTCCTTTTAAATATTTAGCAACTATACCAATTTTAGTATTATTCTAGCAATTATCAAAATTTGGTTTATTACGTCATCGTCCCAACAATAAATATGGTGAGAATCTCTTTCTAGCTGCCAATTATAATCCCACCGCTGAGGAAGTACTTGAAGAGTGGTACGATGAAAGTCAATTGTATGATTTTAAAAAGCCAGGATTTGCCAAAGAAACTGGTAACTTCACCCAAATGATATGGAAAGATAGTCGTGACCTGGGTGTAGGTCTAATTAAAGTGTAAATCACTTTTCTTCTCTTAAAAAAAAAAAATTCTAAATAACTTTCATCTTTCTAGTGGTACAGCAACGTATATTGTTTGTAATTATGCACCACATGGTAATATTTTGGAAAGATTTCGAGAAAATGTTCCCTATCCACTATTAGTTGAAGATCTAACAGACAGTTCTAGTGATCAAAGTTTGCCGGGAAAGTATAACATGGATTATAGAGCTCCACATGAAGCTGATATAAAAAATATTACCTTTGAAGAACAATGTCTAAATAGTCATAATAAATATCGAGCTTTACACGGATGTCCACCATTAAATTTGGATAAAAGAATGTGCGCCTATGCTCATGAATGGTCCGAGGTAATGATGAAATATTTTCCTTAAAATTTTCAATACTTTTCTTGAATAAAATTTTTTAGCATTTGGCTAAAACTAGTAGTTTGGTGCATCGCCCTAATTCTCCCTATGGAGAAAATCTATTCTATGCTACGTTCAGTGTAACGGGGGAAGATCCGGTACAGAAATGGTATAATGAAGTCAATGATTATGATTTTAAAAAGCCCGGCTTTCATCCATCTACCGGTCATTTTACTCAAGTTGTATGGAAGAAAACGAAATTTTTAGGAGTAGGCATAACTAAAGTGTAAGTTATTTTGAACCTGGGCTTACTCCTATTACTCTGTTGCCTAAATTTTCTTAACCAGAAATAAAGTAACCTTTGTCGTTTGTAACTATGAACCGTGGGGAAATGTTGTAAATCATTTTCAACAAAATGTTCCACCCTTAGTAAATGGAAACCCTTTAGATAATGTTTTGGTAAGGCAAAGTAATGCTACGAAGGAAAATAATTATAATATAAAAGAGCCAAGTACCGTTGAGGTGCGATATTTAAGTACCTCAAATTCCCAACATAATGCGAAAAATCAACGTAAATCCACTAAACCAGTTACCTCAACTGCACAAACTTTTGAAGAGCAATGTTTAAGAGGTCATAACAAGTATCGCGCTTTACATGGCTGTCCACCTTTAAAGATAACCAAAGTTTTAAATACCTATGCTATGGAGTGGGCCAAGCATTTATCCAAAACTCGCACATTCGAACATCGTCCGAACGGACGTTATGGAGAAAATTTATATTTTGGTTCGGGATTTCGTGTTAATGGCTCAGATCCGGTTACCACTTGGTATAATGAGATTAATGATTATAATTTTCTTAAGCCGGGCTTCTCACCCATTACGGGACATTTTTCTCAACTAATATGGAAAAATAGCAGAGAATTAGGTGTAGCTGTTGTGAATTTGTAAGATTCTCATTCAATTGACTTGGTTTGCTTTCATAATTCTATTTTGAATTGTTTTTAGAGGAGATAGTACTTATGTGGTTTGTAATTATTCACCACCCGGCAATGTAGTGGGACAATTTGAGGAAAATGTTCCGCCAGCAAGTCGAGGTCCTTTCTCTCTGACCGAACTAAAAAAACGTGGCTATTCAAATCAATTGAATCCCGAGAAATACGCTGAAGAGATACTAAAATTACACAATTCCTATCGAGCTAAACATAATGTACCACAATTATCACGAAATGAGTCATTAAATCGTTTGGCCATGGAATGGGCCGAGGTATGGAATTATATTTTGAATTTTTATTAAATGTTATTAAACTTTATAATTCTCATGTACTTTTTTATACATTCCCAGCATTTAGCGGACACGAATACTCTACAGCATCGTCAACCGGCCAAGTATGGTGAGAATATATTTAAAGCGACTGGTTGGAATATAACACCCGATGAACTAATGAGAATGTGGTACAATGAAATTAATTCCTATGAATTCAATCAAGCTACATTTGTACCCAGTGCCGGCCATTTTACTCAACTGATCTGGAAGACAACTAAGTTTATTGGTGTTGGTTTAGCTAAAAGGTATTATTTTTTTAAGGATTTTTTCTATGATTCTATTATTTATTTAATTAATATATTATATTTTAGAGATAAATCGATATGGATTGTGGTAAATTATGATCCGCCAGGCAATTACGAGGGTGAATTTAAAATGAATGTATTGCCGCCAGTTCATAAATAAATTGACCGTAATTTGATTTAATTTGGTAAAACTCTTTAATTCTATGATTCTATTATTATATTAATTTATTATACCTTAGGGATGCATCGATATGGATAGTGGTAAATTATGATCCGCCAGGCAATTACGAGGGTAAATTTAAAATTAATGTTCTGGAGCCACTTCATAAATAAATTGACCGTAATTTGATTTAATTTATTTTTTTATTATTTTACTAAAATCTATCAATAAAATTATTTTTATATTTGGCTATAATTTATTATCTATTTGTAACATTTTTATGACCTTCACCTAAGTGATAAAAATGGTGCACTCAGTTTGCACTTAGAAGGAAGCCTTGAATATCATACAAAGTATATATATTCTTGATTGGCATCAATATCTGCAGAGTCTAGATATGTCCGTCTATATTTAGCTCTATCACGATCGTATTTTTTTTTAGTTATTGAGTTAAAATTTGATACGAACATTTCTATACAATTCTTCTCTAAGCAGATTGCTATTTAAAATCAGTAAGATCGATTGAGAGCCACACCCACGATCGTCAAAACCATATCTAGCAATCATTTTTGTGGTTATTTACAATTTCACACACATAATTTTAAGACATGCAGTAATGTGCTAATAAATTGTACCATGTATAAACAGTGGGCGTGGCATTTATTTCATTACTTTAACAGTGTAAGTTTTCTAAATTGTGCGCTTCTGTACTAACCGACCGCACTCATTTTTTGGCACATCTATGAATGGGGTAATTACAAATATGCACCAAATTCCAACTTCATTGGTCAACTTTTGTGGCAGATAAATAAATTTTTATTGATTGTAGGCGTGGTTCTTGACGGATTTTGCCCTTTTTGAATTTGTATACAGAATAGTGAGAAACAACAGACAACTGAGTCGATTTTCAACTGAAAAACTGAGTCGATTTTCAACTGAAAAACTACTCAGTTTTTGATACTGATCAAGAATATATATACTTGTTAGTATCCGTGACTCCTTCAGAGCTCATAACTATAAAACAAACAAAACAAAAATCAACAAGTTTACCAACCACGTTTGCTATCAACAAAATGCGGTTTTTCTTATTTAACACAGAAATAAATTTAAGTAAAATGTTATGTATTTACGTGCGGACATGAGAACCGCGACCACATACATATTACATACACACACACACACATACACACACATTTATCATATTGATTGTGTGCGGTAAGGGCTATAATATCCTTGCTGTTTATTTTTATAATCATCAAAAAGCTCGAAGCGGATATATTTGCCAAAGGCAGGAAATATCATAACCGACAGCCACCATCATAACCAATAAAATGCTTGAGTGCACTTATTGCAAACGCTTGCAGACACAGTATATGTTCATTCGCTCTCTCTCTCTCTCTCACTTTTTCTCTTTTATCGCATATCCTTTTTCATGCAATTAATTAAATTCCACACAATATCGCGTAAATTGAAAAACAGTCTTTTTCATGTTAACAACAACAACAACAACAACAACAAAACCTTCTGACTGTCTGTGCATGGTATAGATATTTATAAGAGTTATGTAAAATGCATTAAGCACAGACATACATATGCGACTCTGCATTTTAAATAACTGTGAAAATGTGTTGCTGTTGCTTTGCTCAAACAGAAATAATTCTACAATAACTTGTATGAGCTAAATACAACCTTGTCATCATACAACAACGATGTGATATTGTAACGGAGATTATTATATTTGTGCAATACGTCTGTCCCATTTTTTCATTTTTATCAAGCAGAAATATATAAAAATCTTGACAGATTTGTACAAAATTTCACATCTGTTATAAAGATAAGTGTCTGTGTTAGTTGGTATCACCCATCAAACACTTACCACGTCCCCGGTGGCCGGACATGATTCATGTACCAGAATATAGAACACGTTTACACGTAGTTCAGCAAATTACTTATTGCGGTTTTGTCTAGGTCTGAACGTGCAACTACTTCAAATTAATCTCAGTCTCTCCTTCCTTATCTTTTCATTTCATATCTTTCTTAATACAATAATATTTGGTACATTTTGAACTTTTTATGCCCTCCAACTGAAACAATCTAGATCCGTGTGTCTGTCTGTCATTGGCACTTCTAGTTTCTACATGTACAGATTTAAATCGGCCAAGAACCACACCCACAAACGATAAAAATATCTATATCTGCCACCTATTAAGTTGGAATTTTGTACAATTACTTATACTTTACTATATACTATTTACTATAAACTAAAAATGGGCGTGGTCAGATAACAGAAACGCCCACAATCGACACAAATTTACATTAGTGCCATAAAAGTGCATCCAAGAAATTGAAATTTGGTAGAAATTGAAATTTGGTAAATACGATGCCAAAAATGGACGTGGTCCAATAACAGAAACGCTCACAGTTTATAAGAAACTGTATTCGGGTTCCAAACTGATACGTAATACAAACACTATTGGAGGGCGTAATTATGTACCTGCCATGCCCACCGTATGTAAGCACATGTGGAGGGTATTTAATATTTGTTTTAAGCTAAATTTAATTTTTTTTGACTTTTTCTTATAGTCTTTTCTTCTTTCCATTGTTTCAAGTTTACAGTAATGTGTCTGCAAAGGCTACAGTCAGCATTTTAATTTTTGTTGCTGTTGTTTGCTGTTATGTAAGCAATATCAAGAATTATTTTACCAAAAAAAAAAAAAAAAAACAAACCAACGAACAGGAAACGAGTTATGCATTAATAAGCAGTTCAATACAATGGGTTTACTTACCATGGACGTGGTGGATTGATATGTGGTATCTAGTACAAATATATTATTAGAAAGATGTCGAATGAAATCGAAAAAGAAGCCAAAACAATTATTATCAATAACTATTGATTTTTTAATATTAGTTATAGTTTTGTATAACGAGACTATAAAAGAATTCTAGACAGAGACCTAAAGATTATTTTCATGGTTGGATTGATATTTTTCCCATTCATTTTTTACTAAAATATTATTCATATAGAATGGAAGATATAGTAAAAGTGTCTTTCCAGTTGTAATACCCAGCGGAAAGCATCACAAACCCAGCATATAGCAGCAATACCATCTAAATTGACCGAGTTTCGTTCTAAAAGACGTCTATGTGTCTATTTACCTGAAATTTCATTTTTTACATTTATTTTCTGTAAGGAAATACATTTTAAGTTTAAGGAGATTCGGTTAAGTGTCTCGTCCACTATCGATAAGTGTCTCAAACGAGACAAAAGTAAAGCAACAAAAATTGAAATTTTGTCATATACCCTTTATGTATAATTAACTTATCCAATAATGTGGAAAAATTGGCGTGGGTCGTTGTTTTTATTTATTTATTATTTAAATTACACATGACTGTAAAATATTTCATTCATTCTTAAGAAAATATCGTGTACATTTGCGAAGCTCTATCTACGTAAGAATTTTTAATCATTTCTCGAAACAAATTGAAGCCAAAAACCCTTTTTTTCTTATTTCTCAGTAGCGTCAAAACAAAAATCACGCAATAAATAACACATTAAAATTTTCAAAAAAACTTCCAACTAAGCCAAACGCGAATTTAACCAATAATTACAAAAATATAAATAATTACTCATAATCTATAGTCTACCAATACACAATCTGGGCCCAATGCCAAAAGGTGCATATGTACCCGGCTTTATATTGTCTTTGTTCGGCTCACTGAAACGTTCGGGGTTGAATTTTATCAATATCGATGATTTCTTGCAATAACCTCTCTTCGATTTGATGATTCTCCATTATTTCATGAACAACAAAACAGATCAATGAATTGGTGGCATCGAAACCAGTGAAAAAGAAAGCAAAACGTTGACTGACGATTTCCATTCACGATTAATTGATTTCGGGTTTGCATCACTCTTTATATAGTTTTTCCCCTCCATTAATATATTAATCACATCGTGTCTGATGATGATACTTTGGAGCATTTAACAAATCCAAATGCTTAAAATATTGCATGGATTTTATGTCAGATACCTCGATTTTTACAAGCTGCTACCAGCAATGAAATATTCATATATATATTCTTAAAATAGTACGCATAAATTTCCAACGGTTACCTTTCATGGTGAATAAATTGTTTTTAGCAGTTTCATCACCCAGTATTTCAGAATGATCTCTAAAATGATCAAAATCTTTAATAGTAATCAGCTCAATAAGTTCAGGATTAATGTGAATGGATTCCATAATTCAAATAAACCATAGATTCTGTGAATATATAAGAACACGATTAGGGTAAAACTTGAGTACCCAACCGATCTAGGCAGCATTGGTCTCTCAAATAAGTTAATGAGTAATTCGGAAAAAATTCTTTAAGACACCCTTGTGGGCGTTGCTAACGTTTTACATATGATACCATAAGGAAAGTGCTCTAAGTTCCGACTAACTGACTTGCGCACAAATTTATATGGACAGACAGACATGGTTAAATCGATTCAGATTTAGATTCTGAATCGATCGGTATAATTGAAGATGGCTGTGGCATTTGCCGTTTAGGAGTTACAAATATCCGCACACATTTAATCTACCCTATGCTATGAATGGTGCAGAGTATAAATAGCTTAGTTTATTAATTCGTTGCGCCAAATTTGGACCCGATCGAACCATTTTTAAAACGCCTTTTAGAACAATTTAAGGAACTAAGTGGTGTAGGGTATTAAATTGTCGAGCTTGACCGACTTTAACATTTTCACTTGTTTTACATATTTTATCTTTTTAAAATGCATGACGACCACTGTTGAGATTTCCATAAATTACTTTCAACTATGAAAATTCTTCTTTCCATAAATTATTTCTGATCATAAATTTTATTAGAGCAGCACCCGCGAAAAAATTTGCAACAAAAGTTAAAAAATTAAAATTTTGACTTGGGCCAAAAACTTAAATACCCTTCAAAACTATATATAAAAAGTGGGCGTGGAAGGTACATGATTACGCTACTAGTGTATGTATGTATGTATTATTAGTTTACACGACAAGTTTAGCGAAAAACGCAGTTTTTTTTTTAAATTTTATACATGCTTGTTATTCGACCGCACCCATTTTTGGAACATCGATGGATGGGGTAATTATATGTATCTATAACGAATTTCACCTTTATGGCTCAATTTTTATTGCAGATATTGAAATTTTTGTCGATTGTGGGCGTAGCTCTTGATCGATTTTTCCCAATTTAAAAAGCGATTGAAACTAAAAGTATTTGTACAAATTTTCAGCTCAATATCTCAAAATTTACAACTGCGAGTGACATGCCTAGATCGAATAAATTTTTCATGTTGATCAAAAAATACATACTTTGTACAGTCTCCGACAACTTTTTCTGAGGGTTGCAAATGGAATGACAAATTTAATATATCTTAGTATCCAATGTGATAGATATAAAAAAGCCGCTTTGAACTTTTCAACATTCCAATGTGTGTGTATAGTTAAGAGAATAAAAACAAATTCATAACCTTTTGATAAATTTGACTTATTGACCTTTTTTTTTTTTAATTTTCTGATCCCACACAAAGCATACATAAAGTTCATGTGTAAAATAAAAACCAAAAACGAAAAAAAGAAAACTTAACCAAACTCACATACTTTATGAAAAGCGAACACTATTACATTACTATTATGAGCAAATGTTTTATTAAAATGAATAGTTTAACAAGCAAGCTTTTTATAATTGCATGTTTTCATGTTTTTATACAAAGTTAACGAAAACTAATGCGAGCCTACATGTTCTAATAATAAGTTCTCCATAAACCATAAATGAACTTTTTTTTTCATAATTGTGTAAATGGAGCAGAACACACAATTCCAAACAAACCATTTGAACTGAGAGAAAATGCAGCAGAGTAAAAATGTATGAGTGAGTGTACACACTGTACTCTCTTCACCATTCCAAACACCACCACATGAGCTCATAATATAAATCTCTGTGAAAAAAAACTCTGCAACGGTAAAATCACATCACCCGGCAAGGAAAGACCGATTAGCACGAATAATGAAATTTAAAAAATTTTATATATATTGACCGTATTAGAATCATTTATGTTACTACTTCATATAACACAAACAAAAACATAACTATTTTTAATTTACATAATCAAAGTACACACGTACATACCCACATATTATATAACAGTATTTGACATAGAGTAACCTACTTAACCAATGTAGCTAAAAACGGGTAAGAAAGCTAAATTTGGCTTAGGTTAAATGTTAAATAACTTCTACATCTATACACAAACAGTGGGTGTGGCAACTACGCCCTTTAATAGCTTGCAAATCGACCTTTACACTGAATATGGTTTTTTGTAAATTATGGGCGTGTCTGTTATCCTATCGCGCACTTATGTGGGGGGTATAAAAAATAGGTAAAATTCAAATTCAAAATGGCGGCCGTTTTTGACGAATAAAATTTACACTAATTTGTTTAAAGAAATTTATACGACATTTTTTTTCCATACTATATATATATATGTATTATTATACAAGTGAGATTAAAGTAAATTAATTGTATTTGTGCAGCTGTTTGTAATTGTGTTATGACAAATTCCACACCTTTAATTATACCGATCCGAGTTCGTCCATGTATTTTTTATAATTGTTGATTACAAATGGCAATTTTTAATATTCATTGATCAAATTTAATACAGCGATGCTTTTTAGACCCAAAACCGCTCTTTATTGAAAGTGGACCTGATTCGTCTATTTTTTGGAAATCTCCCCAAATATTATGTATTTCAAAATAAGTTTTTATGCAATAAATCTAATCTAATCTAATGGAAGATAGCCAATTAGCTTACCTTATTTAGTTTGCAATATCCAGAAGAAGGCGTTAAAGTCCCTGCAAGTGTAAATATTCTTGATCAGAATCAAAAACTGAGTCGATTTAGACATATATGTCTAGGTGTCCGTTTCATGGTCGTAAATTTTGAGGTATTGAGCTGAAATTTTGTACAGACTCTTTTAGATTTTGCACACAGATCACTATTTAAAATTGACAAAATCGTGCAAGAGCTACGACCACAATTATCTGCCATACAAATTGAGCTATAAACTTGAAATTTGGTGCATATATTTATAATTAACCAAATGGACGTGGTCGAATGAAAGACGGGCCCACAATGTACAAAAAAACTATACTCCACGTTTAAACTCAACTTTCAAACTGACACGTAAGAGAGCGTCATCACATACCTGTCACGCCCATTATTGTAGATATGGAGGGTATTTTGGAGGTTATATTGGCCTAAGCCAAATTTAATTTTCTTACTTGTTTTTATATAATAATGAGCAATCTCTCCCCGATGACGTTAAAAGTACGCAACAATTTCACCCCAAACTGGCCACACATTCTGGGCCAGAACTTTTCTATATAAAAGTAATTAATTTTTTAAACCAGCTTTGTCACAGCTTTTGTTTCTTTCTTTTTTGAACTTTTCTGTGATGATTTTATTTTAATTGCGTGCACATTTCATATTCCAGTCACATTATTCAAGTGTTAATTTCGTACCAACTCGTGTATTCTTGTAGTAATCTCGTAGTTATTTTTTTTTTTTTTTTTGTAAAATTTTGATCTATTCGATCTCACTGTAATAAGTAGCATTCTGCATATGATGGTATGAAGTGAATCCTAAACAACAAGAGAAAGTAGTATAGAGGTTGTATTTGTAGCGGACTTGCGTTCATATACTGGAAGTACAGACGTGTATCCTTATAATGTTCCTACAGACATAAGTTTTTATACTGGACGTACAGACATGTGTTCTTATACCGGACATGGAGACATACATCCTTATACTAAAAGTACAGACATACATCCTTATGCTAGACATATGAATATACACTATATAATTTAGGTATATTTACTTTAATCTCTGTTTATGAATAGCTCCCTTTATAGCCATGTTTAAGCAAATAACTCTATGGAAACATTCAATTATATATCATGCTTAAAGCTTATATTACATACATACATATTTGTATATGTTTTCTTAGATCATATGCTTTGTGCATGGTATTTTGACAGCAACAACAATAACAATAACAAGACCATCTACAGCTCAGAAGAAGGGCACAAGTACAATATTGAACTATGGTCAGAATTGTAAACATGAAAAACGCTTCTAGCGTGTTTGCATTAATATTTCCCCTTATTAATATTATTCTCTACATTCATACATATTTATACATAAATATATAACAAACTATATATATATATATGTATATTGAGAAAGATAGAGAGAGAAAATAATACGTATGTAGCTGACACTGCAGTGACTTGTTATCGTTATCAGACAAAATATAGTTTCCAGCAAATTTCTGTTTGAATTGCTAGCAATGAAAATTCAATTGATTGTGCATTTTAGCACAATGTAGTCTTTCCCTTTCACTCTCTTACAACCATTCTTATTCTCTCTTTATCTCTACTTCTCTTCCGTTTTCTATTTACTACCTTCCAGCCATATGTAAATGCAAACTCTTATTATTTGTTATGCTATAAATGAAATTATGTTGATAAGATATAACAGTAAAATCGGGCATCGATATCAAAATAACGATAAAAATGATTATGTTTTCAAATGTTAACTAACGGAAGAGGATATTCCATTATTTTAAACGAATTTCATTCGATTAGTACTGGAGCCAAAGGCAGAGTCCTTTACACATATTCAATTATAAAAACTATGTGTACATATACATAAAATATAATTGTTTTTTTATACCCTCCACCCTAGTGATAGAGGATATACTAAGTTTGTTGTTCCATTTGTGACACCGAGAAGGAGGCGTTAGAGGCGTAAATTATGACGTAAGGAGCTGAATTATTGTACAGACTCTTTTAGTTTTTTCACGCAGATCGCTATTTAAAATTGACAAAATCGGTCGAGAGCCACGAGAGCATCTAAATGTGGCCAAATCTTAAATATTTTTATAATTTTTTGTGGGTATATGACCACGCCCAATTTTGATCCAGCAATAAATACTTTAATTATCATTTTATTTACCAAATTTTCATTTTAATAAATAAATTTTTTCTATTTGATTAATAGATTTTTATAGCTGTCGACGCGGCACTTGAACGATTTGTCTTTGTCCCCTATAATAATCTTGCACACAATTAAGGTGTTCTCAATATAACCTTAATACAACAAAATCTCGTTCAGAGTCTTTATTTACAAATTATCTTGGATCCTTAGATAATTCTGACAATTTTTTTGGGTGTTGTATGGCTTAGCCCAAATCGACTACACTTTCTAATAAAATCAACTTCAAAGACCAATTGCTGTAAAATATTCTTATTGCTATGAATAAATTTTGAACATTGTAGACGTGCCTGTGAAAATAAACCCGCCCATTTTTACATAAATCAAATTATCGCTTTGAAGTTTTCTTTATTATTATAGCTCTTAAGGAATTTTTGCAAATTGTGGGCGTGTCTACTTCATATGAGAAACTATCTAAACAAAATAATAATACATATATATCTCTGTATATATAACTTGAACATCTAGTCATCTAGAACATATAACTGATAAGTACGTAAATCCAAGATATTCACATGTCGGTACGTCCATTATATTAGCAAAGTTTGAACACATATGAAATAGTGCTTGTAAAACTATTGATATATGATTAAGAGATAGTAATAAAATTTCGACAATTACAAGCATTTATATAAACTCTCTCCCTCTCTCTCTCTCTCTCTCTCGGTCACCTACAAGCCTTTTATGAAATTGCTTAAACTGAACAAATTATTCTATTATTATTAATTTGTTTAATATTTACACATATTTACACACATACATATACACACAGTATTGCTATTGAAAGGTATTGCTATCTCTTAATCATATATCAATAGGCTTACAATCGCTATCTCACAAGTGATAAACACACACATATGGAAACTGTTAACACGGAGCAAAAGAGAGATAAAATATTTATGTGTGAAATTTTGTTGAGAGTGTAATAAAAAGGTCATACACCGACCGGCCTAAAATTCATACAATATAATCTTTTTATATATATTATATTATATGCAGGATTACTTTTGTGTTGTAAAATTCATATGGATTCCATTGCATTTATATTCACACACACCCACACACACACACACACACACACATTTGTAATACATGCAAAATGAATGTAGATTTGGTTGCTATTCTGGTAAATTTTAATGGTGTTTTCAGTTTATGTTGTTGTTGTTGTTGCTGTTATCATACGACAACAATACTCTAGAGATTAAGAATGCATGTACGTCCAGTATGTCCGGTAATAAATGTTTTTGAAAAATATTAATTTAATATAAAAACAAGGACGAAAATTAAATTTCATTAAGACCAAATCTTAAATACACATCTACATAGAAACGGGGGGCGTGACAGTGTACCAAATTTAATTTTCATTAGGTTAGTTTTTGCGGGCGATAAATAGATTCCTAGCGACTGCGGTCGTATCTGTTATCTAATCATGCCCATGAGAATAGCAGACACATGGACATACGGACAGACATGTCTAAACCAAATCAGTTTTTGATGCTAATTAAGAATATATATACTTATATACAGTCTCTGACGCCTTTTTTTTAATGTTGTAAATGGAATGACAAACTTAGTATACCTCCCATCGTATGTGTAGGGTATAAAAATATTATCATATATGTTTAAAAATATATATTGCATGAATATTTGTTAACATATATTAAAATAAAAATTGTTATCTCTCTCTCTCTCTCTCTCTCTCTTTTACAATAATGTAATCCCATCAAAATATTTTTTAATTAAAACAAAAAATATTTTTATGTTAACCAGGTTAGCCCGTCTCAAGCGAGTCATTATAATAAATTGTTCATATAAAATAAGTTAAATATAAAAATATTTTCTATATATATGCATGAAGATTATGTAAGGGTAGAGAACTAACCTTAATTGAGTCAATCATTGATTCCTTTCTACACACTTGACCTATAGGGATCTGACAGTATGGTCAGTACGGACAGTATTAAATGAAAAATATTGTATTTAAATTAAAAACATCCTGTTTCCGATTGGAAAGAAGAAATAATCTTGGCAAGTAAATAATTGCTTTGAATGTGATGGCAGGCACCACACCCAACAAGTAAAAACACATTTTCTTCCAAGTTATAAAAAAAAGCGTGTAAGTAATAAATGAAAGCTTAAGTTTAAACATAACAAGTAAGAAAATTAAATTTGACTTAAGCCAACCTCCACATCTATAATAGTGGGCGTGGCAAGCATATTATTAGGCCCTCTAATAGTGTATGTCTTACGTATCAGCTTTCAAGTCTAGTTTTATGATCAATATGGTTTTTTGTAAATTGTGGGCGTGTCTTGTTATCCAATCATGCCCATGGATAGGATAACCAATAATAATAAATTTTTGTAATAAATAAAAAGCTTTTTGTCCATCTAGAACATATATACTCTGACGCCTCTTTCTGAATGTTGCAAACGGAAGAACAAACTTGGTATACCCTCATCACTAAGATGAAGGGTATAAAAAAGCAAACTTGTGAAATAAAATAATACACATTAAGGATCCCAGCAATAAGTTGTGAAAGATTATTGATTATCATTGGAGTTTCACATACGTTTTCCATCTAATTGGTGTCTTAGCACACACGGAAGAAATTAGTGGATTGCTCTCAGCATTGAGCATGATTTTCATTTTACAGTATCGGCTACTGCAATGCACAATTGGCGCACCGAGCAGAAAACAACCACTTCAGACAAATTTTGAATTTCCCCTTTATCCGTATAGCTGCACTAGGAGGCGTCGTAGAAATAAGCTCTACTGTTTAAATTCGTTTATGCTTGTGACATTAGATACACCCAAAAACAGGGCTTTACAGCACATTCCAAAGATTCAGGGCTGCTCCAACAAACTGGCAGCCACAGGCAAATAGTATCACTACTAATTATCAAGACTTGTCCAGTAATGCGCGATGGGATAAGAATTTTTTACAACAATTACTCAGACTTACCATAATGCCATACCATTCCTTGTCTGTTAAAAAAGAAAACCTTGAAACTATGCACAAGGCACATTTCCGGTGCCAAGGTACTTAGATATAATGCAATTATTTGTTTACAAATTTCACGCCCAATACAAAGTTAACTTTCAAGTAGTGCTTACAAGACAAGAAAAAGATTAATTTAGAGATTTTTCAATCGAAAATCGAAATTTGCTTGAACGGAATTGAATAAATGGACCGTCTCCGTGAAGTGACTTTAAACGCTAATAAATATTATGTGCATCAAATTTCAGCTGGACATTAAAAATTTTCGCAGCCGTGACACTGTCAAGATCGATTTTGTTCAAATATTTTTCATCATTGTAGACGTGTCCTTGGCCTGATCTCCCAATCGACTCGGCGAAGTGAAGAATTTACATTTTATGGTGGCGTTCTCCAATTATATACCTCATCGCATATATAGTCGCTCACTTTGCAACTGCAAAAGCAAATCACGATATTATATAAACAATATTCATATAAATAATCAAAATTGATTATACTACCTGAAGATCAATTGGTAATTTTTTACTATTTCTGAATGAAAAGTTAAAATGGTGCAGAAAGTCTTTTTATACCCACCACCGTATATTCATTTGGATCATCAAAGGAAACCTCGTTTGCAATACATCGAAGAAAGCCTCAGAGACACCACAAACCATATATATTCTTAATTAGCCTGAAAAGAGAAATCGTTTGAGACATGTCCGTCCGTATGTCCGCTTGTCCCTCTGTTGTTGTCTCATGGTCATAATTTTTGAGATATTAATTTGAAACTTTGCATACATATTCTTAGTTCAATTACGCTGTTCCCTATTGAAATTGGGCAAAATTGGTTAAGAGACACACCCACAATAAACGAAAATCTGAACATACTTCGAAAAAATTGTATCTTTAAAAAATTATATATCGCACAATAGTATGCCTATCAAGTTGAAGTTATCCAACATTATTTTAAAAATGGGCATGATTGAATAACGTAAACGCATATAATTAAAAAAAAAATACTATTTGTTGTTTAAAAATGACCTGAATAATAATAAAGATGGAGTGTATTTAAGCTTCGGTCCTAAACGAACTTTTCTATCTTATTTTTTTTAGTTTCTTAGTTGTCGTAGATTAAGACACTGCTTATGAGTGAGCCTACCTGCAATTATATCGTTGAACAACTGACAAATCGTTCAGCAATAAGATAAAAACCAGCAAACATTTGCTTACAATTTATATTTCATCAAATATGAGTCTTATAAAAATACATTTCATGATATATATATTGTATATTGTGTATTATATATAGTATATGGTTAAAAAATTTGTTGTAGAAACTAATTTATGCTCTATTTTAAATAACATATAAGCGAATACTATATTTTTTCGCAGACACTGCGTCTTAGATTTGCGCACAATTTTTATGGTAAGCATAAAGCAAGTATAAAAATATAAAATTTTACATTTTGCAAAGAAAAAAATTTAATTGAATAAAATCAAGTGGTGTAGGGTATTTGATGGTCGGGCTTGACCGATTATCAATATTTTCACTTGTTTAATTTTAATTCACAATAACTTCTCTCTGTCCATGAAAAGGATTAAGGAAGAACGACCAAGTTGGAATAACTTTTCATGTAAATTTTTGTACAAATTTTCGCCTTTGATGAAACAATATTTTGATGAGATTTGGTATAATGACACGTTTTAGCTCAAAAAAGAATCCTGTTGAAAATCCGACCGAATTAAAAGTGTAAAAAGTGTATTCTACACGACCATTAAACACTCTATACTATTTTGTTGCATAATTTATGCTAAAATTTAGTTATTAAAATATAAAAGTAATTATTAAAATGTAAACGCGAGTCCTTGTCCTTATGGAAACGACTTGTAAAAGTTTCCCGATCTGGTTCAAACTTGACACAGTCAAGTATTAACTAATCTTCAACACATTTTATTAAGAAATATTAAGAAATGCGTTATGTTTTTTACAAAGACTTATTGACTTAAATGATGGTGTTAAACGGAAAGCGGTCCTACAAAGAGACTCATCAGGTCCTTTGCTCAAAAGGCATCACTGTAATGAATTTTATCAAAAAATGCTGACCTGTAGGTTGATAACAAATTAAAAAGTTACATACATCTGCACAAAGACAGGTGTACCCTCTTTTTACCTTTGTGGTGTAAGGTATAACAACTAAATCAGTGTTTGATCAAATCTTCAATACATTCCACCTCTACATACAAAAGTTGGACTTAGCGTGTACTTGATTCCGTCCTCTATATGTATTATGTATTAACCAACAAGTCAAATCCTTTTATGCGTTTGTAATGTTATAGTAGATACCTCACACTTCTGAGATCCTTAAATTGTTGAGGGAGGGGGTTAAAAAATGATCCGATCGAGTTCATTTTCAATAGGGTTCCTCGTTAAGGCAATACATTTACCATGTACCATATTTCACTGGAACATCTCATAAAATGCGACCTGTAGCTTGAGCAGAAATTTACATGGAAAGACGGACAGATAGACACGGTTAAATCGATTCAGATTTTAATTCTAAATCGATCGGTATAATTAAAGATGGGTATAGCATTTGCCATTTAGAAGTTACAAACATTCGCACACACTTAATATGCCCCTGGTGCAGAGTAGAAAAACGAATTAATTTGTTTGTGTTTTAAACTGAGTAGTAAAGATACTTGAATGGTCAAATTTGTTTGGATGAGGGCTTGGTACATAGGGCGCAGCCTACACCAGTCCCGCTAAACATATAAATATAATTATATCAACATTTTCTAGTCGTCTGTGAGATTGCTGCAAACAGCGCAATTTTCAATATTGT
Source organism: Crataerina pallida (assembly GCA_949710015.1). Lineage (NCBI taxonomy): Eukaryota > Metazoa > Arthropoda > Insecta > Diptera > Hippoboscidae > Crataerina > Crataerina pallida. The sequence goes on along the minus strand of OX453289.1, from coordinate 4,740,455 downwards.
TACAACCGGGTACACATTTTGCATGATAAATATGACCGCAGCTAAAGGTTACAACATCACCAATGGGTCCAGCATTTTTAGTAATAATGCCATGATGACATTTGGAACAGTTATTATCATAAGATATGCTTAAGCCACGATTTTCTAAACGCACTATATCGGCATGTATGTCAAAGTATTCAGCCTGTTGGATAGCGTTACAATTTTTTTGAGTATCCACCTTTTTTATAAAAAAAAAAAAAAACACCATGATTGTAAAGAAAAATCTGTATAGCTGAACATACGTGTACACATGTATATATATATATATATACCTGCAAACGATAATCCCACAGCATTTTCGCCAACGATTTCCTAAGTTCAGGTATTTTTTGACCTGATTTGATTTTATTTATTAAACCCACTGGATCCACATAACCTAAGATATAAAAATATTTAGAAAAAATGTTTTTTTATATGCACCACCCCAAGGTTGTAAGTATATATCAGTTGCCAACGTTCAGAAGGCGACATTGGTAACCCAGCAAAATTGTACTGAGTTGATCTAGTCAAGACTGCCAATCTGATCGTAACAATTTCAGACTCAGCAGACGTTGCGGTAGTTTATGTATTGAAATTGGGCCAAATCGACACGCCCACTGTGAAATAAAAACTGAATAAAGAGCAACGTGGAAAGGAACTATTTCATACTCAAGTGTAGAAGTTAGATTGACGGACGTGCTTGTTAGAGGGCTTCGGTGCACCGGTGCACTTGTTATACCCATCATCGTACATATCGCTTCGTGCAAAATACCCACAACCCCCTGAATTCCTGAAAAAAATTCTGATTCGCTTCGAATACCAAGCCTGGCAGGAATACGGGTTGGCATCTTTTCACTTTAACTAGTTGAACATTGCGCCGCACTTACCTATAATACCATTAAACAATTTGGTAAGAATTCGTGGATTTTCTATAGATTCATCAATCAAGAGATTCCATAAATCCGAGTCATCATGCTCTCTACAAAATTCGATTGCCATTTCAATGTCCTTAAGCTGCAAACAACTAAATACAATTATTCAATAACATGCATTGAGGGATCCATTACAACATACTTGATGGATAATTATGTGTAAAGCTTCCATAATGTTACCCATTTGACCTAAGAGATGAACCATTTCTGCATAGAAGAGATTTCTTTTACATAAATCCAAAGCATCCTGTATGGGATAGTGTTTCGAACGCTTAAGAAATGGTAGCAATTTCTCTCGATCATATTCAGCATATAAAGTTATTAATTTCCAATGGAATGTGCCGCGGCTATCTACCTTATCCAAAGCATCCAAATACTGAAAATTATGTTATGTATACAAAAAGGAGAGGACATTTCCTTCGTCAGATTGTAATTCATTAGTTCAAATCTTACCCAATACAGATACTCCTGATTTGATTGTAACTGTTCCATGACTGTTTCGGGCGGTATTTTACGCTTATCCAGTAATATTTGAAAGGCGCGCTCCCGATCCAATTGTATTAGTGGTATAATCATTTTGTGGATAACATTGTACAGTTCGTGACGTTTAATAAAATCGAATACCGCTTTATTTTGCAACCTATTCAAAATTCAAAATACATTTATCATCATTAAGCATCAACCCCCCCTTTACATAATTACTTCAAATACATATGCAAGGCACTTTCATAATCCTTCTTATACGAATACAACAATGCCAGCGACTCCAACAGTTCGTTAACGTTCTCTTTACGAAAATTATCATGTACAGCATTAATGACGGCAGCGCAATCGTACAAATGCGGCGGCCATTCTTCGATTAGTTTGAGGAAACCGCCAACATCAAATTTCAGATATTCATACAACACCATCTCATAAACGTGAGGATCCAATTTACATTCATTAGATGTGGGCAGATAGGCGCTTACAGAGCGTAATTTTTGTGGTTTTACAAATTTAAATATTTCCTCTTCCCAAAGGTTTTTATTATTACCAAATACTCTCAAGCACACTTTGGCAGCCGATTCATATTTATTTTGTTCCAACAAGTGATCTATATAAAGCCTATATATATGAATAAATAAAATGAGAGAATCGTGAGTCGTAGTATATATTGTGCAGATACCGACGTTTTACTGCCGCAACAAGATAGCTGCACTCTTTGTGAACATACATACAGGCCACAATACTTTCTGGTTCTGCCTAAGCAAAACCTCAGGCAGATAATTGATTTTGACGTGACGTCTGCTAGATATCCTTCTTCCATCAATTTTCAACGCATTTGAGTTGTCGCGTGCCAGTTATGTTGATGCTTTTAATAAAAATAAAGACCATTTCTCATTTACCTACATTCATATTCTTCAGTCATTGATTCAGTTTAAAGCTCTGTCGGTTTTTTTAATTCGCTAAATCCAATAACTGCACAAAAGTGGAGTTATCTTATTGTGGCAGTAAGCCGACGGTATTTAGTATTGTATCCAAAGCATTACCTGGCCACTGATAAAATATTATTATTATGTAAAGGCATGATTTCCATAGCTTCTTCAAATTTTCTGAAAAATCATACAAAGTTATGTTCATTAGTGTTGAACTTGATCAGAGCTAAAGAAAAAAGCGTTGAACAATTGGGCTACAAAGAGAACATATTTATATATTTTTATCCCTTCATTGTGACCTCATTAAAAATCACTCATTTAGCATCAGACAATCAGTACAATTACTTGAAAAAGGAATGACGGACAGACGGACATGTTTAAATCGATTCAGATTTAGATTCTGAAGTGATCGGTATAATTGCCATTTAGAAGTTACAAACATCGACACAAACTTAATATATCCTCTTCCACAGGGTGGTGCAGGTTATAAAAATTAATAAAAATCAATTTCAGAAACTACGGCACGGATCGAACCTACAGCATATCGTTCCCAAATCTCTCACTCTATCTCCGCCACTATACCAAGCAATACTTTTCAAACTAGTTGCTTAAGACTTAAGTTATATGATTGTATGTATGAAACTTATTCAAATAGTATAAACGTACTAATTGATTCCTTTGCCAAATTGTTGGTCACTATTTTTCTAGAAAGAAGAAATTGCGCTTCAAATTTTGTCATTTTGACTCTAAAACTAAGTTGAAAGTCCTCAAGTGATGACTGTCTATCTCTATCTCTCTTACTCTCTATTTTTTTATACGGCCTTCAATCGCACTATAATCTGAATAAATCTGCAATAAAAATCACTTGAGTTCGGTGGTAAGTAGAGAGATACTATCTTATTATTTTTCAATCTGTGACAATATTTTCTGTTCGTACATATAAATGAACGCTAGAGAGCGCTGTGGTAAGTAGTTCAAGCATGGAAGAACAAGACGTTGGCAATTGCAATTAAATCGTCAGTGTCGCATTAATAGAGTTTTTACAGTCTATAGCATAAACAATTTAATTTAATAAACAATATTATTAAATCGATTAAGAAAAGATTATTAAAATATGTAAATGCAATGGATAGTGTCGAATGAGAAAAATTGAATAATGTACACTCACAGAGCACGTGACCATTACCATGAGACGCATGAATAATTTGGTTACATTTTTTACGGCCATGTTTGCCTTTTTCTTTGGCAGCTTCCTTACTACACTTCTAACAACTGTCGATAAATGTCCAACTCATAAGAGTGGTGTTACCAAATTGGAATCGCATCCTGAGCTATTTTTAATGATTTTAATATTAAGTGCACCGCATTATGAAGAGAAACGTTTAGCTATACGCAACACTTGGTTAAGATTAGGCCAACCTTTACAATTACCATACTTTCCCGAAGAATATGTCTACTTGCCAATGTATGATAAACATGGTCATTTAGAGGTGGAGGATACCTCCGAACAATCAAATCGTTTACGCGTTTACAGGCACTGGTTGGATAATATAAAACACTATACTAATAATATGGGTGCAAGAAATATAAAAATCAAACATTTTTTTGCTATTGGGACGCAAGCGTTACATCCAAATGTTCGTGCCAACCTGAATAAGGAACAAAGGCAATTTCATGATTTGTTGCTGTTGCCACGACTAATCGATAGTTATGCTAATTTAACAGAAAAACTATTACATTCTATGGATGCTCTTATCCACCATTCCGATTTTTCCTATATGCTTAAAGTTGACGATGATACATATATTAAATTAGATTATCTAATTAATGAATTAGTATCCTATGATCGTAAGTTATTGCGCCGCATTAAAGAGTATCGCAGCCAACCCTTGCCTGCTTTATATTGGGGTTACTTTAATGGCAAGGCCAATATCAAGACAAGGGGGCAATGGAGCGAATCGCATTATTATTTGTCACAACACTATGTAACCTATGCTTTGGGTGGTGGTTATGTTTTGTCGCGGAAACTCTGCGAGTTTGTGGCAAAAAATGCAAATAATCTGTCCACCTATATAAGCGAAGATGTTTCTATGGGCACATGGTTGGCACCGTTTCGTCATGTCTATAGGCGTCACGATCCTAAATTTGATACGGGTTATATGCCGCGTAAATGTCGTCCGCATCACTTGGCACTGCACAAACGTAACGAAAGCTTAATGCGCGATTTGTTTAATGGAAAATTGTGCACATTTGAGGTGGAAAACGAAAGACATCTGCAGCGACCGGCGGAATATTATTATGATTGGCGAAAAACAGCGGATAAATGTTGTGATAATTTAGTAAATTAATCGTTTAATAATAATAAGTGTAAACTCTCTTTAGCAGAAGGAAGAATTTCGAATTTCAAGAGCACAACTAGAGTAGCGAATATATTTATGAAACGGGTATACCTTCGCATTTTATTTTTGCTAAACGCACACATACATATATTTTATGAGCGTCCATCTAGGCGTCGAAATCATTGTCCTGGCCACTAAAATTATAATTATAATTACCCTCCCCCCCCCCCCCCCCCCCCCCCCGAGAGAATGCCAACAGCAGACAGACACACGGACATACATGTCTTGATGGACTCAATTTTTAATGCTGATCAAGAATATATATACTTTGTAGGTGTTGGAAACGGAACAACAAACTTAGTATACCCTCATCACTGAAATATTTAAAGTCTTTTTCTGCTTTAATCATAAGGTATAAAAAATGGTACACGTTCCGATAAGTTTGGTTAAGTGGTGCATATTACCCGCTTCACCCTCTTTTAATATCTTGTATACGCTGTCGCATTAGTGCAAAGAGAAAAACGTACTCACTTATGTTCAATTAACCACTGCACACGGTCATCAATGTCAAACAGTGTTGCTACAACAACATCTTTCGGTGCTATTATATAATAGCGATTCTCATCTGGCAAGCAACGCAATATATAATCATTAACCGAGTATTCCTGATAACTGATACAAGGGAGGAAACCATTAATCTATGATTGTTTACTGCAGCACAAGTATTCCATGTACTTACCCCCTTAATGAGAGACTATCTGCTATTATTTCTTCACTGCTATTTATATTGTACTCCAACACCGATAAAACTGGACGAAGAGCTTTACTTTCTGTACTTTTCTCTTTGGGGTAACCCAAAACTACTAATTGATTGGAACTGAGAGAGGCCAAACCACTAACATAAAAACTCGTTTGAAAAGTGGAAACTAAAATGGTTACAAAAAAAAACATACATTAATTATGAATATTATTACAAAAGAATAAATGGATCTATGTACTGGGATCTACTATGAAGCCAGGCAAAGTTTTTATGGTGGCTTCTAAGCCACTGCGTTTACGTATAACACAAATACGTATTGTGTCCACCCAACCTATAAGCAGTGTGTTGGCATTGGCCCAACGGAAATTGCACCGGAAATTTTCCAAACGAGCACTGTGGTCGATGAGTGACATTACAAAACAAAACTGTAAAATGTAATTTTGTATAGATTACTGACTTGGTGTGCTCCAACCATTTTATAAGGCCCAGCGAACATTTTCCGTTCAAATCATAGAAATGCACACCCATACAACTGGCCCAAGCCACAAAGGCACCATTCCAACACACACCTATAACGTGACCTTCCGCTATACACAACACGTTTGATTTCAATTTGTTTAAAAAGTTCTTTTCATATAAAATTAATTTGTCATCACCTGTAAATAATTTAATAATTATTAATATGCAAACGCACAAACACATTAAAGAGAATGCATATTACATACATACCCACTATAAAACGTTTACCCTCGCTAATTTTTGGATCTGGATCTAGAGCCACTGTATTCACCGATCGACTAAATATTACGGTTTGATTATTTTCAGCACTAACTAAACCAATTATATGTACTTTTCCATCATCTGAACATGTTGCTATATATTCACCTTTGGCATCAATATCTACCTCGTTAACGGCCACCGTGTGAGCAAATTTTAACTGATTACTTGTTAAAACGGTATTTATTGTATTGCCCTGATGATCCAACACATAAATGCGACCCATAAACGTACCTAAAATGAGAAACTGCACAAAAGGGGAAAAATGGATTTTGCTTTTTCAAAAACTTTGCCAACAGTCAACGACACCTTGGGATGTACTGCACACGCTGTAACCACATCTTTGTTGAGTATATCTTTCAAGTCTTGATCAATACGTTGATACTTAAATTTCGGTTCAACTTCGTCCTCCATGCTTTCCTCCACTTCCTAATTAAGACGAAGGCGTTATCTCAAAAAAAAAAAAAATTAAAGAATTTCTCACTTACACTACTCAAGTTGTCCTGGTCCATTATTATTACAAATTAAAAAATATCACAAATTTTTAACAAAATTCTTTGTTTTCTTGTAATATGCAGAACAGACAACACTGAAATGCCTTTCTTGTCTCTTTCATTTCATTAGTTTTGTTACATATTTGTAACAAATTAGTTAGTAGCTAGCTAATGTAATACGATTAAGAAGCAGCTTTCATATTTCTACCCTTTTGTATAAAAAGGGGAAGACAATCGCTCGCATAACATCTTATAATAAATATTTATAAATGTAGTATTTGTCACTTTAATCAGTGTGTACAGAGCATACATGAGCCACCGAACTGCAACGAAAGTTATTCACGACAGTTTTTTTGGCGTAGTGGCAACGCTGTGAGAAATGGGGAAACCGCCGTTGAAATTTGTTTTTATACGTTATTAAATTGACATTTTTTAATTAATTTATTTATTAAAACATATGAGCACAAAAGCCAAATAACTTAATCGTGCGTACGGTAGTTGTAGACACTTATACATATATGTGAACAATTTTTTTTTTTTTTTTTTAGTTAGACATTTAATGGAGGACTATAAAATGGCGCAAAAGATGACCTATGACCTTGAAATTTGGTTCTCATATTTATAATTATCCCTCCATCCATCGATGTGCCAAAAAATGGGAATGTTCGGATAACATAAACGCCCACAATTTACAAAAAACTATACTCAACGTAAAACTAGATTTACAAGTTGATACGTAATACACATCGATGGATAGAATGACCATAAATTTAGCACCACATCCAGATCCAATTGTGGGCGTGTATGTTATCCGACCATGCCTACTTTTGGCACATCAACGGATAAGTTAATAGTTTATATGCGTAGTAAATTTCAACTTTAGTGTTCAATTTTTATGACAGATATATAGATTTTCGTTGATTGTGGGTGTGGCTCTTGACCCAATTAGTCCATTCTAACGTTTGCATGTTTCTGCGTGCAAAAACTAAGCGAGTCTGTACAATATCTCAAAATTTACGTCCCCCCCCCCCGAGAGAATGCCAACAACAGACGGACATACGGACATACATGTGTAAACCGTGGAAAAGGGTATATTAAGTTTGTGCGGATGTTTGTAACTGGCAAATGCCACACCCACCCTCCCTTATACCGATCGATTCAGAATCAAAATCTGAATCGATTTAAGCATGTCCGTCTGTCCGACTGTCTGTTTATGAAAATTTGTGCGCAAGCTACAGGTCGCATTTTTGGAGATATTTCGATGAAATTTGGTACAAGTACATGTATTAGCTCAAAGGGGAACCCTATTGAAAATGTACCAGATTGGACCATTTTTAAAACCAATCCCCATATAATTTTTTTTTTTTTTTTTATTTCATAAACAAACAAAAAATAAAAAAAATTCTGACAAATGTATCATTTTGAAATTTTTGAAAATACAAGTGGCGTAGGGTATTTGATGACCGACTATACTATTTTCACTTGTTTTTATTATTCCGTTATTGTTTCAAAGTGTGTGCGCAATAAAAAATATAACAACATTTCATTTAATAGCTTTCTCAATATTTTTCCTATGAATTTATTAATTTAAATAAATAATAAATTTAAACGAGAAACATAAATTAGTTTGAGCGCAAAAGCTGTACAGAAAGGAAAAATGCTTATGCGCTCTCCCTGTTTGCTTATTTGCATATGTCACAATGAGAATCTAATAAGCAAGCAGCTGTTGAGTGTTGAGCATATTGTTGAAGCATAAAACATATATTGACGGCATTAATTTAATAATTGTGCATATTTTTTTTATATTCTCAAATCGAAACTCCTTCAAATGCCCAAAGACAAGGAAAGTTTGTATATTTTTCGTCAACGCATGATACGCATGTTTCCCGGTATCTTCAGAGCGGATCAATTTTGCTTGTTTTGTCTATTATGCCACAAACCCGTTATGGGAAAGAAAGTGTTCAATGTTAAGCAGCATTTGGCCACTGCCAAGCACAAATTAGCAGCGGAAATCCGACAGAAAGATGAAAAACGATTATTATCATTCGAAAGTGATTCAGGTGAACTTGTTTCTCATTTTGTGTGTAGACAAATGTATTGTACAAAATATGCAAATCATTGGCTAGGGTTGCCTACATTTATATTTATATGAAAAATTCTACAATCATCGGCATATAAAAATAATTTTTATAGATCTATTCAATAATGTAGGAGAACCTTCAATACGTAATGAATCTATTATAGAGGAAGCACAAAATGGTAATGATAGCCAATCATCAGCGCTACTTGAAAAAGGTAAGCTGCTAAGAAAAAAAAAAAAAAATGCAATTTAAACAAAGTAAAAAATTCATTATATTTTTAGAAATGAAAGTAAATTTCATTAGTTCCTCCGCAAGTAATAATAATGACGTAGATACGGAACCGAGTGAAATGAAATTGCAACCGTTCCTGGAATTAGAGTATCTGCAAATGAGGAATTATAAAATGAAATTGGAAATCCTGATATTGGAACAAAAGTTAAGATTACCACCATCCAAATTTACAAGTAATTTAAAAGCGTTCGTTACAAAATAATATTTATTCATTAAGTTTTCCACTCGATTGATTTTCATTTAATCTAATTTATAACTTGAATTCAATTTGATACCCTCCACATAAGAGTCTGTCAATCGAGTCTGTCTGCAATACCCAGAAGGAGGGGTCAGAGACCCTACAAAGTATATATATTCTTGATTAGCATCGAAAACAGAGTCGATTTAGACATTTATGTCCGTGTGTCCGTCTGTTAATGCCATTCTTACTGTCGTAAATTCGAAGCTGAAATTTTCTACTTTTAGTTTTTGCACGGCAGATCGCTTTTTAAAATGGACAAATTGGGTCAAGAGCCACGCCCACAATCAACGAAATTGAGCACTAAAGTTGAAATTTACTACGCATATTAACTATTAACTTATCCATCGATGTGCCTAAAATAGGCGTGATCGAATGACAGTCACGCCCACAATTAAAAAGCATCTATATATCTGCCACAAAAATTGACCTATAAACTTGAAATTTGGTATACGTATCCATAGTTATCCCATACACTAGACTTGCAAACTGATACGTATTATATGCACTATTAGAGGTCGAAATGAAGTTATGAATGTGGAGGATATTTAAGATTTGGCCTAAGCCAAATTTAGTTTTCATATGTGATTTATACAAACGTCGATTAGTCTGCCACCCACTGTATATTAACTGAAAATAAATTATTCTTTCATTTCATTTGTATTCCTTTTTTTTATTAAAAAAGTTTTACAATTGTAAAATTGCTTGTTAGACAGTAAATAACGAATTATTATCTGTCTAACAAACGGAACAAAGCAGATCATTTAAGCATCTGTTTCCGTTTGAAGTTTGGCCAAGAAATCAGCTTTGTGTTCGGCCACTTTAGTTTTACGCTGTTCATTTGTGAGTTTCTTAGCATTCCATCGTTTCTTAGTGGCGCCGGTCTTTTCTACCTTCTTATGGGTAGGATCGGCACGTATAGCTTGATGGGCTTTTTTGTAGATTTCTTCAAGCTGAAAGTTAAATACATGAATACATTAAATTTCTGGTAATTTTCAAAATGATAATTTACACTAAGTAACAAATTTTGAACTTTTTTTTTTTTTTTTTTTTCTTAACTAAGCTGGTTTCATTTCGGGCCTTATCGTTTCGTTTTTTCACTATATTTTGTCGAAAACATTGTTTTTTTAAAGAGGCGTGAGAACGTCCTGCGCTCCATCTAAGAAACAATTCCATTTGTTGTGCTTGTTTTTAAGAGGGCGAGCACGTGGCACCACTATACATTTTATTATAAAAGTTATTCACAGACAAGTGAAAACGTTACAGATACAGATACATTCACGCCCGACCATTAATACCCTACACCACTCACTTTAAACATTTTTATTGCACTACAATTGGTTTAATTGTATCAGTAAGCACGAGTCATTATCATTATCACATAAATCACATAAAGACTTATTGTGAACAAGTTAAAAAGGACGTATACCGATCACTATATTACTGAAAAAAAAAAACCCTTAAAATTTTGTACAATTGTAGGATGGTCCATGGAGGAACCTAAATATTCTACATGTCTTACGGTTCAGGATTAATGCGAAACCAAGTTGAAAATAGAATTTAAGAACGTCAGAAGAGGCGTGGTCAATTCAAAGTATAAAGGGACTAATATGATGAACTCTGCCAGCCTTGGACTTAGTAACAGTTCAGGAGCAATGCGGAATTTTTAAATAATTATAAAAATTTATACAAAAGCAAACTTACACGTAAACGTATATTTTTCAAAATCGAAATTTTCTTGACTCGATTTGAAATACATTGAATTGAATAATTAAAAGGACGGTTCCAATTTCAGCCATTTGCAATTCCAAACTATAATCGCTAGTGAAGATTAAGTGAATAAAATTTCAGCTCGAAATCTGAACGCTTGCAGCTGTGAGTGGTAAAAATAAAATACTGCAGGCGGGCGGACGGACGGACAGAAGGGCTAAATCTACCCCACTATTAATGTTGATCAAAATTACATACCCTTTTGAGGGTGTGACACGCCCCTTCTAGTGCTTACACCGATTAAACAAAACCAATACAACCCCATAATCATTATGATGGTGGGTATAATTAGGTCGCTATATAAGGATGGGATCAAAAAGTGGTCCATCGAGAATTTGGGATAGACAATTATTAAAACGACCAAAAATACAAGGCAGAAAAAAGTTAAGCAGATTGCTTTTTGGAAGCGTCCTGTTTTGATCCCTATATTGTTAATCTTTAGTGAAAAACGTACTTAAGAGAAAGATTCTAAAGGCAGGGTAAGATGAGGTTCTACGCATAAAATACATTTTGAACAGTGTCATTAAAATGAACTCAAGACCACACCAAACAACCAGTCACTTTTTAAATGAATGATGAACAAGGCTGGTTGGATGCATAGCAATTGGATGCAATGTCCTAAGCTATTTACTAAGATTCGTTACATTTGTCACACTTATCCAGAACGTTACCGCTACAACCTCTAAATTAAAACACGTCGCAGAATTTTGTAAAACCATGATTGGAAATTTAGCTTGTTGTAAAGACAGTTAAATTTCGAACGCAAGTTTTTAAAACATTAATATGGTCCACTTTTGGCACAGCCAGTATTACAGTGAACACTACACTGGCGTAATTTTGAAAATGGACGTCTTTAAACCATTTTGACAAAAACAATTTACTTACATCATCAGCACGTATACCCAGTTTTATGTACCGACTAAATTGGCGTTTAAAGCCCTCCTCATCTTCTTCCTCAAGGGTGCGCATATAATCGGCCACATGTTGACCAAAGATATGAGCACGATGTACATCGGCATTGAAGCTCTTATTTTCATTAGAATAGCCTGGGAAACGTTTAATCGAGTGTGGAATATTTAAACCACCATCGACGGCACCTTTCATGGCACCGAATATACGAGCACCGGTAGTGGTGCGGGCTAAACCAACATCCAGATAACATCGGAAAGCCCCGGGACCTTCAGTCACTGGTTCAACATTATATTTCTCCCCGGTTACTTCAGTACAACCCGTGTACAAAGAGTCCAAGCCTAATTTATTCAAAATACGACGAGCGGCCAACAAACCGGTACAATATGCGGCAGCGTAATTGGTTAAACCAACCTAATACGACGACAACAATAGCAGCATAGTACTTTCTTTACTCAATTATTACCCACCTTAATACCATATTTTGGTAACTCGTGGGAGTAAGCTGCACAAACAATCCGATCACCCTCAATACGTGAATAAGCAATTTGCACAGTTATATCTTTATTGGATAAACGTACAATCAAACGATATTTGGGAGTGTTGTACTTATTTTTGTCTTGGAAGATTAAACGTTTGCGTGCATAATAATCAGTTTTGCCTTCACGACGTCGGCGAAATTTCACCTGATACCGTTTATAGTACTGCTTGTTCTTGACTACTTTAACGAAACCCTATTTCATAAATAAATGTGTGATATAAATATAATATTTATTAAGAAAACTCATTTATATATCAATAAAATCACCATTTTCACTTTATTTACAAAGTATTAAACACGCGAGGTCTTCCCTCAAAGAAGTTTGCGTGAAAGAAGGAAGGAAATAAAATTTGACATTAAAAACGTTTACTACCAAATAGAAAAATGCTGCCAAATTTACAACAATTATTTTTAATTTGTCATTTCTTTACAGTGATTGTTTGACGGCAAGTAAATAAGATTTTTAGTACAAATAAATAATATTTGGGAAATAAAGGAAAATGGGAAATGAAAGTTGTAAATTAAAGGGTTTGGAAGTAGATAAGACTGCTGTAGATGCTAATGATTTTTGGACACTATCTAATGGCATATCCTCCACCACTACAAGTGATGATGGTAAACAGCACCTGTCCATATTCCAGGGTGAGGCCGTTGTGAACGGCCAATTGTGGCTTTGTCAAGGACCATTAGAACGAGCCATTCGTGTAATTTTGAAAAAATTAAAAATAATTTTTTAAAACGATTACTGAATTGAAAAAAAATTCCAGAATTTAATGATCTACCGTCACCCATATATATTGAAATATATAACTACTTGGGAACAAGGCGGCCAAAAGTATTTGGCTACAGAACGCGTACAACCACTACAAATGGTATTATTACAACAAAGTGATATACAAATATGTTTGGGGTTACGCACCGTTTTATGCGGTTTAATATTTTTGGTGGAAAAGGTAACCAAAAAAAAAAAAAAGGAAATTAATAACTAACTGTATGTATAAGATTACCATCTAATCTTCTTCTAGGCTTTAGCGCGACACTTAAATATATGTACAGAATCGATTTATGTTACCGAAATGGGTAATTGGCGCTTAGCCGGCTTCGAGTATGTGTGGAAGAGTAAGGATTTAAAAAAAACACTTTTGGATTTAGCTGAATCGTATCGCTATAAAAATGCCATCGATCCTGATGAAAGTCGCGATGAAAAATTCTGTGGGATCGAACAATATGCTTTCGCCACCTTGTGCGAGGAAATTTTGAGTAAACGTGCAACGTCCGAACAAATAACTGTTTCCATACCACATGTACAGGAATTTCGTGAATACTGTAGCAATCATTTGAAGCACACAAAACCACAAATGCGCCCCAAGTTGTCAGCAATTTTATTACATCCATATTTCAATCATGAGTTTGTTCTGATACATGCATTTCTCTTTGAATTGCCGCTGAAGAGCAATCATGAAAAACAGGATTTCTTTATGGGTCTTGTCGATCGCTTGCGTTATTTTGATGAAGATGTTGTTGGAGCTCAGTTTGCCGGGGATTTATTATCGCGCATGGTACTGTTAGATGCCACTGCCCAATTACGTGTTACACCGTACGTTTTACGTACCAAACAAGAGCATAATTCGGCCTTATTTTCCGTTGATTGTTTTACTAAATATCTGCTGCCGATTGTATTGAAAATGTTTCGTTTACGTGATGCCCAAATTCGTTTGATTTTATTGGAATACTTTATGGATTATGTTAGTTTGCTGAAGCCCCAAGCAGTGGAAAAATATATTTTACCACATTTGAAAGTCGGCATCAATGACACCAACGAATTATTGGTGGCCAAAACATTATGTTCTTTAGCAGACTTAGTGCCCATATTAGGAGCTACCACTGTACTGGGTGTGGAGAGAGTTAAACTATTTTCAGATGGCCGTCCGCAAGCCGCCGTATCAGACACCTCGACCCATTGGACAGAACCACGCTCAATAAGTCCAGTTTTGGGTGAGAACGACGATTGTCCCATAGTGTCGGGTAGTCCATTGCCAGAATGTTTAATTAGCAAGAGTGGTAGTTTCTCTTCAATATCACAAGCTCTGGTCTCCGAATCATATGAACACTGCATGCCACCGCGCCTAAGTCCGGACGGCGGGGAAGATGTAAAGTCGCCGTCAAATTTAGATTTTACAAACAAACCGTTACCGGTGACTCCTACTAAAACAGAATTTCGTTTAAATACAATTCAGAATATTATCCATGACGGATTAAATGCAACAACAAATAATAAAGAAAATGATGTGAGAGACAAAGGAGAAGAAGAAGAGGCTTGGTCTGATTGGGATAATGAAGACTCAACCAAACATATTATGGTTGACACGTCCCACTCCCAGCTCTTAGCCTTAGCGAACAAAAACAACAATACATTGCAATTAACCTCTGATGATGCAAGCGACCAAAAATCTGGTCTGGGTACCGGGAATAGTTCGCACGCGCTGCCCCCTCAGACATCTTTAAGCGATTCCTATCACACAATCAAATCGCCTGCACCATCTTCTCAAACATCACTTAGACCGATTAAAGCTCTTAATGCCACTCCCATTAACGACGATTTCAGTGATCTCGATATACAAGTGAAAAAATCATCAACATTCAAGAACATCACACCCAACGAGTTGGATTTCTTTAAAGACATGGAACCTGTAATAAAATCTTCCCAAAAACACGATTCTCAAGTGACGGAACAACAAGGCAAAGCGCAAGAATTAACTGTCGCCACCACTACACAGTGGTGGGATACCAATGATATTATTGTAGATAGGAGACGGTTTGCTGCTCCATTTGTAAACGACGATAATGGATGGGGTGTAGAAGATTATGTTGGTGACTTGAACATATCCTCGTCAAATGTATAGTAGTTTAAAAAACGACCTAAGACCAGCAAGAGCAAGCGTATGTAATAAATAAATGAATCGTTTAGTTGTATCAGTATCAGTATCAGTATCAGTAAACTTGACTAATCCGCACTTCTTGAAAAATTATTTTACATTATAAGACTGCAGGCTCTTAATTCGCTCCAATTTAAGCCAAACTTGGAATACTTAAATAAAAATGAAAGTCACCATCAAACTGCTCGTACATTTTTAAGGCAAGTCAAGGTTATTCTATCGCACAAGTTCAAAAAGGTCTAGTGAGTGGCATAGGATTCATTTTGAGAGTGCAAACCCGCGCTCAGTCTGGAATGAATCAACGACATACTATATAAAATACCACTCTCTTCAGTCTACATACATATATTTCAGCATATACTTCTCGAGCCAATTTTACAGGTGCCCAAGTCAATTTCTCAATGTACTGAACTGAACACGAATAAATGAAATATATTTATTATATACTCTCCCTGAATGGATGGTCCTATTTTTCCTCTACTTATGTACCAAAATTTGGATTTTTTCAAACATTTTAGGGCAATGTTGCAAGTTTTCGTAAAATTGTGGGTGAAATGAACCGTTTTTGACATACTAAGGCCTTTTCCACCAAAACATTCAATTCATTCATAATTCCACAACCAACCCATTACACCTTCACATTCAAGAATTGCAAAAACAAAGCGGTGCATAAAAAGTCAAGTGAAGCAAATTGGATACATTGGATAACCTAAGTCAGTCTAAAAAATAAAATCTTACGATCTTGGGCTTTGTGTTACGAGAACTTTACTCGTATACATTTATGCGATATAAAATTCATGATATTCATGTATACGATATGGGCCTACAAACGGTACATTGAGATTCTGCTCGAAAAATTTAAGAGCGCTAACACTCCATCTCTGTATTTAAAAGTCTCTGGCAAAAGTGTAGAGGAAGGAAGTAAAATTAAATGAATATTGACGTTTGTTGTATGAATGCTGCCAAGTATATGATTGCCAAGCAATGTTGCCATATAATGATAAAATTGAAATTTAGCACGTGTAAGATGATGCGTTACATGTAATTTTTTAGCATACAAGTTCTTTTTATAAACCCAAAAATGAGAAATGATTTAAAGAAAAACAAGCAAGAAAACGATATTGAATTCATCGACCCTGTCCTGAGTATCTGTGTCATATAAAATTCTCTCTGACATGATATATGTGAACGTCTGAATCCCATTACCAACCATCTAAAACACAACTATCGCCACGCATTCAGGTCTAGGCCATCCATCATTGATCATATCGTGAAAAAGACCTAAGAAAAGATCAATTGACACCGACCATCTCTTTAACGTTTATAAAGCCTCATTCCGGCGACTACGATTCGTATGAAACTTACGGCCATGAATGATTTTGATATTTCCGCTAATCTAAATAACGTCTCAGACAGGCCGGGAATCTTTCGTGCAAAGGGCTGAGATTAACATTAATGGCACAATTTTTAATAAAAGTGTAATGATTCTAGTCTAGCGAAGAAGTGTACAGATATTCAGCATGCGCCTTGAATTTCTTGCATATTGTGACCGATA
This sequence comes from Crataerina pallida, assembly GCA_949710015.1. NCBI lineage: Eukaryota > Metazoa > Arthropoda > Insecta > Diptera > Hippoboscidae > Crataerina > Crataerina pallida. Next base: position 4,723,396 of record OX453289.1, on the reverse strand, counting down.
TAACTTCAAAATGGTAAGAAAATCCGTCTACCCTGCAGCCGTACGCAATTACAATGAAGGCGGCATGGAGATAAAGCGGAAAATTGTTATGGCTAACAGTTGCTCAGTAAACAATTAAACAGCAAAACCCGCTCTCGAGTGACACAGCTTACACTCTGTAGGATCCTTAGGTGTGTTCTAGACAAAACTTCTCCGCAAGGTCTTTGGTCCTGGACGAGTTTGCAATTAGAGATAGCGCTCAGAATGATTTGTAGTCAACACAAAACCAGACAATACACTCAAGTTGAATATTTCTATCATGTCGACCTGTACCTAAACTAAATGCATACATAGAATAAATAAAACCATTTAACTTGTTTCAATGTATCATATTTATAATAAAAATTTTGTTCTTTTTAATATAATTAAAAAAGAAAATCCATGTATTAATAAGGAGACAAAAATTAAAATTCAACTAACAATATAAATGATTTGCAAATATTTGCGGTGTAAGTGTACGTGTATTTGTTACTTCATTCAATTTTTTTTTTTTTTTTTTTTTGAATATTACTTCAAATTTCATTTTGTTTGATGTGTTTTTTTTTTCCTTTTCTGTATACTCTGTTGAATTCAAATATTTACCAAGAGCTCAGTGAGAATGTGTACATATGTGTATACATGCATACATCTATATATATATATATATGTATTGCTGCAATTGATCATATATGTAAAATGCCTAAAAAATCCTTTGCATTCCTCCAATGCTGCTGTTAAATGATGTTAAGTGTCACTTGGAAAATGTAAATGGAAGCAAAGTATGCGTATGCTGATCGTTGATCGTTTTGCTTGTCAATTTACATAGCCATGCATTTGCGGTTGCTGTTCAGTGTGCATTGCTATTATGTTTTGTTTAATTGACGTTTAATGATTTCATTCACCCGTTTTTTGCATTGTGGGGCATTGTGTTTTATTATATATTTATATAAACAATCAACTGTCATTTGATATTTGAGTACAGCAATCCATGTTACATATTCATGCATGTCTGTCTGAGCTGCAAAAGTGTGATTTTTTGTTTTTAAAATTTTAAGTAAAAAGTGATTTTGAAAAATTTTAAGCAAAATCTACCGTTATTCATGCACGTATAATCCATTTTTCTTAAGGAATGGGTAAGTTGCCCATTTCAATTTCAATTAACCATACATACACGCTCACGGAACAAGTCCTTTAGAGAGAGGCTGCTCACCTCAATTTTTTCTTTTTTTTTACCGTTGTACAATCCAATTATAAATTATTTACACTTAATTATTTTGATGGCTCATGCTTGGAGCCCACAAGGGGAGGGGGGGGGGGGGCCTTGAATTGCAACATAGACTAAATCTCAACTAATCACAAAGGAAAAAAGTTATACCATTACAACGAGGAAAACCTTTTTTTTTTTTCACAAACGGTATTTAATATCTTAAATATATGTAAATTGTATTCATTCGTTTCATTTTGTCAAATTTTGTTCTAAAATATTCACGAAAAAAATCAAAACAGGGATTTTCTCAAAGCGTGCATGTAGATGCTCAATCAGTTGGTGCATATAAAACGTAACAACTATGGAGAGACAGGACAGACCTATATGTAAAACACCTTGCACAACTATTGTTAAAATTATTGATAGCATAACTTAACATCAGAATCAAAAATGACTCTTATTTTCCTATACATTATGTTCGGCATCAGTTGTGGGAAAATGGTTATTAAGAGTGTTGTTCTAAGCGGCAAATGCCACACTCACAATTCAAGTTAACGGATTGATGTAGTATCAAAATCGGAATCTTTTTAATCATTGTCTGTCTGTCTGTCTGTCTGTCCATGAAAATTTGTACGCAAGCTATCGGATGGGACCCCTCCCCTTTCCTTCCCTTTCATAATTTAAAGAGCCAAGTGGTGTGAGGTTTTTCTTGATATTTTCACAAATTAAAAATTTAACTACAATCTCTCTACATTAATATGTTATATACTATTTACAAATAGACATTTCTCTCCTTTCAGAGGTATGGCCTTTTTTCACAATATTTAGTAGAATGATAATTAATTGAAATTTAGTGTACGTTGCAATTCCAAGCCGTCCCTCCTAGAAATGAGATGTTTTGCAATTTGTGTTTGTAATGTATGTAATGTGTAATGTAACGGTAAAGAAAATTTGTACAATATCCGTGAGCAATCCCCTTCTTTTCACGTAACTTCATCCCACGGTTGTTGGTTGCTATTGAATAATGTTTCAGTAATTTTTTTACTTGAAAAATTATTTTCTTTAAATATTTTTAAACGTGCTTAGTCGGTTGTTTGTTGATTTTTTTCATTTCAAAATAATGCAAGAGTATAACGTATGTTTGTGAGAGAGATTGAAATAAAAACATTGTGAAAATGATGAGAGAAGAACAAGAATGTGGTGAAGAATGCCGTTAAAAAATAACTGTCTTAATTAATCAGTTTGTGTGTTTGTGTGAAAGTGTGTGTGTGTGTGATGATAGATTTTTATACAAGTTTCTGCATTTACAATCCTAGCTTCTATTTCAGTGGTTTTGTGTTGTTTGTAATTCATCAAATGTATGTGTACGTGTGTGTGGTTATATTCACCTTAGCATTTGAGGCAAGGCGAATAGAAAAAATAAAATAAAATCAATTCAAGAGAAATGTATAAACAAATGGTAGGAACCGCTAGTTAGTTGATGTGGCAAATAAAACTAACGATTATTTTCTAAGTGTATGTGTACATATGATCAGCGTTGGGTTCGTGATAATCATTCCTAATGTTGTTATTGAACTCATGCATGACGCTCTTACTGCGGCACAATCAATTCAATTCTTTGTCTTCTAAGTACTTGTATTCGAAGGTGAAGCCTTCCTTTTTCCTTTGACTCCATTTCTCATAATCGAAATAGATGTAGGTGCCCTGGGGGAATATGGAATATGGAACAATAACAAATATTGTTGATGCAAACATTGACACATACTTGTTCATAATCATCGTTGATAATTTTGGGCTCTTCATGACGCTGGAACCACATCATATACTTGGTATGGAATCGCCAACTTTGTTTCTTCAATGCTTTGGCAGCCAGATATTGAGCTTTCGAGCCTTCCATATAATAGAAAACAAAAAATAATGTTTCCGTGGATAAACGTTGATAAAATTCAACAGTATCGTAATTAGGAAGTTGCGCCTGGATTAAGATTTACCAAATAAACGAACTATGCTTACCACAAATTTCAATTAGTTTATGTGAGTTGATTACCTGTGGATAATGGGCTGGCGTTTGTACGGGTGTTCGGTGAAAGTAAGTGGCCAACTTTTCCGAATCACTTGGTGTGGGCAGATGATAAAAAGCGGCTTCCATCATTTGGAATTGTATTTGATGATCTTTGTGTAGTGGCGAGGGTCCCAGTGGTGCCACCCCCAATAATGGCGGTATATGTGCTTCATTTGTCGGCGGTTGTTGATGTTGATTTTGCTGCGACTGCTGTTGCTGTTTACCAACACCACTTATTGACATATTTGAAGGATTCGGACCAAGACCTTTTTGGGCGTTAGTGCTCATTGCAGCAGATGCATTAAGACCGCCACCCATACCACTGCCTGGATTGCTTACAAGGGCACTGGGACCGTTTGCGGCAGCTGCTACTACTCCAGCTGCCACTAAACCTGCTGCTGTTACATTTTGTTGTTGCTGCTGCTGCTGCTGTTGTTGTTGTTGTTGTTGTTGTTGTTGTAGTTGTAATTGTTGTTGATGAGAATTGGCAGTTGAGTCATTTGTAAAATGCTGTTGAAGTACTTGTTGTTGCTGTTGCTGCTGCTGCTGATGTTGTTGTTGTTGTTGCTGTTGCTGATGTTGCAGTTGTTGTTGTTGCTGCTGCTGCTGTTGTTGTAGTTGCTGCTGCTGTTGCAGTTGCTGCTGCTGCTGTTGTTGTTGTCTATTATCCGGATTATTTACCGATTGAGTTATATTATTAGTAACCATAACAGATCGATTAATGGCCTCCTGAGCTATAGTTTTCAATGAGATCCCACCCATGGTATTAATATTGTGGGCAGCACTGTTTACCGGTAAACCTTCATAAAAGATTATTTTGTTAACCATTCATCACTACCATCGCTATTACAGCTACTACTTACCACCATTCATGAGCTTCGGCGATAAGAGTCCTGGTGAGGCTCTGATTGTATTTCCAGCGATATTTGCATTCATTACTTGCTGTTGCTGTTGTTGTTGTTGTTGTTGCTGCTGGACATTATGAAATTGCTGCATACCTGGCATGCTATTCGGTGAAATGCAATTAACAGCATTAGTTGCTAAATTATTGGATCCTTGTTGCTGCTGCTGCTGTATTATACTTGCCATGCTATTTACGGTTGCATTATTGGAAGTGTTGTTATGCGCTATAAAATATTTATTTACTGGAGCTTATTTATGTATAGAATGTGTGCGATTTTCAGATTTCAACGAAACTTATTTGTCCGTCAATCGCCCTTCAATACGACGGCCGAGTATTTCAAAATTACGATCGAGACCATAATTTCATTTCTATACCTACCATGCATATGGATATGGGGGTATACAGCACTTTGTCAAAACGTTTGCAACGCCCCGAAAGAGACGCCGAAGACCCCACAAAACTTATATATTCGGAATCAGCCTCGAATACTGAGTCGATCTGTCTGTCTATTGATATGTAGTGAAATTGGACAAAAAGTGTGAAGCAACACGCCCACAGTGCAAAAAAGAAAAGATTTCCCGAATGACAGATAAAGTATGCAAGTGAAGTGGAAAGCAAAGTACTCCTATGTTGACGCATATATCCATTACAGAACGCTGGAGTTTAGATGGTGGGAATGCAAGATGTGGTCTCAGCCAAATGTAGTAATCGTAGATTTTCGATTTCGAAACTCGATTTAAAAACGAAATTTTCAATAATTTTCATTTTCCCAAAATATGTACCGTTTGAAAGTAGAGGTTTGTACCGTTCTATTAGTATATGGGTATATAGAGATCTAGCTGTCTACCCTCGTGATACTGAAAAGCGACCCACAAAACAATTATTTATGATCCACATTAGTCTCACTAATGATAAAATCGGTTTCTAGGTTTCATTAAAATCTGAAAATCACAAATATTCTATACATTGCTGTGATGTGTAAAGTTTTATAAGTTTTATACACATATACGTATAGAATGAGGGGCATATTAAATTGTCAATCCGTAGGCAGGTACCAGGAGGAGACTCCATTAAGTTAAAGAGTATTTCTATTCTGGACTTAAAATTTATATATCATGCTGGACTTTGCTACAGAAATTCTCAGTTTTCTCATTGAAAATGTGCAAGATCGCTTAGCAGTCACTTTCAAAAATTGAGCAAAAATCTCATAAAAACAAAACAGCTTCACTGTTGATATGTGGGTTACGCATGATAACATTTTTTCTATACAACGACTTGGAATAGATGTCGCCGCCTAATTCATACACATCCTCCTACATTATAAAACAAGATATTGCACAACACTACACAGTACCGCAAGTCTGCCAACTTGGTGCACAAATATTTCATCTACGCAACACTTGTACATTGATTTTGGTGAATGGAGAAAATATTTTTCAAAAATATTGCAGAATATCGTGAAATGAAAAGGGGGGAGCAATGGGAGCAATTGCCCTGCCTTTAGTGTAACTTTGGAGGGTATCATCCCCCAGTATAGATTTACGTGTATTTACCATTTTGTAGATGAGAGGAGTTTACTTGAATGTTGGACATTTGCTGGTGCTGCGTTTGATTGCCACCTCCGACAACACCATGCATAAAACCACTTTCATGGTGAGCTTCAATATAAAATTTCCGTTCCAATTAGTATTCATTCACACAATCATTCATACAGTACAATACAGATGAATGGACGAGTGGATGGATTAGAATCAAACTTACCGGTATTGTGTTTTGCCACGGCTGAAAATGCTATTGTCGGCGTTCCTTGAATCACAGATTGGCCTTGTAAGTTGGGTACGTTCCCGGCATTTGTTGGCGCTGACGCCGCCACCACTGAGGCTGCCGTAGGTGCTTGTAAGTTGGGCGCGTGCGCGTGCGGGTGCGAGTGCGCATGCTGTTGTACGGCCGGATTATGCACAATCATCGCTCCATGAGGCATTGCATGCTGTTGCTGTTGCTGTTGCAGTTGTTGCTGCTGGTGCTGCTGATGCGGCTGCTGTTGTAGGCCATGATGTGATTGCTGTACCTTATTTGCTGCTCTTACCGCAGTTGGTTTAACAGGCTGCTGCTATTCAATGCAGCCATTCAAACGAATGTGTGACACATACATGGAGTAATTTTTTGTAAAAATAATTTACCTTTTCCAATATTATAGTGTTACCTTTGTTTTGTTAATGTTAGTATTGCACTCATTTTTATTACGTCTGTCGGGGGCGGCAGCATCTGTCGTTGCTGAATCGCTTGAATAACTTAAATTGCTTTGCTGCTGGTGCTGGTGCTGATGCTGTTGGTGCTGTGACGGGACACCACCTGTCGTTCCAGATTGATTATGGGGCTGTTGATGCTGTTGACTTGACATCGGCGACTGAGTGGGACTGCCACCGGACGTTATGCTGCTGGGCGAGCCGCTCGTTTCATTACTATTATTACTATCAGTTGTAGCTGATGATGGAATACCAAGTGATATACCTTTACCATTGTTTTACCATTTTTTTGTGTGTTTATTGTTTTGTTTTTCAACAACATTCAACATTCAAGATTTTTGTGGTTATGATGACAGTATTAGAAATAAAATGTTCATTCGAATTTATTATTAATAAAAAACGACGCATACAATGTTTAACAGTTTTACAGTTGTTTGTTATTTTTGTATTGAAATTTTGGTTGTTTTTTTTTTTTAATTCAGGCAAAGGTTAAACAGATGAGTTGTGGAAGTAGCATTGGGAGGGTCCGGATGAATAAGTATTAAACAACACATACAAGTAAATGAAACAAAACAAAACAAAAAATGGGGAAAAATTATAAAAACCTTGTTTTGGAAGGAATAATAATAACACATAACAACAACAACAATAATAACATCCTTTGAATATTGAACACACATACCTGTACCCGAGAGTTCAACTTCATCGAGACCAATAATGTCATCGTAGAGGAATTCGTTCTCTTCAAAATCGGGCTCTTGCGACGAATCGATATAATACTCTACATCATCTTTAATTTTATTAACCTGCCAAATAAGAGGAGATGTTTATAAGATATTTATAATGAGACCGTAACAGTGGGCAACAGTCATTTTTCAATACTGAGGTAGATAAGTAAAGCGTGCAAATGCGTCCGCACTTGGAATCCCGAATAGTTGTTTATTTATTTACTCGTCTTCTTCTTCTTATACCCTACATACCCTATTGCCCTACATCACAAAGTGCCACAAGGATATTTTGTACTTGTACGGATGTTAACCGTCAATTATACCAATCAGATCAGAACGTGATCTGAACCGATTTAATTGTATTCGTCTGGCGTCTCTCTATTCTCCTCACAATTCTCGATATACAATAACCAAAATATTTTGTTACAATTCAGGATTGCCTTATACATCAAGGACGATAGATTTTTATTGAAATTGTTCCACTTTTAGGACCCCTTCCCATATAACGTCATATTTTAAAGAAAAACCCTGCCAAGCTTGACTTCGATGATGCCATCTTTAATATGCATGAACAGTGCTGATCTTAATGCCCAGGTCTAGGAATTAATTTTTTTAAAATACACCATCACCTCATAACTTCGCGTAGTGCTATTTTAAGAAGTCACTATTACATGACAGGGACCCTCGTTTTTATACCCTCCACCTTAGTGATGTTCTTCCGTTTGCCACACCCAGAAGGAGGCATCAGCATCAAAAACTGAGTCGATCTAGACATGTGTGTCCGTGTGTCTGTCTGTTGTTGGCATTCTCACGGGCATACCACGCGGATCGCTATTTAAAATAGGCAAAATCGGTCCAGAGTCACGCCCACAATCTACAAAATTCAATGTATCTGCAACAAAAATTGATCTATGAACTTGAAATTTGGCACGTACATCTATGTTAACTTCGTCGATATGCCAAAATTGGGCGTGGTCGGATAACAGACACGCCCACAATTTACAAAAAACCGTATTCACCATAAAACCCCATTTGCAAGCTGATACATTATTAGACGGCGCATTATATATATATATGCCACGCCCCCTGTTGTAGATGTGGAAGGTATTTAAGATTCGGCTTAAACCAAATTTAGTTTGCTTACTTGTTACTTTTACAACTAAACCCCAATTATAGCATAAATTGTGGAACTGAGTGATGTAGGATGGTAGTACTGAATATAATTTTTCACTTGTTTTATTCATTTAAATGGTCGAATGGTAACGTTCGTAGAATGTGAGTTCAGTGCCCCCATATATAATTAAAATCAATTAAAATCTTTGGCACCCGAAAAAATGATAAATTTTTTTGTCTTGTGTAATCAATTATTCGCTTTTTTTTTAAGGCACAAATATCACGAAACAATTTTCAATTTGAATCGATCGGAAATATTATTTGATCAAGAAAAAATACATCGTCTTTGATAATAATTATCATCTCCAAACGGGGTCACCTTGGGCTATCAGGTACTTTTGCCCGTTCCGTCTACTTAAATTAGTTATATTTGGGCATTGCCTTATAATTTAAATATTTTGGGTTGATCATCGACAAATTTGCAACATATGTTTGTGCTTCACATCGAAATAGTAGTGGCATCCGAAATTGGGCCCCAACCCGAAAAGGCTTTACGCCGCCAACATTCAGCTGACAATGAACGTAATTAAGAGAGCTACACATGCTGTTATTCATCTCAGATAATTTAATTTTTAATCGTATGATCAGATTTAAGTTTAATGCACGGCTCGGAGATGGCGACCATTAACTGAATTTTTCGCATATTTTACTTACTTATTCTCTTATAAAGATAAAAGACCTTTCACACACTCAATCTGCTATTAATTGCCAGCAACAATCATTTGCCGTTGGCGTGGCCACAGCAAGACGCTCTCCGCCTTAAGACTTTCGCATGGTTGAGCAGCACTCTCAATAAAATCTCTTGACTTGCAAATCCGTGTGTATTAAATTCCATGTGTGTTTTATACTGGAATTGAAATTTCGTATTTACGAAGAGCAACTTGCAGATGCGTGAGATACATGGGCGAGAGAAATTGATATAAAATATGAAGATGTGATCGATATATATTTCCTTGATCAAACAAGCGTTATTCATGACTTTTCGAATTTTCGACTTTTTTACCGTTATCGTTATTCTATAATTGCTTTATATATATATAAATATATATTGTATATATTGACCTGCTCGGCTTCTACATTATCATTATCCAACAAGCGTAATAATGTTTCCAATTTGGTTACGTGAAATTTGTGACGTTCTAATTTAGAACGCAACTCATCCATGCGATCTTGTTTGTCGCGATCCAAGCGTTTTTTCTTTCCTGCTAGCAGTGACTCTACTTCACTTTCGTATTGATCGATTTGTATTTGGAGAGCACTGATTGAGGTTGTTAGCCAGTTGCGTGCCACATCTTTGAGACGCTGAGCGGGGTCCATTTTTTGTGCAGCACCCAAACCTTCTTTTGAATACGCTTTTGTTTTGGTTTCCCGTTCCACCACTTTGAAGCGTTCCATTTGCTTTTTTGTTTTTTGTTTTTTGTTTTTTTTTTTTTGGTTCGAAAAATAACGTTACATTAGGCGATTACTCGGGATTTATTCGATAGAAAAATTATTTTACCGTTTCTATAAGTCTACGATTTTCTAAGAGTGCACTTTTATCCTTTATTTCAGCCGAGGCAATCCATGATTTAATTTGATCGCGCAATCTCTGAAGTTTCTTGATTTCTTTTTTGAGATCAGCTTCATACTTCTCCTATAAATGGATATTAAATATTATAATCAATGAAAGGTAAGTAAGATTAGGCTGAGGCTGGCCCACCATCTAAGCACCAAAATCTTTTACAAGACATTATATCATTCGTTATTTATGAGTAGTTTTGAAAAATTCTTTACACTTTCAGTACCAAGCTGCCTATGAAAACTACTCATACTTCTGGCAATTTTGCGATCAGCACACTGTATATATATACACAGACAATCGGACAGACAAACTCAGTATTCAGTGCTAATTCATAATGTATATACTTTGTGTGGTTTTCGGCACCTTTGTCGGGGCGTTGCATACGTTCGGACAAAATGATATTTACATCCATGTGCATGCGATGGTGGGTACAATTGGAATAATAAGTAATATGCTTACTTTTTGATTACTGTTAGTTGCATTGTGTACTTTTTTCCAAATATCCTCAAATGTTTCCACCCCCTCTGCCACTTTCTTCAAACATCGATCTATTTCACCTGTTAATTTTTGAATATTCCGGATAAATAATATACATTTCTGCACATGCATTTCAGTTTTATAATTTGAAAATTTTGAATACTACGAGCATACCTTGTAACTTTCTGGTTGCAGCCATGGCTATGTTTGTAGTTGTTGATCTTGGTAGTGCAAATGCTTAGACATAGTCCAACAGAACTATACCACTTTGAATATAGTTCAGTGTCAACGTCCTCTTTATTTGGTATGATTGGATGAGGACGCAACTTTGTTTAGCTTTTGTTAGTGAACTCTTCAAGCACGTATTTCGTTGGCCAGTTTTATATATTTACCGCTGAAATATCTAAAAAAATATAAATGTCTTCGATTATTGAGATGTTATTATTAAAATTTAAACTTTTATGAAAGTGATAAGCATTGGCATTGGTCCCAATAAACAGACACGCATTGCAGTTTCATTTTATCATCTCAAAACCTAATGTTCAATTACAATTACGTATATGTATATAAATGCGCATCTACAACGTACATGATGCGGGTCTTAAGCGTTTGTTATTTGTTGTCTGTTGCCACAGTTAATAGGCATGGGCTATGGTAGAGATCGTCTAAATATCCTCTTCAATGAAAAGTATAAAATTTTCTAAAAAAGAAGCCAAAAAAAATGCAGAGTTGTGCTAGTACACCAAAAACAAATATAATGCTGGAACATTATAAGCATAAAATTGTTGTTGCCTTTTTTAAATTCTTCTTCTTTTTATCACAGCCTACTAAGACTCTTTAAAAAATTTTAGCGTTTGCATTTCAGCAGTTACAGTAAAGCGCACATTTTCCCTACTGTTATAATCGTAGTAGCCCTGTTTAAACAGATCCATTTCATTTTTTAAGACAATTATTAATAAATTGTAAAAATATTATTATTCGTAGCTTTCCTTTGACACTAGTAAACGCGACTCCCAATTGTTTCGATTTTTATCACCATACTAATATAAAAAAAAAAATTTCTAAAAAAAAATTTTTTTATTCTTCGTGGAGCCCACCAAATGTCTTCATTAGCTTAACCTGAATTCGGCCAATTTTTGCGTTGTAACTTACATTTTCTTTATTTCTTTTGCTGTGACTATGTTATGTTAAAAAATTTATCTTTTCTAATGGAATTATTGTTAAATTATTGTTTAAACACTATCTTTAATAATTTTTCTTTTACACCAGGCAAAGACTCTTAACAATTTAGGCTTCTAAAAGTGAGTGAAGTTATCAACAACTGTATTAATAAAATTTTAGTAGAGATGGAAAAACTGCAAGTTTTTTAATAGAAAAGATAACTAACTAACGTCATCTTGTGAAGGAAAACTATCTTAATTTTCTCATCACTAGGTTTTATGCCATCTGGAGGCAAAAAGAAATTTGATGTTTTTGCGTCATCTTGTGAGCGAGAGTTCTGGTACTCGTCCATTTCAAATTATTTATATGCCCCGCTTTGTTCGCTTTCTCAGACTCATAAATAAAGAGAAGGAACGTCACGTTCTAAATTTTTTGGACCTACAAGTTTTCAATTCATGTATTTCTCATTAAGTACATGAAACATATATATATATATATTTATATTAGCGGTGTTTTAGTCTATTTGCAACATTTGCAGGCGCAAAGAATGTAAGAGCACGACGTTCCGTCTCTGCCCATGGTCAACGCATTTTTCATATGATAAATAAATTTATACATCGTAAAGTGTTCTCACATGTGTAAAATAAAAATAAATATATCTTCATGGCGAAATATATCTTTCTTCACACAAATATTAATCTACGACCATGCAATTCTCCGCAATACATCAATAATTGAATACTGCGATTCCAAAATAACTTTGAAGGCTTAAGGCCGTCCACACCTATTCACGTTTTATATGAATTATACCGTAAACGCCTTATCACTCTACCAATCTATCAGCTCGCTTGGAAAAACTCATGCTTACTTGAAAATGAGCAAAACGTGCGCTAGTTATAATAGATTGTGTGAAAATCCCATGTACACCCTTAGAGATGTTCTCAGAAAAACAATATCATCACTTACCAATGAGTGGAATGAGGAGTACAAATTAGTCGAAAGTACTCCTTTTTTTCTTTACCTTAATTAAACCGAATCGTTCAACCCGAGCTTTGACGTTAAGCTATTAAGCTAATTTCGGGGCATCGGTACAACAAATGTTATATGTTATCTTTCTATGATTGGCACTGCAACATCAGATATCTACGAAGTGTCACTTATAGAAAGTTTCATTTACTGAGATCAACTTATAACCAATTTAACAACTACTACAACTACAATTCTTTACATCAGATTTTCACCGTAAAAGAGGATGATATGTTCAAAGAAATAACTGCTTTCATCAAGAAGGATATGTTACAGTTAATCTGATCACACTTTTACTTGTACCATGATTGTATCACATTAATCTACGCACGTTAAAACGTCTTACATACATAACAGCATTTTATCTTACTTTTTATCTTATATAATCTAAACTGATTTCATTTTGTTTGTTTCGCGACGTCCAGGCCAGGCTTGGTGGTTTTACATTCAGTACACGTGACTACTTAATTAGTGCTCTGACTTTATAAATCGATTCTGGTCATACGTACGTTTTTAATCCCAAAAAAAAAAAAAATGATTAATATTTTCCCAAGCAACTGTTCAATTTTCCATGAAAAATTTCTCTTAGATTGATCCTTCCGTTGTTATCCTCCTTGTAATTAATAGATACTGACACGCCTAATTGTACAATAAATTTTTTATTTATTCCAAAATATTCTTTTCTATGTTTCTAAAATTTCGTTGCGATTGGTTAGGAAATGTAAGAGTGGTAAAGAAAAGCTTCGGTATTTTCTCATCCAATTATCCAATAAAAATTTTTATAAAGCTATGTAGTTCGTCTCCTAGGTGGGAAACGTCTCTATGAAAATTTTTTGTGGATTTCCGTACGTTATATTTCTTCGATAAATCCTGTCACGCCCAGTTAAGTGATTCTTTCTTATGAATATATAAGTGAAAAGAAATTCTCACACCCAATTGTACGCATACATATATGAATAAGGTTACAGTAATAAATCATACCACACAATGGCAACACCATTAGCAAAAGGCTAACGCCACATCGAAGTGGAGCCAAACAGAATGAGTGCATGTGCATTGCTGTATTACTGCAATACATTAAATATTTAAAACAGTCATTTATTTATAATTGTTTTTCTTGTTAATCGGGCAGTCGTTAGGGATTGACAACGACTTTTACTTATGTCGCGCCCCAGAAACGGAGTATTATCAGAGGCACTCATTACTAAATTTGAGAGGTTTTCATAGAAATTTTGTTAATGGATGACGCTTACTAGAAGATGCTTAGGCTTAAGGCCTAAATAAAAACTTAAAAAATATGCGCACAGTTTTGTACGGAATGTTTTTATACAATATGGCAACTCCTAACTTGATAGGCATAAGATATGTTGTTAACTTCCGTCACTATATTGCGGTACATAGTAAATTGTATATCTTGAGAAATTTTCGTGACACAACGCGGCTTTTTTTGGGATAATAAATAGATTATATATTTTAGTTGTCCCGTGTTGTGCCATTCTAAAACTAAATTGATTTTTAGAAATTGAGAAATAAGGTATTTCAAAATTTTTATAAAAAATTAAATTGTTAAGTTATACGGAAAGTTTTTTGCTTAATTAAAAAGCTGATAACTAGTTCTAATAAATTATGGAGAATTTGGAAAATTTCTTTATATTCACAGTGTAAAAATTATTCATTTCATATTTTCATCTCTGATTCATGGTGGTATCGTGTTGAGTCATAGGTAGAGAACAAATGAAGGTGTGAGAGAAAGAGAGCAATAGTGTTTGTTATTTCGAACAAAGGAGAAAAACGCGCTCATCAAACTATGTCCGCTATTTAGTACATTCGTTTTTCTATCGTTGAGTAAAACTGTTGTGCGGCATCAGCAATAGGACCGATTTTTCGGTACTTTTTTTAATTGTTAATTTTCTTTGTTGACTAAACTTGTTAAACGGCGACTGCGTTGGCATTGTACAAAAAATTGAAATTTTCACTGCCAAATGAGGTACACATTGCGCAGTGTTTCAAAATATACGAGATACTTTTGAAAGTTGTTTTAAATCCTATTTTGGAGAAAATTTTTTTAGTGCATTCGTGTTATACATACTTAATAACGTAATCGGCACTATTTATCGGTGTTACAAATAATTTAGTCGTTATCCTCGAAAAAATATAAGTAGGGGAACTTCAAATTGATTCTTCTTTTAATGAATTTTTATTTTAAAGTGCTTTTATTTTCCTTTTACAATTGCAGATCAAGATATCTTACTGTCAAATAAGGAAATAAAAAATCGAACAATATATTTAGCTACATTTACATCTAAGTTAAAAGCCTAATACACAAAATGAGCTGGCAAGACTACGTTGATAATCAATTGATGGCCTCTCAATGCGTTACAAAAGCCTGCATCGCTGGTCATGATGGGAATATATGGGCTTCTTCAAAAGGTTTTGAGGTAAGTGAATGTCTTGAAATTTAAATATTTCATTAGTGAGCTTAGTTAGATTCTAGTGAGAGGTATTGAAGGGTGTGACCAGTATACAATTTCGACGGACATTCATACAATAAAAAGCATTTTAATTCAACAAAAATTGAACCGACCAACTAAGAAAATCATGTTAACTCATCCTGTTTCTTTTCGCACTCATTCTGGTTAGACGGCATACGTACAACTCTGTATCATTACATTAAGGTTGACCGCAACTTTGATTTCAATGAATCTATCTGTTTGTGCTTTTTTTCTACCAGTTTTTTAACTTTTTTTCTCTGCATCTCACGTCTGTACATTTCATTTCTTTCAATGATAACCCATACACAGATGTTTTTTTACTGCCGTTAATTTATTTCATTTGTCTTGCCGGTGGATTTTACTGCGCAAGAGCTATTATACAGTTTTTTTTTTCATTTTTCATATGTATGTGCATACATATCGATAAAAAAAGAAAAAACTGAGGGATTGCATATGGTTGATATAAAAATAGTCTATACACATGCAGTTGTTGTATATCCTAACGTATTTTAAGTGAGAGCACCTCTACAATAATCCAGACGGCAAACATTTCGGCACGGGCACTCCCTGCTATTAAGCATGAGTGTGCGTAAGTGCGTAGGTGAGTGCATGTGCTGTGCTAGAGGAGATATGAATATGATATATACATTGTGTGTGCATTCAATATGTACATATTTGATTCATTTGAAATGTACATGAATATACTTTCTTCGCGCATATGTTTCTTGTAAAAACATTTGTGAACGTATGTTTATTTAGGCTGATGATTAACACGTTTTATACATATGTTTTTTAAAGTCAAGGATTTCTTATCTGTGTTTTTATGCATGTATATCCAATTACATTTGGCTGAAGTGTGGTGCATGCCTACAATTTCCACGTTGTTCTTATAAGTTCGAAATCGAATTCCATTAAATTTGTCACTCAATGCACCAAATTACTCCATTGCTTTTTGATGTTTGATGTTCAATTAATTGTTAATTGGAAAGAAAAAATAAACCTAATTATAAAATTGGACTTTTCAGACAGGACTTGTTTATGATGTATCCGTTTCAACTGTACTGGAAAAAACTAATTTTATTTTTTATTATCTTCTTTCTGAAAAGGTTACAAAAGAGGAACTGACAAAATTAATTTCTGGATTTGATAATCAAGAACTTCTTACAAGCAACGGTGTTACATTAGCGGGCCAAAGGTACATTTACTTGTCTGGTACAGATCGAGTCGTGCGGGCTAAACTCGGCCGAAGTGGTGTGCATTGCATGAAGACTACACAAGGTATGCATATTTTGAAAAATTCACCTAAAACTCTCGACTGGCTGAACGGTAACTTTCATATTGTTTCCTTTCAACTTTAACGCCCATTCTAAAATGTAGTTTTACCCGCTGATGAATATAGGTTCAATGTAATACTAATAATACTAACAAGTAAAAAGTATATATTTTTATGAGGCCGAATCCTAAGTATCCTGCACCCCCATAGTACAAACATACTTATATTCTTGGCATGTTATGATTATATCCTGCACCACATGTACCCAGGGTTTTGCCCACTGTTTGGGCGGATGGTTTATGACTCTCAAGCGGCACTTGACACACGCATCTTCAATTATTATCCCCTCAGAATCAAAGTCTAAATCGATTTAACCATTTCGGTCCGTCCGTTTGCAGAATCCTATTGAAAATGCCGTGAATTGGACCATTTTTAGAACCCCTCTCCATATAATATCCTATTATAATGAAATTGTTACAATTCTTAATATTTTTTGACAAAATTTCGTGAAGGATAGTTAATTAGCTTTATAATTAAATGTAACAAATATGGACCTGATCGGAATGTTTACCAGAAACGGACACACTGAGATAGGGAGGTCATGACTGAGCCGTTTTCAATATAAATATTTTTATGCTATCTGTTCAGGTTGTCACCAGTACATAAATAGGCGGTTTTTCAATCAAATTAAGGGGCACTGGCGGTTGACAGTTAGTAAAAATTCCCTTGCACCACATTCAGTTAAATGCAAACAAGCAGAAGGTGTCCATTATATATAACTTTGAGGATGAGAAACAAGCCAAACGGACGAGAACATTAAAAAACGTGAAAGTCTACGCTTTTTCAATAATTATTAAATGTGGAGAATATCTCAGATATGGCTTAAGCCAAGTCTAACTTTTTATACCCTCATCACTAAGTTTGTTCTTCCGTTTGCAACACCCAGAACGAGGCGTCAGAGATCTTACAAAGTATATATATTCTTGATCAGCGTCAACAGCCGATTTAGATATGTATGTCCGTGCGTCCGTGTGTCTGTCAGTTAGCATTCTCAGGGGCGTAACTTTTGAGATATTGAGCTGATATTTTGTATAAGCACTTTTAGTTTTTGCACGCAAATCGCTACTTAAAATGAGCAAAATCGGTCAAGAGTCACGCCCACAATCGACAAAATTCAATTTATCTCTCAAAAAAATTGAACTATAAACTTGAAATTTGGTATGTACATCTAAAAGTATAAGCTTCATCGATGTGCCAAAAATGGGCGTGGTTGTATAACGGATACGCCCACAATCGACAAAAATCTATACATCTACCACAATAATTGATCTAGGAACTTGAAATTTAGTATGCATATGTATAGTTATGCCATCCGCTGATGTGCCAAAAATGGGTGTGGTCGGATAACAGACACGCCCACAATTTACAAAAAACCATATTCACCATAAAACCACCTGCAAGCTGATACGTAATACATACAATATTAGAGGGCGCGATATATATATATTTGCCACGCCCACGTTTATGGATTTGGCCTAAGCCAAAGTTAGTTGTTTTACTTGTTATTTCTTATCTATGAGTTGCTTTGCATATACTCGTATATTGCACTCGATTTCAAAACAAAATTGTTGCCAAGTTGTTTTTTCTCCTTTGTTTACTTTATTTGTTGCTACTTTTTTTTATTTTTGCAGCCGTAATTGTCTCCATTTACGAAGATCCTGTTCAGCCACAGCAGGCTGCTTCTGTTGTAGAGAAACTCGGAGATTATCTGATTACTTGCGGGTACTAGATAATAAATACACATTATACATAAAAGTAATTATATATATAAAAATAATAAAAATATATATAAATATAAAAAATGAAAAGTAAAAAACTTCTGATAACAATTTTGGAATAACTCATCAAACAAACAAAATACATATTCACCATAACATACATTTCTGTATCATGAGCTGCCAGCAGTTCTGCATAATGTCAAAATATTTCAAGCTTTTCCAAACAAAAGCACCCTTTGTAAAAATCTATTGACTTATCAAATAATTGGCGCGCCATGGCCAAATAACATTTTATACCACAACGTCTGATATGTCTCCCATAATCTTTTTTATAAATATAGATGTGCTCTCAAAATAAAAGGAAGTGCATGCATCGTAAAAATTTATATATATTTGTATTGCAAAATAAAAACAAAAATTACCTAGTATAGGATCTGTGTATTTGTCATATTTTTGCTACTATTTCTACACTCAAACTCAACACTAAAAATCGCGAAAAGCGAAATATTTTTACATTTTTACATCAATGTGCGTCGTATACAATTTTTTATATATTTTTGGTTCGCGGCATATATTTCATACACTATGTATGTGCTTCATCATACCGCCAGCATAGGCTGATGGGCTGCATAATGTTTTGCCATCAAGGTTGATATCAATAGATTACATATGTTTTTATCGTAATACCACGCATGCATCTTCATTTAACAAGAAAACCAAACGCTAATTACATGTATAAATAATTTTTTTTACAATCTACACAAAAAGCGAAATTAAGAAATTTTTATAAACTTGACGGAACTTTATATATATGACTTACAGAAATATGATAAAAGAAAACAAACAAAACAATTACGTTTTTTTTTATGCAACAGCAACAACAACAACAACAACATATACACAATGCCAATTTAATTACATATGATTTATAATATCTTATATAAAATAATAATAACACACTATGACAACTGATAATATTAAATAAAAATTTTCTAATAAAGTATCGGAAAGCATTAAAAAAATGTAATATGTTCATTGGTTCATGTATTGTATTCATGTATGAGTGCTTCTTAACTCTCAACTCAACTCCAGCTGCATTACAACATGGCAGATTCGAGGAAAAGTTATGGATATATGGATTTCTTTAGAATGAAAGAGTATACGATGCATGCAGTTATAAGACCGTGCTGTGCAAACAAAACTATATAATAATAATTTTGCTAACTCAACGGCTATATGAGCGGGTTGTGTATTATTCGGGTATTGCCCAACACCCTTATATATATATATAAGGAGAACTGCTTGTTGTTAAGTAGTTTCAATAAAACCCAGAATGCAACATTTTCATGAAAATAAAAGCTTCAATATAAAACAATAATGTTACAATCTAGTTGAAGTAACGGTTCGTGTGCATTATACGATATATTCGAAAGTACTTTACACACATTCACAATGCGGATACTATGTGGTGAAGACATTTTTGTATTATTATTCAACATTTTGGAGGTAATGACGCAGAAATCTGCCAATGACAATAGAGATCGACTTGCGCGTGATTATGCAAACAATTGTTTTCAAATTAAAGTCAATCGTCTACCTGGCAATGGATTTTGTAAAACTCCATCCGAATCGCTAACATATCGGGGCAACTGTTACAATTATCCCAGATTAAATAACATTTATAGCAATTATAGGATCGACACTATGGGGAAATATCATCAATTGGAAAACTTTCAGCATCCAGAAGAATATTCATTCTGTTATTTCCGTCCTCTTATTAAAAATATACCCAATAACGGAAATGCACCAATCGTTGCCGATCGAACATACGATTTACTAACAAGCAGGATCAGAGCTTTACAAAAAATGCCACCGTATCTAAATTCATACCAAGTGCCTTCTAAGCGAGC
This sequence comes from Crataerina pallida, assembly GCA_949710015.1. NCBI lineage: Eukaryota > Metazoa > Arthropoda > Insecta > Diptera > Hippoboscidae > Crataerina > Crataerina pallida. Next base: position 4,703,380 of record OX453289.1, on the reverse strand, counting down.
GCACCCGCTAACTAAATACTTTGAGTTGATCAATGCTGCAGACGGGCGAGCAAGGGTTTTCGAAAAGGAGAAATGCGCTTCCCCTATTAATGGCATAACACTCTCCAACTTTGGTAAATGGTTACCACAACAGATTGCTCAGCACAGTCCTGAATCAACATTTGCCGCGACACTTCTGCTTTTGAACAAGGTAACAGAATATTTATTTTTATTGAATACTCAGAAAGCGGCAATTGATTTATTTTAGACCATGCCATGGGATAAATGTCCCATACCACGCAGTGAACTACATGCAGTGGAAAAGCATCATTTCAAAACACCAAAAATGTCATATCAGTTAATTTTTAATTTCCTATGCGGTGACTACAATACATTTTTCTATCTCTGCAAAAGATTCCTAAGGCCGCCATCTCGTTCCATCTCCACAAATTACAGTGAACTGCAACAATGCGTTTACCGTTGTAAAAAGTTTTTTGTAAACGATCCATTACCGAGGTCAAAAGTGCACGATTTTAAACATGACCATTCCGACCCCGTCCCCCAGTTACGTTCGAAATTAAATCACAGTTCTAATGTTTTAGAACAAACTCCTATTGAGCTCAAACAAAACAAATCGGAAATTTCAGTTGCTTCTGAAGAAAGTAATACAACAATGGTAGACGTCAATGCCAAAATTGATTTTGAAATTTCAACTGAGGCTGTTTTGCCCAAAGAGAATACTTTCAAGACTTTACTGAATTCAGCGAAAATCTATTTTAGCGAAAACGGATCCTTAACATCCTTCTAAAATTCATAAATTTCAATTCCCTCCATTTTACAAATACTTAATACGAAAAAGTCGTTGTGGGCGATTTTTGAAAAACTTTAGTACCAATCGCGGTGTATTGTGATTTAGGATGAAAACCAATCTCATCTCAATTTCTACCACTGAAAAAGGACAGATGAACAGACAGACATGCTTAAATCGATTCAAAATTTAAATAATATTCCGACTTCGAGGGGGGGTGGGTATTAAAAAACAAACAGAACTTTGTACGTTTTTATTTGAGTTTTAATAAAATGCGCCATTAATGGAGCGCAATTATTAATTAAATTCTATTTCCTGACGTTCATGCCCTTCACATAAAATGGATGTATACCAAGTATGTCATTTCTACCAGCACAAAGATTCAGGGACCCCAAAAAATATACATTTTCTTGATCAGCACCAGATTCACAGTCTATTCAACGGTGTCCGTGTACAGACATTCTTAGTCCATATTTTTAGAAAATTTATTTTAACTTTAAATTGTGCTAAATTGGTTAACAGACACGCCCATAATGGTCGAGGTCTCACGTGGCCGCAAGAATAGAGCTCCAAAGTTGGTAAAAGGTATGCGTACGTTCATCACTTTATCGGATAACCGGCACGCAGATTCGAGAACAAACGAGTACGCCTACAATTTACAAAAAGCTGAATTCATCCGTTCAGATCAAATATAACAAATTCTTCAATAGTGTTTAAAACAGTGCGCAATTGTACACATGATGCGCTCGCATATAACTTAAAAACGTGGAGGGTATGTCAGATTTGGTCAAAGCCAAAAAAATTTAATTATCTATATAGCTGTGTATACTATTAATGCATCCAAGTTTACATCTTACATATATTCTTTGAATTGAAAGTGATCTAAATAAAGCCAATACAAAAAAAAAAGTGTTTTTCAAGAAATGTAGAAATTTGTCCTTAACCTGAATCTCTTTTCTGTTAATGAATATGTTTTAACTGTAAACATTTTGCTGAGCATGCACATGAAATTCAGAAGGTTGGTGTTTTTGTAAATATCATACAAACTGTTAGGTTTTTGATTCCAGTAAAGCACGGTTTTTGAAACCATTTGGTTGCAATTAAACAAATTGCATTTTTAAATATGAAGCGTTTCTTATTGAGCAAAATCTTCTATTTCTTACTCAATGTGGTTGTTTTACTAGAAATAAGTGATAAATTGGTTCAAGCAGATGTAGCAAAAAATATTCATATATTAGATCAAAATCATAGAGAGCTGATGATAAAAGATGGCAACGGCTCGATGAATGCATTAAACCGCAGTCAACGATCTCTTTTGTTGAGAAAGTTGTTTCCAAATGGTTTATTTGGGGACACAAACCAGAAGCATCCATATGGAAATAATAGTGATGGTGTTTGTAAACGATGCAGTAAACATGAAATATTAAATAATGGTAAGAGAAATGCATGAGGACTAAATTTATATACTGTCACGATACTGTTTATTTTAGAATATAAAAAAGGTGAAAATCGCGATACCTTGACAAAGAATATTTATTGCAATTCTACAAAATACGACAATAGTGAAGAAAAATATCCGCAGATTTTATACAAGCCGATAATAAACATTTCTCAACATAAGGACAAAATTGAAGAAAGTATCGAACAAAGTTCAGAGGCTCCTTTTGCAGGCTCTTTAAATAAAAATGAAAATGAAAATCATGTACAATGTTTGAAATTCATTCCGATACATAAGTCCAGCTCTAGTCGCAGCTATTTTGACTGTTTCAAGCCAATGAACGTTATGTCGTGGCCCACGATGTATGGATGGCCAGTTAAACTAACAATGGATGACCAACCATATAGAGTATGTCCCGAACTTTTTTCTGACTATAATCGAAGAATAATGCAAACTTATTTGTTACAACGTAATATGGATTAATATTAAATGTAATACAATTAAATTGATTGTATATTGAATATAATTGTAATTCTCAATTTAAATTAACGTGCTACTGGGTTATTTATATTTATTCTATATAAAAAAAATGGTATTCAACAAGGTATCAAAAAAATGAAGTGCTAGTATCTTATACTTGGCGTTACTTTCCCCATGCAGTTTATATAATAAAACAACACGGAAAAATGTTCATCGATATGGGTAGAGTTCATAATCCCAATGAAACGGATAACGCTTCAATATTCTATTTCTTTTTTTTTTTTTTTGCTTGAGCTGGAGATTGTAGACGTGAAACTTTATTTTAAAGTTCCGATTTAGATCTAGTGTTGGCGTATTATCGGTTATCGTAAGCACACTCGGGAAAATCATTGTACAAGTGATGTGATCTATAATTTGAACAGATAATATAAATAAAATATCACATAGTAAATGTTTTTAAAACATAGTCATTGTACTGTTGCAAGCCACAATAGTACAATTTATAAATATAGTCATGGTATTTTTACTATATTTAGTCTAATATTTTTTTTACAATGTCATAGTCTGCCAATTAAATTTGATTAAATAACTAAATTATTTAAAAAGTTCCTTAAAAGACAAAAATGGATATTGAGTCGATTTTATCATTAGAAAAATACCGATTAACACAAGAATATAAACGTTTGCAACAGTCGAACGATTCCTCTATTAATAGCAATCGTACAAATTCGGATAATGATAATGTGGAATCAAAAGGAAAACCTGTAAAAGATGTACATAAAATGAATAAGGAAAATATGAAAAAATGTTTAAGTAATAAGGTTGCACTACAACATGATAAAAATTGTATTGACGGACTTGGAAATGGAACAAAAAAGGTAAATATGTATAAGTTGCTCTAAAGAAAAGAAAAATTCAACCTATGAACTTATTTAGAGAAAACAGCTGCAACATTTTGTGTGAAGTATAGCCCAAGGTTGGGGTAGTGGGTAGAACAAGCTAATTTTCAATCAAACTAATCAAATCTTACATACTCCTCCCTTATACGGTATATAGGGACGTACCCATTAAGGTGTGTAGTTGCAGTTTTTTTTCAAGACAACGCATGATTTACACTTAATGCCAATTGTTCGCTTTTAACCATTTTCAACGTAGTGAAATATGCGCTAAACATGTATATAGGTACTAAATTTCATCTTCAATATTATATCTAAATTTATGTCCTTAAGAATTTCTGCAATTATTTTACCTACACGCTTTAACTCGCCTTAATGTTTACCCGAACAAAACAAGGAAACAGATTTTCTAGCCGCGTACATATTATATATGGTATAGGTTGTTACACTGCGAACGTGGACTGGTTTTGCGACGACGGCATTTTGTACACAACAATCCATGTAGACTTTATGAGTAATGCCATAAATTAGTAGTTTATAAATACTTTTGTGCTGATTTATTTAAAATCAAATTCCTGGGGAGACACTAATTTATTTTATACCACAAGTAGGAGGGGATCTATTTTAATGCGAAGGAAGAATCAAACATGCGGTTAATCACGACGTTATTATGTTCTTGTTTTATCGTCTTTTTATACCCTCAAGTCGGTCTTTCCATAGGCAAGCCTCTTAGTATAGCAAGACCCTACAAAGTATATATATTCTTGAATAGTACCAAAAATATGAGTTGATGTAGATATGTCCGTCTGTATGTGCCTCTGTGTCTGTGGCTTGGAATTCTCCCGTTAGTAAAAAAGAAAATATCAAGCGGAAATTCTTAGTCTACTGTTTAAAATAGACAAAATCGTGTAACAGCCACGTCCATACGTACCAAATGGACACAAAAATAAAGCTACAAAGTTTAAATTTCGTACTTGTTTATATTTAATGGATCTGTTGATCCGTTGGAAATGAGCGGGGTCAGGTAATGATACGTCCGCAATGCACAATGAAGCCTTTTTGTTTCAGGATTCAACTATTTAAGTAACAATCAACTCATATGCAAATATATGCATTTGCAGGTTTTAACGCATGTAAAACTTTTGCTTAAAATAACGTATAGCTCTACAGATTACTATATATCGCTAAATGTTGTGCCACATATTATGATTGATGTATAACAAAATGTGAATTAAATCTGAAATGACCTTAATCAATTTTCAATAGGTGAAGTCAGACGAACATAAACATTACATACACTTTCGAATCTGAAGAAACTGTTTAATGATTAAAAAAATGAAAATTTAGTCACAGTTAATGCTCTTTTCATGGTATATAATTTCTTCAATATTCGAGAGCCACATTTTGTGTCTAGTCAAGCATGACAGTATTATGTATTTTATAAATAGATGCACATTTTCGTTTCCAATTATTCAAAGACTGTAGAAAAGTTTTATAAACATAATCATTTGCTAGTTCAGTATTGTTGATTATATGAACATGTCAGTAAGTATGCATGTATACAAAAAATAAATGATGAAAACATCAAATATACTAAACAACAAAAACACTATAGAATTTCAGTTTAAATAGTTACGTGTTCAATATTAAAATATTTTTAAACTTTAAAGGTGCCGGTTGCATTTTTGTAAACAAATCCTTGAACCAGTTTTCTAATAGTTTGTTGCTAAAAAATTTTGAAGTTTGCGTAAAAAAACTTTCTTCCGTTTTTTTAAGTTCACTTATTAGTTGGCTGGAGTGAACAAAATTTAGGAAAATTGAACATATTTTATTGTTATTGAAAGTCAGTACTCGTTCGCTTGATTGTATGATGTATTGCAGTTTTCTAGTCATCGTTAAGTTTTTAATTTACGCATATTAAAACCACATGTTATTAATTAGTCACTTTATGTAGGACGATATGGAACAATGGGTATCGGATACATTCTACTCATATTTTCCGGGTTACAATGATGAAGTTAATAAGCGCCAGATTTCCTTACAAAGACAACACTTTACCAGCATAGAAAACTATGGCGCACCTCAGGTAATTTTTGATTTGTTCTAATCAACGATAATTCTCCTATATTCTCTTTATAGAAATTAAATGGAGAGAATTCAAAGAAAGGAAGCAAGAATCCAGACTTGTCTTCATCAAGTTCGCAAAGCTCTAATGTGATTACAAAAGGACCACCCTTAAGGTCCCCAGTTCGACCGGAATCGGCTCGCTACAAACTTTTACAGGATTTGCGTCACACTAACTTAAACGATATTATAAATTGCAGCAAGGAGGATATGGCAGAACTGAAACGTCGCAAGGCTGAGGTAGTGGACTTAATTATTTACAAATTATAAATCGTTGTCTCACAGTAAACCATTTCGTATCAGTTGGCGCTGGCCAAAAAAAGAGAATATCAAAATAAATTGCTGCAGCAAATAGAGGAAAAACGCCAGTTGATAAGAGTGTTGAAGGAAAACGAAGAAAAACAAGACAAAGCTCTAACAAAGTGGGTCCAACACAACATCCGATAGTTTAAACAATTGAAAATGAATATAAAACATTTTCGCATTCATTACAGGCGTTTGGAAAAACACTTAAAAACGATTAAGATGGAAGAGCAATCGCAGAAGGAGACATCTCACTCCGAAAAGGTAAAACACTTTTATTCACCTGATTTTCTTTCGCCTTTATATTTGATTAGATCAACGATCTTCTGTTAAAGTTAAGGGAGAACAGCAAATTTGCACAGCCTGAGTTCAGCGACATGATTTCGGACATTGCAGCCCAGGATAGTTCTGCAAACAAAGTCTACAAGTATTTTAGCAGTTACCCTAAACAGGAGAATGTCCTCAACCGCAACAGATCATGGTCTTCATTGTCTGAAATGGAATTATGTGAATTGACCAAAACGGAAAAAGAATGCTTCCACTTAAGTGAACATATCTGTCCCATGTGTAATGGGCCGCTGAAAGAATTCCAAAATTTTTGCTTGCACTGTCAAAAAAAATTATTACTACGTTTGAAGAGCTCACCTGTACCGCCTAATATTGGAGATATTCCAGCAGCAGTAGATGGAACAAATAATGTTAAGAATGCGAAGGATGCTAAAAACCATGATAATGGAAATATTCAAAGTTTTAACGTTTCCTTGGTGTGTTGCAATTGCAATCGTGTTTACACATTCTGCTCCACCTGTTCCAGGAAAGGTGATATTTGTCGGGCTTGCCAACGAAAACGTAATGTTTGCATGCAGTGTAGACGAGATTTGTGCTCGTTTTGCTTGGAGGAAATAGCATGCGGGAAAGATGTAGAACAGATGCATATTAATGAACAGGATACTAATGCGGTAACTTTTTAAGAAACGATCATAATGTCTCAGGCCAGGCGTAATTTAAATGAATAATTTCAGGCAATAGTTAACGACTCGTCTACGAATCAGATTATATGTGGCAGCGGGGAAGGTGTGACCAATGATAGCCCATCTCTGGGCGCAACTAATAAGGTTTCAAACTCCGCTCAAGGTGTTTTATTTCATTAATTGTCCATTTTTTTATTGCTATTGCTAAAAAGGAATATTTTTTTTTCTAATGCAGATTTGAGGCAACTGGTAAAGGAATATTCCGTTGTAGAATTAAATGATGGCCATAAAATTGCTGAAGATTACGAAAATGAAGAAAGCGCCATGGTACGTATGCACCGGGATATTGAGAATCGCCTTTTACTATTCTTTAGACATTATGGTGATTTGGTTCAAGCGAATGGTAATATTCCAACTTTAGCATCTCAAAGGATCATTAAGAGGAAATATAGTTTGTCTACACCTTTGCTACGTGAAATGCCAAAACTCACGCGTCAAGAGATTAATAAACTTCAAGAAAACTAATTTATCCTCTCTATCTATAAATGTACAAGTGTATGTTTGTTTGTAGGGGGGGGGACATGGATACATTTTAATATAGAGCCCAATTACAAACTTATACAAAAGTATTTCACTATTATTACCTTCAAGGGTATTTCGAAAAGGACATTTAAAATTTGTTTGACATAATTACCATTACAGTTAACACGCGGTTAGGTTCATAATATTTGCAACTATGATTTTTCCAATGCACTCTATTTCTTGTTTACCTGTAACGGATACAAATGTTTGAAGATATTGACTTATAGGATATTTACATAATTTGGACTTATACTTATCTTCTGCTATAACAGAACAACGCACTCTAGAATCTGTTTTTATTTACTTTAACAACAGCTGGTTGCTTTATGTGTTGAATATTCAATTGCTTTGTGGACATTTTTGCAAGGATGTTGTGTTTATATCCTCCACCTTAGTAATGACGGTACTAAGTTTGTCGTTCCGTTTGTAACACCCAGAAGGTGGCGTCAGAGACCCTACAAAGTATATATATTCTTGGTCAGCGTCGAAAATTGAGTCGATTTAGACATGAGTGTCCGTATGTCCGCGTGCCTGTCTCTTGGCATCCTCACAGGCATAAATTTTGAGATATTGAGCTGAAATTTTGTACAGACATTTTTTTAGTTTTTGCACGCAGGTCGCCATTTAAGATGATCGCAAAATGAATCAAGAGCCACGCCCACAATCGACAAAAATCTATATATCTGTCACAAAAATTAACCTAGCAACTTGAAATTTGGTGCGCGTATGCATAATTATTCCATCCACTGATGTGAAAAAAGTAGGCATGGTTGGATAACAAACACGCCTACAATTTACAAAAAACCATATTCACTGTAAAACTAGACTTTCAAGCTGATACGTAATACATAGACTATTAGAGGACACAATATATATATATATTTGCCACGCCCACGTTTATGCATGTGGAGGGTATTTAAGATTTGTTCAAAGCTAAATTTAGTTTTCCTACTTGTTTTGTTTCTGTTCTATAATTTTTTTTTCTACTTGGTGAGAAACATGACCCATTTGATGGTATTTGAAACGTTTCCAAAAACGTGCAAGACATGTTTATGACGTAAGCTTTCAATGTTTATTATACCCTCCATATATATATGGGGGGAAGCCCTTCGAAATATATATTCTTGTTAGGCATCTGAAACTGATCTGAGTAATAGGTTGCTGTCAAATTGTGTAATGGGAATCGGAACTTTGTTCTTGTCTGGTATGTCTGGTATATAATTTAGTAGGAGGAGAAATTTGCATTAGTCACGTTTAATATTCGGTAAAATCATTACTCATGAATGTGTTCTATAGTCGTCACATATTGAACTTTAAACTAATAATTGCACAATAAAAAACCTCTTTCCATCCTTTGCCTGCATTGGCTCCATTGCCGTTTTAACTACTAAATCAACTGATTTGCATTTTGAGTATTTTTGTTTAGTCTCCTCCACTATCGGAATTACCCGATTATATAATATTCTCTAGGATCTTATCCGTGGCATCTAACAAAGGCGTTGGACTATAAGCTTGCGTAGATCCCTGTTTTGACTTACGTTTGGTTATTAACACTAAGCTTTAGTCGGTTTCAACAATTTGGAAAAATCACCTTTATCCAGACAATTCCATTAAATACCCATGTTACGTCCAATCGATCACATATTATTGCTTTGATATGTCATCAGGCCAAGCCGACTTGGTATTCGCAATTTCAGTTCTCTAACTAGGTCTGCAATTGCCTCTTGACGGGAGAAGCCAAAAGTATTTTAATGATATTATTCTATGCCGTAGTATCCTTTGGTTGTGCAGTGTTCCCTATATTAAGTTTTTTTTTTTTTTTGTGATTAGCTTGATTAGCTTGCTGTGCCCCGCGGGTTCTAGGATTGCTGCTTTTTATTGCCAACTGTGTAATTTTCCTCAGTTCCCTAAAATGATTAAAGAAATCTGAGAAAGCCGGTCTATCCCTAGACCTTTGTACCTTCCTTCTGGCTTTTAAATATATTCTTAAATGCTTAAAGTTGTCGTTGTATTAGTAGCACGGAATATTACGTCTACTACAATAGTTTTTCTCCTAGCCGTAGAGGCGTAACATGCATACTTATTTTGCTGCTGCAGGTAGTTCGTTGGCAATTTGCACAGCTGCACTGTGGTTTAGTAAAGCATTCCGCTAAGCGCTTACTTAGCATATGTGAGACTTTCCAGAGTAGTCCGCTGGGTCTCATAATTTGAGTATGGGTTATTTTAGTGGTTTTTATAGTATAGATATTGCTTAATGCTGCTCAATAATAGTTAAGAATGAATCCCAATATGCAATATGCTTTCACCCTGATGGAGTAGAAAAATTCATTTTTGTATATGCGGACATATATGTCGTGTGTCTGCTTGTTGTTTTCACTCTCATAGTCGTAAATGTTATTTCACTTAGTTTCTGCATGAAGTTCTTTTTCTTTTGTTTTTTGGTGAGTTTGCGCTCTTGTACAGCAGATTACCCATCCAATCCTTACTCTCCCAAGTTCTGCGCAATGCGGTTTTAGCACTTACCCTCCGCCAAGCGATTATCTTCTTTTTTATTTGTTATTATTATTATTAAATATTTTATTATATATTTTATTTTATTCCATAGCTCCATTTTCATATTATATATGAAATGAATGAAAAGAGGATGCACTTTCTGAATATCTTTATACCGTAATTGACTTTATAATAGATCGACCTTAAAGAACATCGACAATTTTCATAAAATGTACCAAATTTTTTTTAAATTTATTTTTTCATATATTTTAATTATAACGGCTTTTATATGTATAACATACTCAACTGGACTTATATTTGCGATTTTTAATCTCGTTCCATTCCGTTCTGGTTCCGGTTTAATAACTTCACGCCAATATGCAATATACTCAGATGATACATTAACAATCAGCAGCTGCCTTGCTTCTATATCTATTCTATGTTTCCATCTGGTCGCGTAAAACACAACTCCAGTGCGAACTAGTTCATATTGCTTGATTGAATTAGTTTGGTCGCAAACTATACTATTGAATTAAAGAAACTACGCATTGTAAGAGTGTCTACCATAATTAACTGTTACTCATTACATTTATTGATTGTATATATATTTTGGTTTGATTAGAAATGCTATTCATACCGTTCAGTTATATTGGTATTTAAGTGCACTTTAAGTGGTATTAAATTATTTCACTTTATTGTATCGACAAGTATCTATTTAATTAATTTAAAATATCTATTTTTAAGTAATGGGACAGAAAATTACAAGAACTGATTTTGAGTGGGCTTACACTGAAGAACCTCATGCTTCGCGGCGTAAAATAATATTAGAAAAGCATCCGGAAATAAAAAAACTATTTGGTTACGATCCCAAATTTAAGTGGGTAGCGGGAACTATGGTATTGGTGCAAATACTATCTCTCTTCATTGTTAAGAATTTTTCGTGGCCAATGCTAATAGTAGCGGCTTATTGTTTTGGAGGAATATTGAATCATTCACTTATGCTTGCTGTGCACGAAATATCACATAATTTAGCTTTCGGCCATAACCGACCATTGTATAATAGGATACTAGGTTTTGTATGTAATTTGCCGATTGGTTTGCCAATGTCGATATCCTTCAAAAAATATCACTTGGAACATCACAGGTAAGCAGTGCCACAAACATATATACATAGAAATATACACATTGGAATAACAACAAACCAACCAACAATTTATCTCTAAACTAATGAACACTGCGACGACTACACTTCATGCTGAATTATACACATAATTTTTAGATATGAGAATTATGTCATTCCATTTAATATTATACAAAATTACTTTACATCAGGGACTGAAACAAAATCCGAAACCGGCTTCATAAATTCAAAAATATTTCAATTTTTTTGGAACATCTTTATAAAGAATTACACTTTGGGCAAATTTTGCTTTGAGTTCTACGCTTAAAACAAGTAAGAAAACTAAGTTTGACTTAGACTTAATCTTAAATGCTCTCCACTTCTACAATAGAGGGCGTGGCACATATGTAATTACGCGCCCTAATCGTGTATGTATTACGTATCAGCTTGAAAGTCTAGTTTTATGGTGAATATGGAAAGCTAGGTTTGTCTATTATCCGACCACGCCCATTTTCGACATCGGTGGATGGGATAAATACGGATGTGCATTCCAAATTTCAAGTTTATAGCTCTATTTTTGTGGCAAATATATAGATTTTTGCCGATTGTGGGCGTGGCTCGACCGATTTTAACCATTTTAAAAGCGATCTGCGTGCCAAAACTAAAGGTATCTGTACAAAATTTCTGCTCAATATCTCAAAATTTGAGAATAGCAACAACAGGCAGACACACGGACATACGGACATACGGACACTCTTCTCTAAATCGAATAAATTTTATACTTCTACATTCTCCCTATTTTCTTGTAGTCTCTCGGCCAATTTCCTACACATGTATTTTGTGCCGGGTAGTTTTTTCTAAATTTTGATTTCTAACCCGAATCAAAACCCGTCTCTGTTTCACATCATACGATAAAGGTTTGCTGGATTTCGGTTTGTATTCATGTACGCCATCAAACATGTCAAAAAAACATATACATAAATGTATTCGTATAATTAGTTAACCACGTTTACTCCATTCTTGGTGATCTAATGAGCATTTTATATATTGTGAAATTGGGTGGAATAGGTGAACGAGAATGCACGCATGCCCATGTGAAATGTAAAATTATTTCATTAGCGAGATAAACTGTTGGTTACGATTTGCTTTTGTTTTAATAATTGCACTTAGATGACCTCTTTTTATTTAGATATCAAGGTGATGAGGTAATGGATACAGATATACCAACTCTAATGGAAGCAAAATTATTTAACTCTGTTATTGGTAAATTTTTTTGGGTATGCTTGCAACCTTTTTTTTACATTTTTCGTCCTCTAATAACTAATCCTAAACCTCCAACACGATTGGAAATCATAAACGTCGTTATTCAGTTAGTATTTAATGCACTGGTTGTATATATTTTTGGTTGGAAAGCTATGATTTACTTATTAGTGGGATCTATATTAGCTATGGGATTGCATCCAGTAGCTGGTCATTTCATATCCGAGCACTACATGTTTGCCAAAGGTTTTGAAACATATTCATATTATGGTCCTCTAAACTGGATCACATTTAACGTGGGCTATCACAATGAACATCATGATTTCCCTTTTGTACCTGGATCTCGTCTACCAGACGTCAAAAGGATTGCTCCCGAATTCTATGACACAATGCCTCAACATACAAGCTGGGTACGCGTTTTGTACGATTTTATAATGGATCCAAAAGTTGGTCCGTACGCTCGTGTGAAACGCCATCACAAAGGTTTGAAAACATAAATAAAGCACTTTAACAAATTTATAATGTTTGCGTAAAAATAAAATTGACAAAGTGTAAAATTTATATTGCGGAAGAATTTTTAAAGTATCCAGATGAATAAATAATAATTGACCTTTATGATCTTAGCTGGTCGAATCTAAAACCATCAGGCGCCAAGTTTCTTCATTTGAAGTTCACTGCACACATATCAGAGTTTGCAGCCTTTCATCATTTGTTGGAATTATTTACATGTGGTCAGCAAGTATGGCATTGATAGTACCTGTAAGAGGGGCAATTCATTGTCCCATTAAGAATTTCGGTATCATTATCGAGCCATGTGTTTAGAATTCAATGAATTATACGTGAGAAGCTTTTGCGCTTACTGTTGATATGAACTGAATTCTTATCTAAAATAGGATGATGGTGTTTACATTGTCCAGTTTAAACGAAGCATTACGATGTTGTATAAAAGTAAACTTTCTAACAGCTAAGGCATCCTTTTTTTGTACAACAGGGTGTCATTTTTATAACCCCCTCCCCAGAGACCCTACAAAGTATATATATTCTCGATCAGCATCAAAAATTGAGTCGATTTAAACATGTATGTCCGTGTGTCTGTCTGTTGGCATTCTCATGGGCGTAAATTTTGAGATATTTAGCTGAAATGTTGTAGTTTTTGTACGCAGATCGCTATTTAACATGGGCAAAATCGGTTAAAAGCCACGCCCACAATCAACAAAAATCTATTTGCCACAAAAGTTGACCTATGAACTTGAAATCTGGTACAATTATTTCTAGTTGTCCCTTTCATCGATGTGCAAAAAATGGGCGTGGTCGAATAACAGACACGCCCACAATTTACAAAAAGACATACTTTGCGTAAAATTCCACTTGCAAGCTGATACGTAGTACATACACTATTAGATGGTGCAATATATATATATATTTGCCACGCCCACTGTTTTGGAGGTGAAGAGTATTTAAGATTTAGTTGTTTTACTTGTTGATATATTGTATTTTTACTTTTTGCTCATAATTAACCAATTGAGAAATTTTAAAATTGATAATTTTTATACTCTCTGCACCTTGACGATGAGAGTAAACTGTTTGCTCTTCCTTTTGAAACATCCAGAAAGAAGCCTCGGTGATATATATTCTTGATCAGTATCAATAACTGAGTCGCCACGTCAAAATTTAGTACAAATATTTATAATTAGTGCATACCACGCAACACAACAATCCGTCTATGAAATTAAAATTTCGTACATTTATTAGTAATACATACAAAGACATCGATCGATATGGCAAAACTTTCTAGTTGTTATAGACAAATAATGAATTAATTTTATGAGTTAAGCGCGTGGGAGTGTTGTGGTAGCAACAACATTTTGATTTTATTATTATGAGAATAAATTTCGTACATATGTGTACTTGGTGATGGTACCAAACTGTGAACAGTTAATAAAGTGTGCAACAAATTTGAATTTGAATTTGTTTTTAAGAGTATAAGTTGCTCCTTAGAAATCAAAAAGGCAGGAGATTAACTTGGGCCGATTCGATAAAGTATACCCACCATCAACAAGGTAGTAGTAGATGACTCGAGACTTTCAAATGTGACGCGTTCAGAGGTTTACTCCAATAGTTTTAAGAAACTTTCTAATCTTAACGGATGTATCATACGATTCGTAATTACATAAATCCACAACGTTGCTGTGTTCTTGTAGGATTGGAAATGCGTGTTTTTGGTTTTTTTAATACTACATTTTTATTTGAATAGACTATTTTAAAAAAGATGTTAAAATAACTTTTATACAATTTCAAATGTAATACAGAAGTTAATCGTGTTACAACATATATTCTCTTTACGGCCCGATCGTATTTCTACATACATACATGTGCATATTTATAAATATGATTTTCCTAGTAATGCATTCTATACACAGAGAGGAGATTACTAAGTGCGACAGCATCTGGGAAAATTACATGAATGCATAAATTTTGGTCGAGTCGTGGTGTAAACGTTCATACATTGTTCCTTCGAAGCGAATAGCATGATTTATATATGTGTGCAGAACATATTCGGATTACGCGTGTGTGGTATGTATACATGTTTTCATGGACATTTTAATAAGTTTAGCAAACGAAATTAATCGATAAATACAACTCGTATTATATATAAATCAGAATTATGTACCCCCCCCCCCCCCCTTTTTTCAAGATTCGAGAAAGTGTTTTCTAAGAGTTACAGTTATTTCGACTAAGTACTCGGACTTGGCAAGCCATTCCAACAGATTTATAATGACATTTAATACTCTTTCAAGCTACTTACAAGTTAATCGTGCACAGAGACTACACCTCGATAGTAGATTAGATAAAGAAGAGAGTATGTGTGCATGCAAAATAATGCAAAATATTTAAGCGTCTATGTATGTATAGAGATGTGTAAAAACGACTACAAATTGTGGATATATTTTATTGATAAAAGTAATTAAGTGAAGAGATGAAAACTCTGTATTATAATAATGTCCATGATATACGCATAAACTAATGAATTTGATATATGTATGCATTGTGTATGTTAAAAAAAACATAAATAATAATTACAATGTAGAGAAAATAAGCTTGAAGACGATTGTTTTTGGAAAAAAGAAAATATAGCAGAAAATAGGCTGTACTTTAATTGAATTTATGATGAAGCTAAACAAACATATTGCATAATCTTAATATGGGAAATTATCGTGTTGGTTGTGCTCGGCCTTTCACTTGAATTGCAGCGGATGTAGATGCGGTGACCTGATTGTCGCCGACATTTACAGTGGTGGCATTAACCGCTTTCGAACAACGTACGCATATATAATCATCGTCGGCTTTTATTTGGCTACGGTTCAGACCCACACAATACATGTGAAACCATTCGTTGCATCCACCATCGCATTGCACCCAATCCACTTCTCGCCCGGTGGGTTTGTGGCAATTTTCGGCACGACACTCCTCCTCATCGTCATCTTGTTGCGTCATTTGAGCGCGCAGGGAACTTTTCTTTTGACCTCCCGCTACCCCACTATGCATACCGCCAACATTATTGCCGAGACGCTTCCGCTGCTTCTTCTGCTGTTGCCCCGTAAAAGAGTTGTTTCCTTGCAAGGTGCCATTGCTATTCGTAAATTTCGGAGACGTCTGATTATCGCAACTATCATCAATTTGCCTGGTGCCGCCATCTGATTTTCTTGTTGACTTCTTGTTGCTTGTCGTCACTATTGTTGAAGTTGTTTGTTTATTCGGTGTTGCGGTTTTCTTTCTTGGAAGCGCAGATCCTACGGTTGCATCTGTTCTCCGCTTTTTTATATTATTACTTGAGTTGCGCCCACTTGTACTGCCACTATTGCTGTTTGGACTGCTCTGCACAAATAAACTGTCATTGGAATCTTCGGCTGCTGAGTTGACAGCTGACATCGATTGTTGAAATGTTGGTTGATGTTGCTTTTGAAGTATTTGATACTGCTCCACTAAAGCGGCTGCCTCAGACTTATTCGAAGCCTTCACTATTGCCAAAATGCGCCATATTTCTTGAGACTCATCCAGTGACACTTCAAGCAAATCGCCCTCTACCATGAGTTCCTCAAGATTATTTATGTCGCTGTCGCACAAAAGTTTGTATATTTGTTCGATACACTCCTTGTTGCCAATTTCTATAGTGATGAACTCTTCATCGTCATCATTACTGAAATTATCTTCCACTATATGTAAGCGGCCATCTTCATCATCGGAGTCTATATTTTCGGTGACGCCATCTTTTGAATTATGTGGACTACTCCGTCTGTGCTTTCTGGTTGTTACTGTGCACGTAGCATTCTTAACAATTCTATGCTTTCGCCTAATTCGCTGTGGCGTTAGTGCAATAATTTCTAAAGCAGCCGCAACATCCGGACTAGTTAGAGCTTTACGAGCTCGTTCCTGCCAATTCATTGCTCTCTCGGCAAGGCAACGTAGCGCCTCGTCTTCTGGTAAACGAATCGGCAACGTTTGTAGGGACACAAGCAATGGTAAAATGGTTTCCAGGCGCGGCCTTTTAGAACGTACGCAGGACGGACATAACCATTTAATTTTTGTATCAACCGCTATGTCAGTTTGGTTGCTAGTAATGGGAGGCGGCGGAACGCACCCATCATGGAACCAATCCTGACATAATTGACAATTGTACATTAAGCCGTTGAAAACAGATTTGCAGAAACAGTAATCATCCTGCGCGGGACTTTTGGCCATATTTTGCCGCCTTAAACTGCGCATTTCATGCAACTCGTTTTCTTCTGCAAGTTTGAAAGATTCAACAATCTGAGCAGGATTCATTTCTTTGACAAAGTCGTCTTCGAATGGCTTCTTTAAGTCTGAGTCAATCGTGACTGGTTCGGAGCGGGGCATTAACACTTCGAGCAATGTATAGAATGTTTGCTTCTTAAGGAAAGCCAACTCAGTGTTCTCTTTCCATTCGTATGCGCTCTTCAAGTGTTCCTGCATGCGCACTAATTCTTCTAATTTGATTGGAATACTTTTACCGCGCGTCACTATAGTTTCCAATGTATGACAATACGGAAAGTGATCGTTCGACTGTAACTGTTCGACAGAACGCAACCATTCCTTTGCTTTGCGTAGAGCATCTTTTAAGATAGCGTGTGACGGTACCTGGCCCTCAATCTCTACTGCTGTTTGAAGAAATTGTTCTATTTCAGCCAATTCATTTCGATGAATAACGCAATTGAAATATTTCGACGCCTGACACTCCCACGCCTCAATGGATGCCCCTATTTCTTGCAATTTTCGTATCTCTCTATCTATCACCGGATCTGTTGGCGCAATATCCCCCGCAGCGATATGGAGAAGATTTTTTATATCTTCATAAGTCAGTTTGGTGTTGGCACGGCGTATACCCTGCGACCGCTTATACCACTTCAACTGCTTTAAGCGCATGTTCAGCTGTTGCATTTGATTCAATTCAATGCGTAAAGAACTACCTTCATTGATGAGACACTCTATTTCATTTTCCTCCAGAGCATCGAGAGATACTCTAAGCATATGATTAGCGCGTTCTACAAACTGTTTGCCCAATATTAATAGCTCACGCACAGAAGTACCTTCCTCTATTATACAACAGAGATTGTCTATTTCTTGAACAAAAAGTTCGAGTTCTTCCATCGTGAGTTTGTATTGAGCAGCTTCCAAGCTGTTGTCCGAACGAGTGCGTACCTGAAACAAAACAAAAATTTTTCAATTATATCAGTAAACACGAGCCATGATGGTCATCAAAAAGCCACTTTGTGAAAAATTTTTATAGTAAGAGAGATTCCAGACGGTCCACTAGGTTCAAATTTGGCACATTCAATAATTAAACTAACTGCTCTTTACGAATTCTTGTTATACATAATTAAAAACTGCGGATTTTCGTCGAATAAGTCTCTTTTAAAGAAAGAGTGCCAACAACAACAGACAGACACACGGACGTACGCGTCTAAGTCGTTTAAGATTTTGGTACAAATCAAGGGTGTGGGTGTGTCTGTTATTCGACCACGCCCGTTTTTGGCACATCGATGGATGGGACAACTATAAATAATTGTACCAAACTTCAAGTTCATAGGACAGCTTTTGTAGCAGATATATAGATTTTTGTTGATTGTGGGCATGGCTTTTGACCGATTTTGCCCATTTTAAATAGCGATCTGCCAACAACAGACGGACACACGGACCTACATGTCTAAATCGACTGGTCGAAAATATATATACTTTGTAGTGTCTCTGACCCCTCATTCTGGGTGTTGCAAACAGAAGAACAAACTTAGAATACCCTCATCACGAAGGTGGAGGGTATAATGGATGCATAATTTGAAATGTTCCAACTCTAATGAACTTCATTACCTTTATGGGTCCCAAAATTTAACCAGCGATTAACAGGAACACGAGTGAGTCATTCATATTATTTTCAAAAGTTTTCAAAATAATCAACATTTAAAGAGTTATTATCTTTCATTCACTCTCAACTACATTAACGTCATTAAAAAAGGGATTAAAACAAACAAGATGTTATAGTCGATCAAGCTCGACCATTTAATACCCCCACTATCACTTAGCTCCTTAAGTTATGCTACAATTAGTTAAGTTAAGCCTGTATATAAATTACTTCGTCAAATATAATTATATGTGAAGGGGTTCTAAAAATGGTAAAATGGAGTTCAATTTTTGCACAGCCAAATATGAAGCTCATGAACTATTCTTTACTAAATTTTTTCCAAAATTTTTAAGAATTATGATTTTTTACCACATAAAAGACTTCCATTATATTAGAACTTTATATAGGAAGAGCTTCTAAAAATGGTCCAATCCGGTCCATTTTGAATAGAATTCCTTGGACCAAATTTCATTGAAATATCTTTAAAAAAGGCGGCCTGTAGTTTGCGCATAAATTTAATTTACATGGACAGACAGACGGACATGATTAAATCGATTCAGATTTTGATTCTCAAACGATCGGTATAATTGAAGATGGGTGTGGTATTTGCGTTTGGGAGCTACAAACTTAATGTACCCCAAACTATAAGTGGTGCAGGGTATAAAAAAACACTGATCGCTAACGACAGACATTACATTAGATGCGTAAGAAAAGAGATTATTAATGGAGACAAATTGTAATAGGTGGCAGGCACTATATATATAAAGCATCTCGGACACGATCAAAGGTTTTGCAAAATCTAGGACGCAGAGCTTTCTAATTAGTTTAGTAAGACACAAGAGAATGTGCGTTGTGGAGGGCGAAGTCAAATCATGAAAATCATGAAGAACACATTAGTTGTGACAGAAATGCTCCATCTGTAGCTTAATTAATGAATATCAGGGCCATGTCAATCTCCAACTGATGAGACGTTTATAAAAATCTTTAAGATTTCTCCGACTTTAACAAAACAAAATGAATGAACAAGTAGCCCTAGTTTGTTATCGAAATGTGAATTCATCGGTCAAATTTTCAGGCTTAATAGCGGTATTCATTTGAAGCATAAGTATTCTTAGTGGATCATTAATATTTATAGATGGTTAAAGGTTTTTTAAGGAATTTTCGTTCAATTTTAGATCCTCGCCAAAGGCGTATTTTGTCCGTTCGCTAAAAACAAATTACTATTATTATGATCAGAATGTGTGCATCTATTAATGCTGAATGAATCGACCTGGACACATCCACACTTATTCGACTTGTAAATTGACCCCTAATACATACACTATTGCACTATGCCCCAACCACGGTTTATATATAGATGTGGAGTATTTGAAACTTGGCTGACCCAAATACACCTGTTGTGTTAAGAGGCCACATTATGTTTGTGCGGATGTTTGTAACCCCTAAACAGTTCAGAATTAAAATCTGAATCGACTTTTCAAAAAATATTGAAAATTGCACATTTTCGTGATTTTGAATAAGGATGTTTTATGGGGAGGGGTCCTAAAAAGTCCCCACATTAAACAATTTTCGCTAGTGCATGCCCTTGTACCAAATGTTATTTAAATATCTTAAAAACTGTGCCCAAAATTTCATAGCTAGATAAAGGACTGACGGAGGGACGTGGCTAAAACGATTCAAATTTTGATTCTGAGCCGCTTGGTATAATTGAAGGTACTTGAAGCCATTTGCTGTTTAGGAATTACACATATCCGCATTTTCTTAATAAAAAGCCAATTTTGACCTTTGCCAAATCTGTAACACCCACCACCGATGCATTAAACCTCTCCGAGGAGAGTATACGTGTCAATTTTCAAGTGTTTATCTTTTTTCCTTTTTCAGTAACACAGTTCTCAGTATATTAAATACAAAACATATTAATTTTTATGTATTTGTGAGATATTTAATTACCTTATTTATACCGAGTTGTTGGATGACGGTGACACATTTTTCAGCTTCTAAAACAGCTGCGTTCAAACGATCAATTAGTAAAGATGAGGGAAATTTCTTAATTTCGGCCTCTTTACATAATTCCTGTAGTTCTTGTAGAGTAACAGATGTCGGTGTGCTAGCGTCTACAATATCACGACATCGTGACAGCCACCTTTCGAAACTTTGAGCTTTTGTCTTTAACTTTTGCAGCATTAGGGGCATCTCGTCCAGTGTGTAACGATATAGCAGAGTATGTTTTTCTGGACTGCAATTACACAAAACGGTATAATGTCGTAAGCAGACTATTGCCTTTGTGCATTCGCAAGAGACGGCTGACAGGAAACACGTGGTATTACACTCTTGGCAGTGACGCTCATCGTCCGGTACCAATTCAAACGGTTTACGCTCGGCTCTTGTTACCCCCCATTCCAATAAAGACTTGCGCAATTTCTTCTCAGAATCAACCATTTCCGCCATATCTATATAACAAGCGGTCGCTATGCCAAATGTAAGTTTTGCAGGTTCTAACGCCATCTTGCAGACAAGTTCGTCATGGGAGAAAACACAGAAGCGCCGCAACATGGAATAATGATTGACGCATTCTCGACCCATTTTTAACCAATCGGCTGGAGCAAAGTTTACTGCTTCAGCAAAATTGTACCCTTGATTGAAGCCGGCGTGATATGCTCTGGGGAAGGTAATCACAAATTCACCGGCATTTTGATCGGTACGATACACTGGGACACCATTGTTCATTAATATGTTTGGATTCATTATAGTTACTAGCTGATGTAACAAGTCTGGCTGCGAGGCAAATAATTCTGGCGCGGCTTGTTTCATGGTTTCCTCAAACTGTTCAGCACAGTTCCCGGGAACACCATACCAAGTCTTTGGTTCACCCCAATGTAAATAATTGATTGAATAACTCCAATGGTCTTCGTTATGCCAACAGAAAGCAGCAAAACACATTCCCACATACATCCATGGAGCATTCATGCCACTAATGTCTGCATTTATATGTCCTAAAATAGAATCTTCCAATAGTGGAAGGTTATTTAAATTCCAACTTGATTCGGCATACTCTTGATCACCCGACAACAAGTAGAGTGAACTTTTTGTAGGGAACCCTGAGCCGTGATCCATTGTGTGCAAATCTGCGCCATATTCAACGGTAACGTCTTCGTCTATCGAAGACACAATGCGCCAAAATTCGCGTTCCACCAAGTTAGGGGGCACCAAGTGAACAGCCATTTGAAAGTAGTCCTCCTTAAATTTGTCGGCCATTTGACCGAACGCGTGTAATGTGTATTCACGCTCGGCTTGTTCAAATCCGAATGCTTCCGTTGGTTTACTCACTTCCTCTACAACACAACGTGGACAGAGCCACTCACCTGTAAATCAAAAAATAAACGAATGAGGAAATTGACGCATAGTGGTAGGCTTTAGTAGTGAATATACAATGAAAAACAATGCATATCTAGCGAACCTTTTGGTATGCTCGATAAAGGTGGTAGGAGACAAAAGGTGTGGTATGAGTCATCGCAGCCATCACACAGCAGCATTGATTCTTCAACGTCTCCTCTGTCGCATATATTGCAAATGTATTTCATGAGGGGATCAATTAACACTGGATCGGAGGCTCTTTTCTGAGGTGAATTGAACGTTGACGTAGTAGTCATGCTGCGGTTGTTAGCAGTTGTAGAAGTAGCACTGAATGAATTCATCAAGTCTCTCTTATGGTCTTCTTTTGTATCCATTTTGAGAGATTTATTGGCTCCTAGGCCACAGCTTGCACTTGAATTTGCAAAACGCTTCGAACGACGAGCATTATTTTCATTAGGTGGAGCTATTTGCTGGCGAGTTGGTATTTCATGTGCTTTATAGTCGGTACCATCTTCTAGTTTGACATCTGAACCTGACGGTGCAGTGGAAGCTGCCACAGAGCCTAACACTGTGCCAGACGTATAAACCTCAAATGGGTGTAGGATGCGTTCATAATGAGCTTTAAGGGTGGCTCCAACACTCTTACTAGACGGATACGACATACGATTAGCTACCTTGGCCCATTTACGTTCCTTTGTAGTTTGTTCCATTCCGCCTTCTTCTTGAACAATGCGATGCAAGGAATACAAATCAAGAGCCTTACGTTCTACCATAGGTATCTTAAGTGAAGATCCCTGTAGCTCCCAAAACTTTGCGATCTGATCCAAGAAATTTAATTTAACACGAGTCTTTGCTTCCAATTCGTTAAGACGTTGTATACGTGGCGTAAACTTTAATTTATCCACGTCTACGGCAAATGGAGGAGACCAAGTGTTCGGAGGCAATATTTTAGCAATACCACATTTTTCGGCAATCGGTCGAATTTTACTAATATATGCTAAGGGGTTCTTAAATTCCTCGGGAGTAGGGCGAAACACTGGACACTCCGCTGGGGTATCAAAGTTAAACTCCTCAGTTTTACTCATGTCGAAACTATTAGAACTGTGGGCCTGGGAATGTGGTTTTCCTTTGCGACTCGAATTTGCCGAGTGCGGACAGCTGTTGTGATATTTTTTACTAGCGCTTGGTCTTTCGTCAGAACTGCTACTGCCACCACTTATAACACTCAAGCCAGAATCGATTACCGTTGTATTTCTTTCTGTGAGTGGACCATTTTTCTTTTGAGCAGACGATTCACTAACACTACAACCAGTTGACGTTCTAGTGCGCAATCGCCTAACGGGTGTTACGGTTCCGTTTGTTGTGGCCGATGATATCGATGCAGCGGGACTGCCTACAGCATTGCTATTGTTGTCACAAGCAGTTATTTTATTTGACATTATTTGCAAGACGAATCTGAATCAAGGTTTCAGATATCTGATAACAAACACTTTGATTATTTTTTAATATCTTGTTCCACTACCACGTATTTTATTATTAACGCTAATTTGAAATATGAGAGATATATATATATAATGATCTACCGTATCCTAACCTTATACGTACAACCGCTTTTACAATCTGCGTTTTTATGTGTAAAAAACCGATATTTCTTAAAGCCTAATGGCGACCATTTAACAGCGGAAAATACAAGAAGCCATATTGTTTAGAAATGACACGAACTTAAAAACGACGGAAAACACGAACAAGTTTAACTTTTCACAAAAAAAAAAAAAAAATACAAAGGACATTTATAAGGGGACAGCCCATAATAAATCTCATCCTTTCTTGAATTTTGAAGCCAATGCCATATTTCAATGCATATTTTTTATAATTTTTTTTTTTGCACAAGTACAAATTTATTTATTTTTGAAATGTTCTGCTTTATAAACTGCTTTTGCGTCTCCTTTTTTAAAGTGTAATCGGATATATATAGACCAATACCATATACCAAAACTGATTGTGTAAATTTGTACTCTATTTTGTTAAAAATATGTATATGTGCTTAATTAACTACTAACTCCATGCGCTTTAGTGTATATGTAAGCATAGGCCCACGAAGATAGTCACTAAAACACTTTTCGGGAAATATAACTAAAGTGTTTTACTATGGGGTATTTTTTAAACATGTATATACATATATCTCTCAAAATGTGTAGTAGTGTACGTTTTGCATAATTACCCCAGATAAGTAATTAAATGAGGTTTCTGAAGTTATGAAGTTTCTTAAAAACACCAGGTATATGTATTTCACAGAGTTCTTTTTCTATAAATGCCTAGTTCTATAAACGCCTAGCTATTAAACAAATATTCGAAATTTTCACTCATTTTGACAATAGCTTCACTTTTTTTTTTAAATATAAATCACGTATTGCGTGGTATGCATTAATGTCTTTTTTTTTTCTTTTCAACTTCGTCTAAGCGATCAAAAATATTCTTTCATAACTCTTCATCATCTGTAATGGCTATTATTTATTTTACAAAATCAAACCTTGCAATTTTTATTTAATTTATACCTTTTCTTCAAAGGAGTAAACCGAACTTTAGAAATAATACCTGATTTTCACTTTTTACACTTACGCGTTTATGCGTTTGCCTGAACACTGCAAAAAAAAAAATTCTTAATTTTTTATTTATTTAAGCACTTATTTATTTTCTATAATGAATTTCTTATGAAAAGATTAATTTCATTTTTACACGACGGCATACTTCATAATGTGGTGCCGTGAATTTAATTATCCATTTCAAGTTTAGACAACTAACTGGAACGGCATGGGTAATAAACTGTTAAAGCTTCGGCTTATAAGGAATCTCGCTTCGCCTCGCAGTACTTCGCCTTCATTGTTAGGTACACTATAGTCATATAGAACGCTT
The DNA here is from genome assembly GCA_949710015.1 of Crataerina pallida. NCBI lineage: Eukaryota > Metazoa > Arthropoda > Insecta > Diptera > Hippoboscidae > Crataerina > Crataerina pallida. The sequence continues at coordinate 4,678,244 of OX453289.1, read as the reverse complement.
CACCAGGCATTCAATCAGATCAGAACCTCTTGTTTTTAATTTTAATTATTTTACTTTTTTATATCTTAAGATATATTAATTATTTTTATTTTTATTAATTATTTTGTTCTCTTACGTCGAAAGCAGGAACGCATGTAAAAAGTAGAAAATATATCTATTTTAACCATCGCAGTGTAAAACATCGTTTCGTTTACCTCCATATAAATTCAAATTTTGCATCTGATTATGGTTTACATTTACACTCTGCAGCTGCATCGTTGCGAAGAGTTGCCCTTCCCTAATTAGGTGCCGCGCTGAAACGTTTCGCAACACTGTATGTGTTTGAGCACTATGCCAACAAAGAATGACAGAAAAGCGTCTTATCTGCCGGAGCCTTTAGAATAACAATAACAAGACAACGTAAAGTGGACGTCTAAATAAACAATATTCAATGCAATATGACACAATGTCAAGACCTAATCAGGGAAGATAATTAAAGACTGGAATAAAGATTAAAAGTAAAAATCATAGATCACAATTATTTTTTGTTTTTAAAGTTCATAAAGCAGGAAGCTCTGCCACTCTTATATATATAATAAACATAAAATATGACTTACCAATTTTACATATTACGGTACGAGACTTCTTTCTCATAAATGATTTGGAGTCATATTGGTTCCAATTTTTGTAAGTACCAGAAGGGGGCTAGGCACACTCGCAAAAAGATATATATATTCGTGCTCAACATATAGCACCATCTTGTTTTTACTATACTTCAGAAGGGCTGGTATATTTTTTATTTTTAATGTGCCGTTAGAGTGTACAAATAGAGTACTAATATTCTTTGGAAACGAACTAGCTTAGCTCAGCACGTTGAACTTTCTACAGTTGTGAGTCAGTACGTTAACCGGTTTTGTCCATTTAAAAAAGAACGAAAATTTTGATGTTAATGATGAGTATAAATACCAAATTTCAGATCCCTATCTAAAAATTTGCAACAGCAAGAGTACGACGTTTAGGATTGTGTTTGATTGAATTGAAGCAAAAAAAAGTGTCAGCGGAATATGTCAATTTTTGCTGCCGTGAGAGTTCCAATTAAAAGTATATATACTTTTGGGAGTGCAGCTTGTCTCATTCTGGTACTTACAAGCGCTTAAACAAAAACAATTGATCCTCATATCATTATGGTGAGGAGTATAAAAACTGTTATTTTCATCACATTCCAATTTGTTGACCCGCCGGCAAGAGCGTCACTAATTGAGAGTATAATTTCAAAAATTGTGAAGTTAGTTTTCTTTTTGTAAAACACAATTTGAAATTTGATAGTCATATTTACAGAGTAAGGATTCTTGGATTTGATTGTCGGGATATTCATCATTTTCAACAATCTAAAAGCAGCGGAAGTAATTCCTCACATAACCCAGAAACTATTACAATATTTAAATATTTGGCATAGAAAAGAAATATACGTTAAGACTTTTGTACTCAAGCTTCTTATATTTAACGCATTCAAACAAATAGAAGTAAGTACATTGCAAAAATGATTATATATTATGCCAATGGGTATTTTAGGTTTGCGTGGCTGTTTGTAAGGTTCATTATTACTTGTTACACTTTATATAATTTATTCAGATTTGTGTTTATGGCAATAACGTAAAATACGCTTGTTAATTATTTTTCTACTATAGATTAAGAATTTTGCACAAGTAACATGGAACTTAAACAATAAACAAGCGTTAAATTCTTTAACTCAAACGTGTGTTTTGCTTCTATGCCGTTCATTATAAACGCCCATCCGCCAATTCTAAAAATTACGCCACCTTAAGTATTTTAAATTTTCATTTCTACTTTTCCCACTCCCATATTTCACCATCTTGATCTGCATCCTGTCGAAAATTAGCAGTTTCAAGCGTTTGCTGTAATCAACGTGACGTCACAAAAAAAATTCCATATACCTGTTCAAGTAGTCGAAATGAATTGATTGTTTTTTGGTAGTGTTGGAGTAAAAAATTCGCCACAAATAGAAAAATTATTTGGTATTGTGTCTTTTTATACAACTGCATTATTTATATAATAGTCTGCTAAGAGGCACGCATGCATTACAAGCATATGGAATATTTTCTTTCCATCGTTGACAAATTCGTAACTGGAGGAAGGGGAATACTAAGTATAAACTACTAAGTTACGCAATTACGTTTGCGTTTTATGCATTTCCTTTACTTTTGTATAAATGGGGAGTTAAGTGGGTTCGTTTAATTACATTAAGCGATATGTACTTTATGGCTGCCAGCTGCATAGCGATGCATAAAACATATACGCTGGAGTAATGAACTACATTTCATATATTAAAATTAGTTGCTATATTTACGAATGCGGCGGTTCCTACTTAACTTTATAGACCTGACTTTTGCCATATGAGAAATCAACACATATGTGCCCGGTAATATTAGTAAGAGTAAGTATAGTTTCAGGAATGTCGGCATGTCAAAAACGAAATTCCATCGATTAGGCAGAGTAACAGAAAACTTGGCTGTTTCCTCGAAATAGAGAATACTGCGTAATATTATGACTCCTTCACATAATATTCCCATGGGATAGAGAGGTATCCAAGCCGTATACCGCAGCCACGTTAAAAAGCCAAATTCCTTTTTAATAATTGTACTCAGGTAGTAAGGATACCTAGAAAGATAATTATATATAATAAAGTGTGAAACATTCTTTACAAACATCTACCTTATAACTTCAATTAGCGACCAAATAATAAATACATAAAAGACGGCTGGTTTCGTTTGCATGCGCTGTTCCCCCTCAATTATTATGAAAAGAACCAAATTTCGGCCGCTGACTTGCATAAACGGTATTATGGGACTGCCCTTAGTGTAACCAAATATTGGATGAAGAACTTCTAAATATTGCAATAATTGTACAAATTTCATAGCTTTTCCCACAGATTCATATGCTTTGGTCTTTGCATCCGCCACATCGCGGTAATATAAAACTGCCAGTACGCACAATATGTGAAGAAAGCCAACAAACTGAACAAGGTTATAAAGAATCATGTACACTTTTTTGGTATTCTCTGCAAAATTCATTTAAATATAATGAGTATGATGATGAGGCCTTCACAAATACCTTCTTATACTTGCCCTTGATATAGCCGACTTCTTCTTTTTGTAGCCGTTTGTATTCTTTAGCATAATCTTGAAGAATGTCTCTTGGCTTTTCTTCTATTTCATCGTCATCTGTATGCCAGCGGTCAAAATCGATTTTCAACCAGTGTGGTTTCTGAGGAGTAGCTACCAAGCGGGGCCAGCACTTTTTTTCGTTTTTCTCAATGCAACAATCTATTTTATTGTCGTACACACGATACGTGCATTCCTAATTACAAAAACTTGTTACATGCACACGCAGCAGTTCGTCAGAGAATCAATTTACCTCATCATTAATAAGGCCGTAAAAGTCTATATGAAATTGGTACTCGTTAAACCCTTTTGCTCCACATCCCTTTGCTTTAAATTTAATGGCATTTGGAGTGAATTCCACTACTGGACACTAACACACAAAACATAAATTGTAACACAACTAAAAAAATAAAAAGTGTTTAAGTGCACAGATTGTACGTACTTTGGCATCTTTTAAGTCAACTCTAAGAGTAACCCTTTGCCTTGTTTGCGCCCAATAAACGAAAGGACTTAATGGCTGATTATTGCAATTTTGTTCTCCCATTTTTCACAACTGTATTTTAAAAATAACTTGAAATAAATATTCTTAATTATGCCGCACAAGTGGATATTAGTGCAGCTAAATATACGTACGCAGATGTATCTGTGACACGTTTGTAAAATAAACTTTATTATCACGTTCTTCAGATGAAGTGCGCTATTTAAGGAATCGTACAAACATTTGTAAAAATATTAAGTGCACAGAAGTTTAAGATGTGAGTTAGGAATTAGAAATAAGAATCTTAAAAGTTATATATGAACAAATGCTATCTTGCTGCGGTGCATGTTGCCTGCATTGATTGAATTTAAACAGCTGTAGGTAGCTGCCAGTGTTACTTTTATTGCACTAGCAGTTTTAGAACTACTATGTTTGAAAGAGGAACAAATCCATTTTATAAAGAGCCGTTAGTTTTAGTGATCCCCAATCTTATGTTAAGGGTATAAAAAAAAAAACTGAGTTTCTCATTCCGTTTGCAATACAAAAAAGTAGGCATCAGAGAACGTACAAAGTATATATATTCTTGATCCGCGTCGAAAACTGAGTCGGGTGTAAATCGCAGAAACATTGTTTGACGGTGGCAAGGCAGCACATTCTGCTTCCAAATTGTCACTTAACTTAAATGAATCATTAATCTACGATATTTCTAAGCATACCAATAAAGCAACACTATCCCAGGGATGTATGGCCCATGGCCAGCCAAAGTGGCTTTGAAGCTCTTGATCGCATTCTTCGAGATATTAAAAGTTTTGATCATTTGATGTGCAGAGTTACAGTACTTCGTATATGCGAATTTAGGCAGACCTTACCAGTAATTCCAGAGGAATATATGCCGATGAGGTTAATACGTGCCTTAAGTGATTAGTCCTAGGGCCGAAAGTACACCTTCTTTCACACACCGTTAATATGCGTGTATATCTTTACGGAGGTGCAAAAGCTTATGAATTTTCCAATTTTCTTTTGAAAGTTGGCAATAGCGTAATCTCGGAATTTACACTTCTCATACCTCTGTAAGGATTTAGAAGTTTTAACGAAAGACATTTGTACAGATCTAAACAATACTCAAGTGAAAAATGTCTTTTAGCTAAGAGGAAGAACGATTCGTACGTCCACAAAAGAGTCCCCAACTTAAAGAAGTACTGAGAGTATTTATTTTAGGGTATTAATTGCTCGGGCTGACCAACCAAAACATTTTTAGTTGCTTTACTCTCTTCAATATTCTCAATTCACACAGTACTCGTACGTATGATGAGAGTATAATCACAAATATAGCGAGTTTTTCATCTCTATAGCTAATCTATGATTAGAGTTCTCATCACTTGCTTGGAGAGAGACAAAAGGTAGTGGAGAGATTGTGTATATGAACAAATAAATATATACCCAAGTATTTTACTTTTAGTGCATTCATGAAAGCGTGCAATCGCTGCTCATTTGTATTAAAAACAAGTGAGAAAATTAAATTTTTTTATATATATTGTGCTAAACTTGCGCTTGGTAGGACATTTTTGATGCTAGTTTTATCCATTCTCAAATGAAAGGATGTACCAATGAGTTAAACTATAATTGAAATGTTCTTAATTTCGACTGAATTGGCATTATTGGAGCATAGAGTATTCCTATGACAAAGATTAGCATGCTAAACGGATTATGTGCAGATTGCATTTAGTTTTATTTCGATTACCGCACCATCGCGTCCAAGTGGGTTAAGGTTAAGGACTCATGCAGTTTGCACGAAACATGAATACCCTAACGGTTTCGCTTTTCAGGAATATTTTCTCAACAACAACAGCAGAGGGAGAGAGGATTTCAAATTCTGTTGCTTTCATAAGGATACTGAAGAAAAGATTCAGTTGTACTTTTTCCGTTCTTGTTTGAAGTTGTGGACCTATCGAGGAATTGCTTTTTTGGATAGTTATTGACAATGTATATATAATTATTTAATTATATTTTTCATTACCATACAAACCCCCAGCGCGACTTTATATATATGTATATAACAAAGAAAACAACAAATAAATATCCTTGTTTATAATCCCATTAATATTGTGGCACACTCAATAACAATGACCTAGAATTGTACAAAACAATGCAATACATGTTAAAACGAAAAAAAAAAAAAAAGAATTGTAAAGTGCAAAATGTCGATGCGTTTTGAATTTTCTGTTTTGGTTTTTATAAAAAAAAATATGTGAAAAAAATATCTAATGCTTGCGTCATGCACACACGTACAAAATAATATTTAATGTTTAATGTTTTTTTAACGTATTTATAACGAAATGTATAAATGCAACTAATTGGTTAGATGTTGCAAGCAACACATTAACTTGGAAGGCAGTGAATAAGAGTTGCAATAGAGAAAATCAATGACTAAAATGCAAATATAACCCCCACGTAAGTTATGTATATATGTATGTATATATATGCGTTAAATCATTGGAGTTTCTTTATTAAACAACCAAGTACGAGTGTGGAGTTATGTACACAACACACATACAATACTAATGAAAAGCTCATTATCATTAGGTTGAATACAATATTATAAGTATAAATATAAATATAAATATAAATATAAATATAAATATAAACAAATGTGTGAGAAGATACATATGGACGGAGGACAGTGGTAGCGACCTTGCCTTGCCTCATAAACAGATCCACGGAGTGAGTGACTTTTGTCCTTCAGTTGTACACATGTAATATATAAATTATTCATGCAGTACAATTACATCGCGTTGCAAATAATTCAATTCAATTAAATCTGCGACTGACTTGAGCCTTACTTCTTCATTTTTGTAATGGCAGATGCACAATCAATTATTGATTGATTGACGTGATATTTTTCTAAAAAAAGATGGAAGTATATACCATCTCTATCCCATCGAACACTAATACTGTGTGAATTTACTGTAAATTTGAAATTGTCTTCCTTCCACCGGACAATGTTAATGTCCACCATAGGCAGTCAATTGAAATGTGCATCATTTATTAATAACAAACACATACACACAATGCATAATTCACAAAATTATTGATCTCCAAGACAAATTTTTTGTATTGTGTTGCGCCTTGGGTGCATTTAAGATGTTCCTCTGTTCTGCATTTCGCACGTATTTTAAACTCTTACATATTGCGCATAAAAATAAAACCACATAAATACAAGTGCATTGATTTCTTACATTGGCGGATGTTGTCAAATAAGATTGAGTGCAATATTTTGAAACGACAGGAGAGTTGTTATTTTTATTTATCCCCTCACTATAATTGTACACAGCCTTTAACCAATTCGAATAATCAACAATCCCCAACAAGATTTGTTTCAATACGTCACAAAAACGCAACACTTTTGTAATAGAAAACCTGAAGACTTGTTACAGCGAGTCTTACCGTATCCGTAAGTTCGACAAATGCATGTCCTCGCCTTTAAAAAAACCGACGTGCTAAAGTCGCTTAAGAAATCAGCTTAAATTTCTCTTTATTAGAAATATTATAATAAAGCTACTGAGGAGCAGTATTATGCCCTTCGAATCAATTGTCAAGTAACAAAAATTGATTCATACAGTGGCTTAGGCAGTAACCAAAGGCACTTTCAAAAACTATTTCGGAGAGGAATGATTACAAATTTTGGCCAAAATATTTTTCTAAATTGTAGCAAACTCTTTTTAATATGTTTTTTAAATCCTAGAAAGTAGTCTCTCACCTAGAGTTAAATGGTTACTCGAACCATAAGTACTTAATTTCATGAAAAACATTTATTTTAATTTTAACAAGTAAAAAAAAAAAATTGCATTTGGCTGAAGCCAAATCTTGAATACCCACCATCGATGCGCGAAAGCTTCCCGAGGAGTGTATAAATAAACAATAAATCGTTTGTACTTTATAAGTAATGGGGAAAATTCACTTCAAAAATTATTCCTTCTTCATTGTTTTTTGCATTATGGGCGCGTCGTTTGGCCTATTTTGCCCAATGTCGCCCAATTACAATATCCCAACCAGCAAATGAACTCTACCAACACTTCTGCCAAGTTTGGAATCGATATCTCAGGAGAGCGAATACCATAAAACACACACAGACACGCCCGACAGACCTGTTTAGACGGACTGACAGTTCGTTGCTGATCGACGCCCTCTTTAGGGCGTTGCAAACGTTTTGACGTTTTGAAAGTGTCTGGGGCATGCCGCCAAATACATGCGATGGTGGATATAAAAATCGTAACGATTTATACCTTTAAACTGTATTATATTTAACTACATAGTCACCTTTAGTGCTGAATTTTACAACTCATGTTTGTTTCAAGTAGTACGTTAGTGTTGTTAGTTTGTACACGTACATATGTATATTATACATAGGGCAATCTCAATACCTACGCCGTTTACTTAATTTTATTTAAATCATACTACAGCTTAGCTTTTGTACAGCAACAATAGTGATATTGTAATAGAAAATATATATAATTATAATTATGCGCTTTTAGATTATAATTTCTTGCACCCGATGATAGGTGCGACGTTTCTAAGTTGCCAAAAAAAGTTTTAAAAACAATTTCTTTATGGCTAATTGATATGCTCTTCACTTCTTTACTGGAAACTTTACTCGAAAGTTATTCTTGCACCCAATTAGACAAAATATAAAGAATGTAACACATACATATACATACATACATTTCAATTTCAATTCGATTTTAAAATGTAGCATAAAATCCAAAGAAGCGGCGTTTGGCTTCGGCCAAATGTTGATTACCCACTGCCTGTGCTGCATCGGTGCTCTCTTCAAGAGCATATGAGTGTATCCACCTTTAACAGTTACCTAGTCGTATTTTCCGATTTTTGTTAAACTGCATCAACCAGATAAACACACACCCACAGACGGACACACAGACGTGGCAGGATCGACTCTGTATTTAATGCTGACTCAGAACATATGCACTTTGTCGAGTTGCCGACGTCTCCCTTTGACCGTTAGGGTGTTGGGTATAACAAGTAAAACATTATTTAAAAATTTCAGTTTGATATTTAAAAATTTTGCTACCAACTATAGTTAGACGCAAGGACCTACGGACGACCATATTTAGACCGACTTGGGTGCTGATCAAAAATACATATTTTATGGGACCCCGAAAATTCCTTCCCCAATCTTATCATAAGTCGATGGTATAAGAACATATCCATCCATTAAAAGAATTACAATTATATTCGGTTAAGGTCGAATATACCCAAATAGCCACCACCTTAAAATGAATAATTATAGAGAGGAAACAAGTTAGTGAAGTAAATTTGGCTTAAGCCAAATCTTAAATGCCCTTCACATCTACTTGTATAAAGATAAGTGCATGGATTAGGCAACAACTTGGAAGTCGAGTGTTGCACTGAAAACGGTTTTTTGTAAATTGTGGGCGTATTTATTATTCGACCATGCCCATTTTAGACACAACGATCCATATAATAACTATAGGAATGCATAACAAATTTCAATGTTATAGATAAATGTCTATTAACCGACCACGCCTACTTTTCGGACATCAATGAAAGTTATAATTATAATATATGAACTAAATTATAATGTCGTGACTCAATTGTTGTGGTAGATAAAGGGATTTTTCTCAATTGTGGGCGTGGTTCTTCAGCGATTTCAGCTTAATATCTCCAAATTTACGGCCACTAGAGTGCCAATAACAGACGTACATACCGACATAATGTCTGAGTCTAAATGAACTCAGTTTTTGATGCTGATCAAAAATATATATACTTTGTAGAATCTCTGACGCCTCTTTCTTTCTGGGTGTTGCAAACGGAAGAACAAACTTAGTATAACCCCCATCTCATGTGAAGGGTGCAACTAATGGAAACCCCCGGGGCCGTTATCATAAAGATATCGTAATGTTATACTAGAACGATACGTAAGTTAATAATAAATGCAATATACGATATAGTGGAACGCGGCAATCGATAGCTAGCACTGCGTCCTAGTGGCGGGGTACCACATGCTATCTAAATTCGTACTAATTACGCCTTATTAATGTGTGGATGAGTTATTTGCATTAGCAGGTGGTGGTGGGTACAAAACGGCAGTTATCCTGCTCTATACCTTTCTTGTGTTTCAAGTATTTTGAATTCTGTAAGTGTAGTTGTACTCATATCTATACCAATTTGATCCCCATAATAAATATATTTAGCAAGTGTAATCGACATTTGTATAATGTACATAAAAATATTTTGTACAAATGACGTTATCTAAACGAGATATTCACATATGAGAAATATAGCGTATATGTGTGTGTACGGCTTTTATGTAAAACTACGTATTCGTTCGGATCGGAACATTTTTTACGTAAGTTCGTAACACCCCCGAATCGCTCTTGTGTTTATAAATTAGTTGGATTGATATTGGTGGCGAAGTGTTACGATGTACGCAGCAGCGGGAGGTGCATCGCTAGCGTCCCGGCAGGCGCGTCAACGCCAACGCCAACAAAAAAAGACTCAACAGCTACAAGCTAAATTACATCCACCGAAGGCGCCAGGTTTAGCAGTTACCGATCATGGCGTTTCTACTCCGACGCGACAATCGCGTCAGTTTCACCAATTATCGACCAATTATCTACGCACGCCCCAGCCTCAGGTGCGAAAGCTCAGTGCAGGTTACACGGCACAATCCAAACTCTTACTGCCAATTGAAGAGGGTGACACGCAATCTGTGCTGCAAATGCGGATGCATTCTCATGCTCACGGTCATATAGTTCACAGTTCACATAGTCATGCCCATCAACATCCACATCATTCCCATTTAGCTCATTATACTGGAGCGCTAACTGTACACCCCCACAGGCGGCCTTCTCCCAGATTGGTACATCGTCATTCCGGTAGCAATGGCACAGGTGTATCGCATTCACATATGCCGAAATCAGCAACTGCTACCATTCCACTTGCCTTGCAAGTGGAGACTACGCCACCGAAAATTCAGGATGATCTGTCTGATGCCGCCGCCGAAAGGCAGCCACTCACAAGAGACGTTGATTCGTGCGAAGATTATGAACGTAGACAACAAATACCCACCGCACCCCTAGAACGCAAGTGTAGCGTGTACCGTATGAAACGCAGTGACGCCTTTGAGTTAGATTCAGGGGCCATAGGAGGAGTCAAGCGTCAATTGAAAGAACTCCAATTCAGTCATCAACACCAGCGCTATGAGCCATTATTATTTGAAGAGCCTCACACCGTATTTAAAGGTTTCCAGCCCCCCAGTTTTGGGCGTAAAACACAAGTTTGTGCCTATTGCGAAGAAGGTATTTGCGTCTGTGAACACATTGAGGTAATTATAATAATGGCGTACGGTAAGAGTGCGAAAAATGGCCGGTGGTCCTCCGCTATCACACTCTTCATGTTGCCATTGTTTTCCTTTTATAAGTGCAAGTTTTTCTATGTCTGTGTGTGGCTTTTTAGCTAAATAATAAAATACAAATTTATACAATAAACGAAATGAAAGTATCATGTGAAGTACACAAACGATCGTGCTTGCGTAGGCGAGCCAATACATATGTTTGTACATTTCAGTAAACATTTGTAAAAATTAGTAAAAAAAAAAAGAAATGGTAAAATGGTAAAAGTCTTTGTGTTTTACAGATATTTTCTTTTCTTCTCTTTTCTTTTCGTTGAGTGTATGACTTGTTTAAATGTGTTCAACACCGACAACTGCCAAAAACACACCTAAACTCAACCTTAATTGTTACCATCATATAAAAACTCCACGAAACGTACAATAGTAAATATTTGATGTAGATTTGTTCATAATTTTGCTTATTTATAATAATTGCTAACACTGCATGAAAGACTTTACCTGCATTCTTCTGCATATTTTTAGCATGTTTTTTGCATCAGCAAGGCGGTTCTTACATAGTGGACATGTCGCATATTGCACAAAGTATTGCGATTATTTTTGAGCCCTCCACCCAAAATGGGGGGTATGCCAAGTTTGTCATCCCGTCTGTAAGTACCAGATATATATTATATATTCTTGATCAGCTTCAAAAGCTGAGTCGACTTAACGATGACCGTGTGTCCATGTGCCGGCGTTGAAACGCTCACGGGCGCAAAAATTGGCCACACATTCTTAGCCTAGTTGCTGTTTAAAATGGGCAAAAAGCGCTCATTCGCTCAATCGCCCATATTTATAATGGGCGGGTAGTATTCAAGATGTCGTTCAAGTCAAATTTTGTTTTGTAGACATCAGAATAATATTATACGCACCTCGTGTGCGCTGTGCAATTTTTTGTGCGGTCCACAATTGAAGCTTAAATTTGTATTACCTGGGAGGACTTTGGTGCATCCACAGTTTGGCCCAAATCAAATGTAGCTTTTTTTGAGGTTTATATGTAGCTTGCCTGCCACTATCATGTGCAGTATTTTAGTTATGATTTCTAGTCTGTTGCTGTTCGTACTTTTAATTTTGTGATTTGGCCCTTTTAATACATCCAATCTAGCATCCACCGTATCACGGAGCTTTACATATATATGCTGGTGCATATCTACGATGGGTAAAACCGTCGTGACGTGAACCCATAAAAGAAGGTATTCGAGCTTAAAATTATTCTGTCGATATTCCGTTGTTTTCTTTGAGATACCATGGTCCCCTAATAAATTTTAAGCAAACCATTGCAGCGGCTAATTCGAATAGATAATATTATTCATCCCTTTCTGGCGTTTTGGACGCACACACATTGTACAATTTGAAGAACGATAAATAGCGCATTATATGTGTCGCATACTTTTTTAACATAATTTTATTCAAAGTGTTCAAGAAATGTAGACGACTTTAAAAATGTTTAGTGCTTTTTCGATTTGACACCCTGCGAATAAGGTGGCGAATATACTAGGGAAACCTTTGATGATGTCAAAAGCTCGATCGATGTCGATCTAGACATGTCCGTTCGTTCGTCCATCTGTTGTTGGAACTTTCTCTTAAGAATATTTCAAATAAACGGAGGGTATTTATGGATCTCTTACACTGTAAATTTTAACAGGATTGTGTAACTCAATCCCGTAACTCGGAAAAAAAGTGGTAAAAAGATGTTTTATCTATGTGCGGATTTATGTAACTTCTAAACGGCAAGTGTCACACTCATCTTTATTTATTATCGACCAGATCAGAATGAAAATTAATTAGACCATATATGCGCCTATCCGTCCCTGTTGCCAATTTCAGACGATCACTATGGAAATTAGACCATTCTAGGACACCTCCCACATAACGTGCTATTCTTAAGTAAGATTTTATATTTAGACAATTCTCAATTCTTAATATTTTTAACAAAATTTAGTGAGAAATAGATTGATTGCACCAAATGTGGGCCCCACCGCACTTTCTTTAAAACGCTCGTTCACTAACAAAAACAAACGAATTATTGTATAAATTGTGCAACTAAATAATGCGTTGTATAAAATGGTCGGGTGGAACCGACTGTAACATTTTCACTTGTTCGAAGACCTCGATTTTCTCATAACATCTTGGATTGAATTTTCTCACAGTGCCGATTAATTGAAATCGGCGAGGATTGTTACTACTACTACTATTACTGCGAGTAGCTCTCTATGCCTGTTCTAAATTAATAACAATTATACATACATATGTACAAACCTTAAATGCGCCCTACATCGTTGGGCATTTTATATAACAATTAACAACGTAGCAAAGTTTTAAGTTGCATATATTGTACAAAACAATTTTTTGCTTCTTACAGATTATTTGCTTTAACAGAGGACCTTAAAATTGTGATAATAAAATCTAACAAAATATTTAAAAAAAAAAAAAAAAAAAAAAGTGTTGCATTAGTTAAGTGAGTGCGATCGAATATATATATAATACAATTAAGCACATTTACGAGTAATAATATAGTATACGATCAAATAGTCTATAAACCACATAAACGCACATCACCATTTGTAATATACGTAAATACAAAGCATACAATACAATCGTCTTCGAAGAGTATTCCGACCACCAAACCAAACCATAAACTCAACTAAACTAAACGTATTTGTATTTGTACGAAAATAGTAACCAAGAAAGAAACAATATTTATAAAGTATGCATAAGTCTATTGCTACATATATACGAGTACATATATGGTAGATGAATGAATGTTTAATATTTAAACGACAAGAAAGAGCATAGTGGACACAATTCATTTATGGATATGCTTTGGATTTGATCAGTGATACAGGTGATACAACCAGCATATCAACAAACGAGCACTATTGCTTTATACGTTCAAGTTCAAGTTTTCAACTCCATGTCCCCCACACCCGTTGCCTTTCGTTTGTGATTTTTCATTTCCTGTAAAAGAAAAAGAAAAACAAAACAAAAAAACATTACGTAAAGTTCAATTTTATGCGTCTGGTGGAGGACACGTGCATACGAACGCGTCTGAACTGGAAGGCGACGCGGTGAGGGAAACCATAGGCAGTCACACCACCATCGATGGACTGCCGAGCTGTGACAAATAATTTAGCCGCACACTCAGTGAATGCAATATTATAACAGTATAACAGTCAGTAACCATTCGAGTCACGGTGACTTGTGTTATCGTCTTTCTTATAAACATAAGATCGCGTAAGGTCAGAAAATATTGATTAGAATTTATTTAAATTTAGCGCTAAAATTATAGAAAAAACATATCCAGTTCCAAATAGGCTTCAGGGAATTATACATATACATACATACATTTCCATAATTTCATCTTGAAAAGAAGAATAATGTAAAGGCGAGTACGAACGCAAAATGTCACAAAACTGATTACGATCAATGGGGCCGTTTGTCTACAAGTCTACATGAGCGACAGTAAAGCATCGTTATAAGGCAAAGACCATATATTTGGCCGAAACCTTATACATTCATACACACATAACTACTAAGTACGTTTTAGAGAAGAGAGCCTTTAAAAGGCAATTGCCACAAAATGCAAGCTGCATTGATGCTAAGATCGAAATCTCGGGTGGCGAGAAGAAGAAAGCTACGAAAATTAGGTGGAAGACTTGAATTGCCTAGTAATGTAGCAACCAAAGAAATAGCTCCATTTCCTCGTTATCCACCTGAATCATGGGTAATAATTATTTTGTTTAAAAAACACCCACTTTTATAAAAACCTTATCAATCGATTAAAAAATCAAATCAAACCTAGATAATACATCTTTCTCTCTTTCTCTCTTTCTCACTCGATCTGTCTCTCCCTCTCTCTCTCACACACTCTCTGTCTCTCCCTCTCTCCCTCTTTCGTGTCTGTCTCTATCTATCTTTTTAATTGCCCAATTCCACAGTCCATGTCCATGTCCACTTCTGATTAGACTTTGAAACTTAACTTTATTTCCCCCTATGCTGTATTGTATAAATGCTATTAATTCTCTTGGAACGATAAGTAGAACATACAAGTAAAAAAACTAAATTTGGCTTAAGCCAAATCTTAAATACCCCCCACACCTATATCAAAATAGCGTTACACGTAGTGTATGTAAAACGGATCAACTTCCATGTCATTGTGCGCATAAAAGGATTTTTTTTGTAAATTGTGGGCATATCTGTTATTCAAGCTCGCCTATTTTAAGCGTCCTGATGCATGGACTCAATATGAATTGGTAATTTCGTAGGCTGGCGGCCAGATGTTTGTCGATTGTGAGCGATTTTGCTCAATTTAATTAACGATCTGCGCGCAGAAACAAGAGATTTCAGCTTAATAACGTAAAATTAACGACCATGAGAATGCCAACAACAGACACAGGAATACAGGGACAGACTTAGATATTAAGGATGGTCAAGAATCCATCCTATGTGGAGGGTATAATTATTAGTGGATGATCATCAAATACTCCCATATGAAGTATTATTATATACCGAAGCAAATGCGATAAATAGAAATCGCGTACTTCGAGTATTTATGATATATTCATGTGATTTTTGTGATATTAGATAGAATTCGATTCTTCCTTGGCTGCTGTAGGTGACTACATACTCTCTCCTCTCTATTTATATTTCGTCAAAGCTTATACAAGCTGCTCTTTAACTCTACTGTACCAATCTCCCACTTATTACATGAATTATTATTGTATTATGTATATTGTGCATATTTTCCCACTAATCACTGCAATTGGATTTCTCCAGCTATTCAATCCGTATGCATACACACGTCTTAGATGGATTTCAACTAATTTATAGAAGCAGCAATGTAGACTAAAGCACCAATCACTAATTCCTCGCCTTGTTTCTTGTTATTATTACTATTTTTTTTTCACTTATTGATTAATTCCAGTAGTGTGAGCAATGAAAATGAAAACACTTCTCTGCATTACTAGATGGCAAAAAAAATGTACAGAACAAACTTAGATTTTCTTAATTAGTAAAACTATAGTTCATACCATGGCATTTATAAATACATACTATCTCACGCGTCTACTATAAAATAGTATTTATTTATAAATATTTTATGTAATATATGCAGCATTTTTATATCCATCTCTCGTCGTCACCTTTACCACAACTTGTCACAAAACACTGCCAAATATTCACGACTAATACACGTTATATCATTGGACAATTGATTTTAATGACGCACATTCATCAACTTATGGCACCTCTTAAAATATATCTTTTTTAATAACAATAAATACCGCATTTGTGCTTCCATGATATGGTGTACTTTGGGTCTCCTTCTTCAATTCCTACAATTATCCGTGCATTCATCAAAATCTACAATGCACGCACACAAACATACGTACATCCAAATTGTCTACTTTTCGGTATAAATTACGTGAAATTATGAAAGTAAGTTTTATTCTCAGATATGGTTGATTTGCATCGAAAATGCTTGTGAATGGCTTGATAAAACACTACGTTGGCACTGAGACTTATAGAATATGGATATGGGTGTAGTGAAGCTTTCCTTCAGCAGCAATTTGCCATGCCTAACGCCTTGCACTGTTAGATTGCTTAAGAAAAGTCATGTCATTGGAAATGGGAGCCAAAGAGTTCCAAGCTATTACAAAGCTGTACGCTTTTGTGGTACAAAGCGGTACTAAAGGCATCTGCTTGTAAGGTTTCTGAAAAATCCAATTGTGCATAAAAATGTTAATCAAGTGAGCGTGTTTCATAATACTCTGTTGTCTGTTCCATTTAAAGTGTTGCCACTTACAAGCATTTTCTTGGACAAATCCGTCGCATTAAATTTTATTCCATTGCTTATTACGCGAATGTTGTTCAATATTCAAAATTTCATAAAGTGTGAAGAGAGCGGCATTTATGGTTTCTCCAGACCAGTCATTGTTTTCTTTCATATCGTTATGTAGCTTTAGTTTTCATGTTTGATATATCACTTATAAAAACCAGCATATGTATTATTATTAGTTTGTGTATGTATAAAAGTTACCCAAGTGAAAATAAAGACGGATTGTAACTAAACTAACAAACACGCGGTATCAAGTTTTCCTAAAAAGATTCTGTTCAGCTTGCTTGCCTCTCATTCCCGTTTTCGATCTAGGAGCTCAACTTGATTCAATATATAATACTTCAGTGAAGAACTTAAAAAACAAACCGTAAACATTTTCACATCTTAGCAACTCTTGTAATCAACCATTATGCACCAACACCATGTTCTGTGGAAATTCACTAACAAATATGTGAATTTTGAATAGCAAACTATCATCACAGATGTGTACACACACAGCTGGGTCGAGGATAACGACCATCGTAAGTATTGGAATTGATGCATTCGAAATGCAAAGCAACTGTTGGTACATGCCGCAAAAAAGGTGGACATACGTTCTTGTAGTAGATAGTGGTCAATAAAACTTTACCAAACAATATTAATCATAGATTAGACATAGATGCGAAACTCGAAACTTGTTGTATTTGTAATTACGAACGTCATTCGAGGGAATAAAATTATATGCTATAAAACAGGTAGAGATCACTGACCTCAAATATAGAGACTGAGTGTCATGCTCTTAAATTTTTGAACCTCCAAACTTTGGCTCGAGATTCTGTGGTTTTAAAGAACGCCATTTAAACTGATTTATGTGCTCAATCACAGTTCAGACAATGTCTGGCGGTATTAATCCGAATAAAGTAAGTGGGTTGCCACAATGAAAATATTCACCGTTACTTTCACTCTATACTCTATAATAGAAATGAGCTTATGTTTAACATTTTTATCATTTTAACGTTGGCAAAAATATCATTTATTAAACTATTCCTGTCTGGAATACCTGGAACTGTCTCACAATTTGTATACGAGTATATATTATCTAAATATTTGTGGCAGATATATAGGTTTATGTAGATTTTGGGAGCGTCTTTTAACCGACCACGCCCACATTTTGCACATCAGTGAATGTGATAACTATGGATATGCGTACCAAATTTCAAGTTCGTAGATCAATTTTTGTGGCAGATATAAAGATTTTTGTTGATTGTGGGCGTGGCTCTTGACCGATTTTACCCATTTTAAATAGCAATCTGCGTGTAAAAATAACAAGTACCTGCATAATATTATCAAAATATCAAAATTTACGCTCGTGAGAGCAATTTTTAAGTAAATTTTCCGTATTATTGATCAAGTACAGAAAACATATTGACTTATGTACTCCTTGAAAAGCTTCCGCCCACCGATGGCTTTAGTCAAATATAGCTTTTTTTACTTGTTATATATATATATATAGCTTCGCTAAGAAGAAAGCAATTTATTAATACACAGCGTTCAGTAACCCATTTAACCAGCTGAGTGAACGAATTTCGGTTAATTCGCATCTATGTCCAATCTACGATACCAATATTCAATCGTATACAGCATTCACGTGCAAATAAATAATAACATCGTAAATATTTCAGCGCTTTTGGTAAGTGTGGTGTTTTCTAATGTATTGTATAAGAAGAAGTACTGATTACTTAGGACGGGTGTTGATTGTTTGAACACTAATTAGATAACGAAAAATCTTATTATTTACAACATATTGTACAATTGAACGAAACCGCACACCAAAGTGTTACATGTGAGAGACTCATCAAATTTTTGTAGTAACGTATCTAACATTTTTACTTTCATTTGTAGTTATACAAATAAATTCATCATTAGTGGAAATTACGTAGATGTACTGATAATATAGAAAACAAGTAATACAATAAAAAACAAAGTTTGGCTTAGGCCAAATTTCAAATACCCTCCACCTTCATCTCCACATCCACATAGAAACAGTGGGCGTGGTGTGTACCTGATTACGCCCTCTACAATTCTTGTATTCTGCGCAAAGTAAGGTTTTTTGTTTCTTATTCGACTACGGCCATTTTTGATACATCAATGGATGCCCTAATTATTAGTACGTGTATCAAATCAAATGTCAATTTCAGGTCAATTTTTGTGGCTGAGAGAGATTTTTGTCGATTGTGGGCGTGGCTCTCGATTACAAAACTTAATTAGCTATCTTCGTATAGATACTAGACATGTTTGAACAGAATTTCAGCTAGATAACTCATAATTTATGACTGTGGGCGCTCCAATAACAGACACAGACACGCCCATATAATTCACAAAAATCGGATCTATTTTCAAGTGATGGGTATGCGGACAAAGAATATAGAGTTTTAAATATTGTATATGCTTTATAAGGTCTTTGAGGCTTTTTTCTCATAGAAGGGATGACGCACTTTTATTTCTCGTTTAATGTTTTGATTCGTTTTTGTTCTCTCCACATCATAGTGGGCGGTATATTGAGTTTATTATTAGAATAAGAAGCTAAGCCTTCACAACTCAAGGGCCTACCGCTGGTAATTACAAACGGAGTGATAGATTTACAAAAGTGGGTGTGACAGGCATATGATTACGTCCTCTATTATGTACCAGTTTGCAAAGCGAGTATGGTACATTGTAAATTGTGGGCGTGTATATTATCCGATAATGCCCGTTTTTGGCACATCGATAGCTAGGATAACCATAGATATGCATACCAAATTTCTACTTTCTAGCTGAACTTTTTTGGCAGATAAAAAGATTTTTGTCGAAATGTGAGCGTGGGCGTGGCTCCTCAACGATTTTGTCCATTTGGAATAGATATCTCAAAATTTACGGACGTGAAAGTGCCAACAACAGTTGGACAACCGGACATACATATCTAGGTCGACTAAGATTTTGATGCTTATCAAGAATACATATATATACTTTGTAGGATATCTGACGCTACCTTCTGGATATTACAAATGGTATGACAATGACAAACTTGCCACATATACCATACCTCATGTGGAGGGTATAAAAATACTTAATGGGCGCTGCATTCAGATATTAAGAAAAATTACGTAAACAAGTCAAGTCATTTTTCAACATTACAAATAAAATTCTGGAATTGGGGATTTGAATAAACAACTGATTGACAACTGATTCTGATTTTGATTAACATTTGAATACTTGAACTCACAGAGATAAGAAATGCGCTAGCATATATGCGTTCCAACGAATGGTCAAATGATGTTTGTCGGTGGGAAATCTCAATGCATACCTCCTACGTAATTGCACCGTTTTTGCACAAAAGCATGCCTTTTATCCGTTATCAGCCCAGGCAGATGATAGATGATGTAAAATAATAAAAAATAAAAAGCATTTAGACAATTTCTTCCCTTTATGTGCTGTACATCATAACTACATGCACTGAGGCGGTACTCACGTACTCATGGTTATACTATCAACTCTTAACCTCGACGCTGTCGTCATAATACTTACAGAGGCTCACCAGCTACTTCATTTAAGTTCATGCATACGTAAATATTTTGTTATTCAATGAGGTTTGAATGAAGTGTATGCATACATGTTTTAATATGCAGTCGTGCAGTCGGAAGGGCCGATTGAGACACATCTTGTATCTTTTGAACTTGAACATTGTTTAAGGGTATGGCCCCGCCACTCAGTCATATCCCCATACATTAATATTAATATTTATATATATTATATAAACACACAGTCAAACTCATACATGTAGCACACTTAGCTACGATACGATTGCAACAAACTAAATATAACAGTAAACAGTTAACATGAAAATTGCAATTCTTTCATGTTCAAACAGTAAATGAATGGAATCAATCATATCAATCAATGTTTTGTATTTGACACATTTTAAATGTAAAGTGATTCAAACTGAAGTATAACCTCTACGTAGAAAGCGTTTTGAAATTATTGACGATTTTTATACCCTACACCACATGTCATAGAGTAAGTAGGTACAGAAGGTTTGTTCGAATGTTTGTAACTCCCACCTTCAGTTATACTGAACGATTCAGAATCAAAATCTGAATCGATTTAACCATGTCCGTGCTTCTGTCTGTTTGTCTGTCTGTCCATGTAATGTGTGCTCAAACCACAGGTACCTAGAGAGCCCTATTAAAAATGGACCGACTTGGACCTTTTTTAGAACCCTTGCCCATATGAAGTCGTATTCTTAATATTCTTCCCAAAATATAGTCATTCATTATTTCTTATTATGGTTAATTAGCTTAATAAAATCCCTATAATGATATTTTGGAATGAGACTTATATGGCAATGCCACGCGTTTACTGATGCAACTAAAGCATAAGTTGTGGAACTAAGTAGTGTAGGGTATTGAATGGTCGGGCTTGACCAACTATAACATTTTCATTTATTCTTTCTCTCTTTGTAAAGCTTTCATAACTATATCCAATATTTATTGTACTTCTATTGAATATTCAGTATTTTTAAAAAATTGCATATAATTTAAATATTCCATTAAATATCATAATTTTTGGCTTGGATCAAATCTTAAATGCCCTCCATATCCATGTACAAAAAGTGGGCGTGGTAGGTATATAATTGCGCCTTATGATACGTATCAACTTATCGTATCGGAATCTACGCCAAATAGGGATTTTTTTATAAATTGTGGGCGTATCCGTTAACAGAGTGTGCCTAATTTCAACTTCATGGGTATATTTTTACGACTGTTAGAGTTTTATTGATTGTGGACAGAGTAGTGGGCCGACTTTGTACAAAAAATTATGTACGAGCCTACGTACAGATACTATAAATATTTGTATAAAATTTCAAGCCGTTATCTCGAAATTTACGTCCGTG
Organism: Crataerina pallida; assembly: GCA_949710015.1. Lineage (NCBI taxonomy): Eukaryota > Metazoa > Arthropoda > Insecta > Diptera > Hippoboscidae > Crataerina > Crataerina pallida. The sequence continues at coordinate 4,656,434 of OX453289.1, read as the reverse complement.
AGCGTTCCAACAACAGACACGCGACATAGATTTTGATGCTGTAGGGTTTCTAACGCCTTTTTCTTGCCAATATTGCCAACTTAGCCTCATCACTATGTAGTGTGGAGGGCATTAAAAAAACATAATTGCACGAGACACGAGTATGCTGTTTATGTCACACCCATGTATATATGTTGCTATCTAAGATGTCTATTTGGTGGTCTTACAAGCGCACTTATTATGTAACGTACTGTACTGTAAATATATTTTTAAGCACATATCGAATCGAATCAATTGTAAATAAATGGTCATGGCTATGTAACCGATTTTAGTAGATTTTGCATAAAGAACGAAATGTAGCATTTTTTTACGTGCCTTTGTTTAACTTTCTATTATTATTATCCTCCAGTGAATGTTAATTATTTTTAATTATTTCCGATTTTTTTATTTCGTTGATTGTTGCATTTGTTGCCCACTTATCTATCATACAATATTTACAGTTATTTGCTAGTGTATTTCTCAATTAATGCCAGACATTGTGTTCTATTTATTTTGTACACGATTTTACCAACGGTTTCTACACAAAATAGTGCGCCCAGGGCCGAGCTGCTTGGCTGGAACGTGGTCGCCGATGCAGTGTTCAGGAAACTCAACATCAAGCTGCATGTCACAGACGATGGGTTAAAAGAAATCGTGTACGTTTTTGAATAGAACATTCACATGTACATATGTGTTTATATTCCCAAGAGCAACTTTGCAGCTAGCTGCAGTAGTAGTCGATAGTTTGTAGTTTTGCGTAGATTTTGAAAAATATAAAATATCCAAATAACGGTAACGATCGCCTTAATGTAATTTCGTACATGTTGCCTCTCAATAAATTAAATATTCTTCCAAAACATGCCAATCATGTAACACTTGTTGTTGTTGTATAAACATTTTGAAGACATGAGGAAATTATCGAAATTATCGGTCCATCGGACCAGATTTCTATAACATTTAAACATGATAACAATACGCATATATTTACGCATTGTCCGCTCTATACGTAGTATTCGATCTTGGTCCATAATTGTAGCATAATACGATTTCAACTGTAAAAGCACGACTGAAGCTTTTGAAGCTATATGTGCATAGAGACGCCTAAGAACTTCATGTGGAAATGAGTGAAACGAAGACATCTTGCACAGCGAGGCCGTGGCGTTTGGAGAGATTTTTTATAGATGCTTATACTAAGCGGGGCCGTGTATTTATGTACTTTGATTAAATCAGAGTGAGGATGTTTATACTTGAGGATTATGGTGCCTTTTTTTATTTGGAATCGCTCTGGGTTGAATGGAAACATTTTTACATGTTTAGCTTAAATTGGTTCTTTATAGATACAAGACGCATCTTTAGGTGGTTCTTCAGATGACGAAGACTTGTTGGGAGTATTGCGCGGCCCTAGCACCTTTGCCAACACATTTCTATATGTCGGCCTGGGCACAATAGCACTTGGATTGGTGATAGCATTCGTAGGTACCGGAGAAAAAGGATTTAAGACCGTTGAACTGCGTCTAATTGGACCCTCCCTTATAGGCAAGTACAGTATGTATGTACATGCACATAAATGAGTAGAAAGCTTTTTTGGCTAAGGCCAAATTTTACTTGCCACATTTACCAAGGCTGCTCATCTGGAGTACAAGATATATAATCGCGGACATATATACAAACGAGTAAAAGGCGATATCATGGATGCGCGAAGACTTTCCGAGACGTATATATGTCACTATATACCAAAATGGGCGTGGCCAAGTAACAAGTCTAATTATCAGATATTTTTTTATTATATCTTGAGCACCTTTTCACCTATTAAATGAAATTGTAAATATGTATAAAATCAGGTCTTGTAGGCGTGTCTGCCACGACGTATTTGAACTTTTTCCTGAATGGACAAGAATTCTGCACTTGCCACGCCCAAAATGGCACGTTTGTTCAAATAAATTTGAGATATTTTTCGGTTATCATTTGGAACAGTTATATAGCGCTGTTCCACTAGGAAGGGCTTAATGAAGGTGCATATTCTCGGTTTGGCATACGCCTTGTAAGGGTAACTCTTACCCAACCGATGAGTGGGTTACTTATAAATATGTCTACAAAATTCAACAACAGGCACCCAGATTCAGGTAGTTTCCAACGGAATGACAAACTTAGTATATATATATTGTGAAAGATAATAACTGCACCATTTGCACTCCACCAACTGCAAATGGAAAGAACTCAATTGCTAATTGAGAAGTGTTGCTACGATTTTCTGGGTACATGGTATAAAACAAGTTATGTTGCGGTAGTTATTTCAAAATTTCATAGCTCGTTTAATAGAAAAGTTCACCTTGAAAATAAATTTTGTACTGTGTACGAGGTCATCACGCATTCACATTCACGCGGTATGTAATTTTCACTTTCATAAAACGTTTATAAAACAAGTAAGAAAAGAAAATTTGGCTTAAGTCAAATCTTAAATGCCCTCCACGGGGCATTTATATATATATGGGCGCGGCAAATATATATATATTGCGCCCTCCAATAGTCTATGTATTACGTATCAGCTTGCAGGCGGAATTTTATGGTGAATATGGTTTTTTGTAAATTTGTGGGTGTGTCTTTTATCCGAGCATGCCCATTTTAGGCATATCGGTGGATGAAATAACTATAAATATTTATACCAAATTTCAAGTTAATGTGTCAATTTTTGTGGGCGTGACTCTTGACCGACTTTGACCATTTTAAATCACGGTGTGCGTCCAAAAACTAAAAGTGCCCGTGAGAATGCCAACAACAGACGGACACATGGACATACATATGTAGATGGACTCAGTTTTTAATGCTGATCAAGAATATATAGTCTTTGTAAGGTCGCCAGACGCCTCCTTCACGGTGTTACAAACGGAAAAACAAATTTAGTATACTCTCAACCCTAGGGTGGTGGGTATAATAACGACTACAATATACCCAAAAAATCGTAGTAAAATATTTCCATTAGCAATTGAGTTATTTTGTATTGTACTTGAGTTGCTTCGGGCCCCAACAAATTCGTTTAATTTAATGTTAATGCAAGGAATGGTGTGCTCCTGGGTTACAAATATCTTCATGCCGAACTGCATATTGATATGTATAGAAAGGTAGGCGGGGTTTAAAGAAAAAGGGTTTAACAATTGGAATTATCCAATATTTTTATATAATCTAATATTTATACCCTGTACCACTATGGCAACGGATGTTTGTAATTCCTAAACGACAAATGTCACATTCACCTTCAATTATACCGATCGATTCAGAATCAATATCATATTTGGCTGTGCCGAATTTGGACCCGATCGGGCCGTTTCTTGATCCCCTCCCCATCTAACGGAAGTCATTTTATGGCGAAAATTCGCAAAGTTTAATGGCGGCCTGCATGCAGAAAGTGAATAGTTTCAGCTCAATATAATTAAAAATGTACGATTGTGAGTCTCCCAATATCCGGACATACGGACATACATGTCTAGCTTGACTCCGTATATCAAGCATATATATACTTTGTAGGGTCTCTAACGCCTCCCATTGTCTCTTACTTATTACATACAATTACACAGATTATGGTGCAATATAAATGTTGCAAGTAAGTGGTGTAGGCTATGATGTAGGTCGGGCTTGACCGACCATAACGTGTTCACTTGTTTTTGTTACAGGTTTAGGCTTTATATGTTGTATACTACGGATACTATTTTGCATTTGTCCATCACACTGCATATCATCAAATAAAGACACCCGCCAAAAAACCTTTACAAAATCCGACGCAGATCACACGACATCGTTGCTTCGCTCGCAGAAAAAACGAGTTTCCATTGCACGTAATTCGCACCAACAGGTTTGCATTAAATTCTCGATAACTGTTCAATCGCATACAAGTATTTATAATATTTTGGCAGAGGTATCCTTTTTCACATAAACGTACCAACACGAAAATGCTTAATGAGGGCATGGAGGCTTTGAGGCAAATAGCCACTACGTCCCTATTCATGCAAAACGAACAGAAGCCATTAACAAATCGTATAGTTCCTATAATCAATGAGCCCGAAAGTTCAAATGGTAAGTGGTGGCAGAAGTTTTTCCTCTTTTTTTGATTCTGACAAGCATTTAAATCTTGTTCCATTATACGCAATATTTAGGTAACCCCTTGGAAATGAAAAAATTGGATATCATGAAAAGTAAAGTAGATCACACGTTGCCCAATATAAAGGAAACGAATAGTGATCAAAATCAAATCCATACTAAATCAGGTAATGAAGGGATCACTGCCCCCGCTGATGCCTTAAGACAGCAAAATGATGTGTGCAATGCTGATACTGTCGCTAATCCGTCTGAAGGTGACACTAGCTCTGGTAAATTGTTAGGACACGAGGCAATTAATCAAATCAATACGCCGGAGCAGTCACTTTCCCAATTACCGTCTACATCGAGTGAAGCTCAAAAAATGCACAACTCTTTAGAAACCAATAACCAAATGGAAACGTCTCTGTTTGAGGATAAATACCAATTCGAAAGGACAGGTCACACTTTCCCATTGACGCCGCCAACCTCACTCATACGTATACATAAACCGATTACCGCAAAACATTCAAAAAAAAGCTCTGCCCAAGATACGTCTAACGCTTTAGGAACAATCACAAAGGATTCTATTGAACACAGTGCGGCTTTGGCAAGCACCACCATACATAAAAGGTATACGGGTAGCTCAATAAGAGGACCCCTAGGTATGCCAACGCATTTACTTCATTCTACATCTACGAACAGTTTCTACTCACCTGAAGCTGCACCCAATCCAGCAAATAATTCTCTACCCGCACATTGTACAACAGCATTATTAATGGCCAACTCTGCACAAGAGAACATACCAGGTCAAGTGGAAGATACTCTTAAAAGAGAAATATCTGCAAGCAAAGTGGCTGTAGTTCCTGTTTCAGTGCCATATGTACCATGTGGCAGTGATAAAACCAGTTTAAAATTCCCCGCTTCTTCCTCCATAACGTACTCGGACAGTTCGTCTACATCATCTCCAAATAATAAAAATGTTATATACTCACGATCGTTTACCTCAACTTCGTTATCTGCAACGGCAGCAAAATACGAGCCCGAGCTTTTGTTGAGTCCATCAAAACTTGGTCGATAAACAATATTAGCACACTTATGCGTGAACATTTGAATCTAAAACTATCAAAATCTGGAGAAGCACGCCCCCAATCACATTTTACAAATTAACACTGTACGATGTACGAGTTAAACTTTGACAGCTTATAAACCTCTTAAATGCAAATGAATATATCAATTCCCCAGAGACTATGTGTGTATGTGGTAAATAAATGTGTATATATATACATATATATATATTAAAACAGACTTTCTAACAAGCAACAGTTTTAACTCAGCTTTGCTTTTTATGTACTTTTATACCCTGCCCTGTAAAATCTTAGTAGTATTTACGAATGTGTTTGTCCCTTGTAATGCAAATATTGAGCTGAAATTTTATATAAATACCTGGGGCCTGTACGAATAAAGATCTCGCTGCGTTGAACTGAAAACTTTTCCTGTTCATTTCTTTCTGATTTACTTTCTCCAGCGATACGCAAAAACTAAACTAAAAACATTTAATGCAGAACTGAAATAAAGTGAAAATAATAAATTTTAAAGCTTAAGAGGTTTTTCCTTAACACCTCCTACATTTCTTAACCAATCACAATGAAATTTTACAGAGGGCTACTGAATATCTTAGAGAATATCGTGGACTAAATAAAAAATTTATTGGATAATTAGGCGTGTCAGTATTTATGCCTATACGACAAAAAAAACAAATAAGAAAACTAAATCCAAATCTTAAATACCCTCCACACTCACAACGGTGGGCGCGGTAAATATGCGCCCTCTAATAGTGCATGTATTACGTATCAGCTTGCAAGTCTACTTTTACGTTGTGTATGGTTTTTTTAAATTGTGGGCGTATCTGTTATTCGACCACGCCCATTTTTGGCATACCGATGATGGGAATCTTTACAGGTGTACGTACCAAATTTTAAGTTCATAGGCCATTTTTTGTGGCAAATAGATTTTTGTTGATTATAGGCGTGGCTCTTGACCGATTTTGCCCATTTTTAATAGCCATTTGCGTGCAAAAATTAAGTGCCTGTACACAATTTCAGCTCAATATCTCAAAATTTACGATTGTGAGAATACCAACAGACGGACACACGGACATACAAGTCTAGATTGATTGTTTCTGACGCTGATCAAGAATATATATATTTTGTAGTCTCTGACGCCTCCTTCTGGGTGTTGCAAACGGAAGAACAAACTTAGTATACTCTCATAACTAAGATGGAGGGTATAATAACGTACCGAACTCCACTTCCTTATCCATACAAAAAAAAATCAGGTATACTTCTCATCTATAAGACGAACTTGGGATATATGAAAGTTTTTGGGCATTTGGATGGGAAAATACTAATCCTGATACAACTGAACTTACATTTCGTGACCAATTTAAGTGATATTCAGAAACAAAATATATTTCTTTAACATAAGATAATAATATATAGAATTTATTTTGAAATTCCGCACTCGCATTAAACGCGCCTTGACTTCTCCTCGAAAGCCTCGAACCGTGTCATCTAGTTGTCAATGAAAGTTGAAATTTTGTGAAATAGTTTTTTACTTGCTATTTTATACTTATTCATACTGCCTTGCAATCTTATAACCACACAATCTAAACATCTTTGGTAACATCATATACGTTAAGATTGCCATTGGAATTTTCAAACAACACTTTCGGTTTATGTACTTTGCGAAACTGTTCAATGGAACGAGAGCGGTTCCGTACACAACTTAAGGGTGTCCGTTCCCTAGGTGTAGTTACTATGTCTTTTTTCGTGGTGGTCAAAGAGTTTTCTCGATCTTCGTAGATGTAATCCCGCAATGAATGTATCGGTTTGTGTTGGGGGCGCTTTTGAAAGGTTACTTCCTTATTAAAGATATCTTTTGCACAGTCGCGCACAGGAGCAACTATTTCAGTTTCGTTAACATCAATTTGACTTTCAGGCGAAGTGACACTTGTATTGTTAGTGATATTAAGATTAATTGACAGAGTGGAAAGAATATTTTCCAACATTGCATCTTCAATTGTATCTTCATCATTGTAAATATTGACACTAATCGGAGTACGCTCTACTCCGATAGATGGTGATCTTGGATCAATTTTCTGTTGTGTGGGTAAAATTAGTGCAGTTTCAAGATCAATGCTACTTGGCCCATTTTTGCTCGTTGTATCATATTGTTCTCCATCTTCATCGGCTTTTGAGAATTGTTTTAATGACACTTTGGTCTCTGCAAATAAGTCGGAAAACGTGTCATTCAAGGTTAAATTTTTTTCCGAACTGTCCTCAACAACCAATGGCGTTCGGTTTAAGTTGATACTTGGAGAGCGCGGGTCGCACAGGTTATAAGTAAAAGATTTCATAAAGCATTTACGGAACATATTCTTTGTATCATCTGTTTGAATATTTGCTGTTTTTATCTATATTAAAAACTAACAATATTACAAACAAACGTTGCTATAATGAAACAAAACGTACCTCGTATTGCGGCTTTGTAAGAATATCTGATTGCGTTTGTACGCATTCTAATGTAGGGCTATCAGCAATTTCACTCTTCACTAATTTTGAGCCCATAATTAAATATATTTTTTCTTTTAAAGCAAATGTAAAAATCTTACAAACTGTTTAGGTACGCGCCAACACAACAATCGACGTTTTTAAATAGTATCAATAAAATTTGGCAGCACTTTATAGAGCAATAAATAATCGGTATTTGTATTATATTCGTGAAGTTGTCAACGTGAGTTTTAGCAGAATTATTAATGAAAAAATTACAATTACAGTCGTTTCTTGAAATATAAAGAGAGTGAGAGAGAGAAACCATAATGAAAGCCAGAGAGGCAGTTGTTTCTTGTATAGAAAACCAAGAGCAGAGACTTCTAAATCTAAATACATTTAGAAGTCTCTGACGCTACCTTGTTGGTGTTGTTCAAAAATTGAAGGGCGCGACTCTACTTACATGGTTCTTTTGGGGTCAGAAGTGCTAGAGCACCTAAACTATACGTTCTGATAATTATTAATCAATCATATTAGCCATTCTACAGCTTCTCAAGACATCCATTGAGAGATTCATTTGCTATTAATAGTTTCTTGCGTTAAGGTTTCTTAGTTTTTTGGGATGTGCTAGATAACCTTTTGGAATATAATTCAACATTTTCCTAATTAAAAGTTCATATAATATAAACTATTTTCCTAAGAGTCAAGAGGGGCTCGATTTATTAGTAGTTTTCATTAGAAATGGAATTTTCGATTTTATAAATAAAAAAAATATAATTAAACATAAATCAATTAAAAAATTCTTAGTTTTTTTTTTTTAAGGTACTTGAATAACACACCAAGTGGTGAAGGGTTTTTGAGGACCGGGCTTGACCAACTACAGTATTTTCACTTGTTTTTATTTGGGGTATGAAGATGTGTTGCCTCAACTTCGCATGGCGTATATATTAACAGGGTAAAAATTTCAATTTTTATGTAGATAACATTTGATTTAATTTATTATATTTAATTATTTTCACATATATTTCTTTTATTATGAAATAGTTGTGCAAAGACGGCGTCGCTATCAATGTAGTTGTTGTTATTGTTTTAAAAATACGTGAGTATGTAGTCCAGTGACACATCTGTCATCTGTCAAGCAAAAACGCACTGCTCTTGTTTATTGAGATTTTTGTTGTTTCATTTCTCGTTCCATTTCGGATTGTTATCTTCATTACAGCCCATGAATTATGTGTTTAATTCATTTTCGGACTAAAAACTCTGATTATGAAAATATATGTCTGTCTAATAAATGAGTGGCATCTTTTAGTGAAAAGAATTTTGTAAATTGAAAAACTGTGTGTTTGTAATTTTTAGACGATTTTAATTCTACTTAAAAAATTTTGAAACTTGTTGAGAACGACAACAAAGTCATATTAGAATTTGTACTTAAATATTTCTTATTTTATCAAGAAGGACATGCGATAAATTCAATTAATAACATTAGATTTGCCCCGAATGGCTACCCTGTGTGTATAGCAAGAAAAGACATTCAATGAAAATAATTTGGTATAATAAGTTATGCAAAATATGAAACAATGTACACAATATATGCAAATTACCAGACTAATATAATTTAAAAAACATATGTAGAAAGTTACATTTCTAAATTGTTGTAAAGAATGGCGTCTTCAATATTGTCGGTGGATGTTGGAGCTACATTGTCAACAGAAGCTGAAAATAATGGAGAGGCACTCGCATCTATTTTACCTTCTTGTGCTAATGATCCTGATTTTGCAGTTATTTGTGCATTTCTTCAAAAGTTTAGTAAAGATTTGGGTTTAGAAATGCCAAATATAAAACAATTGCAAGAATGGCTAACGAAAACTGATGAAGGTAGGTGAAAATAAACAAACATACTGTCATTGTTTTAGTATATTTTTAATAAATTGGTAATGTTGCAGTTTGTTTTCAATTGCGTGATTTGCATATAAAACTTTTAAGAAAAACTCGTAAAACGGTTCATGAAAAAAGTTGGGAGTCGGCACTTAGTAAGTTTTGCTTTACATATTCTGCTCAAGATGCTTGGGAAATTGAACGCTTCGGATATAAAAATTCCAGCATAAAAGTGAAGTTGCGTATATTGAGGGTAAATAATTAAATAGAGTAAGATAATGTAATTGAAGTGATTTCAGCGTTGTACGTATTTTTAGGAACTTCTTGAAAGTCAATTTGAACGGAATATGAAATTTCGTGCAAAAATACTTACGGTTAATGCCGACTCATTAAGATCACAACCAATTGGACGTGACCGTCTTGGCCATGCTTATTGGATGACTCAGGACAACTATTGTAATTTTCGCATCTATCAGGAGCATTTGGATGAAGAGATTTGGCAAGTTGTGGCTACAAATCGAGATGAATTTGTTAATCTCATTACACGGTTAAGGGGAAATGAAGTGGTTCTCCCCTCAGCGGATATAGGTATTACGGATGAAGATACTAGTAGCAATACCAGCTCAAGTATAACACAGGATGAGGACCTAATTCTGCAACAACAAGAATGGAAGCGGAAGATTCCAAATATACGCATTAAGATCAACAACAGCACCAGCGATGCTAAAGTGGATAAACAAGAAAGAGGTTCTGATGCAAAAGAAAATAATGAAGGTTCCAAGGCGGATGATAGTGATGATGATGAGAACCAAAGGTTTAAAGTAGAAAATGTCAAAAGCACGGAACGATTGGATAATACCGAATGCCTAAAAAATACTCAAGAAAAAAGTAATTTATCAATGGAATTAGCAGAGCTTGATATAAAGCAATGCGCTAAGGTAATTCATAGTTAATCACATGTGTAATATAAATTCAATACAATTATTGTTTGCAGTCTTCAGAAACTTCGGAGCCATGTATTAGCATAGAAAACACAACGTTATCGGATGGTAATAAAAGAAAAAGTACAGAATGTACAACAGACAGTATTTCAACAGCTTTCATGGAGAATAACGAAAACATTATGTGTAAAAAATCGAGATTATCTCCAGACAACAACGATAGGAAGTCCAAAAGATATGCAGAGGAAAATAAACAATATGATGGGGAGAGGAATAAAGACAAAGAGGATGAAGAGGAGGTGAAGCACTTTAGAAAATTGGATGGTGTGGAAAAAATGAGCGGGGAAAGGCCAGAGAGAAATGATTGTGAAGAAGAGGTGGAAGAGGAAGATATAGATTCGGCAGCGGCTGAAGAAGATGAGAATGAGGAAAAAGAAATTGAAGAGTTCGATGAAGACGAAGAAGAGGACAGCACACCAAAGGAAACAATTGAAGAAGGCGTCCTTCATGTACGTGGCAGTGGGAGCGGAATGGATTGTGAGGCTGGGAATTGGTTATCAGGAATATTGCCACCTACTGATGAAGGAGCGACAACTGTCGTGGAAGACCCTATTGAGGATGATCCCCTTTATGTATACGGAGAGGGAAGCGGCAAAGAAAGTTTGGTGGGAAATGAAAGTACGGTTACACCCAGCACTCCAGTCTCGCCAAATTCATTACATGAATCACAACGACACAGTCCTGAAGTTGGAGACATAAAACTATCAGCTAAACAGAACGAAAGCACAGTCCTTGAGCGTACCCCATCTAAATCAGATACACAGAAGGATGATATGAAAAACGAAAATAAGGCGCTTGAAAATAACGAAGTGGAAAATTGCGAAATGCAACCAACTGACACCTCAATTATTAGTGAAACCGAACACCCCGAAAAAGGAGCCCACAACACTCAAATCGAAACAACAAATCATGTTGAACAGAAAAACTGTTCGGAATCGGAGACCGCGTTGCAATCTTTGGCTAAGCAGAGTGTTTGTCCAAAAAATGCGACTGAGGAAGTCAGCAGCACATCCAAAGAAAAAATGTTAGAATCTATCAAGAAAGAGCTTAGAGAATCCAAGCAAAAGTCCTTAGAGAGTAGTATTCAAATGTTAAAAGAAAATAATACAGCTGCAACCGTGACCGCAAAGGTGTTGCCACGTAATCGCAAAAGACGTTTGGATGACAGGACAGTGCAATCTAATAATTCGGAAAGTGATGTCGACTTTAATTCGGAAAATTCCAAGTCTTTGTCTCTAGACAAAAGCGATTTTGATGATGCGGGCGGCAAGAGGCTTAAAAGACGGGGCAAGCAAACAAATCTAGATTTACGTAAAAAGATTGAAGCACAAAAGGTGGCGGCCGCCAAAACAGACACAACTTCATCAAGTGGCGGAGAAGAAGAACACATCGTTTATAGAAAATTATTATCACCAAAAAAACATGATAAAAATTTAGGCATCACAACTATTAAGAGGAAGCCCGTACAGGACACTACATCAGATATCAACTGCACTGAAAAGAAAACGTCTACGAATGTAAAAGTTGTTCTTGAGATGCCGCAAGCTCAAGTTGATGCTCAAAATAATTTAGAGCCCCAAATAGATTGTCATGAAGTAATTAAAAAAGATGATAAAGAGACCTCCGAAATTATTTTGTCTAGGGTGGATGCATCCTTGCTAAAGAAATCCTTTATTACAAAACCTTTGAAAAAAACGCTTTTGACTCAGTTGCAGCAACAAGAGACTGAGGACGAAGGACTCACCAAAACACAAACAACATCCACAACAAAAACAAATTGCCCTTCACCTGAAAATAATCAAACTAATCAAACTGGTCAAAATGAAAATGTTACAAAAATGACAGATAAAGTGTCAGAAGAAAGCAAGCATAAGGAAGAGTGTGTAGATGAAGAAGATAAACAAATTCAATTGATAATAGCAAAAGAAATGGACACAAATAAGGAGGAGGAAAGCAATCCCAAAGAAAAGACGACAAATGCTGTCAACAATCATGGTGATGTTAGTCCAAATGATTCAATAAAAGGGGATACTTACAAATTCAATGAAAAAATAATGCATGAATCTCAACCGGCGATTATAAATAGGAGATCTGGGCGTCGTAGTGGGGGCGCAGTACTTTACACGGAATTGCCGCAAGCAAAAAGAACACGAAGTGTCGTTAAGAATGTTCAAAAATCAATTAAAGCGGCAAAACTGCAACGTGGCGTTTCTGCAACAGAAACAAATACATTGGAGTCGAATATGGTGAAAGAGAGTTGTAATGAAAAATTTGAAATGAAAGAAAAAAGTGATTCCAGTAAAGTGAATGAATCTTCCGTAAAGAATAAAGAAGAAGAAGAGGAAGAAATAACTGATGAAATCCCCATTAAAAGTATGGACGAAGGGCAAGCAAACGTTAAAGGTAAAAATATAAATGAGGAAAAAGAAGACATAATCGTTCATACTGGAGATAGTAAAATGTCTAATGAGACGAATATCAATACTTTAAAAAAAGCATTCGTTACTCCCGCTCTGGCTAGAGGAAAAGGATCTCGTAAAAAATCTGAAGTGGACGCTTTGAATATTATTGATTCAACAGATGCAGAAACGCCCGTTCGACAGTCCAGGCGAATAGCTCAACAAAAGATACGTGAAGAAGCGGAGCGGCGCAAGCTTGAAGAAATTGCTCTAAGAACAATGAAGCAAGAATTAAAGAAAAAAAAGAAAGCTGAAAAACAGGCAGATCCTACTGTTCTTGAACCATCCGAAGCGTCTTCAGATTCGGAAGAGAGCGTTGCTGACCTAAAAAGAAGAACACAAAAGCGCAAGTGCCCTGGAAAGAATGGGAGCTGGTCTTCAGATTCCGACGATCAAGAAGAACCAGATGATGAGGAGGACGAAGAACCACATCACTATGAAACGGATCCTGGCTCACCCTTGTTTAGATCTGATCATGAATTTTCACCAGAATCAGATTTAGAAGATGAAACGCAAATTGTGCCAATGAAGAGAGCACGAACAGTTCGAAAAGAAGATGCAATCACCGATGAGGACGATGGAGGGGATGAAGAAGAGGCTTGTCAAAAATGCGGAAAATCTGATCATCCAGAATGGATTTTATTGTGTGACAACTGCGACAAGGGCTATCATTGTTCCTGCCTATCGCCTGTCTTATTTTACGTACCGGAAGGTGATTGGTATTGTCCACCTTGCCAGCAAATGCAATTGATTGAAGCATTGGAACAACAACTGCAAGAATTTGACAATTTGGTATTGTTAAAGAAAGAGGAAGAGGAAGAAAAACGCTTAGCAGACGAAAAGAATAAAGTAGAAATAGAGATAGCCGAAGAAAGAAATTCAGATGAAAGTGATGACTCTTTAGGTAGCCACGATAACGGCAATAATAAATGTAAAAATAACGAGGAGACAGAACCAGGTAGAACCAGTTCACGAACAAACCGTCGCAGGAGACGTGCCAAGTATGCCTTAAGTGATACTGATAGTCAAGATCTCAGTGAGAGTAGCTCTAAAAGTAAATCCTCTTCCTCCTATTCCGATAGTGATAACGAACCTATTTATAAATTACGTAAACGGCGTCAAATAAACGTCAGTTATCGCTTAAATGAATACGATGATTTAATCAATTCAGCGCTAAAGAAAGAAATGGATGAAGCTACGGCAGCCAGAAGTTTAGGTCGCGGCAAAGATATTACAACAATAATTGAGGCAGATAAAGAAGAAAAAGCGCGACAAAGGCAATTGGAATTGGAATTGACAGAGAAGCAAGAAGCTGCCGAAAATGAAATGGTGGTGAAACAGGAGAACATAACAGATGTAGAGGAAGCGGAAGGAAAAGAAGCCGAGAATAACATTAACTCGACTTTGAATAAAATTAATAAGAGGGAGGACGATGACAGTGATATTGAATCAAAAAAACGAAGAACCAAACCAAAGTCAAGGCTGAGGAAAAAATCTCGTAAATTAACAAAATTAGATATAAGTTCTGAGGATGACGACGCCTCAGATGAAGACTTCAAAACGTCCTCCTTCGATGAAGAAGATGACGAAGAGGACACGACTAATTCAACATCGAGCGATAGAGATTCGATGTTGGAAGTTTGCCGACATCGTGGCAAAAAAAAGTCACATCAACGCAAATCCGCACGTCGCTCAATGCGAGAACGGCGCAAAGATCGGAAATTTGTTATTGAAGATAGTGATGAAGATGAAGACGACGCTAAGTTGTCAACATTAAAAAAGAAATCCAAACGGGACACCGATTATACAGAAAGCGAAATCGATGATGAATACGATCTGTCGGAACTCTCTGAAAATATTAACAGTGCCGATTTATGTGATGATACAACCTCCGAAGAAACTGATGGTGCCTGGAGGCCCAATAAGCGTAAAAAGAATTCTAAACATTTTAGTCAAGTTCGCAATTCCTTAAAAAGTAAGAAGGGTCAAGCGAAAAAACAGAGAAAGGTGGAATATTCCGATGATGATATTAGTGAGTCAGAAGAGGAAGATAACGACGGTTGTTCAGGTAAAGGTTCAGGTAAGCAACCGCGCTCACAGCCCGCTGCAAAACCTAACGTTACTAACGCAAAACAACACGGTGGCAGCGGTAAAGTTTGTTTGACAAAAAATAAGAAGAAACTTAAAAGCTCGGCTGAAGAATTTAGTTTCAGTGATAGCGGTGACAGTACTCGTCGAACAAGGGGTCGGCGATACGCTTACATTGAAGACTTTGATGATGACAGTTCTGATGGAGGTATAAAGCCCGGGGTACAGAGACCAGACACCCCACCTGAAGAACGAGAAAAATTCATTAAACGCCAAGAAGAAATCAAGCGAATGTTGGCAGAAAAGAATGCTGAAGGTGCAAAAATGGCTGCTACACCACGGCTAACTCCCATTAAATCAAATGTCGAGAAAGTCGGCATCGGTGGTGATAAGCGATCACCAGTGAAACAAGTCGGCGGTGACTCTTTATCAACAGTTCCGATATCTGTGATTAGGCAAGCTAAGGTCCTCGACGTTGACTATTTGCAACGCAAGGGCGAAACTCTCAACGACCTTGAGAATGATGATGTTGACAATGAAGACGTCGATGATTTTGATGATGCCGATTTGCCAGACGATTTACCCGAGGATATGGATGAAGATGCTATTGCGCGTATGGTTGAGGAAGAGGAAGAATTTGGGTCTGTTGCTGCTAGAGAATTACCGGCACCAGATGATGTTCTCAAGATGTCGAATAAAGGCAAAGTAAAGGAAGAGAAGCCGATGGCATTGGTCGCAGCCAATATCAATCTAATGACAACCACTCCTTGTGCAATGACAATAACTGCCACATCAACGCCGCCAATAGCATCAACCGTTACCACGCCAGCAAATATTTTAACTTCGAACCTACAAGAGCCAATTCGAAAAAGGCTACCGATGCCTACGACACATCCACCACTACTGCGACATCAGTTTCCACCACAGAATTCCACAACGCATATGCTGCCACGCACACAGCACGGACCAGCTTCGCTTTTGCTGCAAAACGCTTTATCCGCTCCCCTGTCACAACCATTACCGCGCAACTATCCATTCCAAACGTCAACTACACAGCCGGACTTGATAGATCGCTTAAATCATGGTATGTCACTAATGGCTTCAACTTCACGGCATATACACGGCAAATCATCGTCTGCTGGTCCGCATTTTGTCGCTGCCGCACGTACAACAAAAGATATGCACACACCGCTACATAGCAAGATGCAGCATGCATTGTTAACAAACCAGTCGATGCCACCCATTGCGTTACAACATGAAGCGAAGCCGCGGGGACGACGAAAAAAAATTACACCACTACGAGATACCTTGCAAAAGCAACAAGCTGCTGCTGCCGTTACCGCTGCGGCAGCTACAAATTCAAGCATTTCTTCAAATAAACCAATTGCGACTTCGGATGGGTGTAGTCGGCAATCGACCAAAATGACAGACAGCGTCAGTGTTATAAAAGACGCGATGCCGCTATCATCTAGTTCCCTACACACAAGCGTCATCACAACTTTATCACATCTCTCTCATGCTGTTCCTGTTTCTCGTCCCCCTCCCCCATCTCATCATAGACCTATGACCACAATACCACCCTATACAGCTACTGACGGTAAGATTATAAGAAAATATTAAAAAAACATATATTTTTTTTATCGTTTATTGTTGCATATGCATGGAAAACATTTTCCATTTCCATTTCCAGTGTTTTATGCCTCAGCGGCAAACCGTTCAGCACTCATGGGAACGCGTCATCGCGCATCATCACACAACTTGCCATCAAGTCTTTTGCAGCCGCATTCAGCAGTCAGTGTACCATATGGTCCTCCGCCACCACTGAGAGGTACACCAGGCTCACCATCGAATCACAACACAGTAACGAGTATAGCGGGCAACATGCACACGCGCTTCTCCACCTCGGCATCATTAACAGCTGCAAGGGAGCATCAGTTACCTTCATATATTTGTACATCAACACGGCCACCGGGACCCAACATAAATCCTTACAGGCAGGCATATTTTTTTAACTTTTTTAATACAGGCCACACGGCATAACTGGTGTCAATGTAATTTGTCCATTACGCAATATTCCTAACTACACCCGGCACTTTTTGGGCAATTTCAATACCAAACGTATAGACCGTACAGAGATTATCAACACTAAATACTTTGGTGGGGTGGGGTTGGGGTTTTGAGACCGCACCTTCTGGGCATGCAATCGGTTGGTT
The DNA here is from genome assembly GCA_949710015.1 of Crataerina pallida. NCBI lineage: Eukaryota > Metazoa > Arthropoda > Insecta > Diptera > Hippoboscidae > Crataerina > Crataerina pallida. Next base: position 4,639,161 of record OX453289.1, on the reverse strand, counting down.
ACCGGTTTAATACCCTACACCATGAATGATGCTCGACCTTTTGTGGAGTGTGGTTGGGTATGGAAGGGGCTTCTACAAACCGCTCATATGTACGCATGCCTTTGCCACAAGTGGTGCAGGGTGTACAAGGTGACTCGATACGTACCTAAATAAATGATAGAAATAATCAAATCAAGTCAATGGGACGATTTCGACCGATCAGTTATATTTTGATTTATATTTAATTAAATTTTACATGTATTTATGTACAGACCACAAATATATAATAATCCCAGTTTTGGACCTCGCCTAGTGCCACCGCCCACAAGTAATTTGAGGCGCTCTCTTCCACCAACACATGGTGTGGCATATTCAATGAATCCTCGTAAGTATTTTCACGTTCTGCGACGGTGACCTTTTCATACGCACGATTCAATATTTTTTAAGGTACATTTCCACCGTACGTCTATTATCCGCCACCACCACCTCTTACTTCGCCAATGCAATCACAGCCACCACAAAGGCCACCGCCACCGCCAGCACCACCGGTCTCAAATAGCACTTTAACGCAAGCGCCCATGTCATCAACATCCACTTCTGTCATAGTTATAGCACCGCCTGCTGTTCCATCAATTATCGTGTCCTCTTCCCATTCATTAATTGGTGATAATTGCAAGAGTCCAACAGTTCTAACAAAAGCACATCAATCAAAATCGTCATCACCAGATCGCTTTATAAATGACACTGACAAATCAATCACAAGCCAATCAACCAAAAAGCTCACAACCTTGGACACTTATACCAACACAACTGCTGCAAAATTACCTCTGCCTTTGAATCCCGAGTCTTTAACTGCCAGAAACTCTCCAGGCGTACAAACAGATCCTCCAGGCGACTCGTCCTCATCCCACGGCATATCAGAAAATGCTAATGCAGATCCAACTACTGAAGATAAGGATCGCGAAGGTAGCGAATTTAGTGGCCTAGTGAGTTACTTCAGTTCCCAACATAGCGACTACAATACATAACAATTCCATGCTTTATAAATCGGCGCAGTCTATTGTATATATATATATATATATCCAAAACAATACACAGCAACAAAACATAAAGAAATCAGCTTTAGGTGATTCGTGAATTGAGCTCGTTCACAATAACAATATCATTGCACCAGAAGAAATATCTACATTATACAGCACACAAGTATGTGTGCGTTATAGGCATACTCTACTCTACTCTACTTGTTTCCATTGTTTTTTATAAGGATTTATTTTTAGTATTTTATTCATGTCACATGTATGGCATCAAATCATACAACCAGAAATTTATTGTACACGTACACACAAAGCATCGATTATTATTGTATTATTATTATTATTGATTAAATTCTCAGAGCAATAGCAGCGAGGCCTTCAGCTTCGCAGCATCGATTATTAGGTAAACGTCAGGTGACATTGAATAATTTCTTTTTTCGACTTAAATACATATATTTTTATATAAATTTTGATTATATATATAAGGAGGACATATGTGTATAATGTCCTTTATAATAATTATCTAATCATAACACAATTATATTTGTATATTTTATACCATTTAAAACATATCAAATTTGGAAAGCCCATGCGTATGCCTTCATATTATTGTACTTTGCGGCTAGATTGTATCGATTAGTCTATCAATCGAATTGTACAATTTCCATAATAATCATTTCACGAAATAATGGAGAACATTAAGATGAAATGTTCCAGTTTCATAAAAGGCACATTTATGCATTTATTATGGATGTGTCTTGGGATGATTTCTAAAAGTCCCAACAGTGAGCAGGAAGAGGATATCATTGTTTTCACATTACTTTATACGCACTTATGGGCATGTTTTAAAATCGTATAGTATCATGACATACGCATTATGTTAGATTTTTAAATAATTACCTTATTTGTTGACGAGTTTTGAGTACTTTTGTTCAATTATGAATAGATTTTTTTTCAATTTTAATGGTTAACACATTTGTTTTCATTTTTATTTGCATCGAATCGACCCAATCACATAAGCTGCGCAAAACCTTCAAAATTATACAGTCAAGGACAGTATTCAAATTCAATAACTTTTCATTTGCTATGTATTTGGTGTATGTAATGGTTGGATTAAAAGAATGTTCGACTGTATAAAATTATTGTGACAAAGATGAAATTTGGTTAAAACAACATGTACACATGACATACACATCATACGATATTGACGAAAACATTCATCTAACGCTGAAATTGCTCTCTTATGTACTATCCATATAAATTATTTATTATGTATAATAACCGATAGATGTTTAATATATATATATATAATTATGTACACAATTGCATGTGTATGAGATTGTTATTTTAAATAAAAAGGTACTAAACTTTATGTACTAACACAACCGAAACATTTACTTGTCCAAACAATCTGATATTGAGTTACACTATTGCTATCTTAAGGTGTAACGTTTAATGCAAAATTACATAAAAAATGCTGCTGTTATTGTTGGAGGAGGGACAACCAAGATCCGATTGGTCCGAAAAAACAACATTGCATTGGTGGTCATGGGTATCAGTTACTGCGCCATTAAATGTTTGCATTTGATGAATACGTTGTGTTTTGTTAGAAAAAAAAAAAAGAAACTTCTGGTTGAATTATTTAAAAAATTTTTACTTTTTGAAGAATGATAATATAAATGTCGGGTAGAGTTTGAAAATGTATACAAAATAAATTAGACTTGTTTGTAGTCAGAATAAGGCAGACAGGACAATAATGAATGACAATATTCGTCCTAAATAAGTAAAAAAAAAAAATCACAAGTTTCTTCTTCAACTTTCGCCCCGCCTAAGCAACATAACTGTATTCATCGCCCGAGTTGGGAGTCCGTTCAATATACTGTTTATCTATCAAAGATTCGATACATTTCTTAATAATAGTTATGCTGGGAGTAAAGCTGACATTTGACTGTGATAAAATCTGGAAAGATAAGACAATGGCAATGACAATATTAATACGAAGGTGAATTCGAAAATAGATTAGTTACCTCTTGTATGAGGGAGTTGTGCTTGAGTACTTTGCGCAATTTCATTATACGTACAATAGCAGCCTGTAGATATAATTTGCGATCCTCATCAACAGCATTTATGGTGTGCTCAACCTATAAAAACGAAAACAAGAAAAATATCAATTGAAAATTGTTTAATTAAATATGAGCACGAATTTACCTCTTGCGGAGTTTCTTTTTGTAAGGCCGAGGTTATCTTGAATTTGGTGCGTTTGTTACTGTAATCGAAATTTAAAAAAATCTTTGTAGTATCCTCTAAATTTTCATTGCTGGCCACCAGTAATTTGGATTCCAATAGTGATTGCATATGTTTTTGAAAAGTTTCCGCGTTCAATTGCAACGTCGTTTGAATCTCTTTGCAGGTCATAGAATCGCATGTCTCAAACAGCAGCAACATGGCCATCTGATAGGTTTGCATGGTCACAATGTAGGGTTTCTTTAGATAGCCTAATTTCAATTCGCCATGGCACATATGATGCAACCAGGTCAATTTACGACCACTGAATGAAGTGTGATAGAATGTTTCAAACTGTTTTTTTATAATAGAAAAAGATTACTCATTAAAGAGAGAGGTGAAAATGTTATAATCGGTTATACGCGACCACTAAATACTCCACACCACTTGGTTCCACAAATGAATTAATATTTTAATTAGTTTGGTTGTATCATTAAAACCGAGGCATTGACATGTGGTACGGGTCCAAACAGGACGAAACTTGTCACACGCAATTGATTTAATAAAGATTTCTTTTTTGATGATCTAAAAATATTCCAATTCGGCTTCCTGTCTGGCCGAAAACGTGTTCTTGTAATAAATTTGATCGAAATGTCTCAAAAGTGCCACCTAACCTCTATCTTGTTACATGGACGGACGGATTGACGGACAAGACAGACGGCAAACATGTATAAATCGATTCTGAATTGATCGTTAAAATTAAAGGTGGGCGTGGCATTTGCCGTTTAGGAGTCGCAAACATTCGCCAAACGTAATACAGCCTGTGCCACAAGTGGTCAGGGGGTATAATGATCAATGTAAACACACCATCCGAATGGCCTTTTCAAATTCTTGGGGGACAGCAAATGGTATGATTGTCTGGGTGGGACCCAAAGGCCAGGCTCCAGCTTGTAAAACCTTTATTGATAAATTGATGCCTATACAAAATGTTAGAGATAAATAATAAATTAATTGTACAATGGAAATTCGCCCCCGCACACATACCCAAGTCAATATTTTCCAAACGCAGATAAGTGGTAAATTTATTATTCAAATCTGCTGATAACGATATATCGGTAAACATGCGGTGCAGTTTGTTGGTGAATTCATAGCCGCAAGCTTGCTAAAAAATTGATTTCAAGATAAAAGTAGAAAAATACTTTGTGTAAATGTAAATATTGATTCACCTTCAGGCGATTGATCATAGCTTCCTCAGCATCCATACTTTGCGATTGCTCGTGTATCAAACGTTTGGCCAACAAGCGGCTGTAGAACTTCTGGTAGACATCTTTGTCTTCAATATATTTGAAAATCGTTATATTGTTGGTCAGCTTTTGATCGATTTCGGATTCGGTGGCTTTCGATTTTTTCAGCAATGTGTCACAATACTTGGCCACGTATTCTGCACTGCGGCAGGGCTGCTTATCATTCAGGCGGCGATTTATTACACTGGCGCATGCCTTGTCAAGGGCACTCAAAAACAGTGGATCACTCTCAAATACCTCCGTTATCAGTTTTGTGTACTTTTGATGAACCTTGAGCATGTCCTCGACGAATTGTATGTGCACGTTGTCACCCTTTAAGGTGGATATGGTTTCGAGTCCTTCATTCTTGATGTGATCGAGGAAAGTTTGTATTAACATACCCTTCAAGTGATCGGGTATGGGCTTGAGTATAATATACATGTTGCGTAAGTCTTTGCGATTTTCCTGAGAAACCATTTCTTTGCACTCCGAGTACAGGAAATCCAAACGTTCATTAATGAATTTCTCTTCACATTGTTTCAACAGTTTGGGTATCGAGCTGCAACAGGATTTGTTATTCGATTTTGTATTCGTATTGTTTTATTTTGCTTTCTCTTACCTGGAGTGTAAAAATTTTTGAGCTCTTTTGTTTTCCTCATCCAATATTTTAATGACTTCCTCCATATATTGACTTACTGTGCACCGTTGCAGCAAAGCGGTGGCCTCGGTGGCGTAATATTCCCCACTGGCCAACAGCAATGGGCACTCGAACAACCATTGATAAATTTTCAATGAGCCGGTTTTATTGTAGGCCTGCACTTCGACAAAGCTGTGCATAACACCGCTTATAATTTTTACGCGTTCTTCATTCAGGCCAGGATTACCCATGCGATCGGCTTTTATGCCTTCCAAAATATGCTTAACCAGATCGTAGCTCAAAGACTCAATCATGCGGGTGCGCCATATATCTAAGCCCAGTTCCCCTATCTCCATTTGTTCGTAAGTTTCCGTTGTCAAGTTTCCATACACAACATCAGCATCAGAGATTTTCTGCTTTTTGATGTGCTGTTGATTGAGATAAGAGTAGAGATTGTGCAAGTAGTGGATGCCTTTGCTATACTCGGCCCAAGCGTCATAATAACGCTTCAACAGATCAGGTCCGTCGACATCCTCGGCTTTATTAATATCTGGGGGATTAACCCTCGTATTTAACATATTTTCTACATGTTGTTTTAGGAATTGCTTGGTTTCCTCATACAGCAAATCAGCATATGGTTCGGGATGTGCCACACACAAATTGTACACATTACTGTTTAACAAAAATGAAGGAGTATAAGCCGCAAGTGAAAGCTGTGACACTTACCTAAAGCTTGAATTCCACACATTTTTCTCTACCTTATCCAATTTGATGACAGCCTCGGCTGTGTTTCTGAGGTCAGACCATATTTCATTGAAATTGACTTTTTTTGGTTGTAAAGACATATTTTCGTGACGAGGTCCTGTGCACTATTTAAACAAACGTAAATAATTATAGGTATTATAATATATTATACTTTCCCCAACACAAATCATTGTTATATATTATGAGGTAAAATTACAACGCATAATTTTATTAACGCATTTTTATTTAAAAAAAAAAAATAACCTTACACTTTCTCTACGATTTTTATTTATATAGTTTAATTGTATTACGAGTAAATTTTTCTAAAAGGACTACAAAATAAAATTCTCCTCTAATAACTTCCCGTTCAATCTTCTGTTTTCGTATGGTCATTTACCATATGTAGTTAACGAAAAAACAAGTTCAACAAAACTAATCAGTTAAGTTATTGATAGATTCTAGTTATATATGAAACATAGGTGTCAAATCATTTGATATTCGTTACTCAGTCGAGTACACGAAGTATATGTACAAAAAAGTTACTAAACAACTTATTTTCTCTTCAGCGTTGCTATTTTTTGAAAAGCAATTTAAGTTGGACTTAAATAATAATTATTAAAACTTAATAACGTAAATATTTTTATCATAATTTTACGCATTAAAATTCAATCAAGAAAAAATTTAAATTTTTTATTACATTGCAAAATTTTTATTTTTTGAATCCAACGAGTCGCACAAAAACTTTTAATACTACAACTTTTTTCATCTTTAATCAATTTTGTAGAATCTTCGTTTACTGAATGTTTTCAACCTTAATATAATCATTTAACAAACCGTAAGAAGGGGAACGTTGATACACTTTAGTTAATATGTGCACCGAAGTTCACAATAAAAAATATTAGTGCTATACGAATTTTTGTAACAAAAATAAAAATATATTTTTTTTAAATATCTATCCACTTAGGATATGATCCCTATACGTGCATGCGCTGTGGCGGTTAGGAGGGATTAGAAGGAGGTGGATAAGAGGAGTAGTGTTTCAAAATCGTACCGGGATTTTAGAAGAAAATCGATATATACCTCTTAAACCCCATTTGAACCTATATAAGAATATCCCATAAATTTTCTTAAGAGAAATTCCCTTCGGGAGAGAGGGAATCAAATCTGATTTATATTTTCTCGAGAGAAAAGTAACTTTGAAAATCAACCATATGCGTTAACATATACGAACAGTAAGACACATTTTGTCCAATTGCAGGAAAACATCTACAAGGGGCTGACCGTGCTTGATGAAATCAAGCTTCTCAAAAGACTTCTTAGGGGGCACTCATATGATAATGCACATCTACACAGAATTAATGCTCGATCTAGTGATCTATGTGACTCTTGTGGCGTTACTGATAATGCAAATCTCTCTCTCTGCTATTGGTCAAGTTATTCGCGTTTTGAATATTTTCGAGAAGCTTTAGTTGCTTCTGCTCAATAACATAATGCACCGTGATAGAGCACAATCTTCTCTCCGTAGCTCGTACCACATTTAGCAATTTCAGTGCTTGTTAAATTCACTTAAGTTATACTCTACCCATATAAGTCTATTCGGTCTTAAAACTAACATATAGTTCATTTACATACACACGCACACACACATGTTCATCGTTGATCCTTTATTCCTCATTTAAATTATTTACTATGTGGTTACATATATTTTACTACCAACTTACAACTGTTATTGACTACTTTTTAGATTAAATATATTAAAATTATATATAATGATATCTTCATATTATCCAGTAAATGTTCATGTTATCCAGAAATGTTTATCTTAAATGTTAATATTATAATTATTATTTGCGATCATCATTCACTTGTATAATATCTATTGTATATTGCTCAGACATCGGAAGAAGCGCCTTTGCAGTCTCGATGGGAAACGTATACTGCACTAGATGATTGTCTTGCCTAAAAGCGTCCTTTTCTAACATATCAAATCAACCGTAGTCTCTCCACCACCACATAGTGCTATTTGGGAATTATAATCATGTGCATTCGTTGATTGGTGTAAGTAGCTCCCTTGTGCTTGCGCATTCGTTTTTCTATATATATTGGAAGGGTTCATATGAGTTCACAAAACATGCATGCTTCTTTCTCATTACATGTGTTTGTATTGTATTGCTGTTGGGGCTTGAATATGGGAGTTTAGTGGGTTTGGCGGGTTTGGTTTGTAGGTGTGTGTGTATACGTATACGTAGATATGTACATATGTTAAATTAATGAGTAACAATTAAAACCTAGGTATGCGCAAGTAAATAACCATAAATGAATTCTATATACAATTTTTGTTTGCTTTACATAGTACAACTATTTGGAAAAGTTAACATAAAGATGGAGACGGTAGTTGCATTGTAGTTGCAGTTGCATTGAAAAGGCTTTTTCGTGTTAAGGGCATCTGTTTGATGTTGTTGGTTCACATTTTCAATTCGTTCAATTAAGCAGAGCCTCATTTTCGCATTCACTTTCACCTTCACCATTACAGTTTTGTGCGGCCGGGCTGGAAGAGCTGGAAGGCCTAAAATTATTATCGTTGCTTTGTAAATTCAACAAGGGCATCTTAACGTCAGCCTCATCTTCGTCTAATTTAGCATTAACTTCTACTTCGATATTTTTAAGGGTCATTGTGTCCGCATTAGTAATACTCGGGTTACCAGCTGCACTGTGCTTAGGATCTGAACTTTCAGACTTTCCCTTTTGATTTATCAGAAATATATCACTTATTGTACTTTTGGTGGACACATTAATTATTTTATTACTTACTTGCAAGTAGTAGGTCATCAATTGGCCTTTGCCCTTTACGCTAACGAGACCCCTTTGCAAAAATACATAACCAAACTGTTGCAATATGTTGCAAGTCTCTTCGGTAACCTGTAATTAATAAATAATGTAAGTAATGCGCGTATGTGCTGCATAGTTTTATTTGTGGAATTTTTGCTGAAATATTCCAAGGACACGTGCCTGTATTGCACCCGCTTTACCCGTGCTCTCCATTCTGGAGGCTACATTCACCGTGTTGCCCCATATATCAAAGTGCGGTTTACGGGCACCTATTACACCAGCTGTTATTGGCCCATGATTTATTCCCATTTTTAAAACAAAGTGATTAAACGATTGTTCATTAATGCCTTGCAAAGCCTTCTTCAACTCTAACGCAAACTCCACCAGTACTGCCAGGTGCGACCATCTGTTTGTAATCGACTCATCAGCTTTTACATCACGACTCAAATTTATACCACTCGCCGCCATATAAGTGGAACCAATTGTCTTGATTTTTATAATATCTTGAAATTGTGGTAATTCCAACAACTTAAAAAAAACAATTGAAAGTGTTATAGTAAGTTAAATCCGACCACTTAGTACCCTACTCCGTTTAGTTCCAAAATTTATCCACTTTATGAAAAAGATTTATATTTCTAAAAAAATTTCCTAATAATTAAACCCTATACAAAGTTTGTCATTCCGTTTGCAACGCCCAGTCGATTTAGACATACATATCCGTCCGTCCGTCTGTTCTTGACATTATAACGGGCATCAATTTTGTGATATTAACCTGAAATTTTGTACCCAGTTTAAATCAGTCAAGAGCCACACCCACAATGAACAAAAATTTATTTCTCTGCCACAAAAATTTAGCTATCAAGTTGAAATTTGGTACAGACATTCATAATTATAATTATACCATCAGTTGATGTGCCAAAAATGGTCGTGTTCGACTAACAGGCATGGCTACAATTTACAAAGAATAAGCTTGCAAGTTAATACGTAATACATACACTATTCGAAGGCGTAATCATATACTTCTCTCGCCCACCGTTTGTACGTATACGCGGAGGGTATTTAAGATTTCGCCTGAGCCAAATTTAGTTTTCTTACTTGCCTTTAAGTACCTTTTGTTAAAATTTTTTTCGCCACATAAAAAAACCTAAATGGGTCCACTATAAACCATTTTAAATAAGGCGCGCGTGTACCAAATTTTATTGAAATGCTTAAAAAACTGCGACCTTTACTTTGAGCAAAAATTTAGATGGACGAAGAACAGACAGACAAAGATGAATTACAAAAATCTGCACACACAAGGTGTATAAGGGTATAAAAAACAAGAATCATGTACAATAAAATAGCATACAATTAATATGAGAGAAGACTTACTGCATCAAAGTCAGAAATGACCTCATTTAGAAATCTCAAACACTCCAAACCTTGATTGTTAACGGATTCCTCCGAATAGAAATCTATAACAAATATTCAAAGTAACCATTAATGAGCTCACACCCAACATTTATCAAATACACATAGCTCTGTATGTATATATGTATATTTGGTTAATAGGACATTGTAATTAATCAGTACCTGAAAAGTTGGGCATACTGGCAAAAAGTACACCAACTTCGCCATAACTTTGGGAGTATAAGTCATCATGGGAGCGCTGAGTATTCTTCATGAAATGTTCTGCAACATGTACCGGTAGAACGTTATAAACCAAAGCCTCATTACGTTGTCGCATATCATCAGCTTTCTCTTTTTGTTCGACCACTTCATTCCTCCACATAAAAATAACGCGATCTTCATGATCCATCTGCCAAATGAAAAATATTGTGTAACCACGAATTCGGAGTACTACTACTTATTGTATTCTGAGGGTGAATCTCTTAATCAACTTTAGCCTGCGCCCTATAATTTAACCTATACGACAATATATTTTATACCCTCCACAGAATATTGGGGGCAACTACGGTAGTTGTATACTGTACCTAAAAAACCCACGTCCACCTATTATATTCTTAATAAGCATCAAAATTTCAGTCGAAAGATCTGGTCGAAAGTTAGTGTAGGCAAAACAGTTCAAGACACGTAAAAAGATGTAAAAGGTTGATTTACAGTTTACAAATTTATATACACTCTCCGATGTACCGATGGACCGATGTATTAAAAATGGCCAAAATCGGAGAACTAAGTGTTATTCACCAATTTTTGTAAAAAAACATTAAGAATCTCCATATAAATTTATTATTGCCTTTCGCAATAATCCAGAAGGAGGCGTTAGAGACCCCACAGAGTATATATATTTTTGATTAACATCAAAATCTAAGTCGGTCTAATCCAGTCAGTACGTTCGCATTTCGTATATTGGAAGGCTCACGGTCGTGTATTTTGAAAAATTGAGGTCAAATTTTGTAGTTGTATTTCTAGTTTCTACACGCTGGTCGCTATTAAGAATTGCGAATTTTCGATATGGGATGAAATCCTTTATAATAAAACGTGAAATGATGTAGGGATCGGATCCAAATTTGACACAGTCAATTATTGAATCAATTAACTACGTCTTACCAAGTTTTGTCAACAGAATTATTTTAGTTTCGGGGCATACAGTCGCAAAAGTTGAGGTATTAATACAAGTAACAAATGTGTCGGTCCATGGGCCCACCTACAATGTTACAAAACGTAAAGTAGGCACTCTGTGGAACTAGTGAAAATGTATAAAATCAGCTCACGGCATTTCTTCCTAAATCTTTTAGAAAGTGGGGCGTAACCAATATATAGCAAAATAATTGAAAGACAAATGTAGCGTAGCGTAACGTATTAAATGGAATGCATGTGTAATATGTTATTTACGAAATAGGAAATTGAAAATTATATATACATGGCGAGTGAGAAATGCTAACGCCAAAGCAGCCATCAACAATACGCTGGATGTACTGTAACTAATTGGTATTGAACTGTAAAAGAATGCAGAAAGAATTAATAAGACGTAGTCTAATTGTGAGTAGAAAGGCGCACTTACGGATTAAAAGCCAAATCATCTTCCAGTGTATAAAGGTCGGTCAACACAAAAATATTGAAATAACTGTGCACAACTGAAAACAAGGATCGCACAGACAGTACGAATAGATCCATAGCTTCAATAGTTTTTCATAATTATGCCAGTAGTTATACGAACCTGCTATGGTCAACATTAGAATGATTTTTGTAACATGCGTCAATTGAGCAATAACGGCTGTGGCAATCAATATCAATACACAAAAATTGCTTAAGTACGAAGGATACATGACATCGTCCAGCGGTTCTGGTGTGGCATCGATCATCGGTTCCGCCACTAGAAAGTCCTCTTCACTTTGCGTTTGATTGAAAATACTCTCAGTTACAATATGCTCCGATTTGATGAAGGTCACAAAGAATAGCTTAAATCACATTTTTACACATAAAAGAAAGGTGCCACGTGGTGGATGTTGTTTATATTATAACTTACCATATCAATGATATTACTGATCCCCAAAGTCATTACAATAATAATTGCTGTCAATTCTCGTACAAAGGTAAAGTCGTTGTAACGTTTACTAATGCTAACGAAGAAATCTGGAAAGTGTCGCGGAAAGTTTTCAGCTATTGAGATGAAAACCAACATGAAAATGGGTATTATGGGTGCTGCAATATTAACAAAATGTAACGGTGATCTATGGAGATGACAAAAAAAGAGACGAACAGAGAGTTACTCTATAATAATAATAATGGTTACTTGGCGTTATGAATTCTCACCTGGGTAGTATGAAATATGAGTATAGAATGTCGATGCATTGTACGAGCAAAGAAGCTAATAAGGGCACCGAAGAGTACGGTTCTCTGTACGCGGCATATGTATCCTCTAGGGATTTGTTTTTGAATTTCAAGAAAATTGTGGTACCTTGCGATAAGTTTCTAGAAACATAAAGTAGATTCTTATCTATTATCGTACCATTAAAAACGACAAAAATAGTCCCATACTCATGAAAATCTCTGGCCACTAATTCTTCTTCTAAACGGTCCTTAAATAAGGCTTGCTTGTCCTCGGTGTCTGATTTAATCTTAGACGGTAGCTCTTGCTGCTGTTTCTGCTGCTGCTGCTGCTGCGACAATTGTTCAGTTAACAGTTCATCGTCGAGTGTATCGTCATTATCAACCTCACAGTCATCATCAATATTATCGTTGTCAGATTGTTCTTGTGTTTCGTTGATTTTTTTTATATGTGGAGACGAAAACTGCTTAAAACGAGTAAATATTTAACATTTTAATTAAATAAATTATGAATGAATGGGATTTAATAACATTTTCAAGTTTTAGTGGAAGTGCGGTTTCTTAAAAATACGGAAAAGCTTACGAGTAATTAAATGGATTATTCGAAATTATATTCTTTTTTCACATTTTCTACTTACAGGCTTCACAACTTTTGTAATGAAATAGGTTTTAAGGCCGGCTATTCGTAAAGCTTCCTCTCGTTTTTCACCATAAGCAGGCTCCACTATAAATTCGCCATGGAGAAAGGACAAAGTTCTGTCCGAAATGTGAACGCGACTGTAAAAAAGTGTAACAAAAATCAAATTTATATTCACCCCGAACAAAGACTTTAACATCCTCAACATAAGAAGGTACTAAATTAATAATTAGGTCTCCTAGAAGAAGATGGCAGCAGCCCCATGTACACTTTCCATTGGCATCAAAATCTGTGTGAAAACGTTTTCGGTTACAAATATTGAGGCGGTGAGCATATGAATATTCTTGGTTCATGTTGCTAGTTCGCTGTTTCGAATGAGCTTATTCTACCCATTGATGTGCAAAAATGAACGGAATCCATTAGCAGACACGGCCCAACTTGTAAAGAAGCTTCTGCGGTCCATCTGCTGCATTGATGAGAAGACTTAATAGTTAAAATGTAAGTAAATTTAAAGATATTTCGAACTTGGTTGTATCTTATCTGTCATATATTTCTAGGACATGTTTTCAACGACTTGAGTATGGCAGAATTACAAAATGAGAACCCATTTTACATTATTCTATTCTCTGACAGTTCTTTTAACAGTTTAAAGTGACGTTTCTACTCAGTATTGTTTGGCAAATTATCATGAATATGTTAACTTCAGAACAACGCTTCCAATTCAAAATCAGGATTCAATTAAAAATGTTTATAGAACACCTCATGAATTTTATGGTGCACATAATCGTCCGTCTGAGACCACCACAAAGAACGTAATCGCTTCATGCGATTTGACGCCACTTGATTACTTCTTGTGGGTATACGTGAAGTCTCTGGTTTATGCTGATAAACCAGCAACAATTGACACTTTGGAAACGCACTTGCTCCGCATTTAGGTAGATAGTTAGAAATCATTATTAGATTAGAATAAACTTACCCAGCCTTGCCACTGGATTCCATTTTGTTAGCCAGCTCTACATCTTTAGAATAGACATCAAACTGCCATTGACGTTGGCCTAAAATACCTGCCAGCACAGCACCGGTATGTATGCCTACACGCATATCAACAGGCGAATTTGTCTTTTGCTGTACATATCTGGAGAAATGTAGGACAAAACGTAACGGGTGTGAAATCCATGAATATCTCGAATCCTCATACAGACACACTCCTCCACATGCCATATGACACAATATTTAATTCGTTACTTACTTAATAGCTTTTACCATGGATAAGCCCATATGTACGCAGAGCACAGCATGATCTGGCCTCTCGTCTGGTGCACCACTAATGCAATAATAGCAATCGCCCAATATCTTTATACGTAGTTGTTGGTATTTCTAATACACAATCCAGTGCGAATAATGCGAATAAGAAAAGAGAAAGATGATGTTCTAAGGCTAACAGTCATATATAATTGCTTTCTATATGTTGTAGCTTGTACATAGTATATAGTATGTATATGTCTGCAGCAAGTACGGCCATTGTCAATGACATATTCGATAATGTACATACATAGATTGTTGTACATGCAAGTACATAAATTAACTGAAATGACAATGAGTCCTTAACGGCCAATGATTGACGATAATTGTTGTTAATGAAAATTAAAACGTGATGTCAACAAAACAATCTGAAGAAAAAGAAAAACAAGAAACCAAATATTACACGTAATACAAAGTGTGACAAATCTTAATATTTATTGTTGGTCTCATTACTTTTCATTTTAATTGTCGACACGTCTGCAAGGGGCCTTCAGAAGTAGGCTTTAAGCACGCAAAGCATAATGGCCTGAATCGATTTAGGCATGATGTAGGTCTGTACGTCCGTCCGTACTACTTGAGAAATTAACTTTACAATTGGCGGAAATCTTGAAAATGTTCCATACAGCTTGGTACTGAAAATGCGTAAAATCGCTTTTAAAAACACTAACGCTAAGAGGTAAACAGAAACTGGATGCGTTTCAATATTTAATTAGATTTTTAGCGCTTTTACACCCACCATCATATATGCAACGCCCAAAACGAGGCGTCGGTGACCCCACAATGTCATATCAATGTATGTTTTTCTTGTTTTTTTGGTACACCGGGGAGTGTGAAATCTCACGCCTCTCATCTCAATAGACAAACAAACTGTTGGCATGCACGACTTCTACGACAAGGCTGAACCTGACTTCACCCTTATATATTTCTAGGTAAGGGTGTGTGTTGCAGCCCCTTAGCATTAACCATACCCTCGCGGAACTGACGTTAGGTATCACTTTATGCTATTTATGTCTGTCCGCTTGTTCGCGTGTGTATATGTATGTATGTGTGTGTGTGTGTGAGTATGTTGCGTGTTAATTACTCTCCTAGTAGCAAAAATTAAGAAAGCGATTCCAAACTTGGCAGAAGTGTTGGTAGTTTCCATTATTGTTGTTAACTGTTATTGAAATTACACAAAATCGGTCAAGAAAGACGTTGGTGGGCCTCAGCCAAATATAGTTTTTCTTACTCATTTCCTTTTACTCAAAAACTCAAAAGGATAAAAAGCTGAAAATTGGCTCACACGTTTCGTAGGAGGTTCTATTAAACATCTCCAAAACTTAACAAAATCGACCACGACCACTAAAAAATATGAAACGGATATATTCTGTTTTTATGTCCTTCACACAACAAAGTGGTAGAAGGGTATATTGCACACACACACACACACACACCCGTAATTATACCGATCCATTTCATTATATAAGCGTTTTAAGACAAAATCTTATAATTATTGAATATTACCGCTCTTCGCAGTTATTAATGAAACTTGTTTTACAGTTGATGCAATTTATGTGGAACCTAATTAACGTTTTTTAGCCGCTCGCCTATTAGTGTGAGGGAGGACTTTAAAGTTACAATAAGGTCATACACCTCCAAAAATACTTATACTCTTGGTCAGCATCAATAACAGAGTCGATTTGGCCCCCACTGTCCGTGATGGCTATGCTAATTTTCTAAGTATTTTAGTTGCAATTCTTAATGCCGCAACTTTGAGTTATCGGACTGAAATTTGGCATAAATAATTTTCCAGTCTGTCTATTGCAAATGACAAAATCGGTCGACCGAAACGCCCGCTATGATTATCTGCATCTCAAAGCTGTGACTTTTACCATTCTCAATATACGACGCGTTTATGAAAGAATGTAAATTAAACAATTTTAAAATTGAATTGAAAACAAGGAGGTAAACTTAATTTGGCTTTGGCCAAAGCTTAAATACATCGGTTGGCGTGGCAGGTATATGATTACGCCCTCTAATAGTGTATGTATTACTTATCCGCTTGCAAGTCGAGTTTTACGTTGAGTATGATTATTTGTAAATTGTGGGCGTGTTTGTTATGCGACCACGCCCATTTTTTATAGATAGATACATAGGATAACACTAAATACAAAACTTCAAGTTCACGGGTAAATTTTTGTGGCAGATAAATAGATTTTTGTCGTTTGTGGGTGTGGCACTCTACCGATTTTGCCCATACTAAATAGCAATCTGCGTGCATAAACTGGCAGTGTGTGTACAAAATTTTAGCTTAATATTTCAAAATGTACGCCCGTGAGAAAGCCAATAACCAAGAGACACACGGACGCACGGACTTACATGACTAGATCGGCTCAGTTTTTCAGGCTGATCAAGAATACATATACTTTTTGGGGTCTCTGACGCTCCCTTGTGGATGTTGCAAACGAAATGACAAACCTAGTCTTAGTCAGATTTAGTTTTCTCAGTTGTTTTAAAACTTACTTACTTTCAAGCCCTGCCTGATACTAAAGGAGGGGCATTGCAACAAAGTTTCATTAAAATCTGCTAATAGGAAACATTCTTCATGTAAGCCAACATAAGTTTAAACCGCAAGGAATAATGTATTATAATCCTATTTAATAACTTTTGTATGTTATTTTGTTTAACCTTTTATAAAATATTTTGTTTCAGAACAAATTTAATAGTTGCAGCACTTTAAATACAATCGAGTTTGACCGATTGAAACGTATTTGCTTGTACAATAATAGAAAATCTTTAAATGCAAGTTACCTCCGCCAAACGATCAAAACGAGCAAATAATTCGTTTAACATCTTAACTAGATCTTGAGCACTATAGGTCGAGGAAATAGCTGTAAAGCCTACTATGTCCGCATACAAAATGCTAAAAGACAACAGGGGACAAATTTAACAACTTTATAAGTTTAGATTTTAAGCGGATTCTTACCTCACATTTTCATGGCGTGACATATAAATTTTCTTAAATGGCTCTGAACTGGTAGATCCCAAGTCTTGGCGCATCTTTACAGCAACATGTTTAGGTAATACAGAGAGCAATAAGCGTTCTTGCTCAGCGGATTGTTCTTCAATAATCATTTTAACCTCTAAACTTTTCTTTGCCTCCACAAAAGCACGCTTCTGTTTCGCTTCGCCCATGAAGTAATATAATAAGCCAATTAGTATACCAGTCACTACCAAAACAATATTTGCCATTATCTGTGTTGTTGAAAAGGGTGAGATGTTAATGAATTAAACAAGTGAAAGTGTTACAGTCGATCAAGCCCGACCGCTTAATACCCTACACCAAGGATCGGTAACGTGGTGCCCGCGAAAGGATTTTGAAGTACCCGAGTTTATATGCTAAATTGTACAAAATCCTGTTACACTACAAATTTGTACTCAGTCTAATGTTTTGCCGACCCATGCCCACGATCGTACATTTTGAGATATTAAGCTGAAATTTTGTGCTTACACTTCTAGTTTCTGCAATAATTTCCGCCTTAAGAATAAAACATTATATGGGGCGAGGATCAAAAAATGGTCCTATTGAATCCAAACTTGGCGCAGTCAATTATTAATCCAATTAGCTATGTTTCATCAAGTCATGTCAAAAAATATTGAATGTTTGTGTTACGACACGCCCTTCTATTAAATTTCATCAATATATCTTAAAAGCCTTGGCCAAAACCTTGTGCACAAATTTATATGCACAGACGGACGGACATGTTTAAGTCGCGTCAGATTTTGATTCTGAGCCGATCGTTATCGTTGCAGATGGATGTGGCATATGCCGTTTAGGAGCTACAAATATTCGCATTCTTACCACAAGTGGTGTAGGGTAGACAAATATTTATATTTTGTGCAGAGAGAACTACTTATTACCATTTCATTATAGAGAGGGTCGTCCCGTGTTGTTGTCAATAATAGTAGTACATATACTATAAAGGTTGTGAAGCCTATAAAATATCCGGTATAAAATAGGGACACCGGCAGCGTGACGTATATTAGAAAATTCACGAGAATGGCCCATCCTAAAATATCTCTAAAATTATATTATGCTAAATATTGAGCGTTCGTTATATGAAATATTTACTACATCTCACCTCACTGAAAGTGTTGTCTGCAGAATTGAATATGTCGCCAATTGTAATAAACACAAACTCCAGAGGAAGAATGGTTCCCAGTTTGTGATTAAGTGCATTATCACACTTTTAGAACCCAGAGACTTGCCAAGCCATTTAACTAAATTCGTTGTGACGATATACAGGGAGATGGCAATAAGAATGACAAGTGCAGCGCCTAAAAATGATGCAAAGTTAGGGCATGTGCGGGCAACAACAACAACAAAAGTCAATCTTTCTTCCATTAATTTGAACGCACCTCTGGCTACGACATTCTGTTCCTTTGGGATGCACAATGACCATGTATCGAAGAGGAAGCAAGCAAAGCAAAACCATTTGAGACCACCTCGTCTTTGCTTCAGCGTATACGTGGTGTACAAGTCATTAAGCACCTCTTCTGACAGTTGCACCCCGGTAATGCCTGGTGTTGTTTGTAATTTCGTTTTACCGTAACCATTAGCCGACGACGATTGCCCATTCTCAGCGTTGCGGCAGCTCGTTTTATTTTTTGTCATAGTCTACGGACACGTTTTTGTTCTCTATGATGATGCTGTTAATATTATAATTATAATCTCATAAGACGATACTTCATGTATCGATCATTTTGTATCCAATGTCGTGCTTTGTAATGTCAAACATAAAAGGGCGCGAAAATTTCAAATGAAAAAAAATTCACATTCACTCGTCTGCACAGCTTTTACTCTTTAATTGTATATTTACAACTTTAATCTCAATTATAACGGTTTTGGTCGCACTTCTTTCTCTTAACGGTGTTTTAAGGTCTATTGTATTGCCAATGCTGCTATTGTTATTATTGTTGTTGTTGTTCTAATTTGTACTAAAGGAAATGAAGCTTTGACTTTGGCATAAAAGTGTACACATCTGTATACATACATATAGTTACATATTGATAAATACATATATACATACATTTGCATATAAGTTAAGGTTGCTCAAGGACTCTTCAGATGTTTGCATGTGTTTCATGAATGATTAACAATATTACCAATGGAAGAATACATACAAACATATCTTATCAAACGGAAATGTCCTTTAGTTGGGTCTAAAGAACACTATGCACTGTCACTAACACAAACAACAATTAACACAAGTGATAACTCAACGGTTTGGTTCTTCGTCAGTTTCTAAATTGAATCGGAGAACTGCTATTGTACTAAGCGAATGTTGTGTAAAAGGGGAGACAATCATCACTGTGACATCTCCATCTGGATACATTGTATAAATCATCAAATCATTTATTTCAATTCTTCTGTCAAAAATGCGTTGTGCCATGTTCGTTACAAAACTATGCTCGTATGTATGTATGTATGTATGTACACATATGTGCATATACCCTGCGGTCCATTTACCAGGGATTTTCCTGTACAAACTTCTTAGCTCTTTGCATTGTAAACTCAATCAAAGGAACTTCATGGTGTTGAACGTACCACGACCTTTTTAAATATGTTTATATGTTACACGTACAAATATTGTACATTTCATACACGTTGGCAATTGCAAATAATTTCCACATTATCTCATTATTTTTCTGTTCCCTATGCGAGTTTAATTCTTTGCAATTTTGTACATTCGTTGTCACAGTTGTCACTTAAAATTTATTATTAAAATTTTTTTACTTAACATTCTTTTGCATTAACATTTGTTTTTTGGGTGTGAAGTTTTTTTGGTTGCAAGTTGTAATTTTCTTGACTGCAAACCGTTTAAGACTGAAGAGGTATCCTTTGACAGTTTTATGGCCAGGTAGGATGATGGTCACTGAGCTTTTTTCTTAGCAGAGAAAGCTTCCAAAATTGACATTTGGCACCAACTAACTTTCTCACTCACACATTTTGACTGTTAAAAGAAATAAATTGAATTTGTACCCAACCCTCGACTTTTGGAGGTATGTTTCTTTAAATACTATACGCATTCTTCTGGGTGTTTCCGACGGAACCCATTTTCTATGTATGTAATGTATAATTTATATTCTTACAATTCATTTCGGAGGCTACATGAGATACGTGGGCGGCCTGCCTTGATTTGCAATCCCATTTTTACATAAAGTGTATACGAAGTTTGTCATTGCTTGCACAACATCCGCCGTCAAAGTATAAATATTCTTATACTCATACTCTATTAGAGGGCGTAAAAATGTACCTGTCACACCCATTATTTGTACGAACTGTGTAGGAGAGATTTAAGGTTCGGCCCAAACTAAATTTGTAGTGTACATACTACGTAAGAGCTTGTAACTCGTGTTTTGCGCATGCATTATCCAACCACGCTTATTTTTGTCGTATCGATGGATATATATATATAGGTATATATATGCGTGCGAAATTTCGTAAGTAAATTTTTGTTACATTTTTGTCGATTGTTTGCGTGCTTGTTATCCGACCACGTCTTTTTTGGCATCGATGGGTGAGATATATATAGATATGCATACCATGCATTTTAGTGACAGTTCAATAGATATTTGCCGATTGTGGGCGGGGCTATTTACCGATTTTTCCCATTCTAAAAAGAGGTCTTCGAGCAGGAATTGGAACAAAATGTACGTATATATCTAGATCGATTTAGATTAAGAATATTTATACTTTATAGGGTCTCTCACGTGTCCTTCTGGGTGTTGCAACAAAATGAAGTTTTTAAGCATTTTGAACGCATACGTTGACCAATAGCGCCCATTTATACAAGTTCGCCCGTTCTGCACATCAATTTTAGATTTTTATATCCTTGCTAAATATTTTATATAAACAATTAAAACGCATTAATGGCTGCAGCATGTAAATCAAAGGTGGGCGCACAACTAATATATTCTCCACGTGTGTAATATCTATTGGGCAAAATTTTATTGCTACACGTTTTATTGTTATTGTATTGCGTGTAATGATGGAAGAGTCCCAAAAACTACATTGTATGCTTTGTAACATTATGGATGGATTCACGGATTCATGGATGGATTTAACCAATTTCCAAAACAAAATTTCAGCTTTATATCACCACTTGGGGTCGAGAGGTGCGGTTAAAAAAAAGACAGATTTTGTCCATTTAAAATACTAAAATGCGAATTCATACGAAAATTGTGACAAAATTTTAGCTCAATGTCCCAAACAAGAACAATTATATTTATGCATACATACATACAAATAAAATGGCGTCTTTATGTAGAAACGACGCAGATGGCTTCTGTGTTAGTGCTTTCGCCTACTTCGGTAATATGTTAACGATGGAACATTAATGAAAAAGTTACGTTAAAAATTTTATTTTCGAACAAAAGCGTGCAATTGTTTGGCCCCAAATCATTTATAGAGTGAATGGGCGTGGTATATGTAATTCGTGTATGCAATAACTACGAAATTTGTATGAAACTAAAGCAATAGGAAACTTTTTATTTCAAATTCCTTTGATGGGCAATTCAATTGCTGCTATGGGGGCATGCTTGTTATAAACAGTACAATATTTCCAAAATTTAAATGAAGCTTCATTTCTTTATAAAAATCGAATTTTTAATGGATTTTTTATATCCTTTTCGGCAATGTTTCAATTTCTTCCCACTATTTTTTCAATAGATAAAGACAGCGTAAAAAAATCGTAATAATACATACAGTAAGCAATAATGTAGAGCAGGATGACACCAAAATTTATGAATTGGCGGTATTTCATGGAATTCGTCGTTTTTTAGTACAACTGATTGCAACCATTTGCACAATTCCAAAAAAAAGCAACATCGGTTAATATTGCCATCCCCTTTTAACCAATACGGTAACCAATGTTCATTGTTTTGTGTGGTAAAGTTTCGATAGGAATTTCTATACTCACCGACGCTGTAGACATCGAGTTCGAATAATTCAATTCATTCTGTGTCAGTCATTCAAGCAGTGCAGACGTGTTCAAAACTCATCTTATTAAACGTGAATATATAAGTGTAGATAATTCCATTTAGTGTGGAATAAAATTGTTGGAATTAAAAATAATTGGAATTATCTATAACAAAAATAAATTATACAAATTTGTGATATTTTTTTCTAATTGTAAGAAATTGTTCGATTTTAACAGGTTTTTCAGTGTGGGAATAAAATTTTTTGAAGAAAATGGCCGATGTTACAGTTGAAAAAGCGTGAGTAGTTAAAATTCTTCATGTTTTATATATATATTGAAAGTGTAATGCAGAACAACGCTATTTTTTTGTGCAATAGTTTTTGTTTTTTACCTTAAACAATTTGTTCCTTAAAGAAGTATATCAAAGTTTCTGAAGAAAAATCGTTGAAAATTTTCAAATATTGTCTATACGTGCATAAAAGCGGCAAACCGCGTCCTTAGTTTGTCTCTTTTATTCAAACAAGTTGTACACGTATGTATGTGTTTTTTTTTTAAAGGGAACGTGGTGGTGAGAGGGAGATAGTGGTATTTGGTGGTTTTTTTTTTTTTTGGTTCGAAAAACGAACAAAAGGACGCCAAATCATAGGCGGCTGTGCACGGCATACTAGATAGAAAAAAAAAAAACATATTTTCTTGGAAAAATTTGAAATTGTACCGTAAAGCTTCAGTTTATGTCAGTGTATAATAAAATTTTATTGTGACATAATATTCCTAGATATTTATTTGATCGCCTTCTGTTTTGTGTCTCATATGTAATACAATACGTCCGTTGCCTATAATAAACACATGGCTTCATATGCCGGTAACATATTTAAAGGTAAAAGCGTGTATTAAATTTGCACAAGTGCACAGGTTGGAAAAGCGAACGCAGATGTATATATACGTAATATTTTTTTTAAATTCTGTTTTACCTAAACCTGACATATACGAACGCGTTATTCATACACGTTTATTTCTTACTCAAATGGATTCGTTTTCGGTTACATACGTTGATTTTTTTTTGTACGCGAAAATGTTTTACGTTGAATAGATATACAGATGATTGTGTGTGTGTGTGTGTGTTGTACATCTATCTATTTTTGTTGTGTTGCCGCAATGGTTTCTTTCGCTTTGCATTTACTATGTTTATTCATTCTTTGTTTTTGTACATATTTTATGCACAGGGCTGTTAAATTAAGATGAAATTGGTAAACGCGTATATTGCATTGGCGACAATGCTGCAATGATGCTTTCAATGTAGTTTTGAAGACTGCATTTTATGCTGAATCGGAGCTACAAGCTTTGGTTCATTTTTTAGAAGCAACAATTTCGTTTTCGAAAATAACACTGCCCCACACTTTCGTAACATTTCAAAGATTTCTTTTTACTAAAGTAGCCACAAAACATTGTTGCTATGTTGCATACTCTAAACACTTTGTGTATCTTTTATAGAAAAGGGGGAAAATGAAAAAGTTTTGTTGTACTTAATATTTCCTAACCAATGGCATTGAAATTCTTCAGAGTGGTACTGGGTTCCTGGGATAATATTGTGGAGTAAATAAAAAGTCTTGTCGACAATTTTGAGGGTAGCAATATTCATAGAATAAACGAGAAGAAAGCTAACGTGAGAAACTTCTCCCACATTTCTGGACCAATTAAAAAAAAGCTCTTCTAGATATTTCTCACCTGCGAGATGACCTTAGACTGTACATAAATTTGAATATATAGGGAAAAATAACCGTGCCATGAAGACACATTTCTTTGACCTAGGAGAACGCTGTACACTGCATTTGGAAATTGCACATTCGTCAAGCATGCCTTGACCTCAGGCAACGCCAACTAGTTTGTTATAAAAATGTCTGATTTACAAGCAAATTTCAAAATGTTAAATGATGGTACAGTAGAAGAACGTATATGTTTGTATATGTGTCTGTATTAGTATTATAACACTACTGTACTTTAATTAATATTCGCAGAACGCCATGTTTGGTAAACTGAATGATTATTCAAAGCTAACTCGATTTAGACGTGTAATGTATAAAGTGTCTGCTTGCTTTGGGGTTATTTAATTCTTACTTGATTCGAGGCTAGGAAGGTCTTAGACTTGCACCTCTTTAACTTTGTTCTGATATATGCTGCCTTCTTCCGGTATGATGAGGTCATCCGATCTGAATCGCGGACAGTGAAGGAAAATATGTTTCGCGTCTTCCACCTCTCCTTCATGGTGAGGAGTCATCATATCCAAACGTATGTAGGTATTTTCTGTATACCCCGTGGCCAGTTAGGAATTGGGTGAGATAAAAGTTTACCTCAAATTTCTATTCTTCCAGACTTCTATATCTGGAATGTGTAGGTAGGTCCACCTTCCCTTTGTGGACGAATCCCATCGGCTCTGCCACCTTGTTACATATATTTGTCTCTCTTCCTGTTTTATCAACCTTTTAGTTTGGAGATTACTGTATTTTCTCAGGTACGTCTGCCTCATTTTATCCGCTGGGATGTCTATTGGTATTGTTCCAGCTACCACATCCCCTGCGTCATCTATATCGGTTCTGAATGCGCAGATTGTGCGAAGGGGACCAATTCTTAGAACAGAGCTCATTTCATGCCTTGTCTGTTTGTTTTTTAACATTGCTTCCATACTGGACATGCATACAAGAGCCTTGAGGTGACAACGGTGGCTAGGAGCACTATTTTTGCTGGTTTGAGTACGCCTTTGACCCTTAGATAGGGCCGACTGGGGCTTTGCCGCTTTTCACATGTATACATAACATGGTTGTTAAAGCTCCGCCTATTGTCAATCATTACTCCCAGGTATTTTACTACTGTACACAGCCAATTTTTTATTATTTGGATCGCTCTTATTAGTAGCCGTTTCTATTTCGTGAATATGTTTGGCTACCGTAGTGACCGCTATGTCACCGCGAATCCAACCATTCTTACTCTCGCCGGTAAGGGCGTAGAATAGAACCTTGGGGTACCCCTGCGGTATCCTCGAGGTAGCTCGAAATTATTTTCAGGAGATATTTGGGTATATTAGTTTCCCTGAGGGCATTTAAAATCACTGGCCAGCTGGCGGTATTAAAAGCATTTTTGATGTCCAATGTTATTATCGCACTGTTGCCTTTTCCATCTCTGGCCTTCACTGGCTTGCATTGCCGTTTGAACTACTAGATCAACCGCATCATCCTTTTCTAAAGCCAAATTGGACATGTGTGTGTTTGTTTTTGTGGAAATCTTTCTTCTCGCAAAAATTTATATGGCGTCACCAAACTGAATAGTTTGATATTGCAATTGGGCAAAATCGGCCAAGAAGCCCTACACACACCTACACACCTACACAAAACAAAGGAAAATTATCGTAGGACTCTTCATTATGCCCACTTTAGCTGTAAAGCTAAAAAAAAGTTGAGATTTAGAAAAATAATAATGACAGTGGATTAATTTTATTATGTATGTGTGTATATTTTAGTGAGACTTCAGAGGTGGAGAAAGTAGTACCCGTAGCAGAGGTGGAAAAGGAAGTAGGGGCTGGTGGCGATGCAGGTAATATTCTACTTGAGAAGGTTACCACAACAGAAAATGGTGAAGCGGAAACAACTGCAGCCGTAGCTGCAGTAGCTGCAGCAGCATCAGCACCAGCTGAAGCACCAACTGCAAGTCCTGAAGAAAATGGTGATAGTAGCGAAGCTGTTGCCGCTAATTCTCTTTCTGACGAAAAAGCAGCTGCCACTAGCTCTGTAACTACAGATGCCAATACTACAAAAGTCGTAGCCACTGCCGAAGATACTGCGCTGAATGAAAATGGTGTTCAAGAGTCAGCTAATGCTGAAGCAAACGGTGACGCTACAGGTAAAAAACGATTATAACTATATATGGCATATGGGAGACTACGGATGTTTTGCTTTAATTTTAGATTCTGCTCCCTCTGAGTCTGTTAAAAGGAAAGTCGATGAAGAAGAGGCTACCAAATCAGAGGACTCTGCAGATATTACACCGGAAAAAAAAGCAAAACTCGATGCTGCAAAGGAGGAGGTCAATAATGGGGCAGAACCATCTGAGGTAGCGGCTTAATTGCATCATGCCACCGCTTTATATATATATACACATATATGTATATATATATATATACATTATATAAATATTAAACAATACATAAAACACAAATTAATTATTAATTTACTTAACATTTATAAATATGAATTTAAAAGGACAACACATACGAATAAAACAACTGTAACTACCTTTAACTAGAATGAACATTACATATACGTACAACATAACAATGTATATAAACTGCTTAAAGGTGGTACATTTGCAAAAGCAACTAACAAGTAAAACAACTTTGGCTGAGGCCGGACCTTGAATACCCACCATCGATGCACCAAAGAATCCCAACAAGTGTACATCCTAATATATCTTCTGTTCCTTATAACCAATTTACTTAATGAATTACTTGATGAATTACTTAATGAATTACTCCTATTTCAGTTTTTTTTATTTTATTTTTTTTTTAATTTTATTTTATTTTTTTTCATTGCATCGTTTGACTGATTTTACCAACCTATATGTATGGAAATTTACCAATATGTCTGCTAAGTTTGGAATTGGCCACCAGCAGAGTGATTGCCACAAAACGCATGAAATGGCGGACAGACATACAAACATACATTGACTCAGTATTCGATGCTGTTTCAGCATATATATATATATATTTTTTTTTAATTAACATTTTAAGGGTCCTTCGATGCATTGGGCATTTGGTCTTTGCAAACGTAAATGTTTTGATGAAGTGATATATAAACATATACGTATGATGGTGGGTATAAAATAAAAATTTAAGTGTAGAATTAAAGACACAGAAAACATTTCATTAAATTTTTTGTTTAAACAATAAATTTTGTATCGACACTATTACCCGTATTTCCATTATTTCATGAGTATGTGAAGGAAAATGGTTGTGGTTAGGAGAGCGAAGGAATTGTTAAAATCTCTCAACGAAATTCATATCACATGTGTGAGAGAAGAGCAACTCCTTCGCATACAAAATGCATGCACATATAAATCCGTATTGTCATTAAATTTTCAGTATTTTTTTTTTTTTTAATCTAAAACTTTTTGTTGGTATTGATTGCGTGGTTTCATAGTTTTCAGTTAGACATAAATGTATCGATATGATTAAAGAGAAGAGATCAAACGGTTGAAATGTCGATAAGAGGTGGGTAATAAAAAACATCTAAGTGTAGCGAGCATTTGATTTAATAAAAAATAAAGTGAAAATCAGTTTTCTATAAAAAATCTGTTTCAATAACACGATATAAGAAAAATTTGCCAAAGTAATTGGACATCTCAGTGGTGCATAAGTGTAAGTATGTAAATACGAAAGGGATACATTCATGGAGAATGAGTGAGAGTTTATTATTTACGCAGCGAGAGTGGATCTTGCTCACGGTAGCAAAATTGTTAGGAGAGTTGGCAAGTTTTTGTTGTTAATTTCGTCTCATTCGCTGTTTAGCTATTGTGAGAAGTGGTTGTTATTACGAGATTTAAATAATAATCTGCTGTACATAGAAAAAAAAGTTTTTATATAAATTTACAAAATCCAACGATATCGGATATTGCCAGAACGGAGTTATGTCTAATTTGAAAAATGTGAGTGGACCGTTTAATAACGTATTTGTTATTGTAGTGCGGCAAGTGATACTCGGTAGAAACCTAGAAAACTCCAAACAGCAGTTTGAGTGTTGTCACGAAAAATTTTTCTGAATGTACGATTAAATGTATTTATAAAACAAGTTTCGTTCGTCAATTAATTATCGGTTCTTGCTAATGCGATTAGCTAATCAAAAATAATTATTTTACAATAATACCAACTTAACGAAGACTTGATATGACTTTTCTTCTTCTTGGCCATTGCAATCTTTAGTTAATAGCTAACTATTCTAACGAAAAATGCTTGATAACTGTTTATATTAGATTTGGCAAATTTCTCTACTTTACTTACTATGCAAGGAATGGGTTTGTTGACCCTTTTGTTTAACTTTATTATTTACAGTATGCAATATACGGAGAAGTTCGCAAATACTGTATTGACCGTAATCATGGTATTCATGGTCAATATATAAATTTTTTTTTTATAGAAAATTATCACATTGAAAAATTTGGCTGGAATTTGTTGTAAGGTCATTAAGGAAATGCTGCAACCAAGGCATTTCACATTTGGGAGAGTATTGCAAAAAGTTTTTTTTTGTCTTAGTCGCAGTAAAATGAATGTCTGGTACAGGAGATTAACGGGTAAACAATTATGCATGTATGAGTGTATGAGTTCCCTATGTGAATGTTTATTTATGTACACCCTCCACATAAGGTGGGTGAGGTGTCCGTATGTCCGTTTGTTGGTAGCATTCTCAACGGCTTACATTTTGAGATATTGAACTAAAATTTTGTACAGGCACTTAGTTTTTGCACGCAGATAGCTATATAAAATGGTTAAAATCCGTCTAGAACCACGCCCACAATCGACAAAAATCTTAATTATATGCCACAAAAAATTGACCCATGAACTTGAAATTTGGTATGTATATCTACAAATAATTTGTTCATCGATGTGCCAGAAATGGGTGTGGTCGAATAACGAACACGCCCACAATTTACAAAAAATCTTATTCACAGGAAACTAGATTTGCAAGCTGATACGTTATATATGCACTATTAGAGGGCGCAATATATCTACATTTGCCACGCCCACCGTTGTGCATGTGCAGGGTATTTAAGATTTGGCCTAAGCCACATTTACTCTTTTTTTTACTTTTATTTATTTATGTTTATTTACTTTATTTTTATTAAACAGTACTATGAATATGTGTTTTTTTTATGAATATGTGTTTGTTATCCAATTAAAAAATTTTCCACGTTATATTTGATTATTCAAGCAACTGTTATTATAAGTACTGATGCAGATATTTTCAAAAATTAACAAACAGCAAATGATTCTGCGCCTGAGAACAAGAACGCCTCTGTGTACGTGTAAGACTTTTTATTTAAAGTACGTTGTTTTAATTGTTGTAGATAATGGCCGTTATTTGACCAACCTGAATATTCTCAAATTTATTTCCCGTTAATGTAATTGCGCCGCAACTTATACAACAGTTACTACATAGAAATGATGAATTCTATAGAAATTCAATTAAATACTTAAATATCTAAACAATAAACAGTAGCAGTAGCGGGGGAAGGGAGTGGTATGTGTATTAAATGCGGTTTCAAGAATTTCACTTAACCAAATCGGTTAGACACATACAGTGTGAGAAGGAAAGATGGAGAATTCCGAGTAACGAAAAAACCTTTAAATACAAAAGTTGTTGGTTTAAAAGATGGTGATCGTGATCTTGGCCTTGCCTCTTCTAACCCATCAACTTTTTCGTATAAAGTTTTTTTTTTTTCCATTTCATCCTATGGCGTTACTCGAGAGTTTCCATCTTTTTCCTCACCGTGTACATAGTACCTTATATTGTGTTTGAACATCAACACCGTTAATCGTCCACGATTACTGCCTCTTATTACCATATACTAGGAAGTATAGTGTACCGCCCAAGTATAGGGTTGTTTTTCCTGCAATAATAATAAATGAATCAAAAAGAAAAATTCAATACATTTGCATTCATATACTGTGTAGTTTGTACGGCCTATTAACGTACGTACGTATGTAAATATTTTTTGCATGTTTGTGATTTGTATGGTTGAAATTCTGTTATTTAATTATGTCGCGATTTGTTAGAATTTTCTTTTAGTTGCAGCTTGGTTTTGCGCCAAGTTGGTGTTTTTAATCTATGGATTCCTATAGGTTGCATTGAATACGTTGCGGTGGCTGACCCTTTATAAAAGAAGGCGGCATTTTCCGGGAGCCAAATTTGATGATGCGGCAACCGTGGAATTCATATATATTTTAAAAAAGCTGTACACACTCATCGAATGGAGATGAAATCAATGTAGAAACACTAAGCATGACCAATGAATGCAAGGTATGACCAAGCGATGAATCTAGGTCTTATGAATACTTTGTAATTACTCGTCTCCTGTTTATTGAACATGCATGAACTGCAGTGCTACCTCATAGGTATTTGGCATTTTCGGGGGACATACACTTCCCCGCAGGACACTTATGAACATAAAAAATTCTTCTCAATGAAAGCACATGAAATGTTTCCTTAAAAATCACTTGAGTTGACTTTGCTGTTTGTGTAAGCTTTACAAAATTTATAATTATATCCATTATCATAATGACATGAGTTTGTGTGTGTATTGGTTTGTTTGTGTATAATATTCGAAATCAAAATTATATACAATTGGCCCGCGTATAACACGGCAGTTATGTCCCGGTATTATGCGAATTCGTGTTAAACAAAACGGGTTTTAGGTTCCAAAAGTTAAAACATGACACACATGTTAATATGAATGTTTTCATTCATCATCACTAAGAACTGGTAACCGAGAGAGAGAGAGCGTCCTCTTTTTGGCAAAATATCCACATTCTCTGAGCATTTCTTCTCATGCTCTACCTTTTGAAAAAAATTGGATTCTGAGTCGATTTAGCTCATCTGTCAGTGTGTCGCTGTGTGACTAGGTTTAAAATTTCGAATGAGAGTTTTCCTCTAATGTACGCGCTCACAGTGATTGTGCTTTTTGGGTAAGAACATGCCCATCGCGTCTAATAGAGAGAGAGAGAGAGAGCACCTTATCAAAAAATGAATTAGATTCGACCATTTAATACCCTAAACTACTTAGCTCCACAAATTATGCTACAATTAGTTTAGATGTGCTAGTAAACCCGAGGTATTGCCATATAAGTATATTCGTGAAATATCATTATATGGGAAGGGGTTCTAAAAATGGTTTGATCGGGTCCAAATGAACCATTCTTTATCGAATTTTGTCAAAAAATATCAAAAATTACAAATTTTGGCAAAATAAAAACTTTCATTATAATACGAGCTTATAGGGTGAGGGATTCTAAATGTCCTTGTATTAAATTTTATTAAATTATCTCAAATCAGTAAGAAAACTAAATTTGGCTTAGGCCAAATCATCCTAAAAATGCTCCAATTAAAAGGATTTTCAAAAAGATTTGCCTTTGAGTCGACACATGTCCCTTTTTCAAAGT
The DNA here is from genome assembly GCA_949710015.1 of Crataerina pallida. Lineage (NCBI taxonomy): Eukaryota > Metazoa > Arthropoda > Insecta > Diptera > Hippoboscidae > Crataerina > Crataerina pallida. Next base: position 4,607,562 of record OX453289.1, on the reverse strand, counting down.
AATGATTTCCGTTTACTCACAAAACTTGCATCAAATGATAGCTTAAATTGTGAAGGCATGGGCTGTAGGAGAATAATTGGCCAGCTTAACCGTTGTTTCAGTAGCTGAGTCTTAGAAAACTCTGCTCGGTGTAGGATAAGGGTTTAAATTCAGCTGAGGAAAGACGTGAGAGTTTTTTCAGCTGAAATTTAAGCTGAATTGGTAACCAACCGACAGTTAAGAATACCATGCCGGGCGACAGGCGAATGAGCATTTAAGCTTGTAAATGTGTGTCCATACATTAATTAATTTATTTGCAGGTAGTATAATATTATATATAAATAAAATTCAGGGTGTTTTGCCACGTTTGCTCTTAAATTATTGCCGAGCAGGCGCATTTCGAAACACCGGCATTATACTGGGCGATGTTGTGTATAAAGGTGATGATATTAGGGCAACGTTGTTCTTCATATCACTAAGGCGCAGTTACGCATACATACATACATACATACATACATACATGCATAATTGCATAAACAAATATAAGAGAGCGTTTGGTAGCCCCGGGTAATGCGTTTTTTTCTCCGTCTAATTATATGAGGATGTCTAGGCGCAGACAAGGGTTCTATTTACAGCTACTTATTACAAATTTAGTAGCATTCGTCATTATGCACACTTGCATAATTATTAGAAAAATTAAATTTGTGGAATGAATGTTAACCAGAATCCAGCCCGCAAAGTTGGCAAAAAAGAATCATTTCCTCACGAGCGTCGTATAGGGCAGCTGTTCGGCCCACAAGTAGGCATGCTAGTGTATCCCAAAAAAGTACAATTATATTTGTTGTAATATCCGTTTGGTCGAATTTTGTTATTATATTTAATCTTTGTGTTGTATGCGTTGTAGGCCACACTGGAGGAAATGCGACATACAGCCTCGCGCATATGTCGTGATTATTTAACTGGTCGTTGGAAAGAAGTATCTCCTGAACAACTTGTTGTGAAAAGAATTAGGTAAGGGGTTGGATAATGAATAGTTGTTGTTGTATTGTTGACTTTTTTTTTTTTTTTTTGGTATGTGTCTTAACGGCAGTGGCGGTCTTTCCAATTTTTTGTATTATATAAGTCTGCCGCCTAAGAATGAGGACATTTCAGAGGCTGCATGGAATAGTAATGGGCAGGCAGACGCATTAGGACGGACGTGCCTGGCGGCAACTTCAAAAACACCGTGTGTTCCTCGTAACGATGAGAATAGCAATGAAGTGGTTTATAGAGCGTTACTGGGCCTTAATTTCAGTGGCGGGCATAATGGCAATAACATCATACACGAACAATATAATAGCAAACGTAAACGTTGCGACAGTGGTTCCTCGATCAAATCATTGTCACAACGTTCAACTGAACCTCAAGAGGTAATTATTCTTCTCCTTACTTAAAATTAAAAACATTCAAAACTATGAATATTTTCGGAAATGTTGCTTTTAGGTCCTATTGCGCATCTATGGGCAATCACATGGTGAAGACGCCTTGGAAGCCATGATCACCGAATCGGTGGTATTTGCTTTACTGAGTGAACGGAATTTTGGTCCCAAATTGCATGGCATTTTCCCTGGTGGTCGTATAGAACAATACATACCCGCACGAGCTCTACTCACTCCTGAACTTTCCAATATTAACATTTCGCGAAAAATTGCCGAAAAGATGGGTGAAATACACAGTCTAAATATACCCATGTCCAAGGAGCCAGATTGGCTATGGAACTGTATGCAGCGTTGGCAACAGCAACTGCTCGCCATACTGTCACGTACCGATTGGCACGAACAGCAAGGTCACGTTGAGTTTGTGCGCAATTTCAATTTTACAACAGAAGCACAATGGTTGAAATTGATTATTGATGCGGGCAATTATCCGGTTTTATTCTGTCATAATGATTTGCAAGAGGGCAATATACTGATGCGATGCGACAGTGCTGGAGCTGCAAATTCTACACATGAAAAAGACAATCAGGAAATGTGCGTAAATTGTGATGTATTTTAGTGATTGTCCGACCTTGTTATTTTTACAATATATTGGGGATTTGTGCATCACCTTGTCAATGCGCTTGCAACGCTAACGAGCAGAATTTATATACTTTGTTGGAGACCCAACATATGTATATTCTGAAGCAGCATCTCTAATATTGAAACGATGTGTCTCTGACTTGGCTGTGTATAAAAAATCGAAATCGAAAACTTGGGGGGAAAAAAGAAAGAAAACGAAACTGTGCCTCAAGTTTAAATTCAAAATTATGCAAAATCAGTCAACGCTTACGCCAATAGTACAGAAAAACTGAAAAGGGGGCCTTTTACTCATTCCCTATTTATCCAACTATATATCAGCGACCGTATTTAACGATTAAAAATTTAATATTTCAAAGGATATATAAATACTCGAAAACTGTTATTTTGATTATAAAGTTTAAAAGCCAATAATAACGATTTAAAAATCGGTTTATTTGGAGAGATGGAGAGAGAATAAATGCATTTAAAATTGTTAAAATTTAAATCGATCGAATCTAGATTTTTTGGACTGCCCACGGGCACATCAACTTCAAATTTGACACACCCATATCTGGGATATTGACATATCTACAAGACCACTCCCATGTATAAGTGGGGATTGAATTTGCTCCCAATCACTTTATCTGCTGCATTGAACTTGTTTTGAAAACCGGTGGTGCATACCCAAGATTTGGCCAATGCCAAATTTCACTTTTCCAATTGTTTTTCATTTTCACCTCTTTTATACAAAAAAAAAACATTTTTTTTTTTTTTCGATCATCAGCAATCGCAGCCACCTTTCAAATACCAACAACGATCCCGAAAATGTATCCAATGAGCCCGATTTGATAATTATTGATTTTGAATACTGTGCCTACAATTACCGAAGCTTTGATTTGGCCAATCATTTTCTGGAATGGACATTTGACTACAGCAATCCACAATTTCCATTCTTTCATCACCGAAAGTCACATTACCCCAGTAAAGAACAGAGAGAGCAATTCATAGGCGTTTATTTGAAAAAATTACACGATTACGATGATGACGCTCAAGTGCCTTTAAGTAATATTAATACTGTAGAGAAGGAAATTCAAATATGTAGTATGTTGTCTCATCTATTCTGGAGTCTGTGGTCGGTGGTGAATACTACATCGAATATAGAGTTCGGCTATTGGGTATGTTTGTAAGCAAAATATTACAATAAAAATATATTTAAAAGGCGTAATTAAAAAATTATTTTAGGAATATGCGGTTACCAGAATAAAGGAGTACCAACTGTTAAAGGGGCAATTTGTGTGTGGTGGCGGTCAGAAAAATTAACCTTTATTCATTGTGCTGTATCGTTATTGACTTTTCAGTTGGGAAAGCGTAGACAATGCATTAAAGTCGTGCTGATACACTAACATCACAATCATGCCAAAGTTTGAACTTATTTGCTGTGATGATAATTTTACGTATATCACGTTCAGACCCCAGTAATATATTTGTTTAAATAATGCATTTTTGCTTTACTTGATTTTAAAGTTTATTGCCTAAAATTTATACACACTGATGCATATTACATACATTTTATATAATAATAATATTCATCATATACCACCATACATACATATACATATGTTGGCTTCTTTTATATATAAATAAAATCAATAATACAAAATTGAGGTTGGGGTGAGATTAAAGTATATGAGAGTATAATTGGCTTGGACATCACCTTCGCACACTGTGGGTATGGCATTGCCTCCTCTTTTTAACAACACGAATGGAAATTACAGAAGGGCGGATTCAGCTCAGAAGTCCAGCTTTAATACGAATTATTTAAAAAAAGTCTACTTATTTGAACAAAAGCAACAAGTTGGGAAATTATTCCATAGAAAAGATACACATTTTGTTTTTTTATTCCGTCCCTGAAGTCCGTAGGTCCGTCTGTTGTTGGCATTCTCACTGACGTGAATTTTGGAGATATTGAGCTGACATTTTTTACAGACACTTTTAGTTTTTGCACGCAAAATCGATCAAGAGCCACGCTCACAATCAACATCTTTATATCTGCTACAAAAGTTGATCTAGGAAATTGAAATTTGGTATTCTTTTGCTAAGCCAAACGTGGTCGGTTAATGAACGCGCCCACAAAAGACGAAAAACTATACTTTACGTAAAACTCGACTTTCAAGCTTTTATTAGGAGGCGCAATATATATACTCGTATATATATATATACCGTTTTGGACAATTTCAATAGCATTCTGCATATGGAAACTAGTCAGTACAAAATTTCACCTTAATGTCTTAAAAGTTATGACCACGCGAGTGCCAACAAGAGAACTAAAAAGATGTACTTTTGAGTGTAACAAATGGAATAGAAAATTTAGAATACCTTTACCGCTAAGGTGGAGGGTTTAAAAAGCTTCTTTTTACGCAACCCACTGCTCTCAAGAAATGTTGCCACTGTGTCCTGCTCAAGAAACTCTTTTTTTTATGTACAACTAATTATGATAAAATCTTGTAAGAATGCGTTATCCTTTTAAGTATTCCTGTATGTACATGTGTATGTGTGTGTGTTTTCTCAAAATTCAATTTAAATTTCTTTTCATAAGAAGTGAAAATATTCCGCATTTATGCCGTTTCTTATCAGTTTTGTTCATATATATAAATATGAAAACAATTTCCGAACTGTAGACGACTGCAGCATATGTGTGGTATGGTGAGGAAATTACGCAAATTGTACTTCTGTGTGTATGCGTATGTCTGCAAAAGAAAAACCACAACACTACAGCGTTTAAGATTCTACAAAAATGTTATGTTTCGTATAATTACAAAATTGGTTTAACAGCAACATTGTTATAATGTAGTGAACACCTGCAGGTCCCTAACAATAAACAGAAGCCTTGGGTTCCTCCTGCAGATGAAAATATAAATTAAATCAAAATTAGTTTAAGAAACTACTGTTACAGACAACGATTAGCAATTCGAAAGTAACATTTCTACGATAAAAATATAACTTTAATGATGCAATGCTAAGGTACACTTGCCTGTGGGGATGCCGAGTGCCCTGATCTGGTAAATGGTTTCTTGAAATTTAGTTTCTGCTCTTAGTTTCTTCATCAGCTTCATGAATTTAGTCGAAAACAATTTTGAAATCACCCTAAAACAAAATCCCTCACAGTTTTTGGCACATTGAATTTTCATGGCTGCTAAATAGATTTTTGTTGATTGTAAATGTAATTCACAACCAATTTTGCTTACTTTAAATAGCGATCGACGTGAAGGAACTAGAAATGTATGTACAAAATTTCAGTTCAATATCTCAGAATGTGTGATCGTGAGAATGCCAACAATAGATGGACATACGGACATGCATGTCTAGATCGATTTAATTTGATGTTGATTAAGAATTTATCTACTTGGTGTAGGGTCTCTGACGGGACAGTAACAACAAAATCACCGAATGCTGACAATGACACTGTGTCACTATGGTTTGAGTTTAGTACAGTCTAAGAAATTGCTAATTTAATTGCTGTTTGTTTTATATGTGTACGAAATGTGTAAAGTAAATGAAGTTAGACATACGCGCATATTTCAAGCGTCTCTAACTAGAACTTTTTACCAAATGTGCCCAAATCTACTCTAGTGAATTTATAGCTGTGTGGAAAACGATGGTGGAATGCATTGAAGCATCTCGCACGAATCTTAACAATCGATATCTTCTCTACGCTTCAATTTGTATTCACTTCATTTGAAATTAAAGTTCGATTGACATAAACACACATAAAAGTTTAATTGAAAGCCGTTAACTTGTCACTTGAACACACTTTCTGAACCCAATCAAGAGTGCGAAGCTCAAGTCATGCCAAAGTTTTCTCCCTTTCGGTCTAACACGGTTTATTATTCCATTCAATTTTAGCATACTTTTAGGCTTACATGTTTCTTTGGTAACATAACGGTCTCATATATTCTTAACAGAGAATAACAGATAATTCTTATATTTATTATTAATTCTATATTTTTCTATATTTTATTTTATATAATGTGCTATACTTGTTCTAAATCGTCACTAATTATGTTTTCCAATTTGTAAGACATACCAACATGACAGATTTCTGCTATGTTGGGTATGCGATCCTTTCGGCTCATCGTGCTATTTTCGTAACGTTTAATCTTCTAATTTGGCTTAGGCCAAACCTTAAATATCCTCCACATCTACAATAGTGGGCGTGACAGGTATATGATTGCGCTCTGTACATGCATGTCTAGATCGATTTGAATTTGTTGCTGATCAAGAATATATATACTTTGTAGGGGTTCTCTATTTAGGTGTTGCAAACGTATAAACAAACTTAGCTCATCTTATATGGAGAAGAGATATATGTGGGAACTTATGGTAAACAACAGCAACAACAGCAACAACAACAACATCAAGGTGTGTTAATTAAAGGACACGCACATCCTCATTTGCCTAGAAGTCAACTGAAGTGAAAAGTAAATATTTGACAATTTGAGTATACTGCTGCGAGTTTTAAAAGCACATTTATTTAGTCTATAACAGGGGTCTTCAATCTTTTTGTATCACGGGCCAAAAACTCTTAATCAGTTTCGGATTCCGAATTGTCGGACATTTTATCGGTTAGACTTGTGCTTAGATATCGGTTTCAAGCTTTTTCAAAAAATTTTAATTGTCTCAAAATAATTTTAGTTTAATTTGCAATAAAAACGCCGTGGACAGTTCGTCAATACAGCGCTGGAAACGTTTAACAAATATTTCGAATCAAACTCTCAAATCTTTTGGTCATCATCTGTCAGAGTTTCTGGCACGAAGCGCGCACAGACCTTCCCTTTGCCCAAGTCTTCCGTCAAAATTCGATAGACTGTGCTTCGGCATCTCAGTTTTCTCTTCGATAAGTCTCACAGACACACAGCGGTCGTTTTGAGGAATTTTATTAATTTTATTATACTCTCCACCTTAGTGAGGGTATACTAAGTTTGTTCTGCCATTTGCAACACTTAGAAAGGACAAAGTATATATATTTTGGATCACTCTCAAAAACTGAGCCTATATTGAGTTGAAATTTTCTACAATCTGTCCAAAGATTGTTGCAAATTAGACCCACTAAAACATTGTCTATGCGTTCAATTCAAAAAGAATCGAATATCTGTTTCTTGTAGTTGACCTGTAAGGATGGATAGAAGTATATGGTAAAATCGATTCAAATTGTGATCCTACTATAATTTGCATAATTATAGGTCGGTATGGCTTCTGCCGTTTAGAAGTTATAAGCACCCACTCGCGTTGTATTTGTAGTATTTGAGTGACCATGACTGAATATAAATGGTACATAAGCAAATGATTATTTTTCCTTCCAATTCTTTGTTCTCAATAGTGTAGAAAACAAGTAATTGAACTAAATTTGGTTTAGGGTACAATTTAAATACCCTCCATATCCACATATAGAAAGTGGCGTGGCAAGTATATAATTGCGCCCTCTAATAGTGTTTGTAATATATATTAATTTGCAAGTTGGATGCACGTCCCATTTTTTGTAAAATGGGCGGTGTTTGCTTTCGTGTGCCAAATTTCACTTCACTTCAACACTTGATTGGCCGATATTGTCCAATTCAAATAGGAACTTATGTACAGATGTTAGAAATTGGACAAAATTTCACCTCGATATCTCAGAGATTACGACTATGGGCGCTCTAACAATAGATAAACCATCAAACATGTCTAAATCGACTCGGATTTTGATGCTGAGCAAGAATAGACTCTTTGACGCCTCCATCTAGGTGTTGTAAACGGAATAACAAACTGATAATACCCTCTCCACTGCGGAGGGTATAATTATAATGATTTATTTGCTTAAGTGCTTTACTTTCGATTTGATGAAATAAGTGTAGACAGGGTAAGTAAAGTGATGGATATAAGGTACATACAACTGACTTACATACTTCAAATGCATGATGTACAATGTCAATAAATCTAAAATGAAAATGAAATTTTTCACTTTGCACAATTTCCTTCCCGCTTCTATCCACCACTCGCCATCACCAAGGTTACACAATTTGGTATAAGGAAATCGCCTAACCATATCCTATATTTACAATTCGTCATCATTATTTCTAGATTTGCGTACAAATACTTGAATTCCATTACGCATATTTTATGCTTAAGAAATGGATGAACAAAGGCAACATGAGAAGAGAAAGATCTTTCTATTTTTAACCAATTACCTACACAAAGATAATTCTTCTATGCAAGAGTAAGTATAAGTGTCTGAAAAGTAAATTTTATTGTAGCAAATAAAGTTCGCTTCATGCGACTTCATAGTCTTATACGTTTTTTTTTCGTAGTTATGTTAATAATATTAAATATTATTTCATTATATTGGAATAAACTGAAATACAAAATTAGCGAAAATTACACCAAAACGTTGTTAAACTCTCCTGCACAATTATGCACAATTGATGTCCTTTTTTTTTAAATCCAGCTTTATTTTTTCTATATTGTACAGTTTTTGAGATATCTAGCACAAAATGTCACATTTTCAATTTTTTCGCCGTAACGGACGAACAAAAGCTGAAGGAGAGAAACAAAGTTGATGAAATCCTATCCGCCAAAACGCCTGTTGCCAGATGTTATTTTTATATGAAACACTTGGGGCCAGATTCTCAGTAGTATTTTAAACTTCGCTTAAACTGAGTTTATTATAAATTTAATAATTTAGTTGTAAGATTAATTTCTTAATGAAAACATTTTCATCTTAATAATTATTGATTTAATAACGTAATCGCAAACGAAAAACAAGTGAAATTATTATAGTCGGTCAAGGCCGACCATCAAATACTTTACATCCTTGAAGTATTATTCAAAAACCTTAAAAAGTTCTAAGAAAACTATGTATTTTATTGTTGTTTTAATTGATTTTTGTTTATTTATATATTCGTTAAAGGCCGATATCTTTTCAATAAAACGTTATATGAGGAGGAGTTCTAAAACTGGTGCGATGGGATTCAAAAATGGGCACAGCCAATTAATAACTATTCTTCATCAAGAATTGTGCCGTATAAAGATCTGCATTATAACAGAATCGTTCCAAAGATGGCTCAATATGGTTCCTCCTTGGTTCAATATATGTTCATTATACCAAATATCGTCGAAATATTTCAAAAAATAATAGTAATAATTGTACTCTCACCTCAGTAAAGGGCATTATATTTTTACACATTTTTACATTGCGTTGCCAATAGTGTACATAGTTACAATAGGAGATATTACATTAAGTGATTAAGCGACATATTTTACATCAATACACAAGATCGTTTTTATCGCACCTAAGCGCCTCAGGGTTGTTAGCAAATGACAAAAACAACTATAATGTCATCTATGCAGATTTTTCATCGTAGTATAACAAAGGAATTCATTTATAAAAAGGTGTAATAGAGTCACAGATTTCTGGGTATTCAAAACACACAACAACTAACTTAATATACTCCACACAAGATTAAAGGTGTTGACATTTTTCATCCCTTTCCTGATATAATTCCTAATTTGTACTACTTTTATATATTTCATGTTTTGTTACATGATGTATTCGTTGTAATTATGAATAATATTTAAGTACTTTCTCTCAAAAACACAAAAAATAATAAAGCTGACTATTGCACAGCTTCGCAGAGAACGTTTTAATGAATGTCACTGTCATGATCTCTTGTACAACTCCAGTCAAAAGTCACAATTGTAGATTTTGAATTGAAATGTTATTTGGGCGGAAAGTTACCATGCCTTCATAACATGAACTCTTCAATCTTGACAAGTTCTGATTACTTTTCATAGAACGCACATTGTTTTGTAGCACACAGTACATATATTGTTTGTGTTTGCATTTTTAGTACATTTGCTTTGGTAAACTGGAGAAGTATTTCTGACTCCATTGTTACTTATAAAATTTTTTTATATATAGGATAACTAGTGAGCCACTGCATGTGGGTATGGTGCGTGGGGCGTTTAACTAAGTCTTAGCTGAATGTATATGTCATGTATTTTGTGTGTATTATGCAATATTATGGTGTGCTCCGTTTACAATTGTAATTTTGGTTTGACGAAGAGAGGTTTTTTAATTACGGTAATTGGCGAGGACTGACTAATGACAAAGACATAATAATAGTTGTTATTTCAACGAAATGTATAGAATGTACATATGTACGCAAAGACTCATGCCATGAGTATATCATTCAATTTAAAATCGTTACAAGATATTCTTCTATTTTAGTGCCCGCCTAAATGTGAACAAAATTTAATCACATTCGTAAATAATTTCCCAACTTTCAATTGGTCCATTCCCAACATTGCACACGATAATTATAAATAAACAAAGCTTCAAATTTCAGCTCAATATATTAATTTTTGCAACCATGGACAATGTGTCTGATTTTACTCCAAAAAAAAAAAAAAAAAAACAGAGATGTATGCAAACTTCAACTCGATATCTTAATATTTAAGATTGTGAGCAGTCCAACAATTGACACAATTGACGAATCAGATTTTGATGCTGATTAAGAATACATTTCCTGTGTAGGTATATACTTGCAAGAATATATTTACTTCTTTGACATTCCTTTCTAGATGTTGTGAACGGAATGGCAAACTTAGCATATTGCCATTTTATGTGGAGTGGAAGATAGTAGGAGGCGGAAATCATTTAAATATATTGGTTGGCAAGTTTTTTTGTTACCTCCTTTTCTTTTTGGTAAAACAAATTCAAATTAGATATCCTTTATAAATTTCTTTTTGTCCCATTGGCCGCTCACGTTTTAGCTGTTCTCTTAAAGTACATTTAGCCCTATTGTAAGGTCCTTCTTATTCATTGCCATTTTCAAAATCAATTCCATTTGATTTTATTTATTTCCATTCCTTCTATTTGTCTCACTTACTGAATAATACTCTTTCTTTTTATACCCTCCATGAAAGAATATTAAGTTTGCTCTTCCGCTTGCAACACTTGGAAGAATATATACATTCTTAATCAGCGTCAAAAATTGGGTCGATCCAGACGTCTGTCAGTTGTTAGAAATTTTACGGTTTAAAATTCAATATATTGAGCTGAAATTTCATTTAATCTCACTATACGCAGCCTGCTATTTACATCGGACAATATTGTTTCATAGCCACGCCCACAATCAAGATAAATCTGGAAACATTGATCTATAAAGTTGAAATGAATTTGGTACGAATATATATAATTAGAGTATACATCGAATTGCCAAAAATGGCCGGGATCAGAAAACAGTTACGCTGCAAAAAGTTAAATATGAAATCGAAATTTCGTACATATTCTAAATTATTAGTAAAGTAATTCTTAGACACCACCAACAACCGATATATAACAGATGAGGACCTTAACTGAAAGTTAAGTTATAACTGAAGGTTAACTGAAGGTTAAGTTATAACCGAAGGTTATGTATAAGTATTATATATATAACCTTCAGTTATATAGGTTAACTGAAAGTTAAGTTATAATCTTCGGTTAACCTTCGGTTAGAACTTATACATAAGTTAAGTCCAGTTAACCTATATAACGGTTAGAACTTATACATAACCTTCGGTTATAACTTAACCTTCAGTTAACCTTCAGTTATAACTTAACGTTCAGTTAAGGTTAAGGTGAAGGTTATAACTTAATCGAATATATATAATTAGATGTTATATAACCTTCAGTGAAGTGAACTGAATTTAACCCATAACTGAAGGTTATAACTTAATATATATATATTTTATTACTGTTATAACTGAAAGTTAAGTTATAAGGAATTGAGCGGTCAAGCGAATGTTCCGGTTAATGAAGATTATCGTTCTGGATTTTCCTCTTTATAAATTATAGTTTATTATTATTATTATAAATTATAGTTTTGCTTATTACAACAACGTGCGTTCTTACTTTGCATAGACATCCCATATATGCGGCTGCTATTCACACTCTCGGTGGAACTTTCTCGAAAGTTTCTATTATTAGAGACTTCAACAGAAATGAAACAAAAACATTCCTCCTTGATTGTTTTGGTGCTTATAGAAAAGGTGGAGCGTGTTTACGATACGGCCCATGCCGAATTTTTCCATTCAAGATTTAAGTCAATCTGCAAGGTACACAAAGGAATAAAAACCAACAAATGCGTACATATACCGAATATATTAAATTAGAAAATTGTGCCTTGGTCGCTTTTAAGTACGGCGATGGCTCAGTTGCTATAGAGGAGACCATAAACTATATATACGAGAAATGACGTTTTGAAATTAAAATCTGACTAACATTTACTTGTGCACAATACAATAATTGGCCATTGGCCATTGGCCATGGCGTGGCATAAATTGTGCAAAATTCTTTTATAAACCTTTGGTTAAGTTTGCTTTTGTCATCCTTAAGCAACTGGTACACATCATAAACCGATTAAGTTACGTAATTTCAATAAGACAACATTTTTGTAATAACTGCAATACAATTGTCATTCCCTTTTCAAAATTCATGTTAAATGTATTTGTCTCCGCTCAACCACAATTGTGCAAGTTTAAGTGTAACAAACATTAATTTGTTTTGTAGATAATTGACATTTCGACATCTATTGCCGCACTCCAGAGCACACATGCTCTGTTTGTTTGTTTGTCAAGCAAACATTCCAAAACATTCAGTTTACTTCTATCCACACACAAATGATTGTAGTTGCAGTTGCTTCATGAATATGGGATAATAATATCGATCCTGTAAACCGTTTGCATCCACCAATTGGTTTGGCTTCTATTCTTAGAACACACTCGATTGATAGTTAAATGCTACTTGCTTTTTATGTAGACATAAAGGCGGCGAGTGGTGCGGTTAAACAAAAGATTTGAGAGATTAAATTTAAGAAAACATTTCATTTTAGGTAGATGAAGATAATGGGGGAACAAGTGAAAATGTGAAAATGATACGCGAGGTACTGCCTTGTTAAGTTACTTCATGAAATATAATTATATAGAGCACCGGATCGGGTCCAAATTTGCCAACAGCCAATTATTAAGCTATACAATTATTCTTCATAAAATCTTATTCAAGAATATTAAGAACTGCGAATTTTCGTTATATAAAAACTTACTTTTTCTTTTTTACTTACTTGTAAAAATGTTCCTATCAAGTCGCTGTACCAAATTTGATCGAAAAATGCCTTAAATTGCGTTCTATAAGTTGATTAGAAACATCTGCCCAAAAATAATATTTTATAATCGTAAGAACATGTATCTAATGTCGAATTTATAAAAAATGTACCCAACTGGATGTTGACATGAGATTTTTTTGTAGTATTGTGATTGCACTCTGCTGTAGATGTACAGAGTAGTACATGGTCGAACATTGTTCTTTTGTCGCGAAGAGTGTGTGACTCATGATAATTAAAAACATAACGCACATACGAACGGGGAGATGTACATACGTCATGTCCACTGGGCATGGTGCCACCTGCTGTGATAATTCATGGCAAATATCACCCTATTTATAGTATATAAATTTTTTGTACACAAAAAAAGTACATATAAACTATAAACTTTTTAGAGGGTTTTAGAAAAGTTGAAACAAAAAAAGTAGTCTGCAATCATCCTCGGTTAAATATTAAACGTTCAAATTAATATAACAGTAAAAATAACTACAGTGTAAACAAATCAGCTGAACGGCTGAAAGTCCAGCCTTTTAGGCATTTGTTCAAATCATTCACATTCATCAAGTTCGTTATTACATTAAATTTCGGCTTTCAGCTCAAAACTCATTTGCAACGGAGCACCGGTTAAGAACCAGTGCTGTAGATATTTGGGCAGTTATCCAAAAATAAAAAAGGAAACGCCCATTTACTATGCGTATTTATTCCGCATATTAAACTAACATTTCCAAATCATATCTCTGCACACATTTATGTGCACATATAATGTATAGAATAGGATAGTTTAACTTTCTAAAAGTTAAATTCGCATCCCTCCATCAGCAAAAGAACGACATGTGACAAAATTTTAGTTTTGTCGGACAACTGCAAAGCGACCCATACTTGACAAAATATGCAAAATCGAAGAGTATTATATTTATACCATCTACTAAGTTTGTTATCCCGCTTCTGAGCACATGAAGTGTGCATTTCTACTCTATATTGACTGCATCCATTGATGTGTTGAAAATAGGCGGGATTGCGTATAATTAAAAAAAAAAATCGGTGCAGAATTCGAATGTTGCATGAGTACAACGTCCACATTTTACTCTATGGAGAAATAAATAAAGAACAGGCTGAGGTATTGAATATCTTAGGAGTCGAGAATTATCCCAATCAGCGCATTTTAGAAGAAAGACAATTCACTTACTTCAAAGTTACTGGATTTGAGATGAAGAATATGGAAGTTTCATTTAAAGGAAACCGGTACAGGCTTTGGTTATTTTAGTCGAAATGTATCACAACCAAAATCTATATAGATCTCGACTAAAATGCAGTTAATATGCAAGAGTAAAATTTTCCATGTCTTGTCTTATACGTACCATTACCATTACCATCTTAAAACTCGATTGACCTTATGACTTAATAGAGCGTGACATCCAATGAAAGCGAAAAAATATGGTCTCCATGGGATCTACACAGCAGTATGCGACGTAATTGCAATACTGCCAACGTCATAACATACGTATGCTTACAGAAATTGTACGGCGTATGTGTGTATTTGTTGCTATCAATATTGTCTCAACATAATGCACTTTTCAATGACCACTCGAATCTTCTGTTTTCATTAACGAATCGTTGTTGCTGAATTGATGCAGCACTGGATACAATGTAATATAGGAGCCATTGTGAAAATGAAAGTGACGCAAGTCCCACGTTCCAAAAGAATTTAGATAATGATTTTAATTCAGATGTTTTAATATGATATTTTTATAAGTCATAGAATTTTAACCGTACTATGTAAAATTGATGTTTTGATTCTAAATCCAAGTGTATTTGTTTATACCCACCATCATAAGGGCAGTTGGGCGCTGGCCCCATTAACAAATCGGATTCTCAGATACTTTTCCTTATATACAGATCCTTCCATATAAAATGAAATTAGGAAAATATATAAAATTAACTCAAATGTACGTGTCTGTGCACGATGTAGTCAATGTAAATTATATGAAAATTGGAACTTTTCCAAAATGATTGAAAAAAGATTATCTACTTGGGAAAACTAGTGATGGTATCCTAGATTTGGTATACATCTTGTGTATCACTTTTCCATAGAGTTTTTAAGATACTGCATCTCGAAAAGTGTCGCATTTTTAAACGTCATTAGCTCCAAAATTAGAGCTTCATTTATATTTAATCACAGCATCCCAAATATAACTAAAAACGTTTTCGGAAACTTTAGCACTTTGTGTTGGCATGGTCAACGTTTACTGAACGATTGGAGCTAATTTTGAATGAAAATGAAATGACAATAAAATATGGAAATTTTTTTATCTAGATTATGGATTTACCCAGATTTTTCATCGCCTTCAAACGCAAACCCTTCAGTATCTATAAATGAAAAATTTGAGCACTTGCAACACTTTCATATCTTACCTATTATATATCCGTTCTTTAGAGAACAATCAAAAATTCGTGCAGTTTGAGATGGATCTGGTGGTACTTTTTTATATCCTTAGAAGGCTTGTTCTCTTCACTGAAATAAACTAAGCTTTTGCTGTAGCTACAAGGTTGGGAAAAGTAATCTTCCCTCAGAAAGGTCAGTCGCTATATGTTTACTAAAAATGGGCGTGATCGGATAACGGATAGTAGTAGATTTGCTAGAATGTGTATTTTTATACGTATTACTTACATTGTTACAGGATCCAATCAGCTACCTGTCATTCCCACTGCTTTAGTATGGGAGCGGAGGTGTTGCTTAAGATTTGGTTTAAGTTAAAAAATTTCTTATCTTACTTGTCATTGACATGATTGTAGAAATGTAAACTAAATTGAATTGAATAGTTTAGAAGAAAATGAAGACCTGCCTACAACTTTGCGGCACATTGTTGTTACAAAAAATGTTGGCTTTAAAAAAAAATTGATTTTACTTAGTGTTTATATATTTTATATATTTTTTATAATAAACATCCTAACACTTATTCTATACCTATTATACATGACAGATAAGATAATTTGTAAAAGTTATTTCCACACGTTTGCTTAGCACGTGTTGTGTAATGTATTCTTTTTATCTCTTTTGCACGTCTATTTCTTTCCTTCCACTCAATTACAGAATAAACAAAAAAACATGTACGTACACATAAGTATCGCAAAGACAGACATTTAGATAAATATATAGATATCCACAAGCACATGTATAATACAACTTGTTACAACTTGCAACACCTCCTTCTATAACATATTTCCACTACTCTCTTTTTCTTGTTTGTCTTTAAGACAGAAGAACAAGAAATTATTTCAATGCGTATCAGAGCATAGATTTCATATAAATCTTGTTTAGTGCGTCGGTGACGTGTCTCTATTAAGAGGAAATAAATTTTGCTGTACAAGGTCTGTTCAAGAAATTGCTAACTAAAGGAAATGCTTCTCAACCCTCATCCCCTAAACATTTCAAACATTAAAAACTTGGCCCGATTACTAAAAACCTTCACGTATTCAATGATCGGGATAGACCGACTCTAATATTTTCACTTATTTCAAATACACTGGCGTTATTCGTACACTTTGCATTTCACATAACCGCGTGAATTATCGAAAATCAAAAATATCAAAATTTAGAGTCATTCAATTTACTACATTTACACACAATAAGTTGTGACAAATGGAGGACAAAGAATTTTATGTTAATTTACGTAAATACCGCACAGTGTGGCAATTGAATTGAGTGAATTTTGAACCCCAATGAAATACAAAAGATGGTGTAATATAAATACGTCGTGCATTAGAAAGAAAAAATTGTGAAATCATTTAGAGTTGCACCGATTTAAAGAAACGATATGTCAATCAACGAAGGCTATAAAGCGTATTGTTAAGATATAAACATATACGCTAAGTAATCGTGTTTTTATACCCACAATCATATTAATGTGGGGGTATAATGGATTTGTTTAAACGTGTGTAGTGTCAGAAGGGGGCGAGGCACACCAAAAAAGTATATATATTCTTGATCAGTATCAAATTTAAATCGATTTAGTCCTTATGTGCGTCCCTGTATGTCTTTTGTCGGAACTCTTGTAACCATACGTCCTAAACCTTAAACCCGAATTATATGTATGTATTATAGGGAATATATAAGAATAAAGGCACCAAGCTGATATTGAACGCATATGTACGCATATGTACGCTTATTTAAATATATTCACACTTGTATGTATAAATGATATGCCCCATAGATTGGAGAAAGTAAACAGGAGTTGATCTGGATCAAATGTAGCTTTTTACTTATTATTTGTTTCAAAGGTCACATTTTACACCATCACTTTCACAAATTCCATACTGGAATTCGCTTTTATTTGCTTTCCACGCAATACATTTATGTATTGTACGTATGCATGTAGCTATGAAACGCGTTTATAATTGTAATTGTACGATGCTCAGGTGTGCAATTTTTTATTTATGTGTGCACTTACCCATTAAGATAGTGTTTATGTAAGAGTGTTTGTGTTAGAGGTATGTAAATGTTTTCACTCGCGTTTAATGGTGTACAGACAGCGATCTTTTTTCTACCACTTACTATAATCAGAAATTGAAGAGTCCATTAGCTTGATTGCTGATAAAGTTCACTGTATTACAATGTGTGAATTTTCTATTGAAAGGAAAATCACAAATAAAAAATGGCTATGTGAAGCAAATTAGACAAATGCCAACCAAATCTAGTATACGCACCATCATTAACCTTTTCCAAATACAACGCCACATGCAAATTTCAGATATTATTACTTTATTTGGAAGAGGTCAATGGTGATGGGTATCCTACGTTCGGCATGCCCCTTTTTTTTGTGGATTGTAGACGTGTGTGCTATACGACCACGCAAAGATTTCGTTCACAAAAGTTCGTTATATGGAAAGGAGTTCTACAAATTGTCCGATTCAGTATATTTTAAATTTATTGTCATTTTCTTTGGGCCATAATGTAACGAAATATTTCAAAAATTCGACAAATTCACATGTACGAATAGCAGGCAGGCATATTCTGTTAAATCAATTCAGAGATTGATTCTGAATGGGCCCCTATCGATCCGTCTTGTTACTTAGGAGTTGCACTCATCTGTATAAACTCCTTACCGCAAGTGGCGTGGGGTATAGCAAGCTATAGAATGAATTGTTATCAAAACCAGGAACGATTTAATTTCGTTATCAACAATTAAGCATCAATCAATCACACTGTTTGACAAAAAGGAGCATGGAGTGTTAACAACATTGCAATCACATATATTGTAGCTACTGCTGACTTTTAAACCACTGCACAAAAGCTGACACAATGATAACATTCTGTGCAGTTTATACGTAAACTATGGATGTGGCATTTCAGGAACAGACTCAAACACATATAAATCGTCTCAGATTTTGATACTGATAAATAATATAATAAACTTTGTCGGGCACTTTCTTCTGGGTGTTGCAAATAAAATGAAATACTTAATATGCTCCCCATTTTATGTTAAAAAAGAAAGAACAAAAAACTGAGCAACACATTACGCAGAAAGTGCAGACAATTAATTAAATAGCTTCAAAAACAAATGTTTTTGTTTCCTTCTGAGTGATTTTTGGTTTTTCCACTTTTACATTTTCCCTTTATTTTAATGGAAAATGGTCATTATGATAATTCTTCCACGATATAGATTATACTCAACGACATGGTTGTAATGCTAGACCAAATATATAATATTTGAATTCCTTATTTAAACGCTGTACCGGAGTACCAGTACCACACTAAACATTATCGGCTCAGAATCAAAATCGGAATCTTTAGGACTCCTTCACATATGACATCCTTATTGAAAATAAGTCTTTATATGACAAAATTTCGCAATTTTTAATCTTTTTGAACAAAACTTCATAAAGAATTTGGACCTGATCGGATCAATTAACGTTTTTTTATGATTATTATTATTATTGGGCGAAAATTCGAAATTCTCAATAGCGATCTCAGAGCAGAAACAGGAAATTCTTTTATACAAAATTTCAGCTCAATATCTCAAAATATACGACCTACAATATGTGGACATACAGACTGACATGGTTAGATTGATGGATGGATTTTGTTGTTAATCTAAGATTAAGCCAAAGCCAAATGTAATTTTCTTACTTGCCAAAAACTTAAATTAAGTATGTGATGTGATATGAGTTAGCAAAGTTTTCAGATCTGAAATTATTATAATTTCACAGAGAGACCTTAAACTAATCAATTATATACATATATGATAAATACTTTTACAAAATTGAAATCAACATTTATGGTTTAATGTATTATGTGTTATGGATTTATTTACGTATATACACAAGGACGCACATAAACGATGTCAAAAGATACATATAATCAAATAACAGGTGTCGTTGCTAGTGTCCTGTCCTTTCTGACGGCATTCCCCAAAAAAGGTGTCATTATTGGGTGTCGTTTAGTCACTCAAGGGGGTAGATGTTCGCGACCCTAAAGAGAACACATCCACAGCAAACTAAAAAAAAGTGAAATTTCAGCAGTAGTGCACTCTGTTGCATTTGTGACTTTCGTTTGTGACGTTACGTGCGAAAAAAATAGTGTTTTGTTATGTGCCAGGATGCAATAATTTCTCGAGTGTGTTTATGTAGCCGTTTATTTACTTACAACAAGAATACAAATGTCATACTATCTAGAGAGGCATTTATTGGACTTTCCAATGATGTACAAAATGAGTACCGTTGCGGGCAAGAATGTAAAAACAAATATTGATCTGAATGGGAATGTTGATTACGCTACAACCCCAACTGAGGCAAATTGTTTCAAAGAGAATACACGAGAAACCGCAACAGTAACTGTTGCACTAGTTTGCCAGTCAACGGACAATATGCTCAATTAGGGTCTCATAATACAAAAACAACAGCTAGAACAAAAGTGCGCTTCGTCATACACTGATCACACTTTGATGCACACCTTTAACAGAAGCCTGTGTGTTCACTTTACCAATTGTATATATATGTGTAATGTGGGCAATATCTCATCAAATACCACCACCTCGAGGTTGGGGATAAATTCACACAGAGACCCCACAAAGTGTATTTATTCACGATCAACACCAAATTCTTAACCCGATTTAGTTACGTGTCTGTGGAAATTAATCATTCTTCCGGTCGTAAAAGTTGAGAAATCTATTTCAAAGGTTGGTATAGAAAATGAACAAAATCGGCTAAAGGATACAACCACAGATAAACAAAAAATGAGGCAGGAACCTAAAGGCGAATGCATCTTAATGCTTAACATCTCCATGAACCAATGGAGGTGTGGTGGAAGCTGCGAGGTGTGTGTTTTAGTAGGAATATCCAAAAGTATGGAACACATGTGAGTGGTGCATGCCAACAGACTAGTCGGTCCTATAATACTCGGTTCTACTGGACCATTTAATGCCGCACACCACAGATAAATAACAGGTAAATAGATTTTGGTCAAATGTTGGGGTGTCTTTTATCCACGACCACGTTTTCTTAAAAATGGATCGATCAAGTCTGCTGCCACCCTTGCCCAAGTCAATGCCAAATATGATACTAAATTACGGCGTGTGATGAATGGAAAGGGAGCAGTTGTGATTAAATCGATTCAGATTCACAGGATTTAGGAATTACAAACATAATAGATACATGTACTTAGATTGACTCAGTTTATGATGCTGATTAGGAGAATTCTGGTTATGGTGTCCTCGCATTGTTGTAGGTGGATTAACAAACTTAGTTTATTTGCAATCATATAAAAGGTCTTCGGTTGAGCATTTTTATATCAAGTTTATCAGTCTGTTTGTAAATACCAGAAGGCGATGTCAGAGACTCCAGAGAGTGTAGTCAGTCTCAAAATATGATTCAATCTAGCAAGTCTGGCAGGATGTCAGGGTGTTATGTGTTTTAATTTTTGTACAAATAACGTACATATATGAAATTTTATGAAATGGAAATTTACCCTTCTATGCCAGTTGCCCTTTAAAGGGAGAACATTTTGCATTTTGCAAAATTTGACATTTACGTACTGGCTCTCTTAGGCTAAATAATATTGGTATACAGAATCAACCGTCCATCAAGTTTTGTACTTGTTCGATTGTCAGCCTTTTATTGTCGTTGCTTAATTGGTGTCAGTTGGACGTCGAATGCACCAATACTTGCTGCCGTTGTCATGTTAAATATTTTGCAGTAACTTCAGTTTGTGTTGTAGTCAATAAAATTAATTTTCTTTATTGTTTCCCAGTTGTTGTTATCTCTGTCTTAATATATTATACCGTGAATAATTTAATAAGAAAATCATTGAGGCTGTACTCACGTCCACTGCTTTTGTTTTCTCACAATTGCTGCCTGCTTTACTTGTAACAAAGAGTATATTAAGTTTATGCAGATGCTTGATACCCTTAACAGCAAGTGCCGCGACCACCTTCAATTATACTAATCGACTAAGGATCAAAATGTGAATCGTTTCAACGGTGTCCGTCCGTCCGCCACTTTGTACATTTGTGCGCAAACTGAATTTTTAAAAATATTTCAACGAAATTTTGTACAAGGACATGCCTTGGCTCAGAAAGGAAGCTTACTGAAAATGTATCGCATCAGGCAATTTTTAAACCCTCTTCGCATATAAAGTCTTATTATAATGGAAGTCTTTATATGGAAAAAAATCGCAATACTCTTAATATTTTTTTGACAAAATTTGGTGAACAATAGTTAATTAGCTTCATAATTGGCTGTGCAAAATTAGGATTCAATCAGACCATTTTTGGGATCCCTTTCCATATAACGACATTCCACGAAGTAACTTTTACAACTAAACTAACTCTAGCATAATTTAAGCAGCTAAGTGATGCAGGGTATTAAATGGTAAAGTTTGACCAAGTAAAACATTTTCACTTATTTTCTGTCGAGTTTTAAAGAGAAGTAAATGTATGCATACAGTAGTAGTAAATTATAAATAAAGGAAAAATAATGATTACGTGTATGGGCAGTGCGATTACCAAAACAGCTTTGAGCACTTGATTGGAGAAAATGAAGGAAAGGAGATCATTACAAATGTATCAATAGTTATGTTTCTGAAGGAACACAATCTTATAGGCTAATAACTCTGACTTTTCCTTTTTGTCTTCTTGACAAAGTTTCGGCTTTTTACAAAGTTATTTTTTGTGAATGAAGAGCACGTAGCGTGTTTTCTATATGAAATTTGACAGGAAGAATAGTTTGTATTGTTTAATACTCTGTGCTAACATAAAATGTAAGTAAGAATCCTAAATTTGGCTTAGGTCAAATCTTAAACACGCTCCACTTCCATATACGTAGCAAAAAGATGATTGAGCTCTATAACAACATAAGTAATACGTATCAACTTACATGTCAGATTGCGTAATCCACGCGTACTTCTGGTATATTGGTGGATGCCTTAATTATGAATAATTGCACCAAATTTCAACAAATTTATTTTCGTTGATTCTGGGCGTAGCAGTTGGCCGATTTTGCCCATTTTAAATCGAAACCTACAGGAACTGATATTAGAAATATTTATATTAAATTTCACCTCAATATTTCAAAATTTACAACCGTGAGAATGCCAACAACAGACAGACAGGGCATGCCTAGATCGAAGAGATTTTTATGCTGATCAAAAATACATATAAAATTATTGGGTGTCAGCCGCCTCCTTCTGAGTGTGCCATTAGGTTAGTTGCATTACTAATCGCGAGTCTTGACATATAAAAGGAGGGGTCCTAAAAATGGATCGATCGGGTCCAATATCAAAGATATTCTCATGCTAAATTTCATCAAATAATATGTAAAATTATGACTTGCAGGTTGATTACAAGAAATACATGATGGGACAGACGGACATGGTTACATCGATTCAGATTTTCGTTCGGATCCAATTCGTATAATTAAAGCTGGGTACTTGCCGTTTAAGAGTTACGAAGAATCTTTTAGCACTGCGTGGTGTAGGGTATAATAAAAGTGACAAAAAAAACTTGTTCAAAAATTTTTAATACAAGAGGAGCATGGCTGTTGAACTACACGGTACAAACATATAAATGTTTTTGTTATACTTTTACATTACTCGTGTAACTAACTCCTGGATTTGAACAATAAAAACGTGCACTGCTTTTTTTAGCAAAAGACAGATCTCCGCAGCACCCACACGCACATTGAATATAATGAAAAAAGCACAAATTTTCAAAGTTTACTTTGGCTTTTTCTCAACAAATTGCTTTTGTTGAGTTGCTGTCAAGTTTTAGCAATATTGATGATATCATAACGGATTCATAGTTGTTAGGATGAAAGAACGATTTGATTAACAAGCAATTTCATCAAAACACTTGTTTGTTGTTGTTTCTTTTATTATTCATTACTATTACGTGGCATGGTACTGACTTTTCGAGCTCCTTACAAAATACTTTAAGCTAACTATTTCGATTTCCCTCATTTTTGTGCCACCACCACCCACCATCTTGTAATCGGTTGTATACTTTGTTAACCGATAGAGGAAAAATTTTAAAATTGACAAAGCTGTCCCTTATATAGCGTTGTTATATATGCTTACGGCAACCACCCAATCTAGATTAGGTGAATGTAGTGATGCTTTGTTGCAACTAAAGTAAAAATATAACAATATGAGAAAAGGTGCGCGTTAAAGTTGAACTAATTTTATTTGAATGCCCTAGGTAGTGAGCATCCATGGTTTGGCTTTAGCCAAATATTACTTATTCCTTGTTTTTCCTTTTTATATACAATACTTTACAGAACACCGCATTCATATGCAAATAAGAAATAGAATGACGCATACTCTCAATGCCATGAGGACCCAAACATATACTCTGCAATGCCATCGTCGCAGCTCTGCGCTAAATTAAAAATAGGACAACTATTTGCTGCGATGCATTCAAGCTGTGTGTTCGCCAGTAATTAAATACGTATATATAATAAATACTTCATGTAGAACCAGTGGCGGTGCAGCTGCAGAGTATATGCTTAAAACCTAATGCAACTGAATCATTTTTTCTAATTCAAACAGCCAAGCGTCTGCCTGGTTCATTGAAGCAGCACCATTTAGTATACGTAATAATTAAATGTGGTTTCTTGTTTATTTTATGTTATTTACCTATCGCCTTTTTTCCCTTTGAAATTGACAAATATTTCTGTGTATATTCTGTTCATTTTTAGTTGAAATTCAAAAATTATCATTCCAAATAAGAATATTAGCTATGCTTTGGTCGATATTGATTTCGAATAAAACGTCTCTACACGTTAGCAGCAAAAACTTTGGCACCTTCAAAATAAACCTATTCTGTAATTTTAAGATTCAAAATTACTCGCTTAGAAATATAAAGTAACTGTTGTTTTTATAAAACTTTTATGTTTGGGTACCAAATTTAGAATCTGCATTATAGGTATACAGATTCACTCCTTGGTGGAGGGTTTTTCGTCTAGTATATATTGTATAATATCCACAGGCTGTGCGAAGTTCCCACAAGGGGGCCAACCCAGGCAAGAACAACTTTTTGTAACGCGCCCAATGTCATATGTAGATATATATTAGAATTTAAAAAATTCAATTTATTTTTCATTAAGGGGGAAATGAATTTGAAATTTGCGTACGGAATTCCTTAACTTCTATCCTATGTTTCATTCGTTTCATGAGTAATTAAATATGAAAACAATTGCACACTCCAAGATAACAAATAAGTGGGCATATAGTTGTGGTAACGGAGAGGGGAAAACATTGCCTTTAACGGCAAGAATGGCACATATTATGGAGAAATTGTAATTAATAATTTGTGTGTTTGTGGTTTCATTTATATTGTGTTTGCAAAAGCAGAAAAACGGCAACTATGTACAACAACATTCATGTGAAATTGGTGGGCCTGATCTAACCCTTAAAGATTTGTTTGTTAGTTTTCAGTTTTCCTTTTACCGTGGATGTAAACTGCATCATTTTCTATGCCAAGTTTGGTATCCATATGTGGATTTTTTCGTCCAAAACAGTTTAAACTCTGTATAGTGTATGATAATATATATAAATTACAACAAATACAATATATAAAAGGTACCAAATTTTTATCTACCTACAAAGACATACGAAGGAAAGTTGTTAAAAATGTTTCAGCACAGTGAGTATACCGCCATCTCAAGATGGTGGGTATACGAATTTCTTCAATTCTACTCTTCTTCTATACTGTAAATAAATGTTTGAAAATCAACAATAATTTTATTTGTTTATTATTGTTGTTGTGGTTAAATATCTACGAACATCTGCATTTTCCCACAGCCGAGCAGTAACTGAACATTTCGTGCATAAGAGCATCCGCAATTGAAAAACTAGAGTTGGTTTAAACTTGTAACGTAAGCAAAGTATTCCTATACAGAGAAGACGTTTCCCAACGACTTCGACAAAAAGAATTTCATTTAGTATTAAGCGATAGAGAAGCGGAAGAGAAAACTTTATAATTATGTGTATTCTGGCATTTGTTTTTATTAATTTTATTGCGGTTGCCAGGCTGCAGTTGTTGTAACATTAACTATAATACTTGCACTGGTTTGTAGATGAAATCCTTTGCAAAGAGTATAGAGATTATCCCATACTAGTGTTGGTATTGTGTAATTTTAATGACTTTTATTTTTCTAAAAGAACAACGAAAAACATGTTTATAGAAATTGTGGGCGTGCGTGGCAGGTGTATGGTTGTACAGAAGATGGACAAAATAATATGAACAACTGACATATGCTTGCTTTTAGAACAGCTGCAATATTCGTGGAATTTGCAGAATATTCGTAAAGTGTCTAATTACTTTGTCCGTCACTTTTACCGCGCTAGTCTGGACACGATTCTTCTTAATGTTCGTCGGTCCCTATCATTTAACTTTGATTTTCCCGCACTATTCCTTTTAGCCGAAGATGTTTTACCATATTTTGTGTATGCTGTCATTCCCGTAGATTCTGTCGATCCCACAACCAAAAACCGACGGTCTGTCCTCTTTCGAAGTCTGAGAGTCGACGCATTTCACCGATCGCTTGTTATAACCGCCGCAGAGCAAAGCATTCATAATACACCAAAATATTATCTATAAGACTTGGCACGTACGCGTCACATTATTTACACGCAAGCCAACATGCAACAAGATGTTCTATATTGCATGGTTTTGTCCATTCATTGTACGTACCTTAGTATCAACTAGCAAGTCGAATTCGACTGGAATATATATTTTTGGATTGTTGGAAGAACAGTTTTATTTTGTCATTACATAGGCGTGGTAGTAGATATTCGACTGAGTATTACAGGACAAGCTGAGCGTATCACACAAACTGCTTGAAAATATTGTTTGTAAGAGATTGGTCCCTTCAATTACCTTCATAGCTTCGCTATGTCAATATGATTTCTTTAGTGGTAGATCTACACATACTAACTTATTAGAGGTTTCATGTTATATCATCAAAGGATTCTCTCGCTTTTGGCACTGGCACGGTCGCAAGGGAGTGAGAAAGTTTGAAACGTGGAACTAGGCTCTATACTTCGATTCCGGTCAAAAAAAAGAAACAAAATTATTCCTTCTTGTTAAGATTGTAATGGTACATAAATGGAAAAAATTGGTCCAACCACTTGGGAGATATATTAAAAAGAAATGCGTATAATTTTAACAGAATAATTTCATAATGTTCAGAAATGTAGTAAAACTGTTCAAAATACAGCCCTCCTCCCATTTTGGGCGAGTCCCATTAACACATTTTGTTTCGATACTATTGTATAAATTTTTACTCAAATAATTTTGCACGGTTTCTCTCCTTATTTGGAGAAGTAATATGGTGCGCTGTAATGTGGAAGAGCTTAATGATGGTGGGTACCCTAGATTTGGTGCACGCCTAATATAGCTTCTTTACTTGTATTGTTTTTTTTCTTTTTGGTACACTTGTATGAATGCAGACAACGCATTATCAAAATGTGCTCTTTTTTGAACTACTTCATGCAGATCGCATTAATCTGGTTGTTCCAATCGATTCATTCAAAGTTAAAGTTCAAATTAATGCTTCACCTTTAACTTAGCCTAATTTATACGAACATCACAAGCAGTACTAAAGTTTGACGTGGGTAGTAACTACTAGCAAAATAGAAAACGTTACGCAATGAATGAAGAAAGTTAAAAGTCACCAAAAAACACGCTGTTTTCACATTAAATTACTTATTGTTACATCCCTTCATGGAGATGCATACAAATGTATTACAACTACCAGGAGACTTGGCAGATCTCAGAAAGGAAAATGTTCATCGATCTAGTCATGTCCGTCTCTGCTTGCGTGTAGAATGTTGAAAGAATGTTAGGGTCGCAAATCAGACAGTTTCTTATTGACAATGAATAAAATCGGATAAAAGCAACGCCCACAAATAAACCGCGTTGAACTTTTCTACACATTTTTATGTTTAATGTATTAATCGATATGCTGGAAGTAGATGGAATCAAACCGCAGATAATTTACAATAATATCGCTTTGGTGGAGTTTTCTACCGCTGACGCACATGTTGTAGTGCTCGCTACGCTAGCGTTACGCATATATATGGAGGGTATACAAAATTTGGCCCCAGTTATATATGGGTTTTCTACTTGTTTACACACACACACACACAATTGGCTAATCTAAACTAATCAACAATCACTCACATGCACCCAAATATGATAAATGAGCAATTTCACGCATTCAAGTGATTATTAATTTATGCAAAGCAAAGTGTGTGAAAGTTTTTGGAGTTGCACGAAACAATGTAAACGGATATTGTTGTTGGCATTGTTAAGTTGTACTTTTAGATGTATGTTAATGTGCACGCACGAAATTCTCTTTTATATCCCACCCCTTTCTTTACGACCACCTCATCACGAAGAGGGGAAAAGTTTATAAATAGCGGCAACCCTATTATCAATTTAGAGACACAATTAATTAGACATGTGATGGCATACCAACAAGATATGCCGCAATTTCTGATTTAAGTGCGAATTATTTCACGCAACCCAACATCAAGTCAGGTAGGAGTGTAAATACGGATGCAAAATAAAAATATGTAATGTAGGATGTATACGCGAAATATTTCGTTGAGGTGTTAATTAGTACTTCCACGGATGTCTTTGTTTTTCAAACTGTTAATATGCGTAATACGTGTCACAGAAAGTTTCACTCTCACTATTTCAATTCCTTTATCTACACAAATTGCATATATAGCAACGTTTTTGAAGAGGACTGGCTCCAAGGGTTTAGTTTAAATCAGTTTAAAAAACAATAATTAATTTTAAAATCATCATCTAATAAATGATTAAAATCAAAATAACTACTGAAATTAAATAAACGTTCCTTTTCAACGATACTGGTACACACATGCACGGACATTGTTGATCAAGAATACATTCTACGTTGGGTCACCAAAGCCCATGTGGAGGGTACAAATATATACATAAGTTTCAAGTATAATGTAATTTACGAGTATACACATATTTTATAAAAGGTAGTTTCCAAGCGTCGATAAATAATAAAACACGAAATAAATTGTAGCGTATAACTTGTAATTATCTGTGACTGTGTAAGGAATGCCGTTATCAGAAAATATTGTAAATAGTATCCGCCTATAAAAGACGAAACTCTTGAAAAGCTGAAGGAATTATTGATGCCATGTTATTAAAGGTTATGCACTATACGCCCAACAAAATACGTAAATATAAGCAAGCGCTTATTGATCACGTCAACAGTGAATTGAAGCCCATATAAATCTATGCGCAGCTTATTGTTTTAAAACGCCCCCATATTTTGTTAGCATTTGTTTCTTTATGTTAACGCATATAAACGCACTTTTTCACAACCAAACTAAATATCAATTACAAAGTAACATAAATATTGATAATATTTCATCATGATTTATGCTTTGTTGTTGTTCAGTGATCGTTGCAAACCCATCATTAATATCGATTAACATTTAGGATACATAATACATACATAACTACATGAGATCTCAACCGATAAAAGCTTGGTTATGATTTACGAGAAAACTGTGTTCAAATCATTTTACACCCTCCACATAAGATGGCGGCATACTAAGTTGAACATTCTATTTGCAACACCCAGAAGGAGTCGCCAGAGACCTTACAAGGTTCTTGATCAGCATCAAAAACTAAATCGATCTAGAAATGTATGTCCGTATGTCCGCCTGTTGTTGGCATTCACACTGGCGTAAATTTTAAAATATTGAGCTGAAATTTCGTACACACACTTTTAGTTTTTGCCCGCAGATTACTTTTGAAAATGGGCAAATTCGGTCAAGAGACATGCCCACAATTAGGAAAACCACATTTAACGTAAAACTGGACTTGCAAGTTGATACGTTAGATATAAACGGAATATATACAATATATCTGCCACGCCCACTCTTGTACATGTGGTAAGTATTTAAGATTTGGTTTAAGCCAAATTCAGTTTTCTCACTTGTTTTATGTTACAACTACGCCAACAGTTAACGCTGTTCAGAGTGTGATTGAAAGAAGTATGAGGCATAACGTATATGTCAGTGTTTCCCAGAGGGTGAAACGCTTAAACCCTAGGCAGTGGCTCCAACTTGTTCAATTAAAATTAGTTAAAATTGAGATAAATTTCTTAATCAAGGTAAAAAGCCTCTGTTGATTAACGACTCAGGCTGAAATTTCTGCTTATATTTTCTTGTTTCGTCCTTTGCTTTCTGTGCCTTTTGTTTCATTGGAGTGGGTGGACTATTTCCATTAATATCCGTCACCATAATCCGTCATAATGTACAAATTCAATGAAATGAAATTAATATATGAAACGATATGAAATTTGCAAATTGCGAAATGAATAAAATGAATAGAGAGATTTATTATAACATATGAGATTAATCAATTTGCTTTACTTTGCAAAAAGTATAAGTAAAGAAGTAAAAAAAAACTAAATTTGGCTCAGGCCAAACCTTAAATACCCTCCACACATACAATTCATACAAAGAGTGGGCGTGGCAGGTGTCCAATTACATCCTCTAATAGTGTGTGTATTACATATCAGCTTGATAGTCTAGTTTTAAGATGAATATGGTTTTTGTAAATTGTGAGAGCGGCGGTTATTCGACCACATCCATATATATACTTTGTAGGGTCTCCTTCTGAGTGCTGTAAATGGAATGACCAACTTTGCATACCCTCTATTTTATGTGAAGGGTATAAAAAGCTACTTGAGGGCACTATCGTGCAGCAATTACACACAAAAGTATTTAGAAACCTATACAATATGTTTATATGGTTACCCAGAGCCTTTGGCTCCACATAGCATGTCGGTAGTTCATTCTATTAAGTATATACCGTTTTATAACTAAATATTTTGAAAAAAGAACAAATTAAAGGTATACAGTAAGTGTCTAAACATATGACTAGTTTTTGTAATTTTTCAAATTTCGGTCTTTTTGGAAAATTTTTACGTATAATAAAATATTGTAAAAAATATATATATGGCCATTGGCCAAGTCTTGACTATGCACCCATACACTCTAAGGAGCATATGTGTTTATCTTTGACATTCGGTTTTTACATATTTGTCGTGTAATATAGAAAAATGCCCTATTCCGTCTTTTTCAAATGTTGTTGCACTGTTAGCTAAATCTTTGACCTATTTCGTTCATATTCGATATCAAGTGGATGGATAGATAAACACACCTGCATACTTCTTTGTGCCTCCGAAATATCTATTTTAGTACAGGACGTATACCGCAAAATGTGGGTACACAGATATCGAAGTATGGGAAATACTGACACATGTACATGCAAACTCAAACCCGTTCTTTTAGCACAGAATTATTTTGTAATAACATTTTTAATTATGTGTGTGTATAAATTGTACTGTTTAGATTATTTAAAAAAAAAAGGAAAAAATCATTGGACTTGGTCCAAATGTGAAGGCCCGACCACCGATAAACCAAAGCTATCCAATGTTGAACTTTTTGCCTTCTATTTCTTCTATAATTTAGTTATTCCAAAATTTGGATTTCACACTTGTTTTGGAGGGTCGCAACTCTTGCAGGGTTCAGAAACTATGCATTACATTGGTTGGTACATTCGTAAAAATATACCTATACACACATAAAGAAACAATTTTTTGCAAATCTGTTGGTGTTTGCTTTTTGTTGATTACAAAGAGAGTCCGTCTGTCGTCTCTGAGGCTATTTTGTATTTGGGTTTTCAAATGGAAGTGCTTTCCACTACCTACACACATAATCATAATACCATACATACACAAACAAACCCGTACACTCGACACATTCAAAAGAAACAATTCATGCACCACATCGTTTACGTTTATGCGCTATGAGTATCCTACGCAAACTAAATCTACCCTCTGTCATACATGCTTTGTACAGTGTACGTACACATACAATGCGTTTATTTGTAACGTTAATCTATGGAAACTCACCTAGAATCGTAACCAGACACAGAGATCACATAAGTGCGAAATTATTTTTTAACATCAACGCGAACATTTCCTGCCAAAGCTTTCAGCTAAATAATAGTATGAAATGGTTTCGGTTACACCTACAACAATATAAGTACGAATGTCCCGGCGACTGCTGCTGTTTTTCAGAATTTGTATTGACTTTGGTTTTACTTGGAAATGGGAAGCTTCCAATTTAATTACACTAATTGTTTGGAATTGACTGATGACAGATGTTGTTGGCGTTGTAGTTATTTTTAGTGCAGATCATTACTTGAGGTTGGATGACCAGTACATATACATGTATGCGTATTTAAACGATAAGTCAATTATTTTTTAAACGAATGACAATTGAACGCTTGAACGTATTTACACTATTTATAGATTTATGCACCTAATCTATGGCACAATGTTGAAATATACAAAAACTTGTTATTTAAAGTGACTGCTCAAGTGAAGAGAAGGCCTTGCTAATCCACATCATTGTTAAAGGAATTGGTTTAAGTAAAAGAACCCATGTCATGAGGTTACCATGAAAACGGACTTTCACCAAAACACTACTTATTGTACATAGTTAATCAGGCGGTAATGCGTTCTTATACGCTTCAACTTGTGGTAGAGGAGAAGGCATCAAAACTGTACGTGGAATCACGAATAATCGGCCAAAATCTTCGTTGAAATGAATGGGTTAGAATCAATTCAGCACGTCTTGATCAAAAGTTTGGTCTTCCGTAAGACTGATGATCAAAATTAAAACATTTACAGGACATCCAAAAAGGACCGGAAGTTCTTTGTCACTGTGAAGAAGTGCGGTGCTCCCTTTGTATTCCAAAAAGGAAGCGCCAAAGCGCAGAGTGGAAGAACCCAGATGAGCCTAAATGAAAGGAAGTTCGTTCTATCTAGGCAGAGGGTTATTGCTGCATTTTATCGCAGTGTTTTGAAACAGTGCTGGTGCGACTGTTTCGTCGTAGTCGGCCAGAATACCGCGAAGAAGGAATTGGCGTTTGTTGCATGATAATGCGCCACCTCGTGACTGATTTTTTAACCAAACCATTTTTTGTTATCCATCAACCATTCGCCCCATTCACCGGACTTTTTTTTATCTTATCGTTCGTTGGTGATTAGATTTTGATAGGACATAAGAAAAGGATGCACCTCTCAATTCAGGTGACATCACTGCAAAGTGCTATTTATTGCAAGCACGTTAGTAAGTCTTCCATTTTGTGCAAATATTTTAATTACCGTTTTATGTGAAATGTCTGTTTAAGGTGCTTCTGCGTAGACAACTTTAGACGTAAAAGTTGAAAAGTTCATTTGTTCATACAATAGAATACAATAACAATATATGTGTACGTACGCAGACATTTTTATTTCTGTGCAATACTTTGTTAAAAATTCTGTTTTGCATTTTGTTCATGTTATGTGTAACAACACATTTTGTTCTGCGCTTTTTTATGTTTTGTGCATAAATTGCTAAAATTAAAATTTGTATCACGTAGACCTGATCAATGGCGTAGCATGAGACTGTGCAATCGGCCAACAATTGTCTGTTCATTCGATGCAATCATTCATTCCATTACACACCTAACCTATCCATCCATCCATCCATCCATCAACTAAACTAAAATATTGCATACTTTTCATAGTTGTTCATCACTGTTTCCATGCCAATGAGACACAATGGTATACGAGTTAAGCTTGCAGCAAAACGGAAAAAGATATATGTACGTATGTCAAAGAGAGAGAGAGAGAGAGAGAGAGAGAGATAGGGTGTCTGTGCATTTCCGTTACAACAAACATTGGATCGTTTCTACACTTGTCTTCTTATTCCTTTTACATTACTAGGCTTGTTTTTTTTTTATTCTTCTGCGTATGTTCTGTCTATCAATGCCAAGTTTACAGATAGCACTCTAAGGTTGTTAAGTGATTTCTAATGATGAGCTGTCGTGCACGTTTTTTACATGTGAAATTCTGACTCGAAAATCGATTCAAATGTTTTAAAATTAATAAGTCATATTTCAAATGGAAATGCAGCGTTGTGGTAGAGTAGATGTACTAATGATATATAATATATACATATAGTAGGTGTATGTGGTCCATTAAACCCGGCTTTTCAAACCGTACTCTAGATAGCTCAGATAGCTAACTTCGTTGTGTCTCAATTCTTCTGGTTTTGGTGAACAGCGCCGAGCGCCTGTATGTGTGATAAAATTCATGTGACTCTACTTCTTTTTGAAAGATCCATACCACTTGGGGTAGAAGGTATATTAAGCACCTTTCCTTGTTCTAATAGATTCAGAATCACTTTTTGAATCGGCTTAATCACATCTGTCCATCTGTCCTTTTATGCAAATTTTTGTACAAGCTGCAGATCGCATTTTGTGAGACCGAAGAGGAAACGACAACGAAGTCGTCGCTTAATAATCGATTGTGCAAAACTTTGGAATCCTCCTCCAAGACACTTTATCTCAAATTGATCCATTATACATAGAGCAGAAAGGAGCATTTCTTAACATTATTCTGAAAGTGGCTAAAAGTTAAACGTCTTTATTTTGAACCGGATTAGACCATTTTTAAAAACCTCTCTTTTTACCAATTGTAAAAGTAACAAGTGTAGGGTATTATTTATTTTAAATTTTTTCGTAAAAAAGAGGGCGTTATTTTGGAAGATGTCCTAAAAATGAACCAACCTGGTCGAGATATAATTAAAGCGCCTGCTTTTCACTCTTATACGAGTTATCAGGTTATAAAAATCTTCACTAGTGCAATATACTCTTGTACCACTTTGCAGTGTAGGGCACAAGCAGTGACATCACATCGAGGACTTGATAAATTTATTTTGGTAAAAGTTTTAATACGTATTTAAATTTAATCAAAGCCATCTATGAGAAAGACAAGATAAAGTCTACGTTCAGCATTTTTTTCAAGGCGTTTTCTTTGGGTATAAAGGAGTT
Source organism: Crataerina pallida (assembly GCA_949710015.1). Taxonomy (NCBI): domain Eukaryota; kingdom Metazoa; phylum Arthropoda; class Insecta; order Diptera; family Hippoboscidae; genus Crataerina; species Crataerina pallida. Next base: position 4,572,936 of record OX453289.1, on the reverse strand, counting down.
GTACAGGAATAAAAAGTTTGATGAAAGTTTTCTAAAGCGCCGAATTCACCGTTGATGTGATTTCAATGCATTCGAGTTTTAACAAAGACTGTCATGTCTTCAATCATTTCAATTTATTGCTGGAAAGATCTCCGTCTAGTAGACGAAGTATACAGCTTACGAGACAGGCTCAAACACACCCACAGGCACATGGCAGATATGGTGTATCACGCATACGTTTACCCATTTAATCGATTCTTTGCTGCGCACACACACACACACACACACACACACACACACACACACACACATATTTTAGTCCTTTCAGAAGCTCGTGACTGGTGTTGAATAGTTTTTTTTGCCTTAAAAACTTTTCATGCATGTGGAAATTTTGAATGGAGAATTGAATTTTATTATGCTTGAAATATTGATAAATTTGTGTACAGAAGGGTAGAGGGGGGGTGGCGAAAACGAACCCTCCTTCGCGGCTCCCCAACAAGTTTTTGGTTTATATTAAACCTCCTCATACATTATTATATTATATAGTTCGAGGGCAATCTCTCTATGGTTGGTGGATGCTAATGTAATAAAAACTTTGGTGGCTTATTATTCAATTCAATTTCTATGAGATTGGAATATTGAAATTAAAATTTTATAAAGATTATTCTTTTCAAATGACTTCTTTTCACACTTTCGAGAAAACCATTGTTAATGAACAATGAATCGGCATAAGAATGAATGAAAAAGAAATTATTTAAAAGAAGTAAAAGTTTGCTTGAATACCCTCTCATTATATCCTCCACCTTAGTGATGAGGGTATACTAAGTTTGTTTTTTCATTTTCAACATCCAGAAGGAGGCGTCAGCAACCCTACAAAGTATATATATTTTTGATCAGCATCAAAAACTGAGTCAATCTAGATATGTGTGTCCGATTGTTTGTCTGTTGTTGGCATTCTCACGGGCGTAAATTTTGAGATATTGAGCTGAAATTTTCTTAAGGACTTTTAGTTTTTGCACGCAGATTGCTATTATGGGAAAAAATGGGCAAAATCGGACAAGAGCCACGCCCACAATCAATAAAATTTTTTATATCTGCCACTAAAATTGAGCTAGAAACTTGAAATTTGGTAAACATATTTGTAGTTATCCTATCCATCCATGTGCCAAAAGTGGGCATGGTCGAATAACAGACGCGCTTACAGTTTGCAAAAACTCGACTTTCAAGCTGATATGTAATGCAAACACTATTAGAGGGCGTAATAATATACATACCACGCGCTCTATTATACATGTGGAGGGTATTTAAGATTTGGCTTAAGTCAAATTTAGTTTTCTTACGTATTTAAATATATGTTTGTTTATGTAATAAGCAGATACATGCAACTGCGAGAGCATATAGTCACGGGTGCAAGGTTTACGACGCCATTGCGGCCGTGTACTTTTGCTTAATTGTAATAGGAAACAGTAGAAAACTCGAATATTCCAGGTACGAAAATTTCATAGCAATATCTCCCTTTGTGAAAATTTTGCCAGAATATCAACGAAACAGTTTCTATAAATTTGGATAATAATCCACGCCCACTTTCAATGGACTTATTACGAATTTGAGTATGTCTAGAGATTTATTTAGAATATTTCGCATAGGTGTTCTTTACAGGTCGCATTTTTTGAGATAATCCGATAAAATTTAGTACAAGGACATGTCTTCGCGAAGAAAGAAAGCTTATTGAAAATGGACCGAATCGAATCATTTTTAGAACGAAGTATGTTATATGGCAGTGCCTCGTATATGCAGATACAAATAAACTAATTGTAGCATAATTTAAGGAGCTAAATGGTGTACGATATTAAATGGTCGGACTTGATCGACTATAACATTTTCATTTGTTTTTACTTCTAATCGTTTCTGTCTTTGACTGACAACGTATTATCCGTGAATATTGGCAAAGAAAACAGACACTTTGTAATTATATTACTTCTAAATTTCCTCTCCTTCTTTCTATTCAGCAACAATATTTATTCAAAATTTTACTGCATACCCGGTACGTCCAATTAGACATGGTGCTGATAATGATTTTTGTTGGAGTCTACTTAAGTTCTACTTTACATTGTATATGCAAAAGAATCTATATATGATTCCTTACTTATATTCTCTCTTCTTCTTTTTCTTCATTCATGTAGAGCATTTATGCATGGACGTACGACATATTTACAAAGTTGCAAAAGTTCCCCCTTTAAACAACCGTAACTTGAATTCTGTGTGACACTATTATAACATTGAGATTATAATAGAGATTTTCTCTTCTCGTGTATACACCTACCTACCTACCCTGAAAGCAAACGAGCAAGTTTGCAGAAGAAAGTATTAGAATAATGTAAGAAATATAAAAAAAGTAGCAAAAACAAAAACACAAACATAAACACAAACATATATCGTTTTTGATGCGCACAAAGGACTTCTTTAAGGTTTAAACATATTTGATAAGTTTGAAGACATAGACGCACTTCATACATAAGCTCTACATATCAGTGGAGTTGTTTGGAAGACATGCATGCATAAGATGTAGAGTATACGAAGTTTGTCGTTCCGTTTGCAACACCCAGGAGGAGGCGTCGAAGATCCAACAAAATATGTTTATATTCTGGATCAGAATCAAAATCTGTGTAGATTTTGTAATAAATATGTACATTGATCGTCCTGTAATGTATATGTATATGAATGTACTTTGAGAATTAAAAATTGTATAATTTGCGCAATTGTCCACTATATAAAAAAAAGAACTTTACGTAGTAAATTGTCAACTAACAAAAAGTAAGTTATATAAAAGTAAATTCTTTTATTGCTTCAGGATTGCGTTGCTGCAACGTTAATTGCAGCCTCTTGCCGCACAAGGGCATGCACAATAACCGAATAAAAGCAAAACATAGATTTGTGTTATAAAGAACATAATGATTGTTTATTATTTAACGTTTAAATGCATAGTGTTCCAAAAATATGAACTTACTGTTACGGTATTAACTCTAGTGCAACTTTTACTTTTCGCTGTGTACCACAGTAGCCCGATGCCAATAAACGCAATATGAAAAAGCGTGCAGTGGACGACAAAATTTGGATTTCTCATATCACCGAAACAGTGACACTATACTGGATTTGCAAAAATAAAAATTTTTATTCATTCGAATGATAATGAAAAATACTTGCCGACTAACCAAAACATCCAAACCATGACATATTTTATAGTCTAAGATCTGTTCAACATTCTAAATGAAAGATTTCGTTTTATACCTTTTGAACAAAGGTTGTCAGTAGATGAACAGATGTGTGCCACTCTGTGTGGCTGTTTCCCAATATTTTTCGATAACATTTGGTGAAGAATAGTTAATTACTAATTACACAATATTGGTCTCGATCGATCCATATTTAAAACCGCTTTCCCTAAACACAACATATAATATACAAGTAACTTGTATAACATTGTCTTACGTTTATTTACACAACTACACTAATTGTAGCCTAATTTGTGGAACTAAATGGTGTAGAGTATTAAATAGTTAGGTTTGATCGTCGTCTGCAGCATTATTCATTTAAAAAGAATCAATTGGATCACTTTTATAAGAGGAATAAGTTGTTGGTTGGGTGCAGTGTTAAACTTTAATTGGAACGCCTTTCACACACATTGAGTATAAAAGTATATTGATTCGTTGCCAAGGTAACTTTAGTGAATTTAATTTATTTTCGAATTGCATACATATTGTTGTTGTTGTTACTTCTAATACTCCACACCTACGCGATGCCATTTAGAGTTATTGGGAGCAGTTCTATGTGCTTTTTTTTAGATTGTTTAAGCTTGCAAACTCAGGTCCGTTTGGTTAATTTATAAAATGTGTTCAAACCAGTGAGGACGAAATCACATGACAATGAATTGAATCCCATTTTCTTCGTTTTTATACCGTCCACCTTAGTGATGAGGGTATACTAAGTTTGTTCTTCCGTTTGTAACACCCGGAAGGAGGCGTCAGAGACCCTACAAAGTATATATATTCTCGATCAGTACAAAAACTGAGTCGATTTAGACATGTAGGTCCGTGTGTCCGTCTGTTGTTGGAATTCTCACGTGCGTAAATTTTAAGATATTGAGCTAAAATTTTGAACAATCGCTATTTAAAATGGGTAAAATCGAACAGGAGCCACGCCCACAATCAACAAAAACCAAAAAAATGGCCCATAAAATTAAAATTTGGTGCACATATTTACGGATGCGTAGTACATACACTATTAGAGGGCCCACGCCCAGTATTGTATATGTTGTGGGTATTTAAGATTTGGTTTAAGCCAAATTTAATTTTCTTACTTGTTTATTTTTATTTTCTTTAAATAGCGTCGTGTGCATGGTAACCTTAACCAATAGAATTCAAAAACAATGCAACATTGGAAGTATTCTTCTATTTTCTCCAATATGTTTAATAATGGGAGCAAATAAGCCGATTATCAATTGATAAGAGCAGCTGGGAAGCTAATAGCAGTTTCCTTGCAGATCTCATTTGTTATTTTTTACATCTATTATCTCTTTAATTAATTATACCCACCATCTTAATGATATGGGGTCATATTGGTTTGCTTCAAAAATTTGTATGTGCCAGAAGTGGTAGGGAAGTGATAAAGAGATTCGTGGTCAGCATCAAGAACCATGTACGTGCGTCCATGTAAGTTGTTTGGTTTAGTCGGACTTTTAGTACACAAAATCTTTATCAAAAGTTAGGTATTTAAAATGGGCAAAACAGGTCCCATAAATTCTTACAAATTAGACAGACGCCACGTCTAGGGTACCCACCTTCATCACTATTAAAGTACTAAATAAATGGGAGTGACATGTATCGGATCACGCCCTTTAACAGAGTATATATTACACATTATCAAATGAGTCGCATTCTGATTTAAATAAAAATTATTGTAAACTGTGTGCAGCCTATACGAAGGCACACAGACCACTGTTGCAGGAGTTCACATCAACCAAGGGCCCCTTTTTTAAAAGTTTTTAAAAAATAGAAAAGAACATATTTTGAACGAACAACCAAATAATAAGCTTAAGGGGTAAGTACTTGTAATCCATGTTACAGCATTTTTAGTTAGTTCGTACTGTGAACGAATTTTTTTTATATAAAGAACTTACGTACACATGTACATCATTTAAACACAACAACAAATTGCTCGTGAATGAAATTCACGTGGAAACGCATGTAAAACTACACATTACCTTTTCATTCATTCAAAGGTCCGTCCATGATGCAGTCCGCACAATCTCATAATTTTAGTATAGTATCTTGTTTTTATTCGAGTTTACAATAAAAGTTTATAAAGCGCGGCAGCTACTACTGTCGAATAAACATCCAGGAGGTATAAAGTAATTTCGCTTACTTTGCACATACAGGATGCCTCAAATCTTACCGTCAAGCATGCTTCAGATTTTTACAGAGCCGATCGATATAATTAAAGGTGGGATTGGCATTTGCGTTTCGGAGTTATAAACGTAAAAACATAATATACCCTTGTACCCCTTTGTAGTAATGGCTTGAAACATTCTCTCAGCTCACTTTCACTCATTATGTGTAAAAAAAGTACTACACCAGCCTTGGCAAATTATTTTGAAAGATGGCTCATTTAGTAAAAAATGGAGCAGCCCTTGTCACTTTTCTTACCATAAAAAATATAATTGCTCACTTTTTTCAATGTGACCCCATTTCATACACTTCCGTACGCTGAACAGTTACAAAGTTGATATTTAGTATACGCATTTATATATTTACTGCACCTATAGATGCGTTAAAAAGGACGTAAAAGAGTGGCCCCCAGAACTCCCCCGGCACCCGACGAAAGTTGATTTATGGTTCACCCTATACAATTGAAAATGTTATAGTCAATCAAGCCTGATCATTAAAAATCCTATATACCACTTGGTTCCAAATGTACAGGTATTCAGAAAATGCGAATCATTATTGAATAAGTCACTTCATGACAAAAGTCATAGAAAAAGAGGTTCTAAAAATAGTTCGATATGGTCAAGAATTAAAGAATATAACTTTTAATTTGTGTAAATGACATCCATCAATTATTATTAATTTATTATTGGCTTCGGCCCAATCGTAAATACCCTCCACATCTACACACAAACAGTGGCCGTGGAAGATAATTGAGTAAGCCCTCTAATAGTGCATTATTACGTAATAACTTGTAATTCGAATGACAAATTTAGTATAATATTAGACAACTTTTCATAGATTCTCATTAAATCGATGCATTTGGTATTAGATGTACATCATCTCCATAATAAAATTTCATATAAATTAATTTGAATTAGACGTAATTAAAACAAGTAAGAAAACTAAATTTGTCTTTGGCCAAATCTTAAATACCCTCCACATGTATAATAGAGCGCGTGGTATGTATATTATTACGCCCTCTAATAGTGTTTGCATTACATATCAGCTTGAAAGTCGAGTTTTTGCAAACTGTGAGCGCGTCTGTTATTCGACCATGCCCACTTTTGGCACATGGACGGATAGGATAACTACAAATATGCTTACCAAATTTCAAGTGTATAGCTCAATTTTAGTGGTAAAGATAAAGAATATTTGTTGATTGTGGGCGTGGCTCTTGACCTATTTTGCCCATTTTAAAAAATTTACGCCCGTGAGAATGCCAACAATAGACGGACATGCGGACCTAAATGTCTAAATCGACTCAGTTGTTGATGCTGGTCGAGAATACATATACTTTGTAGGGTCTCTGACGCCTCCTTCTGGTTGTTGCAAAAGGAAGACCAAACTTAGTATACCCTCGTTACTTAGGTGGAGGGTATAAAGCATTTAGAATATATTAACAATTAGAAACATTTAAGAATTAAGAACTACTCGAGAAATATTGTATAATGTACGAAATTTTTAGCAGACTTTCCTGTGAAATCTCAAATGTATTGGCATTACAAACATGATGCTTGGCAACATATCGGTTATAATCATCACAGTTTCTCACCACATCATGGTGAGAAAATGGAAGCAATTCGTAATTTTGTAAAGAGCACAAGCAGAAAAAATATCCAACTCTGTTGTAATAGGTTTTTTGTGCTTTAAGCATTCATTAGTGGATGCGCGCTAATTCTTTGTGAAAAATCTTTCTTCGTTCTTTTCGCATCATAGTCTGAAGAGTTAGTGAATTGTACATTCGAACAAGTTTTTAGCTATCTTATATTCCAAAATTTTAATTTTAATCTTCAAAACCAATGTACAGCCTTTTTAGATATGAGTGCTTACTAGTGGAACCAATGCAATGCCTGTATTTATGCTACAGACAGAATGCTGCTTCTCGAACCACAATTTTAATTTGATAACTTGCCCCTTCGTGTACACATACATAATGGAGTAGGTCGCTCTAATGATGTGAGCACTACATGTAAACAACAAGAAAATGGCAATAATTTAATTAACAAAACGCTAGGTAATATATGAGTCGTTTAGTTTGAAATTGGTTCAAGCCCAAAAAAAAATGTGATAACGACGACAATTTATCAGGATTAATATGATCCTTTTGTACTTTGCATCACATGTTGTAGGTGCAGATCGTGCTAACTCCTAAAATCACCTTCAATTATGCTGACCGTCTCAGAATCAAAAGAAGTTGAGAACCTGATGTCTACCTCAAGTCTAATGTATAACTTGAGCGTACTAATCTTTTATGTAAATTGACATAAATGTATCAATGGAAACAAAGTTCATTTTTGTCTTTAGTTCCATTAAATAAATGCTTGTCTTGAAAAGTGTATTTCTTTTATTAATTTATTATTGTATTATTGTTATTTTATATTTTACTCATCAAGTCCTTTCGTTTTATACCCACATTGAAGAGATTATGAAAAAGGTTAATATATAGAAGGTTCGGGAGATCGTCATATTATTCATAATGAAGAATACTAAATGGATGCATGTGCCGATGTAATCAATGGGACAATATTTGCCAATAGGGCCTCCAAGCTTAGATTTCTTACAAAAAGTAAAATGTTCACTGCTTTCAGAAACATAAAAGAATAAGCAAAAATCGATCCCTGTAGAAGTGTATGTAAGAAATCTACTGCATAACTTTTTTTACGAATCAAATATTTGTTAATTTAAGTTAATTTTTGTCAGCTGTAAGGTTGATTGTATACCCGTCACAGACGATATGGGGTATATTAAATTTGTCACTCCCTTTGCAACATTCCCTTTCAGAAGGAGGCGTCCCAGGCGTTATGGAATATATTCTTCGTTAGAATCGAAAGAATTCCATGTCAAGTCGCACATTACTATCCCTCCTGAAAACATTGTGTGCGCTTAAAAGCTTGCATGAAATTGATGAACGTGTCATTATCTTTCGCATTCTCAGTTTAACGCTAATAAATGTATAATCTTGGAATTGTACACGAATACAAAATTCACTACTTCCAGCATCCTTCTTGGACGATTGTACATGTCGCAATAGACAGTCTATGAATATAATATTTTCTGTGGTCAGTAGTAAGGAGCGGGATCGTGTGCATTTTTTGGTATCAATAAGTGACAGATTTCGCTTGCGTTTAAATAATCCATTTAATGTACCAATAATATAACTCTGGAACGGATGCATCATAGGTGAATTAGATGGATGAATAATATCCTCCATTTTATTTGAATTATATGCATCAGTTTCTAACTTCTATTCAGTGAGTTTTTCTGGTAATTGCTCTATAAAAAATTAATATTTCTGCTTTACAGGGAATTTTATTATTTATTATAACTTCCATATAAGATGATGAGTAAACTAAGTTTGTCCTTCCATTTGCAATACCCAACACTCTACAAAGAACATATATTCTTGATCAACATCAAAAATTTGGGTCAACCTAGACATGTCCGCTGAAGCATTAAAAATGTGCTTTGGAGTAAAAAAAAGTTACATACCCTTTAAATCAATTTTTTCTTAACGCATCTCATCGTATATTGTCCATTTCCATTTGCAGGTTTCGTATACCATAAAAGCGCTCAATTAGATTTTTAATATAATCAATAAAATGAAACGTATTTATTAATTTGTTGTATTATTGATTTCTGTTTCCCGAAATAAAAACTGCTCACAATTTTTAATTATTTATAGCCGTTGCAAGTTCGACCGTAGTATTTTATTCTTGCACAGTCACTGGTGTACCAACCTACTTGTGTGAACGTCTTCGCTTTGCTCGTTCCAGTCGGGGATGTTACTTGATCCAATTTAGATTTCGCCGAGCATTGTCTGAACATCACTATTTCATTAATGCCATACGCCTTTGGAACGATTTGCCATTTGCCTGCCAGCTGCGACGTGATCTTCAACTTTTCAGTTCAATGGTATACCGAGTACTCCTCAGAGAATAATATTTTTTTTCCTTTGTTAACATCTATCTTCTTCACTATTAATTATTTATATCTATTTGCCTATTAGTTTTTAAGTTTATAATATAATGTATAATAGACACATTGTACATCCACACTTTAAACTATAAGATGCAAGTCTTGTTGTGTGGATGAATCTTTAAATAAATAAATAAATAAATAAATAAATATATAAGTGTTTTGCTCGTTTGTTCGTTTGGTCGTTCTCTCTTTTACCTCCTTTAACATTTTGTTATTTATACCTTTTTTACCTTCCATATGAGATGAGGCTATACTAAGTTTATCATGCTTGCAACAACCAGAAGGAGGTCAGTATCAAAATTTGTATTTATTGACATAACCGTCCGTGCGTATATCTGTTGTTGGAACTCTAACGAACGTAAAGTTTAAGATATTATGCAGGAATTAGAGGGCGAAATATATCTATATATATATTTGCTAGGCCCATGGTTATGGATGTGGAGGGTATTTAAGATTTGGCCTAAGCCAAATTTAGTTTTCTTACTTTTGTTTTGTTTCTTTAAGTCACTGAACTTTTGTTGTTGTCTAACAAATGTAGTATTTGGCTTAGGTCGAACCTTGAACACTTCCATTGCACGCTATGTACTAGAACTTATGCCGAAGGTTGCATTTCGCACTAAACTAGGTTTTTCGTGGACGAGTTTGTAGTTCGTTTCCGCTCTTTTGCATCCTACCAATGGACCAGTAGTAGTGAATATAAATGTTTATTATATTGAAAATTTCTAACTCACCTGCTGCTTTGCTGGATGTATTATGAGGCCGACTAATAGTTATGCGGACATAGGAACACACATATCCAAAGCGAGTCGTATTTTAATGGTAATAAAGAGTCCGGTGGCCGTTACAAAGGAAATCAAAAATTAAGCAAACCTCCACCAAGTTATGGGGGATATCCAAACCAAACGACACTTTCAAAATCGTAAAAGGAAGAATGTTTTTAAAAAGTTTCTTAAACCGTTTTCCGTTTTTTACTAATTTTTTGTACTCTTTTAACTTCTGTTAATTTAATTTTGCTTTTTTTTGTGTTTTCAATATAATGCCTAACAAAAAATGAAATCTTTTTATACTCACCATCATAATGATATGGGGGTATATTGGTTTTATTTCAAACAAACATGTTTAAGTACCAGAAGGGGGTGTCCCTCACCGTCAAAAGTATTTATGGCCTCTTTTCAGAGAAGTAAAATAATTACATACATATAGGTGGATATTCTAGATTTGGCGTAGCTTTAATATAGCTCTTTTTTACTTGTTTCATTGTTTTGGAAAATTTTCTGAAAAACGATTAAGGGGGCAGTGGAATAACTCTGCCATTTAGAGATACTTTGCTTGCCCTAAAATGCTTTTTCAAAAAGCAGATGCTGACCCTCACACTGCAAACTACTTATGTACGTAATGTATGTAACGGAAACATATCTTATGTATTGGAATAGTTCAAAAATATTTTCGTGTTTGCATATAGATGCGCACTATTTGTTGTTGTTTAGTTACGATTTACACATATTTTGCGTCAAAGGAAATCCGTGTAGGAAATGATATGAAATGACTTTTCATTGTATTTAACCAATATTTTACTCGAAGTGTACGTGCACTATACGACTTGAGGAAGTGAAATTCGTTTGAAATTTTTGTTTATATTTTTGTGATACGAGAAACAAATTTGAATAGATCGTAACTTCAATCTTGACACCTCCCATTACTGTCCATTTCCAAAATAGAACAGAACAGAACAAAAGGAAAAAAGACATTTCAACAACATTTATTTTATAGAAGGCGTCTTTTGATGGGCGGGTTTCAAACGCGTACGTTAACCGATAACGCCCATTTTCGCGAGTCCGTTTTATACATAAAGGAAGATTCCTTATATACGCTAAATGTCAGCCCGCAGTGCCATCGTAAACCACACACTCTTGCATTAAAAAATATAACCCATAAGACTATGGGTTCGGGTACCTCATTTCATTTTGTTGTTGCCTTCATTTTAATATCTTTGTTACTCAATTCCTGGATCGTGTCGTCCAATAGTTGATGCAGCACTATGTTAGCTGTTGTGGGTCATAGTGCATTTCCCATTGGCATGCCGAAAATAACGATTTTTTTTGTGTGTGTCGAAATTGTAGAATTTCAAGGAACGTTGCTTTTGGTATTTTTGGGCATGGGATTTCAACGCTTCCTACTTTTTCATAATTATGTTAACAGCTAGGTGCGTTGGTATGTTTGTGAGCAATGACAACATGTCGAAGGATAATAAAATATCTTCTTCATCCAAACTTTTGTGGCTTACTTACTGTTTCAGCTCCAATGAATTTTTGCCATTGTACTCGGCTGATACAATTTGTTGCAAATATTTCCCATATATGGTGTCAGCTGGTGGCATGTGACCTCTCTTGATGCAGCTATTGATCTTAAGGGTATTTCTTGTTTGTGGATTTTGGGTAGTCCATATAATCGTCGCGCTATTGATGAATTTATGTTGAGTTTTATTTATTTTTTGTTTTGCCGATGTAGTCTTTTTCATGTGGATCCATGACTATTTGATTAATTATCTTCACCAGCTTTGTTGTGGGATCTGTTCGGGTTGTTTTATATTTTTCTTTATGATTTAATATTTGTTGGGGCTTTCCAAGTTTGCGTTTTGTAATAGAAAAACCATTGAAAATGTTATGGTCGGGCACGCCCAACTATTTAATGCGCTACACCATTTAGGTCCTTAAATTATGCTACAATTAGTTTAGTTAACGCTTGATATTGCCATAAAAGTTGCTTCGTGATATATCATTATATGGAGAGGAGTTCCAAAAACGGTGCCATTATTAAGCTAAAGAACTATTCTTCACCAAATTTTGTTACAAAATAATAAGAATCGCGTTTATGTTCCATATAAAATTTACTTATTTGGAGAGGATTTCTAAAAATTGTCTGACTTCGTTCATATTCAATAGGATTCGTCTCTGAGCCATAACATGTCTTTGTACCAGATTTCATTAAAATATCTCAAAAAATGCTACCTTTAGCTTGCGTACAAATATACATGGACAGACAGACGGACGTGGTTTATTGATCGGTATAATTGATGGTATGATTTACAAATACCTGCACAAACTTAATATACCCTCTTACAACATGCGGTGTGTGGTATAACAAATCAACAAGATGATTCTATCTTACTAAATATAAACTAAATTACAAATTATGTTATTGTCAAGCATCCCATTTTTCCAGTCTCAGCATATGTATGAATTGGCTTTGCACTGCATGACATGTGTGAAATGTAAAAGAAATGTGGAGTAGTTTTAGTAAATTGTGTATAACATTGCAGTTATTGTTGCTGTTTTGTACAATAATGGTTGATAACCATCATGCAAGTATCTTTGTCATACACAAGTAAGTCATATATATGATAAGACATACACACATAATGGTTTTATACCTTCAACATTATTGTGGGGGACACTTAGTTTCTTAGTTTTAATGATGCCCATGTGTCTGTTTATTTGCGTTGGTTATTCAAAAATGAAGGTAAAATAAGTTACCAGCCACGACCACAATTGACAAATATTTATGATGGTCGCAAAAGTTAAACCACAACGATTCATCTTAAATTTATATGTTTTCTGTATCCATCAATTTACTAAAAATGGGCGGTCACAAGCAACAGATGTGTTCACAATTTATAAAAAAATCTTCTTGTCGTCGTAATAGACCTTCTGGGTACATCATATAACTCGAAAAACTCACTTCAATGGTATTAAGAAGAGGCCATTGGCCTAAGCCAAATGTAGTTTTTTACTTGTTTGTATTATACCCTTTACCTTAGAGATAGCGGTACATGTGCATTAAGTTTGGTATTCCATTTGCAGCACTAAGAAGAAAGCCTCGAAAATAAATTAGAATCAAAATATGGGTTGATGTAGATTTGTCCGTTCGTCCATAGATTGTTGCCATTGACACTCTTGTAAATTTTTCGATATTGAGCTGACTTTTAAGTTGAGTAAATTCGGCCAACAATTGACAAAAATGTATCAGCTGAAACGTACTGTTTATATAGGCAGGTGAAGGATAATCCAAATTTAGTGTTTTTACTTGTTTAAATTATTACACAACTTATTTCACTATTTATCTGGGACTATTTAAAATCTATAAATTTAAAAGAAAAACACTCTCAAACAACAAACAGAACAGACTTTAAAATAATGAATAATTGATAAATGTGTAGCTGTGTTCGGTGAGTGTGTATTGTACTTGTAATATTTTAATGGACTTGTAAATTTACATAATTTTTCAAACACCTTCACACGAATTTCATGCAAATGTGTTATGAATGAATGAAATTAAATATTATCAGAGATTTATTTTTTTTCAACACACACACATTTTTTGTGTTGAGTTTAACTGATAAGTGATAGTGAATATATGTGTAGAGAGGTAACTAATTAGCTTAAAATATTTACTTTTCAATTTCCCAAACATTCGGAATGAGTTTGACATCATTTAATGAAGAGGCAAAAGGATGAAACAATTATTTGTCCTCGACCCAAACGCTTTATTCCATCTATTATGCAAATGAAGTTTGTGTTTTTTTTTTATAGAAATCTCAATATTAAAGCAAGTTTCAAAAATACACTCTTGAGCCACTGATATAATGCGTATCACATATAAATGATTTGGGCAACCGCATCTTCTGCAGGTGTAGGGTATTAGTGGAGTCCTAACGCAAATGCAGAGGAGACTGCAATACATTTCGGTTTATCTTTCCCCGTAAGAGTGTAAAATTGAAGTAAATTATGAATGACGCTAATATTAGTTGTGAAGGAAACGACTGTATTGATGAAAACAATCGCTTCAGTACCGCACGTATTGTATACTCTGTCATATACTTCTTCTGCGCACTTCGTTGTTAAAATTCCCCCTTTTTATAATAATTTCATTTTAGAAAAGTTATAAAGTATATACACAATCTTTATCAGCATGCATCCTAAGGTGATTAGTTTTTGCGTCTGTGGTAGCATTTACACGGTCGCAAAAATTTAAATATCTAAATTTCAACTTCATGAGTACATTTTTGTAGTTATAAGAGATTTTTGTCGATTGTGCGGGCATGGCGCAGGATCGATTTTCTTTAATTGAAATAAAAACCATAAAAAAAAAGGGTATAAATACGAACAATTTTTAAAAGTCAATAAGCGAAGAAGTTTTTAAGCGATTTTTCACTTAAAAATTGCCTCAAGTCCTCATCCACACCTTAATCGTCATAACTTTTATACTAATATTCTAATATGATTGGAATCCAAGATGTAGCACAAGTCCAATGTAACTTGTTATAGCCTCCGCCTAAGGTGAAGACATCATTTTTTATATTTTTGATCAGCATTGAAATTCCGAATCGACAAAATTCCGCTTTATCTGTCACAACTATTTCAACTTAATGTCCATTTATAATTGTGGCAAAAGTAGGCGTAGTAAAATAACAGGTACGCCTACAATTTACAATAAGATGTGAGCTTTGGTAGGTATCACATGTGCTAATAAACGGTGCAGTCACGTGCCAAACCACATCCATATTCCTTATGTAGATGTGAAGGGTAAAAAAAATCCAGCGTAAGCCCAATTTTGCTTTTTACTTGTTTTACTTGCTTATATAGTTTTCTAATAAAGTTCACTATTGAGACGAAAAAAGTTAAAATAAACTAGAACGAACTCTTTTGTGTGTACTTGTATTTAATTAAACCCGGATGAAAACTTTTCGTTGAGAAGTGGTTTAGAAAATATGAACACATTACTCCAACACTTATTTCAAATACACTTTTACAGATATATTGTATTATTTAAACATAAATATAAGGACACGACCTCAGCTTAGTGATAATATTGTATCTAATTATGAACACAAGCACAATCGGAGACAAGTCATTGCTGGGCTTCCCACAAGCGGTTTAAGTACTTTTCAAACCTACGGGACATTAATTTAGGAGGTTGTAACCGGCAATATAGGAGGGTGTGCTATGTGACCCCCATTGACGTATGGCTAATTATAAACAAGGGTATCAAAATTCTTATGCAATTTTTTGTGTCTGGTAAGCAAGGAAGACGGTCGTTTATGGCGTCAGTCTTGTCCGACTGATCTTGTTTCTGCGTAGAGAAACTATATGTACAAAATAACAGCTTAATATCTTAATACCTGGCTAGATCGACTCAGATTTTGATGCTGAGCATAGCAAACGAACATGAAGGGTATAAAAGTTACGAACGATATAAACATTTATTGCGAAATAACGCCCCTTAGCCATTAAGAGTTTGACTTCAAAATTACAGAATATACACCTTTGAAGAATGACAATGGTTGTGACGTCAATATTTGCATATAGACCAAACCATACATAAATTAAAAACCATACTTTTTGGGCGCAAAGGTGCAACTATTTGGCTCAAAAACATATCTAAAGTTAATGGACACTCGCGACGTAAATATGATTAAAGCACGCAACGACGCTAAAGTTTGCATAAACCTTGAAGCCAACTGTAAGCTGCTTCTGTATTCATAATTTCTATTACAAATTAGCTGCGACGGCCATGCTGGTAAATTATAAATTTCAAGCTATATGTTGAACACAGCTACGATGTCTTTTGAAGGTGTTCGCAAAATATTGCTTACGATTCCATTTAATTACAAATGTTTTTATAAATAAACCAAATACATGTATGTGTGTGTATATGGTGTGTATGTGTTGTTTATTTGACTAATATTGTGATAAGTTAAAGCTTTTAATTGATGTTATCTTCGAGAAGGATTCTCGTTTGAAAGTTCTTATGAAATTGCACCTAATTGCTATGTAATATTCTATTGAAAAAGAACACCCACATATATACATACACAAACACAAATACACACACACACACACACACACACACACACACAATACGCTATGTTCCATGTTTCATTCACCTATATTGTGATTATAATCTTTAGATATTTTGTATTACAAAACAAACGTATTTCCATTGGGAAGTATTAAAAAGCCAATTTCAATTTGAATTAGAAACGTGTGTCGGCAGAATATAATATAATCTTTATGCAGACATCATTATATTCCATTACAATTAATTATATAGGCAATATAAACATGAACGAGTCAATGTTAGTCAGGTACGAAGTATGTACGAATAATATAAGAATTAATGATTGATTAATATCAGCCATCTGCCCTGTAGGCTAAATAACTTTTTAATTAAAAATTGTGTTAACAATGCACTGTTCCAACAGAATCCATATTTGGTTCGTTCTCTCTTTCTATGCCGTCATTCATATGACGTTTTATCTATAACACGGAATATCCAAAGCAGCACACTTTATAAAAAATCGATTGAATTTTTAAAAGCACTTCCACCTAAATACATACATACAGCACATTTCACCATTACCTGTTTAAATATTTAGTTATTGGTTTTGTTAATCGCAATCGAACACATATTTTTACTGCCGCTATATTTCTTTCAAGTTAGGTGAGCGTGTAGAAAATTTAAGTAATTATCTAAAAAACAATTATATTTTAGGCCAAAAGTCCCGCTATTTTCCCCCTTTATAACTGCAATTCCTGTATACAACAATTACGTGACAACTGTCACGCAATCTACTGCATTTCATTAAGCACTCCCGAGTACCGAAGTACCCATCATTTGATGAGATCAATTGTGTCTGTAGTGTACAGGTATGCGATTACGTCCTGGTACTTACAAACATTTTTGAACAGAGATTACAAAAAATTTATGACCGTGAGAAATTCTCAATTGAAATTTGTCAACGAACGTTGTTTACGTGGCTGTTAAAGGATTTTACCCATTTTTGCAACCGTGAGCTTTTTAGAAACAAACTTGTCTAGATCGATTCGGATTGGGTCGATTTTATGTTGATCAACAATATGTTGACGTCTCTTTCTGGTGGTTACAAACTAAAAAATCGAATTATGTGTCAAATAGGATTTTTTATAAATTGTAAGCGGCAATGTCCATTGGATTGAGGCTCTAATTGAAACTTAATAGATAGAGAGTGTTATAGGCTGAGATATTTTTTCGATTGTGGTCGTGGCGCCTGGCTGATTCAGTCCAATTTAGACAGAAACTAGGAATCTACATATGTATAGATACTAGAAATGTTTGTACAAAATTTCTCAGACCGGACATGGCTAGATCGACTCAGAATATCATCTCCAAGACTACCGCCTGGGTATTTTAAATGGAAAAGGAAACCGAGTGTATATTCATCCACCTTAGCAAATGGAATAATAAACGTAGCATACTCCCCATACAATAGAGAGGGCATAGGATCGAAAATTTTAAAATAGACAAATATTATCTTCAGACGATTATGGTAATAGGTAGGATAGGTAGCCGAAGCAAAATTTAGCCGTTTTTAATTGTTAACATTACATATACAAACAAGTGGACAACAGTAAATGTAATTGATAATTTTTGGGTATTTATGTGTATTTCACATTTATTTTGTATACAAAGTGTCTTGGCTTAATACTTGAAAAAACATGGCGTACTATACTTCGAGAAGAAGTTTTGTTTCTTTATTATATCGTAGTCTTCGTTAACTTCCGCGTAGCTCCGGAAAAAAAAACACAAGGGATAAGAGGACGTTTTATCATGCCCGTATGCTTACTTGTGTGATTGCATTGGGGCAAATAACAATTTTCAAGACGTGCGTGACGACGTGTGTGGCATTACAAGGTAAGTGCCAGAAAAAGGGTATGATGGGCAATTTAATGGACGAACACAAAGTCGAACGGAAGAAGACGGGAATGAGTGTAACGGCACATCGCACAAAACATTTGGGCAAAAGAATAACTATCCGTGTAAGCATGCTCACGTGTGCACGTTATGCTTACTTTGACGTTTGTTCTAAACGTACAGACAATGCATCACAGAACTGTTTCAAAATAAAATTTAATATTATATGAACTAAGCAAACGGATCGAAAAAAGCTGCGCTGTTAATAACGTAAAGCCGGAAACGAATGCATGTTTTGCTTTTGTTAATGCCGTCAATCTCAGAGGTTGCCTTAATCAAATCCCAACGAAATGTATTATCACGATAACATGTTGATTTCTTTTAACTGGGATTATATTAAGTTAGGCAGTTATTGAATAGATACGTTTGTATATGTACGTAGACAGATGTAAGGGGTTTTACTCACCATCATAATGATATGGCGGCATATTGGTTTCGTTCAAACATATGTGTTTAAGTACCAGAAGGGGGCGTCCCTCACGCTGAAGCCGATTTACGGTATAAACCATCCACGGACTGACCGTTAGCTGTAAAAAGTTCAAACATTTAAGCTAGTCTGTCTATGGCGATTTTTAGGATAATAAATTCAGATTTCAAAGAAAAGCGTAATTTGCACTTTATTTGTACATTCGATCTCCGTGCAAAATCTAGAAATGGTGGTTTACCATGTGTGAAGGATTGGAAAAAAAAAAGAGGAAAATATTTATCATGCAATACAATGCAATGCGATGTTCGGAATGAACGTGTTTGTTAATTGTTTGGTGTTGTTATACACATACTCGTATATTCATATTTATTTAGTAATTGAGTGAAAGCAAATGTGAGAATGGGACAGAAAGGATATATTAGATAAAAAGCACGTGCTGGGCAAACGTGTGGAAATAATTCGGTCTTATCGCAGACGATACAGGTGCATGTATATGTGTGTTGGGATGAATATAAATACTTTATAAAATTGAATATAAATACAGTATTAAGGTGAAGTTTTAGGTAAAATATGAACGAGTAAAACATAATAGAATACGTTATGTGGGATCTTTTTTGTATTAGAAGCACATTTTGTTAAACAGGAAAACTTTCTAAGCAAAAGACTGTTTTGGAACAAAATAATTAATCTGAGCATAATTGAGTTTCCTAATGCGGACGACTCTACCTGGAAGGGTCAACAAAGTTTCTGCTAATAATTAATTTAAAGTAAACAAATTTCGTCGACTTGCAAGTGGATCCCTCCCCTTTATCTTTATATCCCTTCAGATCAAATTTCTAACAAATGTTAATATTTTGGGTCAATACAGAAAGCCCTTCAAAATAAGTGAAATATAAAGGCACTTGGTTTTATATTTTAATGAGACCCTCACGCTGCCATGTCGTACCGATCGCACACTGATTGTAGATATCTCAAAACATTTATACTAAGCAATTGCTTATTTGAACAAAGTTAGTATAACAGTTCTGCTTTTGGCATCAGATGTACTCAAAACATGAAGTAATTTTCTTTTGGCAAATGATTTCTAAAAGAGACGACATGTAGACGCGTCAAGTTGGCGGCAGAAAATTTTTCATTATCCCGTAATCGCTTTGACAGCTTCAAGCTCATTTATTCAATTTTTATATTCTCCACATATTATGGCGGGTGTACTAAGTTTGTTACATATTTCGTTTGGTACACCGAGAAGAAGGCGTATCGATCGAGCCATGTTCGTCCGCTGTACGTATGTTAATTACTAGTTAAGTTGGGTTCAGAGCCATGCCCACTATCGACAATAATCTTTCTATTGATCACAAAAGGTTAGCTACGAAAGTGAATGTGATGACGTGGTCAGCTGATGCCATTAATTTACGCATAAAAACATATGTTTTTAATGCAGAGCCTGACGTGAATTTGATGCGTAAAATTTACGATATCGAAATTGAGTTATTATACCCTCCACATAATGGGGCGAGTTATACTAAGTTTATTAGAAGGTGAAGAAAAAAAATTGAAACCCTTCAAATACAAAAGTTGTGGTGTTGGAAGAGGGAAGATCAAGATCAAGGTCACATTCAAGTTCCCATCTTTTAATCCAACAACTTACGGTTACGTAAAAAGTGGAGGGTATTCAAGGTTTGACTCTACCAAATGAACTTGTTATACCCTGCACTACTTGTGGCAAATAGTGTATTAAATTTGTTTAGATTGTTGTAACTTCTAAACGGTAAATGCCACACCCACCGTTAATTATACGGATCGATTCAGAATCCAAATCTGAAACGATTTAACCATGTTCGTCTGTCCGTCCAAAGACGTGCATTATTGAAAACGCCATTATATAAAGTGGGTCCTTACATAATGAAATTTTTTTTTTGTTGCCAAATTTGGATTCGCTTTCATATCTTACACGTCAGTGCGTTCCGTATTCTGATACGACCAAACTATCCGCAGCATAATGTATGGAGTTAAGTGGTGTAGGATATTAAATGATCGGGCTTGACCAACTATAACATTTTCTCTTGTTTTATTTAAGAACAGATACTTGCAACATTATATGTGACGTTATAAAAACTTGAATCATTGACTCAATATAATTATGTGTTTGAGTTAGATTCATCAAAGGCAGGCATCCTTCAGGAAGAAGGTTGGAGTGATGTGAAATGTATTTGTACATTTCGTTATTTTCACCACATTTCTCAAATTTTGAAAAAAAAAGAAAAAAAAAATTAAGCTTCCTTTCGTAGCAGTTATAATATGATTAAAATAATCAAATCTCTATCATAACCAACAAAACATCATAAATGGTAAAATGGTAACAAAAGGGTTCATTTTAAGCGAACACTCTAAAATCAATCGTACTAAAGGATAAACTAACATGCACATAAACCTTTGTGTAAAGTTTGATGTACGTGCTTTGAGAAAGCGTAGTTCATCATAACAATATGGGGGTATGAAGTCAAGTGTTTAACGTGTGTTCCTGCCACGGCATCTCAAGCCGGAGCTCAGATGCAGGGGAGAGATATGCGCCTCCCAACGCCCCGTTAGGTACCGATCTAGGAGCCATATTGTAAGGATATGGACTCCACTCCTCGGTGGAGAGGATACAACCTACTCTCACCCCGTCAGGGGGAAATCACAGCCACCACGATGCTCCCACAAGGGGGCCTACCTCAATATGCTAGCAGGAAAAAGTTCCTGGGGCTCTAGCATCCCGTGGTACCAGCAATAAGTTCCTGGGTCGAACCTCGTATTCCTCAAAGAGGAGTACTACCAGTGTAAGACCTTACATCTCCGGACTGGTCACCAAAAGAATATGGGGGTATATTGGTTTTGTTCAAACTTTTTTAAGATCAGAAGGGGCGAGCCGCACCTTGTCAACTATATGTATTGTTGATCAGCATCCATAGCCGATTTAGCCCTTATATCCGTTCGTGTAACTTTTTCTTTTTATCAATCTCATGGCCGCAAATATTGAGGTACTGCGTTGAAACTGCTCGATAAACATAATCTTCATCAGCATTTACAGTTTGATATTGCAAATGAATAAAATCGGGCCAAAGATTAGTCCACAATGACGAAAATTATATTTAAAAATTCGGTTTTCACGCTGTTATGGTTGCAAAAATTTAGACACCCAGCTGAATATTTCTCACTAAAGTTTAGAGTTAATTTTTTCAAATGGATACAATCGGTATAAGGTTGGTATAATTATTCAATTAAACCTATTTATTTCAATTCCAGTCAAGCAAAATTGCTAAATTATTGCCTTTTTAAGAATTCTAACGGTATGTGAGCGAAGGCAATTGAACCAGCCTTTCGGAAGATGTATTAAGTTTATTCGGATGTTTAATACTTCTAAACGGCAAATGCCTCACCCAACCACAATTATAGTGATAGATTCACAATTAAAATGAATCGATTTAGCAATGTCCATCTGTCCGTCTATATGTCCCTGTAAATTTAGACATAAGTTACAATTCGATATAAAGATGTTTCAGTGAAATTTGGAACAAGTATCCCTATAATTAGCTAAATAATTGCTTTCGACCCGATCAGACCATTTTTGGTGCCCTCTCCCATAGAATGCTTTTTTACGAAGTGACTTTTATATAACTTTATATACATAACTATAGATTAACTTGTGGAACCAAGTGGTGTAGGGTGTTAAATGGATTAACATTTGCCCTTGTTTACTTATTCGCTGTTGGATTTGGTTTTTTCATTTTACCACATTTACTATTTACATTTCCTATGATCGGCGCACTTGTAATTTAAGTGTGCTCGAGTGTACTTGGTCACTTAGTCGCAGTCATATAAGAGGACATAGCGTTTTTATTGCATGAATATGTTTTGTGCTGCAACTGTTTTTTTGTTGTCTTTAGATGTCATTTTTTTCGATTTAATTACAGTCTATTACAGAGTCAAACAAAAGTGAAAATTGTTTTGGTACTCAATGGATGCGCTTTTTATAATTATGTAAACGAATTTTCAATTTCGTAGGTAAATTGTTGTAGCAAATAAATAAATGGCAACCTTGGTATACGCACCGTCTTATGTGGAGGATAAATTAGGATCATATCTAAAATCAGTGTGCCCGAAAATTAGAGCACTGACTCAAGTTCGAATATTTTTGCAAAGTAAAAAATTTGTTCATGGATGGAGAACGGAAAACCGCATATGTTGAAATTAAAAATTTGGAAAACAAAACTAAATCGATTGGTATAGTACGAGGTGGGCTTCCCTTTAAGCGGTGCAAACGTTAGCATTTATTTAATATATTTTTTATGTCTCTCACTTTATATCGCATTAAATAAAATAAATGTTTCACTTACGAATACGAGTTCATTATAGTCTCCACATAAGATGGGGGGTATACCAAGTTTGCTACACCATTTGCAACATACTGAAGGAGGCGTCAAAGGCAAATTATGTCATTCCCGACGCGTATGTCTGTCTGTTGTTCATTCTCACAATAATATATTTTGAGAAATTGAGCTGAAATTTTGTAAAGACTCTTTTAGTTACTGCACGCTATTAAAAATGGGGCGAAATCTGTCAAGAGCCATGCTCACAATGAAAAAATCCATTTATCTGGCACAAAAAATTGAGCTACGAAGTTGAAATTTATAATTATCCTATCCACCATTAGAGGGCGTAATCATGTAGCGGCCACGCCCACCGGAGGGTAATTAAGGTTTCTTAAGCCGAATTTAGTTTTTTATTTGTTTATAACTTATCTAATAAAACCATGTTGATTGGGTGTAACCATTAATTCCTAAGATAACTCCGGTTAGCACGAACTTTGGTGTTATGTCAAGTATGATAACGGTTTATCCAATAAAACAGCTAAACAAAGCCACTTATAATACGCATACATGTAAATATTGAGTTATTATACCCACCATCATAATGATATGGGGGTATATTGTTTTTGTTCAAATATAACTGCCGTGCCCTCTGTATATATGTACGCATGTGTGAGGAGGGTGACAATATATAGATCTGATATTTAGAATGAGTATTTCTCCGTTTTATTGGGAACATTTTTGTAAAAATGGGTGTGATTAACATATACCCACTTAATGGTTAAAAATCTCAATTACGTTTTACTTGCGGCGTTATGAGATTGTTCAGAAACAATATATTTTTGTGTAAGGCACGCCCACCGAAATGGACATATATTAAAAAATAACAACTCTGATTTTCAAATATTTTTTTCTTTTTACGTCTTGAATGAATTTGTAAAGTCAGCTTCTGTGAGCGTGTCTGTCTAGGATCTATTTATTGCGAAAAAAATGGAACTTTTTCAAAGTTATGGGGTAAGAATACATGGAAATATGATTTTGCCATGCACAAAATTAATTTGAGGTATTTGTTTTTTTTTTTATTATTTAGAGCAGTACAATAGAGGTGTTCTATTTGGAATGGGCTAATAATGATGATGATAGAGTTCTAGACTTGGCGTACGCCTAACATAGCTTTCTAATTCGCTTTAATGTGACGTCGATAAAAAATGTCATTACACAATTCATACAAAATTTATGTTATTTTTATTATGCAGACTTTTCAAAGTACATATATACTCCTCATCTAAGTTCACGTAATTCGTTATTTCTATATCCATGCTATGTTGTTTAATTCATGTATTTGTTGCTCAGTGACCGCATAGAGTTGTCATTCCATGAGAATGCATATAAATATTTTAGCATTCTGCCATAGTGGCTACATAAAATAATACAGTTGACGAGCACTTTATGAAATGGCATATGGTGAAAATGTGTTTTAATGCACGTTCACATTCACACTTTATTCAATCAACCAGTAAGTCCAGTAAAGCACACATTTGTTCATAGGATTTTTTTGTGTTTTGTTTTTCAAAACTTAGGTAGTATTAGTGTTGGTTGAGACTGCTTTAACAAAGCTCCGGAGGTTCATAAATAAACATTTGTGAATGTTGTATGTACTTCTTGTTGAATTGGTTTGAAACTAAGTACATCATGTATGCATGTTTGCTGTATTCGACGAATCGAATAAGAACGTTCAACAGGAGGAACTGTGCAACTACCATGCAATACCACACAAGCATCATATTTTATTGTATTTCCCTGGAATTTGGAAAACGTACGAACATACGAACATTACCACAGTATGAACTCAATACATACGCATATATGGTGCGTCAGTATGCAAATATTTTATAATATCTTTGCTCGATATAATCAAATCCGCACAAATTGTTTAAAATATTACTTTATTCACACTTTACTTTTTATGTTGCACTCTTAATGGGATTCTCATGCTTCTACTTGGATTCCAGGAAAAACAAGCAAACAACCTAAATTTGGCCTGGGCCAAAACGTAAGTACCCTTCACAACTATATAAATATCGTGGACGTAGAAGAAGAAGACATGTATGGTCGTGTGTCCGTGTTATTATTCTCGCGGTCGTAAAATGTTAGATATTGATCTAAAAATAAGCACTTTTAGCTGAAGCGGAAATGTAATACAAACGCTATGAGAGGGCGTAACTACATGCCTGCCACGCGCACTGTTATAGATGTGGAGAGTATTTAAGATTTAGTCTAAGCCAAATCTTTTACTTATTTTCATTTCGGATGTTTTGACTCAGATTATTTTCAATAGAAATCATGGGCATTGCTTTAAAATATTACATTGAAATTGTAATGTCTCGTATACTTTAAAAAAGAAAAAAAAGCACCGACAACCGACATAGCAAGTGGATGCCACTTCAACTTCAATTTATGTCTTAAGAAGAACACACAAGAACATGTGTATGCGTGTGATGTAGGATATAATTATACTTGATTTTTATTACTTGCGTTATATTAAAGAAGGCGAAAAATTTAACTAACGCATCTATCTCCTTTAGAAATAGCATTTTTATTATTCTACACAGATAATCAAAACTTAATCAAAACAAAAAAAACAGACAGATGTTTATGATGTTGACAATATTTTTCATCATCAACAACTATGTTCCAGTATTTAACACTCAAGTGTGGCCTGATTTTTTCTTCGTTTTATACGTAAACAAAGATGCAAATTACTTTGAACGTACATAGGAATGTACAAACATCTACATTCGTTGGTATAATGCACATAATTTTCTAACTGGGATGGGCAAACACAACACGTCTAAAAGCTGTACTTGAACCTTTTTGGGATGTACCCGATGTTGTTGCAATGCTTGTAATTAGGCCCAAATGTACAACAGAAGTGCTTGCGCATAGAATTGATATTTGAAGTTGAAACATAACTGTAGCTTAAGGCCAGACGAAATACACCTGGTACGCCCTTAATAGGTAAGACGAATAACGGATAAGAAAATTGAAAATAACGTCACCTTAGGGACGACTGACAAAACCCTCAAACGAACTTGTAGCTTCGAAATGTTGTTTTTTACAAAATAGTCAATATTTTCAACAGCTCTTCATATCCTACTGATGATTTACAAGAAGAAATTTTTTTAAATTAAACCAATTTAACAGTTCTTTAGTTGGATTTAATGTTATGCAAGATCTATCACCTTTGCAGTGAAAACTTTCATAATTCCTCAAGTCATTTCATAAGACTTATTTGCGTGGTTAGCACTGCTAAGAGTAGCTATCTAGATGCAGTTTTCATCACTTATCTTCGATAAATCTATGTTGCCCTTAAACTATTTATCATTCCCAAAAAAAACCATCGTCGTGGTTTTGCCATAAGGCCCCCCTGCACCACCCCGTATATATAAATCAACTGCGGTTATCTATCGGTTTATCTGTGGGTGTGAAGGTAAATTAATTTCTTCGCAAAAATTAAGGCATCGATTCCAAACTTGGCGAACGTATTGATAGTCGCAAGGTGATGCGCCACTTATACCTTTTCGTGCCCTTACAACTCACTCGCCTGTTGAACGAACCTTCGAATTAAAAATTTATGCACCTTGCTCCTCGGCTGGATCGGAATTTTCTAATCAAATAGAATAACTAAACAAGTAAAACTAGCTTACACAAGCTGTTACTAAATGTGTGATATTCCGGAAATAGTCGGACCGAACTTTATATAATTTCCAACTGTAGTCTTAAAAGGATTGCCCACCATGGTAGGAGCGTTTTTCGTCTCAGTTATTCGTTACAATTATTAGTAATTATACTTGACACGTGCTGTTGTTATGTGTGAAGGGTTCAAGGATTCAAATGCACAATTGTCATGTCTTCAAAACAGCATAAAATATATGTATGTCCGCACACGTTATAAGTTTTTGCTAATTTTGAATATAAAAGAAAGTTTAGACCAAAACTGTGATACCCTTTTCACATAGACATAACCAGTGGGCGTGGCAATTATTTAAATACTTTTAAAATTATGAGTCACATTTCATCGAGAAGGAAGAGCTTACGTTAAAAAAAATAAAATACAATAAAATAATGTGATGCAGCTAGGCTCTGTATTACTAAAATTAATTGCAAATAAATTAAACAAACAATTACATGTTCTGAATTACATATTTTGTAAGATAAACACAATAATTTTAGGATCAAGAGAAGAAACACACATGTTAATAATATAATAAATAAATGAATTAAAAAAAAACCTTAACGTTTGAAACGGTTACGTATAAATTGAAAAGTTTTTTGCACTTGCAACTTGGGCATTGTCTCGAATGGCAGAGACCACTTTGAGCCACACATCTTCCAATTTGGCCGATGATGTTGTTGACGTAGATGGTGAGGGGTTCTTATTATTGGTGTTGTTATTCTTGTGATTTTCTTCTCGCTTGTTCGTGGATTTATTCTCATGCCGACTATAATTTTCGTCATATCTTTCGCCACTGGATCCATTTGGACCATCGTTACCTTCGGTAGTTTCTGCATCTACAACTATTTTACTGGGTGTAGCAATTGTTTCAACCGATTCTACTTCTGCAACCACCATAGCCTTCCATTTCGTCACTAAACTTTTAGCTACCACACCTCGATCGCCGTTAAATTTACTGAACGAGTTAACAGTTGTACCTACTCCGGTTTTTTGAAGATGTTCCATCTTAACTGGTAGTTTGTGTAATTGGTTTATACAGTGCAATAGCCTTGGCTCATTATCTTGACTAATGATAATGCTGCGTTGATAGTGTTTTATTACGTCCAGAATTGATGCAGAACTGGACATTTTATCCGTTTAAAATAAATAAAGTTCCCGTAAAGGAAAATTTTTAAATCAATTTATTAGATTAATAAAACAATGCAGACATGATGATTATTTTTTTCGACTTTTCGGTTTCGGCTTTTCGTCTTTTCGACTTTTTTAAACATATTCTGTACAACGCATTTATGCCTGGTTCTGTGAAATTAATTTATTCCATAAATTATGGAATATTGAATGCGTAAGTGTTATTCTTTACTTTAATTTTCTTGATATGGTCGATGATGGTAGATGAAAGACATATGTTTGAAAGTGCGCTTGTATTTTTTTCGTTTATATCAAATATCTGAAGAATTAATCAAGTAAAAAAGTTTCATTTGGTTAAGGCGTAAACAATGGGCGTGGCAACTTGCAAGTCGAGTTTTACGCTGAATACGATTTTTTGTGTGAATTGTGGTCGTGTCTGTTATTCGACCACGCTCATTTTTGGCACGTCGATGCATGGGCTAATTAGAAAAAAGTGTACCAAGCACTTGATAGCTTAATTTTTGTCGATTGCAACGCCCAGAGAGACTCCTAACAAAATGTAAGTGTTCTGAATCTGCATTAAATACTAGATCGATCTGGCCATTTAAATTAAATGATAGTTTGGATGGTACGGTACAAGGACAACATGTAGTTGAAAATGTGTGTCTACTGCTGGTCGATTAATAAATCAAGTTAAACTTGCCTAAAATATATTAGAGGTCACATATGTCAGATAGTATCCAAAGTGGCTAAGTGCTACACAAAAGTAAAGAACCGGACTGATGTCGAAAAATCATTCATTGATCAAAGTTTTGCTTACTTTGCTTGTGTTTTGTTGCTTTTGTTTTGAAATAACGAAACGTTTTCTCCATACAACAGAACGGGCTTCTTTTCCCGATTTACATCTGAACCACAAGTTCATTTAAATATTGGATAACGGACTTGAGCTGGTCAGGCCAAAATAACCCATTAACCAACAATTGTTTTTGTTTTTGTTTATTTTCCACACAAATTCTACTAGCCGTACAAACAGTTTCATAGAAATCTGATAATACCAAACATTCAGTACATGTGCTCTGAATATGGAGCGCTTTCTATTGCCTGGCATACAATACCACAATATTGTTATGCCAACGCACCCACACTTGTGTTGTCATTTAGCTTCATTATCAGAGCTTATGAAAAATTCCAGATTCATGGCCTTTCACACACAATGCATTTGTAACTATTACGCAAGAAAACAGGCACTTGCATTTAATATTATAGAGATGTGTTAACACTACTATCCTTCATAACACTTTTGCCTTAAATTAGTCTATTTAGTTGTGGCTTTCTTCTAGCATGTGCATCAGCAACCTCTTTGGAGTGTTGCTTTAACGAATTTAGTAAAAATTCTTCCGTTCCTTGCTGCCATTTTGAAATATTGTAGTCTTCAATATTTGCATTATTGACGTGAATGTTACCTGAGCCATGTTTTGTTTTGCAATTTCAACTAATGTGCATACACGTGCACACACAATGCGTACAGGAATTTTGTAATCTATTAACAAACAATGGGACCAGATAAAATTATTCAGTGTGTTCGTGTGTGTACGTGTATGTGTGCATTTCTGGGGATTTATGAAGCATAATTAACGAATAAATAAAACCTAACAAGCTGCTAATCTCGGGATTATGCAAAATTTAATGCAATTTGTTTAAATAAATATACTGAACAAACCGACTCATATACCTTACAATAAATTCATTTAAGCAATTGCGTGTCCTTTAGAAGGGCAATGACGTGTGAATTTTTAATTGCAAATTTTACATTTTTATATAAATGCGCACAACAGGTAAGAATCCTACAGCACCTGTATTGTCTTCGATTTATAACAATTTAGAAATACAGACATCACTGCAAATTAGATGCATGTGCATCTGTTCACGCAGCCAAGCACTGAGCGCTTCGTTCGTGCTCATTACTTTGATTTAAACCGAAACCGAAAGCTGAGTTAAATTGTAGAGAATTGCTTAGTGGTTCGTTTATTACGAATAATAAATGTTACCGCGAAGCGTGTAAATTTAATTGCAGCGTTAGGAGTTCGTAATAATTCTGTGTGAATTTTAAAGAAATTACGTACAATATACAAATAGTTGTATACGCACATTGATGATTGCCACTAATGCTGATGATGCAGCACTGCTGCGAGAGGCATTGACAAGCATTGAGCACTTATATTATATATCCAACCACAAAGTAGCAAGATGTTCGTAATTCCTAAGCGACAAATCCTGCATCCACCTTTAATTGTACGGATCGGCTCAGAATCAAAATCTGAATCGATTTAACCATGTCCATCTATTTCTACATATACTTCTTTTAAGCAACTTAACGCCGTAATTTTTGATATGTTTTGATGAAATTTGGCATATCCGAAACGTAATACATGTAGAGGAGATTCGGCCCAAGTCAAATTTAGTTTTCTTACTTTTTCATATGTTATGTTAGATATAGAATTAAGATACAACCTACTTTATTCTATTATTATGTTTAATCCCAACAACTTTTTTCCTTACAGACAAATTGCCATTAAAAGAATCCACTATACTCTTTTTGAAGGACGCGCTGCACATTTCATAATTTTGTGTAAAAATAATTGTATTGTAGAAAAAATGTTATAACACATAACATATAACAATATTGAATGCATTTTTTAATGGGGAGAAAAGAAAGTGTCCTCATAAGTAGAATCAGATGGAGAGGCCCCCTTTATTTTAAGACTACCTTTAGTAAGATAAAAAATATTATTACACTGGCAAAGCAAATGGCGTCGTTCAGTGTAACAAATTATCTACGCACCGATTTGAATGAATAAGAAAAAATTTTAGTAAACATTGTGGAAGAAGACATAAAATCATAACCACTGAAAACGATTCTTTTCATTAAAAATTGGACCACGTTTGACGTGTCAAGGAAAAAGTCAAGTGCACAAAAAGATATTAAAGAACATTACGATCCCAGCTAGTGGCAGACTGTTTAACTTTAAAATATATCACGTCATTTGAAATGATGGGTAGGGGAGAGGTACAGAGAATTACGAATGTGTCAATGTTTATATCTCTGGAAAAACTCAATCCCGCCGGATAATATATTTAACTCTTCTTCTCCTTCTGCTTCTCTAGATGTTTGTGTTTTGTTTTTAGACTATTCGTACGGAGAGCACGTAAAGTGTTTCCTATATAAAGTATTACACAAAGAAAACTTTTTATATTTTATTATTTAATGCTTTAAGCTAACGCAGAAACAACAAGAGTAGAAGGAGAGAGCAGCAAAACTATTTCATAGTTTGTTTAGGAAAAAGCGAAGGATGTGTGATATAAAACACGTATTATACGTATACTTAACATTTACAAATATTATATAACGGTTTTTCCATGCACACTTTAGTTTGGCGATCAACTTTACCAAGAACTAAAAAGTGGAAGTGTACGACAAATCGACAAATCGAGAGTACCCGCCATCACTGTCCATTTGTAAAACACAACATCACAATCCTTAATGATTATGGAATATTACCAATTTTTGTTTTTTAAAGTTAACGGACATTATGCATACTTTTTTAACAGTTCCTTACAATTCCTTACAGTTCCTTACAGTTTCCTATTTGTTAGAATGAAACGAAACTCATACAAAACATACAAACCCATTTCGAAAAGTCGAAAAGTATTAGAAACAGCGTAAGCGTCGTAAAACGTATTTGACGTTTTTAAGCCCTCTATGCGTTTACTTTGCCCGATCACGATCATCATTGTCGCAAATTTGTTCAGAAGGCAAATGAAGAATACATGTTTTAAATTTCGACTTTGTACAAGGCCATATATTCTAAAACAACCTCAACTTGTTCAACATGTTCATTATAGGTGGGCGTGGTCAAATGAATTTCCCAAACCTATATAAAATTTCTTCCTAAACTTTCTGGCAACATTTTATTTTAACTTTTAGCTCAATGAAGAAATACACCAAAACCGGATATTTAATAACATTGTAGGCGGGGCCATGGAACAAACATATATAGAAATAAGATCAATATCCTAATTTTCGCTATTCTAAGAGTGCCGGCAGAGCGAAATGTTTTGTGTTTTGTTTAGTATTGTATTGTAAATGTATTGTGGGCGTTATTAAGGGCCGATTTGCCCATTCTAAGTGCCAAATGTCAGCTCAATATCCAATTTTTTTCGTTCACTAGAAATGCACGCGTTCACACAGACTGACACGATGCCTAAATCGACTCAGAATTCAATACATTTTAGGGTATGTCACGCCTCCCCAGGAATTTTACAGACATTTACACAAAGCCCATATACCCCCATATCATGATGATGTATTACATATTTATTAACATTTGACAGATATCACTGTTGTGAAACTGAAACAGAAAGTGTCCAAAGTTTGCTTCTGTTATTGTTGCTTTTACTTTAGCAATGTTGTTGATATCATGACACATCTAAGACTATTTTGAAGAAAGCAAATGATTTGGCTAACAAGAAATTTTATCCTAAAACTTGTTCATTGTTATTGTTTCTTGTAGTGTTTGTTGCGAATACAATTTATGGGTTAACATCGTGAACTAACAAAACTACTTTAGAACAATTTTTTTCCCCTCCTCTCTGTGCATACCTGCGTGTATGTATCCATAAGTCAACCCTCTGTTAAAGAACAATAAATGCACCGACATTTTTACGTGCAAGCAAACCCGTAAATATTAGAACATGTGGGCTAACATTTAACATATTCAACGTTTATACGATCAAAATGATACTAATCTTGGATGTCTTAGTTGTCTTGGATGATTTATTCGTATATTATATGAGTAGTTAAATATTTTGCGGAATGTGTGATATTATCTTCTGGGTGGTGCAACCTTAGTATGCGTCCCATCGCAGCTGACCTATTTATATAATAATTGGTTGCTCTTCAATCCACTAAGTTTCTGGCATTTAAGATTATTTGTGGAACAAATTAAGCACTAATATCACTTAGTAATGTATTTTTTTGCAAGTATTTTCTATTTTTTTCATTCCTTCTACTTCAGGTATTTCTTTCTTTCTTATTCTTCCTCTTCTTTGTTGGCTCTTTCCTTCTCTGATAACAAATGCATATCAATGTCACTCTTCTTTGATATCATTGCTCTTTACGGATTGGAAATTCTTTCACTTGCTAATCAGTATCAAGGAAAATACGAGAAGAAGGAAACAGTTTTAGTTGTCTGCTACATTTTTAGCTAATGCATTAAAAACTGTCTCCAATGAACCCATTTTGCCTGTTCTTGGTTACAGCGTTGGCACATTTAGTTGAATAGGAAGAATATCTTTTATAATCCTATTGTGTCGCTTGCACTTATCGCCAAATAATCGTTTTGAAACATACGTTACGAAGGAAAACCTCTGACGTACTCCGTACTGCTCTAATGATACTTCACCTACTTTTCTTTTAATAATTGATCTTTGTAAGAAGTACGCTGTGGTCGCTGTGTCACTGTCATTTCATCTTTTAGTAGAATATTCATACTAATTGGGTACCTTGTTGTGTTCTCTGGTCAATATTTCCTTAGTAATCTGTGTATCTTATTCAAATGTTCCATATAAAAACATAGATCATCAAATGCTGTCCACATCGCGCTGTCATCGGGAGAAAATGAGATAAATGGTTCGGCTGTCGGCTGCAAATGAAATTTAAGAATGCATAATTGTATAATATATACTCTAATACTAATATACGAGGATGACTTTGCATAAAGAACATATTACACTTCACATGAAATGGACGCTATCGCCCAAAGTACAGATGTTTAAGTAGAGATGCTTCAACATTCAAATATTGTTCATAAACCTGTGAAAAACTATTTCCAAATGTTTCATACCTACGATGTTTTTCTCTTCTCTGTTTCCCCAGTGGTGCTCCATTGACGGTGGGCATCGCAGATTTGGCGTACGCTTAATATACTCATTCTACTGGTCTGTTTCATTTCTTTACATACAATGAATAATAAATTATTTTGATAAAGTTTAAATCATCCATTGTAATGGTCGTTGTACACGTTTGCTGTCTTATTGCAGTCACCTTATTGTAAGTAATGTCGACAAGTTGCAACATTTTTCATTTAGGCACAACAACAGGGACTCATTAGTTTATTTATTTTTTAATTAAAGTTTCTCATGAAAAATAAATTTATGATTTATAAGCTAACAAATAGTGCACGTAGTGGCAAACAGGTAAGCAATCCCGAAATTCAATTCTATTGTATATACACACCGGCATGAGTTTCTGAAGTGCAATATACGCGCACACACATGCACATGCACATGCACATGAACATACATTTGCATATTTGAACAGGTTCATAAATATGCTCTCTCATAAATAGCCACAGGAGTAAAGAATGTATGTGCTAGTATTTACCACAAGGGTTACAACTCATCCCAAATGTAGCATCATAAAACAGTGCATACAGTATGTATTGAATGGCTGGCAGAGTATGAAAGCACAATACAATACGACTTGCATTCGGCACAATTCAATGCAACCTTGTTTGATCGTTGAGTAGCTTTGTCGTTTATAGGCCAAGATGTACATATTTGTATGTGCCTTACATGCCTTTTGCTTATTCTGTAGTAAAATGTTGGAATTGTTAATAAAATAACTGAATGTAATCAGAATCAAGAATATTGCATGGACCATGGCAACATTTACATGCACAAGCAACAGAAGCAAGAAGAACAATGCATACCATTGCCATGGGAAAATTATGTACGTGTAGTTAAATGTGTTTATGAGCGAATGCATTAACATGCATGCGTACGTAGCCAACAATAGTAAAAACTCGTATGATAATCGGTAGAGAACGGGTCGGTGGGGAAGTCTTAATACCCTATGATACATGAACCCATGCAAAAATCTTTAAAAGGCCGTCAGTTCTCGTCTAGTGAAAGTTGCATATTCGCTGCTTTTTCAACTATTTAAGCAACCCTTCAACGCTTCTACAACTAAAAGGGCATCATTAACTCATGAAGTAAACAAACGCTGAGTAGTCAGCGTATATAAGTGTTGTGCACTGGAATTATGTTTAAGAACTTACTCCGTAGCGTTTAATTTCAGACTTGAGCCCTTGATCATTCTTATGCAATATATGGTGCAAACACTATTGTTGGTGTGATATTGTGCAGCCTTTTGTAGCGGAATGGTCAATATGTTATGTGGTTGTTAAAGGAAACAATATAATCTATCAAAAAAGAGGGAAGGACGGAAGAACGAATGCCTACAATTAATAGTGATGGTAAATTGTGGTCATGAACTCATTGTGTTTACTGCATTTTCCGAATGTTAGCATCGAATACCAAGTCCATTTGGCCACGTATGCCTGACCGTTACAGTGTGTACGTGTGTTCTTTTACATTAACTGCATCAAAAGCACCGAAAGTTATAATAATTATCGGGGCAGACGGAGATTTTTGCAATATGGATTTTTCGGACAGACGGACATCGATATAATTGATGGTAAATGTGACATAAGTGATGCAGGGCATAAGTACACACACTCGTGCGTACATTTGGTTACATTAAAACGACGTCATAATATATATTTTCGATCAAATGTGAGTTGTTACAAAAGAAGCCGCATAATTCTAAATCACTGTGAACTTCTAAGGAAAAACGTTATATATTAAAGTTTTTTTGCAAAATGCATGGATAGCGAAAAATGAATGTAATCGAGCATGTAATTGCATGAAATCGAGCCACCAGTACGTCAGAGTTGCACATTATTGAACGTTTCACTGGCCAAAAATAATTTTTCGACACTCACGTAATGAAAATCGAAACAAATCTTTATGCCCGTTACCTAGAGTGTCAGAAAACACAGAAATCGAACAGTAAAATATAGAAAACCTACACTATCACGACGTATTTAACAACAGCAATATATGACAGATGCGGTTATTAAGTATTTCGTAGAACCATGGAATTTACTGTTTACTGTAAATAAAATGTGATTTGCGAAATTTCTAATTAAAGGAGATTATAGAATAGTTCTAGATCTCCACATATCTGGCTCGCCACTTATACACTCACAGGGGCAATAGGTTCCGTATTAACTCTGGATGACATTTCCAAAAACTTGCATTACACGGCACAACTATGACGTACGTACGGATGTACATATATATTTTTATGCAATCATAATTATTCTCTCATGTTGCTTTAAAACCCAAAATATTTGTAAAAGCACTATTGATTGTTTTGCTGCTTAAACAAAAAAAAAGATGAAGGGGATTTTAAGATCCAGCCCTGGCCGAATATACTTTTCTTTTTTGTTTTTTTGTTTTTAGTTTCATTTTGAATTTGTGGTCCATTCTTTATTCTTCGTTCCCTTACGCAACTATAGTTTTGAATGAAATTGATTCCAATTAATTTTTATACCCTCCACCTTTAGTTATGAGGGTAAACTAAGTTTGTTCTTTCGTTTGCAAAAGTATACAATGAATATACAAAATATATATATATGTTCTTGATCAGCATCAAATATTGAATCGATTTAGATATATCCGTCCATGTGTCTGCAAGTCGTAAATTTCGATATAGAGCTATTTAATCACACCCTCAATCGACAAAAAACTCTCACGTCCACCAAAAATTATTTAAGTGAAGAGTTTAAATTTAATGCACACATTTGTCATTGTCCCAGCCGTCAATGTACTAAAAGTGAGGGGGATAAAAAACACGCCCACAATTCACAAAACTTTTTTTTGGCGCAGAGTGCTTTTTACATAATAGAAGCACTATTAGAGGGCGCAGTGATGTACCACTCTTTGTATGTAGTAGATGTGTAGGATATTTAAGATTTGACCTGAGCCAAGTTTATTTAGCTTGTTTTCATTTTGGCCGGTCAAGTTTCAATTTAAAATGATTAAAATCGATTGATGGTCATGCCCACAATTGGTAGAAATCTTGTGCGGCCACAAAAACAGAGTTACACAGTCGGCATATGTGACACATTTTCTGATTTGTCAATAGCTGCAGTTGCATAATTTATACATATATGACTCTCTTCGGTATATATGCAGTTGTGTTCTCGAGAAGTGCCGCACCTACAGGTTTAGCACAAATGTGGACGGTATCCAAGATTTGGTGTAAGCCTGTATATAGTATTTCTACTTGTTTGATTTTATTTTTGAAGTATAAACTTTTCATGCCTGTGAGCATGTGTGCAAATGGGAAATTGAATTTTATTATGCATGAAATATTGTGGTGAGAAGTGAAACTTATGCCTCGTCCTTGCAAAACTTCACCGCCGTCATATTAACGTATATCACCATTATTATAAGTTAGAAAATATGGTTCATCTTTGCCACAGCGTATGTTTATTGGCGCAAGGCCACAAAAATGTATCATCCGAAATTATATGAAATTGAAATTTGGTTCACATATATATAATAAGTTCATCCATCCATCCATCGATATGTCAAATCCGGTGTGGTTGGAGAACATTTAAACATCTGAAATTTGAAAAAAAAAAAAACTGTTGACTATGAAGAAGTGAGTCAGCATGGAGATGATAAGAAATATTCCTGTCTTTTTTTATACAAGACATCCTTT
Organism: Crataerina pallida; assembly: GCA_949710015.1. Lineage (NCBI taxonomy): Eukaryota > Metazoa > Arthropoda > Insecta > Diptera > Hippoboscidae > Crataerina > Crataerina pallida. The sequence continues at coordinate 4,535,435 of OX453289.1, read as the reverse complement.
TAGTGTCTTTTTTCCTTTTCGACCGCTTACATTGGGATACTCTATGTGGGAAAGGATAGTTTCTTGGCAGTATTTCAAGATTTACTCATTTTCATACCATTTTCAATTCAATGCAACTTAACTCAATTCAATTAAATCTGCTTTCTTTCACTGCATCTTCACTTCCCCTAGGTATTCCTTCTAATCACTTAAGATTACAGCCAGCCTGATTACTTCTTTGTATTAATACGTGTAATAATGATAATGAAGCTGCTCTAGGTGAAGTAAAATTGCCAAAGAAATGCATGCACTGGCAAACTTTTTTAAGTGGCAACTATGTATGGGTTTGTGTATATTGTGGTATAAACAAACAACGATTAAAAAGACGAATTGAATCCAAAGTTTTAATGAAAATTGTAGTTATACTTAAGTACCATTGCTTTTGTGCCCGCTCCGCTCCGCCCGTTACTTATAATGAAGCTATGGTCGTGAAACTCTTTATTAATGTAAATTTGGTCTCCATTATACTGAAGCTAAAGTATTTTATGTGTACATTACGGACAAATGCTTTTCAAGAAACTTACCTTGCACCTTTGCTGAAGCAACATCAACCACTATGAGTGTAAAACTGTAAAAACTGGCGATTCGTCTGCTTATTTACTAAAATAAAGCATGTCCTGGTGGAGGATATACCAAGTTTCCCATTCCTTTTGCAACGCCCAGCAATAAAACTTATATTTATTGATGAGCATTAAAATCTCATTCGAAGATTCAAGGCCACACAAAATGAAGACATTGAGTTGACATTTCATATATATATGTAGTTCTCTATTTAGATAAAAGGCTAACAAATTATAATATATATGGGAAACTTTTCGTTTCGTAAAAAAGAAATTAATATAAGTGCCAAAGAGGAGGAATAAAAATAAAATGGAATTTTTTATTTAATTACTATTTTTTTTAATCACATGTTTTAATTGGCATATTGATCCTGCTGTGAGCGACATTATGTTGTAATTCCATAAAATTCTTTTGTGGAAAATACAATTACATGAAGATTAACACGAAAATGACATTGAAATTCGCATTTAACTGCACAGGAATTTTGCTTTCATATGTTTGCACGTTTTTAAAATGTTATTATACCCTCCACCTTAGTGATAAGTTTGATCTTTCGTTTGCAACACCCAGAACGAGGCGTCAGAGATCCTACCACGTTAAAAACTGAGTCGATTTAGACATGTCTGTCTGTTGTTGGCATTCTCACGGGCGTAAATTTTGAGATATTGAGCCGAAATTTTGTACAAGCACTTTTAGCTTCATCGATGTGCTAAAAATGGACGTGGTCGAATAACAGGCACGTTCACAATCAATAAAAATCTTTATATCTGCCACAAAAGTTGTTCTAGAAACTTTATATTTGGTACGCATATACATAGTTATCTCATCCACTGATTTGCTAAAAATAGGCATGGTAGGATAACGGACGCGCTCACAATTTACAAAAACCCATATTCACCATAAAACTAGATTTGCAAGACGATACCTAAACGTACATTATTATAGGGCGCAATATATATTTATATTTGCCACGCCCACCGTTACGGATGTGGTTAGTATTTAAGATTTAGTTTTCTTACTTGTTTTTGATTGAATGATTTGAAAGATTGTTAAATGATTATTTGCCCAAAGGCGCATTTGATGTATTGCATAGGAATACTAATGATATACGCGACAATGATTAAATTATGGAACAAATAAAATTAATGATGGCTGCAGACTTCCGGCAAATTTTTCCGCAATAAGCGCCGATGAAGTAAATTCTTACATTAAAACCATTGATTGCTAAAGTATTTACCAAATTATTATTGAAAACGGGAGATGGTGAGTATCCCGAAGGAAAGAAATTTTTGGGGTCCGAGGGCTTGCCTACTTTAGTTTTGACATAGTAAGTAACAGCAAGTAAGCTGACAATTATATTAATCTCTTTTTGCGAAAGTTTTGTCACTTGTGAAGGTGGACATAGAGATTTGAGCAAGTTCGTTAAATATGTAGATTGATTTTGAAGATAATCAATATCCACGTTTCCATACGTGCCACTGACTATACGTGCGTAGGAGAGTCGTAGAAAAGCACGGATATTTCAGCCACTATATAGTATTTATATAGATTGTGTGAGTAAGTACGTGTATTATTACAAAAATTGCTATCAAAGTTCAAATAGCTAGAAAGCTGTTTTGAGAGGAGTCTCAACATGGCGTTCTATATGCCCAATTAGACATGTTGCTGCTAATGACTTTTTATTGGGCTCCAATTATAATCCACACTATACTTCTTCCAACTGTACTTAGAGTGCCTACAATATATATTTCGCAATGCACATGTATATATGTTTCTATACTAACAAAAATGGGAACATTTGTCCTTAACTTGAACTTCGTGTGACACTATGATAGCATAGAGATTATAATGTGGATTTCCTCTTCTTATATATTGTCACATATATTGTACATGTACACCTATACACGGATTTTTTGGTAAAAAGAAAAGAATAATGGTAGTATACGTAACAACGTAAAAATCAGATCCTGCACCAAATAACGTTTTATATAATTTTTGACTATGTCTATTGTCCGACCAGGTTATACTAGACATATAAATTTTTTGATGCTGACGCCTCCTTCCAGATGTTGCAAACGGAATGGCAAACTTAATACATCCTCCCATATTATTAACGTTTGATATAAACAGCGGTAAATTTTTAATATCCAACCCCGCCCATATGTGATGGGTGTGGGCGCTGTGCTAATTTTTGATATCAAAAATGTACGTATAAGGATAAGTGGGGTTCGGGAAGCCTCGCCCTAGACATTGTAAGTGGAAAAAATGTAATGTTTTACGCTATTGTGTGGAGGTATTAAAACAGGAACAGAGAAACAGAGCACTTACAAATAAAAAAAGCTCCAAGCACAAGCATATGTACTTAAAGAAGATTTACCAAAGATTTGTCATATGTGCATGTAGGTGTTGTTTCCCTTAAAAAAAACATTTTTAAGTTTATTTTCCAAGTGTGGGATATCTCTCCATCCATTGCTACTCGATCGAACATTAAAAAGAGCTTCGTTGTATGTATAATTTATTAAACAGATGGCCAATATTTAAGAACATTTAATAGTGAAATGTTTACTCACTTATCAGTGTAAAGTTAGACAGACTGTTAGGTCACTGTACCATGGTTTACATAACTTGTTAGCTTAACACTCACTTACAAATTTTATCTAAGCATACAAACGTATGTACATGTCTTAAATATTATTAAGCCAAACGCTTTCCGTAATCCCGGATCTGTTGACTGTTGAATAACGTGAAGTACTTACCAACCATTTACAAACTGACGAACTAGTGTGTAAAACTGTGTACGAACAATTAAACACATGAAGCCTTATTTTTGTTGGTGGCCATTTATACGGAACCGTATTGTTTTTGCGGTGAACTATAGTCGCCTTATTCAGATATTTTATTGAGTCCTGTGGTGTAAAAATGATTGACATTAAGCAATAACAAGGAAGGAAACTAAATTTGTCTTAGCCCAAATTTTTAATACCGCCCTAGTGCGGTTAAGAACCACGTCTATAATCAATCAAAATCGATTTATCTGCCATAAAAGTTTAGCTAAGAATTTATAACTAATTCGTCCAACGATTTGGCGTGGTCGTATAACAGACACGCCCACAATTTATAAAAAACCGTACTTAGCAAAAACTGAACTTGCAAACCTGTACTAGTATAGGACGGAATTATGTATCTGCCACGCCCATCCATTTAGCCTAAGCCGAATTTATTTGTTTTTAGCTTAAAAGCATTTTAAATCCAACATGATCGTTATCCGTAGTTTTTACTTTAAATAGTTATTTAAATCCTGTCCCCGCTTTTTATCCTTTTAGAAAACATACACGTATGTTTTATATTTATGGTTGCCTCTCTTGATAAGCTATTGATGTTTTCAGATGGTAAGATTAAAGCGAAACGTGGCTTTATGTTGACATTAGCAGTTGCAATGCGTTATGTTATGAACCACAGAGCGTACATTTCCCAGTTGGTAGTATGATCATACATTTGACATGAAAACATGCAAATATTTGCCGATGATTACTTGTCAACATAATAAAAACAGGTCCTTGAGAAGAATTTTATATCCGTACCCAGGTAGCAATCACAAGCGCTCGGAAGCAAGTTATCTTTTTTTACCCTCCACATAGTTTACGTTTTCAATCTTCTTTTTTGAGTATTTTACATTTAATCATTTTCAAAATTGTTCTCTTGTCCATCATAAATAAATTTGTGTACTTTTATAAAAGCTGTGTGTAATATGAAGCGAGGTGGTAAATGGGCAGTTTTTCTATTCTGCCGAAGAACTGACTATTCCAACTGAAAATAGTTTTAATACTTTAATGCTTGAACTTCCCACAGGTGCGAGGTGTGGAGATCAGTGGTATACATTTCAGGAAGAGCCACTCGTTATGGTGTGCGTACTGAAGCAGCAGTACCCGCTGTAAAGCAAATGTAAACGACTGTAAATGGGGCAATACATAGGGTTAAGCAAAGTGAACATTGGGATAAGCAACGTGACTCACGCGTGCCGTCAAAATCACAATGAACCTATTACGTAAAATTTTTGATGAGTTTTTTAATTTTATAAAAATTCTAATTTCGCCTGGCGAGAACTGTGCAGAATCTGTTACAATTCAGAAAGTAAAGGACAAGAAGAATAAGCTAAGCGAACAAAACTAGGAACTGTGAATTATCGTCGCACAAAGACGTATTATTTAGATGTGGTGCCATCTAAACTACTTTGAATAGAGCAACGATGCACCTTTGTACTAAGCTTTCCATTCCGTTTCCAATACTCCGTAGTGTATTATATATACTGTATCCGTTTGTTTTTGATCCTCTCACGGTTGCATCCATTGGCACATGAAACTGAAATTGTCCACAAAGTTTTTAGTTTATATAGAGTTTTTGATTTGACTAAAAATCTGAAAATATAATTTTGGAATATAATTAAATATGAATGGAGCTGAATGAGAGGCAGACCCAACATTTTGAAAATAGCCAAAATGAAGTTTTATTAAACAGCCTAATTATATATTTGCCAAGCCCACATTTTTGTATATTGATGTGGAGGGTATGATGGATTAGGCAATAAACTAATTTAATCCATTTACTTCCATTGTTCTTTTAAATGTGTTCTATAACAGGTTACTATTTAACGTGTATCGTTGCATTGCATTTAGCACTTTTATTATTTGTATGTTTATATATATGTGACCGTAAGGAAATTATTTTAGTCGTTGCTAATAGTTTTACTGATGCTGCCTTTGACAAGCTGACAATCAAAAATTAAGAACTGCACTCATTTGACTGTTGATTTGATTCAAAAACAAGTGAGAAAGGGCTGTATTAGGCATACGCCAAATCTACGATATCCACCATCATTGTATTGTAATTTAATTGTTTTCTAGGTTTAGTAAATTCACGGCGCTTTTCAGTAAAATTAACGGATACTTAGTAAAAATTCCTTTGCATACCAATAGATATAGCCACCATGGAGGTAGTGGCAGAGGCTGCTTAAGATTTGGGCTAAGTCAAATTTAGTTCTTCTACTTGTCCTTTACTATTTCGCTTCATTTTTTGGTTTTTCATGTTCAATTATTCCAGTCCATTGGTTTACTATGAAAACCGAATAACTTTTCTTGTTTTTTGGAAGGATCTGATATTTTTTTTTCGTTAATAATTGTTTCAACTATATAGATTATGTTTATGTGCGAGCAGCACTAGATTAGCGTCAGCACTTTGCTCATTGATCCCGTTGCAGTTATCACATTATTTACTGTAATATGTGACAGTGTCCTGAATTTTTCGGTTCACATTTCGATTTTATTGTTGTTTTTTCAGTTTTTTTACGCTTTGACGATGGCGTCATGTCATTTTGATGTTAAGTAACAATTCATGAATTATGTACGCACTCTTATAAAAGGACGGGTTTGTGTGCAACGCGGCATATGAGGATTAATGTTAAGGGGAGATGGGTATGATAAATATCGATAACAGGAGTAGAACAAATCCCCCAAATAATTTTTTTTTTACAATTCGAATGGAGCTTTTTACTATGTGACTGGGAGGATTTGCACACACATACTCATGCCCTATGTACCTCAGCATAATCATATAAGGAATGACCTGGATTTGTTGCCAGGGTAGTTTAGCGAATTTTATTTTCATTTCGATTTCCATTCCTATATGGTTGTTATTAATATGTATTATTATTGGCATTACTCGACACACACGTGTGAGTTTACAATTGTTCGTTATCGATTCTTATTTAGTTTGGCGCTTAAATCTGTTACCTTAGAAGCAGACGGTATGACAATGCATCGAATTCTTTTTATTACTCTTGCTATCTTTATTTGTAGCTGCTTTGTTTGCTTTTCATTGCTTTTGTTGTTTGAACACATTTGGGTATACACTCACACTCTGCTTGGTTGTACACTCACAACCCACAAATAATGTTCATTTAATGTAATTTATTGAAGTTTTGGGGCAAGTGTACTTCATGCACCATCGATCGATTTTAACGGAATATATTTTATCTTTATATGGAACGCGTGTTGAGTATAAGACAAAGGAAATTTCCTTTCGTTTAGGCCTGATCTGACCGAAACTTCTTCTAAAAATGGTCAAAGCTTAATCTATTATGTCTTTGTCATTAACGATACTACGCTTAATATTATAAATATCCTCCATATCCACGTACAATGATGAGAGTGGCAGGTAAATCTTACGTCCTCCAGTAGGGTAAGCATTACGTAGCAACTAGCAAGTCAAGTTTTACACTGAATCCAGTCTTTTGTAAATTATTTTTGGCGCATTCATGGATGAAGTAATTATTATCCATTAGTACTGAAACTATTACTTTATCACTTCCTTCATAGTGGACGTGGCATGTACATACTAAATGGCTTCGTCCACTTTCTTCCCCTTCCTGTCAATGTTTGTTCATAAATCATAAAAAGTATATTTGGATCAAAAATATTTGGAAAGTGAATGGATACTAAAAGGTCGGCGTTGTGTATATAATTAATGTATGTAAACAGCGTCAATGCTTGAATAAGCCTTGAAAAGCAATTGGATAAAATTTACATATTTTGTTCTCGAGGGAAGTGGCGCCTAGTGTACTGGTTGTTAATAAAACCAGTTGAAATATCAGTTTTCTGCTTTGATTAAAAATTTATCAATATTTTTACATGTCAAACGTTTGTACAGGTATACGCAAACGTTTTAAAATAAGAAGAAAATGTACGTTTGTTAGTAAATTGAACTAAAACATTATTTATTAATCCTGGAACTTATTTGGAGTGCTTAATAAACAATATCTCAGATTTCTGCGACAAAGTCTAAAGTCATCGATGCCACCGTCGAAACGCATAAATCGGAATCAGAAAACGGAAAACGTTGTAGATTCACTGTATCAGTACTCGATCGTTCGGAGGTTATTTCAAACTTTCTAGCATATTAAAGCAACTTCGAAATTTGAAAAAAATTGCGCTTTTCTTTTGAATGAACTTCCGCATCGTATTACTCATCATTTAATGTCCGTCAAATATTTCCTAAGAAAGAGTGTAATTAATTCTTTATTGGACCATAACAATAAAATTAATAATTATCCGTAGATCGTATGTTAATAACCTTTGCCATGACCCCTACACAACATGTACAATATACATAAATGAATGACGAATCAAAGCCTAAATGAATAAAATAATCTGTGCAGGTGCATTTTATTCTCCAACATTTGTATAATCGATGCGTTTCGAATTGATGCTCAACTGTGCGTTCATCAATTGATCACCTGGTGAGTCACCTGTGGTAGAATGGTAGCTAATGCAAACGATTATAATTATATTTCATATATTATAGGATTTATTGGATGTTTTGTTTCAAGCTGAGCGCACGCATTTCTGGCCGCCTTAGCAATGTTTTTAGGGGAGATCCCATTTAGATAAGGCTCATTTTCAATATTTGTTTAAATAGCTGATATTCTGTGTGGTTAAATTGTCATTAGTTAAGTAAAATGTTCATGAGCCCTACACACTTTCAAATGATTTATGATGTTCATAAACTCGAAATTACGTAGGAAGCAATGTTTATTGTTACAGAACCATGTGTAGGGTCGACTGTTAGCATTTTTATGCTTTTATAAATGTTCATTACATAAACAAGTAAATCAACTAAATGTGATTTGGGCCAAAAATTAAATCCACATACGGCTGTGACACTTACCTTATTATGCTTATGAACAGTGTACGTAACTTACGCGTAGGGTTCTGCACAAAAAAACCTTTTTGTATATTGGTACAACGATGGAAGTGCTAATGGAATGCTTACAGTAACTCCACTTCTTCACTTCTTCATTTATTTTTAATTTCAAATCGCCTGATTGACTTTTAACTGCATCTATCCTGAACAACTACACATGTCTACGTTGTTTTTTTTTGAATTTATAATTTTAAAAACTTATGTTCAATATTTTATAAATTGTATTGTGCTGTGCTGTGCCTCATTATAAATATGAGTCTCTAAATACAATTCGTGTCAATTACGGCTCTCAATCAGGTAGAACAATCTGTACAAAAATTCAGCTCAATATCTCAAACTTTACGACACAGAGGGTGCCAATAACAGACAGACGCACGGACGGACATATCTAGATCGACTCAGCTTTTAATACTGATCAAGAATATATGCATTGTAGAGTGTCTGAGACCTCCTTCTGGGCGTTGTAAATGGAATAAATATATTTCATAACAAAAGGCAATGTTACAGTCGGTCATCCACCACCACTTATGATCCACATATTATGTTATAATACGAGTACATATGGTTGCTTTAGAAAATGTGAGGCATTGTCGTATAAGTCACTTTGTTTAATTTTGTGATATGAAAAGGGATTCTTAAAATGGTCTAAAGGGGTCCAAATCTATGTAGGCGAGCCAATAAACTATTCTTCATAAAATTTTGTATAAAAATAAGGACTTTCTTTAAAAAAGGATCCTTTGTGGAGAGGAGCCAACATGTAGATTACGCCCAAATTTACATGGACTGACAAACAGACATTTTTAAATCGATTTCAAAAGTGATTCTTAATCAATCGGTATAATGATGTGTACGTTTTAGGAGTTACAAATATCCTCACAAACTTACAGCCTTACTACACAAGTAACTCTTTTAAAGCTTTTAAGGTCAATTTTAACATGAGCAGCTGGATAATCCCCGTATAATAGTTGTGAATAACAATCTTCGCATCTCCCTCACCAATACATTAAAGATATATAATAGTGCCGTTATCGCTGTCATAAAACTCCTCTTGGTTCATATAATCATTTTCTAATGCACTAATTATGGTTTATTATCGCACGCGCTACATACAAATGCATGTTAAATGAAAGAGAAGAACTACATATTTTCAACTACACGAAAACATCTGCCAACGAAAATTGGTTCATTTTATGACCAATACTAACATTTGTGGATGGTGAAGTGTACAACAGACATTTATAAGCTCAATAGATTTTATACCACATAAGATGATGGATATATTAAGTATGTCATTGCGTTTGCAACACCTAGAAACAGGCTTCAGGGTCGCTACAAAATATTTATATTCGTGATCAGCATCAAAATCTAAATCGATCTGGATAAGTATGTCCGTGTTTCCGTGTGTCGTTGGCACAACCACGCCCACAATTCACTAAAGTCAACCACAAAAATGCAGCGTCCGACGTGTAAGTTTGTATGTATTAAATATAATACTAAAGAGCGCAATAAGGTACTACACACACACCCACAAGCCCGGAACAAATGTTAATGTACACAAAGTGCGTGCGCTTGTCCTTTGATTTACTCAATAACTCAATAAAAAAAAGGGATTTTAATGAACCATTTTAAAGTCATATACATTTTAAGGCAACTTTTTGAACCGTACGATTCGATGAAACTTCTAAAAAGTTATTAAATTTTTGTGGTCATGTATTTACTAAAGGTTTTTATCTGTGAAAGACAATGCAGTACTTTACTTATAAATTTTATACTATAACTAGTTCAAAATTTTGTAATAAGTGTAAGATAGAAAGGCGGTATCGCCAGAATTAAGGAAGACTGATCCTCACAACTGGCGTTGAAGTGTATCTGCTTTTCTTTATTAATGAATTTGTTAAACTTAACCTGGACTCTTACCAACTATGCCTACTCTAATTAAGCTTAGCCTGATTCAATGTTAAATGACGAGTACAATGTAGATGTGCGTCCCTAGTAAGCGTGGTAGGTGTGTCAAGTGTACGAAAGTGTAGAATTTTAGATAATGTTGTGATAATATGTGAGTGTGTCGCTACGACTAATGGCTGCGAATTTTGTACAATGAATTTTTCAGTTAATGAATTAAATTTGATTAAAAAACTTTTGAAAAATGGAATATTTGAATAGAAAAGGTGTGGTGGCGTCCATTTTTAAAGCGATCATTCTTGGCCCACTAGACATTCCTCAGCGCCACTTTATCAAAATAAATCCAAGGATGGACGGACTTGGTTAAATCGTTTCAGATTTTTATACTGATCCGATCCGTATAATGAAAGGTGGCATCGACCCTTTGACAGTTGCAAACATTCGCACAAACAGAATCTACCTTTTGATCACTTTGTGTTGTAGGTTATAGAGACTTGGAAGGGGCATGCATGCTACGAGAAAATACTTTGCAGGAAATTCAACACCAGCAACACTTTCTTGTCTACTAATTACGTCAAAGTTTCGTGCAATTATGCAACAGATTGACGAGTGACTGATGAAATGAAAATCTTTAGTTATTCGGCGAAAATCAAACCTTGGATGCTTTCAAAAATTTCTTTATTTTTTTACCAGCAACTTAACGAATAATTAGGTTTTTTTTGTACTCATCTTAATACGATATTATCGCAACAGTTAGAAAGGAAATTATATAAATACAAGTTGTTGCTGTTGCAAATGTTTCGACAAAATGAACTTTACTATAGTTTTGTAAGGTGATGGGCTTACAGCGAAAACTTCGTTCGCACTAAGCCTATTTACTGCAATTCTGTTTATTCCGCACAGCGAACAAACATTTCATTTTAATGTAGTCACTCATACATTCGCACATATACACAAAAGGCTAAAAGACAAAAACAACAACAAAATAAATTGCTACTGTACACAATTCGCAACGAAAAACAATCGAAAATTTTACACTCTTACATATGTTGTCTCCCGGTCCGTCCGGCAATTCTCACAATTTCTTCATGTATCTTTTTATACTCTCCATCTTAGTGATGAGAATATAATAAATTTGTTTTTCCATTTGTAATACCAAGGAGTCGTTCGAGACCCTACAAAGTACAATATATTTATTCTTGATCAGTATCAAAAACTGAGAAGATTTAGACATTTATGTCCGTGTGTCCGTCTGTTTTTGGCATTCTCACAAATTTTGAGATATTGAGGTAAAATTTTGTACAAATACTTTTTGTTTTCGGACGCAGATTGCTATTTAAAGTATGAAAAATCGGTCATGAGCCACGCTCACAGTAGATAAAAATCAATTTATCTGCCATAACAATTGAGCTATAAACTTGAAATTTGGTACGCATATCCATAGTTATCCTATTCACGGATATACAAAAAATTAGCGTAATCGGTTAACAGACTTGATGCATTTATCTTATATTGAAATTTAATGAAAGATAGCTTTTTAGTTTAATTATTGGCTGGGAATTTAGATTTCGATGGAGCCGCACTTCAAATAAAATTTTTTTAAGAAATTTTCTTTATATAGCAAAGAATCATAATTCGACTAAAATAGTTTCAACTTTAAAAAAAAACTAAATTTGCCTAAAAATAACCTCCACCAACTCCCAAATAATGGGCGTGCACCGTGCACCATGAGGGGATAATCCTCTAACAGTGTATATAGCTTTTTATAAATTGTTGTCCGATCACGCCCATTTTTGACGGATGGAATGAAGGGTAAAATGTTAATTCTGAATTTGATTTCGGAGCTCAATTTTCATCACTAAGGTGAGGGATATAAACATATACATAGGATTTGATGTTGATCAAAAGAGTATACACTTCATAAACTCAATACCACAGATATGTTGTTGAATTGTTGTTTAATAGGATTGAGGGAGTGTACAATGTTAAATGGCCGACCATTACATTTCCACTTATTTTCGGGTTGAGTCCTTAACGTAATTTTATAGAACTGTCGTGGCACTGTACCTATGCCCATATACCCACACACACATGCACAGACGAGACCACATTTAACTCATACTCCCGCCTAAATTATTGATACAAATATGTACAAAAACAAAACCGAATTATACAGCACAGCAAACGCATCCATTCAATCGCTTGCACATCTCTACGTAAGCTGCTCATACTGGCTCAACGTAATGAACGGTTAACATTTCAATGAGCACTAGAATGCTGGGCTATGTACATACATATAGTGTACAAGCCATTGTTTTGGTCAAGGTTTACTATATTTGCATTTAATTAGTGTCGATAGGTAGCGTAATGTTAGGTATACGCAATTATAATACTTATGAAGTTGTACGGTCACAAAGCCGAATATGGATCAGTTTTAATTTTAAAACAATTATCAACGCTTTACTAAATTTTCAATAAATCTCTATTTGCGAAATGCTTTTTAAAGGATTTTGGTTTGCGGAAGAGTGAAAATTTTTATTCGCATTAATGCTGACGCGAACGTTTGACTCTTCCCCCAAAATAAACAAAATGACCACAGACATGTTGCAGATGGCTACAAGATGTTTGGCAACATGTGCCCTGGAACCAGTTCTTCACCATACTAGCGGTTGGCAGTTACATGTTTACTTTATCTAAAGTCAGTCATTCTAAAGCTTTTCATGTGACATCTTGTGGAAGTGTAACGAACGGGTCCTCATATACGAACTGAATGGAAATTTTCAAACAAAATATGCCAATCATACGCACCGACGGACCTTAACATTTATGAGAGCAATGCCTATTACGATATATTGAGTGTGGTGAATACTGAACGTTTATGTACGTTTTGCAAACGGTTTTACTCTTGCAGTGACTCTGCTTGGTTTATTCTATGTATTGTAGTTGTGTGACGATAGACGAGACCATCGCACTCGGCTTCGGCTTATATTAGAATAAGTTGTGTACGTGTACGTGTATGAGTTTATTAAGCGAATGTGTACGATAACGTAATGAACCGTTATGTGAAATGCTCCTGAGAACTTTTTGTTAAAAATACGTGCTAGAGAAAGGTTAGTTACCACATGTCTCCTATACCGTAAACAGTCACCAGTGGAAACGCGTGGAAAATTAAAATCATTTCGTGAAAAAAATTATTTTTCACACAAATATTACAAGACTGCTAAGATTACTGCTTCTCGGAACTAATTAGAAATGACATAAATTTTTTGGGACTCTTCAATTGTTGCAAATATTTCACAGGTTTCAAAGAATAAATCGCCGTGCGTTTCACTTCATCTCTCCATATGCAGCATTTACCTATGCGTATATGTACGCGTGTGAATTTGAGTGACGACTAGAGTGTCTTCCTCCCTAACCAGTGTTCATGCTGCGTTGTTTGAAATCGACTTTTCTTCTATTAAGACTTTGTTTGGGACAACTCTACGCTAAATAGCCAAGTATAAAAAATTAAGGGCAGTGTTTGCATAAATACAATACAATATATTAGTGTCAGTGTCGGTGTCGTTGTGCGAAAAAAAACACGCAATGTAAACAACAACAAAAATAGCCAATAAAAAGCATAAAACGGTACAAAATAACAAACAATTGACATATACAAGTGTCCTGTGGAGGGCGCAAGTCAGCTTCGCCAGTTGTGGATTATAAAAGTAAGGATTACCATTTGCCGGATTTCTGTAACAAACACCAGTTTCTTGCAGCGCTCCTACCGATGACAGCGTAAGTTACAAGCACTATAATGCGATGAAAAAAAAGTATAAAAGAAAAATTAACCAAAACCGGGCCACGAATACAATCCACGTGCATTATTAATTCATTAATATACTTGTACATTTACTCTCTAAGTGAATCATAGAATCGCGGTTGTAGGTTTCCATATATTGAGCTGAAACTTTAACAAACACCTCTAGTTTCTAGTCTGAGGTTTGTATTTTTAAATTGGGCACTCCCACAACAGGTTAAGGCTTCCTGCAATCACAAAAGCAAAGGTACAAAGTTTGGTAATTTTAGTTTTGTAACTTTGGCTTCAAGTTAAAGTCTGTACTGAGTATAAAACAATTCATTAATTCGCATATTAATTAACTATTCACACAAAGTCCACTGGGACGTTTAAAAAATTTCAAATTTCTTTTTCTTCATTGATTTTATGCACAAATGAAAATAATATTGATAAGAATGTGTTAATTGACGTAATATGTTGCTGTGCCAATTGTGGACCCAATCGGACCATTTTGTGATCCTCTTATCATATATCATTTTATTATAGAGTCATTCTATGACAAATTTTTACAAAACTTAAAGTACTGTTTAAGTGGCAAGCAAATATGGAAGCAATATCCACAAAAAGTTAGAAACGAAACAATGAAGAAAATTGTTACTATGCAAGGAATTCTATTCAAATTTATGTAAAATTTCATCACATGTTACGATCTGTTCATTCTGCTATGGACGTTCTCGGTGTTATCTACCCCAACTAGTTCAAACTCGATTAGTTGTTCAAAGCCACGCAACAAATACAATTAAAGCAATACATCTCGGTAGCTAGTTTGCTGAGCTGCTCTACTACCCTGCCCAACAATGGCAGTGTACACATTTTATATTTAAACAGTCCCCATAATTGTCATTTGAACCAACCATTTTCAGATCCAGCAAACTTCAAAAAATGTATTTTGATTGTACATTGATTGTACATTTAATAAAATTAAGGAAAATTAGTGATAAAATATAAAATAATAGGCCCTTTATGTTGAGGTTGTGTTCAATATTTATACTGGCAAAGGTCCTCCTAAGCGGCACGTGCCACACTCACCTTCAATCAAATTCAAAGACCAAAGAAGAATCCTATTGAAAATGGTACGAGTCGAATCATTTTTAGACCAACTCCCCATACTACTAAAGTCTTTATAGTAGTATGAGCAAGAGTGTATAACAAAAAATCATAATACGTAATATTTCTTGACAAATAGCCAAATTTGTTTTAATAATTGTTGTTGTTGTTGTTGTTGTTGTTGTTGTTGTTGTTGTTGTTATTGTTATTACTGATGTGAATGTACACTATTTTGTCATTGTTGTGATTCTCATTTTTATTATAGTTCTTATACTAGCAGATAGTTGGCAAACTGTAAAGTTTTTGTTTACTATTTCAATGTTTTGTACATATGGATACAATAGGCGTGAATATGTGCACAAATATTTATGCTGCAAGTGTGAATATAATTACTTTAATGTTCAAGATGAGAGGGTTATCTTAATTATTGAGGGTATATTGGTATTGTTCAAACGTTTGCAAGTAAGTGCTCGAGGGGGGGCGAACCACATCCACAATTAATAAATAAATATAATCAAATTAGTAATTTGTTATGCATATTGTAACGGTATTTGAATGAAATAAAAGGGACCAGCCATTCGAGAGAAGTATATGTGTGTCCTTCTTACAGAATACAGTCTGTGATGGTAAAATGGTTCGTTTCACGGACCTTCGCACATTTTTGCAAAACATAGCGGCATAGCGTATTCTTTTTTAACAGACAAACCGTAAGAGATACAAAAATAAATTATTTTGCCAAAATATTAACGAAGACTTTTTGTTATATTTATGGGAAAATGCCCACCTCTATATACTCGTATATACATATATATATTTTACTTATAATAATTGACGTAGGCGACAATACTCTCCAGGTTCAGGTCCAGGTTCAACTTTTAATCTATCATTACAGCTTTCAATATAGTCAGAAGAAAAAAATTAGCCAGCAATGTACTGAAATGAAATGAAGTTGAACAGACAACTCCACAATTTATATAGTGCAGACTTTAACTGTTGCCATAAAATATAACACTTTAGTGGTCGTTAAAAGAGAGGGCATTTGTATACATAACATGCAGAACGTCCAAGGCGCATCAAAAGCTAAATAGATAGTGATGAGGGTTTACTAAGTTTGGTATTTCATATGCAACATTTAGAAGGAAGCTTCGAAGGCCCCTTAGGCCTCGCCCACAATCATTCTGTTTGCATAATATGACGCGTAAGTTGATATGAATTACTTGTTGTTGTTGCAGGGCTCAATCGAACGAACTTGTTTATTTGTAAAACATATCATTGTATTCGAAACTTTACAAGAAACGATAAACTTATTTGATATGTGAAACGGGCCAGTGATTAAATAAGATAGAGCTTTGAATTTTTTGATATTCTTGAATTCGGGCAATAATGTAACAAAAAGAAATAAATTTATCTTTGTTTTATACATATTTGTCGTAGTTATTGTCAAAATCTTGTTTAGAATGTTTTCTTTTTCCACTTTTTGCAATCCTGTAACATTTCATTGTTGTTGGTCGCGCTATGACTTTCAATAAAATTCTCGTTTTTTCCGAATGTTGTTTTGTTCTGTTGTTAGTATATTTTACGATCTATTCCAAGGTTGTTGAGTATGTGCAAATATGTATTATGTTTATACAATGCACGTACGTGCTTCATAACACTTCCGTTTTATTTTGATTTTTTTTTTTTGAAACTGGAAAGTTACTGTTGTATATTTTACGATCTATTATATTATCAGAATAACAGTAATATCGAAATCACACACATATGTATTATAAACAAAATTTTAGGTAAATTTTGGTCATATTTTGAATGAAATTTGAATCACCTTGATTCTTTATAAGAGGGCGTAAAATGTATACAAAAAAATTGACAACGAGTATGACAACGAGAAACATGTCCATGTATAGCAGAGTCATTGCGGCCTAAATAACTTGAACAGTTTAAAAGTGTTTATTTCAAAATAAGGGCTTAAACAAATGTTAGATCACCTGCACCGATAATTTAATTAAGGCTTATATTTATAAGGAAGAGCCAAAAAATTAACATAAAAGTTAAAAAAAAAAGTAATCAGTTCATAGGATAGTTTGCTTTTTAGAGCTGGTAGTAAATTTTCATTATTCGCTGTGAGTTTTTTTTGTTGTTGCTATTGTTCTTTTTCCAATCTTCTACAATACACTGCTAAGCTAATGTTCTGTTATTTAGACCCAGCTCAGTTGTTTTACATTTTCTGTGGATGCATTTTACATCCTTTCACTTTTACTCCCCCTATATTCCTTCCGCCTTAGGGCGGAGGGTATCTTTATTTCGTCATTCCGTTTGCAACACTTTTTCTATATGAGTCAAAATCAAAATGTCCGTCCATGTGTTTGCTTGTCTGTGTGTTCCTGTACCAGCATGATTAGCAGACGCGTCCACAATTAACAAAAATTACTTTTACGGTCTGCTACTTACTAAGCTTAAGAGTTACATGATGTTGATTAAAAATAGTCGCTTCACGTGGGAAGAATGCTTTTTAAAATGGGCAAAATCTATTAACAACCCAGCTCACACTAGACAGAAATACTCACCCACTCGTTGTAACGTTGCTCGAGTTGTGATGTAACTTTGATGCTTTAATAATCGTCATAGAATATCATGCAATTGTAAATAGTCCGCGAAGGGTACAACACGTAGCTCTCTGTCTATTAATTATTGCATTCCAAAACTTTTCAAGTGCACACGCACAACTCCACTCACGTACGTAACGTATATCCATGTAAATCGAATAGAAATCCAAAACAAATCGACAATTGAAAAAATAGTAAAACTGAGAAAGTTTTTTTTTATAAAAGTTTCAAACCACTAAGAGCTTTCCTTCTTCGCCCAGAGATTCTTTTTACTTTTTTAGTTTTTATTGCACCTACAATACATATTTTTATACTATTGACATTATGATGGGGAGTATACTAAATTGTGCAATTCCGTTTGCAACCAGCAAAGGAAAGCGTCGGGTCAAGTACATGGGCTCTTGATCTGTGACGATCTGGCCATGTTCGTATGTTGAAACGCTCACGGTTTTAAAAAAAATTGAGATATTGCTGTAAAGTCTAGAACAGAAAAGTGAGAGGACCACCAGTTCGACATGATAAGAAAAAATTATTAACTCCATCCATGAATATGCCAAAAATGGGCGGAATAATACAACAAACACGCCTACAATTTAGAAAAACCTTGCTTGCCCACTTGGACGCTGAGATGGTATATAACACGTACGTTAATAATCGATAAAAAAAAAAACGTTCAATTATGTAGATGCTGCACGGAGGGTGCTCCAGATTTCGCTTAAGCTAAGTTAAGCTGCTTTAGCTGTTTTGACTTTTTGTTCTTACCATGCCGCCAACTTCAACATTGGAAGGTTTTATCGTTTGCTAGAGTGGTTGTTCGTGCTGTTGGTGTTTCCATAAGTTTGAAGTTGTGCGATTTAAAAGCAATCGAAAAACTCTGCCATTTACAGGCAATTTTCTTCGCTTCCTTTAGAAGGTTTCCTCTAATAAACGAATAGAAAAAATATTCGCTCAATAAATTTCATTGCGCTGGAAACAAAACGTTCTTCTGCATAATAAACACAACATAGAATGATTATGTTTTTTGTACGTACACAAATACATGCATTCGCCTTCTGGAATATTTTAAAAAATTATTAATTAAAATATAATTGTGTCAGTTGTACATAAATTATGCGATAATTGTATTGTATGTATATTGCGGTGCAGCCTCTTCCTCATTCCATGCGGAAGAACACAATTCTTTGAAATCTTTTTGACTTTGTCGTTCATATTTAATTTCATTGCCTCAGACAAACTCGCAACACAACCCCAAGTAATTAGCTTTTCGTCATTTACGGTGACAATACGGCAATTTGAAATTTATGTAAGAGCTCACTGTGCTGTGCAAAGCAAGCATACAGCATACAGCAGTGAATACGGCAATTGTGGGCATTTATGCAATGAGAGGGCGATACAATAGAAAACGCAAATAATTCAATTAATTGTTGATTTTTAATGCCATTGTGTTGCACTTTGCTCTTGTATTCATCCTTACTGCACTCGAAACTCGTGCAATTATATGATATATTAAAATAACAAACAATGAACTAATAACATCCCGTCTAATGCGGCTCACAACTGAAACTTCCTAAATCAAAAACTAATACTTGTGTCAAATATGAAATATTTCAAATAAATCTTTAGCATCTGTAATAAGTTTATTACAAGTGGGCGTGGTTAATTTGAAACTTTCCAAATTGTATATATATACATAACAAGTCTTCGATAATATACTTTGGTATCTCTTATGGTTTGTCTGTAATAAAGAAAGACCCTTAAAACCATACTGTACGGTACCTAGATATGTATATAGGAATTATTTGTACCACATTTCAGATGTACACATCTTCAGGAGTCATCAGAAACTATATGTCAATAGAATGCTCTCAGAAGAGGCCAAAGATAAATTTCAAAATATTCGACTTAATAGTTCAGAAGTAGTTCGAAATTTTTAAATAACTACAAAAGCAAATAAAATTTAGTAGAGAAGATGCACAATTTCTTTTTAAATATATCTTCCAAACGGTTGGTTCAATTTTTTCCGTTCATGTACCGTTAGAATTTTAGCAAAAGGGAACTTTTTTTTTGTTTTGTTTTGTTTTTGACTTAAATCAAAATGTATTTGAAATGCTTGCCGATTTTATTAGTTGGTTCAATAAATGAATAAATGTGTGTATAATAATAATGTATTGTTATTAGTTTATAATTAAGTGCTTACATAGATTTAAAAAAAAACAAAAGTACAGAAATTTTTTCAATGGTATCCGTACGTCCGCTGTTTTCTCTTCAAAAACAATTAAACAAAAATAAACAGAAAGCGATGAAAAGTTAATAACATTTAAAAAAAATTTTAATGAAACAAAAATAATTATACATAAATAATCTGTTAAGATTAAAGATGTTCAAAAATCCTGAACAAAAATTTTGAATCAATGATTATGGTCCCGGTTAAGTTGAACCTGTTCTCCACAGATTCCAATTCACGCTTCAACTGATTCAGATTATGATTTGGAATCGATCCGTATATATTGAAGGTGGGTGTGCTTCGCACAAACTTAATGCCACATCGATGCCACAAGTGGTGTGGGGTATAAACAGGTGGTATGTGTAGACATTGTTATCGTTTGTTATTGTTGCTTTTGTACAATCGTACAATAGTTGGTAATTGTCCTGCAGTGCCATTGTATATATTAAGACTAATAATATGGGTGTTAGTTGATAGGGACGCATTACACAATTTCATTTACGATAATATTACGCAAATTATTTAGACGATTTACTTACTCATTATAATTTGAGGTGCATACGTGTTCAAAATTATACCACCCCATAAAACAATGAATAATTTAAATCTCACATTATGTGTGCGTATGTATGAATGCGATGGAGCATACGAGTATACTACGTACGTACCAAACTGTATACAACTGCACGTTTAGGGCAGTATTGTTATGAAATTGTAAATTTCCATAATTTTTCAATACAACGGAAATGGTTACTTTCTGTACATCCATCCCTCCACGTCATTACCCAGCAACACCGTGTACATGCCGTTTTTATAAATACACATATATATATATATAATACAATGTAAACATGTGTGCGTGTAATAAAATGAAATTTTAATCACAGATTTTTTAATTTTTTGTTTGTTTCGAATGATGTCAGTGTTTTTGAGTGAAAGGGATAAGTGCGGGTGAGCATAAAGCATAACTAATTAGCTTAAAATATTGACTCATCAATATAAAAATGTTTGAAATGTTTTTAATTTAAGAAAAAAATCCTGTATCATGTATAATATATTAATCTTTAATTATCTATTCAGTGAAAAGCAACCGCATATATATGCAAAAAAAAAAAGCATTTGTATGATAACGCCATTTATTAACATCTGATATAACTTCATATTGTACATCATTTACAACAATGAAACGTAAAGTTGCATTTATTCTCATTTTAAGCGAATGAGGCTTCATAGTCCTCATTATACGGTTATTTCCGAAGAGCACCACATACTAAGTCAATCTACGTTGTAGATGTGGAGGGTATGTAAGATTTGGCCTAAGCCAAATTTAGTTTTCTTATTTGTTTTAACGTAATTCGTGGAAGCGAGTAGTGCAGGATACTAACACCACCTTTTTACAACACTTCAGTTGTTCTTTTTTACTTATTTGTTTGTGCCATAAACGTTTTTATAAATTCCTAATCATTCTCACTAAAAACTAAACTAATTAACATGTGAAGAGGTTTGTGAAATAGAATGCAGATTGTACAAAAGTCTTCTGCCGAATATATGGCAGAATGTATTATGGAGTTAGACTAGGCCAGTAACAACAATGTATATTTTGTCATTTGAAATTGGCAAGTTGCAATACCAACTCTACTTGTCTTAATAAGACACCAGCAGACAGCGAATATGCATTAAAACATACAAAATAAAAAAAAAAAACAGGAAAAAAGCCATTGAAAGTGAAGAATAAAACCAAACAATATCTTAGCATGTGTTCATGTCAGCATACTTACGAAGTACTCATTCTTAGCAAGAGTTTACTTGCTGAAAGCAACTGCATAAAAGAATGCCATTTGTACAAAGGAACATGCAATACAATATAGTTCCAAATCAAAAGTGTCGGTAGTAGCTGGCCGCATATAATATCGCTTTCTCTCTTTGTGGCCCTTTACATCCAGGGCGGGATGGTATTTTAAATAAGTAATAATAGTCATTCTAAACAGACAATCTTTAATTTTAAAGAGATGTCCTACTTATGAATGGAACAAATGCCTGCATTTAAATAGCTACAGAAACCGTGACCAATAGTGGAACGATATCTCATAATTTTGATATCTGAGGACCTCGTTTAGAATTGTCACAACACTATGTATTCCTGTCCAAAAGGATCACACATATTTTTCAGAGTGAAATTCAGTTCAGAAATATTTTTGTCACTTAAGAAAAACCTGAATGGTACATGAAATCCCAAGTTATACACGTAAAGAATAATTTACAATATTAGATATTATGATGAGCGCTATGAACCTCTTCGTGGATCTCCATATAAGTATAAGGCATTAAACTGTAGTATGAATAGAGTTGGAGCAATGATTTGAGTCATTTTAAAAGGTTCACTCTTAATCGACATTTTTTTTTTTATTCATACCCAATCACAAATGTTGAACTTTTTTAACAAACAAAACTCACTTTATGAACTTTGCTTACAGAATATTTTTTCTCTCGTCTTATAGCGCAAAATATGCAGCAAATATTATGCAGTACAGAACTACAAAAGCCTCGACATCAATGACAATGCCTAATATATTTAACACGTTGCACAACACGGGAAAATCAACTAAAATTGCGCATTGGTTTGCCTTCCGAAACCTTGTACAGGCTTGGGCGATAGCTTTTGCGGTAAGCTATGTTTAAAGTGCTACATTATTACATTATTAAAGAGAGGGGTGCTATGTCTACAAATGAAATATAAGTTTCAAATTTTGATTTGTTTTTTTTTTTTAAGTGCTTAGATATTTAAGAGTGTCTACGCTGAAATTTGAGATGATTTGAAAAAGACGGAGAATTGTGGTGTATTAAAAATGCTGCTGGGAGACATAATATTTTACAGGAAATTCAAAAATCAACCGCCTTCTCGCTCCTCAAAATGTATTCTCCTAAGATGCTCCCTAATCCTTAACTAATACATAGATATCTATGTGGACTTACTGACACAAGGGCAAATTTACCGCAAGAAACATTTGCGGCTTTTGATGGGGAATTGAAAAAATTGTTATATGAATTCTTTTAACATAAAAAGTTGACAGAAAGGGTAAAAATTATCAATAACTCGTAAAGTATTAAAAGAGTAATAATATCTTGTGATATGAAGGGCTTTTAATTCGCTTTCATTTAAAGTGTTAAGAAAGATAATCAGCGAGAGAATTAAAATTTTGCAACCGCCCTTCGAACCCGATTTTAATGATCGGTGAGCAATTCTCTATCACGTGAATGTTTGTCCCGACATAACGCTTAACGTACAAAATTACTGCTATAAGAACATTGGAGGAAATTAAAAAGTTCCAAAACTCACTCAAAAAGCAAAGCGAACATTTGTTTTTGAAGTTATTCAATTAATTGGCTGCATTTTCTGCTGATGCATTGTTTGCTTGACGATTCCTCGGCGTTATTTTTTGGAAACTCTTTTGTCAGTCATCTAAGTTTTCTTGTGTCAGGTTAAAACTAAAATATTGGGCAATTTGTGTTTGGGTGAAGGTGATTTTTAAGGTAGGGAGACAGGCGCATGGCAATCTAACACACTATACCAGTTTTGTTAGTTTGCGTGCACAAAATACATTACTTCCGCTCTAATTCACCGTCAACCAAATACTATGATTGACAGCCACTCGATTGTTGTAGGAGACTAACAATAAAAAAATGCTCACTTCAGTTTTTGACTTTTGAAACCTCTGATAAACCTTTTGTTTGCTGTTGTGTTTCAAAAGCCATAGAAACACAGAAAAGGTTAACAACACTTGGAACAGAAAAAAAGGATAAAAACAATCATAGAGTAACCATAAAATGATAAGATCCTTACTTCACTTCTGTTTCAATCATTTACTCTTAACAAATTTGTTATTCTGCTTATGTTCGGCTATGAAAAATAAGATATTTGTTCGATCCTTTCATAGAAAGTGTACTTTCAGTAGCTGAGCGGGCTAAGGCTTTGTCTTAGTAAACTGTGCCCTCTGAAGGACACCTAAAATTTGGTATAAACCAAGATATCTTGCTGGGATCAAAAACACAGTTCTGCAATTGTGTGAGTGTTCTTCATTTTGGAAAAATTACACGCCCACACTAAGTTATATTATAGGCGTGTTTATCCAAGTAAATGTGATGCATTTTGTTTTATTTTCTTTGCAGATTGTAATACAGTGAAAATCCTTAATTTGTGGCCTAATATGTATCTCATTATATTCTCCACATAATATGGAAGGGAAACTATTTTGAAAATTTTTGGGCCACTAGACATTACGAGGAGGCATAATTATTTAGTCCTTGTACCCTTAAATCTGCCACTGATGAAATTTATACATGTCTGTATGTCCGTATTTTTGTGTGTCTGTATTAAAACGACCCCAGTCACAAGAAATCCCTTACATCCACAAAAATAAAGCATTTATAATGGCAATGGCGCTCCCACAGTTTATGTAAGCAAAATATATCCTCTCTACGTCTTCAGCTTTGGTATATATTCATTTTGTTCAAACGTTTGCAACGCCCAGAAGAAGGTCTCAAGAACCCCACAAAGCACGTATTTACTTAATCTGCATTACATTCTTAGTAAATTTAGCCATTTGGCAGAATTATTGTAGATTGGTAGTGAATTTGAATTTGAATTTGGGTAAACATCGCAGTTAAACAAAAACTGAAAAAGTCTCCATTTTTTTAAGGATTACGACACCTTAGATAAAAATCTGATTGAAGAATTGTAATAGTAAGTATTATTGATACTAGAAGACCAACAAGGAGGGCAAAACAGATGCTTCTCGATGGGCCATAACTAATCCCAAACGGCGCTTAATAGACATAAGTGGCCATTATATAAGCTTCGCCTAACGTTTCTACGCGTTCGCATACTGAGCACCGAACAAAAATATTTATAGGGTTTCACAAGCGGTTTAAACACTTTCCACAACAGTCTGTGTACATTGTGTAGAAACATTATTTGTAGATAATAAGTAGCAGCTATCAGCTATCAAGTTGATGTTGATGAATTACGCCTATGGTTGGTCAAGCGAACAAAGTATAAGCTCATGCTCGGACATGTATTGTTGGTAGGTGACACAATACCTCTTCATGTTATCTCAAGTGCGGTGTGCGAATGAATAAATAGCGAATGAGTAATGGCAATTTGATATTTTATTCATTATTTGTCCTTCTCTTACTGCAGGTAGTAAAAAAAAACAGATTAAATTTTCAATTACTTAAGCCGATAACCAGGCCTTTATTCGTCAGTTAAAGAGTGGACACATAAACATCACTCAACGTTACATTCACAATATGGTTCATACTTAATTCCATTTGCTGTATGTTGTGCATACAGTATGCACACCACGTCCACATACCTTATATGTACATGGTCTACGAATATTTAAGTTTTTTATGCGATATTATTCATTCAGTCATTATATGGACTTTTCCAATTGTTTTGGTTGTGACAATGTGTGCGCGACTGTGAAGCTTCCTCTTTAAAAATAAGCAAAAAACGAAAGCTGTGATTTAAAGATATCCAGGAGTATTATATAATTTAATGTATCGAAATGTCCGTGTTCTTACACATAAGAACATATACCTATTTTAAATCGATATCATGTGATTATCGTATTGTATTTACTGATCACCGATGCGCTAATTTTATGTACAGAAATAGCAGCCGCTAAAAAAGTGGTGGCGGAGTCCTAATGGCAGTTCCTTACCATCTTGTTTGGCTTGTTTTAAACTGTCTTCTACATCTTTGAATTAGCAAAGATGCACTAGAGGTGCTCATAGGCCACCCTCCTCTTCCAATACAAATCGAAAAAGAGGCTGACCAGAATGCACTTCGATTACAGGATATTGACAAACAAAAACCGAATAACCTCACACAGGTCACATGATGATGTTGCCAGACTTTACGAAGGACCCAATGTTCAAAATTTCCGACTTTTCTTCAGAGAAGGTTAAATGAACCCATCTTTACCCAATAAAAATTTCGAGTAGGGAAACGTCGGAACACATACTCTGCTGCCTGCTTTCAGCAGAAGCAGACATCGCCTATTTAAGAAATATGTGACAACACCAGAGGAAATATGAAGCTTTGAGCCCAGGAAAGTTTTGAGCTACATTAAAATCCTACAATGTGAAAGCATTGTTCTCTGTCATAAACTTTATTTAAATATATAAGATCCAACATTTGGCCTAAACCAAGTTTTTTTCCTTTCCCTATTTTTTGTTTACTTATCAACTGACTGTAAAAGTTAATACTGAAATGAACCCAACCAAAATTTAGTTATTTCTCTTATTATACATATACGAGTATATTGTAAGTGGAGTTCTTTCTGTTTTTATATCACACAATTTCTCCTTGTTTCATATTTTTTATCAAATGACAAAATATGTCCAACAATATATTTATACCCGGCACCACTTGTCGTAAGAGAGTATATTAAGTTTGTGCAAATTTTTGCAATTCCTAAATGGAAAATGCCACACCCATCTTCCAAATCTGAATTGATTTAGCCATATCTGTCTGTCTGTCTGTCTATGTAAATTTTTGCCTAAAGTACAGGTCACATTTATTGAGACATTTCGCTCAAATTTAATACAAGTGCGGGTGTTGACCCAAAGAGATATTATATTGACAATGGACCGAATCGCATCATTTTAAGAACTCCTCTCCATATAAGGTCTTATTGTAAGGAAGTCTTTATGTCGCAAAAAATCGCAATTTTTAATACTATTTGACAAAAATTAATAAAGAACGAATTGGCTTAATATTTGGCTGTGGCGAATTTGTACCCGATCGGACCATTTTAGAACTCCTTTCCTTATAATGATATTTCACGAAGTAACTTATATGGCGGTGCCTCGGGATACAAAATGGAGAAGGATATGAAATGATCGGGCTTGACCGACTATAACATTTCCACTTGTTTTATTTTTATGTTGTAAGTATTAAACTACATGGAGAAAACATTACAAGTTTTAAACAGAGCCAAGCTGCCATTAACATGTCACCGAACTTATATACATTCGTATATATATCTCTGCTTATAATATCAAAACTTTATTGGTAGTATAGTTAATGGGCTCTTAAGTTGTAATTTTAGTGCTACTAAAAGTTTTACTGTGCCTGGGTAATTTTAAGCACAAGCCAAATAAAATTTTCTCATGCACACAAGAAAATGTCGTTGTAGTGCCATTTATGTATATATACTTGTACAAATTGACATAACTGTCTTTGAAGAATTTTTTTGTCAATTTTTGGCCCAAGGTGTTTTATAAATTTTTAATTCTAATGCATTCACGAAATTGTTACAACAATCTATTTTCAGCTTTTTCTTTATATTCTCCCTCGAAGTAGGAAAGTATATTATGTTTGTCATCCCGTTTGCGATGATTTCTTCTCTTTTGCGAAGTGAAAGAAGGGGTAAGATGTGGATCCCAAGGCAAGGAGAAGAAACCGTTTTTAAATAGATTCAATTGTGAACCTAATTAATAACAATTATAAAAGGTGATCATCATATAGAAGCATACTTAAGAAGGGGCCTAACTTAAGCAGTAAACAAACCCTTAGTTATATAGGGGTCATTAAATTGTTTCGACCATCTTTACATTGACTGAATATGTAGATTGAAGCGAAGTTTGAGATCGAATAAAACTATCACATCAGTACAGGACAAAACATTTTCAATTATTTCACCATACTCTAGAATACTTAGTTACATAAATAACTTAACATCATCGTATACATACAGTAATATTTTAAAGATTTTAGACCTTCAATAACTTCTTTGCTAGAATGTATAATATTAGGAAATATATCACAACTGTGGAGGAGAATAGAGCAACAGAGTCGGAGGATAGGATACCCCCACACTCACGCTTAGTATTAACATTTCCAGGGAAGGACATACTATTAGGATAAACCATATTCGCAAGGATGACTGGTAATTATTTTCAGCCCAAACAAGTAGTTTTGAAAAAGAGATTACAACTTCAGCTAAGTTAGAGAAAACATGGTCTAACATCATTTATTTTGAAGGTTGCAAACACAATTCATTTTGTTAAAGGAAAGTTTGAAATTGCGAAAAAACAAATTATCATTATCCAAATCAAGGATGGCTAAGCAAAGGTCGAATTGCTTATTGCCCGAAGTTATCACAAGACCAAACAAACAAAGGGTCATCATGGTTCGATGTGTATTTACAGTAACAATGCCAGACTTTGTATATGCAGTAATAAAGCAAAATTGATCAGTAAAAAAGAAAAAAAAAATTAACGGAATATTACGCATATTGCTTTATGTAAATGTCAACGAAGTACATGCGTGGAATTTCCAGACAGGGCACGACGTAGACTGAAATGAGGTATTGAAAATAATTAAAGGCTTGTAAAGTATTGTTAACAGGGTGGCTTGTTTGGTACATGCTTATACCCGCCTTGAAATCGAGGTCCAACAAAGTAACAGCCAGAAGAAAGTATCAAAAACAATATATACAATATATTCTTAATCGTATATAGTAAACATTCTCTCGGTAGTACAAATTGATATATCCACTCCGAAATTGGCAGACGTACGCAGGTTAGTATTGTAATTGAGCAAAATCGGTTGAAGAATATGTGCACAGTTAAATAAAAGTCTGGGTTTTACAATAAAAAATTGGAGCAAGACTCTGCCCACAATACATAACATTAAAGATACATTTGCTTGTTACTTATTGGTGGCAATCCCATATCATATCATTAATGTACCCTTCGATGTATAGTACAAGAATGAAACAGAACTCTATTTGCTTCGTTATTAACTTTTTGCTGCATGCAAAGCTCAGGAGAGGAGAAAACACATCTATCGTAGAAGTACTCATAATGTAAACGATGCTGGGCACTGTCTCTTGCTTGCTCCTTTGTGTCCATTGGTGCGAATAATAATTTTCAAGGCGACGTGTGCGGCATTGAGACAAGACAAGTGCCAGACAAGCGAGTTTGAATGGACAATGTAATACATTGTTGAACGGAAGCATACGTATATGGTCGTTTCCGTACAAAATAAAATTGTACTGAAACTATACACTCGTATGTATATGTTGCTTAGTTTGTGATATGAAACATGAGCCAACAAAGAAATATCTAAACTAAAACTAAACAAGGAAGAGGGAAGTAGTAGTAGTTATAATGCACGCGTGTTTAATATGTTGTTGCAGAAGGTGAATACGAAAAAGCGAAACAGGAAGTCGAAAACCAATGCATGTTTTGCTTCAACCTTGTCGTCTTCACAAGCCAAATAATAATAAATAAATGGGCGCGATATCATGCTGACACGTCGTTGAATAACATGAATTAAAAGAAAAACGAGCAAAAATGGGTCATATTAGGCGTATGCCAAATCTAGGATACCCATCACCATTATCCTCTTCCAAGATGACTGCTTCAAATGATAGGGAAATAAAATCTCAAAGTGTTTAAACTAACAAGCTATTATGGTTGTGGCAAAATCCATATACTTTACGCGCTCACTTCGCTGAGCGAAAGTACAAAACTACTTAATCGAAACTGTAGTTTTGAGATTTTCAACCAAAGTCTCCATTTTCTCAAGTATGTTGACAAAAAGACTGAAATATTCTTTGAGTTTCATATGGGGTTACGTCAAGTATTATGAATAAATCTCTAAATCAATATTTATAATAAGCACACTATGGTATACAATGTACACAAAGTCTTTGTTAATATTATGGAAAAAAATTTTATTTTTGTATCTCTTATGGTTTGTCTATTACAAACGAAAAACTTTACCCCCTTTTCAATACCAACATATATAGGAATTATTTGTGCACACCTTATACGGTTCAAGGCTAATACAAAATTAATTTTCACGTAAAATTTAAGGACCTTAGAAGTGGCGCGCTTAAATCAATGTAAATGCTAGATGAAGATTGTAGGTTACAAAATTTCAGCTTGATATATAGCTTTTTGCAGTAATGTGAGCAGTGAGGGTGGTAAAGAGGGAAATGTTTAAAGACACACGGACGGACAGAAGGGCTACATCGATTCGGCTATTAATGCTGTGATCTAGAACGCTCTATTTTATATTCTTTTGGCACTTACACACATTTGAATAAAACCAATGTACCCCACATGGTGGTGGGTTTGAAAACATTAATAACACAGAAACAACAACAAAATATAAAAAAATTTAAAAATAACTAATGTCTACAATAAATCAAATACGTTTCCTACATTTTACAGGCAGTGATTTTAATTAACAGCATTAATATGTGCATGGGCAAGAAATTGAATGCAAGTCAGGCTTTTGATAATACATGGAGTACAGCCACCGATTTGGAAAATGAATTAGAGGTAAGTCTTGAAGCAAAAGTAAACAAAGTTTGCCTTAGGCCAAATCTCAATGTCAACAATGGGCGTGACA
Source organism: Crataerina pallida (assembly GCA_949710015.1). NCBI lineage: Eukaryota > Metazoa > Arthropoda > Insecta > Diptera > Hippoboscidae > Crataerina > Crataerina pallida. The sequence goes on along the minus strand of OX453289.1, from coordinate 4,505,034 downwards.
AATCCCTATAGCTTGAGTATATCTTATCAACTAACAAATAGGATTCTGCGCCATTTGAGGCACCTGTCATACCGCCCGGCTCAATTCGACATTTTAATACAAGGGCTTCTTTTCAATATATATGTTATACCAATTTCAGCAATTTAAATTCATTTTGTAGGGTCTCTGACTCTACTTTTGGGTGCTGTAAAAAATGAACAAAATTAAAAATTCATTGTATTCATTATCCCCTGTTATGTGTAGGGTGTAGTGAAATATGTATAAGGACATCCATGTATCTTAAAACAAATCCAATTTAACGAGATATTTGTCAATATTCTACGTTTGGTTTTCAATACGTTCTCTTTAACATTCGTTATCAACCTTACACGGTCTGTCCGTGTGTACATCTCAGTTTTTTCCAGCGAGCTAAAAATTAGCACATATAATATATTTGCGTTGCATTTCATTTCGTTTCTTTAGTGTGTATCATCGCAACAGAAGCGTTCTCCTAAAAATACACCATACAGCAATGTTGGCGGCAATATTGGCCCTTGGTCACCATGGTCAGAATGGTCGACTTGTTCGCGTACTTGCGATGGTGGCGTTATGCAGCAAATTCGTCGCTGTCAAAATATTAATGGTTGTAAGGGGGAGAGTGTACGGTATCGTATATGTAATATGCAGCCTTGCCCGGAGCAGCAGGATTTTCGAGCGCGGCAATGTTCCGCTTATAATGACGTGCCCTACGATGGCACCTTATATAAATGGAGTCCACACTATGATTACGTGGAGCCGTGTGCCTTGACATGCAGGTTGGTTTAAAGCACATACTTTGACACACATGCTTATATATAAGTTTGTACATGTGAACGTTGTGTATGCATTTAAGCTGAACGTCCAACTTAATCTTACACCAACGTTCGCGTGTATATATTGTTATTGTCGTTTTTACGTCCTTGGTTGTATGCATGATTTGTTGCTTTCGACAATAGTTTGTGCCGTTATATGGATAAAAAGTGACTGAGTGACTGAATGTTCTCTAAAGCATTTAACGAAAGTTTCAGTCACTCTGTGGGACATGTTTTTTATTGTTGTTTGGTTATCGTCCCTTATTCCTGGTAGCCGCTTTTTATTCAAAGCGAAATGCGTATAAATCATGCTGTGGTGCCAGCAACAAAAAACACAAAAACAATTATTCAACAAATTTTCGCTGCTTGTTGCATGAAAATGCACAACAATACGGTGCACACTACATACGAGTACATGTGCACAACACATATGTTAATATTTATGCGACATATACTCGCACACACGCTCAAGTGTAAATTTCCACAAAATAATTTTTTTCTCCAAATTGATCACAACTGATTTGCGGTAAATTGAATCACATTTGTGGTTTTGCGTAGCATGTGCTCATTTGTGTGTAAAATAGCGGCACGTATGCTTAAGTTCTTCTTCTCCGGTTATAAATTTAACTTTTAATTTGTTAATTTGCGCACAATTATTGAGCAACGAGTGCCACAGGAATTTTTGTTCTGCACCGAGTCCGCGGTTATGTTAAAGCAACTTTTTTATGGTTTGCTTGTTGTTTGTTTTATTGTGACATAGAGGACGACCCGCCCATTTAAATGACGACAGTTCGCCAGAGAGTACCGCCGAAGATGGTGAACATTATGATGAGCTAAATGTTGTGGTGCAATTGAGTCCACGGGTGCAGGATGGTACACGCTGTCGCTCGGGTAGTTTAGACATGTGTATACAAGGAAAATGTTTGGTGAGTGAACTTTATTATATTGTGCACCTTAGCCATGGTGGTATACTAGGTTTGTCTTAAAGAAATGCTCATAGTTGCAAAAAATGAGACATTGAGCTAAAATTTGTTACAAATATTCCTAGTCCATGTGGGTAGATTTTTGTTTAAAGGGGCGGAAATGATCCAACGGTTGTCACGAATTACTGAAAATTCTCCAGCTGTGAACGTTTATACAACGCATCGCATTTTTAAATTGACCAGATTTTGTCCTTGCTCAAGAGTGAACGTCTCCTCCGGGTAGTTGCATACGCAATGACAAACATAGTATATCCTTACATCTTCCTTAGAGGCTATACAAAAACTATTCATACATTTGTGTTTACCAAAGACGGACTCAGTTTGGTACCAACCCTACCTTGTCGGGTCTCTGACTTCCTTCTGGGTGTTGCAAACGGAAGAACAAACTTAGTATACCCCCCACCTTATGTTGAGGGTGTAAATATGCTCAAAATCTTCTTCATTATCTCTATCTATCTCTATATTTAGAGACCTCTCTGAAATCTCTGACACCGGTTTGCCAAAGCAACAAACTAATAAAGGTTTTAAGCATTTTTGAGCACAACACATATTTAGAGGTTTTGAGTTCGTAAGGGTTAAAGCGTTTGCAGTAACGGAAATTGAATACCTAACCCGAGTTCGTTCACTATCATATATTTTAATTTCATATTATTTCTTTTCTTTCCAAATTTACATGTTATGTTATACACCAGAGAGTCGGTTGCGATTTGAAAATAGGTTCAACGAAAAGAGTTGACGGCTGCGGTTTGTGTGGTGGTGATGGTAGCTCCTGCTCTCAAGCTCTGCATCAATGGGAGATAGCTTCGATATCGCTGTGTTCAGTTTCATGCGGAGGAGGTAAGTATATCTAAAGAGTGACAAAAATTCACATTTAAATAAATCTAAATATCAGTTTCCAATGCAAAGTTGAAGAGAACTGAGTATTAAAAGAGAATCCTAATGTAATTTAATACCTTGCACTACTTAGTTCCATAAATTATGTAGCATCAGTAAATGTGAGGAATTATCACATATGTCGCTTCGTGGAATAGCACAAGGGTGTCCAAAAATGGTGCAAAACGATCCTGATTAAGCAAAAGACTATTCTTCATTAAATTTTGTCACAAAATATTAAGATCTAAGTTCCATCATAGACCTTTGCTTTATAATCAGATCTTTTATGGGGAGAGGTTCTAAATATTGTGTAATGCGACCTGTAGCTTGTGCACAAATTTACATGTTCATAAATGTGGATGTGCAGACGATTCACATATTGATTCTGAATCAATCGGTATAATTAAAAGTGGGTGTGGCATGTACCATTTAGGATTTACAAAACACCCTTTCGCCTCAAGTAATGTAGAGTATAAAAATGCTAATAAATAGGAATTATAAGGCTTTGGCATTAATAAACAGTTGAGCAAAATTCTTTTCATTCATACTAACTCAAGCATATCAAAATATTAAGATAAAGGCTTAGCCGATTAAACCCAGCTATGTTAGGCAGAAGGATATCAGTGTCAGAAAAAGTTCCGCCAAAATCTTTCAAAGCATTAAATAATTGCTGTTTAGTATACATCAACGACAATCTGAATATGCTTATCTTATCGTATATGTTATTTATTCATACAACCGGTTTCCATGTTATTGAAAATATTAACTGATTGTTACTGTCTACACAAGTGATGGCCCCTGTATCTGCCGCAAATGTGTGTTTATTTGTTGATTAAGTGTAAATCTGAGAAAAATATAGAATGAAGCTCAAGGTAAAATAACACGTTTGGGGAAAATCTGTGGAAATCAACGTTCTCATACATAAAAGAAATATCATATCATCATATACGGTTTACGTGCACAAAATGGGGAAATATTATAGGATTCTACACAAACATTATTACAGGCTAGAGAAGAAATGTATGTGTGTGAGTATTATTGTAAGAGAGAATGTCCAGATTATGATATATGTCTAATGCATTATAAAATTCATTAATTTGGATGCTTTTGCACAGCAATGAAAAAAAGTCACTACATGCCTGTGAATTGTTGTTATACCTTCTACACTGCACAAGATGGGGTATATGATTACGTATTCAGCGCCCAGTCAGATGTCACAACTAAGTCACAAATGTACTCGTTAGGGGACTTTGGGGCATCAGTTATCCATTTGTTGTGCAAGATTTGGCCAAAGCCATGAAGTATGTACAAAAGCCTATTAAGAATTTCAACATAAATGTGGTTGCCAGGGTAAATATCACGTATAGATTATGTACGTGTGCACTGTCTTATAATTAATTTCTCCGAGCCTCCTCATATTCATATAAATAAAACAAGGAAAATATTTATATGAAATGCTTTGAAAATTACAATATATTGAAGCTTGAGGATATTACAATCCACCCCGGTGCACCTGCCTCATGTAAACATGCTTATTAAAATGAGAAAGGGGAACTATTTGTCTTTTATGAAACATGGATTATTTAAGATGCGTGCATTTGATTGTCAAAAGCCTGTATGAGCTGTCTCCGCATAACACTTAACTTGCGTGTTTTATTTTTCCCTCCCTACATACAGTACTCCCATGCACTAGTTTGTAATTCTTATTTAAAGTAAAGGACTGATTTGCTGAAGGATGTCATTAATAATATAGAAAAAACTTTCAACATCATTTACATTTTAAAATAGTGTAAACGTAGACGTTTAAGTGAAATATATTTTGTTGAATTGACATATGTTCGTTTGCAGTGTTCGTTAACGAAAGGCCTCGTTATACCAAACCTAACACACGGATATCACTAAAACTACAATTACGACCAACAAAGGTAAATGTTATAGAGTGTCAAGTTCGACTATTAAATACCCTACACCACTTAGTTCCAAAATGTAAATTGCGAGTCAGTGTCATAAAATTCACCTCGAAAAGTCTTTGTTGGGAGGGAAGTTCTGCAAATGGCCCATTGCAAAATAGACCATTTAGTTTTTTGCGCACACAATTCTTGATCAGCATCAATAGAAAAATCGACTTAGCTCATCTGGCCGCCCGTGTGAATTTGTGCCTGACACGCCTGCGATGGTATCCTAAACCTTGCACCCGTAGCTTTCAGCACTCTCACAGTCACATGGTTTTAAAAATGGGCATAATCGGTCCATTCACTCGCTCACAACTTTTAAAATTTCAACATGCTGAGCCAGGCTATACATTACGAAGGCAGTATAATAAATTCAATTTTCAAATGAAAGCGAAATTAGTCCTTTATTTGTACATATAATAAAAATTGGACCAGTCGTTCGAAAGATTTATTAAAAAGAAAATGGTCTCATTTTAATACATATAATAATTTCTCATGGCATGATGCACACACGTTTATATGCATATTTGCTTTTGCATCATATTTTATACTTTCATCACCATTAAATGTTTTAGGTGGTGGGTAATTAAGACTTGACCTTAACATTTATACCGTCCACCTTAGTGATGAGGGTAAACTAATGCAACGCCCATAAAAAGGCGTCAGAGGCCCTACAAAATATATATATTCTTGATCAGCATTAAAAACTGAATCAATCTGGTCGGATAATAAACACGCCCACAATTTACCAAGAACCATATTCACCATAAAACTAGACTTGCAAGCTGATACGTAAAACATTCACTATTAGAGGATGTAATATATATATAGATATATATTTGCCACGCCCACCGTTGTGCATGTAGAGGGTATTTAAGATTTGGCCTAAGCAAAATTTAGTTTTCTTTCTAGTTAAAACTCTATTTTAATGGCCTTGAGAGATTTTTGGCGATTAAGCAGGAAACTAAAGTACAAATTTCTAAAGCAAATTTTAGTTTTAAGTTACGATTAAGCGCTATATCATATAAAAGAGACATAATGTTTTAAAGAAAATGAAAAAGTTACTACATCATTATAATGTGAAAAGCATAAAAATAATTGTCGGGAGGATGGATAAAATTTCACACCAGCATATTATATTTAAATATGGATTCATAAAAGTCAAACGGAGTATTTATACAATTGCGAATTATCGTTTCAGGCTATAAAATGTCACACGTGGTGTGCCGTAACCGTGTCTCAGGTGTTGAGGTAGAAGACGCTCTTTGCAATGTAGCCAATCGTCCAGAGCCAACCGTGGAATTGTGCAACACACACACTTGTCCACCACGGTGAGTTTTATATACAATTCTACACGATATACACAATACAATACAGCCAGGCTGAAAGGATGCGTTGCTTAAATACAATTATATGATTTTTCTAGTCCTTGCATGAAAATCATAATTTTTACATAAACTTAATAAAACATAACAATTAACAACAATCCGATTTTCCATCATATACTCGTATATATGTAAGCATACAATTCCAATTACTTACATTATTAAAAATCAATTGACATAATCACAGATATTAGAGAAAGGTTTGATGAGTTATTAACTGGAATGAGTACAATTCATTAAACCATCATTATCATTATTATTAAGTGAACGTAAATTAAGAGTGTTGGCAACTCAACTCAATGTATTCTAATAATATAATAATAATAACTTTCTACACTTTTTCACTTCCATTCCACTCTTCATATAATTTAATTTAATTTCAATTCTGACTACCACTCTACTCGATTCTCTATTCTGTCACAGATGGATAGCAGATGAATGGGGTCCATGTAGTCGACTGTGTGGTCCTGGCGTACGAGAACGTATGGTGGTGTGTGCCGAAGAAAATAATGGCATAAAAACTCGGGTAGGTATTTAGAAAGACTAACAAAGTTATCCATTCATGAATTCCCTTGCACAAGTTCACTTAAGTCTGCATCGGAACACACAAACGTAGACATTGCCAGTTAATTGTACAATATTTAAGAACTTTGGGGTCGCACTTCACTCAACAGTACGCTCATTTAAGCTGAAACACAATGCATTGGGGTTGAGGGAGAACTGCAAACGAACAGCACACAAACATGTTGGTTCAATATGTAGTAGTACAGACAAATTACGCAAAGTAAAGGACCGCTGATTGATATATGTAATTGAGCTGAATGAAGGCCCTAAGGCCTACTTAAGTGGTACCTGGGACATAACAATTTCGTATTTTAATACGAATGCACCCTTGAACGTTTTTCACCATCTGTCAAAGTCAAAACATCGAAAAAGTTAAACATTTGAATCGCGGTGAAGTTCACAAACGAGCAACGTTTGGAAATTATTAAAAGTTACTACCGTAATTCTGAGTCGTTTATTCTAATTTTTAGGCACACGAATCATCACACCAGACAGGCTGTCCGTGCTCTTGTGAATAAATTCCAATCAAAATACTTACTATTGGATGTTCGTGTGCCCCTGAGATAACACATCGGAAAAGTGATGAAATAGTGCCCCATTGATGGTCAAATTCCATTCTTAAATGTATCGCGTGTACTGTACCTGGAATAAATTTCAGCCGAATATCTTCATTTTTCTGCGTTTCATTCAAATACAAAATTGTTATGTCCTTATTGAATTCTGCACAAAAAGTAATGTGGGCGCATCTGTTATTCGACTAAATTTCAATTTTATAACACATTTTTTGTGGTTGATGGGTAGATTTTTGTCATTTGTGAGCACGGCTCTCAACCGATTTATCTGACCGACCGTGAGAGTGCCAACAACAAATATACACACGAACGTCTATATCCAGATCTATTCAGATTTTGATGCTGATCAAGAATATATAAATTTCGATGTCGATGGGTATAAAAAGGAAGTATATTTCTAAGAAAACCCAATTCTGTAACTAGGTGTCATATGTATTAATACATGTAACGTTTGATTCGTTAAAATGAAATTTACTTTTTGTGATTGTAGGTTGCAGATATAATGTGTTCTTTGCCGAAGCCAGCACTTCAAGATCAATGCATTCTGGAAGAGTGCCCAAAATGGGAAATTGAAGAATGGACTGAGGTGAATAATAATAAATTGTTTGCTTAACTCAAGTGATTCTGGGTGTAGTTCAAGAATAAAGTCTGAAAGACTTGACTGCACTCCCATTTATTTTTATCAAATACTCGAAATTAATGTTTTAATGGGGGCATCGGTATTTTCTCATCCAGTTGCGAACCAGAAATCATTACATTAAAAAAGCAACGAAAGAAACATGTTCACAACATTTTCTTGGTTATTTATATTTGTTTACTTGTTAACTAACATACATACTTGAGTTTGTCTGGAATAGTCTGGAGTTATTATACTTCTTTCATAACTGTCGCATTGTCACATACAATGTAGTACACGTTAAAAGATTGGTGTTGCGCAGAGTTGAACTTAAATAAAAGTCTGAGGCATGACGTGTGTATAGGAAAAATATATAAGAGAACATGCATGTGTATGTGAAAGTGAAAAGAATTCATTAACAATGTGTCTGTGCGTTTATTTTACATTCATACGTTATCTAGTGCTCTGTATCCTGTGGACAAGGTATACAAATGCGCGGTGTCGAATGTAAATCACCTGACGGCCGTCTGAGTGCCAAATGTGATCCAGTAACAAAGCCCTCCAGTGTTCAACAGTGTGCTAATATTATTACATGTGACGGCTCAGCATCAAGTGATGGCGGCGGCACTATTATTGTGGGTAATAGTAACCCACGGGTAAGCCTGCTAATGCTTTCTATAACATTTCTAAGTATTTATTATGTTTTCGTATCGTTTCAATTGTTAAAGGATGTCATATCCAATGGAAAAATGCATCCTGATATGGAAGAGCACACTGATGAGGATGATGGGGAAGAGGATGAGGATGATTCAGCGGATGTAGAAGATGATAATATATCAACAGATGATGGCCTTGATGGCTCTACATATAATGATCAGCCACTTGCTTATTCGCATAACACTTTAAACCAATTACACCAAGAAGAGACAGATGGTCCCAAAACTATGCGCCTAACAGCAAATAATGGTGGTTATGGTGCACGTCACCAAGAATACGAAAATGAAAACGAACCTTCTGAACCAACGTAAGTAAAACAAATGTTTATTAATCTTCATAAAACCAAAATGTTGACTTGAATATAATCCACTTAATAATGACACCCGTCATATATAATCAAAGAAGATTAGTTTGAAACAAGGAAGAAAACTAAATTTGGCTTTGGTCAAATCTTGAATACTCGTGACAGGTACATGATTACGCCATCTAATAGTGTATGTATTACGATTAATTGAATTTTACGCTGCTTGTTAGCGTGACCATTATCCAATACTCTAATTATTGATAGGTATCATAAATGGTAATCAAAATATGTATACCCGCACCTCAATAGCTCAATTTTTGTTAGGACAAATGTTTGATAACTTTTCCTTTTAACGACTCTTAACGTATATATTAAATATAAACTCGAAGGTCGAATTCTGCACCAAAGAGAAGTGCTGTCAAAATGTTGCCCGAACCCATTATATATGGTTGTCATTTTGATTCCGTACACAATATTAAATTCCGAAAACAAAAGGATGGTGGTTGGTAAGGACCTCAAAGTCTAGGGGTGGGAATTTGGGCTTACACATCACATTCTATTTAAAGTAAGTGGAAAAGTACTTGAAACGTCTGACCAAACTTCAGCACAATGTAGGACACTAATGCGACCGTACGCTGAACAACAATAAACAACGTTCTGTAGCACTAAAATATATTTTTATACTTCTTCATGGGTTCCAAATGAAGTTTAAGTTAGAGTTGTCAAGCAAGGCAGTGCCAAAGAAAGGTCCAGTCTCGAAATGGGAGTAAAACGTATAAATTTTTTTTAAACCATTTAGTGACAGAGTCAACGTCATGTCTTTATCAGCCAACCTTTCTTTGGCGACTACAACATGATTACGCACGTCTCCTCAAAACAATTATTTACGAGAGAAAGTCGAAATAATTTTCTTTTTGGCATCAAAACTACTCCCGGCATCAATTTATGTACTTTTGGCAAACAATTGCAAACAAGAACGACTATTAGACGCGTCAAATTGGCGGCAGTCATTTTACTATACTGCACTGTAATCGGATTGTACGATAGATCATTTTAACCGCATAAACAAACACAACTGCGTTTGTGTGCATATGTTATCAATTCTTTGTTGAAATAATAAAGAATTCTGTCACATTTAATGTAACATTAATTGACGGTTCTTGGTCGTTTTTATTCATTCTTATACCCACCATCATTATGTACAAACGCCAAAATGGGGCGACCCCCCTGAGAATATACATGTATTCTTCATCAGCGTCATAGCCGAGTCATTTTGTCTGCCTAACCGTGTGTCTTTCTACGGTAATGCTCACAACTTGAGAATTTCAACGTTCTTTATATGTCAATTCCAGTCAATTAAATGACGATTAAAGAAACGAAAGTTCTATTTAGAACATTCTAATGGCAGATAAATGAAGTAAGTTGAACCACAACATTATTTACGCAATGTCTCAATAACATGAGCTTTACACATATTTACATGAATGCACAGCACGTGTTGACTGCTTTTGTACAAACATGTGCACTTATTTGAAAATTTCATATTCCTCCTGAACTCCCAAATCGAGTGTCTTAAAATTTAACAGAACACTGCGTATTAGTTGAAATTTTCTTTGATTAGACCACGCCTCTTCTGAAAGCCTTAAATAACTTCAAAATGGGTCAACTCGGTGCAATTTTACAAAACAAATAGTACAGCTTTTGGAGTTTTGGGCCAGATAGCAGACACGCCCATAATTTACAAAAACAACCTTATTCAACTTAAACGTTGCTACGTAATACAAACACATCTGGGTGGGACACCCACGGTTTGTATACATACATGTATATGTGAAGGGTACTTAAGGTTTCGCCAAAACAAAGTGTAACGTTTTTCTTACAAGCGTTATGTTTTATTTGTGTTCTATTGCAGATACATAAAAGACAACGAGTGGTCACAATGTAGTGTCACCTGTGGTGAAGGTATACGTAGACGTGCCTATCGGTGCAAGATTTTCCTTGAATATTCTCGCACCTTGGCCATAGTGAATGATTCGTTATGTGAGGGGTCGCGGCCACATGACGAAGTAGAGCGTTGCGTTGAAGAACCATGCATGTTGCCCTCACATGGCTATGAAGAACACTACCCACGGGATGCAATTAAGGTGGGAGTGTCTGAACCGGGAAAAACGTATGTATGGCGCGAGCAGGGTTACACTTCGTGTAGTGCTAGCTGTTTAGGCGGTGTCGAAGAGCTTATTATAAATTGTGTGCGTGAAGATAACGGCCGTGTAGTTTCCCCCTTCCTGTGTGCTCCAGAAACAAAGCCAGAATCACGTGTTCGGACCTGCAATGATCGTCCCTGTCCGCCACGTTGGAATTATTCGGACTATACACCTTGTTCTAAATCATGCGGCATAGGCATTAAAACGCGTGAAGTTCAATGCATTCACGAGGTAACGCGTGGCGGTGACAATACTATGATGGTACCGAATAGTATGTGCCCTCAACCACCACCAGCCGATCGCCAATATTGCAATGTGTTAGATTGTCCCGTGCGGTGGGAGGTAGGTGAGTGGTCAAAATGTTCACACACTTGTGGTTATGGTATTAAAGAGCGCAAAGTCGAGTGTAAACAAATAATGGCCCAGGAACATAAAATTGAACGACCAGAGTCCATGTGTCCCAGCGTTAGACCGTCTGACAAAAAACCGTGCAATGTTAAACCCTGTCCGCCAGAAGATCCTAAGCCGGTAATTCAAATTAGTAATACCACTCACATCCAACATGATCCTAAGAAGTCGAAAATCACTCTAAAAGTCGGCGGTGCGGGTGTAGTATTTTTCGGTACACAAGTGAAAATAAAGTGTCCGGTCAAACGTTACAATCGCACCAAAATTAAGTGGAGTAAAGATCACAAGCCGTTAATCAAGACAAGAAAATTTAAAGTTTCCAAAAAGGGTGCTCTGCGCATCTTAGATATAACATTTCGGGATGTTGGTGTGTATTCGTGCCATGCAGGTTTAAGTAGTGCCGAAATACAGATTGATGTAAAGGCTAAACCGGGTCAACAGTCGGAGGATCCTGATAGCAGGCGTGACTCTGGTGAGTCTGAAGAATACAAATCATCGATAAATATTTATTAGAGTTATTTAAATAGATCGATTAGTAAGAGAACGAAGTGGTTTAGAAGCGTTGACTGCAGCCGATATGACCGCTTCGGATAATAGGTGAGCCGTTTCAAAATTTTACATACATTTTATTATCTAAGTAAATTAAAATGAAAGTTTGTATAACTGGAATATGTTTCGCATATATTGTACAATTTATTGATTTTATTTTTTACGAAACTATGAAAGGCTTAATAATACTTCATGTGTGTGTGTATATTTTCTTCCTTTAGCCCAAACTACTTAGATTTTAACATAATCAGTCAACGACCTTTTGTCCGCCTAATATAAAGTATTTCTCACACTTTCAAGGAGCACCGCATGTGCAAAAATTGTGTCTATTGTAAAAGAATTCACAAATTTTGCAAAAGCAGAGTTATTGGAATTTCATATATAAAAGACGAAAAGCAGACCCTCGCATAAAATAAATTACAACTTAAACTAAATGAATGCCTTGAATGATGTCTTCTTTAGTTGTTGAATATGTTTAGTATAAGCAACCCTTACGAATGCCAAATATTCGCCATGAATTGTAAGCACTAGATAATTACCCATTACTGTAAGGGCAAATTTTTAGGATGCCTATCGAAACAGTCGATTCCTTTTGAGTATAACTCACGAACACTCCAACACATCTCCTCATTTCTTTATAACAAAAGAATTCAAGAGTGATGAGTATATCTCTAATTCTCTATTTCTTTACTTGTGCATTTTTTATTTCATTCAGAACGCAAACGTCACATCGCAAACACCAACAACAACAACAACAACAACAGTTAAATGGTCGAGAACGTAGCGGCCGCAAAATTGATGGCGTACAGCATGCGGATAGCAGTAGAATGGAAGATGAAGTAAGTCTACACACACACACACACAACAATAACGAGAACTGTAACAATATTTATTTAAACATTGTCAACAATGGCCTCTGTCTGTCATTTGTCCGATTATAGTCGGCAGTTAGTTTATTTTATTTGTGTATGTCTTCTTCCTTCAATATTTATTTTTCAGGATACTGCCCGTAACTACAAATTCCTATAAAGATATATAAACGACAACCAGAATTGTAAACTATTGTTGCTTAAAAGTGATTGCATTACAAATATTTGTATTTCCCTTCAAAAATATGATTTGTTGTTGTTGTTGTTGTTTTTCTTTTTTTTTTCTTTAGTCCGATTACCAGCGGATATTTAGGTTAATCGTCATTTTCTGTTTATTTTTCTCTATCGTTGCGAAGAATTGCGAAGCTTCAAGACATGTTGCAATTATATAGAAAGCATGACCTTTTTTGGTCGTGCCCCACCAGGAGGCATTTTAGATCAAATTTCCCAAATAATATGTGCGTGCGTATGCACATTTGATATTTTTCCCAATGCCTAAAAAATGGACATTTTAAATCTCAAAATCGCCCTCAAAACAGAATTTCTAAATTTCTTGCGTGACATTAAAGCAAATTTTAGTTATAACTGCGCTTTTTGTCATACCCAGAAAGCGATATATCGGAAAAAATGGAACGAGCCCATTCAATATTTTGTGTTCGCTTCATTGTACAGCATATTTTTACATAGAGTTGATACTTCTAACTAGAAAAATTACGTACCACGAATACTTTTTATACCCTATACCACATTTGTACAAGGGTACAGTATAGCTGAGTTGATTTTGATGTTGACGGAAATACGGCTTGACAATATAAGGTCCAAAAATATAAAGATTAAATGGAATAAACAAAACAGCTTTTAAAACAATTTATTTTTGCACCTTTACACTCCACTTTCTTTATTTTCACTTTCGTATGTAAGATAAAAAGTAATATTTTGCAGGTTATGTTAAAACTCTGTTGTAATAAATAACGCACACACACACACACACACACACACACAAAGCAGTCAAGTTAATGAATTTGGGTTCTGCATTTGTGAGAGTTATCCGAATTTATTTCCAGGAGTGAACAATTAAGTGAAAACACCTCGAAAAGTGTTCTTTGATTTATTCTGCATCTAATTAAATGAAGTTTTTCTTCAAAATGAAATAACGGAAATTATTATTATTAGATTCGACTGAATCCTAGGATGACTTCCTGTTTCTGTCGGACTTTATGTAATAGTTTGTTTCTTAATTTACAATAAGTAACAATCTTTACAGACACACAGGCCCAGACTATGTATGGATTGTATGCAGTAGTCAGAGCGTTCGTGTATTTGTGAATATTTTTTTATCATGGATTTTGTATCATTTAATTTCCTTCTCTTCCGCAAACATTTGTATATAATAATGTGTATACATTGTGTGTGCGTGTGTGTGTGTGTGTGTGTGGACCTTATATTAAGTACATACATTTTTAGAAACCAACACGTGTTGTACACAGAAATATGTTTATTAACAAAACATCTACACATCGTTTTATATTGTAGTGAACTTTTCTTTCTGTCTTTATATGTGTGAATAGTTGGTTTCGCTGCCGTACACTGTTTAAAGGATTGCACACATTGCACTAACTTCGCATGCAAAAGGGAAAAGAGGGTTGGAAATAATATCATTGCTAGCCCTAAAAATGTATTCCGTGTTTCTACCTCTCCGTTCCTTCTAAATAATTTATTTCACATGATAGCGATATTTTGTCTAGATTTACTTGTCTCTATGTATATGTGTTTATTGTACCAGTGAAACTCTTTTTGTAATACAATGAAACGTGCCTTCACGTAAGTTCGCCACGCGTCGTGGTGAATGCGGTTTATTTGTGAAATTCCAGTGAATTCATTTGTAGGGTAAAAATATTTTCCACAAAATTAAAATTCTTATCCGAATTATATTTTATATGCATTTTTATTTCAATTGAAACTTTATTAACGACATATGAATATTATGCAGTGGGTATCTGTGGGTATCATTATTATGTAACAAATAGAGAATCATGTGTTCATAGTAGACCGTATAATATTTTGGAATTTCGGAAAGTTTGTTCTTCCGTTTGCAATACCATGAAGAGACCCTACAAAGTATATATATTCTTAATCAGCGTCGAAAACTGAGTCGATTTAGATATGTACGTCCGTGTGATGCCTCTCTTCTGGGAGTTGCAAACGGAACAACAAATTTAGTATACCTTTATCACTAAAGTGAAGGGTATAATGAGATATTGAAACGTTGAAGTAAAAGTGTTAGGAAATCGGTACTAAGTTAATCAATATTTGTATAAAGAATTGAATGAAAAAATGCGTAAAACTTTTTACACCCAACACCTCAGCTATATTAATGAATATGTCAGAGGCATTCTCTCTATCGTGAATACTTTGCATTTTCTAAATTCGTAACAGAACCAACATGTCGAACTAGACATGTTGTCATGTCTGACAAACAGCCGCTTATTTAGAATATGTCGAGAGTGTCAAGGGCTTTCGTTGGCTTGTGGTGGACATGGGTAAATGTAGGTAAAAAATATGTGTAAAAGCTATTTATTTATAAACTTTTAAAATTTATATGTAAACTTGTACGTCTGTTCCTTAAATTTGGATTCACTTGTTGTGTAATTGTGCATTTATTGAATCATATAATTGTTTCCTTAGCCTACAATATATCATTTATGCTTGAATTTGTATTTTTAATGCTGTCGTCCACAATCTAACACCTTCACGTGGCAACTCTGTGGTTATGTTGCGAACACAAAATCAAGCATTCGCAATTAATGCAACGGGCGCAAGATGGCTTACCTCAATCCGCTACAGTCAGCAGTGGCGGCACCGGACGACATACCAACGCTCTCCTAGCCATGCCTTACTTTCAGACCTTGCTAGCTAATCTACAGGTGAGGTAGTTTTTATTTTGTTTAAAAACTAGACTTCATATAACATCAACATCAACATCACGATGACACACGACATATTTGTTGTTTTGTTGATTATTTCTTTTAGCCTTTTTTTGTTGGCGCAATACTGAATTGTTGTTGACCTAATTGTCTTCTACATTTTTTTTTATCAATTCGCCCGGTTGTTGTTTCATTGTTTTTATCACATTTCATATGTTGTGTATTTGCGTTATCTTAACATTTATATTACAATTATTCATGCGCCTACGGATACACAGAGCGAATGTTATGCAAAACTTGCAATTCTTTCTTTAACGTCTTTATTATAATGTAGTACGTGCTGTTCAACCACATACACTCTAACATATGCATTAACACTGCTTTACTATTTTTATACCCTGAATCGATTTAACCATGAAATTTGATGAAATATTTTTTGAAATATTTTTTGCTCGCTCTGTGTAATCCCAAAATCATTTTATTATATGTTTTGGTTGGTTTAAGTTTAAGTGACACGTAGAGTAAATGTTGTTGTCACCGTGCTATTAAATTCATAAATAACTGTAAATGCCTATTTTGAGGGTAGCTTCACCGCATCACCACTACAACTATTTAGTTTAACAAAATGTCAAGTTTGCTGTAAATTTCTTTTGTAATCTTTATTGTGTTTGATCTTTGTACACATTTTTCCAATACTGAACTACTGATATTTGTGGAAATATTCGAAAGGAAACAGCGATGATTCTATAATTATGTACGAGTATATATCAGCATCAAAATCTGAGTCGATTTATCAATGTCCGTGTACCGAATGTCTCTTGTTGAAACGCTCAGTTTTGTTATAGACACTTTTGTCACCACAAGCACTGCTCCTTTCCCAATCACAATGATAAAAATGCATTGATAAAAATCCTCGAAATCTATCTATGCATTGAAAATGGGCCAGGTCGGGTAACAGACACGATCATGATTCATAAAAACCCCTCTTTGGAGGTAAATGCACACAAACATGTATTTTAATGGTTATTAAAGGAGGGCTTTATTACATATATGTCACACGCGGAGGTTTGCGTATAAATGTTTATAAATATTTATGTTAGTGATCACCATCAAAATATGGGTTCGTCTACGTTCTTGTGTCTGTCTGCCATTGCTGTTACCGCTCATAAATTAGAGATTTTGTTTTGAAATTTTCTACAAAAAATCTTTGAAATATCTGCACACAAGTTCCTCTTTCAATTGGGAGATCTTGATGAGCTACGTAGGTACACATAAACATAATCAGGTGCCTGCCACACCCATTGTTTTAGTATCGTTATTTTTTTCAATAAATTTTCTTTGTTGTCCGTTTTTGTTTCCTTCTTGTTTAATTGTTCCACTCTAATTAATTCTTTTTAGAATTTCATTACAATACAATACACATACATGAATACACATGGAAACAAAATAGCCAAACTGATATTTCTATACTTTGGTGTGTCATTCTTCCATATTATTGTTTAATCCGTGTTGTCTTAAGTAAGTGAAAATGTTATGGTCGGTCAAATCCACCCAAGTCCGACTTCTATTATTATACTCTACACCACATATGGTGGATCTTTATAACGCCTAAGCGGCAGTCCGCTGAGAATTAAAATCTCTTGACCGCCCGTCTGGGCGTGCCTTAACCCCAAGGATGCACTATTACAAATGGTTTAAATGGCAATATTTTGAAGACCTTTCCCCATTTGTTTCAAATAAGCCTTTTTATGACGAAATTACGAAACTCTTATAATTTTTTGACAAAGCTTGGTCAAACTTAATTGACTCTGACAACTTTGGACGCAATCGTAGCATTTTTTGATACTCACCCCATATAACGTTTTATTATAAAGGAAGTCATTCTACGGCAAAAAGTAGTAATTCTTAATAGCAATCTGCAGGCAGAAACTAGATACATAAGTACAAAATTTTAGTTCAATATATCAAATTACAAGACCGTGAACCTTCCAATATATGGACATATACACGGACATGATTAAATCAATTCAGATTTTGATAATAAACAAAAATATATATTCTTTGTAGGACCTCTGACGTCCACTTTTGATTATGACAAACGGACGAACAAAGTTATATGAAGGATGCAAAAGTTACAATTCTCAAATTTTTTAATAAAAATTTGTATATGACGCTTAGTTTGTCTAAAAACTAATTTTGAACCGAATTAGACAATTCTTAGAACCTCTCTCTCTCTAAAGATTTTTCACGATGTGACTTTTTCGATAAATACTAGAACTCACTGATGCAATTGAACAAACTATGTATAGTGCAACATAAAATGCTAGTCAGTAACAAAGTAAGTGGTGTAGGGTAGGTAGGAAATGGTGCGGCTTGAATGATTATAACATTGCTCCTTTGCGAAATTTGAATCCGGTCGTAAAATATCGATTTCGATTACAAGCTTGTCAAAAAAAGCTGCTAGTCCCTAACTAGCTACCTGATTGTAGTATTGATAATAGTGTAAATGGAGAAGGTAGCAATTTTTAAAACTTCCTTCCACATTGATCGCAAAGTACTTAATGAAAGACAGAACGTTGAAAACTGACACATTGACACAAATATTATTGTTAGAGTTTTTCGTTCATCGGTGCAGGGCATTCAAGGTTGAGTCGAAGCCAAATTTAGCTTTGATGCTGTTTTTTATTTTTTTTATTTTCTCTTCCTCCTTTAACATTAATATTGCAACTGCAATTACAATTACAACTATAACACAAATTATAAACATACAACTACCGCCGGGGACACTGTGGACACTCCAACATATATAAACAATTAAAACTGCAACAACTGCATTTATGTCGTTTTGTTGTTTCATCACAACTGTGACTATCACATGCAACTCTTCAAAAACAACAACAATAACAACTACCACACCATTTTCACTAGGTAATAATAAAACCCCAAAAAAAAACACATACGTTTGCTTTATTTTTTTCTTGTTCCTTTAATTTTGTTTTCGTAAAGTGTTCGTTCCTATACCGGAGCCTTTGCATTTGTATACCCACCATTGTACGCATATGCGGGCGTAAGTCAATTTGGCAAAATATTTGTAGCACCCAAAAGGAGGCGGCAAAGACCGCACAAAGTCTATTTATTCTGAATCAGCAACGAATACTGAGTCGTCCGTTTGTCCGTCTGTCCCTGTGTGTGTGTCAATCTTCTGGCCGGCAAAATTGAATTGTCCATTCTAAACTTAACCGAAATGTTGATAATTGTCGTAAGCAAAGTCAAGCGCAAAACTGAAAAAGAAACATTTCTTAAAAAAAAAAATTCCGTATTATTTATTAAGTACAGGAAATATATCGACATATGCACTCCTCGGGAATCTTTCGTGCATGGATCGGTGGGTATTCAAGATTTCCCCTCAGCCAAATGTAGTTTTTTATTTTACTTGTATAGACCACTACTCATATTTGTACATAACACTATGCAGACCATTCATAATACCCGCTTAATTTATGTTTTTGGTAATTTTTGACATTTGTTGCTCCAGCTTGTGCATAGAAATTGTTGTATTACAGCCAAGTTTGTATGTGCATGTACGATATTTTAAGGATAGCATTAACGACGTCATCATCACTTCGGTGAATAAAATAAAATATTTTTTATAATTCTTTATTAATCACACGCTTTATTGTGCCGTACACCACATAGTTCTTATGTGCGATTGTCTGTAACTCCTAACGGCCACACTCACAGATCAAAGTCAGAATCAAAATCTATTTCGGTTCAACCATGTCCGTCCATTTTTTATGTGACCAACGTACAGGTTAATGAAAGTGGGTCTGATTGGTACATTTTTAGGACCCCTTTATATCACGAAAATTCGCATTTTTTAATATTTCTTAACAAATATAAGTGAAGCATAGTTAATCAGTCTAATAATTGACTGCAACAAATTTCAACCATTTTGCATATTCTTTGGAACCCCTTTCCATAGAACGTTTTTTTACAAAATGACTTTTTATGACAATAACTCGAGTTTACGGATACGATTAAATTAATTATATCATAAATTGTGGAACTAAGTGGTGTAGGTTATTAAATGGTCGCGTTTAACCGACTATAACATTTGCTCTCATTTGTGTGTTTTTGTCGAGATCTATATAAACTTTGTCGATTTCTTGATGAAATTATTCCAATCAACATAGCGACGCCAAAGTTTACCCACATAAAAGTTTTACAAAAAACAAGAAGAATTTCTTTATATTTCAATTTTAAATTTACTTGATACGTTTATTACAGAGTTATGTCAATTTGATTGCTGCTAATTTGGGATAAACTTTAGTCGCTTTAGTCAAAGTCAATTATCCAAAGTTGTGTATATAAAAAAAAAAAAAAAAAAACGCACCTCGTATAAACTTGTAGAATTGTTTAATTGTATAATAAAGTAATTAAGTTGCGTACTAACCTAACAGTAAAAAACTTAGCATTGCTAAGTTCACAGATAAAATATTTGTTTACATTAAAATTAGAAGAAATAATTATATATGTAGATGAAATATAAAACAAATGATATTTTTGATAAACAAACTTTGTTCCTTTGCGTAAGTGAGAGCATGTTATTTGTGTCCTTGTACAGCACATAATTGCCGTGCTCTTCATTATAAATAAATTGTATTATAATATATAATTTATTATTACTTTTTAAAAAGATAAATTTAAGGGGGTGGCTATCGAAGTTGCTAGAGCTGATATGTATGTGGTTCGACCGCATACAAGTTATTAGTTGATCCTGTAGAGGAGTCCACAAAACGTCCTTTATTCTGCATTCATACACTGGCCCATTATTCACACACAGTCAATTTTCGGGCAAGGGTCTAGATAAATCACGCATTCTTACAATGAAATGTCAAATCAGAGTTGATTGCATGTATTTTAAGACTACTTTTAACTTTACAGTGTGAATGCCTTCATTCACAAGCAAACCAATCATTAACATTTTCCAAGCAATCACATGATTGTGCTGCAATAATGCAGCACTGTAAGATGCATGTGCACGCATTCTGTCTGGCTCGCAATCATTCCCTTGTTTGTGCAAGTGAATTTCCCCAGAAACTACAGAACTATTGTTGATTGTTATTGCTCTAATAAAACTCTAAAGCTTCCTAAAAATAAACACTTGAGCATGTTGCCAGAGCTCCATGGTAAGGGGGTGAAATAACATGGTTATGTTTATTGCTTTTTTACTGGTATCCTACATGTTAAGCAAGTGGAAAAGGCACAAAGCCACCTTCGCAAGCCAAACGTAAATTTTTATTATAATTCAAATCAAATATTGCAAACTTCTATAAGAATATGTGTTTATGCCACAACATTTTAATGATGATTTGTTCATGAAGCTCAATCGAGCATAAATTGTACACAACTTCAAATTATAACCAGCTTTTCGAGATGTAGCATTTCCAAAGAACACAAAGGGCCCCAAACAACAGGATTCAACTTATATACACATCACAAATATTGTAGTAGATACTTATATAAAAGGTTGAAGAATTTACTGAACATACATCCATTTCAATGTTTGCTTACGATTGTAAAGTACGCAGTGTGCGTGGCACTATCTCTCTTCGGATAATCAAAGAATTGAATCAAGAAAAGAAAGCAAAACAAATAAGCAGACAACTGTTGATGATAGTTGAGAGTGTTTCTTTCATTATCAACAACTTATATAAAAGTGTATCCTGATTATGTGTTTTATAGCCTGAACATGAACAAAGTGCATACAAAATTTGTTAATCCGCAACACCCAGAAGGAAGTATACAAAGTGACCAGCTTCAAAATCCAAGTCGATCCAGACATTTCCGTCCTTGCGTTCGTGTAAGAAGCCTTTCTAGGGCTTAACTTTAAATCTTTCTTACAGTGTCCTTTGAACGATTCTGCCCAATTTTAATATAAACCAATCGAAATCCGTATTTCTAAATTTGGAATCAGGAGTAGGACTTTACCCGGATATGCGAACATGGTTAATTCGAATTAGTATTCGGACTATTCAAGCCGAACACCCATAAATACCAAATCAATTTAAATAGCGATCTACGTGCAGAAACATAATTTCAGCCCGTGAGAGTGCAGACACCGACATACACGCCTAGATCGACTTCGTTTTTGTTGCTGATCAAGAATGTATATATTTTGTAGAGACTCGTTTTGGGTGTTGCAAATAAAATGACAAATTTAGTATACCCCCATAAAAAATAAGACCATGTATATACATATAATTTAATACATCATTGCAATTAATTTGTTATGTGAAACATGGTGATTCAATTAAATAATAGCATAACATTTCACTCTTTGTGTACACATCTGTTTGTGATTTGTATTGAATGGCTGGTAAATTAAATTAAATTATTTCCTGGTAGTATTACCGACCAATGTATTGGCACAATGAATGTTAAAAAATAACATTCAATTGTCAAAGAAAACATAACAAGTAAAGTTTTACGCACAATGTTACATTAATGACTTGACAACTAGTCTACTCTGTTATTATTTTATATATAATATAATGCAGCGTTGGCCAAATGAGATTGAGGCAAACTTTTTAATACCCTAACCCATTTGGTTGCAATTACTTGAACTGTAGCAGTGAAGAAGGATCCTTGCCATATATGTTGGTCCAACTTTGACGCAACCAATTGTTATGTTAATTAATATTAAAATAATTTTTCACCACATTTTACCACGCCTCTTTTTTAGTGTCCGATCACGTGTGCCACAAAATATGCAACAACATGTACTTTGCAACAAGTTAAAGTCCCGCTATTAAAACTGTGGCACATTTCAAGAGAGTCATGTGCTTAATGCCTTAATGCGGACAGTTTTCACAGCCCTGAGTTTCCATTCACCACTTATATAATTTGCATAAAATTTATACATTGACAACAGCTAAACTACATGAATGAAATGAAATACTTTTAAAAACTGTAGACACGTCTGTTAATCCAAATAAGCATGATAAAGCAACGTAAAAAATACGTATTGAAGAAACGTGGCCGAGCCACGTAATAAGTAGTAAATTACTCTAGCTGGTTACCCTTGTTTTTATATAATATGTAGGAACAAACACACACACACAAATTCAGTGATAAAGGAGCAGTCAACTCATCACTTACATAATAATGAGTTGACATATGCTAACATAGTAAATAGTAAATAGTAAATATTGAATATGTTTAAATTAAGGACAATTCATTTAAAACAAATTTCTGTGCTTAAGCTTCCGTTTCTGTATTGAACAAGCATCAGCAACATTCATTGTGTTTGAACATATGGCCAAACATATTGATATCCCCATAAAATGTTTTATACATGGTTTGCAATATTGGACTATGGTGAGAGTTTGCAAAAAGGTAGAAAACAGTTGTTTTTGCTTTTATCTATATTGACGGCAGTGGAAGATTTTTGTTAATTTTGGGCGTGGCAGTCTAACAATGTCAATGTAGGAAAATAAGAATATTTCAGTTCGTTTTGACATTATATGTACAGACGAACATGATCAGAAAAACTTTCCATTTTAGAATGGACGGGATTTGATGATGATCAAATGTGATTCGATATATTAGAGAGTCTCCTAAGCGTCTTGGGTGTTGAAAGCATGATAACAAAGCAAGTGCGCCCCCATATTATGTGGTCAAGTCC
This sequence comes from Crataerina pallida, assembly GCA_949710015.1. Taxonomy (NCBI): domain Eukaryota; kingdom Metazoa; phylum Arthropoda; class Insecta; order Diptera; family Hippoboscidae; genus Crataerina; species Crataerina pallida. Next base: position 4,481,597 of record OX453289.1, on the reverse strand, counting down.
CACTTATATTTTATGTGCATTCACCATTCCACAATTTCGAATGGCAATTAGTTACAATTCATGTTCAACTAATATTAGAAATATATGTTACATGTTAGGATTTAAACATGAATGCATATTTCAAGATGCTACCAAAAACCTAAAATTAACATAAATAATAAAATGCAACAATGTTTGTGGTAGAGAGAACAACAATATAATAAAAATAAAAAAAATAATAAGAAACAACAACAACGAAAAACAACAACAAGTGAAAATATTATTAGTTGGTCAAGCCCGATCATTGCACACCGTACACCACTTAGCTCCTTAAATTATGCTACAAATAGTTTAATTGTATCTGTATACGCATCTAAGTTACTTCGTGACTACCAAGCAATTTATTTGAAAAATGTGATAAAATAAAATGCATTTTTAAGCGACCATAATATTCGGAATTGTTTTTCCTTGATCATATACTGGATTCCAAAATGCTTTTTAAACGTGTGTGTGCGCATATTATGTAAGCTTAAGTGAAGATTGGCGATGTTCATAAATACCCACACACACACACACACACTCACAGAAAAAAAAAAATTCAATAAACAAGCAAGACCTGTCAAGATACTAATCTCTGGAATATACAAAATTTAATGCACAACTTACACTTGCATCCATATTTCAATTACAGAGAGGCCCATAGTCAATACAAATGCATGCACATGTCGGTGCATGTCCTAACAGGTATTCATTTAATTAAGCTTGTGTGGTGCACAAAAAGTAGTCAAGTGCAAAATTTAAATTGCAAAACTCCTAAAAAAAAAAACAATTTTGTCACATTTTCACATTTCGTACACAAATACACAAACATGGTATTATACTCCGGTCTTCCCATAACCAGGAGCAAAACGAGTCAAGCGCTGAAGCTATAGTTTGGATACTCAACACATAATTTCAAAATGAATTGAATTAAAGAGTGAAGGGTTACATTAGGTGTATACCAAATCTAGCAGTCATGTAGCGTCATTACCCAATATCACACCCATAGGTTTGGCTAATGTTATTTGTTATTGTAGGTTATGTAAATTCCTCTTAATTATAAATACAGTTTGGTATTGAAAATGGGCGATATCCGTCCTCGGACACAACCCACCACACATTATGTCCTAAACCTCGACACCGTGGTTTTTGGTACACAAATTCTTTATCAACGTCAAAAGTTAAATGTGGAAAATTAATAAAGTCGGCCTACGAACCCGCACATTTTGAGTTATTGAGTTGATATTTTGTACATACATTTCTAGTTTTTGCACGCAATTTATTTATTTATTTACATATTTAAAGACAAGACTTGCGTCTTATAGTTTAAAGTGTGGATGTACAATGTGTCTATTATACATTACATTATAAACTTAAAAACTAATAGGCAAATAGATATAAATAATTAATAGTGAAGAAGATAGATGTTAACAAAGGAAAAAAAATATTATTCTCTGAGGAGTACTCGGTATACCATTGAACTGAAAAGTTGAAGATCACGTCGCAGCTGGCAGGCAAATAGCAAATCGTTTCAAAGGCGTATGGCATTAATGAAATAGTGATGTTCAGACAATGCTCGGCGAAATCTAAATTGGATCAAGTAACATCCCCGACTGGAACGGGCAAAGCGAAGACGTTCAAACAAGTAGGTTGGTACACCAGTATAGATGACTTTGTGCAAGAATAAAATACTACGGTATTTAAGCAGTTGGTTAAAGTTGAGGCCGTAAAGTCCCGTCGAGTAGTCGGATATGCGGTCGTATGTTTTAAGATCGTATGCAAAACGTCCAATGTTATTATAGACAACATTCAACACGCGTCTGTGTTCAGCATGACAATTAGAAAAAACCTAACATCCGTACAACAATGTTGGCATTAGATAAGTTTTGGCAAGAAGTACACGTATCTTATGTGGCAGGCACTTTTGTGTTGAGAAGAGCGTACGTAGCATAGAGTAGGTTCTACCACATACGTTATATATGTGAGAATCCCAGGATAGTCGATTGTTGAAATATATACCAAGATTTTTGGCCGTTGAATTTGTATATTACTATCGGAAACATTTTGTCTACCGTAGGCAGAAATAAAGATATATTTAGATTTCCTGGGATTGATACATAGTCCATTGCGTGCCGCCCATAAGTTAATTTTTGCCAGGTCCTCGTTCAGTTTGTGTGCATTCGTTGTTACTTCATTGTACGGACATGTTAAAATCAACTGTATGTCATCAGCATAAATATAAATTTTGCAATACTTTATAACAGTAGGCAAATCGTTGATATATAGAGAAAATAACAGCGGTCCAAGTGTAGAAAGCAGAAAGCCACATTTAACAGGAAACTCGGAGAAGGCGCAGTCCTGACTAGTAACAAATTGCAACCTGTCAGTGAGATACATCTTTATGAGGCTTACAGCAGATGAGGAAAAATTCGCAATTAGGAATTAGGAATTGCGAATTTTCGCAATAGAATGACTTCCTATAAAATAAAGCATGATCCGATCGAATCCAAATTTACCCCAGTTAGTTATTAATCCAATTAATTTGTTTAAGTAAGTTTTGCCAAAAAATGTTAAAAATGGTGAATTTTAATCATATAAAGATTTATTTCATATAAGAGCGTTATATGGGGAAGGGTCTTAAAAATTATTCATTTGAAACTATTTTCAACAGTACAGATCCTTAGGCCTTGTACCAAATTTTATCGAAATATTTAAAAAAATGTGGCCAAAACCTATCGCAAACTTTACATGGACACACATTAGACAGGACAAGCTTAAATCGCTTCAGAAAGTAAGTCTAAATTGTTTTGGATCTATCTTCAGTCATTTAGATCCACTGAAACATCTGCGCAGAGTTAATATAGGGTATATTGGCACAGGTTGTGCAGTATAAACTGACTTCCGAATTAACCCAAGTCCCAATATTTTACAAATATGTTTAATAATTTATTCGAAGGCACTTTTTAAATAATAAAACCAAACATCACATGACACCATTGGCCCTATCGTTAATTTTGTTGTGATTAATGTTAATTAATATTTGGAGAGAGGTCCCATTGAATGACGAAATCAATGAGCTGAAGGATCCAGCTAGTGCTGAATGTTAGTTCATTGATAATTATTGGTTTGTATGCATTCACTGACTACGTGTCCAACTACATATTATGTTATAGTCCCATTGATAGCTTGAACTAATGCTACAATCACCACCACCACCATCACCCCCATTAAACGTTATTGTTTTCGTTTATTTTCCGTATAATTTCTGACTTTAGGGTCTGTGGTTGTGTTTATAGTTTGCGTTGCTGCAGATGTAACCAATAAAACTCTGGCAACGGATTGTACTATCTATTGTCTTTATCAAATATTTAATATGGTTTAACTTATTACAAACTCCATAAATGCGTGCGCAATAAAACAATAACAATAACATCGACGCAGAGCATAGCGTAGCGAGCATAGCTGACACCCCGGCACAATATCTTTTGCATTAATTGCTTAATTAACTTAAAAAACAATTTTTTTTTTGACGCAGAAAATTTTGTTGTCCTGGAAACCATTCACCACCGTCCAATGACATAAACTGAAATTTAGAGAATACGAATATTATTTTGCCCAATATAGAAACAAAATCGTTAAACAATAACAACAATAGCAGTTTTAGCAGTTTTAGTGAAGATGTACACAGATCTTGGATAATTCGGACCATTTTTAGAACCCCTTCCCCTATATATGATATTTTACAAACTAACTTAGGTCGCTGTGTCTCGTGTATACAGAGATACAACTAAACTAATTGTAGCATAATTTAAGGAGCTAAGTGGTGTGAGGTGTGAAATGATCAGGCTTGACCGACTGTAATATTTTTTGTTCGATTTTTATAAAAAACCAGATGCTCTTAACTAATAGGGTTGTATTATTTCTTATTCCATAATTCCATTCCAAACAGTGCAAGATCTTTATAAGTCTTCCATTTGCATGATGTTTGAATGGCTAGATTTGCTTAGATCTCAACTAAAATGCACCTAATAGTGAATATTTCGAAATGTGTTCCACGACACGAGTTCTGTATCATTTTAACAAAGTCATGTGCATGCGCGTACATAATTTACAAATTAAAATTTCTTTTGGATGGAATCCTGTCATTTTTCGTGAAGATTTTTGATTTTTAATTTTTTTATATTTTTTATTAGCTTTTAAATTGTTTGCAGCGTTGATTGCCAGCACGTACATAGCAAACGGTATATGTATATGTGTATAATATGGCATGTTTATCCTATTACTGAAGCATTTGTTTAATGTTTTTGTCATATTTTTATTTGTCCCATGCTTAGAATAAATATATTTATATGCAGAATGCTTTTTCAACTTTTTCTATTCCTCTCTATTGCGATTGGCAATCACGGTGTCGGCTTGTGTGTGCTCTGCTGTTGATGTTTATGCTGATTGTGTGGATGTTGATTATTTGCAGTATTTGTGGCCATCATTGCAGAAGTTTAGTAATTCTCGTGGTCATAGCATACTAGCAAACAGAGACTGGCTGTATGGTATGGATTTTGAGCAAGAGGATGAACCCCACCAATCATCGCAAACAACATCACAAGTCTCCAATAAAGATACAAGATTGGGTTCATCATTGACAGCAACCGTATCAGCAATGTCATCATTACCGAAGCCCCCATTAGTGGATGACATAAACTCAGCTTTACACATAAATACAAATTCAAACAGAGATGTGGATGTGGATGTGGATGCGGATATCGATGTTGATGTTGATGTTGATGTTGATGTTGATATGCATGTAAATGAAACGAGTGGCTTTAAGGACACAATAGCTTCGTCATTACATTTACCTCATGCACGCTGGCCTAATCATTGGACAAATGCACAAGTGCTCAATACAAATTACGATGTATCTGAAAAAGGAACAACAACAACAACAACAATAGCAGCATCCTTTATCACGTATAAATGGCAAATGAGTCCATGGTCAGAATGTTCACAAAAATGTGACGCCTTTGGCACAGGCTTACGTGTAAGTTCCATTATAAGAAAAAAACAAGTAAGAAAACTAAATTAGGCTTAGGCCAAATCTTAAATGATAACGCCCTCTAATAGCGTCAACTTGCCGAGTTGAGTTTTACTCTGAGTAGGGTTTTTTGTATATTGTGGGCGTTTCTGTCGTACGATGGTGCCTACTTTTGATAATGGACACACGGACATACATGTCTAGGTCAACTCAGTTATTGATGCTAGTGTAGAGTCTGACGCCTCCGTCAGGATGTTGCAACTAGAATGACCAACTTAGTGTGCCCCCCAACCTATATGTAGAGGGTATAAAAAGACATTTAAATTGTGTGCCCAATTTCTATACGAAACCAAATACATTCTAATAATATCTTTTTCAATATATTTTTCTTTATATTGCAGAGGCGTACGGCTACGTGTATACGTGTTCACTTTGTGAATGATAAATCTGATGCAGTGTCTATGCCGTCTGAGGCGTCTACAACATTAGAGCAGGAGGTGGTCGAAAATGTTTTTTGTGAAACGTATGGTCTCAATACACTAACTACGTCTGAGACATGCTCTACAGCGGGCAATGGTTGTGCGCACTGGTATAAGGGAGAGTGGACTTTGTGTCATCGTTCACGCTGTTATGGACCAAATACAGCTGTACAAAAACGTAAAGTCTCGTGCCGCTACGCCAATGACACATTAGCCACCACCTGTTCCGAATACGAGAAGCCGCTAAATCGTCAAGAATGCTATAATGAACGCTGCAAGGGGGTTTGGCGTGTGGAGTCTTGGTCAGAGGTAATTGAGTAATTGGCACAGCGTACTATAATATTGCTCACAATCATGCTGATAATAGCTCACTTGGCGAAATCGACCGCGCAAAAAAAAAAAAATGTCTCAATACCTCTGTAATCCAATTACTACGAAAAGTATATAAGAAAAACTAAATTTGGCTTAAGCCAAATCTTACATACCCTCTTTATCTACTTACAAGCGGTGGGCATGACAGGTGCATCATTACGTTCATCATTAAGTAAAAAAATAGTGGAAGTGTCTGTCTTCTGATTACGGCCATTTTTTTCACATCGATGGATGGGCTAATCATAGATACGTGTACGAAGTATCAACTTCGTAGCTCTATTGTTGTAGCAGATAAATAGATTAGTATCGAGTGTGGGCGTGGCTCTTCTACTTTTTTTTCTCAATTTAAATAGCGATCTGTTGGCAGAAACTAGAAGTTTTTATACCAAAATTTCAGCTCACTTACTACTCCTAAAAATTCCAATAACAAACAAGATCGATTCAGATTTTGCGTATTCCAAATGAAATGGCAAACGTAGTATACATATCCACCATCTTTTGTGGAGAGTATGAAAAATGTTCAGTTATTCGAGGGGCCTGCCACTCCGTGTTCAAAAATGCCAAATTTTTATCTATATTTGTGTTCGTTTTTGTATTTTCAATATAGTGCAATGCTCCTTGTGGTCGCCAGGGTATCAAATATCGCATACTGCAATGTGTTTGGTATGGTACACGACGGCCAGCGGGCAATTCTTGCAAGCATCAGCCCCGTCCAGCTGTTATGAAAGTTTGCAAGAGCCCGCCTTGCTTTGCCAAAGGTAAGTGCTGAAAATGCGGTAAGAAAATCAATGTGTACGGTACCGTAGCTTATGTAGACAAATGTTAAGAGTACGAAAACTGCAATAATACAATTATCGGCATGTTTTTCTTTTCATTCCACTTATTCTACACTGCGGAATATAGCTCTGCAGCAACAACATTGCGCGGACACATCTCGTTATTGTCGCAATGTACGAACGATGGGATTGTGTCGTCTGTATCGATACCAGGAGAAATGCTGCAAATCATGTCAGCTACATTATTACCACAATATTCCCAATTAGCAGAGCGTCTCTGACGACGAAGACCATCCACACCACAATTACACTTACGGTCAGATCACACTCTTTGCACCAATGCCTTCCAATACCATTACATAGCACAACAGCAAATCCTGGATGGTAAACGAGTAAGTTAAGCATCTCAAATTGAGAGCACTCATTTATACATAAGAGCACATGTGTGTGGAGACAAAATAAAGTAAATACAACACGGAGCTGAATCCGTTGAGGAATTATGAAAAATGTTTAGAAATATTTTGAAAGAATTTATAAAAAAATATACACAACGTCACACATAGAGGCTTTTTTGCTTTTATATATATTATATGTACACACACACACACGCACTCACCACACGCACACTCATAGCAAAACTACAATATCAAATGAAATTTCGGAAAAAAAAAAAAAACTTGCGCAACACAAATGGATGCTTCTTCATTAATGAATAATTAAAGAAACAACAACAACAACAACAAATCAAGGCAGCATAAATCACAGATGAATCACATGAATACAAGAAAGGAATATGAAAAAATTACACCATTACACCATTACAGCATTACAGCATTACAAACGGATCGATTTGAAAATGGAGCCAAATGAAGCTTTTGTAAGCAAAAACAACAACAAATATATGCAATAAGTTATAATTAGTTAATACACGCAGTGAGCGTACGCCTAGAATTAGAATAAGAAAATTTCCACTTACGACAACCATTCCTTCTAAACAATGCACGGATTGCTCAAAATGATACCTAAAATACCAGATGGCCCAATGACAAGGACTGATTCGAAAGAACACAACTCCTTCTTTAAAATCATCTTACAAACGTAGATAACGAATCATTTTCCTCAGTTTTATAATGGGTACGTATTATGCGAAAGTAAGTGTCACAGAGTCAGGTTTGTGTCTATTTTTCGAGAGGATCAATTAGTCTGTTCTAATTAACTGACTATACATATATATATTTCGACAAAGATCATTTATATATATGTAATTCTGCAATATTTTTTAAATGCATTTCCTTGCGCGAAACACTTACATACATAATAATATCAATTCAAACGTATTTTTAAGGCAAATACGCTTCAAATTTAAGACTAAAATGTTCATTTAATCGATTTTGAAAACAAATTTAATTCATTATATATCATTAGGATATAGAAAAACACACAAACAGAAATATATGCCAAAATATAGATAAACTCGCCACCACCAATAGTTGCACCAAATTATATATATACACACACCTATGTAAATTTATAAAAATACAGTAATAACAAGTAAACACATTTGAGGCGGTTCGACCCGACCGTTTAATACCCTATACCACATAATTCCATGTCACGTTATATACGGTTTGGGGTTCTAAAAATGGTCCGACCGGAACCAAATTTAGCACAGTCAATTATGAAACTAATTAATAAGCATTCTGCACCCAATTTCATTTAAAAATATGTGCAAATTGTAAATTTTCGCGTTATCAATGGTATCGTTCTTGGACCAAAAAACATTCCTGTGCCAAATTTCACGTGAAAATATTAAAAATTGCGACCTGTACGTTGATTACGAAAATGCATGGACAGACAGACAAACAGACGAACAAGATCAAATCAATTAAGTTTGAATCAGAGGTGGGTGTGGCATCTGCATTTGCATCTGCACAAACACAATATACTGTTTTGCCACTTTGTGGTGGTGTAGGGTATAAACAATATAAATAAAAGGAAGAACAACCAAGAAAATAAGAGGGATTGATGTAAACAAAAATCATATTAATCGAATTAGTTATAAATTATAAATCTCACATACACAGAGAATTTAAATGTATTGAAACACCGTCAAGTAAACAAACCACAGAAACAAGGTCAACCACTTAGTGTTATATTGTATTGTAATAAATAATCGCTCAATAATCGCTCGCTGCATTGTTTGTTAAATGCTGCACAATTAAAGAACTGTTTAAACTGAACTGACCGATGGCGAGTCGGTCATAATTTTTTTTTTTTTTTTTTTCCTTGTAAATATACATTTATGTTGTACGTGTAGTTATAAGAAATGCAACTTGTTTAGCCTAAGAACAAAACGAAATTAGAAATGCGGATAGAAACGCAATGATACCCACAAAATGTACGGCATGTGTACATGAATTACTGTTATAAAGGCTACAACTATCAAACATACATACATGCATAAATATGTGAAACAAATTTACGAATATACATACTCTACCACACGTAACGTAACGTAACGTAACGTAACGTTGCGTAACATAAGGCAATTGTGGCTTTTGTTAAAGTTAACTCGAAATTTGAAAAAGAAAAAGAAAATTCTCAGCTCCGATCTTGGAGGCCCACCATTTACACATTTGCAACGAATATATTAAAATGAATCGAATTTCGTTTGTTTGTGATTTTGATGAATTTGATGAATTTGATTATTGTGTCCGGTTGCGCATTACTTTGTTACTTACTTTTATAATATTATGTCCTCCACAATGGATAACTAATGCACTAAGTTTGGCATTCGCATAGTCCCGCCGAGTCGATTTAACGATGTCCGTGAGTCCGTTTTGTACTTTTCACGATCACAAAAATTGAGATGTTGAGAGGAAATCTATTAGAAACACTCTTAGTCCATTTCGTTGGGTTGTTATCCTACAATGAGCAACAAAAGTTGAACCATGAAGCTGAATTTTGAAACACACGGGATCGGCTAATAAATGCTCCCACATGTGGAAGGCATTAAAGATTCGGACTAAATCAAATTTACTTTTTTGCTTGCTTTGTACTTGTAACCTAAAATTTTATTCCCTGCCATGACAAATCCCATCCATATACAATATGTACAATTATGCTTCAAGCGAAGCGTTCACGAGCTTTATGTATATTTTAATGTTTACAGTTGTTAAGTAATGACGACATAAAACTAAATAATCCTTACTAAACTTGCCTTTACTTAGCTTTTGTAGAGCATGTCATTACACACCCCTCTTCTATAGAGTGCAATATATTTTGGCCGATTTAAAAATTGATAAATTGAATCTAATCTCGGTAATGGGTATCTAGTCAATTTAGAGATGTTAAAATCTGCTCTTTATAATTAATATGTATGTTGAAGCCATGAGCCATCTATTGTGTGTTTATATTATTGATCATATTGTTACAAGAGCCATACTTTCAGTTAAATTATTGGGGTTTAGAAAAATGAATTATTTGTAAATTATGTTAAAAAATTTGTGAATAAAGAGGTAACACAAATAACGCCAAATAACTGTAGCAATCTACATTTATCTCCCTCTGTTGGTGAGTGTTTAAAGCACGTAAGTACTTGGTGAGAGTCTTTGGAAAGTAAAGAGTAGTTTCAAATTATTATACGTGCTAAGATTTTACTCTCGCCGATTGCAAAAAGCTTTCAAAGTTCTTCGCACAAAACTGACGTTTTCGAATAAGCGCTATATTAACATTCATCGATGGCGAATAAACTTTTCTGCAGCATCATTTCAATTTCAATTGTATATCAAATAATTTTCCGGTTCAACTTCAGAAGAACGTAGCTTTTTTTTAAAAGCAAATTCCTACAAAGTTTATCGTTTCCTTTGCAATTACCAGAAGCAGGTCGAGTATATATTCTTGAACAGCTTCAAATTGAAGTCAATCAGTTGTTGAAACATTAACGGTTGGCAAAATTATTGCGATTGGTATTGTGGATGATTGTGGGTGCGTCGCATATTTGAAAATAAATCTCATGGCCACAATAATTTTGCTGGGAAAGTGTTTTTTTATGCATATTTAGGTTTGTTCTAAATAATATGAGAGGGGTTCTAAATTTGCTTTTCCGCTTGCAACACTCAGAAGCAGACGTCAGACATTCTAAAAGTATACTCGTACATATTTTTGATCAGCATCAAAAACTGAAACGATCTAGACATTTATATCCGAGTGTCCGTGTGTCTGTCTGTTGTTGACATTTTCACGATCGTAAAGTTTGAGATAGTAGGGATAGTAGAGACTTTGTAGGGTGTCTGAGGCGTCCTTCCTTCTGGGTGTTGCCAACGTTTTGGCACGGGGGATATAACTTCAACCTCAAAAAGACGGACAAGAAAACATACGCTATATATATGAAATGCACTTTAACTGAGGCAGTGCAGTTATTTTAGCTTTGATTTATTCAGTGTCAACGGAAATAATGTTTCTTTAAAAGAATTACTCAAAATGCATTCGCTGAACAGAGTAGTCAGACGAATATTAGGAAATTACAAAACCTAATGTTGTATAATTTAAGAATATTGTAAAAAAACATGACAAGTAGCACACGTTTTCGCCAAATACTCGCCGTAGTCGATTTCAAGATTGAGAGAATGTTTAGATGCTGTTTAAGATATTGTGTATTGTAATGTTTGTTGTGTGTTACATCGTCTGACACATCGTGTCTTCAATTGGGAATGGTAGGTGTAGGGGTTTTTGGGGCGGGGGGTAGTAACTACCCCGCTTGGGGTTCAATTTGCGTCGTGTATGTTATCAAATGAAAGGTCTCGCTATTAACACTAAAATACTAGAATGCGTCATTTTGATCCAATTTAATTCCCTTTTTTAATTTTACAAAAACTATTAAAGTATTGTCGAAATTTATATTGACGTTTACTGAAATGAAGTAATGGTAGAGTCGGATAGCTCACGTCGCTGTGTGTTGTTGTTGTGACGAATGCGAGGCATGTCTGACTCTAGCATAACGATCTTTCTTATTCCGACTACTTTGGTATACATATCTATAATGTGTAAGAAATGGGCATGGTAGGATAATAGACACGCCCACAATTTACAAAAAAACATATCTCTCACGCCCACCTTTTGTATGTAGGCGTGGAGGACATTTAAGATTTGGCCCAAGTATGCGCATCACGTTGGCCCTATTTTGGGTAAATAACTATATGTAAACGGATATTGTTTTTGTTCAGACGTTTGTAAGTACCAGAAGCAAACAAGCCACACCCCCAAAAGTATGTTTTATTCTAAATCAGCATCAATAGAAAAGCCGATTTAGTCTTTGTGTCCGCCCGTGTGTCTGTGGATTTAAAATTGTCCTTGGATTGATTACGCCTGTTCTGACATCGTTAAGTTCTTCTTGAAAATTACTTTCGTTTTACTATTGAACCATAAGACCTGTAGTCATGAAATTTGATACAAATCATTCCTTCATATCGAGGTATTTTGGTATTGAAAGTGATATTATAAAATATTTATGCATTTGGAAAATTTAAATCAACCACGCTCACCTACACTGGACTTATTACGGATGTCAGTAGGTTTTAGGGAATTATTTAGAATATAGGCATAGGTGACCCTGTATATACATAAAATGTAGAATGTCCGGAACGAACTTGTGAAAGTGAGCCTGATCGGATAACGTATGCGCACACTGTATTACGTTTTATGTTCAAAGAAATTTGAGATATTGTTTCCTAACTATTTGGAAGTGGTCAATGATGATCGGTATCCTAGATTTGGCACACGCCTAATATAGCCCAGTGTTATTCGTTTTATTTCTAAAAAACAAATAAAATATTAATCTATAATATCAATTTAACGTTATACGTCTCAAGAGAAGATTCCAATTTGATTTAAGAATAAACGAAAAACGATATTTGGCTTAGGCCAAATTTGCGATCTGAGTTGTGAAAAATATTTGTTGATTATGAAACAATTTTTGCGACTGTGAGAAAGCTCTCAATTATTTATCTTCCATCTCGTCTCATGTGGAAAATCAAGAAACATTATGGGCATACACGGGTATACAGAAAAAAAGTCGAATAAGACATGAGCGGTAATTGTTTTTGTATATAGAAACCCATAAGCCACAATAAACCACGATATAAATGTTCTTTCAAGTCCATTCACACTCTGTATTTCCGAAAAGGGTTCTTTGTGACGTAGATGACGTTGATAGATGCTTGGTTTCATTGATTTTCAAATGAACGATTAGAAAGAGTTATAGAATCAATTCAACATAATTTATTCGTTTCTCTTCAAACTTGATTTAAGAGTTAAATATTTGAAGGAACCATGGAAACGTTATAATAGAAACGAATTAATTAAAGTACATGTGTACAAAAAGTAGCAGCCAGACGAGGAATTACTACTGATTAAGTAACGTTGGGTATAATACAAGCTGAGCTGTCGTCGTAAATGCAAACTGAAATTTATAGGTTGACATCTCGGCAACAGCTTAGCAGAGAATCTACCCACATAACCCGAACTGCCATCGTATGCTGTGATAATGCCAAATTCATTATTCAAAGAATCGGGAATCGTTGATCATTCGTTTGAAAGTTGAGTTACGAGTAGCACGCGCTTCGCATTGTACAATAATCTTACTTATCTTACTCTCAAAAAATCCATTTGAAGGAGTTGAAAATTTAATGATTTGAAAATATTAAATGGACAATAAATTATAATTCAAATTGAAAAAAGAGTTTTTTAAAAATAATTAATTTCGTAAGCAAGGTTTTGTTCACCAAGCCAAACTAAGTCATATATTCGCGTAGGGACTATTATCCTCGGTCGGTGGTTGCGAGACCTCACTATTCTCGTTTGAAAATAAAATTTTTGAATTATAAAATGCCGACGGTGGCCGAAGAATCGATAGATGCTTTTCAAAATTACTATGCCCGACCGCCCGAGAGACCCAAGAAAAAATCTTTCCGACAAAGAATTTACGATCCCGATGTAAACTCCTACTTTGGACGTACCCCTGAGAGTTGGGGTAAGTACGTGTGTGTAATATTTTTAAAGAGTCCTTTTCAGTGCCCGCGAGTATGTAAAATGTTAGGAATAAAGGTCAAGCGGTAAAATGATTCACAGTGCCAGAAAAAAACTGAAAAAATATGATTTCCGCTTTGAGCGAGAATTCTGATCTATTAAGATTTATCCCCATTTCAAGTGACACTAGTTTGGATATTGTTGCTGTTTTTGTAGAGTAATAATTACATATTATGATATACACACGCTCAGCCTGTCTATTTAGTTTTTGACGATTCAATTGTAGTTTTGTACCCTCCACGATGAGATAAGATAGGGGTTATATTAAGAGACCCTCCATATATGCATATATGTATATGTCCGTGTGTCCGTCTATTGCTGACATTCTCTCAATCGTAAATTTTGAAAAATTTAACTGACATTTTGTGCAGACACTTTTACTTTCTCCATGCAGATTGCTACATAATGGGCAAAATCGGTCAAGAGTGAGGCTCACAATCTGCCACAAAGAATGGACCATAAAGTTGAAATTTGACATATTTTTCTTATATTTAGCTACTTCACCGATGTGACGTGATCGGTTAACAGACGTGCCCACAATATCCAAAAAAAAAAAATAATAGACTTGAAAACTGATCCGTAGTGTACACACTATTAGTGAACGTAATCGTGCACCCGCCACCTGAAGGGTATTTAAGATTTGGTCTAAGCCAAATGTAGTTTTCTTACTTATTTTATTATACATATGTAGAGGTGTAAGCGTGTGTACATATGTACATGGCAACGACAACAAATCTGCAATGATATCAATTAGATAATTGCCTCGCTGCCGAGATTCAAGTGTGATTTTGCATCAGCACAGCTCTGACACTGTGACCTCTATTTTGCTAAAAAAAAAAAACACTAAACGTTGTTGTGTTGTTATTGCACCGCTATTGATGTTCCTTGTATTCTAATAAAATAAGTATACTTATAATAATAAGTTTAAATTGAAATATTACTTTAAAGTACTCTGCTTAGGAATTTAAGAATGATTAATTTCCAGAACTTTGTGTTCTACATAAATCCTCTCAATAAGTAGACAGCCAAGACCCTCGACGACTTCAGTATTGAACGTTTACTGCGAATTAACCGTGGTTGACACCACATAAGTACCACCTAAGTACTTGGTGTGATACATAGCAAAAAGCCGAAAAAGGACATAAAATAAACAACAACAACAAATTGTGTACTTGTTCGATTTTGATGTTGATCTAGAATACATATAATCTAAGAACCTCCGAAGCCTCCTTTTGGGAGTTGGAATAGGAATAACAAACTTACCCAATCTTGAAGGAGAGGGTATAAAAAGTTATATTTGACTTTGGTCTAGTCATGTTATATCCTCCATCTTAGTGATGAGGGTATGCTAAGTTTGTTCTTTCGTTTGCAATACCCAGAAGAAGGCGTCGGAGACCCTATAAAGCATATATAAAGCATATATATTCAACATCAAAAACTGAGTAGATTTATACATGTATGTCCGTGTGTCCGTGCGTCCGTCTGTTGTTGGCACTCTCACGGGCGTAAATTTTGTGATATGGAGCTGAAATTTTGTACAGGAACTTTTAATTTTTGCACGCAAATCGATATTAAAAATGAAAAAAATTAGATACAATCGTCGAAAATTTACTTATCTATCATAAATATTGAGTATGTATGAAATGAAATTTTATAAACATATTATAGTAATCCAATTCAACGATGTGTTAAAAAATGGGCGTAATGGGTTAACAAATACACACCCACAATTTACAAAAACATCACTCAGCCTAAAACTCGATACAAGCTGATATATAATAAATAAATTGTTGGAAGGTGTAACCATTTGCCACGCCCACCGTTTGTAAGATATTTAAGATTTGGTCTAATCCAAATTTAGTTTTTATACCCATCAGCCACAAAAAAAGATATATCGCATTGTAATTTGTTAGACGCAATCTTTAAGTTTTTCTACGGTAATTGGGCAGAATCGGGCCAAGGACACGGCGTTTTGAACCTTGCAACCATTGCTTTCAACATTCTAACACACTTAGTGTACATACACATATTCATCATCCACGTCAAAAGTATCCTTCTAAAAATGGGCAAAATCGATCTACAGACTAGCGCACGACTTTTTTTAAAGGATTGAGCTAGGATTTCAGTATATTAAATTTCGATTTCAAAGAAAAGCAAAGTTAGTCCTTTATTTATATATTCTAATGGTACATGAATAACAGAAATTGGACCAGCTGTCCGGAAGGTATATTAAAAAAGAGATTTCACAGGGTGATTAAATTGAAATGTTTTACTTGCTTAACTGTAGCCATGCATACAATTTTAATGTAATTGCTACGGTGCCCTCCGAGCTCTACTTGGTAAAAATATTACAGTTTTCTAATAATAATAAGCATTGTACAATACATTCTATGAAGGGAGTGAATGGCATCTTAGTCAACAATTTTACAGAAATTGAAACTAAAATATTTCGTGGATAAGTTTACTAAGCGAAAGAAAGTAAGGGTGTAGCTTGTGCAGTGAATCGTGACATAACACAACCCTCTGGTATAAAAAAATATTTAACGAAATAACGTACATGCATACATAAATCTGTCTTATAACCAACTAGGTCCATTTGTAATGGTAATGTAATGGTGTTAGGGATATATATGCAAAATTCGGTCAATCAATACCCTACACTACTTCATTTTAAACATACATCTATAATAGCAAAGTGTCTGATTTAATCCATTCAGTAGTATCAGTAAGCGCAATAATTTCTAGTACAATAGTCACTTCGCGAAAGTTTTGCGTAAAGGGGGTGCTTTAGGAAACATTTCGCATTTCAGTGAATTTCGATATGCTTTCATCTATTTAAACCTTTTGTTCGGCCCACTCTTGACTAGGCATCGATAATTTAGTCACCTAAACATACCCTCCATCCCTCCATATGGGGGTATATGGGTTTTGTTTCAAATGTTTGTAAGTACCAAAAGGGTGTGACCATACCCCCAAAAGTTTATATATTCTTGATCAAATCCTAAACGACAAAAGCCACACCCACCTTCAATTATATCGATCCCGAATGGCTGATCCAACTTATTTCATTCAAGTATCGTTAGAATATACGAATAAAATACTAATTTCGTTTTTCTTTGAAATCAAAATTTACTAAACTGGAATTGAACTATATAGCCTAGCTCAGTACGCTTCTAAACTTGTTTACCGATTTTCCATTTTCAATACCACATATTATTCATGTGTACCAAAATTTCAAATTTATATCTCAGTGTTTGCGATTGCGAGAGTGCCACGAGTGCAAGGTTTATAGCAATATTAATATACCCTTAAATCATTATGAAGATAGGTATAGAAACTGAATTTGCCCTGTACTACGGGTGGCATTAATCCTGAACTACTAAGCCAGATACCCTAAAATTTGGCAGATCTGTTCATATTAGCACCTTTTATATTTAAATCTGCGTTTGGATAGACCGCGCCTCTTCTGAGGTTCTTAAATTCTACTCGAATATTAATTTCGTTTTGTTCTTGAACTATAAGACCTGAATATAATACAAATAATTCCTACACATCCGTGGGACCTTGGTTTAACCGATCTATGGAAAGTCCCACAATTTATAAAATATACAGCATAGTTTTAAGGGTCTTTCTTTTTATAACAGACAAACCATAAGAGGCATAAAAATAAAATTTTGCAAGTATATTATCGAAAACTTTCTATAAATTTGGACAATCTTCCACGCCCATCTATAATGGACATATTATCGATGTTAGTATGCTTTGGGGATTTATTTAGAATTTTTGGCGTAGGTGACCCTATATCTGAAATTCTTTTTGTTGAAAACAAATTTTTGGAAATGGTTGTGATCGGTTAACATACACAACACAATGTTTACGTTGTACTTGCTTTGTAATGGGATTGTTCGTAAACCTGCGAAGAACTGTTTCCAAGAAGACGTTTTGTGTTTTCGGATATGCCAACTAAGTAATTTGGGCTCGACATTGATATATCCTCACAGTCATGTAGTGGTGTTCCATTTGGAAAAAGTTAATTGTGATGTATATCCTAGACTTAACATAGGCCGGTTGAGAGTCTTCAAAAAAAAAAAAAAATCAGTCAAGTGCCCCGCCCACATTCTACAAAAATCTTTCATAACCATAACAATAACCCTACGAAGTTGAGATTTGCTACAAACGTTTATATCCATCGAAGTGCCATAAATTGTACAATTTACAAAAAAACCTTTCTTTGCGGACGTGTAAGTTGATACGAATTACTAATTAATATACTGCTTATGAAGTATGTACGATGTGACAAGAAAACAAAATTTAATATTCTTACTTCTTAAATCTTTAATGAATCAAGCGGAGCGTTACAAATTTTTTCTACGCTTACAATAAATATATGTTAATTCAGCATAATTACACAAATACTCAGCAATTGTGAGAGAAAGATGTGGTAATAGTAAAATGAATAAAATAAAATAAAATAGAGAGACAAAGAGATCGGTTGGCACGTTCATCGTTACCGGTGGTCCGTCATAATGGCTCGCCTCTCTATTAAATATTTCAAAATTCTGTTTAATACGTATTTTTATTCCTTTTTTTTTTTGGTAATTTATTTTATGTTTGCCTAAGAACAAGCAATGCAGCCTATTTATAACCTATCGGTTGCAATGAAATTGTTCTCTGTACGGCGTGAGTTGATGAAAAAGTTTAGCTCTTATTAACACTCCACTAAAAATCTAAAAAAGCGACAATTCTCTTGGTACGTGTGCTACACGGTGCTCGAGAGAGCATATGTGCGTGTGCATGTGTGTTGAGCGTCTCTTCAGGTTTCTTCTGAGTTTATTGGTAGCGAAGTCAGGTCTCTGCAACCAAGGTTTAGTTTTAATAAAGTAGTCGTTTTGTGAAATGCTAACTCGCACATCATTCATAAATATTTACATGTTCGATTTCGTCATTTATAAACTTAACAATTCCTAGTATAAGCATTTGTTGTACAAGTTTTTTTATAAGTGAAATTGCTACCTGAACAAATCTTCTCTGAAAAGTGAGTAATGTGTTTGTTGTTGGAGAGATGTCTTTAATTAGTAAATATTACCTATCTTTACCTATCGAAGAGAGACAGAGTACAATACATCAGCCACACCTTAAGCCTTTAGCTTAGCCATCAAACATTACACACTACCCTTGTGGTGCTTCTAAAATAAGCAAAAATCGAACAGTGCTTGTAGAAATTTTCGTAAATGTTGGATGAATTAAGAACGAAAATAATTGAATTGAAATATTTGCGCTCTTGTTGCAAATCTGAGTACGTACGTACACGCAGTGTAAGTCGCGTACATAGCACTAGCGTTTGCATATTATACATATCCGTCCAATCCGTATGTGTGCACGTATACGTTGAATGTTGTGCGTTGAAGCTGAAAAGGCCAAACAAAGCTGCTGACGCTGCACATTAGCCAGCACACTGTACTACAAATAAAAATTTTATGGTGGTTACTTGTACGTAAAATACCTCAACCATTGGCTATGCACAGTACCTATGAACTGTGTGAGAACGTTCGTTTCGTAGAAGTGCCTAAAATCTAGAGGACAGTACATATTCGGACCTGCAATGCAATGCTTGCTATAGAGGTGGGAATGACAGAGTGTGTGTGGGTACAGCGTCAGTACAATAGTTCCGCGTGATTCAGCAAAAAGCAAAAAGCATTAAAGGCACATAGTCGTCTGAGAGTGTGCCGATACAAACAATCTTAGTGTGTCCTCAGGGGCCCAACTGAAGCATACAACACAAATACAGACACAGTACAAAGTTAACCATTAATACAAATACGCATAAGCTCACAGCGTGCGTTTAGTAAGAATAAAAAAGTTTCACACTTTTTCACTTCCAGTGTACTTAAGTTAGAAAAGAGTGCATGTGCATGCGTACAGCGCAGCTAATAAACGTGTGTTACATACCAAAAGGAGATCGGGCAAAACTTAAATAATTTTACAAATATCTGCAACGAATAACTTACGGTTACATAACCGCAACCTAATATAGAAATAAATTAGAAGTGATAAGCGCGCCCGCCTTCCCCCAATCCACCACAGCAATGGACATACGTAAGCCCACACCGTTCAATTTCAAGCAATTCTTATATAACTCCGACAAGGGTACAGTGCTCGGCCGCGATACTGTCTCATGGGGTAAGTGTCTGCTAATATAAATGTTGTAAGTATAAATATTGCACCACAAAGGTTTCACAGTGGTGGCAAATGGTACAGTACTCTTATACATTTTCCAATCCCAGTGACCGCAGCCATCTGCTTGGGGTAAGCAGTCAAAACCCAGAAATGTTTAAAAAAAAAATAATACAAAAGTGTTGGTAGTCATGGTGCAGTAGTTGATATCGAAAGTGGGCAAAATTGATCAAAGGTCCCCTTCTCTGAGGTGTGTTGGCGTTCACTGGTAAAACGATGAAAAATCAAAAAATTCGAAATTTACATACACACACATACATACACGCATATCTCCCAATAGATGTTAAGTACCATGAACAAAATTAGCAGAATCGGCAACATAAACCACGACACATATGTGCAACGTCGTCAATCATTTTTACGTTGCTATTAAAGTATGAAAGTTGTACTTAAAAATAGATGACAAAGTGCTAAATACTTGACTAAAAAAATCAAAAATAAAACTAATATTGAAGTAGAGTGCAACAGCGTTAAAGTGTAGTAGTTTTGTGTTATAAGACTTTTGTGCACATGAATTAAGAAACAAATCATTAAATACGCAGACAACGGTTTTAAATTGTAATGATGTTCAAAAAAGCGGAACAACCACAACGGTACATACATGCCTTGTTGTGATCCGTACGAGACAAATAGTGAATAAGTAAAAAAAACTAAATTTGGCTTAGATCAAATCTTAAATACCCTCCACATCCATAATGGTGGGCGTGGCAAATATATATATAGTGTGCCCTCTAATAGTGTATGTCTTACGTATCAGCTTGATAGTCTAGTTTTATGGTGAATATGGTTTTTTATAGATTGTAGGCGTGTCTGTTATCCGACCACGTTTTTGGCACATCGATGAAGCTTATATTTATAGATGTACATACTAAAAAAAAATATATTTTTGTTGATTGTGGGCGTGGCCCTTGACCGATTTTGCCATTTTTAAATAGTGACTGCGTCTATACAAAATTTCAGCTAGTGAGAATGCCAACTACAGACGGACACACGGACATACATGTATAAATCTGCTCAGTTTTTGATGTTGATCAAAAATATATATACTTTGTACGTTCTCTGACGCCTACTTCTGGGCATTGCAAACGAAAGAACAAACTTAGCATACCCTCATCATTAATGTGAAGGGTACAAATATGAAAAATGAAAACATAGCGATAAAAACAAAATAAGTGCAGCCTTGGTCTACGATCATAAACTTATAGAAATATTATAATAATATGTGTGTGCCTATGTTTAAAATAAGAGGCATACCCACAGAGACAGTTAGCTATTTTTGGATGTCTGACAGAGGCGTTATGCACCAACATTTGTGGCATAGGTTGAGCAGCCGCATTCAACCATTTCGATTTTATAATGAGTTGTGAGAGCTTGCGAATTAAATTCCGTTTAAGGAAATTTCCCCGTAGGAGGTGCTCAAACTTTCAGGAATTTCTTAAAACATACGTTTATATTGTATGGGAGTGGTAGACATATTACGTCATTTTTGTTTGCGACATTTGATAGCACCATTGTGATGCGTCACGCCTACCATGAATTATGAATTTAAAAATTTAATTAAAAACACACAAAATATGGCTAAAAGTTAATGAGAACATATGTCAGAAACAACTCCAATACTTTGTTTTTGAACTAAAACGAAACAATTATTTTAAGCAGTTTCGACATCACTTTCAACTTCACATCAACTTATTTGAACAAATACAACAGTTTGGGCGCGAAAATATCAATTCCACGCCCAAAAAGTGCGTGTCATCCGAAATACGTCTTAGTAGCAGTTCTTCACAGGTTTAATGAACAATCTCATAACATTACGTTCAATTCAAAGCCAATTCAAATTTCAGGACATTCGGCTCTGTGGTTCAATGGTAAAGTGAAATTTTCAAATAAGTATAAAAATTTATACAAGAAACCAAAAACGCCTGTACAATGCTTATACTAATTACGCTTTGTGAACTTATTCTGTGAAAAATTACACACTTTTTCTTTATACAAATCTCCCGAAAGGGTGGTCCAATGTCCATCTTTTATATAGCATTAGAATGTTTAGGAAAATTTTTCAAAATTAAAATTTTCTTCTTTGCATCGAAACATATAGTCCGTTGAACTTTCAGCTAGATGTCTCAATTTCCGCGACCGTAAGAGTGTGAAAAAAAAAAACGCAGAAAATGTACACGGATACACATTTATCATGCTTATTAAGAATATATATACTTTGACCGATTGTGACTGACCCGTTTCTAGTACCAACAAACGTTTCAACAAAACCAATTAACCACCATATCATTATAATGATGAATATAAAAGTAACTAGTATTAGAGCCGCATGGGAGCCGTTCAGAATGCTTCTAAGAGCCTCATTAGCCCACCATTAATGTATAGCAACATTGCATGTATAAGTGTTCTAGTCTGCGGTAGTATGTTTGTATGGTGCGCAATGTAGTCATAAATTGGGTTATTTCAGTGCTACAACAATGTGTGTATGGGAAGTTCTACTTCAACGGAGATATGAATTTGAATTTTTTTTAAAAGATATTAAATTAAAATTAAATTAAATTTAACTAGCCAAAGGCTTAACACTTGGGATTCTAAAGCGGTAGGTCGTACGTAAGGGTAAGGTGCACTTAAAGAAGTATTCTCCTATGCGCCGATCTTTAAAAGAAAAAAGTCATTATCACTAAAATGTCGTCTTACGCGATGCTAATATCACAATAGTGAATATCCTGCTTTACCTATAACTAAATTTTTTAGAATGTAAGTAAAATTTTAATTTTTTTCGGAAAGTTTGGCAATAAATGAATCACTGAAATAAGCTGTAAGCAAGAGTTGCTCTCTACTGTGTGCTTAATCACATCTATTACAATATTAAAACGTCTGATGAGTTAGGAAAATTTAGGTTTTCATGCCCTCCACTTAGTTGGCTGTTCCGTTTACAACAAGAACAAAGCATCAGAAACTCTACAAAATATCTTAATATTGATCAGCATCAAAATCTGTGTCGATTTAAATATGTCCGTCCCTATGTCCGAGCGTCTGGTCCTAGTATTTTTACGTAGTTTCCTATTCAACATAAACGCGATATTGATATTTTTTGCATTGAAGGTCTATTCAGAAAGTAAAAAAAAAAAAAAAACTACATAAAAGACGCTGCTTTTGCGACGAGAGTGATGATGGAACTTCCCCCACATACCCATATGAATATAAATAATAATATTTGTTCATATATTTGCACGTACAGATGTATGAAATGTGCTCGTCATGTACATGAAATGTCAAATAATATATTGTAGAAATTACCACGCAAACCACACTACTCGAGTGGCAACACTATTTATTTATTTATATTTATATTATTATTATATTTTATATATTTAATTTTACTGCTATTAGTTTGGTTTATTTTTAAACCCTTCGTCAATGGTGATAACGGGTATATTAAGTTTGTGCAATTGTCGTTAGCAAATATTGTTTAGGCCACACCCACCTCCACTTATACGGATCGATTCAGTATCGAAATCTGAATCGATTTAACCATGTCCGTCTGTCTGTACACAAACTACAGGTTGAATTTTTTGGCCCAAAGGATAATCTTAATCCTATTTTCATAGGCGGAATTGGACCATTTTTAAGACCGCTTTTCTTATAATTATATTTCACGTAACAACTTATACGGCAATGCCGGTCGTTTACTGATACATCTAAACTAATTTAGCATCATCTAAACTAATTAGAAACAAATAGGATGTCAGGTCGGACATGATCGACTATAACACTTTTACTCGTTTTATTTTGCTTCTCAGCAACATTATGAATTATAATGTTGTACTCACACAGAATATCCAATTAGGTAATCATCGCCGTACGCAAAAACGCTTAATGTGCTGGTATAAATAATAACAGACATATGGAGATAAGAATAATTACTACATAACAGTTATAATAAAGTTGCCTCATTATAAAATTCCAATAATTAGACAACAAACATTTGGATATTTTTCACTTGACGTAATCAGCAGACAAAATGTGTCGCGTAAGTGAAAATGTAGGCAATAAGTAAAAGTGCCGCCTTTAGCTATATCTTATATATGTACCTATGATATGATATCTTATGGTTTCAATTTTCAGTTTTTGTTAGACCGTAGGTGTGTTGTTGCCGCGGGGATAATGTTTCCTATAGATAAGCCGACAAAGTTACATTTGATCAACAATATACATACTTTCTTCATTTGTCCCCCTCTGAAGCTTCTTATACCCTACACCACTTATAGTAATTACCGATCGATTAACCTAAAGGCTTACATTTGCGCATGATGTAGAATAATACAGACATAAGCTGAAAAATATCCGAATGAATGTGAATTTCTAAAATAAATATATTGAGGGGCTGTATTTTGCCCTCCACCTTAAGGGTATGATGAGGGTATACTAAGTTTGTCCTTCCGTTTGCAACACCCAGAAGGAAACATCAGAGACCCTTCAAAGTATATATGTTCTTGATCTACATACATCGAAAACTGAGTCGATTTAGATATATATGACCGTCTTGCTGTGTGTTGTTGGCATTCTCACGAGTTAAATTTTGAATATTTCAAATATTTAGCTGAAATTTTGTGCAGGCACATTTGGTTTTTGCAAGCTATTTAAAATAAGTAAAATCGGTCAAAAGCCACGCCCACAATCAACCATATATTTGCCCCAAAAATTAAGCTATAAACTTGAAATATAGTATTAGTATTTTAAATTAACTTATTTATCTGTGTGGCAAAAATGGGCATGGTCTAATAATTGACGCGCCCACCATTAACAAAAAACTATATTCCACGTAAAACTCAATTTTCAAACTGATACGTAATACATACACTATTAGAGGGCGTAATCACATACCTTCCACGCCCACTATTGTAGATGTGGAAGGTATTTAAGATTTGGCCTAAGCCCAACTTAGTTTCCTTACTTGTTCTCAATCGAATATTAATTTTTGTGGAGTAGAACTGCATTCGCTCAATTGAAATTGAATTATAATCAAATCTAACAATTGAACTTTAGCACAGAATATCAAGCATTCAAACAAATTGTTAATTTATGAGTATACAGACGCCTTCCAACGCATTTGTAGGATTATATACGCTACACATGTGATTCATTGGTCACAGACAAACCATTAATTACAACCTCAAGCAATGAGAATGCCTCAACAATTGCGTGTCGCCCCAATAAGCGTCCGCTTTAATTAAATCAATAATGATAATAGAATAAGACAAGTGAGAGAAATGGGAAAGGGAATGAAATGAAAGATTTACCATGAGCAAAAAAATGTTGCACTTGCTTGGCCGATTAATTATCTTATGTTCGATTAATTAAATTAACGTTCGTATGTTTCTTTTATTTTATAGCAAAGATCGGAATCTTCTATACAGTATTTTATGGAGTGCTGGCAGCGTTGGTTGCCATTTGTATGTGGGCCTTTTTTCAAACATTGGATCCTCGCATACCCAAATGGACTCTTGAAGCTTCTTTAATAGGCACAAATCCCGGTACGTTTGCTATACCTTTACATTGGCGTTGCACAAAAAGTGAAATGATTTTTTTCTAATTTTTATTGTGAAGGTCTTGGTTTTCGCCCCCTACCGCCCTCGGACAATGTTGAAAGCACTCTGATTTGGTACAAGGGCACACATCATGAAAACTACAAACAATGGACAGACTCATTAGATGATTTTCTAGCAGGTATGTGCCAACAGATCACAGAGAGATATCACTCTCAAAATTATTTTTATATAATTATTGTTGCAGTTTACAAAATACCGGGTTTAACACCGGGTCGTGGTCAGAATATTTACAATTGCGATTACAATCAACCGCCACCCAAAGGTCAAGTGTGCGATGTGGATATTAAGGCTTGGTCGCCCTGCACCAAGGAGAACAACTACAACTATCACAAGAGCTCGCCGTGTGTCTTTCTAAAATTAAATAAGATTTACAACTGGATACCAGAATTCTACAATGATTCGAGCAATTTACCCGCCGCTATGCCAGCCAACTTGAAAAACTATATCGGAGAAGTGCAAAAAACTCAGGCCCATAAAGTGAGATTTTCTCTCCCTCCATTTCACTTACAATGCGGTATAATTTTATAATATTTACTCTTTTCAATTTAATTCAAAAATGTAGATGAATACTGTTTGGGTATCGTGTGAAGGTGAAAATCCCGCCGATCAAGAGAACGTTGGCCCTGTAGAATATTTACCTATACGAGGTTTTCCCGGATACTTTTATCCTTTTCAGAATTCAGAGGGGTACTTAAGTCCCCTGGTGGCAGTACACTTCCAAAGACCCAAACGTACGTAGGCAAAAAGATGAAACTTAAGCCAAATTAAATCAAATCATTGAATCGCTTTCATTTTGCAGGTGGCATTATTATTAACATCGAGTGCAAGGCATGGGCTCGCAACATCATACACGATCGCAAAGAACGTATAGGTTTGGTACACTTTGAATTACTGATCGATTAATTCTCTACCCAGTTAACTATAATTCGAAAGACAGCAACACGCTCGAAATACAATATAATCCAAAATGGTATTTCTACAATAAATTGAATTAATTTCAAATTAATTTCATATTGTCGTGTGCACATAGGTGCTTTGGCATGAAAAATACGCGTCAAGTCAATTACTTTATTTTTCTAAATATTTAACAATTTCATTGACCACCAAATAATCAAAAATTAAGCGAAAATAGAAAATATTGAATGTCGCATATATGAAAATAAGAAAAACCAAAAATGAAATAGAAACAAAGAACTGTACATATATGCGTATGTACATATTAAGAACTATTCAAATTATTATATTGTGTAATAATAAATCTATTTAGTGTCATATTGGAAAGCTTTTAGCAATTTCATGTACAATAAATGTAGAACATACTTGTAATGTGCTCGAAAAATAATACAATAGCGAAAATTTATATTTTACACGAAGTTCGACAAAGTTCCCTTCATGCCCCGCTTTCAAACTGTAGTTATTTTTGTGTTACATTTAAGTTGAGAATAAATATATGTTTAAACAAAATAATAAAAACAGATGAGTTGGAAGAATAGAAGAAAATTCAATGGTGGAACCAGAACCGAAATCAGTAATTATTGGCTTCATTCTAATTAAAGTGCACGGTTTATTAAATGGATATAAGTTAATTTACTAAGGCCACAAGATCAAAGAGTCGATTAATTAAAAATTATTCAAGTTGTAAAGGCAAAATATTCGAATATGGTTGCAGACGAAATGTTAACATCCAACCTGCCGTAATATATTTGTTCAGCTAATTAGCATTTAAAACTTGGTTCATCAATTCCTTGATCAATCATCTCTTTGGTCTTGTGTCCGTAGTACAATGTCATCGTACATTAACTTTTGTACATAAATTTAAATTTAGATGACGTTGCTTCGATCCAACTCAAATTTACTTTTTAACGTAACGAATTTTTACTGAATAATGCTTTAAAAAAAGATAAAAATTTGAAATAGAGCGTTATGTGGAGAGGGACTCTAAATTATGGTCCGAGCGACTGTCCTTGGCCAAAAATCAAATGATATCAAAAAATGCGACTTGTAGAATGATTACAAGAAATACATGATTGTACAGACATGAATGAATTGATTCAGATTTCAATTCTGATTCGGTATGTATGACGGTTTAGGGGGTTACAAACATACGCACAAATAGAATATACCACACTAACCTTGGCAAGTAATGTCAAAAGCACAACCCATTTAGATGAAATAGTACGACGCTTGCCACTCTTCGTTTCAAAAAAATATGCCGTGTTTCTAACTAACATTTTCACTTGTTTTGAAATGAGATCTAAAGATCCGTAACGTCTCTAATATATCCATTATAGGTGGTTAAAATAAGTTTTTCGAAGAATATTTCTACAAAATTTTATTTTTATACTCCCGTTGATCGATTTTTCCCATTTGCAATCAACAATATAATATCCACCATGAGTATAAAACAAAATCAATGAATTTAGACATATTTTGAAGAACTCCTTACTACATATTATTTGTGTATCTGAAACGTGCTTTTTACCGGAGCACTTTGATACTTCATTTATGGACTCCACGAACTTCGTGACGACAGATCAAATCATACAGATGATGTTGCAATATATGCATTGAATCTGATGTTAATGCTTCCGTAGCCGAACAACGAACATTTGTGACCATATTGTATTCATTGATTTAAAGAATCGTCCGAATACACTGTAACAAATTTCGTTGTGCATTAAGCACTACACAAAATTGTAATATCATACGTGAAATCGCCACGAACAAAACTTCCTAACCATTACCACAGCACACCTAGATGTTAACGCTGTTAATAAAAAAAATTTCCGCTTGCCCATTTGTAACATCGTCACGTTTTATTTCAAGTCCATCCGAATTTTCCGAAAAATTTTACATTCTTTAAATTATACTATATGAATGAATTTGAGGCCTTGAAAATATATTATCCATAAATTCACAAGCCATATGATGAATTTCGTCTTAAATTTGCAAAAGTACTACTTTAGGTGATAAAAGGTCCTCTTCTAATGGAAGTCAATTCTTAATATTTTTTGACAAAAATGAGTAAGGAGCAGTGCTAAACTTGGATCCGATCGGAACATTTTTAGAACCCCTTCCCCTGTAATGATATTTCAGGAATAGATAAAACTAAACTAATTGTAACATAATTTAAGGAGCTAAGTGGTGTAAGGTATTAAATGATGGGGCTGGACCGACTATATCATTTTCATTTGTTTATTAACAAAAAGTAGTGAAGTATAATTTAGTAGGTACATAATAATAATATATTAAATTTAAATTTTTCTTATTATCAGTAGCTGGGTGGGCTAAGGCTTTGTCTTAGTAAACTCTGACGCGGGTTCAAGTCCAGCTGTGGAAAAAAATGGAAGAGTTTTTTCAGCTGAAATTTTTGATCTCATGTGTCGCGTTGGATTGGTAACCCACCGACAGTTAAGAATATTATAACAAAAGTCGAGTTTGTTTCTAGAGACGACAATGACCTTTTTAAGCTTATAAGCTTTTAAGCTAAATTTTAACGCCACTGGTATTTACTTCCTTGAAAAAGCATCCTGGAATATTATTACTGTCAATGGTGTAGATGCTTAAGGAGTTTTTGTAACTTAAATTTAAATGAATTGGCATCAACGAAGTTTACTTTCAACATGGTGAAGCTCTGTAGAAGGTCTGACATGTACCAGTTCAAAATATTGAATTATCGAAATGGAAGTTTTCAAGTCAATTAATTCAATATTTAGGACCTCCTCCCACATAAAGCCATCTTAAACTTTAAATAAGTTTTTACGTAATGAAAATTCATAATTCTTAATATTTTTTAACAAAATTTGGTGAAAAAAATGTGGCAAATTCCACGATCGGATCATTTTCAGAATGCCTTTTATTTGACAAGAGCTCGCGTTTACTGATACAAATGAATTAATTACAGCATAAATTGTGAAAGGCAGTGGTGTAGGGTATTTAATGATCGGGTAGAATTGACTAAACAATTTTTACTTGTTAGTCATGAATAATTGTAATGAACCATAGCTTTTTTTTTTTATTTTTAAGAATGATTTCAATAAACATTAATGATGTTCATTATTTCAAGTTTTAATAAAAAACGTATAGGCGCGACTTTTAATTAACTATGAAGACATCATGAAACGACCAAAAGTGCAGAAATGTAATTATTTATCATTCGGAAGTATTCATTTGTATAATTTGACAATTATTTACACAATTAGCAACAACATGAAATATCTGTACGTAAGTATTTATGCAAAACCGTTAATTTCGGAAATTCGAGTATATTTAATGCATGAATGTTTGTAAGAGGGAATATTGAGTTCGTGCGGATGTTTGTAACTCCTAAACGGCAAATGCCGCACGCATCTTCAATTATAACCATCGATCTTAAACGATTTGATTATGGCCGTCTGTTTGTCCGGGTAAATTTGTGCTCAAGCTACTGGTTGCATTTTTTGAGATATAGGTTCCCAATGCGGCACCCTATTAAAAATGGAATATTTTCAAAACTGCTCCCCTCCTTGTGCCAAATTTCCACCCTTTTTAGAACCTTTTTAGAAACCCTTTCCATGCGTCTATATCTCGACGTATCATAAACACTACTTTTACGTGTATCGTGTCTATTGATACAACTAAACTAACTACAACATAATTTGTGGAACTTAGTGATGCAAGGTCTATAACATTTTCACTCGTTAATTGATATGACATTGATTTTGTTTTACTTAAAATTGACATAAACATCAATGACATTCAGCAAGAATGTTTGCACCACGTGAATAACTATGGAAACCCGTACATAACAAATTTGAACGTGTAAGATTAGAAATTTAAATTTCGCATTTACGTACACACATTGAAATTAATTGATAAGTGAAAGTTGAATGGTTAGATACATAAGAGTTTAGAGAGTGTCAAATATCAAAGTGTGTTAGATTACCACAGTTTTTATTAAACTATTGTACACCAAATCAAAATCTAATCCATATACCCATATCCACCCGATTAAATATTAAGAAAATGGCATTATTTTAATAGAATAATTTGACAATTGATGCGAACAACTCACGTTTAAGTACATGCTTGCTTTTGTCCAAATTTGAATACTTTTTTAACATTTCGCATTAATCCTAAGCAACTCAACCAAATGTCCTAAAATTAGAAAGATCTGTTCATATTGGTATCCTTTATATTTATAATTGTCCAAGGATGGACCATGCTTTTTCTGCTAATCGCAATTATCGTAACACTAGTTATTCTAAATTTAAACATCCTTTCTCTGCCTTCGTTTGGAATCTCGATTACATTGATATTGATAAGGCATTGTCTAATAGTAAATTCTTTTCGGCTACTTCTCAGTCCGTTCCTTTTAAACAAGCTCTTAAGTTGGTCCGAGCAGACTATTCAAAATATATAAAAGTAACGGATTGCTCAGTGATTTGAATCCGTATTCTGTTGCAAGGCTTCCCTGAAAACATGGTTTCATGGTTTAGAAGTTATCTCACGGGTCACTTCCAAGGGGTTGTATTTAACTCCGTACCTCTGTCGTGAACTTTCGGTTTCGTCGGACGTTCCACAAAGCAGTCACTTGAGTTCTTCATTTGTTGGTAAACGATCTTCCTACATCTGTTCTACATCCTAAATTGTTAATTTTTGCGGACGATGTGAACACTTTTATTTCTCTTGATTCGATGAGTGTTACTGGCACTCTTCAAGCGGTTTTATATAATTTATAATTTCAATAAATGTAAGAAATTTTTCATATTATTATTGCCGTGGTTTACAAATTATGTCATAGATAATCACTTGTGTAGAACGGCGAAAGTTTAACAGACCTTGTACAAATTTCTGTAGTGCTTGTTGATACGGTGTATGTATGCATGTTAGTGTTGTTATGTGTATGGACGATAGATACTGTGTTGTTGACTACGATGACATCTATAATGTCACGAGGAGTCGTATTACATTTCCTTGTTAATGAATGTGGAGGCAAGTGGTACATTTGTAATCAGGAGATTTAACAATCGTTACGAGTAAAGAAAAAGATAATGATAATTTATATATGATAAATTATATGTTAATGTGTAATTCAATATAATTGAGTAAAAATGAAACATAGTCATATTTATATCATACACAAAAGGGAGACACATTTAAAAAATAATTTCAATAATTTTGTAGGAATTTTTTTAATATATTTTTTTTTTTCTACATATACATAATAATATAATAAAAAAAAATTCTTTTGAAAATTCTCAAAAAATTCACATATACATACATATGATGGGCGTGGTATATGATTACGCCCTCTAATAGTGTACGCATTACATAACAGCTGGAAAATCGCGTTTTACGCTGAGTATGATTTTTTGTCTATTATTCGAGCACGCCCACTTGTGGCACATCATGGGATAATTATAGATATGCGTACCAAATTTACACTTCATAGCTAATTTTTTGTAGAGTCGATTGTAGGCGTGGCTGTTAAGTTGTAGGGTCTCTGACGCTTTTTTGTGGGTGTTGTAAAATGTAATGACAAACTTAGTATACTTTCTACTCCTTATTTAGTAGGAAAAACGAAAACTTTATATGGGCTTTGACTAAAGCATCGCTAGTAAAAGGGGAAATATATAAATTTCGTGTAAAATAATAACATTTATTCTGAGATATATGGCTTTAATAACTGAGAGCCTGACTTTTTGGCCAACAAAATTTATATTAGACATCTCTGAGCTTACTTATGCTCTTATTATTTACCTCCCTCTTAAAGGCGTGAAAGAGCCGAAGTTGAGAGAGTATATACATGGAATGAATGCATTTAGATGCGCGTGATCCTATAAAATTTATATTTCTAACGGAATTATGCTATAAAATTTTAATTTTAAATATCAAATGTTAACAACGCCACAACGACTATTGCCCTATGTTATTAAATAAAAATTGAAACTCACTCAACAAAGTGGAGAACATATGCGCGCTTTACAAATATGGCTGCACTTACTACAAAACTACAGAAAAGCAAGAGACAAAGAACAACTGATAACAAACTCGAAACATGTTTTTACGCTCACATTAACTATCATTAAAACTGTCTTTTCATACCCTATACATAAGATGGGGGTATACTAAGTTTGTTGTTTCGTTTGCAGCATCTAAGAGAAGGCATTAGAATTCAAAATATGGCTCAATCTAAGTTTATGGGATGGGCCATATATATATTTGTTAAAAATGGGCGTGGTCGGATAACAGCCGCTCACATATTTTACACAAAGGCAGACGTTACACCTTCACTACTACCTGCCACTTGCCCTGTTTGTATGTATATAGATGTGCAGGGTGTTTAAAATGTCGCCTAAACCAAATTTACTTCTTCACTTGTTGCTTTTTTAACATTTTTAACATTAATGTCAAGTAATATATATTTAACACGTTCCTGCAACACACAGATATAAATATATTTATATTTTTCTATATAAATTCTAACTGAAGAGAGAAAATAACGCTTTTAATAATAGTAATAAGTAAAAACAGGTAAATAAATGTAGTCAAGGGTAAACCTTGGACACCCTGCACTTTAGTGCAATTTATTAAATGTGGATATAACGCATTGATTAAGACCGTGGCAAATATATGATTTAGTGGGATCATGGAGTGAAGTGAAAGTGAATTAATTTTAATTATTCTTTAATACGTACCATACTGAATAAGCTGAAAGGGCGCTATGTTGGGGGGAGAAAAAACGTTGCAACTGTTGTGGAGGTTATTACAATATACGAACTGAGACTATTTAAATGGATTTAATGTCTCAACTTGTGCTGCCCTGATGCAGGGTTTTTGACCTTGATCACTTGATTCCAAATATACACATGTTGTTGTATCTCTGGCGTTTCTTTCTTGTAAAACTAACTAAAATTTTAAACATTACATTTTATAATCTTGTATAGAGCTATCCTTACAGTTTTAGAAAGTCGACTGTACTTGATTATGGAATGTTTGTTACTCTCTCTCTCTCTTTAAGATTTCTCATACTACATAGTTACTTACAGATTTCACATTGCATATGTGTACTTTTGTGTATACTGGTTGGGGATTAATTAAAGAGAACTGGCTGTGTACAGTTTGTTTGTTTGTGTTGAATGCCATTGGCGGTTGGAAAGCAATACAGTTCTTAAATGCTGTATACAGTGTGGTCATGCAGTTTAGTTAGTGATCGTACACCGTGAGTGCTTTATGCTTCATTACTTTCCTCGCGGAGTAGATTTGATGCTATTTTTATCATTTGGAAAATAGAAGCACAATTCAAAGAAACACATATAGGTATATATAGAAAACGTATTAGCAATACGGATGTATTTGTGTGTATTAGAATATTGATTTGTGCATATGTTTCGTGTGTGCGTTGGCGCGTGCATGAGAGTGTGCGTGTTACAGACAAAAAATGATTGAGTAACCAATGGATAGGACAATGTGCCAAAAAGCACTTTTCCGCTAAATTCAAGACAAATTATTAATGAAAACGCATTTGCTTTGTTCTCCAGTTCTCCAGTTAATTTCATTATTTCAGTTTGAATATTTTACAACGTTCTTTCAGTCGATTGCGCTCAAATCGGCTGGAGTAACAAAGTAAATATCAATGAATTCATAATATTTTGTAATATGTGGAAATGTGGCCGAACATACTTCTTTCCTTTCATTTACTTTCCATCTTTAAATTGAACAAAAAAACCGTCATTGTAATTATTGTTTCAATATGTTTGATTTTGTTGTTGTTCTTTCAATAGGATCGTGTGCACTGCTGATTCTCTAGTCTGTACATAATCAATCTCATAATTGACAAGTACTAAACAGTAAAGGAGATCTCATTTTTTATATAAACAACAACAATAATAACAAAAGACCTTAATTATTGTATATAAAAACAAAATATCGTAACGGGAAGGTCGCAACTGTAGAAAAGAAGAAGAGAAACTTATGCACACGTTACAAGCGAATCGGGATAGTATTGCATTCAATTGAAAAACGCACCCACCACAATATCCAGCACATACAAAGCAATGTCGAAAAAGAATGATATTAGCAGCAAGTACACGCCAACGGACTTCCAGTTTTACTCGCCCAAGGAGAAGCAATCACTGGGACAGCTGATTTATAATAGCAAGGAGGGCACATACTTGGGACGCACGGCAGCCAGCTGGGGTAAGTATGTCCACCAGACGCACCCACAATCCTAATCCTAATGCACACAAGAACACTCCCTCACACTCATGCATAACTTTGAGCATTTAACACTGTTCAATTGTTTGTGTCTCTTCGTCTGCAAGAACGAATATGGGGCAAATTCTTATCAGTTGAGACAATAAAAACCCTTTAACGATTACCTAACTGCATGCATGTTGGGTCGCATTCAATTCAATTATATGGCACATACAATGCTTTCCAAACGGGTTTTCGCCCCAATTTTATTATTTTGTGGTTTTTCTTGTACACCCAACAACACTGCTATCGTTACATCAATATAATGCTGGCACCCTTACTGGTGGTTAAAGTTGTAATTTTTCTAAATTAATTTTCGAAATGACCTCGAAGAAGAAAAAAACCAACTTTGGCTTCGGCCCAATCTTAAATACCCTCCACATCTACATACAGTGGGTGTGACCCTCTACTACTCTCTGCTTTACGCAGCAGCTTTCAAGTCGAGTATGGTTTTTATTTTTTTTGTAGATTGCGTACCTATCTGTAATCCGACCAAGCCCATTTTTGGCACATGGACGAATGAGCTAATTTCATATTTGCCTACTTGTGTTAGATATATAGATTTTTATATATATTTTTTCCATTTGTGGGCGTGCCTTTTATCGATTTTACCCAATATAAATAGCGATCCGCCTACGAAAACTATAAGTTTCTGTACAAAATTCAACTCAATACGTCAAATTTGACGCCTCCTGGGCGTTACAAATGAAATGACAAACTTAGCATACCCCCATGTTAGATGAAAAGTATAAATACTCAGTAAAATAAACAAAGAAGAGTCTTGGATAAATTCCTACATTTATGCGTAAATAGTGGGCATGGCATGGTATGGAATAGCGGCCTCTTATAACGGTTCAATTCTGCATCACACACGGACTATGAATCACATTTAATTTTAACATCACATAATGAATCCACAGTGAACTGCTCTCGGAATGAATGCTCTTCGAGCAACTGTTAACATAAGTTGTAGGGTCTTTGCGAATTCTCTGTGAGTACTTGGACAAAATTAGTACATCTAAGGCTTTGATTTGGTGGGAATACTTAGTAGTAGAAGTACTTAGACGCACATTAGTTGGACACACTACGAGCAAGCCTATCCATTCAGTTCTAAAACGATTGATGTAAAAAAGCAGATATTTATTGGAGTGTGTGTGTGTGTGTGAAAAATTATCGAAATAAAATTTAGTAGTGTGTACTCGAAACTTGACCAAAACCGTTACGTTTATTTCCTTATTTTATTTGTTTTACTTTGTATTTTTATGTGATTCCATAAAAATGAGTTTAACAATATTTAACAATGCAGGCAGTCTGGTGTACATGTATTTATATACCGCTTAAATATAACTATTCAAAGTGTATGCCAGTACAGATATATACGGAATATGATTAATATGACAGACCTTGAAGGAGGTTGAACAGGCAGCAACAACTAAACAAACCGCAGCAGATTATAAGCACACAATATAAATAAATGAGGTGAAATTTTGTTATTTCACAATTATGCACAGTACACACTAACAACAACACAATCATTATTTGCGTTCTTTTGTTAAACTAAGTAAAGTACGCATTTTATTTGGAATTCAGTTAGCAATTGTTATATCCTCCACCCAGAAAAAGGCGCTACAAAGTCTATGTATTCTTCATCGGCATCAAAATCTGAGTCAATCTATGTAAACATATCTGTCCATGTGTCTGTCTGTCGTTGCCATTCTCACGGTCATAAATTTTGAGATATTTAGTTGAAATTTTGTATAGACACTATTAGTGCAGTTAGCAAGTGGGTCGCGTATTTAAAATGGGCAAAATCGGTTAAAAGGCACGCCAAAATCTATTAATCGACCACAAAAACCGAGCTATGACGTTGGAATATGGTGCACAAATTTATAATTTATTGATGTGCAAAAATGGGTGTGGCCTAATAACACATGCGCCCACAATTTTCAATCCCTTATTCAAATTCGACTTTCAAGTTGATGCATAATGAATAATCACACTATTAAAGGATATAATCATGTACCTGCCACGCCCACTGTTTGCATGTAGGTGTGGAGCGTATTCAAGATTTGGTCTAAAGTAAATTTAGGTTCCTCACTTGTTTTACGTTACCACCCCATTGGCTACCCCTGACAAGGATTGTAATCAAAAACTAAACATTTGATATAAGAATACTATGCCTTATCTTGGCATTTACGCTGCTAAACGCAACAACAATTATTTCTCTTTAACGTAATTTTATAGTTTTGTATGAATTTGTATAAATTTTTATTTAGTGAGTATTATATACAAACTGCCAGAATAGTCAGAATGTAATGAATAGTAAATAAATTCGTGATCAGCAACACCCCACACCCGGCCATCTATCATTTTACTGCCAGAACAGAATGTTAGTAAATACTGAGAATTTTAGGTGCCATTTGGTTTAAATGCCGTTATTTCACGTTTCACGTTTAAAAAGGGAGCGCAATCATGCAAAAAAATTTCAACTTTCTTTTCAATTGAAATATAACACAAACATTTGAACATTCACAAACAGGGCGAAATTATTTAACATACCTTCTACGCCCATAATCGAGTTTATACGTTACATGATTGACCATCGTGGGCGTGGAACTCAAGCTATGGATTTAAAGTTTTTGAAAAATATTCACCTTTAGAGAAATTAAATTAAAAAAGACAAGTTCCACTTCAGTCGACTCTCAAATGCTCTCCAACTTTATGCGTACTCTTTAAGTATTTCAAAAAAAAATTACATGCAATGTAAGGGTCAGAAATGTTGACATTTTTACACTTGTATTTAATGATTAAATGATTCAATAGGTGAGGAATTTATAATAATTGTTCAAATCTAGTCACCCTACATGAGTGCAAACTTTTTAAATGACAAGTTGGTAGCATACACCCGAAATCTTTTGCTTTGTACATATTTATAGAAAAATTATGGTGGAATTATAGCAATGACGTCATTTCAATATTTGTCCGCTTCATTTAACGGATCGTATGCAAGCTACATTATTGCATTTGCGTAATTAACGCATTCGTTTTTTTTTTTACGGCAAACGACTAGCAACTGAAAGGCGTTTCAGCAGAAGCTGTGTATATGTACAGATTTATACAGATAAATATGTATTACACATCTAACATCTATAAACAATTATAAGTTAAAAATAATTCGTTCAGTCGCGCTCTCAATATCTAATCATCCACCATCTTCAAAAATATATCCAATAAGAATCCAAGTACAACTGTATGACGTTGTTTTCTTGTTATACCCTCCACATACCGCCCATGTATACTAAGTTTGTCATTCCATTTGCAGCTCCCAGAAGGAGGCGTCAGAGACTCTACAAGGTATACATATTCTTGATCGGCGTCTAAAACTGATTTAGTCACCCATCCGTAAATGTAACAACAATGGGCATGATCGAATAACAGACGCGTCCACAATTTACAAAAAAACCGCACTTCACGTAAAACTGGACTTGAAAGCTGACCCTATTAGAATGCATAACCATATACCTGTCACGCCCATTATTGTAGATGTGGAGGGTATTTAAGATATGGCCCAAGTCAAATTTAGTTTTCTTACTTGTTAATAAATTAAATTAAACTAAATGGAATTGAATGTTGTCATTATCGATAATGTACTTAGCGTTATAAAAACACAATTAAGTGCGCGTTTACTTCAACTTTTTATTTCATAGATACGCCCGTTCATTGTCCCAATTGTTTATGATGCATAATTACATTACATAATAAAAAAGCATGTGCTGGCACAAACGAACACTCCTTATATAATTTCGAATAATACAAATCCTATTTTCCACTCTTTCCGTACAATTGTTTGAGTTTCTATCATACGCCGTCAAGGGTTGGTCTAATTAAAGTTGTTGTATCATTTACTTAACTGTTTGTTTAGTATGATAGTAAAACTGACACAACTAATGGTAGCATCGCCCAATATAAGCAAAGCACTCCTAAAAAATATAATGAAATATAATAGAAATCAAAAACAATTCAACCGAAATTACACTAAACTTATTTACAATGATATTGAAACCGTTTGAAATAAAAGAGCACAACTCGAACAACACAATGCAATATCCGTTTACGCTACACCTAAATACTACATGTATTTACTGATCCAGCACTGATCCAGTAATAGCTACACACAAATATAGCAATGTACACATTTTGCCCAGACCAAGTCCACATTTGTACGTAACCTGTTGTCAATCAATCAATTGATAGTTGGCCTCTTTGGAAAAACATTTCACTGTACGTTAGCGTAACATGGCTTAAGATGGGAAAAATAAACAAACAAACGTGTCTGTCCAAACAGACGAACGAAACTGATGAACTGATACGCCCTAGTGCAACACGATAAATTCTCCCTAAAGGTTCAAGAGGATGAAATTTGTTAAACGTATTCACATTTATTTACCTTATCCGTCATTTTATTTAAAATGTACGGCATTGACCAACACCTATGCGCACAGTTCACAAAAAAATACCACTTTCTCTAGAATAATTAAAGATGCATTTCATGAATGCTAGTGAATTGAAATAAACCCAATTTCCCATAAAAATAAATGCCTACTAAATACTAAAAATTTGGAGTCGCTAGTCTCTTTAGGCTGGCAGTTCCCTACTTAAAGCGACAAAATGACTGCCGTGTCCACAATTGCAATAAATTATAATCGGTTGAAAATGTGCTCTATCTAATAACAACTTCTCCCATAATTGATAAAAAAATCTCTTTGGTTTATAATTTGACCGTTATTTTGATACTCGTTGAGTGGAAGAGGAAGCAGTAGTCAAACAAACTAAGAGCCAAGTAAGAGAACTTTTAACAATCATATAAAATTTTGCTGATCAGCAATGTCTGTTACGGCCGCTTCTGGGTGTGGCAAACGTAAATACAAATTTGTATAGTCTGCATAATATGGCGGATATGAAAATTTTGAAATTGATTAACATGTGTGTGCAAATGAATGCACATTAACAACCATTTACGTTAATTCGTTGTTATTTTTGTTTTTTTTTTCTCAATTTCATTTTAATTTAGTCGTGTGAGTGTGCTTTTCCTCATATGTTTATATAGTTGATTTAAATCAACTGAAAATTTTATAGCCAATCAAGTCTGGCCATTTAATACCCTCTTTCACAAAGTCTGAACTTGTGGCAGAGGGTATATTAAGATTGTGCGAATGTTTGCAATTCCACCTTCTGGTCCGTCTGTCTGTCTATGTAAATTTGTGCGCAAGCTACAGGTCGCATTTTTCGAGCTATTTCGATGAAATTTGGTACAAGGACATATCTTGGCCCAAAGACGAACTCTGTTGACCATATCGGACCATTTTTAGAACCCCTCTCTATATAAGATGCTGTAATAATAAGTCACAATTCTTTATATTTTTTTCGAAAATTTGATAAAGAATAGTTAATAGTTTTTAAAAAAAATAATATTTTCACTTGTTACTTTTGTTAAAAGTCTAAAAATTCTTTCTTAATAAATTATTCTCTGCTGATTTACTTTTCTTTCAGTGAAAATTTTAGTGTTTTATGCAGTTTTCTACACGGTACTGGCCGGCCTATTTACGATTTGCATACAGGGTCTCTTTTCTACATTAAGTGAAACAGAACCCAAATGGAAATTAGACAAATCCTTAATCGGTACTAACCCCGGTATGGGCTTTCGTCCTCTTAGTGAAGAGACGGAACGTGGTTCGGTCATACAGTTCAATACCAAAAAACCTGAAGAGGCAGAATATTGGATAAACTTACTCAATGAATTTTTAAATCGTATGGAAACTCTATATGATTTAAATCGTTATATAAAATTGTGAAAAATCTTTTATTTTTATTATTTTATTATCGTCTCTGGCACAAAGAATATCGTGGCGTAGGAAAAAACGAGAAATTCTGTGATTTCAATCAAACGCACAATCCACATGATGTATGTGTGGTGGATGTGGAAAAGTTTGGGCCTTGCTCCCCGTCGAATGAATACGGCTATCGGAACGGACGTCCATGTGTGTTTCTTAAATTGAACAAAATTTTCGATTGGTTACCGGAGTACTACGACCAACCGGAGCAATTGCCCCAAGAAATGCCCTTAAAATTGCAACAACACATTGCCGCTTTGCCACAAACTGATGTAACGTTTCATTTCTATTAGAAATTCGATTATTATCTACAGCTTTTATTTTTTGCTTTTATATGCAGCGCCAACAGATTTGGGTCTCGTGTAATGGCACCAATGCTCAAGATCGCGAAGCTTTAGGTGAAGTAGAGTATTATCCTTCGCCGGGATTTCCAGCCTACTACTATCCCTATTTGAATCAGCCCGGCTATCTAAGTCCTTTAATAGCAGTACAATTCGAAATGTTACCAATTAGCCGTATGATAAATGTAGAATGTCGCGCCTGGGCGAAAAATATCTTATACAATGGTAGTGCTCGTGACCGAATGGGTTCAGTCACCTTTCAGTTATTAATTGACTAAACTATGTTTCCCGAACACACGCTTTCATGTATTTCATCAATCAAATTAATTTCAGTTCATTGTATTTCTTGAGTAGACATTTGGATCTAAATTTAAGATTCTGCGTATATATGGACACACTTAAATTATACAACAAATATGCTTAAATATGCCAGAACAAGTATGCCAGAGTGTATATAGTAAATATACGATATATATGAGAAGCGCAGTGAATTTAGATTATTTTATAGACTAACAAATTTTCCTAAATAAATAATACAGAGTAAATAAACCGTAGCGGACTGTAAGCTCCCTAAGGGGTTGTTTCGGGAGGTCAGCTATCGTTTGTGCATCGCTTGAATTTAAACTTCTAAAACAAGTCAAAACTGAATCTGACCTACATGAATAACTTTATTAGCGATTGAATAAAAAATATCCAAAATCTTCTGCGTTTTAAAAAAATTAACTTATTGCACAATTTTAAAACATTTAACCCTATATATAAAAATTAATATATATTAAAATATATTTCGCCAAAATGACTCAATAGTATATAAATTATACATTTGCTTCATTAAAATAAACTCCAAATCATCTACGTTCTGCATGTAAATTTGTTGGTACGGGTGCTTCAGAGGTACTCGTATTTGCCAGATTTAATTTGGCCTCTTAAAAAAGTTTAAAGCTAAAGCACGTTCACGATAGGAATGCTCCCGGACAACACCCGTTACATAAATAGTTGCATATAACAGGAAAATAAATTTTGTCAAGGTTGGCATGTAACTTGTAAAGTGTATTTAAGCCAATAATACACTGAAGCAGTGTCTCCAACTACATCGCATTATAATTTACGATTGTATAGTATATAGCATCACATGATTAAATGATAAACCGGGAACCTCCGCGTTGTATTAGCAAGTCCTTCGCTTCAGAACCGATCAACGTGTTGATACCTTATTTTTAACATAATGAACGATTATTTACTTTACCAACATAATAACATTTATTACGTTATTTCTTATTTAATGACTAGCAAATTCAAAAATTCGTTTTACATCACATAGTAATTAAAACAAAATATAGTAAAAGCAGAAATAGCTATAGTCCGTTAGCTATAGTAGTTAATTTTTCCATATTTTTATACCTACGATCAACTAAAAATGATATTGAATTTGTTTAAACGTTTGTAAGTGGCAGAAGGCGGCCAACCACACCTCCAAGTATATATTCTTGATCTGAAACATCGAGTTCAAATTTCATAAACATTTTCTTTGTTCAAAAGTTTGGTATTGCAAAAGATCAAAATGGACACGCGGACGTGCCCACAACTTCGGAAAGTTCAACGCACCAAGCCAATTTTATGCCAGATATAGCGTATGCCTAATATAACATAATATTTATATTTGTTATTGAAGGCATATTTTTATTGTTATTACAATATTTTCGAATAAAAGAGTTGAATGGAGACACTGCATTAAATTCATATTAGAATAGGTTGATCCAATCTGCTATAGATTCGTTATGTTGTTATTGAACTTTACATAAGCCTATCAATTATGTTGTCTTACCTGTATTTTTTAAGTTCAAGTTTAACTTAATAACTTTTAATATTTTGCTTTTAAATAACTTTGAATTAAACAGTATTGATATCCATTATCATTCTATTCTATTATGATGGTT
Source organism: Crataerina pallida (assembly GCA_949710015.1). NCBI lineage: Eukaryota > Metazoa > Arthropoda > Insecta > Diptera > Hippoboscidae > Crataerina > Crataerina pallida. The sequence continues at coordinate 4,438,588 of OX453289.1, read as the reverse complement.
ATCATCTTAAGCTTATGTTCAGTACCCTCAAGAATCTATCCGAGGGAATTAGCAAAATTTTCTTCTTCTGAGTCAACATGAAAAACAGTCAAGTTTAAAACTAGTTTTGTTTGCTGTAAAATTTTCATTATTTTATCTACAATTAGTTTATGTAATAAAACTTGAAAAGAATAAAGCCATTAATTAATGTTGAATTTATTATAAATACTTACATGAGACATTTGCGTATCCTACATTTATTTGGGGTTTCATATATTTCATTTTATTTATCTGGTGGGGGTGAAAGTATATATATCTCTGCATCAAAAGGTGAAACAATTTAGCCCTTCTGTGCGTCCGTGTCTCTGTGTGAGGTTTGGCACATTTTGTATTGAAATTGGGCAAAATCGGACCAAGGACATGTCCGTAATGGCGTTACGCCCATGGCTTGCAGCAATCTCACAGAAACAAATTTTATTTTTATTATATTACTCCTCCTCAATAAGACCTGTACACCTGAAATTTGGTACAAATCATTCTTTTGTGTCTAGCCACCTTGGTATTAAATATGAATTAAATTGGTCCATGTACGACGCATTTATTGCCTATTAAAAATTAACTATATTGTAGGTATGTTGATTCAAATAAATTTGATGTTCGTATTTTTTCCTTTCCTCTATTTTGGTGGTAAGTGGTGATGGGAATCACAGATTTAGCTTACGCCTTATATAATTCCAATACAAATAGTGTTGATAACATTTATTAACGAAATATATAATATTTTTAATTTAATTTTATTTTTATTTGATTCCTCAAACAGAGTTGAACGTTTTTTATCGAATTAAATATTTAGATACATATTAAATTTTTGTAAAAATTGAATTAGCTTTTTCTAAAAATCTAAACGTTTATCTAATATTACAATTTTGATTAATTTACTTAAAAAGGAAATTGTTATAAAAGCCGAAGTCATGAGTATACCGGAGAAGATGCACTCTCGATCATGGAATGGTATTTATTTGTTCATACGTATATTTACATTATTAATTGTTAGATGATAAATAGCAGAAATAGGCAGAAAGAGAATCGTAAATAAGAGATATAAGTGTTAAAGAACAAACAGGATAAAATTAATTTTAATTTTTTAGAATTCAATGTCAATTCACATTTTACGTTTTCATCTCTTATATACCTTCCACTTAGTGATGAGTTTGTTGTTTCATTTGCAACACCCAGAAGGAAGCCTTGGAGACCCTATAAGGCATACATATTCTGGATCAGCATCAAAGTCTGAGTCAATCTACTACGTCCGTACGTGAGTCTATTTGTTGTTGGAACGCTTGTGGTCGCAAAAATTGAGATGTTGAGCTGAAATTCAGTATAAATTGTACATAGGTTCCTATTTAAAATGGACAACATTATTTGGAACAGAATTCGACTTGTTAGTTGAGAATAACTATAGAGGGCGTAATCAGGTACATGCCAAGTCCACTGCTTATATAGAGGTGGAGGGTATTTTAGATCTGGTCTAAGCCAAATTTAGTCTTTTTACTTGTTTTCAGTTATTATTATTATTATTATTATTATTATTATTATATTATATATATATTTGTTACTTTTCCTATAACAAATCACAAACTTATGTTTAATTTTATCACAATATTGTTTTCGTTAATAAAACTCGGGGCTAGGGGTATTTTTTAATAGGAATTTTTAAAATTGTGATTTGGTAAAATTTTTTGCGTAAAAATCGTTATGTGTACTACTTATGGTACACACTCAGGATTGCTTAGCACCCCATAAATCGGTTTCGTAGTACATACGATGTATATTATCTCTAACCAGTTTGATTTTATCTAAATCATAACCGAAAAGAAAATAATTTTTTTTTTTTAAAGTTACAACAAGAATTACCTTTAGATAAATTTAATCCGTTGACGGATTTCTTGAAGAACTCCAGGCACACTTCTTGTGGTATACCCAGCGCGTGAATGTTACAGGTAAAGGCTCTAAATAGTCGAAAGTGATTTTTGAAAAGATTTCTTAAAAATATTGTAAAAAAACAAGTGGAAATGTTCTAGTCGGTCAAGCCCGATCATTTCATACCCTACATAACATACCTTATACCCTAACGTGAGACATTGCCTTATAAATGCCTTTGTGAAATATCATTATAGGGAAAGAGGTTCTAAAAATGGTCCGATCTGATCCCAATTTGGCTCAGCCAAATATTAAGCCAAATAACTTTCTATTTTTGTCAAAAAAAATTTAAAAATTGCGATTTTTGTCATATAAAGATTATAATAGGGATTCTAAAAATGGTTCGATACGGTTTAATCTCATGAGGGTTCCTTTCTGTGCCAATACACGTCCTTGTACTACATTTCTAAATTGATTGGTATACTTAAAGGTTGGTGTAGCATCGTCCGCACAAATTATTACTAAACTTACCCTAAATGACGGAATCCGATGTTTTCCATTTCTTTATCAATATCGTGAGTAGTCTCTGATTTAGTTGCACCTTTACTTTTTGGTTTATTCTTTATATCATGATGTTGTTCACCCCGATGTGATGAACTAGAAGTGGACAAGTCTTCCTTAATCAATTGTTTATCTTGCAGTTCTTTGCGAGATTTTCCGTCTTTAGCTTGATGGTGCTGCAGTTTCTTTTGATGAGCGGCCAATCGGTGATCTCTTTCATTTTGTAAAGTCTCCGAAAAGGCAGCAGTCCAAAATCGTACACACAACCAAATCGGCTGTTCGCGCATATAGGTAAACAAATATTCACGATACGGCTCACAACCAGGCACTTCAACTGGAACATTTTTGAACAATAAACAAAATTTACGCACAATTGAAATGAAAAGAAATCTGTTTATAATTAATTACCTTCCCTATAAAACATAAAGCACAAGTTCATTATAATGGTAGCATTATGAAAGTCCTCGCATTCCTTACACTCAAATAAAATTACAGTAAAAAACTGTACCAATGAGTGAAAAGTCATTTCGTTGACTCTGGTGTATTTATTTTTTTGTTCTAGTAAAAATCGAGCAAACCATTGGCGGCCAATGTCCATTCGTATCATTGGTCCGAATTCCGCTTTTAATTCTACATCAATGGCGTGAGCGTTATAAAATAAGGCTTGAGTAAAACGCTTCATAAACTCTTTGATTGACTCTTCTCCAGTGCGGCAATCCAAACTTATAGAGGACGCCCATGATGGTACAGAATTTTGCGATTCAGAACGTATAAAATTACGCCAATCTGTAGACTCCACACTCGGGCTAATTTGTATTTCGGGATCGTCTCGCAAACTGGTGAGTGTACTGCTGTTGGAATTTTTACGTCTTATAGGAGGAACACGTATAGAATGATTAGAGGCTGCGATTGCTCCATTACCACTGACTGCGCCACTTATTTCGGTTGTTATATATGATTGCTGTTGTTGCTGCTGTTGCTGTTGTTTTTTAACTATAAATTCTCTATCAAGAGGCGGTTGCACTTCAATATGAGGTGCGTACGTTATACTGTTCAATTTTACGGTTGCACCACTTTCACCTAGACGCATTAAATCGCGCTGGATATCTAATTCACTCCTTCTGGCACCGGGTATAGCCCGTGCCCGCTCATAGCCCCCTGAATTACGAGATTCCAATGAATCCGACCTAGTGGTACTGCCAATATACATCTTTTCATCAGCGTTGTTAAATAATGACCTAGAAGATGTCGAAGTTGATGAGGATGACGAACTTGTGGAAGAAGAAGAGCATGTCTTTTCATGCCTATTGTTACGTAGAGCATTCAACTGGGGCCCTAGCAAAAATCATTAAGTTAACTATTTTAACATCTGTTTAATAATAATGCTTTACTAGGAGCTAAATTTGGTTGCCTATAACGGCCGGAAATGATTTCTTCATGAGCACGCCGTGCCTTAACTCGCCTTGATTCATAATCAATTTTAGTGTAATCAATAGATTCATCGACTAGGAATAAATTTGTTAATATTAAATATTAACTATACATGAGGAGATATTTTGAAATTACTTACATTTAGGAACTTCCTCGTCTTCGTCGTCATCGCAATAGTCAGAGTCACTAGAACTGATGTTTAAAGTAAACTATAACAGAAGAAATTCATTTAATCGTTTGCAAGATTGCATTAGTTGCGTTTTAGTCGAAGTCTATATAAACTTTGGATGAAACTATGAATTCGACGACCAGTCTATCTATTTTATACATATACATAAAATATTTCATTTACGAAACTTATATAGACCTCGACAAAAACGCAGCCTCTACAATTATTATTATTGTCAAGTATATGAAGTTTGCTTTTATTTTTGAATAGTTTGCATATAAATCTGATAAATTTAAAAGATTTTACTTACGAAAAGGACAGCAATGAAGAGGAAAGAATAACAATAATACGTGAATGTAAAAGTCATCTGTGTGCAAAAAGAAAAACGACCCCTATGAGAGCACCAGCAGTGTAGAATCAAAACAAAACAAAATAACACAATTTACCAATTCACTGTCACTTGTCACCAATTCACTTACCTAATGCTTGGCACAATACTTCAAACTTCACTGTTTGATATTTGCTGTGCAATACATATATTTTTATGTTTGGGGGATATATTGGTTTTGTTCAAACCTTTGTAAAAACCAAAAGGGACCGAGCCACTCCCCAAAAGTATATATATATATATATTGGGTATAGCATATAGGCAAAATCTGCCCATGCACGGCCTAATTATTTAATTAAATGTATTTATTTCAATTCCAGTCAAACTAATTCCGATTGTGAAATCTCTAAATGAGTCCTTTTTTTAAGAATTCCAATTATTCATAAATGAAGAAAATTGGAGGGGAAGATATATTAAAAAGAAGAAAGATGGTATTTTCTTTTTTTTACGGTACGTGGAAAACATCGAGAGCCTGACGTTCAGGACTTTAAGCCACTAAAACTAACTTTGCGTCAATTCCCTTTGTCCTTGCCGTGAGGTATCCCATCACAGGGGAGACTGATAGAAGGATGAAAGAAGATGTGTGTACTCTTACGTTCGCAAAAATTTAAATATCGAACTGAAGTTTGGTGAACAGGATCTACGGAACAATAAACAATAAAAATGGGTAATATCGGTTCAATGAAGCGTTCACAATTTGACAAAGTTCAACGTTTAAAATAAATCGAAATTAGTTCTTTTCTTGGACGTTCTAACGGTACATGAATAAAGGAGATAGGGCCAGTCCTTTTGCATATATATTAAAATTATCCTATTTCATTTCCTATATAATGAATATAAGTCACGCACACCGTGTATGCACGCACATCACTTGATGATTGCTTTCGTACATTTATATTTATACATTATACATTATATAACGAACAACATATAACAAACACGTAACAGAAATGAGTGTTCAAAATGAAACAAAATTCTACATAGACTTGCCTAATTACAAAATCTAGTTGTCACATGTTCTTTGATTATACCCTGCAAGTCATAGTTTGGCAAAAAGTTACAATTCTTAATATTTTTTTAATAAAAATGTTTTAAAAAATAGTTAATTGGCTTAATATTTGGCTGTGGGATCAGATCGGACCATTTTTAGAACCCGTTTATAAATAATAATATTTTACGAAGTGACTTATATGGCAGTACTTCACATATAGAGATACAACTAAACTAATAATAATAAAATATAAGAAGCTAAGTGGTGTAGGGTATTAAATGGACGGACTTGACCGACTATATGTATATGACCGACACATGTATAACAACAGCTGGCACGGGCGCATTTGCCCACGATGTTTTTTGCTCGAAAACCACAAAATGTGAAATTGAATCGAGTGTTTTTCGAAATGCCATTCCCGACAATTTGGATATCAAACACACCCATAATCAGTAAAAATGCCATAAAAATTTACTTATGAATTTGAAATTTGGTTCGCATATCTAAAATTATCTCAACCATTGATGCGCCAAACATGGGCACATCGTATCATCCTAATAATAGACATGCTCACAATTTACAAAAAACCATACTCAACGTAAAATTCGACTTGAAGCTGAGACGCAACTATATACCTGCCATGCTTACCGTTTGTAAGTAGATGTGGAGGATATTAAAGATTTGGCTCAAGCCTTATTTAGTTTTCATACTTGTTTCGTTCAGAAGCAATCTTGAAAACCTACCGTCGATCTACCAAAGCTCAGTAATGTATCAATTTTAAGATTTCTGTTTATCCTGTATGAGTGATATCAAAAAAAGTGTGGAGAAAAAGAAAAAGACCCATTTTTTTTTAATTCATGAAGCATTTAATAGCACACTTTTTATGCCAAAATGCGGCCTTCGGTTACACAATAAGATTCAAACGTGGTCCTTACTGCCACAACTTGCGCAAAAACTTTTTATGTCCTTCATAAGGTATAACTGTCACTCACTAAATACTCTAAATGTACCCATCATACCCATACTGTATATGGCAGATGAAGCGCATGAAAATATATCGATATTTATGAATGATTTACATTTACTTACCCTGCTCGAAATTCCGTTCAGTAATTCATTACTATTACCCAATACGGTAAGAAATTTTGTTTTTAAAACACCAATAGCAGGAGTGCTGCGTCCCATAAAACTACGTATACGAGAAGTTTCACCAGCAGATGGCGTTGATACCGAATTAAACATTGTGCAAAATACTGTGATGGTGTAGTTCTTGATAACCAAAATACTTCTTCAATCGATAATAAATTGGCAGTCGTACTTGTTATGAGGTCTATACGTCATAGCTCAAATTGTCTACCGCAAACAAAAATACACACACAAACATACCTCTATAAATAGACACTTAAATAACAGCATTATAATTACTCTGACACTGTGTTATTGTTTGGCAAAGACAGCAGATATAGAAAAAGATAGAGAGAGTCCATGTTGCTATTAAACTTAAATGTTGTTGCAATGTACAGTTATCGCTGGAGTTTTTTTTTTTTTGTTTTGTTTTTATACCCTCTACATAAGATGGTGTAACTACTCCTTTCGACAAAGTGCCAAAATTGGGCGTGGCTAGACAACGGACACGCCTATAATTGAAAAAAAAAACTTATAAGGCGTAAAAGTTTCCTTGAGACTTGATACGTAATACATACACTGCAAAGTATTTAAAATTCAACATAAACCAAAATTTTCTTTTATTACTTGCTATTGTTATTATCCCTTTTATACCCTCCACATAGCATGGTGCGGTATACTAAGTTTGTCATTCCATTTGCAACACCCAGAAGGAGGCGCCAGAGACCCTACGAAGTATATATACTCGTATTCTTGATCAGCACCAACAACTGAGTCCAATGTGTCCGTGTGTCCGTCTGTTGTTGGCATTCTCGCGGGCCTAAATTTTGAGTTATTGAGCTGAAATGTTGTCCAAATGTACATGTGGAGAACATTTAAGATTTGGCCCAAACCAAATTTAGTTTTCCTACTTGTTTATTTAATATTTTACCATAAGGCAGAGAACGCTAACTTTGTGGGCTACAGGTACTAGAGCGCTGAACTTTTGTTAAATAAAAATGTAACAAATAGAATAATTAAATTTAGGTTAGACCAAATTTTAAACACCTTCCACTTGTATATAAAGAGAGTGGGCGTGATTGGTAAATAATTGCGCCCCCTAACAATATACGTAGTTTGCGAGTCGGGTTTTACGCTGAGTACGATATTTTGTAAATTGTGCACGCGTCTATTATCCGACCAAGCCAACTTTTGGTGTAAGGTAATTTGTATCAAATTCCAACTTCACAGAAAATTTTTATGCCATTTGTCCATTGTGGGCGTAGCTTGTCATCGATTTTGCTCATTTTAAATAGTCATCTGCGTGCTAGTACAAAGTGTATAAAATTTCAACCCAACATCTCAAAATTTACAACCATCAGAGTGCCCACAACAGGCGGACGCAGAAACCTACATGTCTAGATCAAGTGGGTTTTTGATACTGATCAAGAATATATATACTTTGTAGGGTCTCTGACGTCTCCTTCTGAGTGTTGCAAACTGAAAAACAAACTTAGCATACCCCATTTTGTGTGGAGGGTATAAAAATACACATCCCACATACACATAGCTATACGCTAATTACGTTATTATTTGATAGTTTTTGTGTTCATTTCTTGCATATTCTCACAGAACAAAAATTAATAATTTCTAATAATTTCGCACCTAATATATCAGAAGCATACATGATGTGTGGAGTGTGTATGTGTTGCGTATGCCTGCCAAAGAATTACAAATACCGTAAACGTATCGATTTTTTACACAAAAATATATCCAAAAGCAGCAGTAAATAATTCCTTGAACTTCATTTAATTACGTTGTGTATTTAGGTGTATTTTTGAAAATTTACAATTACGTTTACAATAAACCCAATTAATGTATTGTTGATTTCATTAATTAAGAAAAAGGCACATAATTATCTGTTGTCGTTGAAAAGTTCACATTTTCATTTGTATTTAATTAGATTCTCAAAACTACATTTCACGAAACTGTGTGCCATCATCACCGTTCACTGCGTATGAGGGACCTCTCTACGTATAACAATTATGAGCAAAACACTCATACGTTGCGTAAAGCTTTCATAACAGAGCATATGATTTCATTTAACCGCCTTTATTATAACATTTTACTGCAAAAAGTTTGTAAAGAAAAGCTTTTTAAAAATTTGGGTAGAGAGCAAAAGAAAGGAATGTGTTTTTCAAATATTAGTTTTAATAATTGTCCGTAGTTTGCAAAAGTAGACTGTGTAGCCTTATTGCACAATATTTCTTCAATCCTGTAAGAAGTACGATTATCTTCTAATTTTATTAAATTCTATCAAAAAATGGGTGTTTGTTGCCAAAATGAAATAATGGAAATCCCTTCTAAATGTCCAAATGAAAAGAGAAGCAAACCTTATTGTGTCTTTTGAAAAAAATTCGTTTAATATTTTGGAGTTCAGCCTCTATTCGTACCAGCATGATACTTTACCGTTATTCGTTTAGTAGTAGTTTTGCCATTCAACTAAAAATTTATGTCAAAGTTTGCACCCTTGTAAAGAAAAATCCCATTTTTTCAAAAATGCTCCGTTATTTCATATATGAAAGTATATATATTTGAAATCTAGAACATTTACACCGTATGTTACCGATTTTCAATAACACGGTATCTAAATATGTACGAATTATTTGTACCAAATTCAGTATTGATACGAAATTCATGTTCAAGTAGAATTTAAGAACCCCACAAGAGTTATGGTCAATTCAAAGAGGATTATTAGTATAAAGGGGACTGATATCATTGGCTCTACCAAATATCAGAATAAAGAAATTTATACAAAAGCAAACATGTGCGTAGATGTGTGCATAGCATTTATGTGTGGGTGTGCGTGTGTATTTATAGTAATCATACATTGGGACATTATTCTATTAAAAGAATGCGATCTTCTTCACCCTTCATGCCTCCTCCAATTTTCTTCAATCATATACCCTTAAAACGCTTAAAAAAGTAAAATATGGTTTAATGTGCCGTTATGGATGTGGAATGATATAAAAAATAACGGAAGATGAATATATTGATCATTAGCATCTTTGGACAGTGTGTAGCCCATCCTCGTAGGAAGGCCGAACGCCACAAAATAAAATATGGTTCATGTTCACGTAAGGGGCATCCCGCGCACAAAGAGAAAGAGTAGTATGAGCACGTTGCCTATAGTTCATTTAAAGCCCTTTTCCCCTATCACCTAATAAAACTATAAACATATTTTCTTCTAAACGGGTACCTCCGTGTTTAATCGTGTAAGAAAGTTCCATGGAAATCAATTATTCTCTTGCATTAGCATTTTAATCTTCCTTATAATGCTACAGCGGAGGTATTTACTAATGCAACACTTAAATATAATTAACTATTAGATATCGCAGCGAACTTTTACTTTCATTTGTGTACATATTCAACAAGGAAATAACATACTCTGTTATTATATGTGCGAATGTTTTGCAAAAGAACACTATTTTCATTTTCTTATAAAAAGTTGTATACAATCGAGAGATCGACACACGATCACGAGTGTTTTATGTTTTGTATGTTTTTTGTACTCTCCACATAAGATGGCCGGTAAAGTAAGTTTGAAAGATGTGACAGAGACCCTACAAAGTATACATATTCTTGATCAGCATCAAAAACTAGATCTAGACATGCATGTCCGTACGTCCGCCTATTGATGACACTCTCACGATCGTAAATTTTGTGATATTCATTATTATTATCAGATATGTTTTGCACACAGATCGCCATTTAATTTGAACATAATCGATTAAGAGGCACGCCCACAATCGATAAAAATCGATTTATCTGCAAAACATTAGCTATAAAGTTGCAGTTTGGTGCACATATTTATAATTGCTGTACCCAGCAATGAGTCTGATGTGGAGGGTATTTCAGATTCGATACAACCAAGGCAACTTAAGTTTTCTTAGTTGTATTTCTTTTAGCTTTTATTTTGGATAAACGCTCCTGTTCAAGTGGCAATAACGTATGCAGGCATTGGCATTACATATTATTGTATGACTTGCGCGACAACTGCGCTGAAATGAACCGAAATGAAAATGCAAAATTTTTCATTTAGTTAGTGAGCGAAATTGTTGCGATCAAGTCCACTGCGAATAGCAAGGAAACTTTTCTAAATTGGACTATCGAATAATATATACATGGTGACGGGTCGCGAGTTATGTAAGCCACAAAACTCTTTTACAAAAAATTATATCAAAATAATTTCATGTATTTTGTTTTGTAAAACTTGTATGAAAATTGAGAATAATAATAATCATTTGAAGTGATCGTGATCCAATTAATGCGACATTTGTAAAAGAAAAATGTAATTATTACTAATATGCTTTAAGTGAAGCTGTTATCATACCACATATATATAAGTCATATAGAGAAGAGCGTGTGTGTGTGTGTGTGTGTGTATGATATATTAATTTGAAACATTTAAAAATACTGTATATTGGTAGGTAAAACAAATTTACCATAAATAGATTAAGAGCTAAAACTGTGACAACCTCTTTATGTAAAAATGGTTGAGGATCTATAAAAATAACATCAGAACATCGCCCTGGGCTTTCCCACACAAGCGCAATCGTTTATACATGTATTGGATATGACACTTGTATGCGTACATATTTTCATTCCTTAGTATGACGCCTGTTGGCGGCAAACTTATCATATCCGAGGAGAATAAAAGTCTCCATACAAGCTAATGAAAACAACACATCACATGTTTGCAAGCCATGTCGTTAATTTAGAAAAAATAAAAACAACAACTACAACCACAATGTGGAATATATGGGTCTAAAGTAAAGTTATAGTCATACGCACGCATACAAGAACTAATAAATAAGCACATGAGCATACCTATCGTTTCAAAATACGAGATCAACCATTTCTCTTAGTATCGTTTTGTTTATGTAGTAATTGCTTGCACTCTAATGTGATATACACCAGAGAGACGGAGCTTTAGTCTCTTAATTTTTCGACGGCAATTTTTAAACACAAAATATGAACAAGATATAGTTGCTTCGAGCAGTCAAGAACATACAACAAGATAGAAACATGTAAAAAAACTACACGTGGCATGACTAAAAATTTTATAAAAAGAAGCTGTTGTATAATGACATCAATTGAGGTCCATCCACCAAACAAAATTCAACATGAATTTCGGAGTTTAATTTTGTCAAATTTCACAAACTAATGATAAGGGGGTTTATTGGTTTTGTTCAAACTTTTGTAAGAGCTCTCTCCGTCCGTGTGTCCTGTCTGTAATATTTTCTTTTTATCACTCTTACTGCCGCATATATTGAGGTATCGAGCTGAAATTTGATACCTACAATCTTCGCCAGCGTCTGCAATTTATTGAATGTGGTTCACAATCCACACATAGGGTATAATTATCCAATTAAATCTATTTACTTCCAATACAGTCAAGAAATTTTTGATTTGAAATTAGTCCTTTTTTTGAACAGTTTTATGGTACATGGATGCTATTCTCAATGTCTTTTGACAAAGTTTAGTTCGTGCATTTCTAAATTGATTCATTTTTAAACATATTAAAAATAATAAGAGTTAACCATCAGTACAATGACTGATTTTATTTAATTAATGTCCCAAATTAATTTTTTTTACATTAGCTCCACTTTTAGAATGGCTTTGCAGATAAATAACAGATCACCACCGGTTTTATTGAAACACAATGAGCGCACTATGCCTCAATGGGTGGTAAGTGGAATACAGCTTAATTATCATATTTGTATTATTATTTGGCTCTTTACTTCAGTCCGAACAAAGTGATCGGGTAGGACCCAAGCCACCACCACCACCGCCATCTCCAAATCTATCCAAAAATCTGAAAAATTCACAGCCGTTATTACCGCCAAAAGCTAAAATACAACCAGAGCCGGATTATGAGGTAATCGAATTTTCCCAACAACAATACTCTAATGCGCCCTTGATGACTTCGTCTTCAGGCAGTTCAGGAGCTAAAACCCCCGGTATGTTTGAAATGAGAAGTTCTTTCTATAATTGAGAGGATTTATAGGTTTATCGGTTAAACTTGTAGATGTTAAATCGAAATGCACTTTATGTGGTTCCAATAATTCCTGGGTGACCTGCGAGGAGTGTGCTCAACAAATATTTTGTACCTCATGTGATGACATGTTTCATAAGCATCCGAAGCGTAAAAATCACATTCGCAAAGTAAGTGAAATACTGACAGAAAAAAACTTTATTTATGTCGCTATATTCATCCTCAATTTTGTGGTAGGCATTAGAACAGTGCAGACCTCCTTTGCCACCCAAAACAATACCTGGTCAAGGAGGACAATTACCACCCGTAGCACCCCCACGACGTAATAAACGCGGTATCTTAACACCATTAATGCAGCGTAAGGATCAGGTACGCAACTGCACAATTATTTAAGCAATAAGTATTCGATATATTAAGATTAAGAACATAGACGACTACTATGTACCGGCACTTTCACAGTTTTATTCCAATTCATTTAAGCTCTAAGTTTTATTTTGCGTATATTTATATAAATCCCATAACCTGTTAATTTGGATCAAGTAAATGCAAACAAACAAACATCTGTTGAGTCTTATTTTTAATTGAGCTTCTTAAGAGCAACTATTCAACTATTAATCTCAGGTCAACAATTGTTTCGGGGTTCGACCAGCACACACAGCGCCTTGTTCACCGTTGCCCTCCTTAAGAAATAATGATTGTTTCCACGAGACAGATCTTGACTCTTCGAAAAATGGATCTAATATAATGAATCGACCGTTGCCAGCTACACCGAAAACAAGCACAAGCCAAGTTATGGACAACCAGTCATCAAGATCAAATACACCGAAATCGGTATTTGATAGTATTCAACGGCCGCCTTCTGTAACATTAGAGAAAATTAAAACTAAAGCCAATGCCACTTTGGACCGTATGCAATTATTGCAGCAACGTTACCGCCATCAGAAAGAACATATAGAAAAGGAGCACGATGAAATTCGTACAAATAAGCAGGTAAATATTAACCTCTGTTCAAATGTATTTCTACATGTCGTGATCATTCATCCTCAGAAGCGTAACAATGTGTTTTGTTTATATCCTTATGTTTTCACCTAATGTGATATTTGGCACATTCCTAACTTGTGGCTGTGTCTCGTCGTGCATTTGGTTTCTTTGTAACTGTAATCAGAATCATTCACCATTTGAACATTGGTCAAATATTTCATCATCGCCATCACATTTTCGTTCTGGCAGCATTTCATCTGGAGTAAATTCGTCTCATCTAGATCTAACGGATGATTCACATTTCAATTTGTTCAATCCCCATCAGATGCCTCAGAATGAATCCAGAAATAATCATTTGACTGCTGGAGGTTTAAGTACATCAGTATTTAATCTGCACCAAACACCATTACCACGCAAATCTTCCATACAGGGTAATAGTTGGATACATGGGCTGCCCCCGGTAAGACAGATTTTTTTTTCTCATATGTCCCTTTTGTGATACGTTACGTTTTGTGATAACATACGTTTCTCTTCATTATAGGCGCAATCTATTTCTCAATTAAATTGTATCAAATGCAATCATACACAACATAAACCACCACAATGGAGTCCCAATCCTGGAATGGTGCCCATAGCCTATGATCCTTGGAGTAATCAATTAAATAGACAACAGAACTTGAATCGCTCCAATTTATCACTTAATGTACCGGGTGGATATATTATTCATCACCCTATCCATCAAAACATGTATCCGCCCCCAGTATTTCTGAATCAAAATGGGTTAATGACTCATATGTATCCTGCGCCAGCTCATATGGGCTCAATGGGATCAATTACCAATGCGGGTAATCTTTTAAAAACTAAAAAATCAACATATTTCTTAAGATATTCCTTTTACAGATATCGTAGGAGTACCACCAGTTCCTTCCAGATCCGGTTCTCGTATGGCTTCACCAGCTTTAAGTCGCAAATCAGTTACCTTGCGTCGCAAGCAAATCCAATGTTTCAATAATGAGCTCACTGATGATGAAGGTTCCGATGAAGATGATCGTCGATCTATGATTTCAAATCGATCCGGATTTTCACGATATCGCCAAAGACGTTTATCGAGTGCGTCCCAGTATCAAGTCAATAAGGAATCAGAATCAGGACATAATCGGCCACATCGCCAACGCTTTAGGGATCAAAGGCGTAACTTCCCAATAAGGCAACAACAAATTAACGACTGGAATTCAAACAAAATAACGTCCTCCTCCAACAGTGGACGTTTTTTGGATTCCGACTTCAATAGTTCAATAATGTCATCACGCATTTATTCGGATTTGGATTCTGAAGGCTCGGGTACAAAAGCTCTAGTCCAAGCTAAAATTGAGCAAAAATTGAAGGAAGAAGATCAAAAAAAGACAAAAAATAAAATCATAACTAAAACCACGAAGCATACAACTGGTGTACAAACATCGCCAATTAAACTTAAAACTTCACAAAATTCGGAAGAAGATGCGGGAGAATCTGAAATACTAGATAAGAAGGGAAATAAAGAATCTCTACGAAAACAGAAACTGGAACAGTCCAATCATGAAGAAAACAAAGAAAAAGATATCGACGAAGAAGAGGCAACGCTATTAGGTCCACCTCCCGCCACCCCCGACTACGAGTGGGAATGTGAATTCTGTACTTTTGTAAATGAAGCCGACATAAAAATCTGTTCAGTTTGTTGTAAAACGCCCTCTAAGCAACCAAAAAAATTCGGCACAAACGTCGCGCGTGCACAACAATTATCTTCCGAAGAACATGGTATGCTTAAAACTCAAACCGTAAACAACACAATCAACAAAACGGATTGTAATTTTGACAAAACTAATGCGCAAGAGGGGAGTCATGATACTAGAGGCAGTCATACACCGGGAAAGCAAGGTAGGCCTAGGAAAATCACATTTTTGGAAGGTACAAAACCTTTTTAGAAGCAAAGACCCTTCCATCCCATCATCAATAAACACATACATACATGTTTATCTATAATGTACTTAATGTACTGTGCACCCCCACTTGTAATGTGTATTTTATGTACGAATGATTTATACTTATGTAACTGAAGCTTCCCAACAAATTCACATAAATTGTGCGTCCTTATAAAAACATTAAATAAACCTCTACTACCACCCAATGTTTTATTGAATTGTAATTTTATTTGGATTTGGCATTTTGTAGAGTCTTTGGGAGATATATGGGCGACACTAGATGAAAATATACAGAATACAGCACAAGAAGTGAACCGTAAAACACAAACGGTTTCAACCAATAATGATGCAATTTTACCTGTAGAACACCAAGAGGAGAATACTTTAGTATCCAACATTGCCCCTCTACTTTCGGGTAATACTCGGGTAATTTTCTAATTCCACTTTATGTGGCCTTATACAAAACTTTCAATGTACAACCATTTTAATTTTAACCGGTTAGAAAAATCTGAACGAAGCATCATCTATGCTTGAATCTACAACATTTAACGCAACCAGTTCAACAAATTTTAACGGCAATATTCATGTGAGTTTGGTAATAAGAAATAAGAAAAACGTAATTTCATTATTGCTGCTTAGCATACCTGTACATCCCCACATAGTCAACTTCCTGAAGTGTTAGCTAATATTCATTTCCCACGGTTCAAAATTACAGAGATTGCACAAACAATATCGCAGTAGTGTAGATTTACATTGTGAAAACTCATTGCCACATACAACAGATGGCGTAATATATCGTAATGGTATGGGCAGACGCCAACCATCTCTTACTGATTTAAGACTGACGTCCAAAGTAATCTTAAATTAAACACATCCGTTACTGTTTGGATAATATTTATTCCATATCATTCAAGGTATCGCCACTCAATCCATATTCTAGTATAACCGATCGCATGCCAGAATCAATCGTTCACAATATCGCTCCGACAAAAGTATATATGTTAAGATTACTTTATAAAGTCGCCAATATATTGTATTTTCGTCTTAATTAGGGAACTGATCTCTATAAATATACGCCGGAAGAGTTAAATGCTGCCCTAAAATATTCCGGTCCGAATGTGCACCCCTTAATGTGGCTGCAGGAACATTGGCCTAAACTTGTAACAACGGTACAAAGTTTGGCTACCAAATATGGACAAGAACGTATAGAGAACACAATCGGTACTATTTCCCAAATGGAGGCGAGAGATGCTTTGCGTCTACATACGGGCAACATTTGGCAAGCTGTAACGGAATGCATCGAAGAACGTCAGCGTAAATATCGTGAAATCTCTAATGCAGGCAACTTTTCACGTGAAGATATTGTTACGGCTCTCACCATACATCAAGGTAATGTTGACTTGGTCTTAAGAGATCTTGAACGTAGTCAACTCAAGCCATTTCTTATGAGAATTTGGGGATCACCAGGAGGTGTTGAAAATGAGAGTGGTGTCTTGAAGCAAGTGAATAAAACAACAACCGCATCTCAGCCTTCTCTTAATATCAGTAAAGGTTAGCATTAAATTATTAACGAAATAATTCCATGTTCCAAGTCACTGAGAATATTTCGCTCTTCTTCTATACTTTTCTCTTACTTTGTAACGCCTTAGACATTCATGATTTCCTCAGCGTCCACGTTCCCGAATGCAAGCCACCACCAAATACAATTGAGGCCTGTCACTCTAACCCATCAAATGCAACAGCACATAACAATTTATCATACTCTCATATGCCTGATAATACATTCAATTGTAGTGGATTTAATAAAGACTTCATTCCTAGTTGTCTACAGATAGACGAATCCATCCTAAACAATAACAATGTACTCGAAGATCTGGAAACTCTAATTGGTCGAATTGAACAACAACAACAACATAAAACAACTGAGAAGCTTCCCACAACAATCGAAAATGAATATGATCAAGAAGTACAGAGAGTATTAACGAAAAGTCCTATACGAATGTCCAAATTTAAAGGACCTTCAAAACCAAAAAATGAACTCAAACAATCGGATGATGTAAAAAATTTTATGTGGCAACACATTCAAGAGATTGTGCCCAATCTCGTAGAACAAGTGGAAAAAGAATTATTGTCAGAATCAAACGCACCAATAAAAGATCCACCTCCGCCACCCGTTGATCATGATGAATTTCTTTTGGAGGAAGTTATTAAGCCAAACCTTAAAATTGCTACCATCAAGGAGGAACTATCTCCTACATATAAATATGCTGCTGAAATTGATACGTTTAGAATGACATTTGACAAAGCCATAGAAAAAGAATGCAGCACATGTTGTGTATTCCAATCTATAGGGGAAGCAACAAAACAAGTTTTTTATCTCTATCCATCCCATGCAACAGAAAGTAATACAGTGCATACTGAAGTCCCAAGTGGTATTGATCAAAAAGGGAAAGAAATAACAAGTAATCAATCTGAAGATGCATTAATATTCACTATAACGGAAGAGCTGCCATCAACCTCAAACAGCAATTATATATCAAAGCCTATTTCTAAAACAAAGTCACATTCCTCCATCCCTGTCAATTCAGGTCGTAAGGCACCCCCATTTAAAAGGGCAACCCAAAGTTTAACACCTGAACCATCAAGTGATCAATTTAAACTAGAAAAAAGCAACTTATCGGGAACAATTAGTGGAGAGGTATTTAAAATGCAGCGTAAAATAAACGAGGTAGAGATTGAAGCGACAACTCCTGAAATCACATCTTCAACAACCGAGAACGAAAAGTTTAATTCTAAATCAAAGAAATTGTCAAAAATCCCCATTCGTAAAACAATGAACTCTAAAGATTTTCGCACAATCTTCACAAATGGTCAAACCCCCCGAACAGTACAAGACATAAAAAAAGCAACAGAAAACGAAAATGAATTGTTAATGCAAAAACTGCCAACTGACCCGAATGGTCAAGAAAACATTTTCACTGAAAAGAACGTAGCTGATACAGTTGATATTCCAAATAGCAGTGAAGTTGTGCTAATGATACAACACGTGCCGACTGCTCCAGATATCAGCTTAGCTCCTGCAACCAGCACTTCAACTTTACACTCTCTTAGCAGCAATTCAAGCGACGTAAAGAGAACGTCAAATGAGTTTTTACTCTCGAGTGATTCATCCAAACAAAATCTCACCGATTTAGTGAAAGATACTCAACGATTGATTCAACAAATGAGGGATGAAATCAGCTTAAATGATTTCGTAACATCAGAAGAGAGTGACCTTTATACAGATGAATATGATACAGACGAATATGATGATGAAGATGGATATGAAGAACACGAAGATGACGAAGTTTGGGTAGATGATGAAGAATATAATAAAGAGGAAAAGAACGCTGAAAATATAAATACAAACATGCAACCAGGTGAGCGTGAACTTTTCGAATATATAAGTGATTCAAATTCATCTGAACTCTATGAAGTTAAGGAGAAATTTATTGATAATAGCGCATCTACAGAGCTTTCCATTCTTTCCAAATCTTTAACTAATGATCACATAAAACATAATGTTAACCCAGAAAATAAGTTTACATTTCCAGTGCTTATTAATAATACTTATCCAAATAAGTTTCCAAAAGATGATAATCACGAAGGACCATCCATCTCTATCTCATCATCTAATAATCTCGGTAAAACTGAAAGTATGCACCAAGATGGCGATCACAATAGTTCAATACATCTAAATACCATAAGCTCACATCTTCTTGAGAATAATAAAGAATCAGGTTTGTCTCACAATTTTGAAACGGTAGATGATACTGATAGAGAATATTTTAATAAAAAAAACTCATTCACAATTTCCGAAAGTTCAAAGACAGCCGAACTTGATGAAAAATCTAGAAAAACTAGCAAAAGTCATAATAATATCGCTGAATCATTAACAGATAATCATACATCTGAAAGCAGTAATAATGAAGAGAATTTCTCTCAATTGTCCCAAAATGCAATAGACAGTTTTGAAAATAACGTTCATACAAAAAGAAATAACCCTAAATATATACTCGATGGCTTTCATAAATCTATATTAAACGATAATCACATCCCACAACAACCAGAAGACATTTCAAATGATCACGTCATAGAAAATGGAGATCATGATATTGAACATTTCGTAGGACGTTCAGCATTAAGTTCAGAAAGCAACGAATCAAAATTATCAATTATTTTTGTTCCCTTAAAAGAAAGTGTGTCACATATAAGCGTCTGTCATATTTTAAATTCAAATTTAGAAACTGAGAATAATCACCACGACTGGCTCCACAATTCAGATAAACAGAATGCAAAATCTTCACTTGTGTCTATGGATGAACAGGTGCTTACAAAGGATATGACAATGGATAGAAATTGCACAAAAAGTCCCCGAAATGTACATGAGTTTCCAGGTCAAAAAGTTTTGGAGTCAAATGAGCAAAATTTGCCATTGCATTCTGAAATTAAAGACAATTCAAAAATATCAACATTGAGTGAAGGCCTCTATGATCATACTAAACCTGAACTCACACTTATAATAGATTGTCTACCCTCTAGTAGCAAAATGGCTAGAGAAAATTTAGCAAAATTGCAACAACAAAAGTTGCCTTCGAGCGAACAACTAACTCACAACAATATTGCATCCATTGATCTTAAACCACAAGAGTCCACTTTTCAAACTGATTCTAAATTCTTAGAGAATACCCCAATAACAAAATTCCCTCCTGACAGTCCCACTTCTCCATCTAAGTTCATAGCTGCAGAGAATGTGCAAAGTGTGAAACTTCCTGGAGAAACTTCACCACCAGAGCATATTCCTGGTTCTAGTTCCAAAGCTGAGAAGGATAAGCAAAGTGTTAAAATTCAAGTGAAACAATCCAGTAAGATTCCCAAGCCTAAAGAAGTTAATGCTAAGGAACAAAAGTTCCAAATAAAAAAGAATCTGAATACCCGTTCGAAGTCATTTTCTGGACCACCTCCACCAGTTGGTATTACTTCTGTGAAGACCCTACGACAAGAGTTACTAAAGCAAACTCAAAAATTAACCAAATCAACATCCCTACAAAAACAACCACCGCCCCTCTTTGTAAGAAAAAAATCCATAACCGATGCTATTACCAAACTTACTAAACCCACTTCTAATGAAACGTATTCCAATAGTAAACTGTTTTTATCAAAAAGCAGAACTCAACCCCGAATACCAAAAAAGAAATATCATGAAACCTGCTTTTCAGAAGATGATTATGAATCATCGGCATCTGAAACAGAACAGTCAGAGTCTTGGGAAATGAGACAAAGAAAACTTAGTGTACCAGTATTTCGAACGTACCCAAATATTCAAACGGAAACGGATACCTTGCAAACTGAGGTACTAGTACTCGATACTATATAGGAGACTATAATTATATACATATTTATATACATATATGTTTGGTTTTAGGAATTAATCGAGAAATTTTTAAAAGAAGAATTGGTAACAAACTTGGCCGAAGCTCAAATTGCCGCCGCATTAGTATCCATGAAGTTCAAGCAAGATGTGTCACTGTGGGCAGCCAAAGAATGTAGCGAGTTGGATCATGCCATTGCTTTATTGCAGCAAGAGTGTGAACTTTGTAATGGAATTTATCCTCTCAATGAAATCGTCTCAATGTTAAAGTGCACACACAAATGCTGCAAAGACTGTGCTAAAAATTTTTTCACTATCCAGGTAGGTCCAATAGAGTATTTTAAAGATTTCAAAAATAGATTTAGTTGTGGTCGCTTCTTTAGATAACCGAACGTAGTATTAACGATTGCAACTGTCCGTTTTGTAAATTACCTGAACTGCATCAACAAAATGAACACGAAGATGAAAATCTGGAATATTTTTCCAATTTAGATATATTCCTAAAGAGCATAGTAAACGCAGAGGTGCATGAGTTATTTCAACTCAAATTACGAGATCGCACTTTACTGAAAGATCCCAATTTTAAGTGGTGTGTACAATGTTCTTCGGGTTTCTTTGCGCGACCCAAACAGAAGCGCTTAATTTGTCCGGACTGTGGTTCAGTAACTTGTGCTTTATGCCGAAAGACAGTAAGTACATTGTCAGAGCATTTAAATCTAGTACATATGAAAATTTAACGATAAGAAACATTCGATTAGTGGCAGAAACAACATGAGAATATTTCCTGTGAACAATTTACCGAGTGGCTACAATCGAATGATCCGGATGCGCAGACTTTAGGTATACAGCAGCACTTGGAAAATAACGGCATTGACTGTCCAAAATGCAAATTCCGCTATTCACTGTCCAGGTAATTATATTATATATGAAATTTGCTTATTGCACAATGACAACTTTTATCGTTACAGAGGAGGTTGCATGCATTTCACCTGCACTCAATGCAAATTTGAATTTTGCTATGGGTGTGCCCGACCTTTCATGATGGGAGCCAAATGCAATATTTCATCTTATTGTGCCAAATTAGGACTTCACGCTCACCATCCGCGTAACTGTCTTTTCTATTTACGAGACAAACTACCCATACAATTGCAAATACTATTGCGTAGTAATGGTGTAAAATATGAGGAGGATTGCGTGGATACACTAGGAGCTGAAGTAACGAACAGTACAAAAAAAACTAATCGCTGTCCTATACCAATACAAAAAGAAACACCTTCCGGCCTAGTAGATACCGTGTGCAATAATGATGTGCCCGATAAACATGCCGGCTTGTGTCGGTTAGTATTATTCTATTTTAACTTGTTTATGGATCCATCTATTTTGTTTCTTTCCCAACTGTAGCAATCACTATGTCGAGTATTTAACTGCTAAAGTGGCCAAAGCCAATATCGATCCATTGCCCATTTTTGATTTAACCGATTGTGTTCAAGAGTTGCGTAGACGTGGCATTGCTTTGCCCGAACGAGGCCCTTGGGATACGGATGAAATCTATACAAACATGTGTGCTGAAGTGTGTGCAAAAACTGAGTCTATAAAAGTTCACAAATTAATTAATACTTTTTTTCAAAAATTTCAGGTAATTAAGCAAAATATACCCTTGGATGCTGTTTGATTCAGACACAAATTGCACATACATGTTATGAATGCATACGTAACGTTCTTCACGAATCCATTACAAATATTTTCCATTCATATTCCTTTCAAATCACATGGAGTGTTAATTCGTAGCCACCGTATTCGCGTTTACTCCTACTGCATTAATCAAATAATAGTCATAGTTTGTTGTACTTTTGATAATAATAACGTTTGTCTTACTTTCAAAGGTATTTGTAAGTATCATTCAGTCGGACGTAAATGGTATACCATATGTGAAGAAATTTTGATGTCTGGTATATTGGAGGTATCGTATGTAGACTGAGGGGAACAGGATGTGGGAGACTTAACACAGTCTACATAATTTCATTCTGAGTGATTACTGTGCAGTATGGATCATTGTCCGTGCGTAATATTCCACATCTTAAACGGACGGACATGTATAGATCGACTCAGAATTTGATGCTGGGACATTTACGTGCAAAAATTTTGATATTTTGATATTGAAACTGATCGCTAATCATTGTAATCGATTCTCCTTTATACGATGAAGGTCCTAAAAGGTCAAACAAATCTAAAACTCTTCATATCGAATATATAAGCAATTACAATATCTTTAATACTTTATTTTATTTTATTTATTTATTGATAATTGTTTTAAAGAGCCTCTGATTATAATATATAAAGTATTATACATACATTATTAAAATCTATGAAAAATTAAAGTTCAATATTTTTTGAGTTTTTTCGCAAATTTGTGGTATTCATTCATTTATGTTGTGTGAATAATAGGAAGTAAAAATAAGTAAAACGAAGCTATATTAGGCGCATGCTAAATCTAGAATACCAATCCCAATTTCTTAATGTAAATTTTATATTTATATGGGGAAAACAATCTAACATCCACACATCCAAATTCACTTTAGGTGGCCTTGACTTTTCCAAATATATAAGTATTTAATAATTAAAATTTTGTTTTTGTATCTCTTATGCTTTGTATGTAATAAAGGAATAACCCCAAAAGCAATATATACATTTTGTAAAGTTGTACGAAGGTTCATGGTCCAATTTTGCCCATTTTTAACAGGATATTTTTAACATTAATGAAGAATGTGTCGATATCTCAAAATTTGCGACTGTGAGAGTTCAAATAGGAAAGTGTATTACTCACAAGGACATATGGACGGACAGATTAGCTAAATCAACTTTTCTATTGATGCTGATCAAGAATATATGTACTTTTGGAGGTGTGGCTCGTCGACTTATGGTTCTTCTAAACGTGTGAACAAAAAAATTTACCTGCACATCATTATTATGATGGGTATAGTAAGAAAGCTACATTAGGCTTGGCCGAAATATTAAATGCGCTCCACATCTATAAACAAGCAGTGGGCATGGCAGTTACATGATTACGCCTTCCAATTAAGTATGTATCAACGTGTTATGCTGAATATAATTTTTCGAAAATTGCGGAAGTCTCTGTTATTCTACCACGCCCATTTTTGGTACATTCATGAAAGGAGTAAATATAAATATATGTAGCAAATTCGTAGCTCAATTTTTGTGGTGAATAAAAAAAAATTCGACTGTGGACATGTCTCTTGACCGATTTTACCCATTTTAAATAGCGATGTGTAAACAGAAACTAAAGGTGTCTGTACAAAGTATCAGCTCAATATCGCAAAATTTACGACCATGAGAATGGCAACAAACAGACAGACACACATGGAAATACATGTCTAGATAAACTTAGATTTTGCTGTCTCCTTTTGTTTTATTTAAATGACAAACTTTGTTTACGCCCAACTTATGTGGAGGGTATAAAAATTATAGACAGACGATAGACCTATAAAACACTCAAAGATGACTCTCGCATATGTAAAAGCAAAAAGCTTTCTGCATATACAAAAGTTTATCCCAAAAGTTTACAATTAAAAATGTATCACTTCTCATTATAGCATCCACAAAACAAAAATGAATACTACAAATTCGTAAAAAACTAAATTATAGTACTTAAATATTAAATAAATTAAAGATTAAAATTTTACCATGGGATGTATGGCGTCTTGTTGAAATCACATGTCACCCTTATCGAAATTATCTAATTCATGCCCAAAAAAATCGTTTCAAGTTGCTCCTAAGACCAATCTGATCTATTAATAGTCGTTCAGTTTAAATTCTTAAACCAACTGAATCTTATGCGGTTAAAATAGAAATTTTTAAAAAGTATATTCAATGTAGTAGCGTATGAAAATCCAATTCCTTGATAGCGACGTCTAATTGATCGTTCGCGATTTTCATCTACACATCGGTTCATATTTTTCAACAATTTCAACTTAAGTTTTTAACGCGTTTATTTCTTAACATTATACAAAGACTTGACTCGAATTTTTCAATTAAATTACGACTACTGAACGAGAAATCCAGCTTTGGCAAGAATCAGAAAAAAACATTGTTGCTGTGGCGTTTAAAAATATGTAATACAGATTTGATGATACTATGCGTTGGTGTACCTCATTTTGTCAATTCCTTCAATCGAACTTGATTAATGTCACATCTCCTGATGCGTTGTAAAATGGAAAATATTAGGGTCTTTTTAGTACAGATATATATTGACTAAATGTACTCTCCTAAATGTTGCAAAATTGCGACTATGTTTTTGACTTTTCAATTGGAGCCTTGTTTAATTTTCCGCACAAAAGATTTGGAAAAGCAACAAATGTTTACGAGTAATAATACTCACGCCTTTTATCTAAGTGTTACATAAATGTTTATATATTAAACAAATAAAACTTGGACTTAGAACTACTCTAAATTCTTAGAACAAATATTTAAACTTATAATTATATACTATATATTGTATTATATTACGTTTGTTTAAATACAAGTTCCAAAAAATTGTTCAAGGAATTGCTTTAATTAATTTGTAATTGTAGTTATGTGGGTAAAAACATTAAGTGGACTTTTCACAATAGATCTCTTATCGGTCGCTACGTCGCAGTGCAAGCTACTTATACAATAATAACAATAATTCGATTCGATTCCAGGATTATTATCGAAGTTTTTAGTGAAAATTTAATTCACCACATCTACTACCACCAAACTTTCAACTTCGGTATCGAAATTACTATCACACGTGGCCAGCCATTCGAGTACACGTCGGCGCACTGCCTCCTGATCTAATGTACTTTCTAGACCATAGTTGGACATTAAACGTCTTAGACGAATTTTATTTTCATCAGCTGTCGAATGACGACCATCTTTTTGATTCAGATAAATACAAGAGTCTTGATCAGGGTTCGGTGTGATCAATGTGGCCGATTTGGAGGCTGTCAAACGACACTCAACCCAACGATCTTTCATATACTTGATTACCTCAGTGACTTTGCAACGATCCTCGGGGTCGTGCGACAAATACTTACGGAAGCAACGCATTAAACGAGCCGAAAATTTACGAAAATTATCCGGTATCTTGGTGGTCTTGCGCTGTTCATATTTCATGAAAGCTGAATATTGTGTATCCTTAACCCAATCGGCGGCATTCCAAGGCGCATTGCCCGTCAAAAGATGGAACATCAATATCCCAAACTGCCAACAATCACTGGAGGGCATACAAGTAAATCGTTCATTTTTAACAATTTCCAAAACCTCGGGTGGCACAAAACTGGTCCAAGTATGTTTTACCTTGTGCACCAGCAAACCTTTTCGAGTAGCTGCACCAAAATCGCACAGCTTCACTCTCGAAAAATCTGCAGCAAAGACTAGAACATTTTCCAATTTCAAATCGCGGTGTACCAAGTTTTTTGAATGCATAAAACTTAAAGCTGAACTCAACTGATCCGTTATCAATTTGCAAGCATTCTCATGTAAACCGTTCGCTCCAATATTCGAAGCTAAGTCACCGTATGAAGCGTACTCCATAGCAAACACAAAGTAATCTTTAGTCTGGAAGGCCACATTGTAAGCGCTCAATATGTTTCGATGATGCGACAACTCATAACTGAAATGAAATTCCTTTTGAAAATCTTGTATAGTAGTGAGCTCAGCATGCACGGCTTTCAGGACCACTTGCGTTTGAGTAGGTCGATGGGTGGCTATCAAAATTTTAGCGAAGCACCCTTCTGCTAAAACTCTTTCAATATTGTACTGATCATTGAATGACATTAAGGGTAAATCGATATCGCGTACAATATGTATGAGACCGCTGTCATCCTTATCAGGTTTTCGGTAAATACTGCTACGCCGACTAATGGAAGGTGCCGGACTAAGCAAATCCCCTTTAGCACTGTTACAACTAGGCGCCAAAGGCGAATGACAACGATTACTAATAAGATTATTATTTGTACAAGTGCTACTATTATTATTGCTTTGACGGGAGCGTGTACTGCCGCCATCTCCAGTGCGAGATCTACGCAATCGAAATGAAAAAGAGCGTTTCTCTGCAATGACAAAGTAAATGTTAAAATTTTATGTTTCAGGTTTGCTTATCATCTCATACATATTATAATATCATCACTCGATAAATAGCTTCTGATTCCATTTAAATATAAGTGAAAATTAAATAAGTAAGAAAACTAAATTTGCTTTAAATCAAGTCTTAATCGCTCCAAATCTACACTCCCTCCAATAGGATATGTACCACATATCAGCTTGCAAGTACAAAAAAATTGATAAGGTATGAAGGACTTTTGATTAGCTTTCATTGGACGCGTATAACTTTTTAATCGGTTCCGCTTAGAAGCTAAACTTTTGAGGCCCTCTCCTGTACAAGCGAGGGTCGACCACTGAAATAACTCGCAATTTCAATGGTCAAGAAAAAAATTCCTGAAGGTAGTTTAAGCTAAGTATACCCTCCAAATACGATGGCTTTAAATTTATCATTGTTTATCATCTTTAAAAACTACACCTTTTAAAAAAATTTCAGAAAGGTGCCTGAACCCACTTTTTTGCGCATTTTTTCGTAAAAATGTAAATGTCCACAATTCATGTGCTTTATCACAAATGACTCTATTTTTTGTTTTTTTTTTTAAACTCCCCTTAAAAGCACAAAATTAAGCATAGGTTTAAAATGTTTTATTTTAATACGCCTCACTGTATATACATATACTAAGTTTGTCATTCAATTTGCAACTTCGAAACCAGCAAAAATGATTTAAAATGAAACGTATGCCAAGGTGGAGGGATGCGAACCAATAGGTTTTTTTATACCGCTTATAATACGCTATCAAATATATAGGTTAACACAAAATACCATATGCAGCCATAATCAAGAAGGTTCAAGTAAAAACATTAAGACTTCTACTTTATTTATAGTAGCATTGCACTTGAGAGTTTGTGTTTTCACCAATTCCAAAATATAGCCCATAAGAACAGGGTGGAGGATGGTCAATGGTACACCGCAGTAATAAATATACAATGCTCTCTCTGACATTCCACGCTTTTAATAAAGTCAATAGCATCTGAACGCCTCCCAAGGAGATTAGACAAAAGCAACAGATGGTCGCGAATCTTGACGCCAACGTGTCTGATAAGTGCATGTATGCGCACATTATCATATACTCGTACAACACATTATATCATTTGCTTATCTGCGTTATAAACGTGCATGCATCCCGTGTATGATTTGTTAAATGTTTGCGAAATTTCGAACAAAGCACTGAAAAAAGACCAAATGGACGCAGATTGAAATTGATCTCTAATGCCTTCTTAATGGTGTTGCAAACGAAATAGCAAACTTTGTATGGCCCCTTTGTATGTGGAGGATATAATAGGAAAGTGCGTATAAAATTATTCAGCATATCAGCATTTAACACCTCATTCGCATGCACACATGTACAAAGCTATGCCTGTACTTACATGTAACTGTGCGTACACGCTTATGTGTTTACTGCTTCTGTTTTATTATAAGCCAATTTGGGGGCACTATTGACGTCAATTGTATTCATTTGATTATTTTTACATTTTGCTTTTTTTATATGTCCAATTGGTATGTATGCGTTCACATATTTGTTCTAATATTTTCATACATCTGTTACCAGGATATTGAATGAAACAAGAATAAAGGGCTACATTAGGTATGCGCCACATCTAGAATACCAATCGCTGCTCGCTTCCAACACACAGAAATACAAACAATTAAAAAAAAGCCATATTAGGCGTATGCCAAATCTACCACACCCACCATCATTATATATTTTTCAAATAGAGCATCACTATATTATTTCACCAAACAAGAAAACAAATGCCTCAAATTTATTTGAACAACTTGCTTACAATTTTGGGGTGTGGCAATGTAGTATTTTTCAAGTAGAGAACTCTTCTATCCATTCTAAATTTCCTATTTTCATAAGGACACCTACGATAAATATTCCAAGTGAATCTATAATATCTTATATAAAAAGTTTTCGTTAATGTTCTGGCGAAATTTTATTTGTCCCTTATGGTTTGTCTGTAATAAAGAAACGCGTCTGCATAACACCAGGAACTCTATCAGTTGTTTCATTACAAGAAATAATATTTTTATCAACGCATCCTTCCTTCTCTAAGTTGCAAGTAATTCTGTTCATTCAACATTTCTCTTAATGCAAATTCCTTTATAGAGCACCACTATATCTTTATTCTTATAGTCGCTTATTAGCCCAATAAGTTATACGCAGTATGCTGTACTTTCAGCAAGTCTTCATCTCCCCTCCTGGGAGAGCCTACTGGTTTCGAATAACCTGCCGGATATTCAATTGATTAAGACAAGGTAATGAATTGTTAACTAAGAAGTAAGAAAAAAGTAAATGTGGCTCGAATCAAACCTTTAACACCCTCCACACGTGTGCTTCTTTATTAATTAGCCCCGCCCACTTTTAGCACATGAATAGATGGGTTAATTATAACTATGTGTATCAAATTAATTTGAAATAGTAACGCAACGACGCAATCTATACAGAATTTCAGTTCAATAGGTGGATTTTTGGGGTCGTGAGAATTTCAACGCAGATACACGGAAATCTTTAAATCAACTGGAGTTGGAATTTTAATGCTGTTCAAGATAATATTTACTTTATTGAGTCTCCGAAGTGTGAAGACCGAATGACAAACTTTATATACCCCTTTATACCGCATGCGGAGGGCTACATACACACAATATATTTATATACAAATAATTTGATTTTAAAGCAAAATGTGAATGTTACGCAAACAACAATTCCAAATAAATACTAAATTTTGCCATTTCACTAAGAATTCTGCTGTTTATTTATTATTTGTTTACATACACTGCATGGTGTTGTGTTGTGTTGTGTTGGGTATGTATGAGCAGAAGAAAACCATTTGCACAAATGTGCCTTAATGGATACCTCCACTACATACCAATAATTTCTCTCAATAGCACATATGGCAGTGAGATTTCGTTAAAGTATCATGCACATGCAAATGCACACACGCACACCAGGTATAATAACATGCAATGATCGCAGAGTGATTCATTTCATTATTTTCATTATTTCGCACAAATGGAAGCAATTTGTTTAAGTTTTACGATCCTTCCATACTTCACATCAAGTTAGGCAAAAATTATTTGTAATTTTTTGGTAAGAGGGTATGTTAAATTTGTGCGGATGTTTGTAACTGCTAAACAGTAAATGACACACCCACATTCAACTATACCGATCGTCTCAGAATCAAAGTCTGAATTGACCTAACCATGTCCGGTGTCTGTTTAGGTCTATATTGGACAATTTGTGCGTAAGGTTTTGGGCACGGTTTTCTAAAATATTTTGATAAAATTTAGTTCAAGGGCATGTGCTAACCCAAAGGACTTCCTTCCTGAGGTCCGTGCAGGAGTTATGTAAATGTAAATGTAAGTACAAAATTCAGCTCAATATTTAAAATTATAGCAGCGTGAGTCTTCTAAAACACGGACACACACACTGTGTGGGGTATCCTTCTGGGTGTCGTACAAGGAGCAACAAACCTTGGGTACCTCGCCATCTTATAGAAAAGGAGCCAAAGTTGCATTTCTTAAAAGTCTCTAATAAAAATTAATTTTGGACCGGATTGGACAATTTTTAGAACCTTTCTTCCTATAGAGATTCTTTGCGAGGTAACTTATGTATACGACAATGACTCGTTATTACCGTTACAATTAAACAAATTATAGTACAATGTAATTTTGGAAGTGGGTGGTAAATGATGATGAAATGAGG
This sequence comes from Crataerina pallida, assembly GCA_949710015.1. Taxonomy (NCBI): domain Eukaryota; kingdom Metazoa; phylum Arthropoda; class Insecta; order Diptera; family Hippoboscidae; genus Crataerina; species Crataerina pallida. The sequence goes on along the minus strand of OX453289.1, from coordinate 4,407,790 downwards.
ATTTGATTTTCATTTGTTTTATTATAAATAAATGAGATGAGTTTTTACATTTAGCTGACGCGGCCTTGTATACGTCCATATAATTTAGAACGAACGAGGTCCTTTACAGAGTGTCCATATAAATATCTCACGAGGTTTCTTTCAGCAGAGGAATAAAGTAATTTTCATATTTTTATATACGCACTATAATTTAATTAATACACTCTGTACATATATATTATAACGTACGTATGCATATATAATATATTCTAAATTCACATAATTGCTTTTGCTTTCGTTTTTGTTTTTATTTTTGCTTTTTGAATGTTCATAATTTTGAAATAATTTTATTTTTGTTTATGATACAAAGACATCTCTTTGTGTTGTTGTCATTATGTATGCACAAATATACACAAGCGCAGTCATTTGTTTATATACGTAAACGTACGCATATATTGTATGTCAATGGCAAGTAACACGTCACCAAATAAAAGTTCAACAATATGCTTCGATAGACTGAAGACAAGAAGGTTGTGATCTATTGTTTTGAAAGGTTGACATATTGCGTTAATCATGCCATTATTTTTTTTTTATTGTTGTTGTTGTTAGTTTTTAACTCATTAGTACTTAAAGTTATATTCGTACAAGTCGGCACCTTCGTGTACATGAAAAATGTAAAAAAAAGTTAAAAAAGTTAATAATAGAGAACAAGAAAAAAGGCTAATTTGAGCCTAGTTCGAATCTTGAATATCCACCATCGTGGGAGAGCCACAAGCCACGTGTCCAAAATGGGATATCGCCCTTTTGAAATACTAAAATGCTGTCGAACCCACACATTATGTGTATCGAATTTCAATTTGAAAACTCAATATTTGTTGTAAGTTTTACTTATTTTACATATTGCTCATGTTTGTAACTGTATTATACCGGTATTATACCGTTATTAATTTATACCTATTTATACCCTACACCACATCTGGTAAGAGGATATATTAAGTTTGTGCGGATGTTTGTAGCTCCTAAACGGTATATGCCACACCCACATTCAATTATACTGATCGATTCAAAATTAAAATTTAAAATAGACGGTTATAGTTGATTATGGTACATGATAACTTTTTACCATCAGTACTACCTTGAGAAATAATAGGAATACAAACTACTAACTGTACACTTACGCTTATTAAATTTTCCATCTGCCGTTGGGATTTCCGCCCCTAAGAAAGAGTATGAATAAAAATTAATTATTTATTATTATATCCTCCACCTTAGTGATTTGATATTTCGTTCGTAACACTTATAAGGAGGCGTCAGGGCTCTACAAAATATATATATTCTTCATCAGCATGAAAATCTGCATCGATCTATGAAGTTGAAATTTGGTACACATAGTTATATTTAGAGAACCATTAATCCTCCAAAAAAATGAGTGGTTGATTAAAGGACACGTATTTTACAAAAATCATTATTTTGAGCACAATCTGAAATGTAAGTTAATTCGTAGTACTTATATTGTTAGTGAGCATAATCATCTAATTGCCACGTCCACTGTTTGTGTGTGGAAGTTGGAAATATTAAAGCTTTGGCCTGCCCCAAATTTAGAGGTCTCCCTCTTCCATATCCATATCCATGCTTACTTACTTACTCTTCATTTGATTAAAATTGAATATTCTTAATTAAGAAGTACTCTTTCAAAGGGAAGTTTCATTTGGGAATAGCCCGTTCGGGTTTTAAATCTGCAGAGTTAATTATCATTCGAAACAATTAGTTTCTACCAAGTGTGATTAAAAAAGAACTTATGTCGAACTGGGAGAGAATCTTAAAAGTGGTGCAAGGTTCACCTTTCTTTATATTGAACTCCATCAAAGATGTACTCTCTGCGGAAAATAGTTTTGAATTGATAGGTGTAAAGTGTAGTTGAGTCTCTTCTTTAACTCATTGGTATATAACGAGTATCCGTGCAAACGCAAAATACTCTGTACTACATATATAGTATATTGAAGCATATGAGGCAATTTTTGTTAAATTATCTAAACTCAAGTTCGGGAATAAATGTTTAAGTCGAGTTAACATAAAAGAATTCATTTTAAATCTCTACATGAAGTGTGACTGGTTGAGATCGCTACTATATATATTAAATGAAGCCTCCGTACAATATTTCCGTTGGAATCTAAATAACGTGGCAAAAATTGTTGACATCTTTATCTGTTTTTAATCGTATGCTTTGCTTTTTGCTCCACACATATTGCACGGCTAAGTGGTCGTAAAAGTGATAAGTGATGGTTTTGCATTCTATTTTGAAGTATTCTTCAAACAGGTGATATTGTGAATAGATGTAGTGGTGTCATTACTATTGTGACAAGATATTTCATTGCAAAAAAGTGATAAAAGTAAATTTGACTTGAGCCAAGTCTTAAATGCTCTCCACAACTGCAAACCGTTGGTATTACGTATCAACTTGCTGGTCTGGTGGTAAGATTTTGGCAAACTGTAGGCGTGTCTGTTATGCGACCAGGCTTATTTTCGGCTTTTCGATGGATGGGATAATAATAGATATGTGTACCAATTCAAATTATATGTAAATTGTTGTGGAAGATAAATAGCTTTTATCGATTGTGGAGGTGGCACCTAACCGATTTTTCCCAATTAAAATCGCTTTCTACTCGCAGAAACCTGAACTGTTTTTACACAATTTTAGCTCAATTTCTCAAAATGTACGCCTTAAAGAATAGACGGACACACGGACATTCATGTCTAGATCAGGTCAATTTTGGATGCTGATCAAGTAGGTATATACATATTTTGTAGGAGGTCTGGCGGCTCGTTCTAGATGTTGTAAACAAAATGACAAACTTAGTACAACCGCCATCTTATACGGAGGGTATAAAAATAAACCTGTATCCACTGAAATACCCTCCACTTTTATTCGAGTACTGTGGGCATGGTATATGTATTAATTAAGCCCTCTTTTAACGACCATTTAAGTATGGGTCACTTTTTACCGCTAAGGCGCCTTATTATACAAAATCGTTTTTTTTTTTTGTTTCTAAATCGTGAAAGTATTTTTCATTCGATCATTCTCAAGTACAGTGTTTAAAGAAGTATATGAAGTTTAAACTTTTTAGTTCCATTTTTATGGTCGCTAAAGATTTTTTCACAATTGGTGACATTGCTGATTATCGATTTTCATCCTAATCAAGAATATATATACTTCGCGTTTCACACAATTACTACACCGCCCATCCTATATGGGGGGTATAGAAATAAAATAATAATACTTACCAATAGTTTCCATATTGTTGACTTGAATTTAGTCAACTAAAATCAATTTGAAATATTTTGTATGTACTTCCTTTTTCGAGTATCAATTTGAACTTAACATCCACTTAGACTTATTTCACCAACACTGTACGGATGTATACAACATTATCGTTCAAAGTTTTTCCGCCTATTTTTATACTTTAAATAAAAATTACTTTAAACTTTTAGCATACTTCTTATTATGTGTGTATGTGTATTGTATTGTACAAGTCACATTGTTTAAAAAATTAGATAATTTGTAAAATATAAGTGCTCGCATCTATTTTGTTATTACGATGTTCTTTTCAAATGTCGTATGGAAAATATATATTTTTATGTGGTATTATAAATAGTTGTTCACTGTTAGAGTCTCGCACATAATATGTTTTGAAATGTTCTCTGCAAAGTCATTTATATGCTGGATCGCAGAGCTCTCTTATTATGTGTGTAAATTGATTCTCTTAAAGTGGCTCTCTGTTTATACACACCAGAGACCTCTAGTTGTTTAAACCTCTTTATAAATAATTATTATAATTTATAATATTATTTATTAATGGCAGAAAAATGTTTATATCGGCGGTATCTCAGCAGCCGCTATTACAATAGAGGAATTAGCTGTAACTACAGCTTTGGTTGTGTTCTGGCTCTGATTGTTTTTCTACTTGCACATTCTTCCTATGTAATAATAATAATAATATTTTCGTGTATCTCATGCTCTCTGGACACGGCTGAATCACAAACGCACCAAAGATCTATTAATTTTAGAAGGAAATCGATCTCTGCGGTCGTTGGAGTACTGTAATGAGGTGCTCCGTGTAATAACTTCTGTAGAAAATGAGGAAGATGTTGAAACTGTGTCGAGGAATGTAAATACCGGTTGTGCAGAATCAAGTGTAGAGATCTCGGACTCCCTTCAAGTGATCGCACGTCATAATAATATTGTCGTGCGCACCCTAGTGATCACTTTTTATTTTGTTATTTAATTAATTTCTTTCCTCTCTTCCGAGATGTCTGTGTACGCGCGCGTGTGTGTGTATGTGTTTGTTTGTGTAGTTATATAATATAACCGAACCACAAACCAAACCCGAACCCAATTATTTCAGATGTCAGTCCCTGCTTCAAACACGTGCTTGAAAATAAACATAATAACATTCATACGCCTAGTATGTCGGATGGTCGGATATCAGGCACGCCCCCACAACATATTCAACGTAAAAGTAGACTTGCATACTGATACATAATACGTACACTTAGAGAGCGCAATACAAATATATTTGCCACGCCCACCGTTGTGCAGGTGGAGGGCATTTAAGATTTAGGCCAAGCCAAATTTAGTTTTTTTATTCTTTATAGCTTTAGAGAGAATAAGAAATAATAATCACCGATTGCCCCTCTTTAATTACAGTTAAATGCATTATACAAACTGTGATTGTAAGTATATGCTTAGGAGAGCAAACTTTTTACTACACATACTTTCCAAACTAAAATATATAATATGTCAGTCTACTTCTACTTAAGTATGAAATTACAACTTTTTCGGTATGCGATGTATGTATCACAAAACATACGAGTATGTACTTTTATCATTAAATTAATCGTTGTTCAACATTCTCGCATCCTCACAAACAGGCACATATTTGATTCCTTGATATATAAAATTTTCTACCCTACAGATAAAGCAAAGTTTTTAACGCCTTATCAACATAAACATTTGCAAAAAGTAGTAAAAATGGTATAGTCGGTCCAGCCCGACCATTTCATACTGTAGCGCCACATAGCTCCTTAAATTATGTTACAATTAATTTAATAAAAGAACAATCGGTGGTAAGAAAATATGGCGCCAAAGCCAGTTACGGGTTCAAGTAAGTTAGCAACAAATAAGAAGTTTAGTGAGTTTCTCTATTAAATGGAGAGTTTTTTGCTCTGTAGAAGATTTTTCGTTAATTGACACATTTCAGCCTTTGGAACTATTGCAAAACGAACGATCTGACTGTTGTTTGTTCTCTTCATTAACATCACTATCATATTCAATTTCACTTGATGTTTTTGATATAGCTGGCGACCAAATGCCGTTGATACCCAGACGGGTTCTAGTTGAGGGGACTCGTTCATATTCATTTTCACTTGTATCGGAGTTAATTGTGGACGGTTTGTTTTTTCTCCATTAAAATGTCTCTGATTCTCAGATGGTTTTTCCTTATATATGTATAGAATGCCTTTTCACAGAATTTTGAAAATTTATAAAATTAGCTCAAGTAACCATGTCCGTTCACATAATATTTATTGTGATTGGAACAGTAATGTATTGGAGCTGTAATTTGCAAGTGGATAATGGTAGATTTGGCATTCGCTTAATATATCTTTTTTACTTATTTTTATTGATGTGGTTTGTTGTTGTGGTGGTGGTGGTTGTTGTTGTTGTTGTTGTTGCTGTTGCTGTGAGGTTACGATATGCATGTGAACCTTGATAGTTTTATGTTGTTCATGTTTATTAGGTTATGTTGAAAATGAAATTAAAAGCGGCAGGCAAAAAATAAATAAATTGGATTAGTTAACAGTAGAACGTTTGCCAGTTCGTTACTCATTTTTGGAAAGGTTAATACTCTCCAATACTTCAGATAATGGAGAGGAGTTCAGCTGATGAGAAGGGGATTCCAAAAACGGTCGACGACAAATGCATTAGTGGTAATGGTCAAATAAGGTCAACAAATGTAACAAATACTGTTGCGGAATTGGGCACAAAAATGCAACGCATTCACTCAGTTATAACGGGTGAACAATTGAATGAGCTGAAAAGGCGCGCCCAAGAGGCTGCAAAACTAAATAAAATCTTCTCAATACGCGGCTGCTTTCAATCAGTGCGACACGCCTTGCGTTCACGTGGCTGGGTAGAAAAACTGGAGCAACATCAGCAACGCAAACAAGCTGCTGTCGGCAGTCAAGTTCAAGTTTTAACAATGGATTGGCCGTTGGCACTGCCCAAACGTAAGATGGGCGAGACGAGGCGTCAGTTTTTAATGAAGTGTGAGCGCAACATCATGTCGCGTTTTGTTGAACATTTACCCGTTGATTTATTATGGATTGATCGCAAAGAAAAAGCCGATTACACCGAACAAAGCAAAAATCCGCAAATACTGATTAACAAATTCAATCGCACTCCCTTCACCAACAAAGAAGGCTTAAACAACTTCTTACGCGATCTGACGTGGTTCTATGACGATGACGTGGCTGATGTGAACTTCCCACGTTGTTTCAATTCGTGGACAATGGACGAGCTGCATGAATTTATTGACCATTTTCGATTAACAGCTTGCGTTGCTTTTTTGCGTTGGTTAGTAGATAAGTATCAGGAGCGAGGTGGCGATTTCGTTTTCTCATCAGACGGTAAAATACCTCACAGTGCTATTGAATTTGCTTGCAAACGTTGTCATGCCTATATCGAGGCGGCCGTACATGTGGACATTGATGGTGGCGATGGACCCCGCCAATGGGAGCAGGACTGGGAGCTGTTCCTTTTGCAACATCATCAACTTACCGAAGAACACGGCACCATTCAAGTAGAATCGGGCCTCACCCTAGACCCGATAGTGCACAGTGTCTCTCTACTGTTGGATAAATTGCGTGTATATTGGCCACAGTATGCCATTGATGGGTACAGCAATTTGTGGATTGTCAAGCCAGCTAACAAGTGTCGTGGTCGTGGAATCCATTTGGGCAATAACTTAAAGAAGATTTTAGCCATTGTCAATCCCTCGGTTACTGCCAAGAGCCGTTTTGTAATTCAAAAGTATATAGGTGTGTAATGGAACCGTTATAAATACCTACAGATGCATGCACCACCAAGTCGGCCTACTTTCGATGGCACCAATAAAAAACAAACGAACACAACACACAAAACAACAACACAAACAATAGTTTCATGGTAACTACCAACACATGTGCACGCCATGTGTAAGTTTTAATGCAACAGGTACAACATTTAACACACGAGCACTCACTCCACTCCACTCCACCCGTACAAAGCACGTTGTCTGTCGTACAAGACACCATTGAGAACTTTATTTATATATTGCATGTGTGCACCCGTGCACTAGCTCTGTTATGCTTTTGGCACACACTACAATTCGCACCCTCCTCCCACACGAACACAACTGTAAGCGTAGGCAATGTACACCTACGCGTGCATGTAATAATGTAATGACTGTAATGATTTCATTCGATTTCTCCTCTCAGAACGGCCGCTAACCATACATCAGACCAAATTCGACATAAGGCAATGGTTTCTCATCTCCAACATACACCCACTCATGGTATGGATGTACAAGGAATGCTATTTACGGTTCAGCTCTCAAGAGTACACACTAGCAAATCATCATGAATCAGTGCACTTAACTAATCATGCCGTACAGAAGAAGTACACAAACCAAAGCAAACGTGACAGGCGCTTGCCTAACGAAAATATGTGGGACTCGTACACATTTCAGACTTATCTGAGACAAATGGGCAAACAGCACTTGTGGTGGGATCGCATATATCCGGGTATGCGGAAAGCAATAGTTGGCACAATGCTAGTGTCTCAGGACTATCTTGAACGCAACCCCAACACATTTGAGTTGTTTGGTGCCGACTTCATGATATGCGAAAACTTCTATCCGTGGCTCATCGAAATTAACTCAAATCCCGATCTAGCCCCCACTACCAGTGTTACGGCGCGCATGTGTCCCCAATGTCTGGAGGATGTCATAAAAGGTACACAATAGCCACCTGTATCCGATTGAATTGAACCGTCCATACATACAACATATTCTTAAACTCAAAGGCAAGATTCTTAAATTTTAAAATATGAGAATTTTACCTTTTATTGAAGCGCAAGTGAAATTGACGTTGGCCTGTACTTTGGACGGCAAAACTTCATAATTAACTATTATTAACTTCATGCTTGCTTTCATTATAGTGACGGTGGATCGCCGTTTGGATGCTAAAGCAGACGTGGGTAATTTCGAATTAATTTATCGTCAAGTAATTCCGTCCACTCCCGCCTACATGGGTCTTAATTTATGCTTGAAGGGTAAACAATTATCAACTCATCTCCACAATCATCACACAACGGCGTATTTTAAGCAACGAAAAGACCGCTCATTACAAAATAGCCAAATGTATCGACAACGTCTCAACATGACGCTGTCATCCATATCGCAGGTGCACAAGCCTATGCCAGCTTTTCATGCCACAGATTATATAGAACGTTGCTTATTCCAAAGCCGAAGCTCCAGCATGTCTAATCTACTAAATGGTAAAAACCAAAATGCTCAGCAAGCACCAAATCACGCCAGTATAACGGAAACATTCACAAAATGCCGAAAGTCCTTTACACAATTCGTATCAACAATAAAAGATGGTTCGATTCGTTCCAAAACAAATTCACAAACAGTCAAAACGTACCAAACTCCCTTAAAGAGGCATCGTAGCTGTGGACCGCGCCTTACAACTAAACCGGCAATCAATACAAATACACCATGTCATAAGTTGAAATTTTTTGTGGGTAATTTTCATCAACAAAAAGCAGGAAATTCTTCAAATAACAGCACAAGGGCGAGAGCTTCGCGATCAAAAAATTTTGTGTTACGTCCGCCGCTGTTAACAATTAGTAAGAGTGCTGACAACATCAAGGACTTAAGTGTCAAAGCTAATACAACGACCAAGAGCCTTAGTCCAATTGGGGGATGTAAACGGAGCTGCCAACAGAAAAACCGAAAGCCTCTCAGAAAATCTCACACCGCAAACCATCCCAAAACTGGTGACAATCTCAACAATCAAAAGGTTAAGAATCAAACCATAAAGATACATGCTGTTGGCAAACGTATAGGCCAGTGGAACAAGCAGAAAGAACAAGTCGATGAGGTGGTCGCTAATCAAACAAGTGCACCCACTCTACTGTTAAGTCCTCGCTACCTAACCACACATTTTGTACCACTGAGCCCAAACACTAATAAAATTAAGTACACTACGCCACCACCTCTACATTAGATGAGAATGAGAAGAATAGCTATGAAAAGCTATATTTGGCTTCGACCAAATCTTGGATACCCACCACCTCAATATAACAATTTTTGATTAGTAACGATGGGCGTTAAAGCAACGCTAACGTGCAACTCTGCTCCTATTGCAATAACAACGAAATCATGTAAATTCAATTCCAAGAAGTAGACATGATGGTAGTCGGTTAACAAACACGCCCACAATTTACAAAAAAAAACCATATTCAACGTAAAACGCGACTTTCGAGCTGATATGTAATACAAACACTATTAGAGGGCGCAACATATACGTATTTGCCACGCCCACTATTGTAAATGTAGATAGTAGATGTGGAGGGTATTTAAGATTTGGTCTAAGTCAAATTTTGTTTTCTTACTTGTCATAAATGTATATGGAAAAGTCAAATCAATACCGCCCACCTACAATGTTGTTATTATTTCTCTAGGGGTTCAATTAGAATAATTGACATAAACGAAGAACACTATTTACGTAGTTTTCATATATATAGATTGCCACGCCCGATATTTATATATATTGTAAGAATGTTTTTTGAAATAAATTTAAGGCACTTTTTCCTATTTGAAGACGTAATACAGTCGTGCTCTATTTTGCACCAGGGGCGGGTATCCTAGATTTGGCGCACGCCATATTTGTTTGTATTAATATTCTGTAAATAAAGGGAATGGAACTAATATACTTTATGTACTGTTGTTTTTTATGTGTTATTAGATAATGGACCTGATCCAAAAAGCACAGGGCAATCGCGCCCACAACTATAAAACATGTTATAATGCAAATTCCGCCTTATAGAAGCGCGGTCAGTCAGAATATCCACAACAATAGCTCAGGAGAACTACTGCATGTGCGCGTACAAGTTCGCATTGCTTCTATAAATGAAAAGACATTCATTTTCTATTTAACATATCTCCTGAAAGGCTGGGTCCAATTTCTTCAATTTATGTATTGAAAATTTAAAAAAAAATTGCTTTTTTGGAATCGATATATATCGGTAGCCTAGCCCATAATTTTTTACATGGACAGGCACAAGGACTAAATCGACTAGTTCATTGAGCTGATCAAGAAGAATATATATATATATATATATATGTAGTCTCTCTGGGTTTTTTTTTATACTCCCAACCTCGGCTAGTGAAGAAATACGCTGTTACTTTATGTTCCAATGTTTTGGTTCAAAAGTTTAGATTTAATTTTGTAATAAAATGGAGCCTCATGTTGTTATGGTATATAATGTTGAAGATTACAAAACAAAATATGTGAAAAAAACTGCTTTAACGACCTTAGGTGGAAGATTGGAACATGGTCTGCAGTCTTTTCATTTTATTTTGGCATAGTGTAGCGTATTGCTAAGGCCTCTTTAGTAGCAGCTTTTAACGGTTTTTGTAAAGTTTTTAATGGTGAAGAGCTTTTCTTTGGCGAGGATTTTACAGATGCAACCGTCTTTTTGACATTCTTTGGTGGTTTTTGTTGTTGTTGTTTCATATTGGTTTCATCCTTTTTGGCTTTTTTGACAAACTTGTCTTGAAGAGGTGATCGTTCCTTCTTGTATAATGCCATGGATTTGCCATGTACGCTGAGACTTTCTTTGTGATTAATATCCGTCCTAAATTTATAGCTTACTTCGTAAATGTGTTGAAATAAGCCTGTGGAGGCTAATCTATTGCGCGGCAAGTCCACTACCACTTTAACAACATCCTGCAAGACCATAGGACAAATCCGGGCAGTTACTTCCGTAGAGGGTGACAAGTCCGGGGAAGCATTGATCTCAATTAATATTGGATTGTAATGTTCATCCAACATGAAATCACAACCATATAGTTCAAATGAATTTTCACAAAATGTGGTCTCATCCAAACTGGCCGACACTACGGCAATGAGATTTTGCTTGAATCCAGCAAAGACACGCGATTCCCATATATCATCAGAAATAGTTTGTTTATTAATAAAAGCTTTAAATTGATCCAAAGACCACATATTATTTTTCGGTAGCCGTGGATCGCGTGGGGTTCTATTTTTATACTTCTTCTGTACAGAGTTATTCGTCAAATGGATAACTTCACGCAGATCATCAATACTGTACTCTTGCGAGCTAAAACGCAGATAACAATCCTTGTAAAGCCATATTTGAATAGTCGACTCGCGGATGTACAGCAACATGTACTGGCGAATGTCAAACTTGGTGCGGTATATCAATAATGGTTGTTCTACAGAGAGGAAAAGATTTAATTTAAAATATTAAATATATATTTTAGGCAAATGAAAATGTTATAATCGGTCAAGCACTTAGTACCCTGCACCACTTTCAAAATCGATATTGTCCCATAATTTATTTAGTTATCAGTAAGCAAGAATCATTTTGGAATCATTGTCAATTTTTATAGATAGGGTGGGAGGTTCTACAAATTGTTTAATTGGGTCCAAAAACTTAGAATATTAATTTTTAAGCTAACTAAGTTATCAATTTATCAATTTTTATCATAAGAATTAACACAAGTTCGTTGCTCCCTTTGCGACACTCAAACATAGGCGTTGAAGACCCCTCAAGTAAATATATTTTATTATTAGTATCAAAACCTAAGTCGATCTAGCCATATCAATCCGTATACTGGAAGCCTCACAGTCGTACATTTTGGGATATTGAGTCCGATCGATTCAAAATTTGGCCCAGTCAATTATTAAACCAATTGTCCATGCTTCAGCAAGTTTTTTCAAGAAATGTTAAGAATTGCGAATTTTCATCATATAAAGGCTCCTCTTAAATAAGGACGTTATATGGGGAGGGGATCAAAAAATAATTCGATCGGAATCAAAGTTTCTACAGTAGGTTATTAGCTTCAAGAAGTTTTGTTAAAAAATTGAGAATTTTCGCCATAGACTGACTTCCTTTATAATAAGACGTTATATGAGGAGGACACCAAAGAGTGGTCCGGTCGGGTCCGATTTTGACACAGTCAAATATTAAGTTAACTACTATTCACCCATCTTTGTCAAAAGATATTAAGAATTACAATTTTTTAACACACAAAGACTTCCATTATACAAGGACCTTATATGGGAAGGGATTCTAAAAATGGCCCGATTCATTCCATTCTCTATAGAGTTCCTCTTCGGCTCAATCAATGTCTTTGTATAAACTTTCAATGAAATATCTCAAAGAATGCACAAGTTTGCGCACAAATTTACATGGACAGACTGATGGACATAATTAACTGGATTCAAATTTTGATTCTGAATCGATCGGTATATAGTAGAGTAGTTTCATACACACCTATATACTTCTGCACAATATAACGGCGACTGCTATGGTTATTGGCCCAATTCAAGATCTCTTCTAAATTATTACGAATGATTATATTAAGACCGCGACACTGATACCCGGGCTTCAAAATCCACAGATTGCGGCACCCATCGAATTTAAAGTCAGGCCGTTTTTCTTCCAACTTATGCATCACGTGCTTGATCTTTTTCATCAAATCTAACACCTCCTTGTGCGTACTTTTCAGCTTGGCATGATTATTTAATAATCGTGCAGAATTTAGTAGGAAATCCTGCCATTCACTTTCGGGTATGGGAGTATGTTCCGCGTCCAATGAATTCACGTTATCCCAGTTGTCCAATTGTCGTCTAACACGTTCGTATGCGAAATGTATAATATTTGGTGAAATGGAACCATTCATGTAATCGACGATATCTATGGCGCTATCAGCATCGCCATGGCGGCTTAAGAACCGTAACAAACTGTAACACTGAGTCATGCGGAACTCATCAATGAAAGCGGATTGTTCTTGGTGCGCACCACCCAAACGGAAGAAGCGCGGATAGAGCATGCGCGACACACCCTCTTGCCGATGCCATTGCTGCTGTTCAGCACAACCAATTAGTCCTACTTTAGTGGCAAAATCCAAGTTATTGTTACGACGTATTCGGTTCCTATAGGGTTGCACGTCGTCATAAACATCACGGTGCCCTCTCGGCTGCCAAATGAAGAATGCTGGAAAATGATTTATAATTTTGCTGATGGCCACGGCCTCATATTCGTTGCCACGTTTAGCATGCTGCAGCAGAGCATCTTCGTTAAGCAATTGCAGGCGAGGATAACGATTTGGTGTTAATTTTTCCAACCAGCCACGTTTCAGCAACGCTCTCCGAATACTACCGTAATTGCCGATGACCATAAATATTCGCCGATTTCGGAACGCATCAATCACCTTCGCCCTATATACGCTAGATAGAGTCTTTGTCTGAACCATGCCGCTGCCCAAATTATCTCCCGGAGAACGATTAAGTAGATGATTCATTTTCAAACGGCTGCTTCGAGTACTGCTCAAACTGTGCTTCGAATGAGTTCCTCCGTGTAATCTAAATCGGTTAAACGAAGACTTTGAGCCACCGACGCTGCCTTTCGCGCTGTTTAGATTACGCACCACTGTACTATTTGAGTTACGGTTCGCAGACAGTGACGTGGCTCCTGTAGTTTTCGTAAAATTACTTTTAAGTTTTAACGGTTCGTGTTGTTGTTGTTGCTGCTGCTGCTGTTGTATATTATTAGTATGTTTAATGATGTTATTGTTTGTGTTCTTAGCCGCTTTTGTTACAATTTTATGTACAAAACGCGGTACAGTTTTATGAATATACCTGCTGGTACTGGAAACCCTTGATAGGCTACTGCGGCTATTCCGAATCGAAATGGAAGAAAACAATTTTGTACCGAAAGAAGACGATTTGCTTAAGGGATAGAGGTGTTGGGTCCGTGTTGACGATTTACTGGACGTTTTAGATAAATAGTGGTGGCTACCGTTTCTGATACTCTTGGAAATGGACCTTTTCAATTGACTTGCAGATTTGTTTATAGAACCGAGATGATAACTATGAGATCTTCTTATTGAAATATTACTAAATGATGGCCTGCACACGTTTTTCGTACTTATTTGATTAAGCGACTTGTCCGAAGCTCGGTTATATTTTAATGAAGACGAAATGCTATTCGTTGAACTACGGCGTCCTCGCAATTGTTGATGGGAGTTTGAACGGATATCGTTGAGGCTTTTCCTTACCCTTATACTGCTGTTCTGCTTCAGTTTGGCATTTGAATTATTCACATTTGCATAACTTTTGCTTCGCTTGGGCACTGGTTTACACAGCTTCAGTAACTCCAAATCTAAGTTCTTTATCAGAGAGCGTATCCTTGTCAAAGGGTTATCTTCGGCTTTACTGCTACTGTTTTTGGTCGTCTTTGGCCGCGTAGAACGGGAAGAATCTTGCATTATACTAACTTGGAATTTTGAATCAGAAGCCGAAATGTGTATGTATTGAAATTTTTAATTTTGTCCTTCAATTGAAATTTTCTTTGAATTTCCGAATATTCCAATATCTTGACAAACTCTAAATTCGAAGCATACTTTTGGAATAAGTCAAAAAACGGAAAAACCTTGGAAATTTTTTTACATATACATAAATACTATATATGAAAGAAAAGTGACAGATGGACTCACTAAAATGTTCTGAAAGCAATTTACCATGTGCTTAGAATTGTAGCTACAGTACCCACATACATATGTTGTCCCTTTTAAAATTTCATTTTACTTAACATAAACATTCAGATTCGCTAAGGGCGGGAAGTGCAAAATTTTTATAACATTATAAGATATAAACAAATTTACCAGTCCTACGTAAAATTGATGGACTGATTCGAAATCCGAGCTTCAAACATTTGTACGGGAACGGGTTCAGCATCAATAACCGAATCGATTTAACCCTTCTCGTGTGTCCCTGTTCATGTGTCCGTTTAACCGTGTGATTTTTATTCGACACATCGATCTGAAATTTGACATACACAGTTTGCTACTGCAAATGGACCACTTCGGTCCACGGAATGTTCAGAATATTCTTGGCAGATTGAAGACGTCTGTGCTTGTCTAATCATGCCTAATATTGTCCAAGATATTGAATTAATTACATTTCGTTAATTCATTGATATTTATTTCCTTAAAAAAATTTGGTCATGATGATGTTGTAACACCCTGCACCACTTGTAGCAAAAGGTATATAAAATCAGGCGAATGTTTGTAACTATTAAATGGCAAATGCCACACCCACTTTCAATTACAATAATAAGTGTATGGCGTTTTGTAAGCTTGAATGCTCATTCGCCTGTCGAACCAACCTTGACATTCATGGTAATATTCTTGACTGTCGGTGGGTTATCAGGTATTAAACCAACGCGACACTCCCAGGAATTCAAATTCCAGCTAAACAAACTTCTCCATTTTTTCCTCACCTGGACTTGAACTCGCGTCTTGCAGCGTCCAGAGTTTACGAAGCAAAACCTTAGCCCACCACTCAGCTACTGAGAGTTCAATTATATTGGAATTAAAATCTGAATCGATTTAAGCATATCGGTTTGTCCGTTCTCTTAAAGCATATGCTTCCGCTAACTTAAGTCCTTAAGTTAAGAAGTCAAAAGCGTACTCCACCCAGAACTTGAAATACTTACTCTTACGCAATCCACAGTAATGAAGGCGCAATTGGTTGTAAAAAGTGGAACGTATCCTATATTCCGTTTTCCTTTATAATTAATCGGACCGATATTGATAACCGGTCTCTTTAAAAAACACATATTTGCGCTTTTATTTTACGTTTATTTTCGTCTCCTCTTGTGTTTACATACATTTCCATTATTATACATCAATCAATATAATATTCACTCTCAAATATAATTTTCCTTCTTCACTTTTCCTGTTTATAATTAAGTCCGAGATACATTCGTTCTTACCGTTCAAAAGTATAAGCAATGGTGGACACGGTTGTTGCGGAGGTGGAACGAAAGGAGCGGGGAGTGCAATTGCTTATAATTTATCCAAGTATTGTGAAAGATCGGGTAATCCCTCCTTGAGGCCCTTACGTTTACGGGTGTCCTGCACAATCTGGTAGGGTTTGCTACTTGGCTCAGATGGATCACCGGGTAAAACTTGCCAGTGGTCGAACACACACTGGGGAAAAGCTTGACCTCCGGTATTAGAGCGCAAATCAGCGGTAAAACCGAACGACTCGTTAACTGGCAAATAGGCTTTCACAACAAACATTGGAGTGCCAACAACCTGGGATTCTTCAAAGACGTGACCACGACGTCTGTTCAAAACACCGTATATACCGCCGACAGCTACTTCGGGACACTGAATTTCGCACAAATAGACCGGCTCCATTAAACGGGGTGAAGCGGTAATGGCTGAAGCGTACAGGCAACGGCGAGTAGTTGGAATGATTTGGCCACCTCCACGATGTATAGCATCAGCATGCAATGTGACGTCGTATATATTGAAGCGAACACCGCGCATATTCTCCTCAGCCAATATGCCTTCCTTTGTGGCCCATTGAAAACCGGCAACCACAGAATCCTTGATTTCGTTTAAATATTGCACCGATTTGGTGCAGTCCAATATGAAATTGGGTCCAGTGCCGTCCGGGCCGAAACACCAAATCTTACGAGCTTCGGTCACATCATATTCATACTTCTCAGCCAAGTAGCGTGCACGCACTTTAAAGTCATCCTTTGAACTCACGTCACCACTGTCAATGTCTTCGGGAAGACCGTCGGGCATAGGCATGGCCTTCATCATCAAACGATTGTGCTTGTTGGGAGATTTGGACAAACACATTTGGTTGGATTCTTCAAAGACCGTCTCACGGTAAGATACCACTGGGTCGGACTTCTTCAGGGGAATACAAGCGTGATCCTCTTCCAGATCTTTTAGGCATATCTCCAAATGTAATTCACCAGCACCGGCAATAATATGTTCACCTGATTCCTCGATAATACACTGCACCATAGGATCCGATTTTGCCAAACGTTTCAGGCCTTCCACTAATTTAGGTAGATCAGCGGGATTTTTCGGTTCAACGGCCACTCGTACAACAGGCGACACGGAGAATTTCATAACCTACAATATAAAAGGTGAAATCGTAAATATCCTTCTACAATAGTGGGCGTGGCAAGTATATTATTACGCCCTATAATGGTGTATGTATTATGTATCAGCTTGAAAGTCGAGTTTTACGTGGAATATAGATTTTCGTCCATTGTGGGCGTGGCTTTAGCTTGCAAAACTAAAAGTGCTTGTACAAAATTTCACCTCAATATCTCAAAATGTATGACCGTGAGAATGCCAACAACAGACGGACAGACGGACATACATGTCCAAATAAACTCAGTTTGTGATGCTGATCAAGGATATATAAACTTTGTAGGGTGTCTGATGCCTCCTTATGAGTGTTGCAAGCGGAAGAACAACCTTAGTATACCCTCATCATTAAAACTTGGTTCAGTAATAATATAAAAATTAATCAAAAACTTTCAGAACAGGTCTGTGATAAAAAAAAATGTCACAAATTGGAAAATAGACTTTTGTTAGTATATATAGGCTCACCTTCATATTGTGAGCATCCTTAAAAGTACTTATTGTTCCAGTCTTCACTAAGAACTGATCCACACCAACCAGACCGCATATATTGCCGGAAGGCACATCTTCGATAGCCTCTACATAACGACCCATCATCAAAATTGTGCGCTGTATAGCCTTCTCATATAAATCCTCCTTTTTGCCGGGCACATAATTTGGACCCATGATGCGGCACTTTTGACCGGTGGCTACTTTGCCGGAAAAGACGCGACCGAAAGCATAGAAACGGCCCTTATCCGAAGTCGGTACCATTTTCGAGATATACATCATCAAGGGACCATCGGGATCACAATTCTTTACAGCAATGGCGGCCTCATCATCATGTGGACCTTCATACAACATTTCCATACGATATTTTTGAGCCACAACTGGTGATGGCAAGTGAATGGCAATCATCTGAAGTAAGGCTTCACCAGCCGGCAGCCAAGTGCGCATAACTACCTTAAGCAAGGCTTTGCCGTCTTTGTCCTTGTCCTCATGTTTCAAGGTCACACCTATTTTCTCTAACAACGTGGGTATTTCTTCTTTCTTGTAGTTCATAATTGCATCAAACACCTTGTAAATTGGGTCCAAAATATACATGCAGAAGGAGCGCTTGTTATCGGTTTCCTTTTGTTTTTGCCATTTCTTAGTTTTAGCATTAAAGAAATTCTCACCCCAAAGTCTAAAAAGAAGCCATGAAAACACAACGCATTATGTAACTGGAATTGAAATCGTTAAGAATTGTGCGGGAGAGGATTTTAATGTGACATTGATCCTTCAGCTTATTAAACAGATTGGACATTAGGAAAGAGGTCCCTGTTCAGCGTTACAAACCATTGCCATAAAGTTCGCTCTACTTTTATGTGCACTTGCTGTTCAGTCATAAAGCCTTAAACAGTTGACGTGTTAGAGCTCTGAGAACAACACGAATTGTGCTAAAAGCGTTACGTTCTTTACACCAATAACAATTTCCTTATGCACTCACCGGTTCATTAGCTTAACAACGTCAATCTTGAATTTTTCAGCATACATTTCAGCAAATTGTTTAAGAGTAAAAGCCCACCCATGTAATCCAGAACCAAAGCCTACAGAGCCTTTGGATGGGTCGACACGCACCTCACCCATTGGCCCGCTATCGTCATTGTAAGTGGCAATGATGACGTTAACGTTTTCAACAATACGTTGAAATGTCTGATATAATTCTTCAGCGTCCAATTGCAGCTCCAACAGAGCACGATCCATCTTATTCATGAATAATATAGGCTTGATGCGTTCGGCTATAGCTTGCCGAAGAACAGTCTCGGTTTGCACACATACACCAGACACACAATCCACGACGACCAAAGCACCATCCGTGACACGCAGAGCTGCCGTTACCTCAGATGAAAAATCTACGTGACCGGGTGAATCGATCAAATTGATCAAAAAGCCCTTGCATTCTTTTTCGCGCTGATCAGGATTAGTAATAAACACTAAATCCTTATCTTCCACCTCAAAATACATCGAAATAGCCCTAAACAAAAGCAGAGGAATAAAACAGTCGCAATGAAAAACCAGTAAAAATTATTATAGGCGGCTCTACCCGACAATTCAATACCCTACACCACTTCATTTCACAACATTAGTTTAGTTGTTTCAGTAATCACGTATCATTATCATATAAGTCACTTTGTCACGCATTTGGTTCAAATTTAGCAGTCAATAATCTTTTTCAAAAAATATTACGATTTGCGAATTCTCGTTTCAAAAAAAATTATGCATAATAGGGACCTCCCCGTAAGTTGTTCCTAAGAAATACATGGCCGGACGTGGTTAAGTAGATTGGGATTTCGATTCTGATTCGACAAGTATAATTAACAATGGGCGTCACTTGACGTTTAAAAGTTACAATCATCTGAACAAACGCAATATGCCACTTTGTGATGTAGGGTATACATTTAATATATGACTCAACAAGCATTGAAGAGCATTCATGTATATCATTATAAATCTTTTATTTTCTACTTACGTTGACTTGATAGTGATACAACGTTCTTGCTCATCCTTACGTGTATCAGTAAAGCGAGTTTCGCCTGCTTTTGCACCTGCAATGATGCCAGCTTTCGAGACCTATTATATAGGAAAAAATTTTTCCTTAAGGAGATAATAATCGCTGCTTGCTTGCTATATTTACCAAGGAATCTGTTAACGTAGATTTTCCATGATCAACGTGAGCAATGACAGACATGTTGCGGATATTCCGCTTTTTGTCCATCAAGCCACGGATTTCATCAACAGTAAAGTTAACCTACAATGCAGATACAAAAATTCCCTCATTATAATCACATCTTTCTTACAGATCACAAGGTTAAAAACTCTTAACCAATGACCTAATTTGTAGGATAATGAGTGCTTTAAAAAAATTCACTTTGCATACGTCATTATCTGCACTTTTTTTTAGTTGCGTTTTCTCAATCAAAAAACGCAAATGTTTTTAGTTTAAACAGATTTATACGCTTTATGATCGAATCCCTTTAAATAAATGACATTAATTGAATGAATTCTTATAAACTTTTTATATAGCAAACGTAAACGTTTGTAAACGTACCATTTTGTATATTCAATTGTTTTTTATATTGTCACTTTATTCTTGTATACACGTCCAACCACAAAAAGTGTACGTGAAAAAGGAAGGATGTACTTTAAAAACTTGAAGTTGGCCGTATTTGAAATTGAAAAGGCGTCATGTCATTCTTGTCATAAATAGTACATAGTAAATAGTAAAATAATAGCATTATAATATTTAAAATAGTTGTGGCAACTCTTCAACGCATGTGAAGATAACAAACCAGATAATAATAATAAAATTAATATGTAAAAAATAAATTTAATTCTCAACTTGACAAAATAAACTAAAAAATGTACTAAATTGATTCAATAAATTAATACTAATAAAAAAACTTGTACAATAAACTTTGTAGATATTTGTACGTTGGTCACAAAAATCTTTGCATGGGACAATCACTCTAAGGAAAGCAAGTCTACTTGGAGCACAAAATTGTAATAAATTATACCCTACAACACACATATGGCAAGAGGGTATATACAGTTTGTCCGGATATTTATAACACTTAAGAGGCTGATTCCACACCCACCTTTAATTATATCAATCGGCCCAGAATCCAAATTTGAGTCAATTTATCCATGCCGGTTGTCAGTCCATACAGTGTCTGTTTATCTAAATTTGTACGCAAGACTTTGGCCACAGTTTGTAAAATGAGGGCGTGTCTTAACACAAAGTCACTTTTTAGGACCTTTTCTCACATAACGTAAATTTCGTATTGCTCCTGAAGCAAAAAACACACCGTCTAGAAATTTGGTAGAAATCTTTCCTTTATATGTAGACATCTACATTGACAATGAGTTAAATGAGTCCATGGACTCTATCTACAACGCCACGACGAACTATCATATGATGACGACATGAGACACAATTTTTTTATTTATTTTGGAGGTACGATGTGTTCTTTACGTCGGCGAGGACCTGTGTTTTTATTGGACTTCTCTGATTTTTTTAAATGCAAGCATTTACAACTGTTAGATGGCGCTGGTAAAAAAGAATGCTGCCACTTTGCACCCCGTTATGCGTAGTAGACACGAGAGGTTTTTCCGCAGTTGGACAAAATGTATATGTATATATCTTCTTCTTCTTTTTGGCACGTCAACTACAGAAGATGCGCTGCGTCTAAATAAGAGATAATATGTAATATACACCCATTCCTCGTTTTACACAGGACTCGTTTTGAACGTTTTCGATCTTACACGGTTTTTTAAAACCAGAAATGAAAAAAAATTATGTTGAAAATAACTAATTTTGACTGCACGCGGATTTATTTCTACCTAATTATAAACCTGGAAACACTTCAGACTGATACATGCTTTATTTCAGACTTTTTCCTAAAAAGTCTCAGCAAACTAAAACTAAAATCCATACAACAACTGTAGAAGCAGAATCTAATTAGATTATGTTATCCAGAGATGAATCTGATATTAGACAATTTCGTAAAAGAAGACTCATTGTTGAAAGTGAGAGCAATTAAGTTTGATTAAAATTAGGAAGATAAGTCTTATTTACAATTATCATTTTTCCAATATAGTATTATTTATATTTTATTTATAGGCGTTTTCGTTTTACACGGTATTTCCATATAAAAATTATTTTTTCGAAATACCCGGTTTTGTCAGGAACGTATCTACCGCGTAAAACGAGAGATGGGTGTATGTGAATCTACTTATAAACAAATATGTATGTGTCGCTTTTTAGACTTTATTAAATGTTTCCCAAAATATGGCAATACTCTCGAAGTGCTTCATAAAATATATTACTGTCACGATACCAAGCGTTATTTAAGCGGTACCACCTTGATGGAAGTGTATATAACTATAATAATAGTACTAACCATATAAATATTACTATTTTATTAGTAAAAATACGTTTGTAAATGAAAATAATCAATTTTATTTATACATAATTGCAACTTTTATTTCAAGAATGTATAATATTTTGTTTATACTATTTTGTGCCTGTCTAGGAACGTGTGGAAAAGAGTTTTATTTTTGATAACTCACCAGAATTAGTCTTTGATTTCTTCATGTGCGTGCCATGTATAAAATTATTATTTTTTGTGAATGTTTAAAATAATAATTTAATGAGTAACGCGACTGAAAGAAGAAGAAGGGAATAATTACGATTAAATATATTATTTGTATCAAGTAATTTCTAAAATATAAATTATATTGTTGGAAAATGGAGATTGAAGATGGTTCAGGCAAACGTGGCCGTGGCCGTGGTCGTGGTACACGAACTCGGGCACGTGGTCGCGGCCGTGGACGTGGGAGAGGCAAAAAAGTCGCAGTTGTTCCCTGTAGCGATGAAGAAACACTTATGGAGCAGGTGTTTGATGGTGCATCTACTGCTAATTTAGAAGACTGCGAAATATTAGCCAGTAGCAATGCGGCAAATGAGGACGCAGTCACACAAAAGGTAATTGAAGTAGATCATGTGCCTCCCAGGACAAATGCAAATCCTACATCCACCCGTAATCCTACGCAGCCCCAAACGGCCACTAATATGCGTACTCAGACAAGTAAGTTGTGGAAATTTTCTTTAATAATTTTGAGAAATTTAGATTAAATTGATATTTACATATATATAGTTGATATGGAGGCAGACATATCACAATTAGAGGCACCCACTTTTACTACAATTTCTAGGGGTCCTCCCGAACCCATGTTACGCCTTAAATGGAGCCATAAGGTATCACTGATTGGCGAAAAAGTCCTTAATCCCATGATTCATATATGCGATCAATGCGACAAACCCATTTTACATTATGGTCGCATGATACCATGCAAGCATGTATTTTGTTTGAAATGCGCTCGAACTGAACCAGTGAAGACTTGCCCCCGTTGCAATGATAAAGTGGTGCGAGTTGAGCAATCCGGGTTAGGTACTGTTTTCATGTGTACACATAGTGGTAGCCGTTACGGCAATACAGGTTGTCGCCGTACTTATTTATCACAAAGAGATTTACAAGCACACATCAACCATCGTCACGTAACACAACCCCAGCACGCTCCAACTTTGGCAGGATCGTCCAATGAACTTAAAATGGAAATTAATTCTCAAAGAAAGGTAAAGTTGTTAAAATAAATAAGTTGAAATAAATAATTTTTGTTTTATTAAATTTGTTTCAATTTACATTTGTTTTTTTATACCCACCACCTGGGGTATACTCACTTTGTCGAAACGTTTGTAACACTCGGAAGGAAGTGTCAGAAATCCTACAAAGTACACATGTTCTTGATCAGCATCAGAATCGATGTAACTATGTCCGTCTGTCCGTTCGTGGTAAACATTCTCCCGGTCGCAAAAATTGACATATTGACTCCAAACTTGACAAAAGTATTGGTAGTTCTTACGCCCAGGTTGGTATTAAAATTGGGCAAAATCTATATAATGACCCGCCCACATTTAAACAAAAACTAACCAAGGGTCATTTTTTGGATCTTCTCTACACAAACCCATTAAAAAACTAATATATAAAAAGGCTGATTAGCACACATGTTACTTATAGGATCTAAAGTGGTGGGTATTCAAGATTTAATCTAAGGAAAATATAACAGTCACATTTATATTGATTAGCTTTCAGAGGTGAGCGCGGCATGTACCGCTCTTCAGGCTCCTTCCACCCATCTGACACAACGATCATCTTTACGTCCTTCTGCTATCCAAATAGGCAACATAGCACCGCCAGGTTCCACATCTACAATTTCGTCTACACTCTCTTCACTCACACAAGCTAACTTAGCCCGCATTAATAATGCCAATGCCGCTGATTGTCATCAGGGCAAAGTAGCGTTGCATCAAACTCTAAAAAAGGCACCTTTGACTCAGTCTCACCATCAGCCACCCGAAGCTGTAGCAGATGCCTCCTATTACAGCAGTGTGTTAAATTCATTTGGTAGTACGACCCCAACAAATGTTACTCCTGGTTCAACACCTCAAAACGTCTCATCAGTCCAAGCACCATGGCAGGCACAATCATATTACAGATGAAAGAAAATACATAAATATTCGTATGATTAAGTACGCGTTAATGCTCTTAAAGTTATTACGTGAATGGCAAAATAAAGCAACATTTCTAATGACATCATTCACTGGCAGGTTTGAATTGTTTTCCTTTTTATTTGAAACGCGTCATGATATTTTACCCCAATGAAATATAATACCTGCACATGCAACATAAATAAACATTGCTCGTGGCATCTACATACATACAATATAAAAAAATAAGCTATAAACATAAAAAGCAGTGTGAAGCTTCATTCGCTGCGCTTACGATGTTTTGTTAAGCCATTTCCAACGTCCACTTGTGAATATGAAAAGGCGTGCGACTACCGTCATATGTACTTTATTAAAACTTATTATTTTTAGGAGTTAATAATTAATTGTTGTAGTATTTGTTCAAGCTTTAAATTTTTTGCTTAACGTAGTCATTCCATCTATTGTCGACTGGTGTCTGTATCGCTTAATAATAATGTTGTATCATGGACGCTGTCAGACTCCACTTGTGGCAAAGTCGTGTGTTCATGTGCTGCTGTTGTAGAAGGTGGCGGCGCTGGCATTGGTATTGCTATTGGACTCATAGTGCTGATCATACGCGGCTCAGTGCGAGCGGTTGTAATGGGTTGTACAGGCGTATGACTCAGTGGCCTAGCAAGAAAAGCATTTGTATCATCATCATTATGATGAAAATGTCCATGATGCGCGTCGCTTATATGGTGATGCGGATGTTGATGTTGATGGTGATGGTGGTGATGGTGCTTATGCTGCTGAATGCTACTAACGCCAGACACCGTAGGAAACGATTTGGGCAATTGTGATTGTCTTGTGTTGTCAGTTGTTTTTAAACGTTCACTCAATGCTTTTAAAGCTATTTGCCTGAAAACATTATTAAGAGTGAATTAAAATAAAGTAAGAAAATGGCTAAATGGCTTAAGCCAAATCTTAAATACCCTCCACATCTAAAACAGTGGGCGTGGCAAATATTTAAATATTACGCCATCTAAGAGTGAATGTATTGCGTATCAGCTTCCAAATCTAGTTTTATGGTACATATGTTTTTTTGTAAATTGTGGGCGTATCTGTTATCCGACCATGCCCATTTTTGGCACATCGGTGGATGTGCTAACCTTAAATAAGTGCACCAAATTTCAAGTTCATAGCTCAATTTTTATGGCAGATATGTAAATATTTTTTTGTGGGCGTGGCTTTTTACCGATTTTGTCCATTTTAAATAGCGATCCGGTGCTAAAACTAAAAGTGCCTGTACAAAATTTCAGCTCAATATCTCAAAATTTATGACCGTGAGAATGCCAACAGACGGACACACGGACATACATATCTAAATGGATTCAGTTTTTAATGAGAGTTTTCTGTGTCATTACCTTCTTCTTTCTACGTCATGTGGATCCACTCCCGGCATTGTTATCGACACCGAAGTCAATCTTGATGCAGTTGATATACGTGAAGGAGCGGGTGGTCGCACAACACCCATTCTTATGCAGCATGTATACAAAGGATTAACTAAAATACTGATAACGGGCTGCATGACTTGAGGAAAGAAACTAGCAAACGTGAAACTGTCGGAACTGTCGCCTCGTCCGTTGGGATGGCGTTGATAAAAACGTAAATATACCCACGATACTAATAAACCAGAAGCAAACATAGCCGGATAAGTGCCATCGAGTAATTTTACCATCCAGAATGCAAGCGACAAAAATAATACCATTAGAGGAACGTTTCTGTAAAAAGGACAAAATCAATTTAAGAAATTCCGGTCACATACACATATAATATAATTTACATACCTATTGGTTAACTTTCCATAACGGGTTTTAAAGATTAAATGATCCGGCATTATCTGACGCACTGCTACACAAATACCAGCCACATAACCAGCAAGACCATGTATATGCACATCAAACAAAATTAAGGGATCCTTAGTTATCATATAATTGAACAAGTAATACATGGTTGTCAGTATAGATACGCCAATATTGCTCAAGGCAAAAAACTTGAACATTTCCATTTGACCCCACAGCGGCTCAATCATCTTGCCGCATAAGCCAACTGTTATAACATCAACCAACACCTCCCACCAGTGCAATTCCATAAAGCAGAAAGTAAAAGCTGTCCATACCCAGAATTCTGTATTGGGTAATATATATCCCGGGGTGACCGTCAAATACAAAACCGCTGCTTCACTAAAAGATAACAAATACCCCACAGCAGTTATCAAGCAAATCAGCGTAATCACTGGAGATGTGTTTCGAAGCAAAGCAGAAAATTGCTGCCTCAAATATGGCATATTCCTATTCAGTATGTGGGTAGTAGCTGACATGTTAATTTCTCTGCCCTAGGAATATATATATATATATATATATATATATATATATATATGTATGTATATATATATATAGAGAGAGAGCACTTGTTAAGGGCTTCAAAACTTAAATTTTTTAATGTTTGCTCCACTTATTTCATACAATTTACAAAATATAATATTTTCCAATTCTAGATACGTCAACTGGAGGGACTAAAACTTTTTTAATAATTATTGCCTAATGTCAACACCACAACAAAATACAACATATGCTCATGAAAAAAAAAAACAACAGATTTTTATGTTATCGATTTGTGATACATTACATTTCTAGTGGTTGAAAAAAAATAACTTTTTGCTTCATATTAAATTTTATATAATTTTTAAATTAATAATTACGTACGTGAAGAAGTATAAATCTTTACGTACTTAGATTATTATTGTTACAGTATAACATCTCTATAAAGTCTTCTTCTTTGTTGATCTGACACAAACAACAGTTTAATAAAATATTAATACCTTTAACAGCAGTTTGTATAAAAATATTTTTTGATATTCTATGAGATAAAAAATCCATTATTTCTACAAAAACATAATTAAATTTTTAGTTTTAAGTTAAATAAACAGCCATAACAGCCTGCCATGCAATGGTGAGTAAATGATTTTACGGAAATTAAAATTGTGTTGTCACATCCGGCACAGAAATTTATACAAAAATTTACCAGAAGGCGGCCATAATGAAAAATTTTAATGTTTCTCATTTATGCAGCTTCAAGCGTGTACAGTTAAAAGTGCTTAATACAAAGGTTCTTAGCACGGAGAATCCCAGTGCTTCTGAGGTACAGTGCAAGTCACGTCAAGATGTACAAACTATTATAATTGGAGCAGGATTGGCAGGTTTGTCTGCGGCTAATCATCTATTTAAGCATGGCTTTACTAGGACAGTCATTTTGGAAGCCACTAATCGTTATGGCGGTCGCATCAACTCTAAACAGTTTGGCGATTCGTTCTGTGAATTAGGAGCGAAATGGATTACAATCGATGCGTCACAAAACTCTATGTACGAATTACTGCGACAAGCAAACAATTTGCAGAAACGCATACAACAAAAACAAACAACTGAGTACAGGAACACGGAGGGACAAACAATCTCTAGATATTTACCAGACGTGGTGAACGTCTACTTTCAAAAGTTGTGTGCGGGCATAGATCTAACCGACCGCTTCAAGAAGGGACAAATGTATGAACTAAATAATGTGAACAGTTATTTCCAAGCGGAAGCGGCAAAAATCTCTAAAAGCTTATTTAAGGAAAAGGATCACAATATCGTAAACGATATATTTACCGCTTTAATGAAGGAATTTGGGGGAAATTTAGGATGCAATCTAGAATACTTAAATGTAGAGCAATTAATAAAATTTAAGAACCAATTCTCGTACCCAATTTACGTGCCGAACGGCTTGGACAACATATTTCAAGAGATCACTTCTAATATAGACAGAGATCATCTGCAGACTGGTAAGCCGGTGGGTGAAATTAAATGGAATACTCTGGAGAAGGAGGAGAAAAAGTTTGTCAATTGTTTGGATGGCACAACGTTGCCAGCCGATCATATCATTTGCACTTTACCGTTAGGTGTATTAAAAACATTTTCCGGCTATATGTTCAAACCAGCTCTGCCCGCGGAAAAAACCAAAGCTATTCAGAATTTAGGCTTCGGATCTCCAGTGAAGATCTACTTCGAATACAAAAAATTAGTGAGGCATTGGTTTAAAGCGAACCTTCGACCCCTCTGGTCGGAAAGCGAACGACGCGCTGACCTCAAATGGACTAAACAAATAGTAGAAATATCCAAGATGCCGTCCAGCAATCGTGTGCTGGAGGTGTCCATAGGTGGGGCGTATTACGAAGAAATAGAAAAACTGCCCGACACGGAAATTATTACCGAGATAACAAAGCTGTTGAAAAAGTGCTTAAGGAATCCTTATATACCCTATCCCAAGGAAATACTGCGCTCCAATTGGGGTACCAGTGCTTGTTATTTGGGTGGACGCCCTTACTTCTCCACCTGCAGCAGCGTAAACGATGTACAAGCTTTGTCCTCACCTTTGGGCCTCAGGCCGAATCTTCTGTTTGCCGGAGACGCTACCATATTACACGGCTTTGGAACTTTGGATGGGGCGCGTCTAAGCGGTATACGCGAAGCTCAACGTATCATTGAATATTACAACAACTACACCAACAATGGCAATAAAGTTGTATAATGCAAATATTCCAAATCTTCATTATGCCTGACACTTCGATTAATGGGAATCATTATTCACAAAACTAAGATGATTACAAAATGGGGGGTTTAAAGTTTAATAAAAACGGCATTGTTAAATTTTAAAACAATTTTTTTATTAGTTTTTAGTTTTTACATCCACTACGTAGCTCGAGGTCGAGGGTATTATCGCTTTGTTGAAACCTTTTCAACGCACAGAACGACACTTCAAAGGTCCTACAACAAGCACATATATATAATATTGATCAAAATTTATTTCTGAATCGTCTGCCCAATATTCTCATGGAACAAATTCGAATTTAGATTCAATCTCAGTTCGCCTTTGGCTTTGAAAATGGATAAATGTGGTCATTGCAACGAAAACTGACTGCTTACCAAATCTCATGCTGTATGAAAAAAAGACACAAAATTGGAAACTAACACATGTACCCTTTATAGTACTTTAGTGCACCGGTGGAGGGTTTTTAAATTTTGCTTTTAAATAAATGCACCTTTGATCCCGGAATGGTTGGAATATAACCTTTTGGTCCATGTAAAAGCATTGACATTATAATGAAGCATGCGTAGCCACAGAACCACTACTACAGAAACCATCTGCATAATTCAAAGAGATATTCTGCCATCTTGGACTCATACTTTTTGAGTAGTTTTCGCGGCATCTTACTACATACAGGAAAACTAGAAAATTTTAGAATGAAATAAATCAAAAATACTTTACGAGTAAAAGCGAAACTATGGACAGGTGATCTGATTTTCTTTCAATACCAACCAGTGTTCAGAGACAACACTTCAGCAAACTTTGGAATCGATATCTGAATTTTTGCGACCACAATGGTTTCCACGCTAAAGCGGACAGACAAAAAGGCATGAGTAGATCAAATCAGTATTCGATGTTGATTTAGATTATAGTACATAGTATATGTGTTTGTAAGTATTTATTAAAGAAATGCAATTACTTATGCGCACATGAAGCATTATTACACTAAGATACAGATACACATAATGTTATTTATCACTTTTTATACCATCCACATAAGCACCCAGAAGGAGGCGTCAGAGACCACACAAAGTATATATATTCTTGAGTCGATCTCGACGTATACCCGGACATTCGTCAGTTGTTGGCATTCATTTTGAGATATTGAGTCAGATAACGGATACGCCCACAATTTACAAAAACCCATACTCAGTGTTAAACTCGACTTGCAAGCTGATGCGTATTGCATGCACTATTAAAGGGCGTAATCATGTACCTGCCGGACCCCCTGTTCGTATATATATGCGGAGGGTATTTAAGATTTAGATTAAACCAAACTTAGTTTAATTACTTGCTATTGTATAAATTTACTTAATTTTTTTATACCCCCCACATTAGATGGTGGGGTGGATTACGGTACTGAGAGGCCTTAAGCCTTTGGGAAAATATTTTGGAGCCCCCTAAAGCTCCATAAGTTATTAACAGTAATTAAAAATATCACGCTTTTCACTAATATTATTTAATTGGGAACATTTGAGCTACAGCTTATCAGTTATAGCGTCTACAATATACGGAAGAATGCGTATTAATCCCCACAAATTATATAAATGCTTTAGCATCGTTTGTGCGTCCGTGTATTATTGGAACGCTCAATGTCGTAAATTTTAATATATTTAGCTGAAGCACAAATCCGTACAGCTGTGCAAACATTTTTAATCTCTATACTATGAATTGAGACACATCGGCCAAGTATTGCGCCCACAATCGACAAAAAATCTATCTATCAGCTAAAAAACATAAATTATGAAGTTGTGCAAAAATGATTAGGGTCTCATAACGGACAAGTAAACAATGTACGAAAAGTCTTTTTTTGCCGCATAATCGTATCCATAATGAGTGCGTCATTAGAGGGCATAATTTGGGATTTGTGGAGGGAGAAATGTGCAGAGTATTTAAGGTTTGATTTAAACCAAGTTTATTTTTATACCCTCCGTTTATACTACCCAGAATGGGGACGTCAGAGGCGCCACAAATTATATATATTCTTGATCAACATTAAAATCTAAGTAGTCCGTATGTCCGAGCGTCCATTTGTTGTCACTCTTACAGTCGTAAATTTTGACATATGGAAATTCTTTATATGCACTCCTATTAAAATTGGGCAACGTCGATCAAGAGCCACGCCCACAATCGATAAAAATCTATTTATCTTTCACAAAAATTGAGCAATCAAGTTGAAAACTGGTGTTCACAATTATAATTGATGTGCCAAAAATGGGCGTGATCGGATAATAGACTTTAAAGTTGATTAGAAAGCGTAATCATGTATCTGCCACGTCCACTCTTTGTATGTACCTGTAGAGGGTATTTGAAATTTGGTCTTAACCAAATTTAGTTTTGTTACTTGGTATTACTTGTTTAACATTATGCTGGGTAAACACTTAAGTGTGGCCACATACAACTAAAGAAAGTTCATTTCTTACAGTTATATTCTTTTACATATAAAATACACAATGTGTACAAAACAAGTTCAAGAATTGTTGTTGCGTTTTTTAATATTTCTTTAAAAATAACATGATTAACTCTATGTAAAGTATTGAACCCGCGTACAAAATTTAGATGCACCCTGTATGTGTATGGTTGCAGGAATTGAATTTTATGATAAACGCCAAACTATGGGACGAAAAATTCGTTATCTAATAAATCATTTTTGCATACATGACATAACAAAATTGTGCGGTGCACCTAATAATTTGTCCTGGGGTTTCGTGTACATAAATATGAATTGTATTTATTGGAGCAAATATATATATGTATATATATATAGATGGCAATGTCGTCTTCTCATATTTATTTATGTGAAGATTATTTTAAGTGTGATTGTGTGCACTAACGCTATCGTATACGTCTTTAAGGATGTTAGTTAATATTACATTGTAGCTTTTTTTGACAGAAATGCTGTTGTCTGCAAGAATTTATTTTCAGTATTTTAAGAATCGGTTTACCTCATAGGGTTCCGATTCTTTAAACGCTAGCGATTCCTTTTAGTCTTTCTGCTAACATTACCCTCGATGATAATCTAAGAGAAAAATACAAATGAATATGTTTACATTTTATAATTAATAACTTTTTAATATGGATTCATCCTGAGTGCCGAGCGTAACATCTTGATTAAGTTCTTGCTACAAATTTTATGATATTAAATAAGTTTACTTTGGGCATTTGAATGTCTGAAATATATACAAATGTTGGCAATTCGTTATTACAATATTTCACTTCAATTCAATTTAATTTAAATAAGCAATAAAGCAATATTTCGAGAACATTTGCCTTAATTTTATCTTTCTATACCTAAGCTTACAAACCTAACAACAGTGACAGCGAACACATCAAAAAAAAAAAGTATTTAACAAACATGTACACTAAGCAAAGGTGCCTAAATCTCAAAATGACTTACCTGCAAAATTTGACTGGCCTCGAATGCCGTGCCGGGTAGTAGCACTACAGGGGAAGAGACATGGCCAGCCTCAACGCACAACATATTAGGAAATTCATCATCACCGAAATCACCAATTTCTCGAGCTTTATCCATCCAGGGATTCCATATGACTGTGTCGGGAAAATTGTATTTATGGATACGCATTTTACGTCCCGACACCACATTTGTAATAATGTGTTCTTGTGGTGTGTGCTGATAAATTCTATCTGTCCATTCATTTATGGTAACCACTTCGCGGCCCTCCTGATAAATGGCACCATCGCGTGTCTGAAACGGACGTTGTACCAAGTTGTAGGATACAAATCATTTGATATATAAAAATTGTTCACCTTATCAATAAATGTACAACCATGTAATCCTGTGATTTGACAACGTCTAACATCAGGAACTTTTAAATATGTGTGCAATAACAGGTTAAATGTAAATGATAAGTCTTTACTGGGATTGTACACTCCTATATGGAAATGTAGCTCCTTTTCGCGCAAAATTAAACGATACGTTATGCGAAACCTAAAATGTACGGAAATTTAATTGCAACTCTGGCCGCAAATGCCACCAATGGTACATACTGATAGTTCCACATGGAACGCGTAAATTCATTGTCCATGATAGAAAAAATGGCTTCCACATCACCGTTATGCAAGCGCTCGGGAGGTCTTTCCAAATTCCAACGAGTTATGCGCGCAAACCCATGTTGTGCTCCAAAAGACCAAGGACCAAACTGAGCTAATGTTCACCAAAAATTAAAAAAGGAGAAAAAAAACTATATTTGGCTTTGACCCGAACGGCGGCTTGAATACCCGCCACCGATAGGGCAAAAGTCTCCAAGGTGTCGGTTGGACAATTTGGCCCAAATTCAATACCAAGAGACTACCAACCCAGACATGGTTAAATAGTCTCAGTATTCGATGCTGATACAGAATGAATATACTTTGTGGGGTCTTTGACGCCTCTTTTTGGGCGTTGCAAAAGCTTTAGCAAAATTATACTTCTAAACGCTCTGTTAACTATCAAAGAGCCACGCCCACAATCGACAAAAAACTTAAATATGATATGAAGTTGACATAAATCGATGTATCCCAAAATGGACGCTATGGGACATCGGACACGCCGACATTTTACAAAAAGCTTTTTTTCATTCATACGCGTTGCTTCGATTGCTATTGGGCGTAATCAGCTACTTGCCACGCCCACTGCAACCTTAACTATCCTCCACTTCAATGTACAAACAATGGGCGTGGCAATTACATAATTACACCCCTTTAATAGTGAAACTGGAATATCTGTAAAAAAATTCAGCCCGATATCTCAAAATTTACGACCGTGAGGTTGCCAAAAATAGACATCGTATTAACGTCCCCCATGTCCCCCCCATTGTATGTTTGACCGATTTACCATGTTTGGAATTTTTGCTACCAGCATATTGATTTCTACAACCAGACGGACAGACAGACCGCATGAATCAGCATTCAATGCTAATTCATTGTTTGATCAGTTTTGTTGGGCTTTCGATGCATTTTTCAAACGTTTTAACAAAAAAAATACATGGACGTTTTTCACAACCTTTGGATCGTGGATATAAAAATTAAAATATGAACTTTAAATATATGTTTTGCTGTACTTACGAAATACGAATGGTATACCACCACGAATGGCTTTCTTGCCATCAAATGATGCCAGTTTGCTGTCGGAGAAGAAATAAATATTTTTTATATTCACACATGTTTTAAAAAAAGTTTTGTAATCATATACATTAAAGCAAATCATTCAAAAGGCTTAAACAAAAACTTGAAGTCCTTAGCTGCACTAATGGACTTATAAGTTCTTGGAGTATACCTGCACTGGTGGAAGAGAACAATAAAATAATTTTGTGTCTCTCAACTTTATATGTCTGTGGGTACAAAGCAATACACTTGACTCAAAAATTGAGTCGTCGCCTTTAAGCTTGGGGTCTTTACGCGTAGTTCGGAAATGGGCTAAAAATGATCGAGTGATCGAGTCAAAAATTAAAACTAAATTAAGGCAGACATCGGGTGAAAGGCACAGTCGGATATAATTTAGAAACATTTTAAAAAAGTTTGGCTATAGAAGAAAAATGCTTCTGAATGCAATATTCCTTTAATTCTCTATATTCTGTTTTCTTTTGCAAGACAAGTTTCTATTTTGGCATATTTCCTATAAAGAAAAAGTTGTCTGGGTTTTAACACAAAAACTGCTCAAAGTTTTTCTAAACTCAATGTCTGTGCTTTGGTCTGTTGCAGCACAAACTTTACAAGTTTTTGTTGCGCTGTTGAATATTGCCTTGGTTAGCATTACTGTTGCCTTTGGATTTCAAAAGTGCACACCACTTTACGAACGCGTATGTGTGTATAGCGATGACTGTATACTTATATATGTAAAGTATTTCTTACAATTTTGATTGGTCGGACTGATTTATATTAGACAGAGAGGGTTTGCAAAGGCAAAACGCAATGCGGTGCTAACGATTTATAAGGCAGCACAGTTAATAGAAAGTTCGGAAATTAATAATGAGAATAGTAGCGACAGTCTTTTAGGAGCACTGAGTGAATTTTTGGAACATATATACATACGTTACGTAAACTTATTTTATACATTATATGAAACATATGAGGGCTCTAAGTAACAAATCATTTAGCTTCGCTCTCCTTTCGCTTAGGCATGATCTGAATTTAAAGTTCTAAGCAAATGAAAATGTAATAGTCGGTCGGTCCATACCACTAAGTTCCCCAAATTATGCTAAAATTAGTTTAGTTGTGTCAGTAAACGCGAGGCAATACCTTAAATGTCACTTCGTGAAATATCATTATATGGAAAGTGGTTGTAAAAGTGGTCCGATCGGGTCAAAATTTGGCACAGCATTTTATTTAGCTAGTTAACTACTCTTCATCAAATTTTGTTTAAAAATATTAAGAATTGTGATTTTTTGCCATACAAAGACTTCTATTATGATGGATCCCTATATGGGGAGGGGTTCTACAAATGGTCCGATCGGTTCATTTCCAATAGGATTCCTTACTGTGCATTATTATTTCATTGAGGTATCTCAAAAAAAGCAACTCAATAAAAGCGGACAGACGTACATTGAGATTGAGTGTGGCAAATAAAAAGGTCCATTGTATAGGTCTATTCTATATTCAAGATTTATACCTCATTCGCTCCTTAAAAAATTCTTATTTGGGCAATTTTTACTTATATAGTAAATGTTTGACATTATAAAACATGTTTAAGTATACCGGCCAACATAATGATAAGGTCCGTATATTGTTCTTGTGCAACCCAGAAGAAAGTGCGCCACACCCCGCAAAGTATATATACTATTAATCGGTATCAATAGCTGATTCAATTTAGTCAGTTTAGTGTGTTCGTGTGAATTTCTAACCGGCACTCTCACGACAGCAAAAGTCAATATATAGAGCTGAAATTTGCTATGGACAATTTTTAGGCGAATGCGTGTTTGGGTATTTTGGATGGGCAAAACGACCCAAAGACACGCCTAAAATGCTAATACAATAGAAAATAATTTGGTTTCCTAGTTTGAACTTCTAAACGGCAAATGCTACACCCACCTTCAGTTATACCGATCGATTCAGAATCAAAATCTGAATGGAGGTCTCTATACGGAAAAAAGATTAGTTAATTAGCTTAATTGGCTTAATTGGCTGTGTCCAATTTGGACCCGAATCTATAATTCGATGTTAACATGTTTTAGGGGTTTATTTAGAATATCTGATGTAGATGACCTCCTATATGTCCGGACAAACTTCCCAAAATAAGTGTACTTTTGGATGCAATACGCCCACCGAAATAGGCGTGGCCCATTACCTAATCTGATTATCTTCATGTAAAAAATAAAATTATGAAAATGTATAACAGACACACGGACATACATGTCTGGTTCGTCCCAGTTTTTGATGTTGATCCAGAATATATATACTTTGTAGAGTCGTCTCCGTGTGGATATTGCAAACGTAACAAGATACTCAGTATACCGCATCTAATGTGAAAGGTATAAAAAGTCCACATGGTTTTTGTTTGTTTACATGAACGCGTCACCAGTACAAACCACGAAACATGCTTAACGCACACAGCTACACATGGATACGGCGTCGAATGTGTGTGAGTAAAACCTAACTCTCATTGCATGTATGGTATGGGAAATGCTTGTTTTTACCAGCTAGCACTATACATACATAATTCATAATGAAAGCGAATCAGTCACATTCAATTGCTGCGTTTGATTGTTTGTTGGTTTCTTGGATTCTTTATTTGGATTTATGAAAAAGTTTTTTATATAAATTCGATTTATTTGGTTATTCTGTTTTTTATTCTCTAAGACCTCTGCTGTTTCTTAAGGATGTATTTGTATTAGTTTTGTTTAACGGTTCGCAGCCTCTTTCATACGTAGTTTAAAGCTCTTTCTTATGATCAATAAATGAAGTACGTACCTGACAAACAATTGTTCCTGGTTATTTACTCTCCATGACACAACTGTCGCACCTAAAAATTATATACACAATAGTATTAATGAAGTTTAAATTCTTATTAAAGCATTCAATATAGTGTTTAAGAAAAGGTTTAGACAGGTCTCGACTTGCGACTACGCTGGAGTTGTCTCTCTCTCTCTCTTTTTTATTATCAGAAAACGTTACTCAGGGAATAATAAGCTTAGTATGTGTGGGGTATAACATAGCCCACGTTTAAATATTAGCAAATATACTTGAAGCATACAACGACAAGTGAAAGAGCTATATTTGCCTTGAGCGATATCTTGGATACCCTCCACATATATTCAATTAATATCTTGACAGTGAGACTTTCGTCGATTGTGAGCTTTGCTTTTGACCGAGTTTGCTCAATGTAAACAGAAACCCGCGCGCAGAAGCTAAATTTTTAAACAAAGTTTCAGTTCAATATTTTAACTTTTGCGACCGCGAGAGTGCCAACAGAAGGCAGGTACACAAACGCCCTGGTGGACATGGCGGACATGGATTTTGGCGCTAATTAAAAATATTTATACTTTGTAGGTTCTTTGGAACCTCCTTTAGTACCCCCCATAATATGGTTTTGTGCAAACTTTTGTAAAATACAAGACAAGTCGTGACACATCCCATAAAATGTATATATTCTTGAAATTTAGTATGGACAATTTTATACACATTTTGTTATTTTAAATTGGCCAAATCGATCCATAAAAATACCTGAAACTCTAATAAAATACAAAATATTTTGCTTTTCTAGCATATGCCCTCTTTGCCGGCACTATCCGAACCGTAAAGGTTGAGATATTGATCTGAAATTTGATGTAAATAATTTTTATACATGTAGCTTAGTATTGAAAATGGGTAAAATCGGTCTATAAACCCGCCCCAACGTTGCAAAACATACAATGCACCTTTTGTGGCGTTTCCCTTATCCGAGACAAACCACAAGGGATACAAAAACAAGTAAGAAAAGTAAATTTGGCTTAAGCCAAATCCTAAATACCCCCCACATCTACATACAAAAGGTGGGCGTGTCAGTAACATGATCACTCTAATACTGTATGTATTACGTGAAGATTTCAAGTCCAGTTTTACCCTGAGTATTGTTTATTGTAAATTTTAAGCGTGTCTATAATCCGACCATGCCCATTTTGGGTACATCGATGGCTAGAATAATTACACATATGCGTACCAAATTCATGGGCAATTTTTTGTCAATTGTGACCGTGTCTGTTATCTGACAACGTCCATTTTTGGCACATTGATGGATTAGTTGCTTGTGCATATACATACAGCGTCTCTGACACCTCTTTCTGGGTGTTGCAAACGGAGGAAGGTATATAACTGTTAAGAGAATATTAACAAAGTAATTCTCTATACTTGGAAAATTCATATTAACCACGCCCACCTATAATGGATATATTATAAATGTTAATGTGTTTTAGAGGTTAAAACATTTGATGTATGCGACCCTGGGTAGATTTGAAACTTAGAATGAATAGGAAACAAACTTGTAAAAATGGGCGTGGTTAGTACCCGGATGGAGTGGCTAAATATTTCAATTACGCATTATTTGCATTATTATGGGATTGTTTATAAACCTGTGAAGAACTGTTTGCAACAGTTTTGTTCCTTTGGATGTATTTTTGGATATTTTCGGTGGGTGCACCGAAATGATATGGGGATGTATTAGCCACAGTATAAGTATTATTGATTAGTCCCTCCGTCTGTCCGTATGTCCTTGTATGGAGGGGGATTCGATCATTGATATGTAACAAATAATCAGGCGCTACGTATAAATGTAGAGTGTAGCCAAGATTTGTTTTAAACCATAACTGTAACTTTTTACTTGTCAATAATTTTTTTCCTTTTGCCAATAGAAACCTACACATTTCCACATACGGTTAATCTTCTTTTACATTTAATGGATACTTGCCTTTCATAAGATGCAATACTTATAACACATTACACTGAGATATCAATATAAAAACGAGTGCAAATGCTATAATCGATCAAATCCGACAACATAATACTCTTCAGCGCGGTTCTAAAAATTTATCGATCAGGTTCACTTTCAATAGTCGCCGCAGTTGGCCCAGACGACATTCCTATCAGGCACGTAGCTGGGAGGAGACTACCCCGTTTTCAAT
The DNA here is from genome assembly GCA_949710015.1 of Crataerina pallida. Taxonomy (NCBI): domain Eukaryota; kingdom Metazoa; phylum Arthropoda; class Insecta; order Diptera; family Hippoboscidae; genus Crataerina; species Crataerina pallida. The sequence continues at coordinate 4,368,677 of OX453289.1, read as the reverse complement.
TTAAATTTCAAGTTTCAAATTTTGAAATTTCTTCAATTGCGCATTATTATTAAATGTTTTAAAATTTCTTAAAGACGATAGCAGAAGGATTCCGCCCATTATTTTCTTAGGCGACATTGAGAAAACTCATCGCGGTTGTAGGTTCCCCAGAACTTTTACTTTCTGATAACCGTCTTCAGTTCAAATTTTGTGTATACCATGGTATTAATCATATCATAACTGCACCGTTTCATCCGTTTCACCTCGTCAAGCGGGGATGAAACTTTTAAAAAACTCATCAAAAATATGGAATATATCTCCGGGAAGGACGTGGCTTAGATGTTTATATAAAAAGTCTTTAAAGTTCTGGGGAAAATGACGTATTTTTTAAGAACAGAAAAGGGTTGTACTCAAAACGGCACCAAAATCATATACGGAAATCTTTTTAAGTTTTCAGCGAAATTTCTGCTTGTCAGTAAAACTTTTCTTCGTGCCTAAGACTCGTATGCCCTTTTGCACTTTTGCGGTTGTAACGATTCAGGTTTTAAGGTTAGCCAGATCGGTTTAAGTGAAAGGTGGCATTAGCGCTACTAAATGGCATGAAACATTCCTACGAATACAGTGTACCTTTGTACCATACTGTACTCAGAGGTTGGGCCCCTCCCTGAAACGGAGTACCGGCATAGGTGCTTCGTTCAAGGATCACGGGGCCAAAATAATAATGCAAAAAGCAATTTATATAAAGATCCCCTGGATAATTCCAGGGATCAATAACTACCATTTAGCAAACATAACATAAATGGGATACCAACCCATGGGCAATAGGCTGTCCGAAGTTGGGAGATCAAGTGATCGACAGTCCCACCAAAGACTAAGTTTGGTACCGCGGGGTACTGGAGCCCCAAGAACTAAGATTCTTGCCAGTACGTACTCTTGGGTAGGCCTCCTTGTGGGAGCTTCGCGGGGGCTGTAAAATCGCTAGTAGTGCTTGGCAAAAAACCCTGTCACCAAGAGGTGAACTCTACATAGCCTATTATGTGAGTTCTAAAGTTGGGACCTCCTTCGGGGGGACGCTTAATTCCCTTAAAACCGTCTATTTGGGTCTTCACGACGGGTATAGACGTAAAACACAATACTAAATGTACTTAGAGGTGGGCCTCGCCCTGAAACGGAACACCGGCATAGGTGTCTTCGTCCAAGGAATCACGAGGCAATAGCAGACGGGCTAACAAGCTTGAAGATCCCCTGCAAGAAGGTACAGCGATCATAAGATTGTAGAAGCAAATAGTGAAAACGTGTTGCCAACCCGTGAGAAATAGGCTGCTCGAACTAGTAGAACCTTATTAGGGTGGAAAATGTGTATTTTTCATGCACACCCTCGACCAAGGGGTGGATCTAATTAGCCTATTATGTAATTCTGAAATCAAAACGGGGGGCACTGGGGACGCTTCAAAACTCCTAAACAACGTTTACTTGAACTTCCACGACAGGTGTAAATGTAAAACACTAACTTTCTTGTACTCGGGGGTGGGGTGACATTAGTAGGATGGTTCTAGGTTGATGACTATAATTTCACAAAGTTATTAAAAAGGTATGCAAGATCTATTCTTATGATTATTCAAAAGAATTTATTAGCCAATGTCGGTAATGGTGTGTATGTATGAGTGTTATATGTGTTACGTACATATTTCATAAAGCTTACCGTGCAAATTAATTGTACATGTAGTGTTATTGCCCCGATCCAGCACAACAACACTTGTAGCGGCTGCGCCTCCTGTTGCTGCCATTACACCGCTGTTGGCAAGAACGGTAGGACGTCGACCACGGGGCAAGGCGGCGAATTTTACGTACAACAGTTAAGTATAAAAAGGGAGCACAGCGAAGTAAAGTTCGCGTTTTCTGTTTATACGCTCAATATACGATAATTAATTTACTCACAAAGCTAATTAAAGTCGCGCTAAAGATCTGTGATTTTTTATTTTAAGTTACAACACTATAGCCGCACTACAGTCACCTTGAGGAAATAAAGTTGGCAACATATTAATTAATCCCCTTTTCACAACTGCGTGTGCATGTATGTCCTCTTTTCTGACCTCTATTCATACTTGTTCTTTAGTAATATCATTGACATTCTGTGTAACTGTGCGTAAGTTTAAATAAGATAAAAAGTGTCCCCGAAGTAGATCTCAACCGCCATTATTTTCTATACCCGTAAAGCCTAAGGATCTAAAATAGGCTATAATAAATGTTTTTTGTTTCTCTATTTATCCTGCTTCATTTGTTATCCTTTCCAAGCGTATAGTCATTTAGAAATTTAAGTTTTATTTAATAAAAACTTTGGTTTACCCACTTACGATATGCCCCACATTTAAATATGTATGTACACATCCAAGCATCCAAATATATTACATTTCTTGTTCCCCTCTACAAAAACGGAAGCACAATCAAGTTATGCTCTTTTCTGTTTTTAACAAATAACTTTAGAGAATCGCTCAAAACTACATTCTCTTACACACGCACAATATAAGCTATTTGAAATTGTTTTTGCCATTTTCTTTGCGGACTCATTCATATTCACCCACACGAATGCATGCACACTTTCGCAACTACTGTTGATTAATTATGTTGCTTTTCCAAAGAGTGAATGAATCGCCTTAAAATTTCATTTAAAATAAATAAATATTGGTACACACACACAAGTTTTAATATTATTTATATTCTGTTTTTCTGTTTATGCTTTTCTCGTTGATATAGTTGATAGTTATTAATTATATTCCAAATGCATTTTGCTATTGTCAATTTTCGTATGTATACATATGGTTTCCTACACTTTGTATTGCAGCACTACTCTACTTTTTTTGTCAAATTGTTTTCGCATTCGCCTAGCACAAGCATTTAGAAAAACAGTTGCGCCGCGCTGCACTGAGTTTCTTACTATTTGTTTTGGTATGGTTTTTTGCGAATGGAAATCTTCAAAACAAAAAAATACATATTAAAAAAACCGCGTTTAATTTGTAGCGGCGCTGTTTAGGGATATTCAGCCAAAATAACTGCTACCACTTCTTTAACGATTGCTAAACAACTGATTGGAGGTCGAATCTCTTCGCTATTAGAAGCAGTTCACAACACATCACTAGTGATGCCAGATCTACGTTTGCATATTGTAATGATATGTACTTGGGAATATTTCTTAAATAATTAAAATGCTTTAATCATTAAATCTCATTTAAATGATGGTTTAAATACGAGTGGAAGATTGAATTTTTTACACAATGAATTTTGTTGTACTTAAAAAGAGAAACTGTTGATTTAAGTGGCCACCTCTTTCCTTAAAATGTAAAAAGTTCAAAGCAGCAGTGATATGAAAAAAATGTAATGGAAAATAACTTAAATGAATATATGGGTGGATGCGAATTATCACAAAAATGTTTCCAGCAGATTTGAGAACTCTTAACGATCAACAGCGGCACGATTATATATTAAAGTCTTTCATCTTGAGCAAAAATAAAAATGAACAGAGTAAATTAAAACGCGATATCGATGTTATCCGAGAGAATCATCGCTTCTTGTGGCAAGATGACGATGAAGATGGCTGCAACAATATCCATGAGAATTGGGCAATACGTTTGGCTCGGCGGTATTATGATAAGCTTTTCAAAGAGTACTGTATAGCTGATTTGACGCGTTATAAGGAAAATAAAATTGCTCTAAGGTGGCGAACCGAACATGAAGTTGTGTCAGGTACCGGGCAATTTCAATGTGGCAGCCGCAAATGCAACCAGCAGGATGATTTGCGTACTTGGGAGGTAAACTTTGCTTATCAAGAACAAGGTGAACGTAAAAATGCTTTGGTTAAATTAAGACTATGCTCCGATCACTCTGCACAGCTAAATTACACGTCGAAGAAACGTGAAATCAAACGTTTAAAACGGGCCGAACGTTACAAAACTAAAGAACGTAAAAATCGCAATGGTTCAAAGCACAAAAAAGTCTCACTGGAAACGGATATAAATGTTAGAGACAACGATCAACAGTGCACCAGTGTCGATGAGGATGCTGTTCCGGTTCAACAGGCTGAAAACGATGATGTGGAAATCAACGAAAACTCTACAGATACATTTGATAATGTATGGAACCAAAAATTGGAAACCGATGTCGAACCAGTAACACGGGAATCAGAATTCGAGCGTTATTTGGAAGATCTACTTTTATAGAAAATCTACAGTAGTGTAACCATATATTTAGAGACTAGAATGTTGGCCAAGTTAGCACTTAACTCAAATTTGTTGGACTTAATTTTGTTGTATTTACTTTTCACTGTTTTATTTAAAAGTCGGCATATTTATTACTTCGACAGCCTTGTTCGAGTTGATATTACTGTTCATTTCATTTTAATCAATTGGATTTTGCATATATGTACAATGCGTACTGAATAGTGTGCAAATGAAATATAATGCAATAAATAGGAATAATATACTGAATGTGTCATGCTAGTATTTGAATGTTTATAACGTTTAACATGTCATATGCTTTAAAGAGCTTATGTAAGTTATGATGGAATAAATTTACATATAATGAGTTTTATGATATTTATAAATAATGATCTTCATCCTCCACTGATGATGATTGGGGTGTTATTTCAATCCCATTACTTGGACCGTTACATTCGCTCATACATTGGCGACTTTTTCCATCACATTGCAAAAATATATCTTCCAATGTAGTCTCATTGATCGAATAGTCCTCAATGATATGCGAGGCTTTTTTATAGAATCGTTCAGCTTTTTGAAACACTTCCGACCAAACAATTGTATCATTAGTTTTGATGAAATATGTTAAGATGCCAGCATGATTTTCTCTCAATTTGCTGGTGGAAAATTGTGACCGCAACTGTACGGTTACAAATCGAACATCATTGTCCGAGATATTTGATGTCAGCTTGATGGTGACCGTGAAACCAGTACCGTATAATTTTTTTAACTCTGGTACATAACCCAAGCATCTAAACTGGCCTTCGGTCATTATAGCTAAACGATTGCACAAATTTTCGCATTCATCCATACTAAAAAAGGAAAATAAATAAATTTAATATGAGAAGGCCACACACACACACACACACACACGCATTAACGCACCTGTGAGATGTAAGTACAATGGTTTTATCGCGTTTCTGGAAATCTTGCATAGAATTCCAGAGAAAACGTCGAGATACAGGATCCACACCGGTGGTAGGTTCGTCCAAGAACACCAGAGAAGGGCTTCCAATCTGAAAAATAATCATAAATAAAATAAAAATTTTAAAAAAATCATGCACTCATTGCATTACCATTGCGGCAGCTGTCTGTAATTTCCGTTTAGTGCCCCCAGAATAATGTTTCACTTGTGTGTGTTTATAATTAATTAAGTCCAATCTTTCCAGCCAATACATCACTTCATTATGGATATGTTTAGCTTCGACGCAACGTAATTGTGCCATATACTTAAGTGTTTGATAAGCTGTCATAAAATCATTGAGACAATCGTTCTGGGGACAGTAGCCAAAGCGATAACGATATTCGGTTTCATTGCGCAAAATATCGATACCGTCAATTTTAATAGTGCCTGCTGATATGGTGCGATTCGCTGTCATCATTTCAAATGTACTTGTTTTGCCAGCACCATTAACGCCCAACAAGCCGAAGCACTCCTTTTTACGTACAGTAAAATTCAGACCACATACTGCAGGTGCTTCAGTGTAATACTTGTACAAGTTTTGCACAATAAGTGGGTATTCATTCTCACCATTATCTAGAAAACAGCTGAACTGTATTTAGTTCACACAGAATCATTTAGACTGCGACTTTTACCTTTTAAAATCTTATTTACAGTCGATCGCTCTTCTTGTACTAATCTATCTTCCTCATGGTTTGGCGTAGGACATTGCTCGGACTTTGTAACATGTTGGGAAAATTTCATTTTTATAAGATTTCCACAGAGTTGACGGCGCTTTTTATTTTCCACAATACACAAGAAAATGATCTGCAAACGACGCATTTAACATATATTCATTTAACTAGGAATTTAAATAGAATATTCACTCACCATTAATAACACGAAGACGCAAAGACTATAAGGATAAAATTTGCCCAAATTTAACACACTTTTACTATTTAATTCATCGCGCACTTCTTGCGGAACATTCGCAACATGTTTATTGACGAAACGTTCGTTTATGATGCGCAACTGATGCACCAAATTAAAGTCGGGCAGTAAACGCAAAAAGAAAATGTAGTTGTCATATTTCAACATATCACCCACAGAAGTGGACAAAACAAATGGCGGCACAACTACAATATATTAAAATAATATTAAGCATCCGGCAATCATTTTCAATAATTCCAATAATTCTCCTCTATACTTACAGGAAACACAAAATAATGTCACCATACAGGCGCATAATGCTGATAATGTGTCCAATAAATTAGTCAAGCAATATATCAGTGGTAAATAGCTGAGTCCATAGAAGAACTGAGCGCACATAATTTGTATTAAATCTTGATTGTTGTATAATTCTGGCGGCATTATTGCAGCCTGATAGCCATAGAGCACCAAACACATGATGATTAGCAAAAGCAAATCGCACAATATGATGCTAAACCAATAGCTGGCTGGGGACATGGCTTGCAGTCGCTTAAAACCCGACCGATTCTCCATAAATGGCAGGACAGCAAAATAGAACATCACCATAAACATGCCTGAAAAGCCGCAATTATCTGATTTCTGAATAACGTAACGTATTAATAACAACAAACCTTGTGCCACGAGGCTGGCGTAGATTGCCAACTGTAGGGACGCGGCCGAAGAGTCGTGTCTACAAAAGAGAAAAAACCAATCAATGCACTTTAATCTTGAAATGTAAGCTTACATGGCCACTGGGGCATAGATTGTTGTTAAGCTTCTGCCATTTGTGTTTGTCGCCCACATATTAATCGCATTATCGATTAGATTGATTAATATGGCTGAACTGTGCATCATATTCTCCGAATACAGAACTGTTATGTGCGGTGCCGCACCTCCTTCGATTTGCAGCGTCCCAATAACGTTTTGTTGAAATGCAAAAAAGTCCTTTTTCATGATATTTACCAAATCTAAGAGACGGAGAACCAATATAAGATGAATATGGAAACAGACTACTGCTTGCATCTACCGTGTTCAATGTTGTCGGTATTGTTTAAATATTTCACTTGAATCTTTGAACCAGCAGACACAATCTGTTGACGCAACAATTCGGTCAGTCGTTGTACATTGGAATGCGAGTTATTTGGTGCACTGATATAAATAATGCCTTTGGTATAATGATTCAAATTTAAATCTAAACCTGTACCAAATGTTGTGGTTGTGGAAGTGTGTATCAATACGATGGAAATGGTTGCCATTAAGAACGGTAAAGCCATCTGGAAAGACCAAAGCACACACCACAGTAACAACATATTTTTGCACTTATCTTTACCACCCAATCTGGCTGTCTCTCTCACCCACCAAAATCAATGCCAAATTCCATTTGTTTGTTAAGAAGAGCAGCTTTTTATAAGCGACAGCCTGGAACTGTTGTCTACGATTGATCTGATACTCGTCTAATCGTTGATATGGAATGCGTACACTTGTCGTTGATTGCGCGTGACAGTTGATTGCACCATCAATTTCGTCCATTTTGGCAGCAGAACTATAAATAAAGGCATGGAGTTAAATCTAAATTTTAACCGCATCTAAATTTACTACAATTTTCCGCATACCTTAAAAACACATCCTCTAAGCTCGTATCACTCATTGATATGGTTGTAATGCCCAATTGTTGTTGATGATTCTCCAAACGTTTCAACACCTTACTGTACTTGCCACGGTATTCATAGGGTAAACTAATTAACACAGATGGTGGTACAGTATTCTAATAAAAGATTGTAGATGTGAATAGAATTGGAGGAATATTTCCAAAAATTGCTTTATCAGATACCATAACATCGGCTGAAGGTATATCGTTACGAATCAATTCCAAGCATTCGTCTTCGTTAAAAAGATTGGGATCTATGCACAACTTCAGTATGTAACCGCTGCCAACTTTCCGTTTCAATTCCAATGGGGAGCCAGACATTTGCAGGCGACCGTTTGATAGTATGCTAATAGTGTCACCCAATATTTCAGCCTCCTCCATATGATGAGTGGTAATGAGAATAGCTTTTGTTTTGCGCAATTCCAACAAAACATTCCATAGTTCACGGCGTGATTCTATATCGAGACCGGATGATGGTTCATCAAGGACTACAACTCTAAAAATCATAAAAATCGTAATGGTCGGTGAAGGAGTAGCATTGCATGAAGTGTACACCAGACTCACTTGGTATCGCCCGCTATAGCTATACCTAACGATAAACGCCTTTTCATGCCTCCCGATAAATTTTTACCATATTCGTGGGCTTTCTCAACAAGGTTGAGCTGTTTAAGTAATGTATTAGCCAAAGTGTTAGCTTCGCGATGCATTAAACCGCGCAACTGCAATAAAAACATTGCATTGAAATTCTATTTAAGATTTAATGGCACTACCTTGGCAAAAAAGATTAAATGTTGCTTGCATGTCATGTAGGGCATATAAATACTATGCTGAGGGCAATAGCCAATCAGGTGGCGGTAAGAGGAGGCATCTCGTTCACTGCACACCACAATTTTGCCACCATTTTTAGGTACCAAACCTATGAAAAACATTAAAGGCCATTTATTATTATTGTAGAGAGAATAACCAATTACCCATTATCATATTTATAGTCGTGGTCTTGCCGGCACCATTGTGCCCGAGTAAGACGGTGATTTGCTGGTTTTTAATCACCATATTTAAACGGTCCGCTATCACAATTTGACGCCCACATGTGAAAAACTCTTTTTGTAGGTCTTGGATAATGATGGCATCTGAGCCACTCTCACTGGTTACATATTCATTGCAGTCAACCTTTTGCGAACAATGCGGCTAAAAACGCACATTTTCAATTAATAAACTAAACTAAGCATGTTCAATATGATTAGTGGGAACGCGCTCATACCTTTAAGAAGAATAAGTAAGGTTTTTTAATGCCGCCCGGCCCCGGGAATATGTTAGCGAGATAATAGTATAGCAGTAAATACATTATACTTTGTCCGACAAGAATCGCATATATTTGTAAAATGCTAAATCGGGTCTCGGTGACATGTACAAGTAAATTTGCGTAGCCAAAGGAGTCAACTGAAAGGACCGAAACGTGACCGATTGTACGGGTTTGATTAAATAAGACATGTCCTTACACTTGTTTCCGAATATTTGAAAAATTTCCCATGCTTCAAGAAACGCATTCAAACTGAACATGTGCACCGCTAACGAATACAGACTGCTGCCACGAATGCACAAGAAGGCAAACGGAGCGTAATGCATTAAAATACTACAAGTTTTAGCATAAAACACTGCAGAGGGATGAAGCAAAGTATTTAATGACAAATGGAAGGTGAACTGCAATGCTTTAGATGCGTACCTGAATTGAAGCACACCGACATTAAATACGAAAACGACATCATGGCCAATGTGAAGAGAAAAATCAAAACGAAAACATAGACAACCGGTATTATGCCCACAGCATTGTACAATGTCGCTAAAACTAAGAGGACATCAACATAGATCAGGTAAAGAACAAGGCGCACCAGAAAGAAGCACAGGCCGTTTAAATGCGACAAAGGTGTTGCTATAGCTAAAAATTCCTAATTTTTCACAAATACAAAGAATACATTTTAATTTCTTAATGTCTTCGTAGTAAATTATAAGAAATCTCTTACTTTTAATCCGTCTTCTTTCTCTTCCACCAATGGCACTATAAAAGTGAATATCAGCAACACAATGAAGAATATGGGATAAATGAAACCGAACGTTATGGCAGCCTCATTATTGAAATAACCGCCGCGCATAAAAGGCATGGAGCCAATTTGTAAGGAAAATTCTGGTAAGCTGAATTCGGAATTCTGGACAATAAACTCCATATCAATGGAGTGTTGAAGTTTTACAAAATCGTTATAATCACGCGTCCCTACAAGCATAATATAATAATTTTACCATTTAAACAAGTGAAAATATTATGGTCAGGTTGAGCCGACCTTTTAGTACCCAACACCACTAAGTACCGTAATGTGTGCAATAAATTCTTTAGTAGTAACAGTGAACACGAGCACGTGACATTTCGTAAAAAAGCGACAATTTTTTTTACCATTTTAAAGATGTATTTTAGAATATGGCGTTGTTCGGTGAGAGGTCCTAAAAATAATTCATTTTCAATTGGTCCAAAAGACATAAAAATATATGACCTGTAGGTTGATTACAAGCCATACTTAGACGGACAGGCAGACATCTTTATATCGATACAGATCCATATTCAGAGTCAATCGGACAAATTAAACGTGGCTGTGAGATTTACCGTATATACATTACAAGCTCCCGCGCAAATGCAATATACACACTATGTGGTGTAGACTATAATGAATAAATAATTTTGATAAAAATTTACGTGTAAATGATGATTGTAAACTGTCGGTTACATATTTTTCATCGGTGGGTAATTTCAGGCGATTCGTATAGATGGTGTATTTAAGAGTACGAATCAAATCATTTTGATGTGGCATTTGAAAGTAAACACCAGAACAATATTCTTTACAATCTTCAATTTGCTTCATCATAAGTTCAGCATGGTTGAACCTTACTATACCCTTTTCCAGGCCACACACTTCTTCCATAAACGTATTAACTTTGCTTGTATTTGGCGCATAAAATGATTGACTGTAACCATGGTCAACATCAAAGAAACAACCACGACTCTGCAACAAATCATTATTTCTGTACGACGCCTATATTTCTGAATATATACTAAAATTACCAAAGTTTCTGGATTTTGTGGACTATAGTACTCTGTTAACGGCTGTATGGGATGATAAGCTCCATATAATAGCAACCACTGCAATCCAATAAACACCAAAAGTATTGTGCTAAGTACCATCCAACTGGAACGTAAGACCATAAACTGTTTGTATATAAACAGCCAAAACGTTTTATTATATTCCATATTTCTATTATTGTTCTTTGTCTTTTTTAGGCAAGTCTCTAATTATTTAGGTGATTTTAGAAAACCTTCTAAAACATTATTTGCCAAGATCCGTTCGCTTAATTATACAAAATATACCAAGAAAAAAAATCATATTTCCATTTAGATTCAACACTCTTGTGTTTTTTTTTTTTTTTTTCTTATTTAAAAAGATCTACTGAACTATTGTCTGAACAATATTTAACATAGATTAGAATAAATGATGCCAAATTTGCTATATTTGTAATTATTATGTATGAGTATGAGTACTACATGAATTGAAAGAATAAGATTATGTTACAAAATACAGAGATGCTATTTTTTAAACTAACATAGACATTACATTCCTTTTATGTTACGCTATTTCATATTATACAATAATAGAATTTTTTTCAAATAATCATAATAATAAACATAACAACTCCATGTTATTTTTTTTTAAATTCAATGCAAATATAAAAAATTAAACTTATTAAAAGTTTATAACATATATTGCGCTATATAATTAAAAAAATAATTTTTTGTGAAATATCCTGTATTATAATGGGAAGTGTCTTCAAAATTGGTTACAAAGTTTTCAAGAACACCGTTTAAACTGAATTATTTGTTTAACCATAGATCAGACAACAAAGTCTGACAGTATTAAAAGAATCATCCGCATCAATTAAGTGGATTGCCACAAGGGAAAAGTTGCTTAGCACTTTGGAATGGTTAGTTTTAACTTCATATCCGAAACGATATGCGTTTAGTTTATCAATTTTGACATTTTAGTAGGATTGAGTAATCAACTGCACTGGCTACGTGTGACAGCTGTAACAAATACCTTATTCAATACAGCCAGCACAAGCGTCAAGTTACACTGTGGAATATGCTTATTCAACATTATTCCACGAATGAACGCTGTTAAGGTAGATTTAGAGGCTAGCTTTAGAGAAAATAATAATTAGAATACTTTCTGAAAGCAAACGATATAGTAGACTATTACTGGTTAAGTGAGAATTCTTAAAATATAGAAATTCATTATATAAGTGCAGAAATGTTAAATAAGTGAAAATATATTGCTTTTTTAAAGGTAGCTTTACAAACTATACTGCCTGCACAAACTATACTGTAAACGTAAAAAAAAACCCTTAAGTTAAGTATACGCAATGAGTAATATGGGTTGTAATATATAAACTTTATTAAATAAGATATATAATGATTATATATCTTAAGTACCCTCCACATCCATAACGGTGGGTGTGGCATATATATTATTGCGCCCTCTAATAGTGATCGTGTTTGTTATGCGACCACGCCCATTTTCGACACATCGATGAAGCTAATATTTATAGTTGTACATACCAAGTTCATAGGTAAATTTTATTGGAAGATAAATAGGTTTTTATCGATTGCGTGCATATCTCTTGACCGATTTCGCCCATTTTAAATAGAGATTTGTGGGCCTGTACAAAATTTCAGCTCAATATCTCAAAATTTGCGACCGTGGGAATGCCAACAGCAGACAGACACACGAACGCACGGACACACACATCTAAATCGATTCAGTTTTTGGAAGAACAAACTTAGTATACCCTCATCACTAAGGCGGAGGGTATAATATAATTATTTTAATAATTATTTCATATATAAAACATGTAATATTTGTATTAAATATTATTGTTATACTCAGCAGCCAGTGTATATATCACTGTCAAAATTCCCAGATGGAAGCGACGGATACGCCCCAGAGTATGATGGCGGAGCTTCACCCCCTTCGCTCTTCACCAACGTTTATATATAGAGCAAAAGCTTGAGACAGAAATCTTGCTTAAAAAATAGACCTGATCTCAATGGAAACTACAAAAAAAAGGTATGCTAAATATTATTAAAATATACAAATACCCCAAAGTTAAGAATCTTGAAAAGGAAATGGGAAAATGTTTTGATACATCTTTTTTAAGTAGTATGATTATTTTTACACATGTATTAAATATCCTTTGGCATAGTTCATCTACCGTTATAATACTTGATTCTAAATATTTTGCACAAATATATCAGCAGTCGGCTGTTTGGTTGTGCAGCCGCCATAGGGCTGCGTTTGTAAAAGGCTGAACTAGTTCGATCGCAATTATACAACTCTACACCTAAAATATATTATGTGTGTAACACATACATGTTTGCCAATCCGTGGAATGTTGCACAAAACATACAAAAACACTGTCACTGTAAAGTACACGATTAAACATGTCTAAATTTTATAAGCTGGATATAAACCGTACAGGCTGGGAAATACCAGACATCTATCAGCAATTGCAATCCGTAGGTAGTGGCGCTTACGGTCAAGTATGTAAAGGTAAGCAATAACAAGATTATACTAAACAATTAAATTTTTATATTTTGAAACAAATTTTTAGCCGTCGTACGTGGCTCAAGCATGAAGGTAGCTATCAAGAGGTTGGCGCGGCCTTTTCAGTCAGCTGTGCATGCCAAACGGACCTATCGGGAATTGCGACTTCTTAAACACATGGATCACGAGAATGTTATAGGTTTGCTAGATGTATTCCATCCCGGACAACCGGTAGATTCGTTAGACAACTTTCAGCAAGTGTACTTAGTGACGCATTTAATGGATGCAGACCTCAACAACATTATAAGGACTCAAAAGTTATCAGATGATCATGTACAATTTTTGGTATATCAGATATTGAGGGGTTTGAAGTACATACACAGTGCAGGCATTATACACAGAGACCTGAAGCCATCTAATATAGCTGTGAATGAGGATTGTGAGCTGCGAATTTTGGATTTTGGTTTGGCACGACCAGCAGAAAATGAAATGACCGGTTACGTAGCGACGCGTTGGTATCGCGCCCCTGAGATAATGCTGAACTGGATGCACTATAATCAAACAGTTGATATATGGTCGGTCGGTTGCATTATGGCTGAACTCCTTACGGGTCACACATTATTTCCCGGCACGGATCATATTCATCAATTAAATTTGATTATGGAAATATTGGGTACCCCAGCCGAGGACTTTATGGCAAAAATATCGTCCGAGAGTGCTCGTAACTATATACGTTCTTTGCCAGTAATGCCGCGACGTAATTTGCGGGATGTCTTTCGAGGGGCCAACCCCTATGCCATTGATCTTCTGGAGAAAATGTTGGAGCTGGACGCCGAGAAACGCATTACAGCTGAACAAGCATTAGCTCATCCTTATATGGAGAAATATCACGATCCCTCGGACGAACAAACTTCTCCAATATATGATCAGAGTTTTGAAGATATGGATCTGCCGGTGGAGAAGTGGAAAGAATTAGTATTTGCAGAAGTCTTAACTTTTAAGCCGTCTCCAGTGTATAGTAAAATTTTACAGCAAACTGGAAAAGCCCCGCCTAATAAATAGAGAGCCCTGCTTTTTACAAATGCATGTATGAATATGTTTTTACTTAATCTCCTCTTGTTTTTGTTTTGTTGTATTTTTTGTAAATCAGCAAATTGCGGAAATGAGGCATTCTCATACTCATACTCATTTGGAAGACATTGCAGATCTTTTTTCACAAATTTTTATTGATTTGCTTTTATTTATATTCAAGGACGCGCATTCATTCATACAGCGGACACAACACCAAAAAGAGATCAATTAACGATAACCATTGTTTTCTCTGATCTTTATATAAGACGGTACAATTTTCATTCAATTTGTATGGTTCGCTTCCCTGATCCAAAAAACATTCCTAATTATAGACACACAAAAATGTTATAATGCAGAATATAATTAATATTTCTTACCCAAGTTCTAATAAGATTCTCAATGTTTGTCAATATGGTTTTTTGTAAATTGTAGGCATGTCTGCTATCCAAACATGCCCATTTTTGGCACATCAATGGATGGGATAAGCATAAATATGTGCATCAAATTTCAAGTTCATAGCTCAATTTTTGTGGCAGATATGTAGATTTATGTTGATTGTGGGCGTGGCTATTGACCAATTTTAAATAGCGATCTGCGTTCAAAAACTAAAAGTGCCTGTGTAAAATTTCAGGACAATATCTAAAAATTTACGTCCGTGAGAATACCATCAACAGACAGACACACGGACATACGGACATACATCTCAAGATCGCCTCAGTTTTTGATACTGATCAAGTATATGTATATTCTGAAGGTCTTAGTATATCGCCATCTTATGTGGAGGGTATAATGAGATTATTAAAGTGACAAAATCATTGAAAATGCAGAAAATTACGCTCCAAAAAAAGTAATCTTCGAAAAGACCACCAAAGTTCATGTTTATAATAACTCGATTAAAGGAGCTCTGTTAAACTGTCTATTCAAACAATTTTAATATATACTATTATTAATTTTAATATATATATATAAACTTTAGCATAAGATTATGTTTAAACTATTTGTCGTGTAATATTTCGTTATGTACGGGTTTTATAACTTCACGTTGATAT
This sequence comes from Crataerina pallida, assembly GCA_949710015.1. NCBI lineage: Eukaryota > Metazoa > Arthropoda > Insecta > Diptera > Hippoboscidae > Crataerina > Crataerina pallida. The sequence goes on along the minus strand of OX453289.1, from coordinate 4,353,129 downwards.
TTAATCAACTCTGATTTGACTGCAATGATAGCTGGAACGAAACAACAATGTTATTAATTTAAAGTAAATAGTAATAAGAAGTAGGCGATTATTTGGAGAATTAATATTATAATATTTTTGGTTAAAATATAAGGACCTCAGTCCATACCAACAGTGGCAACTCAAAGGAAAAATATTTGTTATTAATAATTTTATATTATGCCAAAAGTAGTGTCACGTAGCATTGTGTGCTCAGACTCTAAAGATCAAGAGGAATATAATGAAGAAACTCCATTAAATATTTATTACTGTCTATGCGGAAAATTGGCACTTATTTTAGGTGAGTGGTATTTATTAAGCATAACAATATTGACAAATTCTACTGTCTCATAGATTGTACAATTGAAACGTTACCTTTAAGACGTACAGATGGTGCCCGCGTTTTAGATGGTAAACTGCATGCCCATAAGCTTACGTATCAAGAGGGCGAAACCCTGTATATTGGACGACATGAGAAAGGTGTTGAAAAACAGAAACGATATAATGTGAGCTTTTATTATGCAAATGCTATCTCGCAAGGTTTAATCTACTTATTTTAGTGCAAATCATGTAATTTACCTATTTATTACCGCCATGATGAAAAATCTGAAGTTACCTTTATATTACACCATGCTTTGGTGAGAACTAAAAATGATCTCCATCTCTCCTTGGAACCATCCAAATTCAAATTAGTTACTATGGTTGCCGAATCCGCCGAAAAAGTTATGGTTACTCGTCATACAAAAAATATGGGTAAATTTAGTTCAGTAACAGTGTCTACCATCGACGAAGAAGAAGATGAAATTGAGGCAGTAAGTAAAACAGTTGTACTTTAATTTAGACAAACTTCCAAAGCACATATATTTTAGCGAGAAGTGGCTGACAGTTACGCTAATAACGCTAGAATCATTGAAAAGCAGCTGCAACGTAAAAGTGGCGTAAAGATACTGGATGTAACAGCCCGCAGCAAACCAAATGAGGAGGGTCCGCCTGGTAAAAAACCGAGAGGAACCTTGATAAATATATAATTTGTATTCTTATGCCCATAATGGAAATTAAATTTTCACTTTTTTTGGAACACAAAAATGGGCAGAACTAACTTTTAAGACCAGATGAAAAAAAAAAAAAAATTTATCATGATATATTTTAAAAGAACACAAATTAAATTAGACAAATTACAATATTGCGAATGCGAAAACCCCAACATACTTATATGTAAACATTTGAAATATAATTGGAATAATTTAATTCCATGTAATTATATAATATAATATTATTTTGTTTTTTCATGATTGATCATGTTTTTAATTATTAATTATATGGCCTTTTGCTCGTTTATATAATGAATTTTTTTTAGATAATTGAGTTTGAATAAATTATCGCACACACATATAAAAGAAAAAAGAAAGATATTGTAATTGCTTATATAAACGATATGAAGGCTTTGATTAGCTACCCACACATGTATCTTTTGAATCGGTTACGTATTAAGAAAGTTATTCCGCCTGGACGGTGAAACTTTGAGTTGCACCTATACGAGGGAACTAATGATCAGAGACTAGTTCTTCATTAAATGGCATTTCCTAAATTTCTCTATGTAAACATAAACGTACATTTTGAGTCAAATAGGTTGTAAATTGGGGGCATGTGCTGCGCCTAACTTTGATAAATCGATGCATGAACTAATTATAATTATGTACTACTGTACTGTATCGTAACTAAGCGCACTCGTTTAGTTTAAGTGAACGGAGGTAAATTCAATAAATAATCGCTTTTTTTTAATACGTGTTGTTTGTTTGCTTTGCAAGAATAGCGTCGCACTAAAGACCGACAAAATGCCATAATGAGTATAATAATTTTAACAGTAAATTTAATTTGTTATATTTAATCACTTATGGCAAAGGGCACAAGATATGTTTGTGCGAATGTTTTTAACTCCTAAACGGCAGAGCGTAGCATAATTTAAGGAGCTAAGTGGTCGGGTTTGATCGACTGTAACATTTTTACTTGTTTTAATTTTTAAGGCGTAGCCGCTAGGTTATAATGTTTTCTTAGGTGGTTGTTATTGTTGTAAATTTACACATCCGTTGCATGCAAAGGTCTTATACTAATACACAGTCTATAAAATTATGTACATACAGATAATGTATGATGACGCGTTGAAAAATTTCGTCACGTCTACAAAAAATTTTTCTAACCCGTGGCAACTCTTTTCACATACATGAAAGGAAATTTATTTTCCTTATGAGCATTATACGTTTTTAAAAATGTATTTTAAATAAAATATTTATTTTTATTTTACACTTTTAATTTACCCTGATTAGAAGAGAAGTGATGTATGATGTGACAAAATTGATTTATAATTTTTTTGAATGCATGTAACCTGTGCTGATTGTCAGCAAATGGAAAAGTCCCATTGATTTGTGAATTTATAATAATAACAGTGAACTTCTTTATCTCTATATTTATACCCTCTACATAATATGGGGTATACTAAGTTTGTTCTTCCGTTTGCAACACTCAGAAGAAGACATCAGAGACCCTACAAATTATATATATTCTTGATCACCATCAAAAACTGAGTCGATTTAGATACATATATCTGTGTGTCTGTCTGTTGTTGGCATTTCCACGGGCATATATTTTGAGATATTGAGCTGACATTTTGTACAGGCACTTTTTTCTCTCTGTACGAATATTTCTATTTAAAATGGACAAACTCGTTCAACAGCTACGCCCACAATCGACAAAAATCTACATATCTGCCATATATATTGAGCTATCAAGTTGTATTTTAGTAACCCTATTTATAATTAAATTATCCATCGGTGTGCCAAAAATGGGCGTAATCGAATAATCGACACGACTTCAATAAACAAAAATCTTTGTACCTGCCACAAAAATTGACCCATGAACTTGAAATTTGGTACTCAAAGTTACCTTGTCTATCGATATGCACAATTTACAAAAAACCATGCTCCACGTAAAACACTTGACTTGCAAGTTGATACGTAATACATATATTATTAGAGGAAGGTATTTAATATTTGGCCTAAGCCAAGTTTAGTTTTATTACTTGTTTGTTTCAGCGTTTGATACTACAGTACCACAATACTACAGAACTTGTAAAACTGGTACATTTTTTTCATTGTCATTAAAAATTTCGAAGCGGTAGTTTTTCATTTCCCATTTTGGGCACTTATTGCCCAGAACATTTTTTTTTGGCTCTGAGTCATTCATAAAAGTTTTTCTTTTTATGTCACGTGTAAAATTTGTTCGTCTAAAAAGAAAACGTATTTGTCTACTGCACCACTTGTACAAAAAGATATATTAAGTTTTTGTAGATGTTTGTAATTCAGAACAAAAGTCTGAATCGATTGAACCATGTCCGACTGTCCGCTTATGTACATTTTTGGCAAATTTTTGAGATATTTTGTTGAAATTTGATACAAGGAGACATATTGGATCAAAGAGGAACTCTATTGAAAATGGACCGAATTGGACCATTTTTAGAATGCCTCCCCATATAAGGTCCTATTTTAATGGAAGTCTTTATATGGCAAAAAATCGCAATTCTTAGTATTTTTTGACAACATTTTAGGAAGAGTAGTTAATTAGCTAAATAATAGGCTGTGCCAAGTTTCGATCCGATCGGACCATTTTTGCAACCCCTTTCCATATAATGAAATTTCCTCGCGTTTACTGACACAATTAAACTAATTGTAGCATAATTTGTGGGACTAAATGATGTAGGGTACTATATGGTCGGACATGACCGACTATAACATTTTCAATTGTTTTCTTGTTATTAATGAGATACTTTACAATATAATGTCCGTCGTCTAGTGATACTCATCATTCACTTTATTAAAACCTTTGTAAAAAGCATCAGAGACTCGATAAATATATATTTTTGTTTAGAATCCGTCTATAGTAAACATTCTCCAGATCGCAAAAATGAGATATCAGGTTCAAAATTGGCAAAAATATGTATTGATAGTTCTTACATGCAGGTTGGTTTTGGAATTGGATAAAATTGATCGAAAAACACGCACTCAGCCAAACAAAAACTAAAGGTTCCGTTTTTTATGGAACTAAAAAAGAAGAAGACTGGAAATTGGCATCAAATCCGTAATTTAAGTTTCACCAACGGTAAAATGCATTTCATAAAACCTGAGTCTGGGTCTGGCAAACATCTGGAATATGCTTCTTTAAAGGGACATTAATTTTTTCAAGCAGCAAAGTACCAGGTACCTCAAAAGGGCACTCGTACGATTTTTTGATCGAAAAAATCCCGTTTCTACGAGGGAAGGATACGACTTTCGCATTAGGATCCAATTTCAATTTCAATCGATTCTAATTTTCTCAATTGTTATTGACCCTCTACCAATTACTTGTCGAATCGATATTTTTAAGGAAATATTGTACGTTTAAAACGGCAAAAAGTTTTGCATGTCCGAGTTGTGTGTCCTTTCCTTTGATTAATCGCGCGAATATAAATTCGTCTTTTTCTGTACAGAGCAAACATTTGTTACATTGAGTATATGATTTTATTATTTCATTAAAAATACTGCAATTTGAATGTAATCATTTAATCGTACATAATTGTGTGTAATTATAAAAACTTTTTCTGTAACAAATAATTTGATTGTGAAATGTCTGCACCTTTTGCTTTATTTCCTTTTATTGTTTAATTCTTGAAGCATTGGATGTGTATTTTTTTTTTCGTTTTGGTTTACAAGCAATAGTAGGGTGTGAATGTTTAGTTATATGCATAAAATTTTAAAACTTTTATTCAGTTTTATTATTGAATGTTACGGTTATAATCCACCATCGCGCGTGCGTAGTTGTTTGCGGAGAGGGCGAGATAAAGAATCTTTAGTAAATCAATTTACTGCTCCTCATCGCCAAGTTCATGTTTAATCTTGGAAAAGTCAAAATCTTCACCAGTGCCGCGCTTAAAGATGTCCAACACATCCAGGCAAGTGGTTTCGAAATGTGTTGTCGCATCGTAGGATTCGGAAATAAAAATTTGGGAATTAGTCCCATCATCCAGTGGCTCCATGTAATCGGAAATGCTAATGAATTTTTGTGCAATTGGTTCCAGCAAATCTAAGCCAGGCTTGATTTCGTTTTCGGGTTGATCCGACTCTACGGTGGTAGAAACCATGCCAACAAACCAACCTTTGGCAGCTACCTGATGAGTATCGCTAACTAGAGAAACATAAATGTCAGATTTACGTCCAACTTGCTTTTGTGGAATGATAATCTGCGTTGACAGAGCGTCCTTTGTGTTGCCGATTGGATGATTTAGTAAGCAAATGCAACGTATAACTTGGCCCTTCTTGCGCACCTACCATTAACAAAATATACATATTAAGATTTTTTTATAGTTTTCGTTTATCTCACACTCACCTTATCGGGCACATAACTCGGATCGCAATAGACTTGTTTACATTTGGCTATCTCTTCGCCTGAGCGTACACCCACTACCTTGCCACCCTCACCCATTACAATTTCATCAATAGGCTTGTCCAGCATATAAGTTCCACCGTATATGGCTGACAAGCGTGCAAAGCCTTGTGGCAATTCACCTAATCCGTACATTGGATACAAATATGGCGACTTGCCATAACGAGCTAATGAATCTGAATACAATTTGATGCGCTGTATAGTCTTTACGGCTGGTTCATTCAAATACTCATCATCCCGGAACAGAGCCAGGGCATGTCCGGTAAAATCTTGTGTATTCTTATCTAAGCTAAATTTATCATATAGAGCCTGCATGGTCGACTTAGCGGGATCGAATTCTTTCCAAGTTTTGGGATCATCTTCTTTGAAATCTTGTACGTAGATCAAGAAATTTCGGAAACGACGCTTTTCAAACATACCTGAAATGTTACAGTTTATGTGTACAATTGTAAATGTGTTTCTAAAGATATTCGCCTAACGTGTAACCACTTGGCAACCCTAAAAAGTTGGCTATTTTTTTTTTTTCTAGTGATTTAACGATAGTGTGACACGTAATGAACATTTATATTCAACAAAAGCAAATCGATGTGCAATCAAAACCGAAAGCCACTAATTTTTTATAATTATTTTTTTATCTTTAATACTCAAATGTTTAAAACAATTTCCTCTTGATAAAATAATACATTTTTATATACAAAAAGTAAAAGTATTTTAACGATAATATAACGTTGTCCTTTAACTTAAAATTTTTTTTATCTTAATATTCCTCCTTTCTTCCTATTCATGTACATGCAAATATTGATGCGGTTTTTCTGTATAATATGTATGTAAGTGCAAAAAAAAAACCAGCCACATATCATTTCATTGTATTAACGTATTTACCCATGAGATCAGATGCCAACGCCTCCTTTTGGTCCACCGGCACTTTAGCTATTTTACCGCCCTTATATACGTAACTTCCTTCAATTGACTTGAATTCGAGATATCGAGTAACACCCGTGTGTATCAATAGCTTCACCAATTGGCCATTTGCCATTAAGAACTTTGGTACAAGATCCACATTCCAATCACGACCGCGCCCATATTTATTTTCAGGCATCTCAACACTGTAGCGTAGAAATAGTTCCTCTAGTGGTGTAATAGAAGCGGATTCTCCACCGTAATACTTATTCCGATCAATATGGAGCACTTTTTTACCCGATACGGAAAGCATTCCACTTAGGATACATTCTTTTAAACCGGTCCCCAAAACAATTGCATCATATTCTTCATTCATTTTTACGTTTAAGCTTGTGCTTAATTTATTTTCACTTTTAATTTATTATTGATTTTCGATATTAACTCGCAAATTTCAATGATGTGTTGATAAAAGCTACAACACCTTACATTCAATAAAAAATTTTTCGATTCGTCTTTTCTAATTCGCCCAGACGCTTGTCGTTACAATAACGAAACAATTATGAATATGCTTCGGGTTTTAGCATTATAATATTGGTACTACCTGCACAGTACACATAGTTGCATTTGCGAACATTAAACAATAACTAGTGAAAAGAAAAGTCACCAAAACAGGAGAACCTCTAAAAGAACAAACCCTCTAAATGAAAGGTAGGTGAATAATATAATTATACGCTGGAAAAGATGCGCTGCTCCACTATATATACCCTTAAAAACTTACAACTATTTTAGTTAGCTAATTGCAGAGATATCTACGTATTGAAAATACTTTTTTTGTGTAAAACAATTTTTTGCTGTAGACATTATTTTACTCATTTTAATCACTTAATGCTATCTGTCAGTACAAATAAATAAATTGGCGTAATATGAAACAGTTGTTATTCGTCGTTCGTTTATATATCTACTATTGCATTTCACTAAGACGAACGTGTGTAACGGTATTTTTACCTTGGGGAAAGAAGGAAAAATATAGAAAAGTGTGCTCTATATGATTAATAATATTTTTTATGTAAAAATAAAGCGAGCAATCCTTAAATAAAATTAAACGGCCTTCCCATAACAAGAAAATTGTGATATAATATATAATTGCATTAGAAGGATCTAAAGAATATTGTGTCATTTAGTTACAACTCTACATAAATAAACGCTGTACGATATAAAGCTATTTAGGGCAAGTGTTGGCAAAAATAGCAAGAGAAATGTAAGCAAGTAAATATATAATAAGCGAATCTAAAGTGAACAATTTTTCTGAACAAATTTATTTAAAACCAAGTAAGAACACTAAATTTGGCTTGGGCCAAATCTTAAATGCCCTACACCTCCATACTATAAGAACAATGGGCGTGGCAATTAGATGATTACGCCCTGTAGCAGTGTAAGTAATAACTATCAACTTAGATAGCAGATTCTGGGCAACAAAGAGTTTTTGTCAATTGTGGGCGTGTCCATCATCGATGTCTGCCCTAATTATAAATGTGTGTACCAAATTTCAACTTCATAGGTACATTGTTGTTTTTGTGAGAGATGTTGACTGTGGGCGTGGCACTTGGCCGATTATACAAATTTCAGCTCGATATCTTAAAATATATGATTGAGAGATTTCCAACAGCAGATATACGGACACACAGATGAACATGTCTAGATAATGATGATGCTGAATATATATACTTTGTAGGGTCTCCGAGGCTTTCTTATGGGTGTTGCGAACATTATAGCAAACTTAGTATACCCTCAACGCTGAAGAGTGGTGGAGGGTATAAAAAGACTATCTATATTACCATAAGGGCAAGTAGCAGTTAGCAAATATAAACATATGTGTATACATTAAGGCGGTTGAACTCTAGCTTCAAACGTTCAACGAAGTAAGTTGGATAAAATCTTGAGTCTTTTTTCTCTGTTTAATTCATCCATGGCAATATTTCTAATCTAATTAACCGCCAATTTAATAACAGGGTTATGTTAAATATTATGACTTGCTTAAGTTTAAAAAAAAATTTACGAAAGTAATGAACATATTTGAGAATGCATTTATGACACATTAAAGCACGGCAATGAATCTTAATTGTCAATTGAAACAAAAAAACTAGTTTATTGTAGACGGCCAGTCTTGGGGGCAGAGCATAGAACAGGCTATGAACGTCACTTTTTTACAATAAACATATTGTGTACCAACGTGTAACTACATACATATGTGCGTATATTCATTTTTTCATTTTCTTCTTTAGTTTAGTCCGGGCTTCTCGCTTCCGATTCAATACAAAACTTTGTATTTCTTCTTAATTGTCGTTGTTATTGATGTGGTTTTCCCTCTTGTTTACCATTTATTGAATACTTGTTTCACTATCTTGTACTTGCATTATATCTCTTATTTTGTCTTCTTGTTTGTATAGCATTTTACATAATAAATCTCTGTAAATGTAAAAACACGTATGCGTTTGAATGTTCGTTATCTAATTTTTTTTCAACATTGCAACGTAGATGAAATTGTACTATTCATACTCACTTCCATGGGGGCATACTATGTTTGTCATTCAACTACTAGATGAAGGCCTCGGAGACCACAAAAAAATATGTATATGCCATCCACAATAGACTAGAGCCATAACATTTGGCTCGCGAGTTCGATACCTACAACATTCCAACCCGTTAATGGGATGGTGGTCGGCATGGTGTATGCATTTATAAAAGACATCTCCTATATTAGGCGTATGCCAAATGTAGTATTCCCAAGATCTCTTCCAAACAGTAAATTACAGGAAAACTATTTCGTAGGAACAGTTCTTCACAGGTTTATGAACAACAACCTCAGAACAGCGCAAGTTAATCGAAATCACCGCGCGCGCGTACATTAACTGATCAGGCCCAGTTTTACAAGTTTGTTCCAGACATAAAGGAGAACTGCTCGTTCTAAATTTCATAAGTTCATAGGAGGGTATGGAGGGTATAAAAAAACACAAATATTCTTTTTAATATATCTCCCGAAATTTTGGTCAAATTTTCTCCATTCATGTACCGTTAGAATCTTAACAAAGAGTATTAATTTAGTGTTTTTTTAAATCAAAATTTTCTTTACTGGAATCGAAATGTAAAGTCTAGTCTAGCATGCTCCTTCGTGGTACTTATAAACTCAAAACCAATGTGCCTCCATATTATTATGATGGGGAGTACAAAAGGGGGGCGCAAATATGTAATGTAGGAGGAGGTATTTCAAATTTGATTTATGTCAAATATAGCTTTCTAGTTGTACTCTATGTACTATTTTTTTTTATACCCTACACCACATGTGGTAGTTACCCCCGAAACGGTAAATGTCACACCCACCTTCCGATCGATTCCGAATCAAAATCTAAAACGATTTAACCAAGTCTATCTGTCTGTCCATATAATATTATACGCAAGCTATAGGTCGCATTTTTTGAGATAGTTCGATGAAATTTGATACAAGGGCCATTGAAAATAGACCGTAAGGGACTATTTTTAGGATACCACTTCACATAAGGTCTTATTATAATGTAAATCTTTATATGACAAAAAATTGTAATTCTTAATATTTTTAGACACAAATGGGTAAAGAATAGTCAATTGGTTTAAAATTTGGCTACGTCAAATTTTGGATCCGATCAGACCATTTTTAGAACCCCTATCCATATAATGGTATTTCACGAAGAGACTTACAAGGCAGCGACACAACTAAACTAATTGTAGCATAATTTAAAACCTAAAATAAATGGTCGAACTTGACCGACTATCATATTTTTACTTTTTACATTCAATGTCTTCTACAGTTTGTTATAGGTGTACAGCTGAAATAAAAGGTGTGAATGAGAGTTAGTCATCAGTATTGCACTCATTACTAAGTTTGCATAAATTTTGGTTTCCATTATTTATTATGATCTATGCCTTAATCTCTAAGTCTCCAAAAGTAAATCGTCATAACTAATGGTGTCTAGAGACGATGCAATCGTGCAATATCGAGGATTCGCGACGAATATTCAAAGTTGTGCAGCAACAAAGATCAGCTCCGCCTGGATATGGTATGAGCAACGTAAAATCAAGCGTTTCATCAGCTGCTTACGATCCTTTAAATGCCTCAATTATACAAATAAGTGGTTTCGGACATGGGACTATAATGACGGAACCGGAACAAACATACGTATTTCCGGGACCAGATGGCAGGGGTGTTGGAGGCGGCGGTTTCGGTAGTACCTTAACGGGTTTACCAGGAGTGGCTATAATAAATCCCACTATACGTACATTAGCAACTGTAGGTAGCACCCGAGGTCATTCACGTTCTGTAAGTCATGGTGGTGGGGCCATTCTTGGACCCAATGGACGACTTATGAAATCTGCCTTAAAAGGCCATCAACGGGCTTTTTCCCAAGGTCAAATTATTGACATACCTGGATCAACTATAACAACAACAACAACACCGCGAGGTCACAGTCGTGTTGGTTCCAAAACCGACTTTATCTTACCTCCTGGCCATAAAGACGAAAACGAAACACGTGAATTTGGAGTTACGGGTCCTTCTGCTACCGTCGGTCGCGGTCATTCACGGCAAGCGTCACGTTCGGAATCAATATATACATTGCGTCGATCGGAGACTCCGCCATGGTGGAAACGAATAGGCATTTGTCCGAATGAAAATTTCGAAGAACGTAGTTATCGCGTGGTGGTGCCAAACCATACTGTCCCACCCAAAACCCCGAACCGTGATCATCCTAATGGCAAATTTGTGGGCAATAAAATACGCACCACCAAATACACACTACTATCCTTCGTTCCGAAGAACTTGCTCGAACAATTTCACCGCGTCGCCAACTTATATTTTATTTTCATTGTTTTGTTAAATTGGTTTCCGGCAATTAATGCATTTGGTAAAGAAGTAGCGATGATCCCAGTGCTCTTCGTATTGGGTGTTACAGCCATCAAAGACCTGTTCGAGGATCGTCGACGGCGTTATTCAGATAAACGAATAAATAACAGCACCTGCCGAGTATACGATGGGTAAGTCTCTTTTAAAGCGCAACGCAATATATGTAGTGATAGGTTGTACAATATCAGGTGTAAAGTATTAAATGAAAAACAAGTGGGATGTAGAATACCCATCACTATTTATCTCTTCCAAATAATATTTCAAATTTACTACTCATGCATTATGAAATTGTTCTATTTAAATGATCATCCATTCTCTTCATCTTCTATTTAATTTAATATATCTTCCGAAAGTTGGGTGCAATTTCTATTATTCATATACCGTTGGAATCTAAGAATAGAGTGCTAATTTCGGAATTTCCTCTGCAATCGAAAATTACTTTAGTGGAATCATAGCTCAGCATGTTGAACTTTTCAAAGTTGTTTAAAAAATATTAAGAATTGCGATTTTTTGTCAATATAAAGACTTCCATTATAATTATAATAGGACGTTGTATGTAGAGGGGTTCTAAAAATTATCTAATTCGGTGCATTTTCAAATTTCATCGAAATATTTCAAAAAGTTGACTTAGGAACTTGAAATTTGGTATTCATATCTATAGTTATTACATCCATCGATATGTCGAAAAATGGGCGTGGTCGGCTAATAGAATAGATTGACAAAAACATTTATATCTGCCACAAAAATTGATCTATGAACTTGAAATTTGATTATCCCATTAATGGATGTGCCGAAAATGGGTATGGTTGGATAACAGACATTCCCACAATTTACAAAAAATCGTATTCACCATAAAACTAATTTAGTTTTTTTTACTTGTTTTTCCATATTTTCAATAAACGAATATACTGACCGACAGACAGGCGTACCTAGGTTGATTCAGTATTCGATGTTGAATATATTATAGATTAAATTAACTAATATATATATATATATATATCTTGATACCTCCAACCTCTGGGAAAAAGAGATCTTTCAAAAATTCTGTAAACAAAGTCAAAATCATACAAATTCAATTATCAGTACAATATGTATGTGTCGCGCGTACGTGTTAGATACTGATAGGACAACTAGATGGTGATATATGTACGAGGTGTGTTCAAAAAGTAACGAGAATTTTTAAATTTCGCGGGTTTGGAGAGAGAGTTTTTTATTATGTTGGTACACATGCCCCTGAAGTACGATAAAATTTTCAGCAATATTCATTGTTTACTTTTTAAGTGGCAGCCGCTAACGTGAGACGTGTTTTTCGAGCTCGGCGATTTTCGTTAGTGAAAAAAATTGGATCAAAGAACCTGCATTAAATTTTGCTAAAAAATGAAATAAAGTGTAGTGAAGTTTGTAAAATGTTAACAAAGGCATATGGTGAGTCTGCTATGAGTAAAGCAAGGATTTACGAGTGGTATAAGCGTTTCCAAGATGGCCGCGAAAACGTTGAAGATGACGAACGACCCGGACGCCCAAGCACATCAACAACTGATGAAAACGTGAAAAAAGTGAAAGAAATGGTTATGAACGATCGCCGAATCACAATCAGAGAAGTCGCTGATGATGTTGGCATATCAGTTGGATCATGCCATCAAATTTTTTCGGATGTTTTGGGTATGAAACGTGTGGCAGCAAAATTCGGTCCAAAATTGTTGAATTTCGAACAAAAACAGTGGCGAATGGAAGTTGCTCAGGAGTCGGTAAATGAAGTTAATAACGATGCAGAACTACTAAAACGTGTTATAACAGGTGACGAAACATGGGTTTACGGATATGATGTCGAAACTAAGGCTCAATCGATCCAGTGGAGGCATTCTGGATCGCCAAGACCAAAAAAGGCTCGACAAGTGCGGTCAAATGTGAAGGTTATGCTCACTGTGTTCTTCGATTTTAATGGCATAGTGCATCATGAATTCTTGCCACAAGGTCAAACAATCAATAAGGAGTACTACCTACAAGTTCAACGCCGTTTGCGTGAAGCAATCCGAAAGAAACGCCCGGATTTGTGGCAAAACAATTCATGGCTTTTGCACCACGATAATGCACCTGCTCACACTTCATTGCTTGTTCGTGAATTTTTGGCCAAAAACAAAACTCCATATTCGCCAGATATGGCTCCGTGTGACTTTTTTCTATTTCCAAAAATAAAGAGAACATTAAAAGGCCGTCGTTTTACAAGCATAGATGACATTAAAAGCGAATCGCTGAAAGAGCTAAAAGCTATTACAAAGATCGAGTTTCAAAAGTGTTTCGAGGATTGGAAAAAGCGTTGGCACAAGTGTATTATATCCGAGGGTGATTACTTTGAAGGGGACAAAATAGATATTGATGAATAAATAAATATTTTTTTCATAAAACAAAAATTCTCGTTATTTTTTGAACACACCTCGTATATTGAATAACTACTTCGTCATATTGGGAAAATATGAAAAAAAATATGACATTTTTATTCGTTACAAATAATAATCATATTATATTTTTGCGAGTTACGAAACCGATTAAGACCGATTATACTACAGGTGGAGTAGGAGTTCAAAATTAATTATTTGATCTAAAAATAGTGTTTAAATATTTGCATATATCAAGAATAGGTCAATAACCAAAAAGCTTATGATGCTATACGAGTACGTCCATATATAAAAATAAACAACAATAAACAAAGCTCTCTTATTTTTAAACGCGTAAAAAGGAAATAAACTTGTGTTTTGACGATTACTTATAATAGAATTGATAATTCACAGAAGTACGCACCTGCAGTGAAAACCAACAACATAAAATTATAAATTAATAAACAACAAATGAGAAAAGATGTATTTGGCTCAGACCAAATCTTGAATTCTCCCCACATTGGTATAAATTGAAATTGATTTTTCGCGGTGTTCGATATACAAGATTTCGTACACGCTCTTTCTTTTTGATTTTGTACCCACCATTGTAATGATATGGGGAAGGAGACAAGACACACCCCCAAAAGTATAAACATTCTTAATCAGCATCAATAGCTGAGCTAGTCTAAATATTTCGATATTCGTCAAGCAAATTTGATTTAAAAAAAAAAAAACGAATTTAGTCCTTTTTTTTGAACATTACATAGGTATGAAATTTAGCTTAGGCCAAATCTTAAATACCCTCCATTTCTAGATGACGGTATATTAAGTTTGTGCTTCCGTATGCAACACCCAGAAGGAGACGTCAATGACCTTCAAAATATATATTTTCTTCATGAACATTAAAAGCCTAACCAATATAGACAATTGTGTCCGTGTGTCCGTGTGTCCGTCTGTTCTCACGGGCGTAAATTTTGAGATATTGATCTGAAATTTTGTACAGACACTCAGATCGCTATATAAAATGGTCAAAATCGGTCAAGAGCCATGCCTACAATCGTCAAAAATCTGAACTTGAAAATTTAGTTTTCTTACTTGTTTTCTATTATAGTGAGACGGAACGCTACAAGCGAGTTAAGTGGCAGGATGTTCGAGTTGGTGATATAGTACACTTATCAAATAATGAAACAGTACCTGCTGATATGCTGCTTCTACGCACTAGTGACTCCCATGGGGTCTGCTACATTGACACTTGTGATTTAGATGGTGAAACAAATCTCAAGCGAAGAGAGGTAAGTGTTCAATTGAATCTTGAAACGTACCACAGTATCTTTTCTGAATAATTACCGATCGATTATGGTGGTGCTTGGTGGTTGTAGGTGGTGGGCGGATTCAGCGAAAAACAAAATGTATTTACACCAAATAAATTTATAAGTCGTGTGGAGGCAGAAGCTCCCACTACTAAACTGTATCGTTTTCATGGGGCCTTAATTCATCCATCTGGTGAGCGAGTTCCAATATCAACTGAATGTTTATTATTAAGAGAAAGTAGACTTAAGGTATGATATTTAGATGTTCGTCTATAGATTTTATTCGTTTCTGTCTGTAGCTGTGAATTTTTTAGAACACTGATTTTGTGGAAGGCATTGTTGTTTATGCTGGACATGAAACCAAGGCAATGTTGAATAATAGTGGGCCGCGCTACAAACGCTCCCAAGTTGAGCAACAAATGAATATTGATGTTATATGGTAAGGCGAACATTTCATTTATATCATTTTTCATTTATATCATTTTATATTCTTCCAATTAAGGTGTGTGATAATATTGCTAATTTTATGTGTTATTGGTGCCGTGGGTTGCAAAATGTGGCTTAGCTCTTTTCATAAATTTCCTGTACCTTATTTACCATTTGAAGTAGATCCAAACTATGAGGGCCTTTTGACCTTCTGGACTTATATTATTATACTACAAGTTATGATTCCTTTATCATTATACGTTACCATAGAATTGTGTAAGATTCTTCAAGTCTTTCACATACACAATAACATCGATCTGTACGATCATGATACAAATAAAAAGACCGAATGTCGAGCTATGAATATAACGGAAGAATTGGGACAAATACAGCACATATTTTCGGATAAGACCGGAACGTTAACTGAAAACAAAATGTTATTTCGTCGTTGTGTAATTAACGGCCGTGACTATAATCATCCACCAAATGAAATTGAAAAGTTTTGCACAAAATCCGGTTCTCCAGCTCCGCCCTTGGTGCTTAACACAAGTCTGCTAAATGATTTAGCCCATTCGGCAAATCCAGCATCGCATACTGCACAAAATTCACAGCGAATACAAGAGTTTTTAGTCGTCCTGGCAGTGTGCAATACAGTGGTAGTGAGTGCAACGCCGCATCGAGATCTAATGAATGCCAGCGGTATTATTGAGGTGCAAAGTAACAATGCATCTCAAGTGGGCGACTCTTCTCTAACAATAAATGGTAAATTTATCGAAAAACTAGAAACTTGCAATATAAAAAAGTATTCACTATTCAGCAGCTGCAGCCCAAAACAATAAGTTGGCACTCGCATCGGTACCCGCGATACCAATCGATCGTTATATTCGCTTAACGGAATCGCGTTCAATCACACCCTCACCACCGCCTAATTTAAATTTTGGCATAACCAACCAAACGCATGTACCATCGCTGTCGCCGATAAGCAGCTCAGCAGAGACGACACCCACTTCAGAGTCACCCCCCATGAAAATGAAGGAGATCTCACAAGGTATCTCGCCGACGGGAAAGGCAAAGGCTGCACTTAATTCGAAAATATCTACTTTGACCACTTTCCTGAATGTTCGCACTCAGGCTAAGCGTTTAGCCAGCAAATTGCAGTAGGTAATCTGTTGGTATAACGGTGAATATTTTATAAAAGTAGCTTTTCCTTTATATCCCCACCTCTGATCAGACAGCAAAAGACCAATCAAACATATCACATGATTGATGGACGTCCTCTGTACGAAGCAGAAAGTCCCGATGAGTTGGCGTTAGTCAATGCTGCATATAGTTACGATTGCTGTCTTATCAGTCGTAGTCCTCAACATATCCTTGTTAGTGTGCCCCATGTCGGTCTGGTAGAGTATGAAGTATTAAAAATATTACCGTTCGACTCTACGCGAAAGTGCATGTCGATAGTTGTCCGTCGTTCCGGCACTCAAGACATTACTCTCTATACAAAGGGTGCTGATGCTTCAATAATGCCCGTTTTGGCTCCCTGCTCACCAAACTCTCCAGAGGGCCTTATACGTGATAAAACACAACAACAGTTAGATCGCTATGCTCGTGAAGGTTTACGAATTCTGGTGATGGGGAAACGTCATATAAAAACATCAGAGTATACAGACTGGTGGACTAGGCATCAGGAAATTGAAATGTCGCTAGATAACAGGGAGCGCCGTTTGCGTGATTCTTTTGCCAAATTAGAGAGTAATCTAATTTTATTGGGGGCCACAGGAATAGAGGACCGTCTGCAGGATGGCGTTCCCGAGACTATTGCATCCCTGTTATCTGCCGGTATATCAGTTTGGGTATTAACGGGCGATAAACTCGAAACAGCTATCAATATTGCTTACTCAGCTAAATTGTTTACACAACAAATGGAATTAATCAGGTACGTTGATCCATTCAATTGTTGCCACACAGCGTTCTCATAACTATTGAATTTTGGTAAAATTAGGTTAACAGCACGTTCTCGGGATGCTGCTGAAGCGGCTATCAACTTTTATTTAAATGAAATGGAAACTGCCAAAACTACAACTTATCAAACAAACACACGCTTAAAACCTCGCGCTCTTGTCGTGGATGGCAAAACTTTAACATTTATTTTGGACTTACGATCGAACTTGATACGACCGTTTTTAAAACTGTCAAAAAACTGTGCGTCGGTCTTGTGTTGTCGGTCCACACCATTACAAAAAGCATATCTGGTGAAGATAGTGAAGGAGGAATTGCGGTTGTGCACGCTGGCAATCGGTGATGGAGCCAACGACGTGTCCATGATACAGGTGGGCACAATTACAGTTATTTTCGATTCAAAGCAATAATATTGCTTTTGATTCAGATGGCCGACGTTGGTGTGGGCATTTCAGGTCAAGAGGGAACTCAGGCGGTTATGGCGGCCGACTTTGCACTCGCTCGTTTTCGTTACTTGGAACGTTTACTAATTAATCACGGATATTGGTGTTATGACAGGTTATCGCGTATGATTCTATACTTTTTCTATAAAAACGCGGTAAGTTGAATTCATTTCATTTTTTTTTTCATCTTTTTTTGCTACTTTAACGATTTCTCTGCCCATGTGACAGGCATTTGTATTTCTTATATTTTGGTATCAGCTGTATTGTGGCTTTTCGGGATCGGTAATGATAGATCAAATGTATTTAATGTTGTACAATTTGGTTTTTACCTCCCTGCCACCATTGGCCATTGGTGTCTACGATAAGAGAGTCCCCGAAGATTTACTTCTCAGGCATCCGCACCTGTACAAAAACGTAAATATGCTTGATTTACTGCCGAATACTAATACTAATAATATACGGTTTATATGTGTTTTGATAAATAGGGCCGCCTGGGAGTTGCCTACAAGCCGCATGATTTCTGGGTAGTTTTGTTGGAATCATTGTATCAAAGCTTGGTAGTATTTTTTGTAGCCTTATCTGCGTATGCTGACAGCGATGTTGGGATATGGGAATTCGGTGCCACCATAACAGCCTCCTGTCTGTATACAAACTTACTTTATGGTGCGATTGAAATACGTTCTTGGGTGAGTTTTTGTTGCTACCTTTGGTGGACATGTGTTTGCATTAATTAAAACTTAATTATTTACTCTTGCTTTCAATTTTGTTTACGTTTTTCGTTTTCGTTAATTTTTAATATATTTAATCACAACAGACAATCCTTCACGTGCTTTCGATAGTCCTTAGCTTAGGTTCCTTTTATCTGTTTTCAATCGTCTACAATTCCATGTGTGTCAATTGCTTTGGCCTTCCTTCCAGCTATTGGGTGATATTTCGTTGTTTCGCTTCCGCCATACATTGGTTGGTGATTGTTTTGTCATCGACGGTTGCTATATTGCCGCGGTAAGTAATTACCCACAAACGGTACTTAATTATTTTCTATATATTGTCCACAAGTATAAGTTGGTGCGCGTCATATTTTCGTTTAAATTTTTAATTGGATTTATTTGTTGTTCTCGTTTCAGTCTGCTCTTCACCACATTGAAAAGGTCGCTATGTCCTGACGACAGCACAAAAATTTTATTACAAAGCAAGCGTGCTCACGGCAGAGGTGAGGGTTTGTTAGTTACTTGGTCAAGGTCAACATCTGCTTCATCAATTTATAGGTAAAGGACACACAACTAACAGTGCCATTAATATCAATGAATTGCTAATACACCAACAACAACGCAATCATACTTTAACAACATAACGTTCATAACGGTGCTTTCACACAGTATTCCCCTAACTCAAACCATTCCATTTTCTCTGTTTCTCTGTTGAACGTAATTACCTCCTTATCCTTTGTTACAAAATCATTCCATTATATATGAAATTGTAAATTTTATTTTTATTTGCACGTCCCTGGTTATCTGGTGGCTGTTCATTTTGTATGCATGCAATGGTCATTTTATTAGTTGTGTGTTTTTTATTTTGTTCCATTTTATGTTTATTTATAATTATTTAATCATTATTTAATTTATGTACTTGCTAGATGAAATGGTCTTTAGCTTCTTCCTTTTCACTAATGGAGAAATTCACTTTTTGGCTTAAAGCTTAATTTACATGCGGTAACAGGAGGGTTTATTAAGTTTGCAAACCCTGAATGGAAAATGCCGCACTCACCTTCAATTATACCGTCCGTCTAAAATGTTTGTGGCTTGTCTGTCCGCTACATAGATTTGTGCATAAGCTACACGTGGCATTTTTTGAAATATTTCAATGAAATTTGTAAAGGGTCGAGCATGCACTTTTGAAAATGAAAAAACTTGGAGAAGCATAGTTAATTATGTTAATTAAGTATGAAGCATTATACCCTAGGATAAGTTAATAATGTACTAACCCTATGGGACCATTTTTGCAATCCTCTCTATATAAATATTTCTCACAAATTAATCTCGTATGGAGGAAAAAAGTAAAAGTAATCTGATTAAGTCCTGTAATGCATGTGCATGTTAGAGGTGTCAAATTCCACGTCGCCCGCATGTTACCCGATCCCCCGATCCATTTTTGGGCACATTGAATATACAGATATATTTTTGTGAATTTAAATTGTGATCTGCGTACAATATCTCAGCTAAATATCTGAAAATTTACGATCGTGGGCGTTTCAGTAATAGACGGACACACGGACGGACATGTTGATGCTCACCATCTCCGACTCTTCCGTCTGGGTATTGCAAAGTAAACCAATACTATTTTTAGAAAAAAATCATAAATCACGCTCTAGTTGACTTTACCAACGGTTTTCTTTCTTAATCACTATACCCTGCACCACCCTGTGGAAAGGGGTTTATTAAGTTTTTGCGGTTGCCTGTAACTCCGATCATCTTCAATTATACCGATCGATTCAAAATCAAAATCTGAATTGATTTAATCATGTCCCTCTGTATGTCCATATAAATTTGTGGCTAATCTACAGGTTGTAATTTTTGAAATATTTCGATGACCAAAAAAGAACCTTATTTGCTGTGTACTGAACTGGACCATTTTTAGAACCCCTTTCTATATAATGATATATCACAAAGTGACATATATGGCACCGAACAACCGATGAAAATCTATTTATTTACTACAAAAAATTTGGGATCAAGTTGAAAATTGTTCACTCTATAAACACTAATGAAACACACGTATAATTATGCAAATAATTTATACAATATTAGAAGTTGTCACGCCCACTATAGTGGAAATGATGGCGGCTATTTAAGTTTCAGTCTATGCCAAATTCAAATTTTTACTTGTGAATTTATTTTAATCAAATCAAACGATTGCTTGTAAGGATAAAAATGAGAAAGTGGCGATAATTCTTGAACAAAGTTATATTAAAATTGCTAAATAAATATGATGCATTATATACCAAGTGAAAGCTTACAAGTTCTAGTGCAGACCTAGACCTTATTATTATTAGATGTTATTTTCTTTAAAATCATTTAAAATATTAAATTATGCGAGACTTTATATATATTTGAAGCCGAGGGCCGAACGCCAAAAACTGAGAGACTCCTCTCTAGTTTTGAGTGAATAGAGAGCAATATAAGAATACAAGTCTACTTCTTCTTTCTTTCTCATTACAGAATCACCGATTATGGGTCTAAGAATCAAATTATAACATCAATTGCCTGATCAAGCAAGAACACTTTTTATATATAAAATTTTATAAGCACCATCCAGCCATTCATTATGTTTTGAAAAAATCCTTGTTACACGTAAACATTAGCGTACTTCAACAAAAGGAGAAGATATTATTATATAGTTCAATTTGTCAACATGTGCTGCCTTCAAATACTAGGATATATGGGAATGCATTTTTTTTAAAGCGTATGATTTTTTGTGCATTTTGTATTCAATTTTATTTATTTATTCAGCTTTCATTTTTTTTGTGTATTATGTTTTCTTAGAATTATCATAATTATAAGTGAAATAAGTAAAAAACTAAATTTGGCTTAAGCCAAATGACCTTTACGTACGGCCAACAAACGGCTAACTTGGGAGGTAAATAAATGATGACGCTGTCTACGTATAGTCTTGAAAGTCGGATTTTGCTTTGGATACGATTTAACTATAAATTGTGGACTTGTCTGTAATCCGAGTACGTTTTACATATTTGACACATTGATGGATAAGGAAATTATACATACGTACAAGCAAAGGTCCATTTTGTAGGGCGTGACTCTTGATCGATTGTGTCTGTACAAAATTTCAGCTCAATACCTCAAAAGTCTTTTTGTGTATCAAGTGCCTGCAAGTGCATACATATTATAGAAATGTGAGAACGTTATTCATTCATTCATATTATGCCGTAACGAAGAATATTTTTTAAAATCAACAATTGCTTTCAAAAAGTCTGTACACACAGTTCATTGCACATGAACGTTTTTTATACGTTAGTAGTTAATGGATTTAATAATTAGTAATAATGCCAAGTTTTTTATAACATTATATACATCATTTTATGCACAAGCTGTTGTGCATACAGGTGCATCATATTTTGGGGAATAGTTCGACTGTACTTTTGCCCGACTCCCCCCCCCCTCACCCTCTCACTTGTACTTATAATTTATACTTAATTTAGTTGTAGTGAATGGTACACGTGCATATCTGTTAGAAGTAATTGTAATTACGTTGTAAGATTGATTTATTAATTATTGATTATATGAATGCCATGACTTTGTAATTATTTTTTGTTTTTTTAATTTTCTAGTATAATGCTTTCAATACATATACATACCTACAAACAGACTTTAATCAAAATTTGTTGAAATGGGTGAAACAAATAAAAACTCGTAGATAATTGAAAAACCGCTACACAAGACTATGCAATACCAAGATTGTTTTAATTATAAGTTGTTAGGCCAACACTTGAGTACTCACCACCGATGTCAAGTTTAAACTCTTTGCCTTTTACACTTTATGCTCTTTAAAGGTTAAAATTCTTTGCATCTTTGCAATGTGAGCGAAATTTTTATTTTTGCTAGCAAAAGAATGATTTTCATACACAAAGGCAGACACACAGGCGAACATATTGACATAGATGGAGAGAATTAAAAGAAGTCATAGTTACCTTAAATTGTAATAAGAAAACACTCGTTCATTAGGTGGAGGGTATAGTTACATTATATGCTTAATTAAGCAACAATAAGAATAATTAATTGTAGTACGAAATAATTAAAGAGGCTGTGATTGTACACTCACTTGATGTACTCGTAACAAAATATTGTATGTAATATATGTTTAAAATAAACTAAATGATATAAATTATTTTAATATTAAGATAATAAGTGAAAAACATTCGTATTTAGAAAACAATTATAAAACAAGAATTTTTAAACGAAATAAAATATATCACAAAATGCTATTAAGAGCAGAATACAATGCAAAAACAGAAAGAAAAAAAATTAAAATAAAAACTGGATTTAATTTCATTTCATTGTTTATATAATTAATGTTACGTTTTATATTTAGAAAAGGAAGCCTAATGAGACAAAAAAACTAATTACACTAATCGTTTTAACAATTTCTTTGTAATACATCATGTAGAGTTTAATACAATCAACAACAATCATTTGTTATAAATTCTATAATGAATAAATAAAAAAAAAAAATAATGCGCGTGTAAATGATAATAAGGGGCATTTTTCTTCCATCATTTCCATCATTTCCATCATTTGCAGTGCTGGGTTTTAATATTAATTGTTATGGATGTTGTGTCCATTTACTTATGCTGTCTCCTTTACTTTCATTAAAAATAATTTATTATATAATTATATAAAAATTAATGTAGAACAATATGATGAGACCGCTTTGGTTGATGTATTCATTTGCGGTAAACTTGGGTTTGGAGTTCAACAGTACACTGCTTAGAACGTTTGTAGAGAGCAGCATATAGTGTCGTGCTATTTTTTTTCTATTTCTTTAAAGGTCTCTTCATAGAGTCTTCAAACCTTTCAGCTTGGCGGTTACATTTGGATGAAAGTGTGTTGTTTTGGACTTCCCCATTCTACGTTGTTTGCACCCAAATGGAAATGCTCCTAAGTCACCTTTTAAGGATTGTGGAAAGGTTCACAAAAATTGTTTAGTAGTTTGATTGTAAAGAAAGTTGCTGTACAGCAGTGGTTTCATTAATAACCGGATATTTTGTATAAGCATCTATTGTTTCTTAATGGACCAGGGTAACCTATGTGAACTCTTTACGTGTTGCTATGTACCAAGAACTGACTCTAGCTTTCATTGAGTTTTCTGACACATATTTGACGTTTGTCTCCATCTTCCATCAATGGCTATGATATCTTTTACGATTCGGCTTCGCATAAGGTTGGCGGAATTACGATTCGAGTATTAAATGTTGAGCATTCATTGACACATGCGCTATTACCTGTTGTAGGGTGTCATCAAATTTTGTACCTTTAACTATCTTTGTATGTGATTGATTTAGTTCAGTTACCATGTCGTGCTCTAAGGTTATAAATGCTATGATGACTTCATCGGAATCTTTCTCATGAGATTTTATCAACCTACATAACCTGCTTCATGGTCGTTCAAAATCGTTTATGTTAGTGTTTTTTTTTTTATGTCAAAGTCGTACTCCAACAGAAATAATCCCCATCGTTGTAGGCAGTTCGGGTTGTTTACCGAGATACCGAGCTTGAATCAAATATTAAAAATAATGCTTCGGGATGTGTTTGTAAGGTAAACTCTCTCTTTCGAATTATACGATATGAAGTTATTGAACAGTAAAGATTAGTACGAGCCCTCCTTCTCAATTTCGCTGCAATTCTTTGCCCAGGGTGTCAAATCTCTTGATACGTCTTGATACCCTTTCATGCTGTTATCTGGAAACAATGGCACGATTGAATGTTTAGGCAGATTCCAACTATATTGTGTTAGAAGTAACTCTAATGACAAAGAAAACTATTTTGTTTCTTTACTACGTTGGTAGAAACAGATCAGTAGTCCACTTATGCCTGAACGGCGTTGAGTCCTCTTGTATTGAAATAAGCCTTTGTTCATGTTTACAGCAAGTAGCTCCTTGCAGTCATCCTACACTTTGACTTTAAGGTGGGCGTCCAGATGTGTAAACATTTTGCGAATATATCTTCATTTCATTCAGTATAAGTAAAATTGATTGGAATTAATTTTGAACGTTTTACTTTCATATTCAATTACAAAAATTGCCGGTCAGCAAAGCGTTAATAAAGTCGGAAGATATTCATTTTATTAAAGAAACAACTTCTCTCCTACACTACAATTCGTATAATTCGTCGGTGTGCTCTGTAAAAATCTTATCCAATTTGTTTGAAAAACTATTCATATTTCAAATTTCGTCTCATCAGAATATTATTCATATTATATGGAAATAATGAAGAATTAGTTAAAGAAGAGTGTTACGCGTATATACGTTAAAGATTTCTATAAATTTCTGTAATTAGTGTCGCATCCGGGAGCGATACATTAATTGATACAACCGGTACAGTTCAATAGAATAAATAAATGAATAAAATAGTTGTTATACGTACGAAATTTTATTATAAAAATATTTACACCAACAACTGCAACATAACAAAATTAAAATTTAAATTATTCAACGTTATACAAATTTTAATACATATTCATTAACGCAATTTAAACTATAAAATAGGCTTTAAAGTTGGATTTATCGATTTAAAATTTTGTAGTTAAGTGGGGTATGAACGTTTCTTTGACAGCACTTTTTAATAAGGCATTAATAAATGAATTCCAATTAATATATGCGTTAAATAAAATCCGCACCCACATCTACACATATATTATATACAGTGTTTTGAATATTATTCTTTTGTCATAGTTTGAGTGGTAATTGATGAGTTTGTTCGTGAGGAGCTGCCGAAATTTTTGTTGGTTAAAAAATCATATTCCTTCTCACAGGTACAATCTAACATTTGTATTATATCATGATTAACTAGTTGGAGAGTACTCGAAGGATCTTTTTGTAGTTTCAAGGCGATTGATTCCCGCAAAAGTTTCTCAATGAATCGCTGCAGGCAACTGGCTAAAACAGTCAAAGCGGCAGGATACCAGATTTCCGAATCCAATTCTTCTGGTTGTAAGTTGAGACGTAAATCTTTACAAATATTCAACACCAGTTGACATTCACTTTTAAGCCGGCTTGGCGGAGTCATGTACGTTAAGCATTTATTTAATATTCTTTTGCTAGCAAGCAGAGGTGCTTTTAATGGCCTTACAGATCTTTGCATTGAATTATTCGCCACCACACCGACGACATCAACAACTTCTCCGACAATATTGTGGGGCTCACGATCCATTACAATTTGCCATACTTTGTTTAACCATTTTTTCAATTTCATTGGTTCGGCTAGGGTGCAACATTTTGTATTCGGAGTGTCCTCGTTGAGTTTGTGTTTCACTATAGTTGAAAAGTGCGATGCGTGATCTAATTTAGATTTAATTTTCATTGCAGGTGTGTAGAGGTGCTGGCGAGCGAATAAGACAACTTCCCGCGTAGACCATAAAACATCTCCATTCTTTTTCTGCAATTCCCGCAAACCTTTATGGCTATGTAGTAAAGTTGATACATTTTTAGCACGCATCCATTCACAAACACGTTGTTTTAAGGCTGGTAATGTTTGGAATTCTGCCTCTGAGGGGGCGAGTGGTAAGTGGTGCAACAAATACTCAACAGCTGAGCGAACGCTGGTAATGTTTTGTTTTGGAAAATTCTTCTCTAATTGCAAGCGTTTCAATTGGTGCACTTCAGTCATATCCAGCTCCTTGGGGGATATTGGTGGTAGTGGCACAGTTGCAGTTACCACCCTTGGTTTAGGTATATAGTTGTGATCGTCGGCTATCGTACCTTGGGCTTCTTTCTGTAGTTGCATTTGCTTCTGCTTTAATAAACTGATCTGCGGCTTTAGTAATGAGACTTGCTTCTTTTGCTGCTGCTTCAATTTCATTTGTTGCGGATCAAATATGCACAGTTTGCCTTCTTTATATAAAATACTTCTCGCACATATGGGACTATTTCTTGTTGGTGTTGCTGTGATTGTCGTTACTGGCGCTATCTTGTTTGCGACTTGTGGAGGTCGCAGTTGTTGTTGGTTAAAATTACTGTTCAATACAATTGGGATGGCAACAGGTTTTGGAGAAGACAACGTTGTTGTTATTGTTGTTGTTGTTGTGTCAGTTGTCATACGAATTGCAGGTTTTAGTTGCACAATAGTCGGCTTCATAGTAAAAGTAATTGGACCCACGCCATTTGTTAACTTCGTACCTGCCGCACTGACTGCCTGTTTGGTGTTATTCACTATAAAAACAAAGAGAATAATGTAAACAATTCAGCCTTTTGAAATGTAATCGCATACTTACCGAGACCAACTTTTTTTACACTAAATGGAGTCACATTAAATATTCGTGGAATTGTAGATGATATTGATGTTGTCGGGGTAGAATTGTTAATGTTGATGTTGCTGTTGTTTATCAACATTTGAATGTATTTAACTTGACCTTTGGCGTCCACCATTTGGACCATTTTCTTTTGTAATATTTGTTTCTGGGGTGCACCATTTAGTGTGATAACCGGTTTCAGCATCGTTGCCGCTCTAACCAGAGGTAGAGCATTAACACTGCAAGTGGATGTAACATTTGTTTTAGGACTAGAGGTTTCAGTTAGCGCAGTGCTCTTAGTGATGGGTAGAATGGCTTTTTTAACGGCCGAAACAGATGTAGCGGCTGGCATGAGAATTCGTCCATCTTTTCTTAAAATAATGGAGGAAGCGCGCGTAGTTGGTGCAGGGATAGCACTGACTGTAGGGCAGGATTTTTCTTGTGGTATGCTGCTAAGCATCACGGAGGTTGTATTTGCTGTTGTTGTTTTTATTCCCTCGACATGTTCAGTAATTATTGGTGCCGTTGTATTGGAAATTTCTCCTGCGATTGTTTGCGTCGAAGAGCTGCTTGGGCTCGAATAGTTTGGTACATTTTTATTGTGGTGTGCGCTACAAGTGGAGGATTTTTCGGGACTTGATAACTGTTTTCGATTTACTTCAAGGTCATATTCTACGGTACTTGGATTTTTCAATTTACAAGTCAGGGGTTCAATCGCCCCTATGGTTGGATGAATTTTTTCCACATCGGCACTGACTGGTGTAGCTTCAATTTTATTTAAAAATTCCAACAGATTGTCATCGACCAGCTCGTCCGTTTTAGGTGATAGACATTTCGTATCAACATCAGCATTTTTCTTTTCAATCGTTGATACAGCAGATGATACATTTCCACATCTATTGTTCGCGGTATCCCTTAAATATATTTCCAACAGAGTTTCGGCTCCTAATGTTTGTAGGCCGGTGAGAGTTTTGTCCAATACAATGTTGTGGATTAGTTGGATTGGTTTTTGATGATATTCGGGGTGGAAGAACAACTGAACACGTACAGGAAATTCTCCCCAACCGCGACGTGCCAATTGAAATGGCGGAGAATTTACGTCTATCACATCGTTAGGTCTGTACGATTGATGCAAGTAGAATCGCACTTTTTTTATATAAAGATCCAAGGGATTGTGTGATTCTTTAGCCTGCACATAGACCAGCCACTTGTGCGTAAATGCATGAGATATACGACCTGGTCCCTGTTCTGATCCTAAGTATTTGGAAGTATTCCCCACCACGATTAAATGTTTAATCTTGTTATTCAAACGAGTAGTATTTAACGCTTTGCCTTTTAAGCAAGAATGGGTTTTCTGTATATTTTTTTCGCTCATATAAGGCGTATTCGGATTATTTGTCCCTGCTGTTGCCAATCTCCTTTGAGAAGTAGTTAAAATGTTTGCAGCACTTGGGATGATGGTACTGTTCTCTGGGTCTGTATGATCAATAATAATACCTTGATGACGTATCAGTTTTTGTAGTCTTCTCTCTACCTTTTTATGTATTTCGGTCTTCACTCTTATAGTCTCTTTAGCCTGCTGAGCAGCAGAGCGTTGAGGACAGCTTCGTGGTTTTTTATGAATCAAACGCTTAATTGAAGGATGCAACTGCAACTGGGGTCCCTTATCCTCTCTGTCGAACAGAGTATGAGGTCCTCGTATAACTGCAGCATCTTTTGGTTCTAAAGGTAAATCCTGTTGGCCATAATAGGTAGTCGCGATACTAAACCGCAGCTGGTCTAATAACTTTTTGGCGTCGTCTAAACGTCCCTCTATTGCTTGTAAGTGCTGTTGCTTAATGTTAATTTCTTTCTTAAATTCCCTTTCAAGCGTTACACATATATTGTTTAGACGGATTGATTCGGGTGTGCTAATGCCGCTGGCTTCAATTTCGTTTATGCTGGATTCTTCCCTTCTTCTTTTACATTCAGCCTCCTCTTTTAAGTTTGCTTCCTGCTTATCAGGTGAACTTCTTTGTTTGGGATAATCCGGGTCGTGATATTCTTCTGTATGTTTACGTTTTTGTGGTGACGTTTTAACAGGCATGGCCATGGTATCACATAAGCTAAATTTTAATCCACTCTTTACCAATATAATTGTTTTTTTTTAAAACTTTACATTAAAAAATATAAATTAATCCCTTTAACTACCTACATTTCTATTATTGTAGTGCTATGTGTATGAAACTAACTGTACTAAAAGTGAATGTTGGTAAAAATTTAGCGTATTGGAGTGAAGCCGAATCGAAACGACGAAACTGAATGGGATCACAGAAAACATGCATTGCTACATTTGATTCTGTGCTCTGCTACATTACTGTAATGTACTAAATACACAAATATTTCGCTGCTGCAGTAAAATCATATAATTCCTTGTAGATTTACTTTACTTGGCAATGCTGCAAAACTAAAAGTTGGCGTAATTTCTACTTTATATACTTACATATTTGAATTATGCAAATATCGCCCAATTAGGTCAGATATATTATATATAGCTATTAAGTACTTAGTTTGTTTAATTTTTGACTTACACCAACTGATCTACAACACGAACAATATTCTAACGAGTGGCAATTCTTTGCATATTGTTTATTTTGTTTTGCATGTGAGATGTACATGTTTAAAAAAAAAATTAAATAGAACATTCTATCTTATAAGACCATAGCACAAAAATGAGATTTTTATATATTATTTATAATATGAGATATTTTTTATTTTACATATATGGTGGGATATATTTTCATTGTTCGTGCAATGAGAATTTCTTTGGATATTTTAATACAGAGATGGAATGGAAATCTATTCGGAAGTTAATTTTTAAAATAGATTATCTCCTCTACATATGCAAACAAGTGGATCAAAATGTTAAGAATAAAATATTCTATCATGAAATATTTTTTATTTATTAATTCAGAAGTGTTGGGATATATTATGTCGTATAATAAAATGAGTTTCCATTTCGTGGATTTCATATATCGGACAGTTCTTTGTTTTTTTTTTAATCATCATTTGGTAAAAAGAAATTCTTCACTCTTCGACTAGATCTGATTTAATTTCTCTTATTTCGCAGTGTTCCCAAAACTATGTTTGATTTGTTGCTTTAATTTCCTTTAACACGCAATAAAACTTTTCTTTTTCAAGCTAAGCTAACCTAGCACAAATTTAAAAAAAAATAAAGTTAATGGTGGCAATATAAACTGAATCAAATTAATGACAAATTATTTCGCCTTAAATTTTGTTTCGGCTGCTACAGGCTTTAGGCCTTTTACTCCAGATACCTATGCTGTTATATATAACTGTAGGGATCTAGACATTCGTTTATAATGTAAGATTACTTAAATAGATATAATTTCCTGTAAAAACTCTGCGAACTTTTGAGTTTTGAATGATTTAGCTTTTTTGAATTCACTCAGACACAAAGTTCTTACAACACTTAAAGCAGCCCTAAATTTGATCCTGTTTCAAACTTTCCATCTTTCTTTGAAGATGAATGTCTTGGTGTTTATCGTAAAAGAAGTTTAATTGGATTTTTGCTCATCACTCCATAATTGTCCTTATTGTCAAGAGGGATTTCGATCTAACTATCTCTCTGATTTCAAAATCGTTCGAACATGTAAAAGAGAAAACTTGGACTCTTAAGTATAGTAAGTATATAAAGTAGAAACCACGCCAACTTTTAGTTTTTAATCATTTTTTAATTTTGAAATTGTAAATTAAATGCACACAAAAAACTATCACGGCAACCCACAAATATGTATTTATCATTTAAGCAGCAGGGCGTGAAAAATATTTTTGATTTTAGATTGTACACGGCTAACACAGTCGTAGTGTTCTGTGTCGTTGTTAAATTTATTAATTTCATTAAACCACTGGTGCCACATACTAACACAGAAGTTCCAGTTGGTGGGTTGAGTATTAGAGGTGTAGCATAAATTGGCGAATTAAATGGCAGCTTCCACACTAAGGACATCGAGATTGCCTTTGTGTCAAAATTCAAGCAATAAACGTGTCTGTCGTGACATCCAATGACTAGGGTGATATTGTCGGTGTCCCGTTGGTGCACACCCATACTAGAAAATATATTTCCCGTTGCTTGAAAGGAATTTAACTGTAAATGCGAAAGAATAAGTGTGCAGTACAAAACAAGTAACAAGTAAAACATGTTCATTTGGCTTATGCCAAATACAGGACACCCACAGCCTCATATCCGTACAATATTAATTACAATCCGACAGGATGCGGCGCATTTTTACAAGAACAATTAGTTGTTGGTAGTTAGTTCACTGTTTATTCGCTGGTGAGTATGTGAAAATCATAAATCGATGCATTTTGCGTAGTTTGTATTTTTCCAGTTTTTTGCAACAGCAGACAACAAAGCCAAACAGAACAACAGAAATTTAAGTACCCTGACTTACCACATTTCCGTTATTAATATCACACAGAGAGATTTTACCGCGAACTTCTGTTAAAACCACGAAACTTTGATTAGAGCCCCGCAAGATAACCGGCGTTGAGAATATTGGTGAAACTAACTTGCGCGATAATTTTATTGCACCACTTTCGTTGTCTACCCAACAGCAAGTGCCATCTAGAGTGCAAGCTAGTGACACGGAATCATCAATTTTTATAGGCCATGCATAAATGCCCTTAGAACCCAGCTTTGAGCGCCACTTCACATCATAAGTCTGCAACAAAAACAAAACAAAACGAAACAAAACAACACAAATACATGTTAAGACTTCCGCGGACTTGAATTTGTGAATAACTTGCCTTTAAGCATACTGCGACAAAGTTGTATTCTTCGCCATAACTTGCCACTAAGAGTTTATCATGATTGACTAGTAAAGGCTTGGCTTTGACCAGGCCGCCCATATCGATATCTGTCCGAATTTTCCCTTCACGGTGATCAAATATGTACAGGCGTCCATTATAACAGCCGACAGCAGCCAACTGGTCATTTATAAATACTATCGGGCACTCGATTCTATTGGGCAACGTTAAGCGGCTTATCACTTCACCCGTTTCGACTTTCAACACCATTAGCAAATGGGAATGTGAGCCAACTGCTACCACAGTGTTTTGGTACAGTGTGGGAGTAGCATCAACGCACTTAAGCAGATCTGCACGCCACATCAGCTCCATTTTTATATGATTTGCTTCTGATAGGTGTTCTTGGAATTCACAGATATTTGGTTTATGCAGATATTTTACTTTAATTAAAAAGTCAGAAATCTCATTTAAGGGCACATTGGAGTCCAGCAACATTTCCAATATACGACGTTGATCTGAAGAATCCACCAAATAATTGGCAATATCTGTGGCCAAACTTAAGGCCTGAAACGAGGATCCACCCACTTGTGTAAAACTTAAATTCTGTGAACCCTTGAAACGTTTTGGCTTGTCATGCCATTCGCCTTCTACAGCTAGATTCTCGAAAGATCCCTTCACGCACAAAACATTTTCTAAAAATTCCTCGAATATTGCTACAGGACTTTTATCCTTTTCGTATGTTAGAGTTTTAATGTATTTCATTAATTGGCGACGATCTATTTTGCCATGTTGGGTCAGTGGTAGCTCTTCCACGTAATATATTTTATCTGCCTGTTCATGTTTGTTTAAGTTTTCCTTTAGCAGTTGAGGTATTGTCGGATCGTGGTTACCATTCATTACAAATATAAGTTGAATGCGATCTTCATCCCAGAGACAGACAATTTGATTGTCCAAACCGCGACTTTCAAGTAAATTTTTAATTTTAAAGGCCAGCATATCTATAAGAAAATGGCTGCAACAGGTACGTACAAGTGTGAGCATTTATCATATACCTAAATATAAGCGCTTTCCCAGACGTTTGATAATGTTGTTCAATCTGCCGCGAAAATATATATTGCCTTTAATGTCACGACCAACCAGGTCCCCAGTGGAACGAAATACAGTGACCTGTTCGGGATTATCTTCGCAGGTTAACGATAGTTCTGACGACATATAGCATCGTCGCGTGGTACTGCCAATTTGCAGTTCGCCTTCACTAATATTATCAGTTAACACTTTACCATCTTTATTTATAATCCGCAATATTAGATCATTATCTAGGACACTGCCCAAGGGCACAGGCTGATTGTTGAAATGTGTGCTAATATTGAATTCATAAATGCAACTCCAACACGACACCTCAGTTATGCCATAAATATTGAAAACGCGTTTACACAGTTTCGGAGGCGAAGCTATAAGAGCATCTTTGGGCAGCCATGAGAAAATTTCGTTGGGGGATGGAAATTCTTCGCCACCCAAAATTAGGCATCTAAACAACAGATAAAAAGGTGAATACATTAATTATCAATGGAAAGCTAACTATGAGGCGCTACTGAAGTACCTTAGTGTGCTAGTCTCATCTAAAAGAATATTTCGTATATTTTCCAAGCCAAATAGTCGAAACAAAGAGGGAGTTATTTGTAAAATAGTGGCCCCTTTTATAAGTGGCCTTGAAGTAAGCAATTTATGCATAAAGTTGTCTGCGGCGAAACGAGTAGCTTTGGAAGTGATCACAATTCCAGCGCCATTGGCTAAAGCTAAGAACATATCTACCATGAAAGGATCAAATGTTGCTGGGGAACCAATAAAAATTATATCACTTGATGTAATTTCGAGTAATGAACTGGAAATAACCGTAAATGTGAAAATAACTGGTAAAGGCCGTACATAATTCGGGATTGTACCTTAGGGTTTCGATATTTGGTGCTATGCACTCGTAAGGAACATGTACCATTTTAGGAACACCAGTACTGCCCGACGTACTTATACTATAACAGCACGACAAGCTTATGAGATCCTCAAATTTTACACAAGTTTTTGTAACATAATATTTATCCAATATAATTTTCAAGTCTTTCATTTGACACCAACGTGAATCGGAATCTTTCAAAATATTTTTTGAAAACACATACGAAACCCGACTATTTTTAATATCACAAATTGAGTTGTCGTTGACTTCATCGTTGAAAGCATATATATGGCAATTATGATTTAAAATACTGAAAATAATGCAAATAAACTAACTAATGCTCCCGTTGATTGTTTATCTTTATCCTTCACCTTAATAGCAACACACAGGCATCAACCGAGTGCTCTTTTATATTAACAGCAATCCCCACGTTAGTCTCTACGTTCTCTTTCTTGAAATACATAATTACCTTTTCAATATACTGAGAAATTGAATGATAACTGTGAATCGTCTCTGTGCATCGTTCCCTCCGTTCATAAATAAATGGCTTTCTTCCAAATTGCCGCAAATGGTTCAACTCGTAGCACTTTTCCATTATGTTAGAATATAAACCACAATAACAGACTGGGCTGGCTTGCTTTGATTATATATAGAAATATTTAAAAATCTCAAGTATTCTTCTTCTTTTCTCAAATCAAATACGAGGCGCATATCGTATGTGTAAATATCGTAACAAAGAGACAAATATCGTAAGATTTTACTTTTTACACTGACTTGTTTTATCAAATTTAGCTTGTGTTTACTAGTTTTATGTACTTTTTAGAGAATTAGTTGCATGCATTTATGTAATTTACACATAAATACTTGAAAAAACTATACAATTATATTCAAATGGATTTATTTAATTATATTACGATATGCGCCTCGAAAATGGTTTGGATATTCTGCCGGCAAAATAAAAGAGAACGACATTCCGTCTCGGTATATAGGGAGTCTCTGGATATACTTAACATTTGAGAAAAGAAGAAGAATACTTGAGATTTTTAAATATTTCTATATATAATCAAAGCAAGCCAGCCCAGTCTGTTATTGTGGTTTATATTCTAACATAATGGAAAAGTGCTACGAGTTGAACCATTTGCGGCAATTTGGAAGAAAGCCATTTATTTATGAACGGAGGGAACGATGCACAGAGACGATTCACAGTTATCATTCAATTTCTCAGTATATTGAAAAGGTAATTATGTATTTCAAGAAAGAGAACGTAGAGACTAACGTGGGGATTGCTGTTAATATAAAAGAGCACTCGGTTGATGCCTGTGTGTTGCTATTAAGGTGAAGGATAAAGATAAACAATCAACGGGAGCATTAGTTAGTTTATTTGCATTATTTTCAGTATTTTAAATCATAATTGCCATATATATGCTTTCAACGATGAAGTCAACGACAACTCAATTTGTGATATTAAAAATAGTCGGGTTTCGTATGTGTTTTCAAAAAATATTTTGAAAGATTCCGATTCACGTTGGTGTCAAATGAAAGACTTGAAAATTATATTGGATAAATATTATGTTACAAAAACTTGTGTAAAATTTGAGGATCTCATAAGCTTGTCGTGCTGTTATAGTATAAGTACGTCGGGCAGTACTGGTGTTCCTAAAATGGTACATGTTCCTTACGAGTGCATAGCACCAAATATCGAAACCCTAAGGTACAATCCCGAATTATGTACGGCCTTTACCAGTTATTTTCACATTTACGGTTATTTCCAGTTCATTACTCGAAATTACATCAAGTGATATAATTTTTATTGGTTCCCCAGCAACATTTGATCCTTTCATGGTAGATATGTTCTTAGCTTTAGCCAATGGCGCTGGAATTGTGATCACTTCCAAAGCTACTCGTTTCGCCGCAGACAACTTTATGCATAAATTGCTTACTTCAAGGCCACTTATAAAAGGGGCCACTATTTTACAAATAACTCCCTCTTTGTTTCGACTATTTGGCTTGGAAAATATACGAAATATTCTTTTAGATGAGACTAGCACACTAAGGTACTTCAGTAGCGCCTCATAGTTAGCTTTCCATTGATAATTAATGTATTCACCTTTTTATCTGTTGTTTAGATGCCTAATTTTGGGTGGCGAAGAATTTCCATCCCCCAACGAAATTTTCTCATGGCTGCCCAAAGATGCTCTTATAGCTTCGCCTCCGAAACTGTGTAAACGCGTTTTCAATATTTATGGCATAACTGAGGTGTCGTGTTGGAGTTGCATTTATGAATTCAATATTAGCACACATTTCAACAATCAGCCTGTGCCCTTGGGCAGTGTCCTAGATAATGATCTAATATTGCGGATTATAAATAAAGATGGTAAAGTGTTAACTGATAATATTAGTGAAGGCGAACTGCAAATTGGCAGTACCACGCGACGATGCTATATGTCGTCAGAACTATCGTTAACCTGCGAAGATAATCCCGAACAGGTCACTGTATTTCGTTCCACTGGGGACCTGGTTGGTCGTGACATTAAAGGCAATATATATTTTCGCGGCAGATTGAACAACATTATCAAACGTCTGGGAAAGCGCTTATATTTAGGTATATGATAAATGCTCACACTTGTACGTACCTGTTGCAGCCATTTTCTTATAGATATGCTGGCCTTTAAAATTAAAAATTTACTTGAAAGTCGCGGTTTGGACAATCAAATTGTCTGTCTCTGGGATGAAGATCGCATTCAACTTATATTTGTAATGAATGGTAACCACGATCCGACAATACCTCAACTGCTAAAGGAAAACTTAAACAAACATGAACAGGCAGATAAAATATATTACGTGGAAGAGCTACCACTGACCCAACATGGCAAAATAGATCGTCGCCAATTAATGAAATACATTAAAACTCTAACATACGAAAAGGATAAAAGTCCTGTAGCAATATTCGAGGAATTTTTAGAAAATGTTTTGTGCGTGAAGGGATCTTTCGAGAATCTAGCTGTAGAAGGCGAATGGCATGACAAGCCAAAACGTTTCAAGGGTTCACAGAATTTAAGTTTTACACAAGTGGGTGGATCCTCGTTTCAGGCCTTAAGTTTGGCCACAGATATTGCCAATTATTTGGTGGATTCTTCAGATCAACGTCGTATATTGGAAATGTTGCTGGACTCCAATGTGCCCTTAAATGAGATTTCTGACTTTTTAATTAAAGTAAAATATCTGCATAAACCAAATATCTGTGAATTCCAAGAACACCTATCAGAAGCAAATCATATAAAAATGGAGCTGATGTGGCGTGCAGATCTGCTTAAGTGCGTTGATGCTACTCCCACACTGTACCAAAACACTGTGGTAGCAGTTGGCTCACATTCCCATTTGCTAATGGTGTTGAAAGTCGAAACGGGTGAAGTGATAAGCCGCTTAACGTTGCCCAATAGAATCGAGTGCCCGATAGTATTTATAAATGACCAGTTGGCTGCTGTCGGCTGTTATAATGGACGCCTGTACATATTTGATCACCGTGAAGGGAAAATTCGGACAGATATCGATATGGGCGGCCTGGTCAAAGCCAAGCCTTTACTAGTCAATCATGATAAACTCTTAGTGGCAAGTTATGGCGAAGAATACAACTTTGTCGCAGTATGCTTAAAGGCAAGTTATTCACAAATTCAAGTCCGCGGAAGTCTTAACATGTATTTGTGTTGTTTTGTTTCGTTTTGTTTTGTTTTTGTTGCAGACTTATGATGTGAAGTGGCGCTCAAAGCTGGGTTCTAAGGGCATTTATGCATGGCCTATAAAAATTGATGATTCCGTGTCACTAGCTTGCACTCTAGATGGCACTTGCTGTTGGGTAGACAACGAAAGTGGTGCAATAAAATTATCGCGCAAGTTAGTTTCACCAATATTCTCAACGCCGGTTATCTTGCGGGGCTCTAATCAAAGTTTCGTGGTTTTAACAGAAGTTCGCGGTAAAATCTCTCTGTGTGATATTAATAACGGAAATGTGGTAAGTCAGGGTACTTAAATTTCTGTTGTTCTGTTTGGCTTTGTTGTCTGCTGTTGCAAAAAACTGGAAAAATACAAACTACGCAAAATGCATCGATTTATGATTTTCACATACTCACCAGCGAATAAACAGTGAACTAACTACCAACAACTAATTGTTCTTGTAAAAATGCGCCGCATCCTGTCGGATTGTAATTAATATTGTACGGATATGAGGCTGTGGGTGTCCTGTATTTGGCATAAGCCAAATGAACATGTTTTACTTGTTACTTGTTTTGTACTGCACACTTATTCTTTCGCATTTACAGTTAAATTCCTTTCAAGCAACGGGAAATATATTTTCTAGTATGGGTGTGCACCAACGGGACACCGACAATATCACCCTAGTCATTGGATGTCACGACAGACACGTTTATTGCTTGAATTTTGACACAAAGGCAATCTCGATGTCCTTAGTGTGGAAGCTGCCATTTAATTCGCCAATTTATGCTACACCTCTAATACTCAACCCACCAACTGGAACTTCTGTGTTAGTATGTGGCACCAGTGGTTTAATGAAATTAATAAATTTAACAACAACACAGAACACTACCACTGTGTCGGCCGAATACGATCTGAAATCAAAAATATTTTCAACGCCCTGCTGCTTAAGTGATAAATACATATTTGTGGGTTGCCGTGATAATTTTTTGTATGCATTTAATTTACAATTTCAAAATTAAAAAGTGATTCTTTACAAAGTTAATCACAACCGAATACCAGCATATAAATACAATGGAGTTTTAAAAAGCATGCAAACTGTGTTATTACTGCTGAACTGAAAAAAAAAAATGGAGAAGCTCTAACGTGCTTATTGCGGCCTCTTGGAACTTTGGGTAGACTTTTTTAATACTTCGGCTGCCAATTTTCTATTTGCCTTCATTTGAGCTAAATCCTTTTCACGTTGGGGTATAACCTCTTTCGAATATATCAACATGGGTCCTATTTCACGGGTGGTTGCAGTGACAATGTCTGGTTTGGTGTTGCTATCGTGCTTCTTTTGCGTTGCACAATTTCCACTGGTGCGCGCAGTAGTATTCTTTTTAACTCTTTTCGCTTTGGTTGGTTTCGCAGCTTTGTCGTCATCATTATCTGAATTGTTCATGGCACTCATTTTTTCAATTGCTTTTTTTACACGTTTGCTCACTCGCAGTTGCTTAGGTGATGCGGCATCTTGTATAATTAAATAATTGCGCATAGAGGCTTGAATTTTCTTTTCATTTAGTTTCTTCATAACCGGCTTCATTATATTATCAGTTTTCTCTTGACTCCAACCGAAATTTTGACGAGCGAATTCCCGTATGGCCACGAGATCTGGCAGACCCCATGTAAACGAGTCTGTACTGTTGTCTACGGTGGGCGTTAAATATGTTTCTATGACGGCTGTGTTCGGAAAGCCGTCGTAAAGTTCAATGTTTTTCAGTTTCTTCTGTAAAGCCAAACGTGCCGACGTGCATTGATGAGGTGCTGCGCAAGTTTTGACTGAATGCCACCAATTATGAAACTTTTGCAATGCACTTAAAATAGTAGACGCAGCATCATTATTGTCCATATCATTATTTTTGTTTGTAGAGAATTGAGCTAAGATTTCTAAAGCAGTTACAGTACCAATGCCATGAATACCTGAAATGTGTATAAAGCCAATTATGATCTTTTAATACCCCTCAGTACATAGTATAACGTTTTGAAGAGTATGAGAGAATGGTAAACTTATAAAACTCAGGTAATGGTCAACGAAACATCGCAAACTAGAAAATGTAACTTGTACAGGGACAGATAATAGATCTGCAGATTTAGCCAATATACCAATCTTAAGTACCCTCAACACTTATACTGTTGGCCTGGCACGTAACAACAGCGCCCCTTTTGAACGACTTTTATAGCATTCGTTACACTTCAACAGGTCGTATTCTACAACTGTTTTTGTGTCGGATGGATAAATTTTTCTCGATTTTGGACATGGCTCGTCCAATTTAAAAAGACAACTGCGCACGTGCCGCCCATATTCTGTACAAATCTGCAGCTTTAGTTAGTTCAAAATTTGTACCAACAACACAGAGATACACAGAGGGATGTAGTCAGCAATGTATGCTGACCCAGAATATGTACAACTTAGTATAGCCCCATTTTAAAAGGACTGAATGCCTCCTACTTACCCGTAGTATAGTCACTGCCCACAAGGCATGCTAATTGTATTAATTTGTTTCTATCACAGTTGAATTTCTTTTCGATTTGGTCAGCACGGAATTCCATAACGTGTTTGTTTTGGGCAAAAAAATTTTTATAAACGGTGCGGCCACCAAACAACCAAATATCACTATCATCCGTTATGGTGCCCTGTGTTAGTTGTACAATATCCAAAAAG
Source organism: Crataerina pallida (assembly GCA_949710015.1). Classification (NCBI taxonomy): domain Eukaryota; kingdom Metazoa; phylum Arthropoda; class Insecta; order Diptera; family Hippoboscidae; genus Crataerina; species Crataerina pallida. Next base: position 4,313,109 of record OX453289.1, on the reverse strand, counting down.
GCGCACTGCGCCTCTGCTTCCGTTGGGGCGACAATATATGGTATGCCAAAAAGACGCAATAATTGTTGACATTCGGAACTCATGCGCTGTGTAATACTCATACCCATGCGCTCTTGTCGATTGCGCATATTTTCCAAATCTTGGCGATCTTGCGCCAAATCTTTGGCCAATGTTTGCAGATCGGAATTAGTATTTTCCGTTTGCAAGCATTCAACAGTTCGACTAAGGATTTCCTATCAAAAAGTTCAATAAATTCATTAAAATGGAATTTAAGAGCAGCAACATATAACAAATTTACTTGAGAATTTTCTACCATTTGGTCCTTTGCAGCGTCATTGCCATTATCCGCTACGAAGAGTTTTTTGTTTACTTTACGTTTTTGTTGAGGACTCGGCGCTTTAGAGTTATTTTTTCCTACAGACTTGGGTGTTTTCTTCACGAAAAATGGTGAGCTAACTTTAGGCACGGGCGACTCCTCCGGCTTTGGTTTGTCGGGTGTACGCTTGACAAGATAATCTATCTTAAAAAAGTCTGTTATTTGAGCACTTTTAGGAGGTGTTTTCGAATCCGCATTTGTGCTTTTCACAGTTGTGGTGCTACTTGGAGTGTCATCGCATATTTCGATGATGTGTTCCTTGCTTGGGCAGGTTGACAAGTCCTCGTCGCTCAATTCCACAATAATGTTGTCCAATTTGATACTTTTTATGTCATGAAGTTGTTGTTGTAATTGATTTGAAATTGATTTTATAGTTGCTGTATTTTGAACAGTTCCGCTTTGAACATTATCTGCTTCAGTCATTGCTTTGGCCTCATTGCTTTTTTGCGATATTTTTTGTTCTATAAAATTTTCTGCATTTCCTTCTGCACTCTGAAATACGTCCGCAAATAAGTCTTTATCAAGTTGCAGCGTTTCGTTAACGTTTAGCACAATACTTAGACCCCCCTCTGGTTTACCAACTATATCCACAACTTCTTCCAAATCGGAATCGGTATCATGATCTTCGTTTTCATACTTCTCTCCGCTTCCTTTAGAGTCAGGCGTTTGTTCAGTTGGTATGACGCGTTCATTATTAGGGATCACACTGAAAGAGAATATGCAGACGATTAAAGCAAGCAATTCAACCCCATTCATTATGCGTATGTCGAATCTTAAATACTTAAATACTCTTCACCTACGCGAGTCTTACAAATACATCTGTTGTTGAAGCTGTCACGGTAGCAAACTGTGAGATATTGAGCTCAAATCTTGTATAAACAACTCAGTACCGAGGCTTCTTTCTGGGTGTTGATAACGGAATAGCAAACTTAATGATTAAGGCTTAAGTTAATTGTCAACTTTCTTTTTCTTATACTTAATAAGTAACAGAAAAAAAAAAACAAATTGCGCAAAAAATTGCTTTTTGGTTGAAATTGAAATCTCAATTTTTGCGACCGATGCGCCAATGATTTCTTCACACGGACGGATATTTTTGATATTGAAGAGAGAGATAAGTGTGTCACAACGCACAACTCTACGTTTTAACTTTTGTCGTTCAGTGTTATTATTATACCATCTACCTTTTATTATTTATTTATAAAATCCACGCGGAATTCTTTTACAATGATATTTACCGTTTATTGCCTTTTTGGGGTGAATCATCGTCCTTGATAAGTGAGAATTCGGTCAAAATGGATGAATCCATTTGCGTTTTCTCCAACATGTCCGATACTTCGTCTTTGTTCATTCCAGCATACTCTATCATGTAGGTACGTGCCGGGCCCTTGGTTGCACCCTTTAGTTGTTGCCGCTGCAATTTGGTTAATTTAAGACTTTCATCTGATTCGTACTCATAGTCCTTTTCATCATAAACTTTGGTGGTGGTATCACCCAGTGACAACCCTATTGCCATCTCTAAATCATTTTCAAACTCCAAGTCACCATTTGTTGGGAGCATATCTTTCGAAATCCGCGATTTTGGTAATTTTTCCCCGCAGTCTTTTTGAACTTCCTGAGAAAGTTTCTTTTTTAAATCTTTGACCAGCAGGAAGCGGGTGTGTTCGTCTGAACATAATTGCGTGGATTTTTTGTTAACCGCCGAAGATTCCAAAATGCCGTCTTCGGTGAATAAATCATTTAATTCAGCATAGGTTAGGCTGCGACCACCCATATCTTTTTCAGCTTCTTCTAAACTAACTTGAACATCTCGCCGTTTCAGTAAGCGTTTCATTTGGAATAAGCTAAAGTCATCGCTACGTGATGGCAATTCGTGTAGACGACCCCATGATGATTGCTTGCGCGTTTCTTTTATATCAATTAAAATTTCGTGTCTAACTTCAGCAGGTAAGTTGCGAAAATGTTGACTGCGCACATCTACGGCTTGCAAGTTAGTATTGTAATTGTGCCGAGCATTGCCTTCATCAAAGGAACTGTCATCATTAGACGTACAACTCGTGCTCTCGTCTACCTCGAGGGATACTTTTTCATTTTTTTCATTATTCTTGGTAATGTCTGGCAGTTTAAACATATCATCTATGTTATCTTCCTTCTGACATTTGTTGGCCGCCAATCGTTTCAAAGGCGACGTCAGTAATAGATTCGCAGCATTAGGACCCAGGGCTTGTTGTACTACTTGTTCTTGTGCCAGATTTTGCAGCAGAAGAGCTTGTATTCGTTCCGCTTCATTATTAAATTTGTTGCGTTGTTGTTGGCGACGCGCCTAATACATTGAACGTATTATTTAGTTCCAACAATTTCAGCTATACTTACTATTGTGTCCCTTTTTAATTGTGGTACACAGCCATCAAATACAAAGACGGGCCTTACTCGATAATACAAGAGTTTGCATAACCTATGAAAGAGGCCTAAGAGGTGGGCATTGTTTAAAGCTGCCCCTTTATGGTCCTGAAAACCCTTTATTACCTGATGCAACCAAATTGATATATCTGGAGGAGGTTGACTTGGATATATTTTCGTAATCATTATAACACTTTAACTTGTTTTACTTACCGACTGCCAAAACTTTCCCTTCTAATGTTTCTACTGGAACAGGGTTACCGCAAGAGTCTATCAGCTTCCAAAGACCAGTTACTCCCATTATGTTATGTAATTTCTATATATATTGCTTTAACGAAGCATTTACAGAAATTGTATAATTATGCTAAATTAATTCAATTTCATTCAAATCATGCAGTTTTATCACACCTAGCCTAGGGCAACAATCGAGAACATAAGAAGAGAATAATATAAAATTTCTTGTCAATAATAAATAAAATGCCAAAACATCACTCAAGCAAAAAGTTAATTTCACAATTTTTCTTTATTTAAAGAGGACGTTTTCAATCCATTCAAATTACTGCGTGCGTGAAGTACTCAACCTTGCCCTAATACAACATGAAAGCATAAAAGAAATTACTTGTATTTAATTAAAATACCCCTGCCTCACTGTGCAGTGAATAATAATAATAATAATAATGGGGCGTTAAGAACGTCACTGCACAAAACTGTTTTATAAGCAGCTTTGGCTATCTTGGAAAGTTTTCAGACATAACTCAAGATGTTGTTGTTAATGTGAACTTATAATTTCAAACATACGAACAATCTTTGAGTCTTTCTTTAATTGATTTTTTCCTTTTGTCAGAAGTCTTTCTTTTTTAATATTATTTCGATTAAATTGATTTTGAAATTTTATTAACAACATATAAAACTAAATGTTTCTTTTGTAATATTCTCTCTGGATAATTTATTTCTTAACATACATCTCTGTACTATATTTCTTTTCACAACGTTGCCAAAAAAGATTTCTTGAGGATTGATGCTTTTTTGCTAACTTGACTCACGTATATAATATCATTTCATTTAAATTGTTATATGCAGGTCTCTGCTACGGTATTACTGAACATAGCATAGTTTTGGGCTGCCCTTTAACTACTTACTTCTGTTATTTTCATTTAACATTCAATTGGTTGCTTTCTCTCAAAGTGTATAATCTCCCCTTTACCAGAGGAGCACCAATTTAACTTTGCATTGCAAGTTTAGCTACATGTTATTGCTATTATTATAACTACGCTTAAACACACATTGTACGCGTAATCTTAGGAAATTTAAAACCGTTTCAATGTTTTGTTGATTTTTTATTAAATTTAGTTCTTATGACTGCGCTAAAAATCGTACGTTGTAACTATTAAGGATTATTGTAAAAAACTGTTTTTGCGTGACTGCTTCTGCACGAGGACACGGTACGTAAGTCCGTTTCTTGTAAATGGAAAGAACACAACAAACAAAACAAACAAACGCTGTATGTGCATAATTAAAAATGTATGTTTTTGGGGTGCACTAACTCCCGTACTCTATAAGCACTCCCACCGAATATCAGTTAGAAACTGAATTCATTTCAATTTCACTCACTCAAAATCAAAGAGCATGCGCCTACTCTGTATCTCTCTCTCTCATGGAGAATATGTAAACAAATGTGCACGCACACAAGTGCATATTTTTGTAACACGAACTTTTCGTATATATTGAGAAAAAAAATTGTTATGCTTTCGGGTTAAATTACGAAAGGCTCAGTATCAATAGAAAAGTCGATTTAGTCTTTCTGTTCATTCGTGTGTCCCTTCAAGATTTTCTACGGTCTTATCAGCAATGTTTCTATTTACCACAAATTGTAACCTTGTCTTAACGTAGAAGTTAACTTAGTTAAAATTTGTTAATTTAATCCCAATGCGGAAAGTTAGTAAAAGACAAGCTGGGTTAATTTTTATTATTGTACATACAATACAACCATTATTTTTTGTGCGAAATTTAGCACCGTTAACGAGAAAAAAGTTACTAAATGTCAAAAAAAAATTCTCATGATTTCGACTGAAACGATTAAAATCTATACCGACTTTGTAAAAAAAACTTGGAATCACTTAATGTTGCTTTTAAATAAGAATTCAAAATTACTGCACTTTAAATAAGCTTGTTGTTGTTGTTTTTTTATAAACCAGCTGTCCACAAGTTTAGGCATGTTATTTTTTATATATATACTTTGAATTTAATCCCTTCTACGAATGTCTATTTGAGTGATAGCGGGCACTAGAGAAAATATTTGTTTGGTGTTCTGTAAATATTTATTTTTATTACAATAGTGTTTAATTTCGATTGGAATTTGTTTACACTTATTTTATTTTTCTGCTCTTTCGCTTAAAATTTAGAAAATTCACATTATTATTACAAGCTAGTATCTTAGAGGAGACGTCTGTATGCGTACATAAGTACACAATTCACACATTCTTTATGCGATATACGCAGTAAATATTTACTGTAAGATGACTTCGATAGCTTAGCGAAATCAAAATAATAAACAAAATAAGAATTCTCCAATTACATACACCTGCCTGCACATAAATTTTGAATTTTTTGTGCATATTGCGTGATTTTGCTGCATATTAGGAATGTGGTATTACACCTGAGTCAGTACTGGACTATTTCAAAAACTGGACCTATTTTTTGCAATTAAAGATTTTTGTTTCTTGGCTAAGTTTGCTGTACTCGGCTTGCATGATTGTGTGCGTTTTCTCAATTAATGGATCTAAGTCTGTTTTAGTGCAGCCGGCTGTAGGTATTTCGGCCAGTACCTGGATAATGGCGTGACCTTTGCGAAAGGTTTTATTTTCACTATTCATAAACCAGTACTTCGATATGATGACGGGTTGTATGGCGCACTGACTCTGCACAGCAATATGAAAGGAACCTTTTTTGAAGGGTAGCAGGGTGTCTTTGGAATTGCGCGTACCTTCCGGGAAGAGCAATAATTTACAATTTTGTTCATTAATGGCTATAGACTGCTTTTGCAGGGCATTGATAGAGTGGCTTTTATGAGAGCGATTAATAAAAAGTGTGCCCCACAGCCAAGCGCCTACACCGAAAAATGGCAAATATAGGATTTCTCGTTTGGACACGACAGTGGCGCGACCAATAACCGGCCACAAATAGGCTAAAACTGTAAAATGTAAATCAGACATTCATAAAAAACGAACCTTACCATACAAATCGCAAAAATCAACTCTTACCGCACAAATCCAGAGCACTTTGATGATTCATAATAACCACTCCACCATATTCTTTACGAATTTTCTCTAATCCCCTGACTTCCATGGTAACACCAAGTCCTTTACACAACTGGCGACAGAACCATGCTGGGATTCTACAATACGGAAAACTATTATATTACACCCCGGAATATACAACTTACGTTAACTTGTACACTTACAAAGCGTTTCGGTAATCACGGGGCCGTAATATCATAAATGGAATGCAGATAAGTACAATTGCCCCAGAACCAATCAGAAAGATGGCCATCTTGAATTGATATGGTGCTTTGTTGGAGAAGCTCATAAGCAATGCCACCAGACATGCCACCCCTATCATTTCGCAAATGCACGCCATTTTAATTTTTCTTGTAAAAAAGGAAAATATCAAAAAATTAAATATAAAAAATAAACGAAACTACAAAAATTTGTACGATTATTATAAAATATATCCTTCATAATTCATATTTTATTTATAATTCATTATTCATTATTCATAATGAATAGTTTATAACACGGAGGAACAAATATTGGGTGCAGAGATTTTATAAGAATTTTAGGACTAACTAATTCATAAATTACAATATTTTGACATTTACGAATTTTGGTTCTCGTTTAAATGAATTACAATCCATCCATCCATCCGTCCGTCTGAAATTTACCGATTACTAACATAAATTCCGTACCTTATGTACTATTCCCCCATAAAGTTTCTAAATAAACCCCTAAAACATAACAACATCCATAACAAGTCCAGTATAGGTGGCCATGGTTAATTTGACTTCCAAATAGATGAATAATTAATAATCTCTTATGGTTTGTCCTAAATAAATATAAAACCGTAAAAACTACATATTTTGTTTAATTATAGGAGAGTCTATGGACCGATTTAACCCATTTTCAATACGAATGTATCTAGATTTGTACCAAATTTCAGGTCTATGAAGGATATTAGAACAGGCGTAGTCCATCCAAAGAAAATTTCATATATAATAATATAATAACAGGTCTGACAAATTTCAGAAAATTCGTCTTAGTAGTTCATGATTAATGTGAAATTTTGAAAAAGTATACAAATTTAGACAACAGGCATTGTTCATATTAATCACGCCATGTGAGTTTATTCTATTAAAACACTTAAAACGTTATAGTTGGTCAAGCCCGACCATTTAATATCCCACACAAATTTTCTTTTCAAATTATGCTACAATTAGTTTTGCTGGTATCTGTATATACTGCCATTTAAGTCACTCATGAAATATCATTATATGGAAAGGGATTCTAATAATGATCCGATTGGGTCTATTTTCAATGGGGCTCCCCTTTGCGCCATACATGTTTTTATACCAAATATTTCAACGAAATATATCAAAATAGGCGACCTGTAGCTTGCACAAATTTACATGTATAGACAGACAAACAGACGGACAGACGGATTTGATTAAATTAGTATAATTTAAGGTGGGTGTGGAATTTAGACACAAACTTAACATAGCTGGTCTTGCAGATTGTATGGAATGATACCATCTTTTTACCGTTAAAATGTACAAATAAAGTACCCATTACGTTTTACTGGAATTGAAATATATAGCCTAGCTTAGCATGTTGAACTATAAGATGTTGCAGGCCTTGTCCTTGGTCCGATTTTGCCCAAGGAAACCGTTTACAAACTCAAACATTACCCGTGTCAAATATTAGCGCGATGTCTCAATTTTTGCGGCCGTAACAATTCCAATTCAAATGTGTATAAATTTACTTGGACGCACGGACGTCAGAAGGAATAAATCAACACGTTTATTAATGCTGATCAATAATATATATACTTTTAGGGGTGTGGCTTCTAGTACTTACAAATGTTTGGGAAAAAAACAAAAAACTTGGCGCATAATCCGACTTGTGAGTAGACACATATGCATACACACTATACTCGAAACATAAAGTACGAGTATATGGTTTATATAACATATATGTGGAGGGTATTTAGAATTTCGCCTAAGCTCAATGTATTTGTTTAAACTAATATTTTTATTATATATACATGTATGAATGTTTAGAGGAAGATTACATTATACTACACTGCACTATATGAGGTGAGGTTGTAACTTCTAAGCGGCACACGCCATACCCACCTTCAATTATACTGATCGGTTTAGAATCAAAATCTGAATCTATTTAACCAAATCCGTTCGTCCGGTATTTGTGCAATTTGTACGCAAGATTTTAGTCACAGTTTTTTTCGTTATTTCGAATGAACCATTTGTTGATCCCCGCTCCATATAACGTTTTATTATAAAGAAAGTCTAGAAATGAAAGTAAAAAATTTGAGCTCAAAATCTGTTTCAGCTCAAAAATGTACAATATACGGATATATGTACGGGCTGACATGATTATATTAACTTAGATTTTGATGCCAATGAAAAATATATATACTTTTTGGAGTCCCTAAAGTCTCTTTCGGGGTGTTGCAAAGGGAGCGACAAACTTATATTTATTTTATTTTTTTTTAAATAAACAAAACAAAGTATTAAACAATAACAAAACTGTTGTTGAAATGTTTGCGTAAGTACCTACGTACATACATTATGTATTTGACTTATTGCATTAATTGAAATTTATTTTATGCGTTAATATATTTACACAAGGTACAGATCGAGAAATCGGCAGTTGTTATACAGTGGCAAAAGTTATCTTAAGTTTGTGCAGATGTTTGTAGCTCTTGAATGGCTAAAGATAGATCTTCTTTTTATTATGCCGATCGATTTCTGAATCGATTTAAGCATGTCCGTCTGTCCTTCTGCCGGGGTTGGGTGACCATGTAAATTTGTGTGCAAGGCTTTTAAGATATTCCAATGAATAAAATTTGGTAAGAGGGCGTGTCTTGGTTCAAAGTTATGCACTCTTGAAAAAGGTTTAAATTGTTCCACATTTAGACCCTTCCTTATACGAGTATAACGTCCTCATTTGAAACAAGTCATTATATGACGAATCTTCGCAATTCCTCATATATTTTGACAAAACTTGGTGAAGAATAATTAATTGGCTTAATATATTGATATTGCCAAATTTGAACCCCACAAGACCACTTTTAGAACCCCTTTCCATATAATGCTTTTTAACCAAGTAACTTGTTTATCATACTTACTAGCATTTAGTATAGCATTTTTTGTGGAACATAGTAGTGTAGGGTATTAAATGGTCGCGCTTGACTGACTTTAATATTTTCATTTGTTCGTTTTTGGTTTTATAGCGAGTAATTGGTCTTTTGATAATCTACTAAGTAAAATAATTGTCGTCGAGCAAAATGTTTTGCATGATTTCCTGTTAAATTAAAATTGTATTATTAAACAAATAAAAAAAAAAATCTCTACTGAGCTGAAGCCTAATGTTGGACATCCTTCATTTGAATATGGTAGTAATTCTTTTATTGCGATCAATTTTATGATGATTTTGTTATTTATTGTTTTTATTAATCATCTCGTATATCGATAACTACTGTTACGCCCAATTGTGTAATAAATTTCTTATTTATTCCACAATTTTCCGAAAGAGACCTGCTACCTTTCTGCAAAATTTCACTGATATTGGTGATGAAAGTGTTTATCGATCTTGAAATAATGGTAAGTATGTATGGCAAATTTGAATTTTGAATTTTAAGAGATTTGTGTCTGTTGTGGGCGTGACTTCACCGATTTTGTCCAATTAAAATAGGAACATAGATGCCTATATCTAAGCAGATAAAGAATATAAATGCAATACTTTAATTTGTGTGCCCTTCTCTTCCTCCTTCTGGAATTTACGAACGACAAAAATAACTTAGTATGCTTTTTTAATTAATATAGGAGGCATAATAAAGCAATAAAATATATCAATTAGCTAATCAGTCACTATCTCACATTGAAACTACATTTTTGCTGATGATTGCTGATCTAAATACTTGTGACATTTGAACAGGTATGATGGAATTTATTACGCCCCTCACCTTGTACATACTCGTATATCTTACATCTCATATGTACGCACAACGCATACAATACTTATACAACCTATGTAATCATCGTGAAACCTTCTATTATACCAAACGTCAAATATAGTAAAGCGTGTAAGTTTGTGCGGAAGGTTTGTGAATCTAAATCGGTCTTCTTCTTTAATGGAGCAAAAATCTGAAAAGCACGCCATCCCGATTTTGTTCAAAATTCTTATGAAAAAATGTTACGTTTATGGGTGTAGCTTGCCTCTATATATATAAACATTTGTCACAAGCATCAGCATCGAAACTTGAGTTGATCTAGCCGTATGTGTGTGTGTGCTATAGTAATAGTCAATCTCCTGGTCGCAAAAACTGAGACATCGAAGGCAAATTTGGCAGAAATGATGGTAGTTTGGGTTGGTGATGAAATTGGATAATTGAGACTTGCTTTCTTACTTTCAATATTTGTATGTTATAATTCGGACTGAAACGGACCATTTTTAAAAGTGACATTTATGCTTCGAATTATTCCTTTTCTAAAAGATCGCGGCTTTTTCATAATTCTTCCCGAACTTCTTCTATAAATCAATATTTTAACTTTGCCTGTCACCACAATATATGTTCATACCACACAGTAGTAATTAATGTCATGACTTTCGCATTACCATGTCGCACCATTTCCACTTCCATTTTAATTTCAGAAGTAGTCACTATATCAGAATCAGAATCAGAATCAGTGAAGTTCATTTCAGAAACGTTAATTTGTTATTCAGAAATAGTCAAGTTAGCAGCTTCGTCCGGGAATAAAATAAATTTGTAAAAGGATTTTATATAAATACATTTTTGAATTCTTCTCCAAAGCCCTCGTGTACTTTAATTACATTTACCACATCTTCTTTTCAGGATGCCTGCACTTTAACGTGTTTTTAAAGTTCCCTTTTGGGCCCGATAATATGCTACTTAAGTTACTTTTTGGTCTAAGTGCATACATTGACATTACAGCGAAATAGACGTTAAAGCGTTTGTAGCATCCTGAAGGAAATTTCAGAGACCATGCAGCAGGTATTTATATTCTTGATCAGTGTCAAGGTCTGAATCTATTTAACAATGCCTAATCTGTACGTTTTTACTGAATATTCTACCGATTGAAAATCGAAATTCGATTTAAAACTTGGCATAAACTAAAGAAGAAATCTTTCCAGACTGAATAGAATGGAAATGTAGAAGCGGCATATTCCATTGTTCGTTTGAGCCAACGTTCACCATTTATAATATATCTAATATTATTTCAATTTATTAAAAGAGGGGGCATCCGAGTTTTGGCTTACAGTACAATAAGTAAATAAAGGTTTGTCTGCCATTTCCAAATACCAATCATTTTACATTTATCCATTTTTCAGAAAACATCTTAATTTAAATAAAGATTTATACGCTTTTTATTATTTCAATTCGTTTAATAAATTATTTAATAAAAAAGCAGAATTAAGTTAAATGAATTTGGCACATATATTAAAGTTTACATTGGTTACTAATGCAAGAAGTGATTTGAGAGAATTTGCGTCTCCTAGAAGTGCCTGTACGCGTATTCGCTTACTTCAGGTATTGAGCCCTATTTCTTTCTGTTCTCAAAGAAATAATTTTGTATTTCTGAAAGCAGTGAAAAGTTTACATTTTCTAAGTGTTTCTTTCGGCAACTTCTTTTATAAAAACAAATAAATGTAAGGCTACTATACATAGTATCGTGAAAATAGGAGACACGCCCACAGTTTACAAAAAACCATATTCAGCGTAAAAATCAACTTGCAATCTGATACGTAATAGGTAGACTATTAGAGGATATAATTATTTACCTGCCACGCCCACTATTTGTTTGTAGATGTGAAGGGTATTTACGATTTGGCTCAAGCCAAATTTAGTTTTCTGTCTTGTCAATACTAATCTAATTGCATATTGAAAAATTATTTATACCAACTATCAAATATGCCAACTTTTAGCGGTCGCGAGAGTGCCGGCAAGGAAAGGATAGACAGGAAAAATACAATATTTTGTGTTTTGTTAACATTGTGGACGTGCTCATGGACCGATTTTGATCATCATGTATGGCACGCCTCTTTTTGGGTGTTACTAACGTTTTGTGCAAAACTCATATACCTCCAATATGAAAATTATTCATTCATAATACCTAATATGTGCATTCGATAAATGCTTACCTGATATATGGAAGACACACCTTCTAGCTATATTTTTGAAATGTCGTTGATATTTATGCAAATTGTCTTTTCAGATAAAATTAGGGTTAGTTTTGAGTAACAAGAAAATCCCAATTATTTATTATTTTTATGTAATTTGTCGTTGTAGTAAACGACATGTATTACGTTTACGTTGATTTGCACCAATTTAACTTTGCATTGCAAGTTTAGCTACATGTTATTGCTATTATTGTTGTTATTATAACTGCGCTTAAACACACATTGCACGCGTAATCTTAGGATATTTAAAACCGTTTCCATGTTTTGTTGATTTTTTATTAAATTTAGTTCATATGACAAAATTGAACTGCGCTAAAAATCGTATGTTATAACTATTTAGGATTATTGTAAAAAACTGTTTTTGCGTGACTGCTTCTGCACGAGGACACGGTGCGTAAGTCCGTTTCTTGTAAATAGAAAGAACACAACAAACAAAACAAACAAACGCTGTATGTGCATAATTAAAAATGTACGTTTTTGGGGTGCACTAACTCCCGTACTCTAAGCACTCCCACCGAATATCAGTTAGAAACTGAATTCATTTCAATTTCACTCACTCAAAATCAAAGAGCATGCGGCTACTCCGTATCTCTCTCTCTCATGGAGAATATGTAAACAAATGTGCACGCACACAAGTGCATATTTTTGTAACAAGAACTTTTTGTAAATATTGTGAAAAAATTTGTAACGCTTTCGGGATAAATTACATAGGCCTAAATCCCGGGTATGCAACACTATTCCAAATGCCTACGGCAATACATACTGTGTTACAGATCGGCGCTCAGGAGAAAACATGCAAGTATTCCTCAGAAAATTGGGCTCAAATATAATTTTTCTACCCCAGACCGATTTCTATAAAATAAATGTTTTTCTTATATTGGCTCCGAGCAATAGATTACGTCGAGGTATGTCCGTCTGTCCATTCGTGTGAATTTGATAAGTGACGCTAAATGGTCGGGTATAACCAACCACAACATTGCCACATGTTTCTGTTTACAAACATGTACTTTTCTGAAAAGTCGACCATTATCCGTGTCGGTTATAAAACTATGGATAAAAATCAATAAATCAACTTCTTACCTCTCTTTTGTTATATGACGAGGTATATTTTGTTAGAAAACAAGTAAGAGAGCAATTTTCGTTTGGGCCAAAACTTCATCTATATAGAAGTAGAAGCCGTGGTCGTGACGAGGTCCTGATTATGCCCAACTTACAAGTCAGATTCTACGTCAAGTATAATATTTTCTAATCAAGTGCATTTTCAGTACATCTATGGATTCTCTCATATAAAATATTTGAACTTGATTTTTGGCCGATTTCTCTTCTGTAATAAATTTCAATTATTTGAGACCCCGTCATATACAAAAGTTGTCAAGTAGAGCTTTTCCAGATTCTTCATCGCCTTTAAACACAAACCTTTCAATATCTCACCAAAAGTTTTCGAAAGTAAAAAAGCGTTACTTTTATATGAATAGTCAAAAAAAAAAAAATTATGAAAATTTTATTTTTATTTATATTAATGCATGCTGCTGTTGTAAAAAAGGGACAAATAATACATTAGAGTTTTTTCTCTCTAACATTAAATGTATAACAATAAGAACTCCGCTCACATATTTATGCCAACAAGAGCTGACTTTTTATTTCCGTCTCCACTTTTTTGAGGGAATGTGGAAGGTTATTAACTGTCGAAATCATCGATTATGTATTTACAAAAAGGGAAGGGATACTAAAGTAAACATAATATTTAGCCTAATGGTATGCTATGGAATAGTTAAGTTCATATGGGACAGACAGACCTTTAAGTTCTGAGTTCTTTTTTCACATTGCTTTAGTCAATTGATTTGAGGAGCGCTTTCTTTCCTTTGCATTAGAGTTAATTGAAGAACTTCTACTGGAGAATTTAAATAGACGAAAAGTTATATTTATTTGTGCTGTTATCTGTTTCTTTCTGTAGTCCTTTCTGCTAAATTATTTTCGTCCGTTGTCTGCTTTTATATCATATAAATATCATATTGATGTCCTTTCTTAATGACAAATATGAAATACAAGCAGAATCAATTCAAAACTTTTAGATTAACTTAACGTACAAGTGAACTTGCAGAAATGTATGTTGAGCTTAATTTTGCACAACATTTGAATGCCATACTTTTAAAAGAGGTTCGCCGCGCCATAATACAGAACGGCAATATATGTGAGGAGTTTCTAATCTGTATAAGCAGTTCGTGACACGGACATTGTTAAATAGATTCAGATGGTGGCCAAGTTACTTTGTGGGTTCCCTGAGACCTAATTCTGATAGTTGCAAACGGAATGACAAGTGTACACCTTTCACTAAGGTGGAGGAAAAATTGTACTTTCATCAAAATATGTTATAAATTCATTTTTATTTATTGCATATAGTATTTAAATAAAATATGGAGAAAGAAAATTAAAGTCCGTTACGATCTTCGGGATGAGTTTCATTATAAAAACCCAAATTCATGGTCGGTACCAAATTATTGTAAAAAGATAAATCAGATGCAGATGCTTTTTGGGATGCAGCTGGTGTTTGTTGTGGCAAAATGAGAGATTGCTGCGGAACTTCTGTATTTGCGTGAACAATACTAGCCGCCCCCAAAACTGCTTGTTGAGCGGATAGGACGAGATTTTCTTGAAGTTCATGCATTTTTAAATGAGCTTCAAATTCGTCATTCTTTAAAAATGTCGAATGGCATTTTCCACAGGGATAGTGGGGAGCATGCTCTAACAATTCATGGCGAGCAAGTTTTTCGCGTCGATTAAATCCGACTCCACATTGTTTACAAGTGAACAGTGAGTCTAAATGCAGCGCCTGGTGACGATGAAGATCACGTTCTCGTGTGAACGATTTAAAGCAAATATCACATATATGCAAACGGTGATGTGAAGCCTTTGGTGGCGTATTAATCTTTAGGGTTGAGATTAATGTTCCAGAACGTGATTGTGATCCTGGTAAAGTTTTAGTTTGTTGGATGAGATTATCTACTTTATCTGATTGCGAGACTGAGTGTAAACGGCCATGTTGAAATAACTCTACAGCCGTAGCAAATGAACGCGGACAATGTTGACACACATACGGTCTTTTACCGCTATGTATACGCATGTGTTTAGTGAGAGTTGTATTTCGCGAAAAACTTTTGCCACAGACACGGCAAGAGTAAGGTCGCAGTCCCGTGTGTACAATGCTGTGCTTTTTAAGGTCACATCTGCGGAAAAAACCCTTCGTACATAACGCGCATACGTAAGGTTTTTGCGGATTGTGAAGTTCTCGGATATGTGCAATAAGATTTGCACGATTAGTGTAGTGCATAGGACAATCATAACACATGTATGGAGCACTACGATTATGTTGAGCCTCATGTTGAGCACAATCTGAATGGGTGGTGAAAGCAATATCACAATATTGACATAGATAAGCGTTCTTAAACTCGCATGTCCGGTGTTCCGGCGTTTTACTTATAAAAATATCCCCGGTAACCGTTCCTTTTGCTGCTTGAGTTGCAAATGCAGAGTTTTCGTTTACTAATTTTGTATGTGCTTGTGCAATTGGTTTCGGGGTTTCATTTAATTCATCCACATCAGAGTCAGTTCCCATAGAAAAGTCATCTTCCGAGCTAACGTAGTCTTGTTCGGGGTCTACTTCAATAATTTCGCAGCCTTCCTCGGCCTCAAATACACCGGGATTGCCATTTAAGCCAGGTCTCAGTGATGTGTCATTTTCACATACTTTGAGTGCTTTTAAATCTATTGATCCACTTCTAAGTTGGGCATCACAATTTTGTACGATTCTGCGGAAACGTATAAACGCCTTGACCATATCTAGACATCGTTGGCATACAACATGCGGCATCCCTGGAGTTCTCTCATACTAAAACAACATCAAAACTATACATTATGTCAAGGATATTAAAAATCACTACTTATACATTTATTTGAAATAATTCATAAAGAACCTTATCCAGTGGTTGTACATCATTGCTTCCTTCTTGGAGTTTACCTTCAAAAATATTTACCCTAGAAGCTTTATCGCCATGGTGCAAACATAGACGGCACAACTCTGCTGTTTGTATTTCCTTTAAAATTTCACCATTCGGTGAATCTGATTCATTAACTTGCGTCGCATCCATCATTACCAGTTAACTAAATAATTATTGAAACTTTTCACTAGTTACACGCGTAGTTAACAAACCGTAATATTACGATATGGCAATGAAACTATGAACAGAATGTGTACATAAAATGAATACATTGCGAAGTAAAGAACTATCTTGATCTATTCTGCAGCGTATATGATTAATGTGTTTGCATTTTCCAAGGGGTCATATTATTTTAATGCAACAATGTATAATACGTAGGCACGCATGTGGATCAATACATATATTTAGCAGCATTAGATGTCCAAATAAAGTTAAATATTTGCATCGCTGCAAAGAGTTTGCGAACTTTTAATTTAGCACAATGCAGCTTTAAATTGACATGCACAACAAAACGAAAAATAGGGCGCACTATTTATATCTACTATCATAATGTTATGGGGGTATATTAATTTTGATCAAAAGCATATATATTTTCAATCAGCATCAATAGACGTGTTGATATAACTCTGTCCGGGTAAATTTGTACACTGTTTGTGGCAGTCTCACATCTATAAAAATTGATATATCGAGTTGAAATTATGCACACGCACGAAATTTCCGAAAAAAATTCCCCAAACCTACGTCCACCTACCTCCCCAGACCTACGAATGGAGTGTAAAAATTTCATGGAATTGTAATAAATTTTGCAAAAATTTATGAACAAATTAGTTTTAATGTAAATTTATCCTCAAATATCCTACGCACCCTGTATTGATAATATCTTATTGAAAACTTCACATGCGTTTATAACAGCGCTGCTGAACGTTTTTTTCGCTGCCTGCATTTACATTTAAAAACATTGGGGAATAAATTAAGAAGAGGTCAAACATGTTCATTTAAAATAGTTTCGAAGCCCTTTGCATTGTGTCTCCCTCCCATACTGAGCTATCTTAATCGAACCCGTTTGATGATGTCCCCTCTACCTATTCGTTATTCAGCGAGCAAAACAATGCAACATATGATTGATTAATTTGTAATTTTCAAGGAATCATATGATTTTACCGCGGTAATGTAATGCAAAGTATATATTTTGCGCATTTGGTATTACAATAATACAATAACTAAATAAATCAATAATGACACATAAGAACAGTCTTAAATTATATCTACCAACCAACTAATCCTCCTCCTCCTCGTCCTCCTCCTCCTCCTCCTTCAGAATAATGGTTTTGGTGTGAAAACGCACACGTTTTGTATTTTTAACAACACCATTGGGTAAAAGGTTTATGCCTGATGGCGGCACTTCACTCCAGAAACGCTTCAAACTTGTACTAACGGTAGCATTAAAGTCCACTATTTTAGTCATTAATGGTGACGATTCCGGAACGGAAAAACGATCATTTTTATGTAATAAAATTTCCGGTATTTTTCGTTCATTACTGGAGACGGAGGTGGATGTGGGCAATTGAATGTTTTCATCACGTACTGCTGCCAAGGAGCAGCCACGTTTTTGTTGACATTTTGCTGTACTGACTGAACTTGTAGCTAAAGCAAATGTTTCAGACTTTTTTTTTTTGTAACCAGTGTGGTAATTAGTAAATTGATCTCCATTAGAATCTTTTGATGATTTTATCTTCGATGATGCGTACTTATTTAAGGTTGGTGGTGGGGCAGCACACATTATACCGGGATCTTCAGGATGACAGCCGTAATCAACGCCGTTTAACCAATTTTCATAACGTTCCGGTTGAAATCGTTTCACAAACGTTTCCATGGAGATTTTTACCATATCCTTGCGGCAACGGCAAATGTTGGCCCTCTTGCCATACTCCACCCAACGTTTGCAAGCGAAATTCGTGGACTCGGCACCATTGAAGCCATGATTGAAGCCGGCATGATAGCCGTAAGGAAAGGTGATTATTATTTCTCCCTTCTCCTGCGTAATGCGATTGAATGGTATTTTATTTTTACGCAGCACATGCGGACTCAGTAGGGTCATTTTATGGCGCAAGTGCGCATTACAGTTTTGATAATTTTCATAGAACAGTCGATTGGCTAATTTTTCCAGTTGCCTGCCACGTGCTGGCGGTATAGCATACCAGGTCTTGGGCGCTCCAAAGTGTAAATAATTGATTGAATATAAATCCATATCCTCGGTATGCCAGGCAAAAGTACTTTTCCACATACCAAAATACAGATAAGCATTATTAACGCCGTCTATTTCAATGCCATAATCCTTCTTAACTAAATCCAATATTGTATCCAAATGGTTAATATTCCAAACATCCAAATCCGCATCACTCAAAGTACCCTTGACATCGGCAGCATACAAGGGTGATATGTAGGTAACATTCTTCCAATATTTACGTTCCAATTCATCATAATCGAAATGTTTGGGTGTTTGATGTCGTACCGATTCTGCTATTTCCTTAAACTGTCTCAGTGTCATGGATCTCTTCACAACATTAATTTGTTGATATTGACCTTGTCTTCCAGACACCACCTGGCATATAGGAGCCGGTATGGTCATATTTATATTATCTATATGATAGCCTGATTTGCGCGGCACCCATTCTCGTGGTGGTATTACCCTGGCCACACCAGCCAAATGAGCTCCCCTTGATTCCATGTAGTCAATATACGATGAAAAGTTTTTAAATTCCTCAAAAGTGGGCATAAATGTCATTATACGGGGTGGTTGAAGGCCGCTGTTCACTGAATTAAAAGACATTGGATATTTTATAATGAAATTTAAAAAACTGATGTTAAAAGGAAAAAAGACTTTGATGACTAAAGCACAAAAAATGACTATGGCATATAAGGTTACAAGTCGATTTAGCCAAGTTAGTTAAAACATAACTTTGACGACTAAAGCACAAAAAATGATTATGGCATAGAAGATTACAAGTCGATTTAGCCAATGGGGGAAATCCCCATATAAGGTCCTATTAAAATGGAAGTTGTATGTGTGAGAGATTTATATAGATCTCGACTAAAACTGTCCTATATTTGGATCTATTATTATAAAGTTTTTTCAGTAACTGATTGGGTATACTTTGCCCGCTGAAGGATACGGGTTCAAATCCAGCTGAGGAAAAAAGTGAACAAGTTTCTCACTGTGAACTTGTGTGTCGCGTTGGATTGCTAACCCACCAAGAATGTGCTTAATTTGTTAAATTGCACCACCGCATCGATGCTCTGCAAAGTATACATCTAAGCTCCAAGTTGCTTGTGGTTTCATTCTGTTGTTGCTATAAGATGATTAACTTTGATACAACTGCAACAAGTTGCGTTTACATTTTGAAGTTCACTCGGCAACAAACAAAAAAACAAAAGTTGGAATTCAAGTTGAAGATGAAGCTTAAACAGTTAGTGTTTTAACAGATGATCGGTAGTTTTCGTTGGCGCTTTTAACTGTGAGGCGATCGTTGTCGGTTTTTTGTGTTTTGCTTTTTTCCGTCTGAACTCGCGCGTAATTCAATGCATTTTACGGTAATACATATATTATTAAAAATAAAAAATAAGTAAAAACAAGTGAAAATATTATAGTCGGTCAAGCCCGACCATCAAATACTTCGCATCACTTGATATATTATTCAATTTAATTTTTTTCTTTGAGAAATGAAAAGTTTAATTTTTTGTACTAATTTACATGGACAGACGGACAGATGGATATGGTTAAATCGATTCAGATTTTGATTCTGAATCTATCGGTATAATTGAAGGTGGGTGTGGCATTTGCCATATAGGAGTTACAAACATCCGCACCAACTTAATGTAACCTTTGCTCCCAGTGGTGCAGGGTATAAAAACCATGTTTGGCTGGCGCAAAATCTTCAATACCCACCATCGATGCACCAAAGCTTCCTGAGGATATGTCTTCTGTATTTTATAAGTAATACTCGGATAAAGAAAAAAAAAAATTCTAGTTTTTCAGTTTTTGATGCATTATGGGCGGGTCGCTTGATTAATTACCTTACTAATGACTAAACTACCAATATTTCGCCAAGTTTGAAATCTATACTTTGCGACCAGACAATGATTGTCACAGTACAAACGGACAGACTTAGTCAGATCGACTCAGTATTCGATGCTGATACTTTCTGGGATCTCCGACGCTGCCGCTTCGCCGTATAAAAGTAAATGAAATTTTGTTCCATATATTTGGTGTGAATTTTTGTGTGTGTGTCTCATTTATAGAAATTATAATTTCTGACGTAATAATTGAATTAGATTTTCAATTCGTTTAATTATATTTATTTGTCGGGAAGAAGATTTAAACTCACAGTCCTCAGTTCATTACATTAATCTTTCTAAGAAAAACACACTTTCAAGTGAAATGTTGTAACAGTGTTGGCTTTAGTAATGTTGGCAGATGTGTGGATTTGGTGCTGCTGGGGCTCTACACCTGCTGATGATGAGCTCTGTTAAGGGCGAAGGCTCGAGACGGGTAATTTTTGTCATTTCTAATTCAATAATCATCACAGTCATGTAAGTTCGTTAAGAATGAAGTTTTATTTGTTACAAAATCTCCTACATCTTAAAGTGGCCATTTTGCTCAGAAACATTATTTTAAATTAATGAACCAATTAGTAGATCAATAAGAAATAAGATCACAGAAAACAAGTGATCCATAAAGCAACGTTCTTTAGTAAAATTATGAGTATAAATCTAAATCATTAATAATAATTTTTGATGCGCATTTACGTGAAACTGTTAGTGTCGTGCTTGTTATACCCACCATCATAGTGTTTGGGGATATACTGGATTTGTGCAAACGGCTGATATACCCTTAAGGAGTTGTAACCCACCCCCTAAAGTATATACATCACTTGTTCAGCATAATGCGTAGGTTCTGTGGTATTATGTGTCCGTAAGCCTACATAAAGCTGCTTTAAATCATTACAGAATACGGGTAATCGTTACTTAAATCTCAAACCAATTTGGTCGGTCAAGACCGACCATTTAATACTCTATACCACTTACCTCCACAAATTATGCTACACTTAGTTCAGTTATGTCAGTACACGCGAGGCACTGCCTTATAAGTCTCTTCGTGAAATATCATTGTATGGAAAGTTATTCTGAAAGTGATCCGATCGGGTCGAAATTTGGCACAGCCTTTTATTTAGCTAGTTAACTACTCTTCACCAAATTTTGTTTAAAAATATTAAGAATTGTGATTTTTTGCAATACAAAGACTTCTGTTGCGATAGGGAGGGGTTCTAAAAAAATGACCAATTCAGTCCATTTTCAAAATGAATACTTTTTGAGCAAAGCCACGTCCTTGTACCAAATTTCATTACAATATCTTAACAAATGCGTCCAGTATCTTGCCCACAAATTTGCATGGACGGACAGACGGACATAGTTAAATCGATTTAGATTTTAGGAGGAAAAGAAATGGAAATTTTTCGAATTTTTTTTTAAATTTTTTTTTTTTTTTTATACAAAAGTTGTCGGGTTAGTTCAAGATCAAGGTCAAGATCATCTTTTAACCCAACAACTTTTATATTTGAAATTTTTTCGAAAAATTTCAACCTAAGACGTTACTCAAGAGTTTCCATCTTTTGTCCTCACAGTGTATATAACATAGACGCTGCGCGTTATATTTTTGCTAACTTTAAACCAATGTCAAAGTCTAAACTTTGCAACAATCCATAATTTACATTTTTTAGGAGCTACCATCACTTTACGCATCAGCAGAAATGAGACTCTTTCTAATGTTGTGTGGTGTCGTTATGCCTATGGCAGCGGCGTTCACACATGTATCTACATACATATGTAAAAATAGAAGCTTTTTCTCTCCATTAATTTGTTACAAAATATAACGGCACTGATGTTTTTTGGTAAATCTTTTACCAGCATGTACGAATACACACATTGGCACATATTTGTTCATTTAAATGTACACAAAGTATTACTTCTTGCCTTTTAGATTAGTTGAAGTATTGTGCTCTTTCATATGTGACGGGCTGGAACTTTGTTCATGGTACTTCCTTAGGCGCAAATTCATGTGAATTGCATAGAAATACAAATACAAATACACTGGCACACGTTGGTATGTGGTATGTGCATGTTATTAAATAAATTACTGTATTGTAATTAAAGCAACTTTCGTATAAATCTTTCGCCAAGAGTTTTTTAGGTAGCGTAGTTTGGGGGGATAGAATTTTGACTTCAAAGAAGCTAAGTATTTAGTTGCATTACTAAATGCTATATTTTAGAATACATTCAGTAGGTATGATGGAAGGAATTGTATGATGAAACGGTCTCCCTATAACTTCTTATTGAATATGAATATTGGGGTAAAAGTAATTATACATATTTCACCGATACCGTTTTGAGGAGTATTGCCTGAACAAGCTCCGGTAAAAAATGTTTTCTTTAAACTTCCCTAGTGAGCACAGAGAACGACTTATTCGATCTACCTAATTGATACCCCAATGTATGTCAAAAAGACGAAACTGAAAATAAAAAAAAAAACTAATATGCATATAGGTATCAGTACAAATAGTGGTTTCATACAGGGCTTTCAATTTTCCAAAGAGGTCGAATTTTAATCAATCACAATCGACGTTCCTTTTAAATATTTTGTAAAAAACGTTACATCATTGAAACGTAACAAATAGAGTATATTTAAAAATTTGAGGAGTCTGGTCTCTTCTATCCCCCTGCACCTACGTGCCTGCTACTTAGTATTCACTAGACGTTTTCGAAAAAAGTATGTACCGCAGCAATGATTGTACACAGAGAATTAAGTAAGCGTATATCTGTTCTGTCTACATGTGTGTTGCAGGGAAGTGGGAATATCGATTGTACAAATAGGCGTGAAATATATTTAATTATATGCATAGATATTCACACGACAATACACTCTGCATTATATGCCAAAATGTGAATAATTCATGATTTGGTTGTATATGAAAGCAATTGTTTATTAAATTTATTGCACCTTTATGGATATTCGCGTCCATGAATTTCCATTCTTTCATTAATTATTATACCATCATCTCGGATTGGTACTTACATATGGACTGACAAGCGTAGTATAACCCACCACTATATCTGGAAGGTATAAAAATGTATGTCTTAGAACTTAGAAAACGAATTATAAAATATCCCAAATAATGAAGGCAGTAAGCTGCTTATGGGTATTTGTAGAATATGAAAATTGTTGTTTGCGTCATTTTTAGATTTAACCTAAAATTTTAATAAATCGCGCCTAACCTTTAATACATGATCCATAGTGTTTCGGATACTTCAACACTTCAGTTCTTTTATATACTAAAGTAGGGGTATATTTGGAGACTCCTACAAGTGTATAAGTATAAAATATATTTTTGTGATTAGTGATCAAAATCTAAGTCGGTCTAGACACGATTGTCCGGGAGTCCGAATATTCTTATTGGAACGATCACTGTCATACCCCAAGTTTTGTATGCAGGCTTCTATTTAAATTGAGTAAAATCGGTTAACAGTCACACCCACAGACACATTTTTGAAACGTTTAAAAGTTCAAATCCCAAAGAGGATAATTTCCCTATGGATGCCATGCGTTCTTACAACTTGTGGGTGGTTTTCGGGCCATATGCGATGTGGCACCGTCTTGTTGAAATCACATATTAATCAAGCTTAAAGTTTTGCCGTCGATACCTGTATATAAGGTATATTTATTGAAATGAAAATGCGCCTCATTCTTCTCATGCAAGTCGGGGTTGTGATCAGCTACAGATGCTCTTTCGTCCAATTCATTCACTAGAAGAAAATTTCATGTAACTTTCCCATCCTTACATGAACAAAATGTTTTTTCACGTTGGTTTATCGAATCATTTTCCATAATAATAATAAATTTGCCACGTCTTTACTCCACAACTGCAAATATGAACTGTTAAATATAATATTTACCCTCTTGACGGACATCCGATATAAATATAAATATGTGCACTAAGAAACTAAGAAACTTTCTTATCAAAATTCAGCTGAATATCTAAATTTTTGCCTTTTTGTGGGCATTCAGTAGGCAGTGGTTGCACACAGAATGACAAATTAGTATAGGGTATAAAAATAATGCTAAGACTTTTGCAAAATATATAGTATGGTGTATGCGTTCTTCAAGAATTTGGTTGTTCGTCTGACTCGCCTGATCTTGGCCATATTAAGATTAAAGCGTATTATAGTTCATTTGACGTGTATTACGTTTATTCAAATTAAAGCATACTAAAATTATTTATGTTTCTTAAGATGATGTGCATGAGTAACCAAAGTGCTTAACACCATGTGCCGCCGTGGTATCTGCATTCGCATATAAAAAGCTCTGCGCTTCATGATGCGTTTTAATAAAAGAAAAAAAAAAAGAAAACGTAACTGATAGTCGGGAAAGCATTTACAACTTCAACTCGCTACAAGTACGGCAAGAGAATCAAACCTAAATTGAGTGTGTGGGTGTGTTTAATGCTGAAAGGTCAAGATCAAGGACTACAATGCTCTTAAAATGTTAACGAAAAAGTTTTTAATGCCAATGCCACACTTGGCAGTTTCGCTGAGCCAGCCAGTTGATGGATACGTTTAGCGAAGACACTGTAACACAAAGTTTATCATTTAGTTTGAAAATAAAATTACAGAGATTTTAACCATGTAATTAATGTGAAATAAGTATTGAAGTGAATTTTGGTACAGTCATGCAGACATAACATTTGGTAACAAAAAGGGCACTTTTTCTTAATCCTCTTTTGAAAGATTTCACTTATTTCGAAGACTGTTTTTTCTAGTATGTACAGTTTTTAGATATAGAACTTTTAATATGGGTTTTTTGGGGATACAAGTCGAATTTTGCGCCAAGTGTATCTTTTTGTATGTTGTGGGCGTGTTAGTTATCCGATCGCGCCCATTTTTGATATATCAATGGGAAGGTTAAATATTATTTTGTGTACTAAATTTTGACTTCGTAGTTCCATTTTTGTGGCTAATAAAAGAGATATTGGGCGTGGCGATTTTAGTCAATTTAAATAGCGTTCTGCGTACAAATACTATTTCAAAATTTACGATTTATGTGGAATTAATTAAAAATGTTGTAAAAGAAGTTGAGTTTTCCACAACTACACCCTCACTTCTTAACCAATTATAATGACATTTTCAAAAGAGCATTAGATTCTTTATGAATTATTTTATTGTACAATAATTAAAAAACTTTATTTAATATATTGGACGTGGCAGTACCTATCAATGTACAAGAAAAGAGGCAATATATTAAAGATTCCTTCAGCGATGTAAACGATATATTTCTTAGAGGGAGTTAAATAGTTAGAAAATACTTTGAATCGAAAAAGTTGACTACACCTTAACTACACCTTCGTCACCAATCTTAATGAAATTAAGCATTAAGTTATATTTATTTGAGTTAGGAGAAAGTTATCCACCGCAACGAATTTATTTTGAAATTGCACACCCTTACTGAACGCGTCTTGATCCCGCCCAATACTAGGAACGATAAATAAATCAATATTATAAAATTATAATAATTGTTAGCCTTTCGCATATTTGCGATGCTATGAAGAGCAAGTAAAGCCCCTGTACATGTTTGAGAAAGGCCCTTCTACACTGTACATATTATTTAATTTTGCTAACAAATCATATTTCATCAAAAAATAAAGGAGACTTGCATAATTAAAATTTGTTTTGATGTTGGTTTTGTAGTTTTTTTTCAACAAAATAATAATAAAAAAAAAAATAATAACGTACTTGCATGTACGTAATGTCTCGTAATGTCTCGTTTTATATTCAGCACCTAGAAGTCGACGATTTACCCATGTTGTTAACACGTTTGTGACACCGAGAAAGGAGAACAAGAAGACCAACGTAGCATATATATGTTTAAGCAATACGAAACTCTGAATATATGTATCCAGTCAAGTCTGTTCTCCCGGTTGTATCGATTTCAAACTTGGCAGAATTTGCAATATAAGAAAATTGGCAAAATTAACTGAAAGACACGCCCACAGTTACATAAAAACTGAAAAAGATCAAGTTTTAGGAGCTTCGAGATGGTTTTTCATTCAAAAATTGCATCAAGACCCGGCCCACAGGTAGGTGGTGGGTGTTCAAGAGTTGGCAAAGAGTGCAAATACAATTTGTTGTTTATATGCTTTCAATCAGTTTACAATGAAGTAAAGCAAGTAGTTTTCAGTGATGTTAACTCGACCTGCTCTTACTCTTCCAGTAAAACTGGCAAAAGATATACACCCTCACCATCTTGATGAGCTCATATATAAATGAATATGTATGACGTGTGCAAGTACAAAATCAAGCACACGTTATCTGACATAATGCATATGTATGCGTCTCAGACTGAAGACTACGTGAAGGCAACATTGATGGACCAGTACAGCTTATAGTTGGTAATTCTCGCCTGTACTTTTGTTTTAAACATTGTTTTTCATTTTGATTTTCATTTTCTACGATACGTTTCATCGTGAGTGATTTAGGGATTGTGATTTGGACGCCAAGATTATTTGTTCAACTTCATCACAATAAATTGGACAATTTTAGCCAAAACATTCCTTCTCGGTGCTCTGCGATGCCACGTTATGGTCATAGTTTTCTTTGTCGTGCCTCACATGCATATTTACTGTTGGTATCTATGTATTCCTTTTGTATATATCTCTCAATTATTAGCCTGAAGCACAAATTTAAATTTTGCACAAAGTACGGAGCACGGGCACGGTGGTGCGTTCTATAATTCGTTAGAGGAGGAGGCCAAAGCACAAATGATTATCTTTCTTCGTACGGCTCTTTGCGGATAATTTGGAAATGGTTTTGTTTTAGACTTTTTTCGTACAAAGTTAAAATAAGATGAATTTATTTGCGCAAATGTTCTTCATGAGGTGGGTCTCCGTGCATAGATTTAAATTAGCCTCAAGCATAATTTAATATTCGTATTATTTCCAGTTTGTATTAAAGTTGAATTTTCTTTTTCTATAGGAAGTGCACTGTTAAACAGTAATTTGGTCTGGCTGGGTAAAAAGATTATTTTATTATACGATTTGATTTGAGTGTGTAGGCTGACGCTGAAAAGATACACAAAACCATTACACCAGAATACGAACCGTTTATGATGCATTTTATTTAGAGTATAATAAATAAATATCTCAAGAATTTGTTAACATTGTGATCGACAATGACAATTGCGCGTTCTTCCGTTTCGGTTTTGTGGGAATTCTATTACAACTATAAATCTTCATTCGCTTGAATTCATTGTTATTGATGGGGAATGTAATGACATGCATCACTTTTGAATACTTAGTAGGGAGAATCACAATCACACCGAGAAGACCGAGAAGAGGGACAATAGCAGACAATGTTGGTGTGTGCTACTGTGGATATCTTATGCAAATTATGTAAACTCTTTACTTTTACTATATGAACTATACTTAATGTAAGCCTTATGTGAGTCAATAATAAAACACGTTCAAAGGAGTGGCTGAATACACGGTAACTTATAAAGGTTTCAAAAAATAACAATTTTGGGTACAAAGGATGCATTGAATCTTATACACAAGAACTTGTATTGGCGCAGAAAGGTAACCCCTTGAACATTGGCCAAGTTGGACTATTTTTAGGACCCTTTTCCACATAATAATAATGTCTTATATGAGGCAACGTCCCGGGGTTACTGATACTACTTGTAACATAATTTGTGGGACTAAATGGTATATGGTACTAAATGGCCTGGCTTGACCAACTATATAATTTTCGCTTATTTTTCATCTATAATATTATAGTACACATTACAACTAAGTACACTAAGTTTGCCATTTCATTTGAAATACTCAGAAGGACGCATCAGAGACCCTACATTCTGGATGAGCATGATGCGGTGTGTTTCTGTTATTGTCATTTTCACGTTCGTAAAATTTGAGATATTGAGCTGAAATTTGGTACAAGGGCGTGTACTGCAAATGGTTTAAATTGAATAATTTTCTCCCCCTTCTCATATAACGCCCTTTTATAAAATAGATCGTTATAGGTTGAACAATTGTCAATTGGTTTAACATTTCACTGTGGCAAAGTCGGTTCCGATCGGACTTATTTTTGACAAACCCCGGTGAAGCATAGTTCTTTAGGCTAATAAAGCATCGTACCAACTTTGGACCCGATCGCAGAATAGTTAGAAGCCTTCCCTTACTTTAGTTACAATAATAATATAATAGGGGTATATTGGTTTTGTTCATATGTGTCTAAATACCAGAAGGGGGCGAGCCACACTTCCAAAAATATATAAATTCTTGATTAGCATAAATAGCCGAATTTTAATTCTTCTGTTCGTCCGTTTGTGCATTGAGTACATTAGCGTTTACAGTTTGGTATCACAAATGGGCACCGTCCGTCCGTTTAAGTCAATTAAATTGAATATAGTTAGATGTGATCTAAGCCAAATTTATTTTGCGTACTTGTCCCTTCTTAGAATTAAATTTTTTTACGTGAAAAGAAATAGATTTTGACTCAGGACCTTCTATAAGGTCCAAAATATGCCTCCAAAAATGCAATTGGGTACCCAGGTATCCATTCACCCACATAAGGATTAAAGGTTTATACCATACCTTTAGCCTTTTGGGCCCTTATGAACCCAATCCAAATCGAAATTTTTCCAAAAGCTTTTCACAAAATGTGTTTACCTAAACAAATTATAGAAAAAAGAAGAAAAGAATAACTTGACCAATTGTAATTTGTACCATAAATAAAAGAAACTTTTTTTGAAGTGTACAATTGATTTCAACAGGTCGTTACTTTTTAATGAGAAGTTGAGCCAAGAATGGATGAGATTTTTAAAAACGATACAAACACGTTATTGTGGGTGAGTTTGTATTTAAAATTTGAACCCCTTTCTTAATCAATATTACAAAAATGTTCCGTTACTTGAAATTTACATCCATTGACTAATACAACATAACCGCAAAGCAAACTTGCCTGCTAATCAACTGCACATAAATGAAGTGTTTTGTGTTGAGGAGGAATTTAATTTGACACGCAATACTTAACTAGTGATTTGTTCTTCTCTTAGTTAAAGCTAACAGCTAAACAAACATACACGTATATTTGTTGTTGTTTAGAGATAGGATAGGGGATTTGGGTAAGGCCACATCTTAAGTGCCCTATTGCCTATTTGCGAGAGTGAGAGTAATGTTAGAAGATAGATAGATGTTTAGAAGACTCAGATTTTGATGCTGATCAAGAATATATATACTTAGCAAACAGCATGGCAAACTTTGTATATCTCCATCTTATGTAGGGAGTATAAAGAGCTACATTTGATATCCTTTACGTGCGTCAACTGAGGACGTGACATGTATATAATAGCGCCGTTTATGTTATATTTTAATTATTGAAGTATGTTTTACATTTTATCACGAAGTAAATTGTGAGCATGCCTGTCATTGGACCCTAATCCATTGTTATGACTGTAGGAGGTTTCTGTTGTTTGTTGATGCATCTGTTTACCGATTTTGTAAATAGGGACCTAGCAACATGTGCTAAGAATCTGTGGACCGAATTTCCGTGCGACCATGAGATTCTCTACGTCAAATACGGAAAATTGTAGATACGATTCCCGTAATTAAATTCTATTCTTAATCTTAAAAAAAATCAACATTTTTTAATAAAAAATTGAATATGTTTGAAATTGTCCTTAATAAATCCCTGATAAGGATACAAAGGACATAGTATTATATATCAATAGAAAGGTTATGTTATGTATGTCTTTCTTCAAATTTGAAGGCCGCAAAACGCCCATTTTGTCCGTTCGCCGGGAAACAATTATATCGTTATGTTCAGAACAACTGAGAAATCCTGAATGTTTGAAGGTCTGATTCAAAAGTTCGTGTTATAATACTTGTACTAAATTGATTTATAACGAATCAAGTTATAAGCATGCTCACAACTTCTACTTGCAATTGTAATAATTATGTTTACCTCCTTATAAACATTATTAGTTAGCAGAATAGGTAGCTGAATTTGTAGCATCGTAACATTCTAAGCAATTGATTTGAACTTCTTTATGATAGCCACACACTAAGTGTTCTGGCATATAAATGTTAGCTAAACAGTCAATCCTTTCATTCACAGGGATCCCTATTATGTAATTCGCTTAGCAGGTTCATACACTGTGATGTCAGTTTGGATTTTACCACAAAGCTCTGAGTGTCGACTGACTGTCAGAGTAAATATATAACTGCGCCTTTCTTAAACTAAGCTGACATTTTTTAGACCTTTTTAGTTTCTGCATGAATGTCGCTATTTACGTTGAACGAAATCAGTTGAGTGGCACGCCCACAATCGCCGAAAAACTATACAGCAACCATAAAAATTGAGCAATGAAGTTGAAATTTGGTAAATAATTTATAATTACTCAAAGATTTGCTAAAAATGGGCGTATACATGCCCACAATTTACAGAATTTTTATTGGTAGAGAATCTGATTTGTAAGTTGACACCTACTTTTTCATAGGATGTCATCAGGTCCCTGCCACAGCCGCAGATGTGGGAAGTATTTAGGCCAAATTTAGTTTTTTATTTATATATTACATCAAAGAGACTTTAGGTTGCATTCTCATATTGCGCTTTCTTCCCTTCTTTATGAGAGAAATTGCTGAGGAGTGATCACATCTATTGTTTTGTCATGCGTTTAGGTAACGATCACATTGCAATGTTTAGGGCTATCTAATGATGTGTATACCCTGCACCAATTGTGACAAAGGGTATATAATGGAAGTTTTTATATGGCAAACAATTTCAATTCTTAATACTTTTAACAAAATTTGGATTCTATCAGACCATTTTTAGAACCTACGCCTTTACTGATACAACTAAATTAATTGTAGCAAAATTTGTAGCAATAACTATTGTAGGATATTAAATGGTTGGACGTGACCTATTATAACATTTTCACTTGTTTATGATATGAAGCGTAAAGTATGTGGAAAGATTTTAATAAAAGAAACAGACAAGTCGTGTGAGTGTTGGTAAGCCGTTATGAATGAACACATCTCATTTTCAGTATGTGTGTGTTTGCAAACGTGATAAGCGCGTTTATGCTTTTGAAGAACGGATGAGAATTTACTCTTCCTTTCCTTTTCTGAACTATGCAAATGAAATGAACCACATGTGGGATAATTGTTTGTAGTGAGAAATCTATGGATGTTGGTAACGAAGACCATAATCTTGATGAAATCACGATATATTGACTGAGTCAAAATGTTTGCAACACTTAGACGAAAGTCTCTACCTTCATTAAATCATGTATAACACTTATCTGCACTAAATGCTGACGTAATTTAGTCAAGTTTGTCTTCCCGTCTGCGGCTATCTTTCGCTGAAAGTGACGTATTCAATTTGTCATAATTTATATGTATAAACACTCTACTTCGTCATCCATCTACAAATCTTCTTAAAATGTTATAAAACAAAAATTATGACTTTTGGGGCATTTTTTACTGCCTTGTACTATAATGAACATTATTTACATGATTTTATTTAACCAAAAATCTCAAACTTGTCACCATTCAGAGACCTGAAAAAATCTCTGTAGAATTGGACAAAAGCACCACCAATCCAAACTTATATATGACAACTGATAACGTAAGCCAAATACCCCCTCTCCGTAAGATAGGCGTACAACAAGCTTGTAAATTTTGAAATTTTAAGTTAAAATTTTGTACACGCCAAAACCTAAACTGAAGTTGAAATTTGGTACGCATGCTTAAAATCACATCATCCACAAAAAAACCTTATTCAATTTACGCTTATTCTTTATTAGAGGACGTTATCATGTACCTGCCACGCCCATTACTTGTCGAGGGTACTAAAGATTTGGCAAAATTTCGTTTTTGGCCCAAGTCAAATTTAGTTTTCTTATTTGTTTCATATATTGAGTCACACGTAACTTTTTACTTGTTGTTGTTAGTGTGGTTGTTCTATTTAATTTTTCACCGGAACTATTATACACCTCAATCAAGATACGAAAACACGTTCCAGTCGGCATAACTAGTGAGTGTTGAGTAGTGAGTGTTGTGGTTATGGGGTAACTGCAATATTTTAATTGAATTAACTGAGAACATATGTATGGCTGCTTTTTAACGTTGTTGTTGTTGTTGTTATTATTATTATTATTATTATTATTATTATAATTTTTTTATGTCATATGTTGTACGAATGAATCGATTTCTCTATCGATTCTTGAGCAACATTGGATTCTAAATCGATGTGGCCTTTATTTGTGTCCATGTGGCTGTGTAGTGGTTTTCTTAGCACTTTAACAATCACAAATATTTAGACATAGAACCGAGAACAATCAAAACGATCAAATGGTTTGGTGGTATTTCTAATGTATTATTTTGTGAAATGAAATGATGAGGTTCAGTTTTCTTTTCTATGTGGATTGTGATGTTCTAGGTTTGATTTATTGCATACATTTTTACATTGCTACACCTGAGCTGACAGGAGGTCACTCACAAGCAGATGAACGATTCCATTGAGGTGGGTTTTCAAAAGAAACTGTGGATGAACATTTTAAACATCCTTGTATTGTTTACTCTACTACTCTATAAATAATTAGCGTTGCTTTTCACATTTCGCGCCATGTTCTCTGTGACTTTAGCTTAAGTTGAAGTTTATGAGAGTGCATCTCAAACAGAATTCGTTTTAGTTTGTCAAGCTTCTGTTACTTCTTGCAACTGATTGCTTACACTTGCACCCCGAAAAGTATTTCATTGCATGCAACTCGATTAGACATCTTGTCGTATGTAAACGCCTTTGCTCATAAATATAATAATGTCAAGTATGTTTTCTTCGTTTATTCTGACGTTAAGCTGATCCGTTCGAGAGTAACTGTAAATATTTATATTCTAAATCACAAGTGAGTGAGGAATCGTAATTGCCAGATCTTTTAAAGCAAATCTCATAAACTTTTTTTTATTGTCAAGATTTACGCTAAAATAAGTAAGAAAACTATGTTTGGCTTATATCAAATCTTAAATACCCTCCTCATCTACATCTGCAATGAACGTGACAGGTATATGATTACGACCTTTAATAGTGCATGTATAACGTATCAGCTTGAAAATCGATTCGAGTTTTACGTGGAATATGGGTTTTTGTAAATTGTGAGCGTGCCTATTATCCAACTGCGCCCATTTTTGGCACGTCAAGGGATAGAACAGTTAAGAATTATGAAGTTTAAATTTCATTCAATTAAATTGAAATTGAAATTGAAATTTCAAGTTCATAGGTCAATTTTTTTGGCAGATATATAGATTTTTGTCGATTTGTAAGCGTGACCGTAGACCAATTTTGCTTATTTTTAATAGCGATTTGCGTGTAACAACTAAAAGTACTTGAACAAAATTTCAGCTCAATATATCTCAAAATGTGCAACCGTGAGAATGCCAACATCAAATATGTCTAAATGGACTCAGTTTTCGACACTGATCAAGAATATATATACTTTGTAGGGTCTCTGACGCCTCCTTCTGGGTATTGCAAACGGAAAAACAAACTTAGTATACCCTCATCACTAAGAAGAGTCATTCGAAGAGGACTTCAATGTTCACGCTTGCGATGTGTTCTATTGCAACTTATCTCCACTTACGACAACAATTGATTGATTACAGTACAGTTGTACATATTGTAGATTTTTGTTATTGAAAATATAATTAATTGAAACCACACACACAGCATGATTAACATTTCAATACTTTGTCCACACTTTCAGATATACAAACATCACAAACATTTACTTTTATGTGTCTGAAGTACCTGAACCTGTTCTATTGTGTACATATATGAGCAGGTTCAGTTTTGGGGCAGCGATTACAAACGAAATCAGGCTTAACGTAAATGATATGTTGCTCCCTGATGAAACATATGAAGACTACAAAAAACGCATAAATTCACAGCAACTTACTACACAAGTCACGACCGTGGGCTATAATTCATTAGCGTTCACTAAGCACTTTATCGGTAACAGAACGAATAGTGCAGAAAATAAAAAGAAGATTGAATCCAAGTCGAGCAGCAGCAAAGATAGCGGTGCTTGTAGTAGTGACGACAACCTCTTTAAACACTCTGAGGGTTCCTTTGCCGATTTAGGTCTGCTGGCAATTCCGAGTTCACCACTTTTACCACAAGCCCAAGAACAACAACAACAGTCCGACAAGTATGACAATCCATTTACAATCGAATGGATATCAAAACATGCCAACAACACCTCAAAATATAAGCACAAGCCCTGCTTGGATGATTTGGCTGCAAATCCTATATTCTTGCATACATGTAAAAGTTTTATACATTATTACAAGTTGCGACCAGATTTTTTCTGTCAGTATTACAAAGCAATAGGGTAAGATGGGAATTTTCCGTAAAGTATTTTAATGTTATTCTTTCATATTGACAGCTCCACAAGAACGCTTCCAGCAGGTAAATATTCCAAGTGTAGCGGTTCAACACGCAAAAGGCAATTGTCGATATCATTGAAATCAGCGAATATCTACAAGCAACATAAAAGTATCAATGGAACGGTAGAACATTTTGTTAAGCGTTCCGCTATTTATACGTTACCAGTGCCTAAGCGGAAAGCCGATGGTATTAAAAAATATTTGTCCACACTGAAAACAGGTGCGAGTTCTATTAAATAATTACTCTTATGGAATTTTCGTACATTTTCCGAGCGTAATGTTGTATGGTGTGCTTAATACAATTCTATAATCTGATGGTCACAAACACTGATAATTTGAATTATTTGGTTTGGAGAGGTTTGGGCCGGTTTGCGTACGGCTTTCTTTTCATTGCATTCATCCTCTTATAGAACAGTAAAAATAATGAAACAGTTATAACAATTAAAACAACAAAACCCAAGCTAAATTTGGGTTGGGATAAATTCTGAGTACTCGGTGTACCAAAGCCCCATATGGTATATATGTGAAACTTGAACTTTCTCTCTTATGAGACAGGTTGGCATCGTTATCCGAATTTTTGCAACCAGGTCAACCATCTGCATACAGTTAGCTGCTCCACATATGTAGGATTTTTGTAAATCATACGCGAGCCTGTCTCGAATCTGAAAATCTTGGCCTTGGGCCATATATGATATAACCTTCACATCTCCATAGAAAAGGTGAGCGTGGCAGGTACTTGATTACGGCCTCTAATGTGTGTATGTCAGCTTGCAAGTCGAGTTTTACGCTGCGTTACTGTTTATTTTGTAAATTGTTGGCGTGTCTGTTATCCAACCAGGTTCATTTCTGTATAAATGCCCAAATTTCAACTTCATAGCTCAAGTTTTTTTCTTTTTGGAAGATGAATAGATTTTCATCGATTGCGGGCGTGGCTTTGGCCCGATTTTTCCCAATTTCAATAGCGTACTGCGTGCAGTATATATAATATTTATATATTAATTTTTGCAACCGTTAGGTATACATTTTGCGAAGATAAAAGCATACCTTTAGGATTGCTTAAAAACGAAACAGAGCCTGGCAAGCGAGTTACTTAAGGGTACAGTGTTGCAATTTTTACATGTACATGCACACACATGTGTATAATACGTATGCGGGTGTGTATAATTAACAACATAACGTGTGCGTGTTCATGTGCATTATAGAAAATGTATTTTTTAATTTATATATACTTGATCGCACTATACTCGAAAATATTATGGACACGAAATTTTCACGTCACAAATGCTGTTTGGTTTAGGTATGTGTGTGTGTGTGTGTGTGTATTCGTCTTTTGTTATTGTTTTACGTTTCTTATTTGGGGTGAGCGCGAGAGAGTACGAATGTGACGTGAATCAAAGCCGGTTTGCAATGACTATGATAAACTTCTTTGTATGTTTGGGAGCATCAGTGCAGATAATTTCAAAACCAAGTTTCAGTTTGAGTTGAACTTCGTTGGCGTTAATGTGTAAAACGTGTTTTTCAGATAACCAAAAATTGCTTGCATAGGAAAAGCAAGAGAAAAAATTAATTATAAAAAACTGAAGTAAACATTCATAGATAAACGTATATCCGTACATCCGTGGGACAAGTGAATGTCTGTTGACGATCAATTACGATACAGCACAATAAACAACAATGAAAATAATTGCCCAACAAGAGGTGGAAAAAATAATTTTTTTAAAATAAAAAAATTTTTGGTATATGCACATAAGTGCATAGTTATACCCTATATATATATATAGTATATATAAAGAAAATTCTCTTGGACGCAAAGAGCCTTCATTTGTATGTTTATACGGGGTACCTAAGCACAATACCTAATACCTGGTTAAGTCAAAAGTTTATGTACCTGCGCGAGCCTATTATGTAGACGTTCGGTTGTATGTACATTTTGTGCATATGTATGCGTAGAGTTTGGTTTAAACATGAAATTTTCATACCCTAAGATCAGGGAGTAGTATAACTCGTTGTACGAGACTGAATGGCTTTCGCAGATATGTATCGATGTGCATGTTTGTTTATTGCTCCGTATATGGATATTTTGTAAGTAAGTTGGTGTTCTATAAAAACTTCTGTTTGCATAAGAGTTAAATTCGTTGTTGTGTGTATAAACTCTCGAATTAGAGATAGTAACTCGTTTTTCATCATTAGTATTTGTGTGTCCGCCTGACGTGGGCAACGGGAACGGCTCGCGATTCTTCGAAATAAGTGAAAAAACAAAAAAAAAACATTTACAACAGCTACCACGACGCGTAATATGTCGTACATGCACAAGCACACATGTGTTTGTGGACTAAGTTTGTGGCAATGATGATTGTGCCCGAAGCCAGCATCATAGCAATAAAATCATTTTCGGGCATGAAGAAGTTAGGCACCAACTATCGGCATACAACTTGATTTGGATTGTGTCTTCGCTAACATAATCAAAATTTCGTCTGTTAAAATCGCACGTTCGTTTTTTTCAAAACATTCAATTATTAAAGATGGAAAACCACCAACACTAACACAATGAACGGCTCATATTGTTGTTGTACGCGAATCACTTGTCGGGCAATGTAGAATATTTAACAGTAGTTCGGTGGTAAATGATACGCGTATGTCTATAATTTTACGTAATATTTTAGTAGTAGTAGTCAACCCCTGTTGAATCGATTGATCGAATGATGTTTAATGTACGAAATGCACGAATTTCGTAACAACAAAAACTACTGAAAATTTAAGAAGCAATTATTGGTAGTCACCAATGTGTTTCAGTTACGATTTTGAACCTATCGCGTAAGTGAAACTGTTTCTATTGTTCTGCATTTGATTGCACAGGCAATTAGGCGACAAATGCTAATGAGCGATGGCCACATTGGGCCTTTCTAAAGTCTTCATATTGGACAAATACTTTACGGAATTACAAAAATTCTGGGAGACGGAGAAAAAACTACAGGGTAAGTCTATAAGCAATGTTCTCTCCCCTTCCCGCCCAATATATGGTAGAAGTATGTAAAGAAAATGTACGAAAATTGAATTCAATGAAATTGTTGTGGAAGTTTATGTTTAGATTAAAGTTATGTCAAAAAAATTATATGCAATTAATTGAAAAACTCGTGATGTTTTGCAGATGCTTCTTCTTCAAATGAGGCTGTACATCTTCAGCAACGATTGAAAAACCTCAGCACTGAATTGGTAACGTTGCGTAATCGTTTACATGTGGGTCAAAATGAAAGTCAGGTACAGGGTCAAGGTCATAATGCCATTAAAGCTATAAATGGCAGCAATCAACAACAGCATCACCATTACCAACAGCAACAGCAACAGCAACAGCAGCAGGCACATTTAACCACAGCCACTCTCGAATTGAATACATCAAATACGAATCTAAATAATGCTGGCAATCAACAACAGCACAAACTGCATGGCAATAATCTGCAAAATAGTAACAACATCAACAATACCAACAATAATAATGGTTTCATTAACACAGCGAATGGGATTAAATTGGTGCAGCAGCAACAACAACAACAACAACCACAACATGGTTCGGTATTTGCTTCAATTAACAATTACAACAACACAAACAACAACAACAACAACAACAACAATAATAATAATAATAATAACAGTAATAATAACATCACAACTAATTGTAGTAACAATGTTAATTTAATATCATCACCATTATCAACACAACAGCAACCACAAGTTGCAACAGTAAGCATAACAACACCAGCACCAGCATCAGTACCAGTACCAGCTCTACCATTAGCAACAACTACTAACACCGCTCAAAATACATTATCAGCGTCTACATCTATTACTAACAACAAAACCAGTAACAGCAAAGTGAGTAGAGGCTATATACACAAATTTCACATATTGTAGTTGCCATGAAAATGGCAAAATGTAGTTGTTGTTATTGCGTGTGTTTATACTGTTTTTTTTTTTTTTTATTAAATTTTTTCTGTTTTTGCATCTTTGTAGCATACGCACACCTTAACTTACAACGCACTGTCACACAATATAGCTACTTCCACATCTGGTGTGGTCTCATCAAGAAATACATCCATACCCCACCCATTGCCCCATCAAATCAATGAGAAAGCCCTTGGTAAGTCATTTTTTAAGCTTTTTTGGATAACATAACATCGTCACATATGTATATCTATTCATAAGACTGAAGACGCCAAGTCCTTTTGTCCTATCGTGTTTCTCGAACATGTCTTCAAGCTCCTTGAAGCCTTCTTTATACCGTTTGCTTTTGCCAATGCGATAATTGCAAGATTGATTGTCCGCATTGGGAAACACTTCTTTTTTAACTTCTATTCTATCTAATAATTTGATAAGGGGCGATGTCGTGTCAGGACATTCACGCATTTGCCTTTTTCGTAATATAAAATACATTCACCATGTACTTGTTGTTGAGGAAGTACTATTTAAAGTGCGAATAATGAATCGAAATTGTTCACATATTTCATAAATTGGAACAGTGTGTGTAGAAAGAAACAATTGAAATGTCGGATTCTGCACGTAAGGAATGAACATTACTTCGTAAACATATTTTTGATAACTTAAAAAATCTATTTTGTTTTCGATAACGAAGATTCTTGTATAAATCTTTTTAAAAATTTTCCGTACGAAGTTTGGATATTGTTGTTAAAATATTAAAATAAATAATTTCATCATATTTTTTTTGTAAAATATCTTAAACCGGGCACAAAAAATTTGTCCATAAATTGTGGAAGCGTGTCTGTTATTCAAATATGTGTAACAAAGTTCAAAGTCCAATTTTTAAGGGAGATATATATAATTTTGTCGATTGTTGGCGTGGCTCATTTTGAATAGCCATTTAAGAGCGGAAACTAAAATTGTCTGAATAAAATGTCAGCACAATATCTTGAACGTTACGTTTATTTTAAATGCTCGCTTAAATATAATTATCAACAGTCAAGATTTTATCGATTTTTTACAATTGACAAACGCCTTCTCAACAAAGATTATACATTACTTCAACCATGCTTTAGCGTTCTTATAAAGTGACGATGTTGAAGAATTTCGTTAGTTTTCTGTCACATATGAAAACGGTTTTTGCTTTCAAAAAGCTCTAACTTACTTTCGTCCGTCCAAAAACCGCATTTTTAATGATACCAAACTGTAGACAAACTCGAACATTATCTGTTCCAAATTTCAGCTCGATATCTCAATATTTGCGGCCCTAAGACTGCCGGAGCAAAAACCAAAGAATTTTACGGACAGACGGAAGAGCTAAATATACTCTACTTGTGGTGCTGATAATATATATAGTTTTAGGGACGTGGCTCACCCTCTTCTGGCACTTGAAGTACTTCCTTGTAGTAAAAATGGAGCAGCAAAAAATCCATTGCGTATGGAAAATCCCCTCTAACGATGAAATAACTTTCACTCAATTCTGAAGCCGCTAAACGGTCGACACATAAGCCCTTTATACCAAATAAATTCTTTTGTATTAAATCAAATGCCATGTCTATTGAAAAAATAAAGGACTTGTAAAACTTAATCGCTTCATTTACTCTTTTTTGTCAGGTCACACAACACGGGAAACATATTTAACGCCGAGTTTAACTGGACAACAACAACAACACCAGCAGTCTACACATAACGCATTTCTACATACAGCCAACACGCTGCCCAGTCGTTCAGCGTCGTCATATCCACATATTCTAAATCAACCGTTGCCATTTGTACCAGTCCAAAAACATTTACAACCTGGTCATACCGTTAACACATTGCCCCCGGAGTTTACTAATACAAATTTCAATTATATAACTTCGGGTTCACCACTCATCCACTTTAACAAAAACAGTAAAAATATTAATGCTAATTACAACAACAATAATCGATTCAGCAATCAGTATGCCAATCACACTTCAACTCTATGTGGTCAGTACGTTAAGCAGACCTACGAATTGGATGATTTAATAAATTTGTCAGGTCCCTTAACTGAGGATGCTGTTATGAGAACTTTGCAGTCGAGATTTAATGAGAATTATTACTTTGTAAGTAACTATATGTAGAAGTATATACGAATGAGTCAAAGGGCGCGGTGAACGAATTTAAATTGATAAAAAATTATTTAAACATGAATGTATGTATATATGTCATATTTATGTATGTGTCGCCTTGCTGTAGGTACCGATGTTTTAAATTTCTGTATGCAAGTTGCCACTTTAGATGGGCGGAATCGGTCAAATGGATGTGGCACACCCACAATGGATGTAAGCCTTTCCATTTGTTACAAAAATTGACCTATTTATAAGTAGTGCTTACATCGATGTAGTAAAAAATGGGGTGTTCGTAAACTCTTAAAGTTACAAAAAAAATACAAAAGACAAAAAATACAATTGGTACCAAATGCGACTTTTATGACGATAGGTAATATATTTAATTTTTTTATTAGAGAGTGTGTAATCAGGTGCCTGTCACGACCTCGGATATAGATGTAAAGGGTTTTTAAGATATGACATCGGACGCACATATAAGAAGTTAATATATGTCTTCTCTGCTGTTTCTATGGGGTCTACATAGGTGTAAAGAAAACAAGTAAGAAAACGAAATTTGACTTGGGTCAAATCTTAAGTACCCTCCACATCCACAACCGTGGGCGTGGCAAATATATTACACCCTCTAATAGTGTATGTATTACGTATCAGCTTGCAAGTCTAGTTTTATCGTTTTTTGTAAATTGTTGGCGTGTCTGATATTCGACCATGCCCATTTTTAGGATAACCATAAATATGTGCACCAAATTTCTTCGCCGATTTTGCTTATTTTAAATAGCGATCTGCGTGCAAAAACTAAAAGTGTCTGTTCAAAATTTCAATTCAATATCTAGGCCCGTAAGAGTGCCGCGAGATAAGAGACAGACACACGGACGAACATGCCTAAATAAATTCAGTTTTTGACGCTTATTAAGAATATATATAATTTGTAGTGTCTTTGACCCCTCCTTTTGGATGTTGCAAACGGAAGAACAAACTTAGTAATATACCTTCATCACTAAGATGGTGGGTATAATGAAAACATTACTCGCTCAGTATTCCAATACAGTTTCAACACGTAATATTAGAACTATTCAGGCGTAAATTACCCAATTAAAACATCATTGCGAGTGCGAACAGTATTTAAATAAATAAAGTGAGAAATAATAAACACATCGGAGCGGGAATCGAACCTTTGAATTATTCTACAATAAATTCAAATTATGCAACGTATTTACTCACTCGACTAATACCAAATCCCAAATATTGTAGCAAAGTATCACTTTTATAAGCTAA
This sequence comes from Crataerina pallida, assembly GCA_949710015.1. Lineage (NCBI taxonomy): Eukaryota > Metazoa > Arthropoda > Insecta > Diptera > Hippoboscidae > Crataerina > Crataerina pallida. Next base: position 4,270,965 of record OX453289.1, on the reverse strand, counting down.
GCTGTGTGATTTAAGTAACAAATAATATTAAGTTATTATTAATATATTATATATAGACATGTGTTTGTCTGTTGTTGGCATTCTCACGGCCGTAAATTATGAGATATTTTTTATTTTTATATTGATATTGATTATTGACAAATATTGAGCTATATATATATTGAGATGAAATTTAGTATCCATATTTACAATTAACTTATCCATCGATGTGCCAAAAGTGGGCGTGTTCGTAAAACAGACGCGCCCACAATTTACAAAAAACCATGCTCCACGTAAAACTGGACATGCAAGCTGATACGCAATACATACAATAAATTAGAATTACGCCCTCTACCTGTCACATCAACAATACTTGGCCTTTCGGTCGTTAAGAAGTAGATGTGGAGGGTAAATTTAAATATAAACCTGAAATTTGATGCACATATTTATTTATGCCCACAATTTACAAAAAACACTTTCAGCGCACAACTCGACTCGACTAAACTTATACGTAATACATACACTATTAGAGGGCGGAATCATATACCTGCCACGCTCTCAATTTGTATATGTAGGGTATTAAAGATTTGGCCTGAGCCAAATTTAGTTTTCTTACTTGTTTTATATATTGTTGTTACAAGGTTATAATATAAATTTGCAGACAAATATTGGTTCGATTCTATTGTCTCTTAATCCATATGTGGACGTTGGAAATCCGTTGACTCTTTCTTCGACACGTACCATACCATTGGCGCCACAACTGCGCAAAATTGTGCTTGAAAGTGTCCGCCAACAAGCCGAAACAGGTTATCCACAAGCCATTATACTTTCGGGTACTTCGGGTGCGGGTAAGACGTATTGTTCTATGCTTTTGTTGCGCCACCTATTCACAGTGGCGGGTGGCGGCCCCGAAACTGATGCCTTCAAACATTTGGCAGCCGCTTTTACAGTGTTGCGCTCCTTGGGTTCGGCAAAAACCACTTCAAACTCTGAATCCAGTCGAATTGGCCAATTTATAGAAGTTCAGGTGACAGATGGTGCTCTGTATCGCACGAAAATTCATTGCTATTTCTTGGATCAGACGCGTGTTATCCGTACATTGCCGAAGGAGAAGAATTACCACATTTTTTATCAGATGTTGGCTGGTTTAAGTCGTGAGGAACGCGTTAAATTGAATTTGGAGGGCTACTCGTCAGCCAATTTGCGATATTTACAATACGGTGACTTGAATCAAAATGAACATGATGATGCAGCTCGCTTTCAAGCTTGGAAGACGTGCTTGGGTATTTTGGGAATACCTTTTTTGGATGTTGTAAGGGTTTTGGCAGCAGTATTACTCTTGGGAAATGTGCAATTCATTGAAGGACAGGTGAGTCCTCTTTCTATTACATGCATTTTTAAGATTCATACGCTTAGCAATTGTTTGCATTTGTACATATAATCTTTTATACCCTTCGCATGGGATAAGGTGTATCACTTCGTTTGTAACTACGAGAAGGAAGCGTCCTGTGAAATATGTCTGTCTGTGTTTTTTTTTTTTTTTAACGAAGGGGAAAGCTTTCAAAGCCTAGTCAGTGTGGGACTTGCACCCACTAAAACCCCTTCGAACGTCCTACGGTAATTCCCCTGGGACTACCGTTAAGTATTACGTCAGGAGAAACCGTCTGAGACTATGCTCAATTCGTTCGTATGATGTCAGTTATCATCTGTCTTACTCGTAGTCTTTCTGCCACTCTGAGCTTCTTCATAATAACGGCATTGACGCTTTTGACGCAGGACCATACCTTTTCATCGTCATCTGTGTCTGCGTCTTTCATGTCTGTCCGTGTGTCCACGTACCTTGGTGTATGTATTGATACATTCGCGTTCAAAAAAATTTATATTTAAAACTAAAATTTTGTACAAGCATTTTTAATTCACGTAGATAGGTTCCTTTTTGAAGTAGGCGAAACCGGTTAACAAACGCGTTTCACTGTGCACTCATTTATACTTAGAGCACCTATTAATACGTGTTAAAGGGGCGGTATTAAATAACAGATACGTTCATAATTAAAGAAAAACCCCCGTTTAGTGCATTAGCCGACCTTCGCAGTGGTACCACATAAAATTATACCTCGCGCAGAAGTTGTGAAGGGTATGCAAGATATGGCCTAAGCGAATATAGTTTTTTTTATTAAATACTTGTTCTTATATTCAGAGCGTTGAGGTAAATGTTAAGGGAGAATCTGAACTGAATGCGGTAGCTACTTTGTTGGGTGTGCCACCAGCGGCTCTCTTCCGTGGTTTAACTACTCGTACCCATAATGCCCGGGGCCAATTGGTCAAATCGGTATGCGACGCTAATATGTCAAACATGACAAGAGATTGCTTAGCGAAAGCGTTGTACTGCCGCACAGTGGCCACAATTGTCAGGCGGGCCAACAGCTTAAAACGTTTAGGTTCAACTTTGGGCACATTAAGTTCTGACTCGAATGAATCCGTACATAACCAAGCAGATGCTGTTTCGCAACATGCATCCACTGTGGGTGGCAATCCCGGATCTAAATCAATGGCTGCTTTAAACAATGCGGTGCGTCATGCTACTGATGGTTTTATTGGAATTTTGGATATGTTTGGTTTCGAACAACCGTCTCCACAAGCTCAACTAGAGCATTTATGCATCAACTTGTGCGCTGAGACTATGCAACATTTCTATAACACGCACATATTTAAGAGTTCCGTGGAATCGTGTCGCGATGAAGGTATCATTTGTGATACAGAAGTGGATTATGTTGACAATGTACCATGCATCGATTTGATTTCTTCTCTGCGCACTGGTCTGCTAAGTATGCTGGACACTGAGTGCTCTATACGCGGCACTACCGAGAGTTATGTGGCTAAGATCAAGGTACAGCATCGCAACTCAACACGTTTGGAGTGTAAACATACTGGTGAACCTCACGATCCACGAATGTTTATGATTCGCCATTTTGCTGGTAAAGTAGAATATGACGCGACTGATTTTTTGGAGACAAATAGGGATGTTGTGCCTGATGATTTGGTAGCGGTGTTCTATAAACATTCTTGCAACTTTGGTTTTGCTACTCATCTATTCGGATCAGAGTTGAAGGCTTTATACGCTCTTCAAAATGCGCCTCGTGGCCTGAGTTTTCGCATTTCTCCAACTTCTCATACGGATCTGCTGAATGGCGATGAGCCCGTCTCCACCCTGACTCAAGATTTTCATACACGTCTAGATAATCTGTTGCGCACTTTGGTTCACGCGCGACCCCACTTCATTCGTTGTATACGCAGTAACTCCTTGGAGGCAGCAGGCTGTTTTGAACGCCTTTCGGTCGTTAAGCAAATACGTTCTTTGCAGGTGTTGGAGACAGTAAATTTAATGGCTTCTGGGTTTCCGCACCGAATGCGTTTCAAGCAATTCAATGCTCGTTATCGTATGCTGGCTCCTTTTCATATAATACGTGATAACGAAGACAAAATAGAAAAGTGCTGTCACACCATCTTGCAATATGCTATGGAGGATCCACCATTTCTTGAGGGGTCGGTTACATTCGCATGGGCGCCTGGAAAGCGACACGTGTTCTTGAGCGAAGGCATACGCCAGCACTTGGAACATTTGAGAGGCGAAATACGTAATAAGAGCGCCACCCTTGTACAGGCGGTATGGCGTGGTTACCAATTGCGCAAGAAAATGAGCAGAAGCGAACAACGACCCCGGGTTGCAAAGCAGACCAAGATATTACATGTAGCCAATAATCATAATATTCAGAATTCCGGTAAATGTTATATTTGACTAAAGAAAATATTGTTATTCTTCATGTATTCCCTTAAAAAATTATTGCAGACAATTGTTTCTTTCCAAACATAGCCTTATTACGCACCCATTCTATTTCATTTCTTATTATACCCATCGTTTTAAGATAAGGGGTTTGTATATAACTTTGTCAAATGGTTACAGAGGGAAGCGAACATTATTCTGAATCAGCATCGAGTACTACGTCTAGCTGTCTTCACAGCTATATCTATCTGTCCGTCCGTGCGTAAGTGTTGAAACTATTCTTCTAGTCGCAAAAATTGAGATATTAGTTCCAAGGTCTGCACACGCTTTGGTAGTCATTTTGGCCAAAATTGGTTAGAAATATTTCCATGGTTTAGAGCCTCTTTCCGTATAATGCCATTGAAAATATTGCAAATTAAATTAAAAAATATGAACAAATTAGTTTTAATGTAAATGTGGTTATATGACAGTGTCCCGCATTTGCTAATGCAACTAAAGTAATTAAACACAGTTTGTGGAACGAAGTGGCGTAGGGTATCAAGTGGTCGACTATAGCCTTTTCAATTGTTTTTCTTGTTAATGTTACACGCTTCTTTGTTATTTGTTATTGAAAATTATAATAACACAAGACTATTTTGTAGGAGTTTCCGCAACACTAACATCATCAACAGGAGCAGCAAATACCGCTGTAGTGGCATTAGCATCGGCGTCAACAGTAGTTCCCCGTTTAACGGCAAAAAGTGGCAACTTAATCTCAGTGATAAGACCAAGACCACAACCAATTGCTGGTACTCCTCCGCCAGATCCCATCGACAAATGTGATACGAAAGTCATACAACAAACTTGCAATCTATTCGGATTAGATTTGGTAAGCGACAATGTTCAATAAAAATTTCGCGCACAATTCTTAATTTTGTTATACTTCCAGGAACGGCCACCACCTGTACCACCATCACGTAATTATTCAATTACTGGCAATGCTAAGATAAATTATCCACAGCACCGGGTCATGAAAATGAACTTCCCAGAAGATGTCATTACAAATCCGCCTCCCGAACAACTGAAAAAAGGCGATACCGTTACTGTGGTAGGAGCGTCCACCTGTCGTGGCCATCTTATTGTAGAACACAGAGGGCAAAATTTCCATGTACCGTATCAGTTTATGGAATTAATACGCGGCCATAACATTAATACAATTCAAAGAGCCAGCAGCACCAGTAGCAGTTTAAATGTTAATGCGGTTAATAATAGCAGCACTATTATTAACAATGGCAATTGTGGTGTTGGCAGTGCTGCTTCAAATGCCACCATCAAGGTCTGAAACGAAATTTTCCGATCAATTTTAATTAGTATTAAGCAGCCAAAGGCAAAATAATTAAATTGTGCCTTCAACTCATAATATGTATGCATAACAATAAATGTTTTTACTCTGTCAGTAATTTTTTCAACATGATCACTTAATTTTACTCAAAGTATTATTCATTTTAGTACATTTTTTTTTTTTTTTTATAAATACTTTAAATAATTTAATGCAACTTACGCGGCCAACAAGTTTTTATAAAATATTGCATCCTTGTCTAATTTGAATCACGTTATGTTCTTCCATTTCCATGTAATTTGCAATATATACGAGTATTTTTTAGTTTTATAATTGAAAAGCGGTGACTGTGAAGGGAGGAGTTGAGAGGAGCAAAGCAATAGGGAGAAGGTCAAATGGAAGTTTATGCGCTAATTAAACATTAAATGCAATTTCCCGCTCATTTATTTTTGTACATATTTACACATATATCACACACACACCTATTATTGTATTGTATACATGAGTGTTGAATGAAATAAGTGAATAAATAAACTTTACATATGTACTTATACACATATTTAGGTATTTGCTATATTCTTATGTGCAGATAGCATGATTAGATTTACTATTAAGAACGTTAAGGTTGACAAGATTACCCACAATGGTTCTAATTGCACCTTTGGTGCTTTTCTACATGGCGACGAATGAGGGCCCTACTTCAACATCGCTGCACTGTATGTTCAGAAACGAACCTCACACATTTTCTAATACCGTTCCAAAATCTACATAGTGTGTGTGCCATAAATTATTCTTCTTTGGTGTCCATTGATCATATTCTTCAATACAATGCTTCTTATTAAAAAACATATTTTGTTTATGTTTTGGGGATTATTTCTTAATTTTATTATAAAATATATATCACAAAAAAAAATTAATTCCGTTAACATTCATGAAGGTGTTACATTAAAAGTTGTGTTAATAAAATTAATAATAACGGTGGCCGCACATTTACATACAGTATTAATTGAAAGAAATAGAGATTAACTGTAAAAATGCATTTTTCTAATTTTGTCCGTTACATACAAATCACGCATTTTACTATATATTATATATAGTTTGGATAAAAAGCTCTAAGTTCTAATTTTTTATATAATGAAGACGTTGTAATTTAATCCCTTGGAGCAGCGTGACATTTTTTGTATCAGAAATAATTGAACAGACAGTATTACAAGTATGTATGTATATGTATTCATTGGATATTGGTATTATTTTGTATACATAAGTAAATTGATTCGCATTGTTTTTCTCGTGCCATTCGCCTTATACGTGTAGGATTAGTGAATTGTTTAATTTTATTTAGATATCTGTTTCCGATCGCCGCCTTCGTCCGGGTCCAGCTGGGGAATTAGCTGACGCCATACCCATACGATGCCTTGCCTCAGAGGTTCCAGAATAACCCCGAGTCAAACCGAAATCTACAGTACGTTTAGTACTAAAAATACATTAAAGAAAATGAATAAGTTTTTCTACATGATTTAATATTTGATATGATTTCAATAAATTGGATTTGATCAATAAATAAGACTAATCACTTTATTTACACCCTATTTTTGTACTTTTAATAGTATTTCTATGTAGGAATACTGATAATTAATTACCCCTCGGTTGGAAAAATACGCTAATAAAATATGGTAGCATAGAACGTAAACTTAAAATTATCGCAGAAACCACCCCAGGAAATGAACAAAAATTAGTTTAAGTAATGTATTTCTACATACGTCCGGTATATGATACTCATGAATTTCTGGAGAACAGTCTTGTTCTTTATCACGTCAGATCATCAAGGGAGGACTATAAAATAACGCAAGAAATGTAGACACGATGTTATCGTCACTATATGCGCGAAACACACCGATTTAGAAAACTCCAATTTTCTCAATTGCGCCCCATCATTCGTACTTAAGGTTCGTCGTGATTTAGAAGAATAGCTGGCATCGATGTGGAGACTGTTGCAAAACGCAAAAAAAGATGAGGAACATTGGGACACTATTGGAAATATACAATTTGTCCAATAAATGCAAGAGATCGTTGAAAAAAGCCTTTCAAAGTCCATGAGGGCCATTGCGAGGGCCTCCACGTGGGGACAGGCCATACATATGCCAGCAAGACTCTGCTCCTTCACATAAACTTATGATGACACAAGATTGACGGACCGGACATTTCTATGACCGCATTACCCCCAAACCCATTGAATTATAATAAATTTTAGAAAAAATGTGAACAAATTACTTTTAATGTAAATTTGTCCTCAAATACCGTACGCACCCTGTGTATGTACAAAAGGTATGAGAACACATTTTTCAACTTTTTCCTTAATTCAAGCATAATTATTCACTTACTTCTCAATATCATTTCGTGTTCGCAAAATGGTTTGCCCGAAACGTGCCAATAACTCCATCAAAACATCATCCGGAATTTCTTCCAAATCGTTAATATATCCACTGTTTTGACTGTCAATGGATTAAAAAAAAAAAAAATTGTACAGATTGCATAAAGAACCATGAATATTATTGAAAACAAGTAAAAACAATCAGGAAAGCTTGTCTTGGGCCAATACTCTCCACATCTACACACAAACGGGTACATGATTCCACCCTCTAATAATATATGTATTACGTATCAGCTAGTATGTCGATTTTTACGCTGCATATGGTTTTATTTAAATTATAGGCGTGCCTGTTATTCTACCAGGCTCACTTTTGGCACAACCATGGATAGTTTTTAATACTGATCAAGATTTTATATATGTACTTTGTAGGGCCTCTGACGCCTCCTTCTGGGTGTTGCAAATGCCAAACTTAGTATAACTCTCATCTTATGTGGCGAGTGTAACAAGTACAAAAAGTAAATTTGGCCAAGGCCGAATCTTACCTTCACCTCTACATACAATCATTGGGCGTAAGAGGTACTAAAATGCTATTTAAGCCGTTTTTGTAAATTGTATACGCGTTTGTTTGGGCTAATTGTAAATGCATATAGCAAATTACTTGAATTTTTTGATAGATATATTATGGGTGCGGACCTTGAGCGATTTTCCTCAATAAAAAGAGAAATTTACGCCAACCAGGTACCGGACAAAACGTCAAACGTTGTCTAAACGTTTGCAACACTCAAAAAAAGGCGTCGGAGTCCCTACAAAGTATATATATTCTGAATTACTGAGTCGATCTAACCATTTTTGCCATGATCTGATCGTGAATATGTTCTGTTGTAACCGCTCTACCTGGCATAAAGTATATAAAGATAAGAAAAGATGTATAAATATCTTAAATTAGGCAAAATCGGTCAAACGACATGCCCACAACTTAACAAAAACTGAAATGGGAGCAATTTTTTAGATAAATTTTCTATATCTTTTATAAAGTACAAAATATATTTTGACATATGTACTTCTCAAGAAGCTTTCGTGCAACGATGATGAGTATTCAAGGTGCGGCTTCACCCAAATATCACTTTTTACTTTGTTTTAATCGTTTTCTATTCCATTTCATTAAAATACTACTACCTGGGCATGGGCAAACTCTGCGTGCATGAAAAGAATACAGCACTTAAAGTTGCCAAAACGAAGATGCAACCGGCAAATTTCTGTTGTGTCACCATATCGTGGCAAAAAAGAAACCCAAATAGTTTTGGTAACAAGAGGAGACAGCACAAAAAACCTGTAAATGTGGAAAAATAAATAAATGTCATGAAAAATGTCATTAATTACAGTAAAATATCAAAGTTTATGGTTAGATGTGATAACAGGCACTATAATACTTGCACATGTCAACGTTTATATAAATGGCATAAAAAACCCTACGCACTCTTGACTGATTAATGACAGAGATAAGTTGGTAAAAAAAAAAATGACAAAGTTTTTTACCATGTAGGGTGAAATTGGCCAAATGAAACAATACAATATAAGAGGAACATGTATAGTTTCTTAGTAAAATGTATATACATAACAGTAAAACATATTTCGTTGAAATCGTTTAACAGCACGTTACGTTTGCTCCACGCAAATATGGTACATGGGAGATGTCTTCTATATTAAGTCGAAAAATTTAAGTATCATCATATCGTTGTTTATTTAAAGTATACACAAACAAGGAAACACCAGGAATATACATCAAATCCACCGCGTTTAAACTGTTGTTAGCATTGTAGTTCTTTATGGTCGTTTTTATGAGAGAAGTTTTATGATGCTGTGCTGTAAGTACATATTTAAATATGTGTATACAGTACGTTTGTAGAAGCGAATTTGAATTTGAATTTTTATTATAATAACGCTGTGTTACAAACAAACAAAAAACACTAAAAGAGTAATAAGCACTCGTGAAAAATGGCCCCAGAGTCGCGAAAACTGACTTTTTGGGCACAATTCTAACTTCCAATTACAGCCAAACCAAGAATCCTGATCACTATCATTGTGATTATGGAGTTATATTGGTTTTGTACAAATGTTTGTAAGTACCAAAGAGGGGAAGGACCACATCACCAATAATGTATAATCGATCAGCAACAATAACCAAGTTGATTATGTAATTCTGTCCGTAAGTGCGTCTATAGTCTTTTCTTTTTACCATTCTCACTGCCTCAAACATTGAAATATAAAGCGGACACGCCCACAATGGTAAAAAATTTCTACCTAATTTGGAATCGATATCAAAATTTTTGCAACCACAGATTGCCATACATTATACGGACGGAGAGACATGTTAAGATTGATTCTGTGTACGGTGGTGATTTGAAATATATACCATTTGTAGGGTATCCGATGACTGCTTTTGGGTGTTGCAAACATTTTGACAAAACATATATATAAGATAGGGATGGTGGGTCCAACGGGAGCCGGAGACGCTCTACTACTACCGACTACTACACTTGATGTGGGGGTATGTAGTGTACTATAGGGTAGTCATGAATTTTCATATCTACTTGTTTATTTTTTTTCTGATATTTACGATCTCTTTTTCGATAAATGTCGTACACATTGTTGTAAATATACCACTTTTCAATGTGTACAAAAAAAAAACATAAAATAAACGGTCACAAATAACATTGCATCTAATATCCTTGCCGCTGCCAGATGTTAATAGTAAACAAGTGACAATGATGGTGAATCAAGCCGGAACGTTTAATACCCTACAATTAGTTTAGTTTACTTCTTGTAATATTAGAGGTACTCTAAATATGCTGCGATCGGGTCCAAATTTGGCACAAACACATATTAAGCTAATTAAGTATTCTTCATCAAATTTTTGTCAAATAATGTTAAGAGTTGCAATTTTTTTACTAAATAAAGACTTTCGTTGTAATAGATTTTCATTCTCGATCGAAATCATTGTAGTTGGGTGTAGAATTTACCGTTTAGTAGTTACAAACATATGCACAAACATAATATACCCTATGTCACGTATATAGAGGGTATGTAGAGAAAATGGAATATCACTGAGCTAAAGAAAAGGACAAGTCAATATGAGTTATCATTATTGCCTGTTTCGAACTTCACTCCACTACTGCTACACTTTTGAACGAACACACTTCCATACCCGCACAAAGGGCTACAATATAAATGGATTTAAAAGTAGTTATCATGAATTAAACTGTGCTCTTAGTGCTTTGATTTAATGGAGAATTAAAAAAAGAACAACAAGCACCAGGAATGGAAAATTAATAAAGGAGGAAACAACTATATATTCCGCTTAAAACGAATTTTCAATAACCTTAACCTCTGCGATTGATCTATAATGAATGTCTCATAGTGGGGTTGACTATTACTCAATTCGAGGTAAAAGTAATTTGTATGAAAGTGGGCGGCAACACTTTATTGAAATTTTATACATTTTAGGGTGCGGTCGATATTTAGTACGATCACTTAATGTTAATCGTTTATATAAAATTTCTGGATAATACTTCAAAATTTTGACTAATTAAACTAAACATCATAATGATTATGGGGGTATATTGGTTACGCTCAAACGTACATAACGCCGAATAGATTTAGCCCTTCTATCTGCCCATGCGTCTTTTCAATCTGCTTTGTGAGTCCATAATTTTTGAGTTTGTTTCCCACTTTGCTATTAAACAAATGGTTTCACCGAGTCGTCCAAATTTTAAGAAACTTTAACGCGTTAGGCTAAGCTATATATTTCGATTCGATTTGCAGAAAATTTTGATATTGAAACAAGTGAAAATTTTATAGTCGATCTCGCCCGCCCATTTAATACCTTACAATTATTATTTAATTAGTTTAGTCGTGTCTGTATACGCGAATGAAAAAAGATTATAAGGAAAAGGGGTTCTAAATATTTAACTATTCTGTATCGATTTTTGTTAAAAAATATTAAGATTCGGGATTATTTGCTAATTAAATTTGGGTCCTTATGTGTAGAAATGGTAGTTAGAGGTGGGTGTGGCATTTGTCGTTTAGAAGTTACAAATATCTGCACAAATTTAATATACGCTCTTATCACATGAGGTATAGCGTATAAAAATGAATAATTACTTCTCCTTTTAGACATTCTAATGGTATATGAATAAAGAAAATAGGACAAGCCATCCGGGAGTTATATTTAGAAGGGGTATCCTACGTATCCTTTGATTTTAAAACGTGTAATTAATGTAAGCGAAGCGCACTATTAATGATCGGTGTTGTACTAATTTGAATACACACTTATAACCACAAATTTTACAACATGACACAACATCACATACTTGCTGGTTTTTCTCATACTCTATAATATCAAAATAAACTGATTCCCCCATGAGTCCGTCCATTTCACATTTTGTTATTACGTTTCAGTACACACATATCGGGGACCTTTTGCATTTCCCACACATTACGCACAATACAAACTAAATATTATTTGTAATTGATTCACTTTGAAGCCAAAGGGATAGTACCAGGCTCTTGAAATACTTTGATATATTTTTTACCAAGCAGTTGTATTAATTTAAAAGAAAATGTAGAACATACACTTTAATAGCACGGACTGACCGACAAGTATAAGTAAATAAAAATTATAGTTAACTTACCTTTAATTATAATTGAATATTCTTTTTTTAATATAATTTGAGCACTTGATTAAGTTAAAGCGTTAAGAGATTTACGGAATTCTAGTACAGAGAAAATATTTATAAATGCGAACACTGTGATGTCCTGTATTAGAGAAGTGACCGCGTTATACTTGTTGACGATTTCAAAGGTGAAGCAACAGTGATAGGAAGCTGGCTGATTATGATGGCTTTATATAACTGTGCCAAGCCAGTTCAATGTGTATGTGTTGATAAACATACATAATGCAGAATAACCGAATCCTTCTATATGGAACGAAGTGCGTCAGGAAGTAAAACGGCCGTTAATATGCGACAATAACATCGACAATAAACTTCGTGACGATAACAATGAGGATAACTATAATAATGCAATTGCTGAAAAGCTGTTAAATTCAAAAATCGAACGGAAATCGATGCATGCATATACATGCATACAGATGTGTATGGGTAGGCACATGGTATGGGTGTAAAATCTCCTCACGCATACGCGTTCAATAGAAATACTTATGCAAATATATAAATTTATTTTAATTTCAAGCTCATACATACACACGCCACATTTGTCGGTGCTCCGGATTAATGATTATCATTTAATATAAATAACTAGTTGATTCGTTTCCGGCTTTCCGCGGTGTCAAGACACATTCCAAATGAGCGTGCACAATAAATTCTATAAAGCATATGGCGTTCTCTTGGGTCCAATAAATATGTCTTTATACCCAATTTCACCTTAATTTAGTCACTGAAACCATATATTAAAACTTGTATATAGCCCAAGTTTGTCTCGTAGTTTAGGTCTCTGTGAAAATTTTTGTTTTTATTGTAATTGGTCAAAAAATGTGGGACTAATTCCGTACGTTATCTTTCTTCTCTTCAATAAATTTTTATTTAATCCACAATATTTTCTAATGTGTCCAGTACTTCTCTTTAAAATTTCATTATGATTAATATCCATTTTTAACGCTTAATTAATTTATTTTCACTTTTTTTCATTAAAACTAGCATTGCGGTCTTTGTTGCGGACTTGACAAAATTCACTTCAGTACAAATTTTAACAAATATTCTTGATTAGCATAAAAAGCTGATTCGATCTTGCAAGTCAACTCCAAACAACTGCATAGAACGCTTACGTATCTCCGTCTATCTTGCGGTCGCAAATCAGATTTGTTATAGAAATTTACAATATTTGTCTTATAGAAAATTACATGGAAATGTAGAAAAATTTAACAGATTTTCTATATGAAGGGTTTGCTAATAGCGCATATGATGCCTAATTTTCAACTAATACCCATGTTTGGATGCGCTAACGGATCACACCTATTTTAACGAATTTGTGTCTGACATTAAGGAGGAATACTCATCACAAATTTCATATCGATACAAGGTCATCCACATCAAATATTCTAAATAAATTCCTAATGTACAATATGCGCAGTAATAATGGGCGCGGTTAAAATGATTTTTTCAAATATGTATAAAATGTTCTATAATATTCTTATAAAATTTGATTTCAGTATGTTTCAGTGCAACATCTCAACTTTTGTGGCCGCAAGAGTGCTGGCAAGAGAAAAATAGTCTAGAAAAGCAAATTATTGTGTCTTTTATTAGCGTTGTGGGTCGATTTTGCTCATTCAAAATAGCAAAATGTCCACTCATATAAGTCACATATAAAATTACATAACATGTTACGAAATAACGTAGATATTGATGACAAAATATAAGCTTTTTTAGAAATGCTGAAAACTGGGGCACGGACATTCATGCCTAGATCGTTTTAGTTTTTGATGCTGATCAAGAATACTTTGTAAGGTATCTAACGCCTCCTCTTAGGTGTTGCAAACGGAATGACAATCTTAGTGTATATCTTATGATTGTGTGATATATAATGAGATTACTAATAATTACTAATGTTCATTAAATCACATGGAATATAAAAATGACTAAATCCTAATTATGGAGTTCAAAACTGGTTGTAAGCCATCTTTAAATGTATTAAACAAGTCGATATTATTGTTGAGAAGGATATCAATTTATTGATTAAAGGACCTGCGAACAATTTATATGCCCTTGAAATACAGTATATTAGTCTCTTACTAGCGAGGTGGCAAATTATAGTCTATAAAGGTTTAAGAAATCTTTCTCGAAACCCCTCCCCTATCGGAGCAATGTGACTATAATATAGCGTTAAATACTGCACCACATTCAAGTTTACCTAGAGTAACAAATGATTAAAGCAATTGAGGAGTATAAGAATCTTAAAACTCTTTACTGTGACGTGACGTTTTCTAAAGGATAACTTAGAGTAGAGTGGGGCAGAGAGTATGACATGGTCAATCTAAGGAACAGAACTAAAAAAAATACCAAAATAATTAAAGCCCCTCAGTAGCATTTGTGATAGCATTATTGCAATGACATCAGCATAGAGATAGATGAGGTGTTTGACTATATTGTGTATAAATTTTTGTTACTTTCAGTGCCGAGATGGACATTTGTGAATTATGACACTTCAACAACAGACACATAAGCAGACGGACGAACGTATCTAGATTGCAGATTTTCTTACCGATCAAGAATATACATACTTTGTGGTATTCTCGAAGGTATACCCAAACAGTATAGTACACCACCCACTATGATATTGAGGGTATAAAAATCAAAATAAATAAATCTTTTTTTTAAAGCAAGGTACATGAAATATATTGTGAGTTTCTTTACAAGTGACTGATTGATGTCATGCGGTGTGTCAGCCAGACAGGCAGCAATAAATTGACATTCTACATAGACCAGCAAAGAAAGTGTTTTTCCATGTTTTGCATGGGTACGTACACGCTTATATGATTACAGCAATAAGCAAAGTAGCTATTTTGGGTTAGGCCAAATCTTGGATATTCACCGCATTTAATTTTAAATGCTGCTTCTTTGGTGGGCCAAAAAGAAAATAATTTTCTATATTATGATATCACGTTAAACATATTGCATAAATGCTTTTTAACTTGACCGACTAATAACCAGAAGAGAGCCCAGCTCGTGCTTTATTGAAAACGTCAAAAACAAGAACAAAATGAAAATATTAGATTCAAATAAATACTTTACTCGTAATCTATGTATTTCGTATGTAATCTCGAAAATCAAATTTTGCGCCAAAGACAGTTTTTTGTAAGTCCACATCCATTTACATTATGTGGGCCAGACTTCTGAATTTACACTTTATAGTTTATAGGCTTAAATGTGCTTTACGTCCCTTGATTTAATTTGATGAAATATATTTTACCGTTGTGTGGAACGCATCTGGACTCAAAGTAATAAAATTATTTTGTGATTGACTTTTAGGCATAATCTAACTTTAAAGTTTTGTAAAAGATCGAAGTTTAATCTAATATAAATTTATAACGTCCCCTGTATAATCCCCTGTATACATATATACCATATTGGATACGTAATAAGTTCTACTTTTAAATGCTAATTTTGTCTGTCATCCGACCGCGTCCACTTTCACATATCGATGGATGCCCTATTTATGAATTTTTATACTAAATTTTAACTTCATAGGTACATTTTTGTGGCTCCGAGAGAAACGTAAACGTGACTCTGGACCGATTTTTGCCCAATTTAAGTACAGATCTGTGTACCTTCAATATTTCAGCTCCATCTCAAAATTTATATAAACTTTATAGGCTATCCAAGCCTTCCTTCTGAGTGTTGCAAAAGGGGAACAGCCCTAAGGTGGAGGGTATATAGTAATGATTATAAATTGTGGTCGTGATCGTTTTTGTTAAATAATTTCTTATAGGCCTGCCCTATTTTCTTCATTTTTGGAGGGATTCAATTTTTCGCTTTTATCTATGTTTTTAAAGTTTTTGAAAAAATTAAAAAAAAAAATAACTTTTCTCCCATTTTCGTTTAACTATAATTAAAACGTTCAATTAATTTTGCCCGTGCTTGCTTAATTTTTGATAATTCGGCCAAATTTTCAATAAATATTTTCATTTTTGAGACCAATAGAATGTTTACCACCGACGGACAAGCAGACATGGTTTAGCAGGGGGTCTGACCTTATCTTTTGGTTGTTGCAAACATTTTGACATAGTAAACGTTCAGGTGATGGATTCAATAATATGAGAAGAAAATTGATTGAGTCTATCACACCTCCTACTAGTTGCATGTGGTATAACAAACTTAGTATAACCGCATTTTAGATGGAGGGTATACAAATAGTGAGTACTCTCGAATACACCAAATACACAATAATTTTGATGCTATAGGCATAATTGAAACACATTATACAAAACACCTACATACAAAATCATCGGGTCGTGTCCTTAATCGAAGGG
Organism: Crataerina pallida; assembly: GCA_949710015.1. Lineage (NCBI taxonomy): Eukaryota > Metazoa > Arthropoda > Insecta > Diptera > Hippoboscidae > Crataerina > Crataerina pallida. Next base: position 4,254,473 of record OX453289.1, on the reverse strand, counting down.
ACACATTGACAACTTATAAATGAAATTAAGAAGAGTATATACCTCTTCCTCATTACAATTAATATCCTACATAAATTATATTACATATAATGCAAACTTACGTTGCGCTAGGTGACCGTTAATAATAAAGTTGTAAAGTTGTAAAGTTGTACTCATTATAAATATGGAAGAGATGTGCGCACACTACTGTCGAAACTGTCATAAACGCATTGTTGTTGTACATATTATATAATGTAATCAACTCATTGCAAAAGAGATAGCAGTACAAATACCAAGTCATTTACGCTTTATAAATCAGAATATTGTCAATAGTAATATCTTCTCATGCCAGTCAAATTGCAAAATCTAGCTTTGTGTGCAATAGAAAGGACATATGCATATATTTATATATATGTATGTGTGTTTGTGTTTGATTGAGTTGGCAGATTATGGAGCAGAAATCTTTTTATATCCTTCATCTTAGCGTTGAGAGTATACTAAACTTGTTGTTCCGCTTGCAACACCAAGAAGGAAGCAAGGAAGACCCTACAGAATACATGATTCTTAATTGTCTGCGTTTCCGTTGTTGTTCATCAGCGCTCATGATCGTAAATTTTGATATATGAAGCTAATATTTTGTACAATCGATTGAGAGCCGCGCCCACAATCGACAAAAATCTCTCGCGGTCACAAAAATTCACGTATGAAGGGGATATTTAGTTCTCATATTTATAACTAAGCATTACACCCACACTTTACAAAACACTTCAACTTGTTAGTTGTACGATATACAAAAATACAAGAGAAACAAAAAGGCTGTAATCAGGTACATATCGGGCCTTTGTACATGGAGGTGCAGGGTATTACTTGCAATTATTTATAATCAATACCTATCGTCAAGATTTAATTTGACATATATGGAGTTTTTTAATACCTATTAGAAGATTAGAAGGTTCCAACTACTAAAATACAATCAATAGGCTGACTTATCTACCCCTTGGTCAAGGGTGTTCCATACTCTCCAACTACTATTACAACCCCCGTTAAGGTGCAGGGTATATAAGTTTGGCCAAAAGTCTCATACAACTTTGTTTTTTACTTGTTTAATAATTTTATTACAAATTTTTATGCATATGGATTATGACCCGCCATTAAAAAATGTTAGCAAATATATAATTCGCAATAACTATTGATAACAAGACTACGCAACAATAACATTAAATGGAGGTACATATAAACCAAACAGCTATATCTGGCTTAGACCATAACTTAGATACCTTCCACAATTGTAGAAATGCTGTGGCTACGCCACGTATATGCTTGCGTCCTCTTATACGGGCCACTTAAACATGTCTTTTACGCACCTGCACTAAGATGCTCTGAGCATCTATAAATACCCTCTGTACTAAATTTCAATTTTGAAGGTTTGTAGGTTTGTAGCTGTGAGAGACTTTTGTCAATTGTGAACGTAACTCTTAACCAATTTTGTTCAATTTAAATAGCGGTCGGTCTGCGTACAATAAATAAAAATGTTTGTACAAAATTTCATTCAAAATTCAGAATTGTAAACTTAGTACACCCTCATCATTAAGAAGGAGTATATAAAAATTAATTCGATCATATGGTACATATATTTCAATATACAAGTAAGAAAACTGAATTTAGCTTAGACCAAATCTTAAATATCTTCCTCATCTACAACGATGGGCGTGGCAGACTTATAAATATCACACCCTTTAATAGTGTTTGTATTACGTATCAGTTTGCAAGTTGAGTTGTACGCTGAGTATGATTAAATCGATTAGATCGACTCAGTTATTATCACTTGACCGATTGTGCCCAATTTCAATACCCGCCAGCGTATGTGCTCTATCGAAACTTGTGCTAAATTTGGAATCGATATCTCAATTTTTGCTACCAGAAGATTACTACAGCACGCACACAACGTAGGGGCGGACAAGCAGATGGGGTTATATCGATTTAATATTCGTAGCTGATTCAAAATATATATACTTTGTGGGATCTCTTTGTGGGCGGTGCAAACGGTTAAAAAAAGTGATATGTACCCCCCCTCCCACATACATATGATGGTGGGTATAAAAAAGTATACCTTTTCCTTCCTAAATTGGACAATCCCACGAGGGATGGTTATGGATCTTTGACACCTTCTTTCGGAATAACAAACTCAGCATACCCTCAAAAATTTAGAGATTTTAATTTCCACACTACGTTTGGGTTTGTGCGTGTGTTTATCATTATGAATATTGCTTACACTTGCCCGATCTAATAAAATTGACGTCACTGCACAGCAAACCTAAACACGCGCCAGTATTTTTAAAACTCCTACAGTTACAATTAGCATGTGTATAAACATAATCATTTGGGCAACTGTTTTTGCAAATCACGGCCACAAACATTCAGTTGATATTTCTCACCCATTATCGACGAATTTAGTTGGCGTATAAGCACATAATCTCCATAATTGTTAAAAATAACTAAAATTAGTCCAACGACACGCGTGCACTTTAAGAAAGTTCAACGATCGAAGAAAATTTCGATTTAAGCGAAAGTTCCTTTTTTTTTACATTCTACCGGTATATGAATAAAAGAAATTGGACAGCCATTCGGGAGGTATGTTAAAAAGAAGATGTGCATCTTGTCTTGCGTTTAACGTGGGAAATACAAACTTGTTCGTACACCCACATCCTGTTTGGAGTGATACACTACAGAAATATCCCAGCTATAATAAACACCTAAATAAGCTGTATCGCGGAACTGCTCTGAGAGTCTGCTGTGCAGCACTGATCCTGTCAGGCATGCTTCCACCTGATATCCTAGCCCAACAAGCTGCAAAAATGTACTGTGCCAAAAATCTTCTTAATAGGAAGCTCTCTAATGGAGAAAAACAGGACATAATGCTAGAAAGCTATAGAGAATGGCAAAGGAGATGGGACGATTCCTCTCAAGGCCGATGGACGCACAAAGTAATAACAAATGTCGAATGTTGGTTGAGCAGACAACATGGCTGTATAGACTATTATTTGACGCAAATTTTCAGCGGACACGGTTGCTTCCGCAGTTACTTGCACCATTTTGGTCATGATACTGAACCTTGGTGCCCTGAGTGTCATGAAGACGAGGAAACAGCTGAGCATATACTGTTAAAATGCCCAAAATTCGATGCAGAACGCTCAAAAATTGCAGACTTAATTATGGAACCGAATGGCGATATAATTCTGCACATTATTAATGATGAAAAGGTATGATCCTGCGTCGAAAGCTCAGAATGGCAGAAAGACTACGAGTAAGACAGATGATGACTGACATCATACGAACGAATTGAGCATAGTCACAGACGGTTTCTCCTGACGTAATACTTAACGGTAGTCCCAGGGGAATTGCCGTAGGACGTTCGAAAGGGTTTTAGTGGGTGCAAGTCCCACACTGACTGGGCTTTCAAAGCTTTCCCCTTCGTTAAAAAAAAAAAAAACCCACATCATGTGACAGATGCTTTGACATAAATATTTGCATCTATTTCAATATTTCGTATTACTTTTGAACTGAACTGAATCGAACCCAATTTGATAGATTGACCATGCCCCTTTGTAATTAGGCGGAATTTGCACAACATAACGTATCATACATAACATGAGAAATTTTCACAATATTTGGTGGATTACCTTAGATTTGACGTTAGCCTAATGTATCCCTTTTTACTTGTTCCACCCTCCACATAAGGTTGCTGCGCCCACAAATGTTAAATTTGTTTTTATCTACCACAAATATTTGGCTATAAAATGGAAAATTGGTTTATGTACATATTTATAAACATTGAATTGTAAAAAATGGGCGCAATTGTATAACAGACACACCCACAATTTACATAGAACCTTATGCAGCGTAAAGCACGAGCTACCAGCTGGTTTCAAAGAAAAATGAAATTTTTACTTTATTTGCATATTCCAACGGTATATGAGAAATAGATCATAAATTGGATCTGTCTTTAGAAAAATATGGCAAAAAGAAAATGCATGATTAACGTGAATGTGAATTATTTGCTTTTATCTAAATTTGCATACATTTTTAAAGTTTCGTTTTACTCCCGAACTATTTAGCCGAATGTTTTGAAATTCGGCAAAACTGTTCGTATTAGTACCGTTCATATTTAAAATTATTTTTGGATTAAACACGCCTCTTCTGGGTGCTTTAAATTCTACGTGAAAGTTAATTTCGTATTACTCCTGAACCTTAATACCTGTAGTCGTGGACTGTAATATAAATTATGCCTTTATAATCAGATACCTTGGTATTGAAAATGGATCAAATTCGACCATGGACCTTTCTGCAATTTTACATAACATTTCTAGCATGCAAGTGTGGAGAGCATTGAAGACATGGCCCACAAACCAATTTAGTTTTTTTACTTGTTACGTTGGAGGCATATTTATTCAAATAAATTTCATCTATTTTCTCTTGTTCTATTTTGCAAGTGGATAATGTAATACCTACCGTATCCCAGATTTGGCAAACGCCCAATGTAATCCGTTCTTAATTGATTTTTATAATTATTTGCTTTATTGCTTTTTTTAATTCCTACAATTTTAACTTCTTTGTTGAAAGTAATTTTGGATCTGCTTTCCTTTTAGCCGCCTTACCAAGAACTGCTGATGTGTTTGTTTGATCTTGTAATTGAGTGAAAAATGCTTTAGAGGATTTTAAGGAACTTTTATCCTTATTCGCCACAATCTAAATTGGAAACAAACGCAAAAAGTTTAACAAAAATACAACAATCATTATTTCCAGCACGTGTACATACCTTTTCAACATTGCGCTGTTTTACCAATTGCTTCATGAGTTTGACATTTTCGTCTTTCTTGGATAATGGAGTGCCCAATTTAAGGTGTTGTTTGTTTTTGGCTTCGAGAGCTTTGTGAATTGCTTTTTGTTTAGATTTGCGTTTCCGTTGTGCCCGATTTTTGTCTGTTTTGGAACGTTCCGACTTGCCAAGCAACTCATGTTTGGGACCACGAAACACTTCTTCAGGAGCTAATAATTTGGCCTCGCTTAAAGCTACAGGAGCAACCTCTTCCATGTGAAGAGCTGGTACATTCGTAATAATTTTCGGTTCTGGTGCAACAGGTTTTGGGGTAAAGTGAAAATTAGAGAGAGCATCCAATTTAATAAACAGATCGCGCATTAGTTGACGTATTTGTTCGTGCTCTTTGGGTTCTTCTGTTTCTGTAGCATCACGATTTGGGTCAACTTTTTCCAATTGTTTTTGGTACTCCCTTTCATATATTTGGGCTAAAGACTCTTTAGACTTTTCCTGATCTAGCACTAATTGTTTGCGATATTCTCGAGGCGTATGCACTGGTCGTACCTTTCTCTCTACATCGTCCCAAACCTGATCCTTGATGCGTTGCCGTATAATATCTTCTAAACACTTTGTAGTCTCCTCCGTAATTATAGGTGCTGGTCGTACAGTTGAATCAAAGTCCAAAATTTCTTCGAGCAAAGCATTTTGTGGACGATTTGAGGCAAGCACTTCACCCTTCATTTGCCAGGGTTTCTCACCCAATACTTCTTCTTCATATTCACGTATACGTTGTTCTAAATGCTTTTGACGCAACTCAAATGAAGATTTTCCTTTTTCCTCCAGATTGTTTTCTTCTTCTTTCTCATTAACGAATTCTTTGGAATCAACACTATCTTCATTATCTTCATAAGCGCCTTCGTTGTCATTGTCACAATCATTTAAAAACGGTCGTGTTTTGTCCTCTTGTTGTTTTACTTCATCATGTTCACTGTCGAGACCATCTTCTATTTCGCCATTTTTACTTTCATCCAAATATTTACCACTTTCTTCACTTTCAGCATCATCATCACAAGAATCTTCATCTGCATCAATATCTTGTCCAACTTCGTCCAAGTGGATTTCCAATTTCCTTTCCCTTAAGGTGATTAGATTTGCGGTTTCTTCTATTAATTGTGATAGTAGAAAATTATTTCGCAATTCCAATTGTTGCCAAATTTGTTCGTCAGACATATCGCCCAAAATCAATTTCGGCAATATGTCAAGGATGCCCTCATTGTTTCTATCGTTATCTACCGCCAAACTATACAATGTTTCCAGCATTTTTTTAATTTTTTTATATTTTTTTGGTTGAGGTCTAAAGTGTTGTAAAACAAATTGAGAAAAAAAAATTATTTGGTTTAAGTGAAATCTTAAATACCCTCCACATCTACATATAAACAGTGGGCGTGGCAGGTACATGACTACACCCTCTAATACGAACTCGTAAATCAAGTTTTACTTGCAAATCGAAATTTTTTGTACATTGCGTGCGTGTCTGCTATACGACCAAGCACATTTTTGGCACATCGATGAATGGGATAAAAATCTTCATAGAACATATATTGTTACAAATAAATAAATTTGTTGGATTGTGGGCGTGGCTCTTGAACGATTTTGACATTTTCAATAGCATTTTCAGTTCAATGTGTCAAAATTGACGACTGTGAAAGTGGCAACAACAGGCAGACACACGGACAAACAATCATTGATGCTGATCAAGACCATAAGAGCCTCTAACGCTTCATTCTGGGTGTGTTAATATCTCCTCCGCCTCACTATCATATGTAGAAGGTAAAAAACGATTTCAAGCTCAAACTGTGTGCTTCACTTACACCAAAAACTCATCAGCTTCTGCTGTAACGTATTGTATAGTTTCCAGTGTTTTTTCAAATACATTCTTTGATTTGTTAAAACTTTTCAACATATTTATCCCTTTTCCGATTCTAAAAAAGTTGGTAAATCAACGCATATAAAAAAGCACGCGAGAATGAACAATGAAGCAGAGGTTTTCAAACTATATGTGGATTAAATTGTAGTCAGCTGTGTGTTTGGAATGACGGGGTATGACGGAGATAGAAACAGTGCATTACTACAATATGCTGAATATATATAAAACGCAACAACGTTGCAGTAAAATCATGTAGCTTTTGAATGTAAAAAAAAAACCAATACTGTGTGAGTAGTTTGCTGGCAATGCATTCAAAAATTGATTAACTTTTAACTTTGTCGCATTTTATTGCAGCACCGTATAACGGTGAGAAGTGACAGTTACAGTGACGGAGGTACAAAGCAGACAGATAGAGAGACACAAAAAAATTATACAAGAAAAAGAAATTTTTAATAACGTATAAAAAATACAAAAAGGAGTTAAATTAAATGGACCGCATAAAATAAATCCCTGACGTTATGGAAATTCCTTGCTGAAAAAATCAAGTAAAAATGTTATAATAGGTCAAACCACCCCATTTAATACCCCCTCACCACTTAGCTCCACAAATTATGCTACAATTAGTTTAGTGGTGTCAGTCAGGTAATGCCACGTAAGTTTCTCCGTGAAATATTATTATATGGGAAAGGGTTCTAAAAATAGTCCGATCGGGTCCTTAAACTTTCATCAAATTTTGTCAAAATATTGAATTGAGCTGAAATTTTGTTAAGAAGTTTTAGTTTTTCCACGCAGATCGCTATTTAAAATGGGCAAAATCGGTCAAGAGCCACTCCCACACTCAACATTAATCTATTTATCTGTTATAAAAATGGAGCTATAAACTTGAAATTTGGTATGTACATCTACATATATAAGCTTCATCGATGTACCAAAAATGGGTGAGGTCGGATAACAGACACGCCCACAATCGATAAAAATCCTTATATCTGTCACAAAAGTTGATCTAGGAACTTGAAATGCGGTATGCGTATACATAATTATCCCATGCACTGATGCGCCAAAAATGGGTGAGGTCGGATAACAGACACGCCCACAATTTATAAAAAACCATATTCACCATAAAACTAGACTACCAAGCTGATGCGTAAGACATACACTACACATTAGAGGGCGCAATATATATATATATATGCAATATCGGAGTCCATTCTATGGTTTGAATGACATTTTTTTTACGAAAGGAATCGTATATGTTTGTGAATAATTATATTTTTTATTGTATACGTGTTTTGTGTTGTTTCCATTTAGGATAATAACGTCTTTCATTATGACGGTTTTACATTTTAATAAAAATTTATAAACGGATATTACCAAGCTAGACATGTGAGCCAAGTTTTCGGTTCATGCCAGCTTAACAACCCAAAAAAATAAAAATAAACAGCTATTAAAACATTAATTACATCTGAGCAAACACACTTTTGAAATTCTCAAATGTTGCATTCATTCATAACAAACACATACCTACACATAGACATGTATTGGGAATCGTTACAAATTCTATAATTATATAATTACTATAAATATGAATTTTTTGATATATGATTCATTTCGTTTCTACTTTCATAATTTTTTAATATTATTCGATTATTTAATGGAGTATATATGAAGCTTATTATACGAAAAGGATTTTGAAAGCATTTTAAGTGTAAAGTGCTGGCCTAAGGTTGCATGCATTTGTATAAATATATTTGAAATAGACGGATTACAATTGATGGTGATATTCTTATGTGTGTGCACACACATACATACGTGCACATAAGTGCAAGCCTACGTTTAATAATGTTTAATGAATTTTTAGAGTTGCGTTTTTTTAATAGAGAGCATAACAATTTTATATAAATATACTTATATTACGTTTATAAAAGAATAAATATAAATACTATCCTATCAGCTTCGTTTTGCATAGATTAATTACTGGAATACGTATGTATATAATAAAAAATTTATTGAAATATATTTTTCTGATTTTCTGTGGTGATCATGCGCATTGTACTCTTATCACCTCTCATTTAATTCTATCTCATCTTCATTGACGTTGGGCTGACATTTTTTGTATAATTCTTTAGATTTAATTGACGCTTAAGAATGTTTCAATTGAAATTTCTTTAATTTTCGTTTCCTTGGACAACGTATTCTCTATTCTTGAATTAGACGGGCAGCATTTAGGTCTAGTCCAAGAAGGGATTTTGTCATACGTGCCGTTGGTAGGTTGTGGTAGTATTCATAAAGGTTACTGCTGGTGATGGAGATCGTGACGATGATTTGCTATTGTTATGAGTAGAAGCTATTACTGGTGTCGTGACCATGTTTACTGAACTAACCGATGATGAGGATTTGGGGCGATTTGGTGGTGGGGGAGGTGGTGGAGCTCGTCGCATTCGTTGTTGTAAAATACGAGGCAACTGTGGATGTGTTTTTGGCGGAGCTGGTGTTGGTGGCAGGCCCTGAGCGCCTCGATGTTTAGTCATCGATGATGTGGCCGAGGAGGAGCCTGACGTACCAGAATGAGAACTGCCTGATGCGTGCGATGTGACTGAGAAGCCTACGTCGGGAGGGAGCTTTGGTACGGGATGCATAATTTTTGGCGATGGCTGGACCGAGTACGATTCATCTTCAGGTTCAGAAGTCAGCGAATTCGTCTCAGAATGTGTTGGCGAGGCTGAGGGTGGTGAGAGTGCCTCGTTCTCTTGTAAATAGGCTCGAAATCCTTGTATTGATTCATTCAAAGCCCACAGCTGCGACAACAGAGATAAATCCAATTGTCGCAAGCCGTACATTTCACGGCGCAATATTGCTAATTGGGTGTCCAGTTTGCTAGTGGAACTCGAGCCTGAAGTGCTTTCGTTGCTGTCGTTTCGTGCCCGATTATGTACATTGTTGTTCGAACTGTTATTGTATTGTGAGTGGTGGTTATTATTGATAGGTGCCGAGTACATTTGTTGTTGCTGATGATAATGGTAATGGTGACCGCTATGCGTTGACGATGCTCTACTGTGTATGCTTTCTCGGTCACTCAGCGACTCTTGTGTGGACGATAAACTGTTGTGTCGATGGGCATTGTTAGTGCGATGACGCTGATGCGATGCAGCTGTTGAAGTTGAAGCACCCAAGAAAAGGTCGTTGTCAAAACTTGTCCCTAAGAAGTGCTGATCTTGTGTTTTGTGGCTTCGGCTCAACGGTGATATATTAACTCCACCGTCCGTACCGCCGATGGCGACGCTAAGGCTTTTTGGTAAAGGCGGTAAGCCTTGCAGTACAAGTTTACTCTCGTCCTCCATATTATCTGAACACTTTTACTGTACAGTTAATTTATATTGATTTCACAAAAATCCCCGGTAATAAACTATCAGATTTTGTCTATGTGGGACTTTTTTTACTAGTTAGTCAATTTTATATAGACACACACACCACAACGACTTTTATATAAAAATTTTGATGCTTACTTGTCTTTCCTTTTTTATTTTCTATGCTCTTTTCCTTTAATCGATAATTCTAAATTGAAGCTTCATAATTAATAAATATAAATGTGTCACTATGCTACATTAACATTAAACGTTTACTTACGTTTATTGCTTTTAATGCATATTAAATTTCCAAGCTTGCCTACACATAGGACATTGTTTATTCATTGGTTGTAAATTGAGCCACTTAACAATGCAATGCATGTGAAAACAATGAGAGCAAACACCCCACACTAATGGACAATCATCGCCAGGTAGCACGCACTCTGGACATGTACTTTCAAAGGACATCCGACAAATACCGCAGTTCTCATCATTTGCTATCCAACGCCAAGACGCTACACCCGTCCACGATTTGATGGATACTTTCATTTTGCACACATCAGTACTTGTGTACAATTTTCATAAAAACTCGAGTACAATTACACAACTGTCCAATACTTTACTGATAATAATTTTATATTTGCGCTATTTATTCCTCTCACTGTTAACACAACTTATTAGAAAGGAGTTGCTCTTATTACTGAAAATTATTATAAAAGGGCATTAAAAGCGTAGTATGGCCAGAATAGAAACATAAGGCAGGACAGTAATAATTAGTAGTAACGTGAGAGTAAAGTTATCAAGCTTGGGCTGCACAGCACGAAACAAACAAAATATAATTAGTTTGGTTATGAGATAAAGTGCTTTAATGTATTTTCAATTCTCCTTGAACAAAATTCAAATGTTGATTATTTTTTTAATTGCTGCTATATCAACTATAAAAAATTATCCTCCTTTTAATTGCCAAATAGTTATAAAATGAAATAACAAAATTTCTACCAAAACCTCTCAAAATTAGTAGAGAGAAAATAGTGTCTCTGATTACTTTGTAACTTCTGAATTTCTGACCGGTATGCTCGCAATTTGAAATTTGGTATAAACGATTTTTATACTAGTAGCTATATTAGTATTTAGTATTGGATAGACAGCATCGACTCAAAGACACGCCCCCAACGCTAATAAAGCACAAAATCATTCACTTTTCTAGGCCACAACAGTTACGATATTGTTTCAAAATTTAATACAAATAATTTATAAATATTTAGATGGTTCAGTATTGAAAATGGGTTTTAACGGATTAAGGAACCACCTTAAATGCCACAAATGCATTATAGTTTTTGTATTTTTATTATTTTACGCGAGGAAGTAGATTTTTTCTTATAATAATAATACTAATTATTAAACTACCAGAACCGCTAAATGAAGAAAAATCAAAAAAGAGTACAAGATTAACATCTCACTACCGAATATTAATAAAAATGAAGTTGACACACCTCAAACAATGACGACACGAATCGAACCAACAGTATGTTGCTGCGTTTCATTTGTCTTTGTGTGGTGCAGTGGTAGGGTGAGAAATTCAAAGGCTTCACATTGTTCGTTCAGTTCGTGTCGTCGTTTTTTGAGATTTTTTTATTAGACACACCCATTTAGGTGGTTGCGACCATGTTTTTGCTAGCGTTACAAAAAATACAAAGAGAAAAAAAAAGTGAAAATGTCATAGTCGGTCAAGCGCGACCTTTTAATAACCTACACCACGTAGCTCCTTAAATTATGCTACAATTACTTTAGTTGTGTCAGTAAACTCATATAAAAAAAATTTGGCAATTTTTTAGCAAACAATTATAAAACTGATTAACTGTTCTTCACCAAATTTTGTCAAAAAATATTAAAAATTGCGTTTTTTTGCCATAAAAAAACTTAATTAATAGGGTCTTATTCTCTCTATATAAAGTTTTCCAAATAGTCCAATTCGATCCATTTTCTGAGCCAAAACATGTCCTTGTACCAAATTGCGCACAAATTTATATGGACAGACAGACAGACGAACATAGTTAAATCGATTTAAATATTGATTCTGGATCGATCGGTATTATTAAGAGTTACAAACATCCGCAGAAACTTAATATACCCTTAGTGGTGCAAGGTATATATATAAAACACACCAAGCATCAGCTAAATTTAATTAGAAGGCATATACAAGCATTTCCTTATTTTTTACATTTCAATAATTTTCATTATTTTGATAATAAAAGTAATAATTAAAAATATGTATAAATTTACGATTTTTGTCATTTCCGTACGAGACTTTTGCTCGTATTTATTTACACGATATAAAATACACAACGTTCAATCATACGAGATGGGCCTACAAATCGTGCCTGACATTACGTTTCTGGTTTTAGAAATCGTTGGTATGTCATAGAGTATTGCCAGATGCACAATATTCTCCTAACTAACGTTTAGACGGTTTAGTAGTTAATTTGATGTTGCAATAAAAATATATTTTATGTAGAAAAATTCTATATTCATTATTTATTGTATGCATATGTGTATTGCAAGGCGCCATTTAGTAAACAAATTTCTATTTTTGTATGTAAATAACTTTGATAACTCTATAAAATAATTGAATGTAGTCGAGAGAGGCTGTATAATTGTAAATTCGTTTGCTCCATAGATGTGCGGGGAGTGGGGGGGAAAACATGTTTGCCGTTGTAATTATTCAACAAAAGCGTAATTGTGTAGCTTACAATATTATTAAAGTGAAACAAAGCAAAGCAAAGCATACTGTTTTTAATTCAAGTTGATTTATAAAATATGGCCACCCCGTTTATTACGATCATTGAATCAAATCTTCTCTAGACCAACTCGTATTGTTAGTGTAGCTTTTGTGTTTTGCTAAGAGTAACATCAGTTAAGCGAGGACTATTAAACTTATCACACGTTGGTAGTAACATGTCTGCAACACATTGTAAACATTGATGTATGCAAACTTTCATTATATACAAATATTTAAAAATTAAATCAAAATCCATTTATAAGTGCATGTGCCGTTCCACTCGACAAGTGTGTATGTAACTTATAATAAACAAGTTAAAAACGATTTCAACCAAAACAATATAAAGGTAACAATAATTGAAATACCTCTGCGATGAAATATCTCAGATCAATATAAGCTATGCTTACAAAGTGTGCGAAAAGTTGCAAGGTGATCATGCGTACGACACTGTATTATTCTCCAGTACATAAAAAACACAAATGAAATAAAAAAAATTTTTTTTCTTTCTTTTTAAAGAACGTGTAAAAAAGTGCGCATTGTAATGTGCAGTCGAACAAAATAGAATAACGATACAAATCGTCTCAAAAACAAATGTAAACAAGATAATAAAAATTTAGTAAACGAAACTCCTTCGGGCATATGTATGTGTAGCTTAATATTTTAGTTTAATAAAAACCGGATAAGGGAGGGGGAGAAAGTGATGAACAAAGAGACTCATAAAATATAATATATTTATGTGGATCGGGCGTGCGCAACTATTCTTTAATCTAATTACTGATTTTGAAAATGCACGATTTGTAAAAGCTTGATGTGCTTGGACAATATTGGGTTATAAGAGTAGATATAAATAGAACTTTACAAGTTTATCACGCGTAGAAATTTTTGGTGAACATGTCCAAAATACGCTGCAATTGTTATATTTTATCTATAGTTATCGCATTTTCTGTCGTTACAATACTCGAGACCATAGCGTCACTTGACTTCTATACGATTTCATAAGTTTTCGTCTTCCATTTACACACCTGTTGTTGCAGATGGCTGTGTTTTCTATTAATATGTTTTTTTTTTTTTTAACGAGGGGGAAAGCATTGAAAGTCGCAGGTCAGTGTGGGGCCTTCACCCACTAAAACCTCCTCAAACGTCCGACGGTGCATCTCCCGGGACCACCGTTAAGTATTACGTCGGAAGAGCCGTCTGAGCCTAAGCTCAAATCGTCAGTGATGTGGTCTCTGTCCTATGTCGTTGTCGGGCACGCTCTTCCATTCTGAGGCGGCTCATAACAGACGCACAGACACTATTGACGCATTGGAATACCCATCAGAGTTACTCATGCACCAGCACAATCTGTTTGGACTGATTTCTTCACCTGTTACTTCTTCTATCAATTGCCGTTCGACACTGAATCTAGGGCATTTCAGGAGTACATGTGCAGCGTTTTCTTCCTCGTTATTGCAAGTTGGGCACCAGGGTTCCGTATCATGCTTAAAGCGATATAAGTAAGCCCGGAAGCATCCATGACCACTAAATATTTGTGTCGAGTAGTAGTCCATGCAACCTTGCTGCCTGTTCAGCCATAATCCTATGCTGGGCAAGAGCTCGTATGTCCATCGGCCTCGTGGAGAAGCATTCCACTTCATTTGCCATTCATTATAGCTGCTCTGGAGTATGGCGTTTTTCTCGGCGAGCGTAAGCTTTCTGCCTAACTCCTTCCTTCTGTCATGCATCCTAGTGTGCTGTACCGCCATTATGTCTGGCGGTGCTATGCCAGCCAATATAAGTGCCGCATCTAGAGATATGGTACGAAAACCACAACATACTCTTCTATTAATATGTGGTGGGACGTTTCTGCCGCTCCCTCACAGAATCTGAATTCAAAAAAAAGCCATATGTTTCAGATAATATCTGAGAGAATTAGGTCTCGCATAGACGTCTGTGATCAGCTTAATTAGGATGTAATGTAAAGTCACCATCGATTAATGATTAATGACATTGACACGTAGGGTCATCGATAGTGACAAACTTCAATAAAAAACAATTCAAAAAAGACTATATTAGGCGTAAGCCAAATCCAAGGCATCCGCCACATACAACATCACTATGTTAGTGTCTGTTTGTATGTTTATGTTTATTTATATAAACATAACATTTTAGGCGTGGCAATATTATTATTTTTCCCCAAATATAAAATTCTTATCCAATCATTTTCAAAAAGCTGCTCACTTAATACGACAGGACATCGCGGCCTCACAATTTCATTTAAAATGAAAAGTATATGATAAATGGATGGAAGTGCAACAAAACTAATATTATTCTACATTCATTATGATTCAAATTTGTATTAAAACAATCAGCACGTGATGTGCGTGCACGTACAGGTGTACTTTGTTTATATTAATAACACGTTTTAAAATCAAAGAATATGTATCCGCTTCTTAATATATTAACGGTATGGTTTGTCCTATTTCCTTTACTCATATACCGTTAGAATGCCTAATGGGCAATCGAACTTTATTGATCTGAAATCAAAATATGTAGACCAGGGCAATTTGTTAAAGTTTCTCAAAGTCGGAGCCACTTGCAATACCAAACTGAACATACTCGCAAGTTATGTGTGCCCAAATTTCAGTTTGATATTGATTCTAAAAACGATGCGATCCTATCCATTTTCAATAGGGTTCATCTGTGGGCCAAAACATGGCCTTGCAGCAAATTTCATCGAAATATCTCAAAGAAAAAAAAAAAATAATAATACGCAAGTAAAACAATGACGTCTATGACAGATTTGTCTACACTTTTCAAGGGTTCATATTCTATAATGCACTAAAGCTGCACTGCAGAGAATATGTTTAGGCCGTTGGTCAGAATTCGTAGCCCGTTCTCCATCGTTATCTGTTTTAAATATATTCGTTAAAATGGACTGTACATCCGTAAAGAGATACGCTATTGTGACTGGATACTTCGGATGTTATCCGAAGTCATTTGATCCCACACAGATCCGTTACCACCATTATCAATCATTTGCACAACAGACAAATGTGCTCTAATTGGGACGCTGTACAGTACGAATCAGATCTGAGAGGAGTTCTTCTTTAATATAAAAACTGATCTGTTCAAAGCTATTGAATTAATAACATTTTGTTTGTATCTGTCAACCAATTGCATCCGAGACATGTGCTTTATTTCAAGTCGTCATTCATGTGCTTAATTCATGATTCATCCTCTGTTCGGATGTTATTTTTTAGTGCTCAATACGAAATTTGCATTCGATTCAATGTCATTAATGTAGTTAATGGCAATAGTTAAACAAGTTTATTGTCATTGGTTTTGAGTTAACTTTTGCTTCAAATGACTGCGGTTTGCATGCCGAATTGCTTGTAAAAACGTGAAATTTAGTTTAGAAACATGCCCATGGACGCGTAATTACAACTGACATGTAAAAGATACAATTATATCTAAACAATGCTAAATGTTGCAATATTTAATAAACACACAAATAATAAAAAGTGACGCAAAAAACAGTTGATGTTATGATTAATATATAGTAGTGACGCGTAAGTGATATTTTCCCATATTGGCCTTTACCTGGGCGTAATTCTGCTTCTTTAAATTTGCAAAATCATGAATATTATCGCTGTTCGATATTTTTGTAAAGTATTTTAATTGAATTGTTTATGGATTACAATTTATTTACGTACACCCACACAGTTTTGTCAGCTGCTGCTCGTAAGTTGTTGTAATTATAGGCGTAGTAATATGTACGCACTATAGACTCTAAAACTACTCGTTTGAGTTTGTGCAAATTGAATGTTAAGATCGCTTTTAATTTACGTGAAGGCGTGGTGCCTCGCATTTTATGAACTTGTTACTAAAACTACTGAACCGAATAACTTCAAATACACAGCGTATCCCAGTATTGTTCATTGTTCGCATTTATGCTAATTTATAAGAAAACTTAAGAAAACTTAATTTGACTTAGGCCAAATCTTAAATACCCTACCACATCCACAACGATGGGCGTAGCAAATATATAAACATATGTACGGCGGCGCAAATGGTCTTGTGGAGAAAACTCTTCTGTCAATTGAATCTTATATGGAAACAAATGCAAATCCTTGTGCAAAATTGTGGCCAAAGTTGTTCCTGAGCACGGCGTCGGAATGAGGTTAATGGATTGTTTTGAACACTTTCTTGAGAAGCAGTAGTGTTTTCAGCCGATCTTGCAGTACGTTGTGGTCCATGCGTGGGCCTATCACCTACATACCCTCTTTCTTCGTTGAGACGTTATTTCTCCCAAAAATTTCACGTAATTTTCTCATTATTCACAGTAAAACCCGTTGATTTATCGAATATTTTTCCATAATAAATTTGCCACGTGTCTACTTCACGACTGCCAAATATGAACTGTCAAGACTAATGTTTATCAAAATGGCGGCAAAACAAAGTAGTATACCTTCCCGGTGGACATCCCGTTTATATATATTGCGCCTTCTAATAGTGTATATATTATGTATTCAGCTTGCAAGTCTGGTTCTATAGTGAATATAATTTTTGTAAATTGTGAGCGTGTCTGTCTGTTGATTGATCAGCTAAGTTTTGAATGCAAAATAGCCGAAAACATTTGACTGATATAATTATTATTAAAATATTATTAGAACTCCAAAGCACTTGGCCTTCGTCTCATATTTCTGAAGGTTAAGCTGAATTCTGTATGAAATATTTAAGAAACTTGGGACTTTTCATTTTTTCATAGTGAACTTTCTAAAATTGTTATTTACTTGTTGACCTTTTAACTGGGTATGAAAAATTTGAAAAAAAATCAATTCTTTTTTTTATTATACCCTGCACCACTTATGACAAAGGTCATATTAAGTTTGTGCGTTTGTTTGCAACTCCTAAACGGCAAAAGTCACAACCATCTTCGTTGTACGGAGTAAGTCATAATTTGATTTAGCCATGTCCGTATCCTGTAAAATTATGCGCAATCTAATGGTTGCATTTTTTGAGATATTTCGATGAAATTTTGGTTCAAGGATATGTATTGGCCCAAAGAGGAACCCTATCAGGTGCTCTTATAAAAGAAGGCAAAAAGTCGCAATGCTTAATATTTTTTAACAAAATTTGCTGAAGAATATTTAATTAGCTTAATAATTGGGTGTGCCATTTGTGGAACCCCTTTCCATATAATGGAAAATATTTTGCGAAATCACTTATGTGGCAATGTCTCGTGTTTACTGATACAACTAAACTAATTGTAGCATAATTTGTGAACTTACGTGGAGTAGGGTAGTAGATGGTCAAGCGCGATCATTTAATACTATGCACTCCTTAGCCACAATGTACAAGAAACCTTCTATTGGGTAAAATCTGATGTATAAGTTAAAGTTAGTACTGTGCTATACTATATAGGTGGTAGGTTAGTTAAGGTTTAGCCGAAGTCAAATTTAGTGTTTTTCCTTCTTCATACTCTGCTATTAGTTTTCTTTTTCTTGTGTTAGCATTTTTGCAGCAGCTGGACGACACAATGTCCGCTTTTGTCCATTTTACCTACTTCCCTGGATAGTAAGAATCGCAGCACAGTTTCCGAATCAACACATCGACGTTAACAAGAAGAATAAATAATTTTTAAATTTTTTTACTGCGTTTTCAAAAACTATGTGAGATATGGTTGGATATAAAATGAAGTTATTGGAATAAAGTGTTGTATTCCCTGGTGTAACTGTAAACATTTATATAGAGTGTATGTACACAATAACAATAGAAAACGGTAAAATTTTGAAGACAAAACGTAGTAATGCATGCAAACAAATACAGTAGAGAGCAACAAACAAAAAATTCAAATAAGATAACATAACATTTTCGCTCTTCGTTACCACTATTTCATGCATGCATACACATGCATGCGTATACGAATTATTATGTGGAAAGAACCGTTTGAAACGAAATTAACTAATTTTTGCGCTTCTGTAGTTGTAGTGTACCGCTTATCAGGCCACATGCTATGTGTGAGATAGTGAGATAATTATTACGCTTATGTGCCAACCATAGTAAGTAATAATAATAATAAAAATCGTATTATTAGAACCTTCTTTATGTTCGTATTCTGTTTCATATACAATCGTACGCACCGCTCTTTTTTTTTTTTTTTTGCGAGCTATACTATATTAAATAACGGTTAATATTAATATTTTTTATACCTATCATAATAGTGTATGGGGATAACACTTTGTCAAAACGGTTTCGTTCGCGAAAACACCGCCATGTAGATATTCTGAAGCAGAATCGAATATTGAGTCTATCTGGAATGTCTGTTTCTTGTTTGTGTGTGTGCGTAAGAATCATTCTCCAAATCGCAAAAATTGATTTATCAATTTCGAATTCACAGAAGTTGTTGGTATTGAAAACGAGCTAAATCGTTTTAAATCGGTCAAGCAGCAGGCTTACAATGCAAGAAAAACTGAGAGCGGAGCAATTTTTTAAGGATTTTTCCATCCGATTCATATGTTGACACATACAGATGGTGGGTTTCAAGACTTATCTAAAATATCCCATCTGTACATGTGTATAAAATTCTTGCCTTCTCATTTAAATGATTTCCCTTCAGCCACGGTCCATGAAAAAAACGCAAAAGGGACAATTGTATGTAAAGCGAATTCATAAAACGCCGTCTGATTCAACCAATAATTGAACGTAAATCATTTTATTGCTGGGAGCACGCACACAAATACATACATATGTACATTTGCAAATTTGTAAAAAATATGTGTCGATGTTGCCAAAAGTAAGTACAAAAAACATGAAATGGTTGAATTTATTAAAAATGTATTCGAATGGTTTCGTATATGTTTCAATTACAAAATTTATAGTTGTTGGGAGGATTTTTACTGGAATTGCTTCGAGGAGAGATTCTGTTATGATGAATCGATTGGTAAGTGCAAGAAGTGAAACAAGGTAGTAGTGGTTTTAAGAGTCCGCGTTACACTATATTATTAGCTAATTATAATCCTGATGAGGACGAAGACTACATCAGTTCGTTAAAGAATGGCGGGGACGTTCTAAGTCGCCTACAGCCGTCAACCGATAATAACAACTTTCGCATACCTTCAATTATCTGCAGTCAGCCAACACATCGGAACAATTCCAGTACATTTAGGTATTTGTAAATTTTCGTTTGATTTATCGTTAATTATCTAGTATTTGGTAAACGTGTTCTTTTCAATGTTTCAATAATTAATAAACTAACACAGTAATGCGAAAATCCATGAAGAAGATTATCGCAGAGAGATACAAACAAATATGCCAATGTTGGGCCCGGAGATATTGGCCGTGTTCGCCAATTCACAAATATTCCAAGATCATCAGCCTACCCAATTGAATCGTATTAGTACAAGGGCCAGCCTGGTGGGTGTGCATACGCCCAAAACTGAACAAGATCGCCTGCTGAGGCGATTGGAAGGTAATGATTCAAACCGACTAATTTGGTGCAAATCGAATACTTCTCTAAGTCATAGCACAAGTGGGACCAGCGTAGACGCTGGTTGTGGAGCTAGTAGTGAAGGTATCATTAATAACAGCGCGACTCAATTAAAAGTAAAATTTTACTTGAGCTAATTCTACATGTCCCGTCCAATTTGATTTGAAATGATTAAATGAATAATTTTTGAAAAGTATGCAAAATTTAGCAGTGTACGCGTTTGGTGGGCTCTACTGTTATATAAATATGCTAATTATTATCTATAAAATAAGATGTACACATGTATTTAGTATGGGTATTAGGCCCTTTCAAAAATGCGTTTATTTGAACTGCATAAGTAGCACACGGAGGCAATTCCCTACATAGGCTAAATTAATGAAATTAAAGTGTACAGCAACGGAATTTATTATCAATAAGAAAACATACGCAATTGAACATACATACTTATATACTATATGATAAACACACATATCTGTGAGATTAATTTGATTATAAATCATTCATACACTAATAATAACCTTTAGCCGATTTTTTTTCTTTGGATTAGAAAATGAATTGTTTGGGTTGACATTTTTAAAAAAGATTGAATTTTTATAGTACATAAAAAAATTAAATATATATTTAATAAACATCTACTTTTAGATACCACTTATTTTTCATTTTATTTTATAATTAAGCTAATCTGATTGGTGACACACTGTATGCCAGCAATGAAATTAATAATGAATTGAAATTATCATCAACGGATAAAAATGTCGTCTTCACTATAACGAGTGAGTCGTCACCTGAGGGTAGTCAAATTATAACAGGAAAAAAAATCGATTCTATTGCTGAAGAAGGTCCCGACAAAGGTGAAATTGTACTCAGGCCTCGTCTTATTGATCGACATCCCTACCTATTAACCGCTGAAAATATAATGCCACGCAGGCCATTACGTCATGTGAAAAGTGTGCCGCATTTCAATGTTCGTCCAGCCGCTAGTGAAACGGACATTTTTGCCATTACGGGTTCAGGTAATCCTATAAGTATGACGCCAGAGGTACCTTCCATATCATACACAAATCTGCCGAAGAATTATGAAGACACGCCCACAATTGAAGAGTATCGTGTTTCTCAAAGTTTACATTCCATACAAACGGCCAATGCTGCCAAAGCCAATAAAGATGACTACTCAATGCCCCGTTATTTTCGACATTCAGGCATGATGTCCGCGAGCACTGAACTGTTAGGCTCAGCAGTACCACCATCCACTTTGTCACGTGAAGAAATGCGTCGACCCGAAAAAGAAAAAAGCAAACGTTTACAAATGTTGCGTGGAACATTGCCACCCCTGCTGATACATTCAGTTTCATTTCGTAAAAATCGAGATGAGGCCAAACAATTGTATTAGAGTGATTATTGTTATTGTACTAAAGTAATTATACCCTCCACACAAGGAGTTTTGAGATATTGAGACGAAATTTTTTGCATACATCTTATTTCTGATCTCAATCTAAAATCAAAAATCGATTTGCTACTGCCACAAAAATTGAGTTATTCAGTTGAACTTTGGAATCGGATAAAATCACACCCACAATCGACCTATGAACTTGAAATTTGATATGAATATCCATAAAGTATCTCACTTGCCACCGATATCATGTACCTGCCACGCCCACCCTTTGTATGTGGATGTGGAGAGAATTTAAAATTTAGTTTTCTTACTTGTCTTACCTTCGGTTTAATTTCATTTATTTTTTACCTTGAAATATGTGTACTTACCTACTATACCGTTTAGATGTAAATATGTGCATCATTGTATGTAAAATATGTCACCGTCAAAGTTTCTCTATATTTCTTGTTTCCTAATTTTAAAAATTTCACTTCTTTGTTTGGCCTTGTTTAACATTTTTTTTTTTTAAACAATATCGCCCACTAGGTGATTGTTTATTTGAACATTAACGTCCACCTTGTGTACCTTGTGTGTTAAGATAATAAATTTGTAATGTATTTCTTTAACCCTTTGACATCCGCGACCTTAAAATTTCAAAAATAGAGCTGAAAATAAACACTTTTAGTTATCCCATCCATAGATGTGCCATGGGCGTGATCGAATAATAGACACGCCTACAATTTACAAAAAACGATTTTTAAGCTGATACATAATACATAAACTATTAGAAAGTAACTGTCACGCCCACTATTGTAGATGTGGAGGGTATTTAAGATTTGGTCTAAACCAAATTTAGTTTTTTTTTCTTATTGATGTTACGATGAGTTCAAAAAAACTTGTTCACCTTATTAAAACTATAATTCACATTTTGAATACATTTTAAATAAAAAGTAATTTAGCGAATCTGCTTTTAAAAGATTTAATAAATATAAGTAAATAGTAAAAAACACTTTTGTATTAATGAATAAAGAATAATTTTTCCTGTTTTGGCTTGATTTCGTATATTTATTGTGAAAAGTGATTTAAGGAATACGCCTCAATAAGAGTTAATAAAATATGTAAGTAATTAACAAAGATAATTTAGATTATCACTCCTATTATAAGTGCCGATAAAACCGTTACCATTCGAACTAATAAAAAGTTCAAAATTCAGATGGAAATTTCGTTTATATAAAAAAAAAAAAAAAAACAATACGTAATTCATACAAAATATATGAATTATGACGTTTATTTCTTTCATAAAAATGGAAAATATTTTAAGTACAATTTTTTGTACACAATTGTTAATAAAAATGTTGCTTTTAGCAATATTGAGAAGCAAAAAAGAAAAAAATTAAGTTGTTGTAAAAATAATATAAAATTTTATTTTTAAATTAAAATTTAAAAAAAAATACGGCATTTAATTCAATTTTAAACGAAAACATTTATTTTATTTATTTGTGACAACAGTTATTATTTGACATATAAGAGAAGTTTCATTGTAAAGAGTTGTATTTTTAGGTACTTTTTCAGAGTTACATTGAAATTTATGGTCGTTAACTGTAATAATAGAAAACATTTATATTTGTAGCTTGGGTGGGTGGATCCTTAGTCCGATTTAACTTTTTTTCAATACCAAACTAACTGTTATTGGGTAGATTTTGTGTACATGTGGAGGGTGGGTATTGAAGAATTGGCTTAAACCAAATTTAGTTTTCTTACTTGTTATAAAGTAAATGTTTTCTATCTTCTATTTTTCCTACTTTATTATTAGTATTGTGGGAAATCCTCGGAAGCTTTTTTACATTTTTCTTGCGCCTTAAATACTAATTTAAACACTTTTTGTCTTAGCAAAAATGTTATTCAAAATGATTAAAAATACAACAGAATTTACAAGAATTCGAATACCGTTACATTTATATGTTAAATGATGATGATGACGACGGCAGCTACTACATCGGCTACAGCTGCGGCTGTATATAAGTTAAATGTTGCCATTTTTATTTTATTTTTTAGATTTTACAATCGCACTCTATTACTAATAATGATGATAATGATAATGCCTGCCGTGAGTTGATAAACTGGCTTTTTATAACCAGGGAAAGAACTTATCAAAACATTGTATGATACCTTGACCTGATTAAAATAATGGTTATGAAAAATTGTCTCGAACAATATTTTGACCTACTTGAAATAATACTTACAATTAACATTAATTAAAAAAAAAGGTTACCGCGATGTCCAAACATCGTTGGTGGGTTTATTTAGGCTGTGCCTAACTTGTATATAACATTCGCAATACTTAATAACAATCCGAGCGAACTTTACCTTTACTCAAATACATCACACTCTTTCTGCGTTTATCAAGCAATTCACATCGCGAACTTAAACGACTGTGTTTTTTTTTTTTTGCTATTAAACAATTTTATTAAAATTATCTATAGTTAAAATGATTAATTAATTACTTTTAAAATTACATTAATATTATATTGTTATTAACTTAAATTAAATTCAAATTACAATTTTAATTGGAAAAATTATGTTTAAACAAATTAAACAGCGCATTAAAGAAAAGAAGCGGCTTTTAATTACTTTTTCCATCGCATATTTGGATAAGCAAAGATTTCAGGTAAATCGTTTCCCTTCAGTTTTTTTTCCTCTGAGGCACTTTCAAATAATAGCCTGTCTCCTGATGGAGATTGGGCACGAATCTTTTAATTGTATTTAATAGATGTAATAATGATGAGCATAGTCTTAAAAAAAGAAAATTTTCTGAACAAAAACATATAGCTGTACATGGTACCAATCGAATGTACAAGAATTCTAACGGTGTGTCTGAGAGCGATTATGTTACACAATAGTATTGTTACCATTAACAACTATGCAAATAATAATGATGATGATGATATAAGAAATAAGTATCTTTATGAAAGAGACGATTTCGGGAGATTTTTATGTTTTTGTGGAAAATACGTTAATCAGGATGATGAACGGGCACGTACTTTTTCTGATATTTTCTTCTTCGATTTTCTCAAAGATCCATTTCCATTGAAAAGGCATTGGTAAAGGAAGGGCCAAACTATTATTCGATTCGGCTGTTAATGCCAATAATTTTTTGTGTTTGAATTCCCAAAAGGTTTCTTGGAAAAATATGGCATAGTGCGGGGTGTGCCCATTTCATATATTGATGATGAATTTTTAAACGGTGTTCGGTCTGTTCCAATCAAATCTGTTAAACGTATACATAAGAAGGACAAACATAATTCGTGGGTTCCCACAACAAGCATTAGAATTGGTTTTAAAGGGAAAAATTATATCAAATTTAATTACTGTATTCTTTCTTATAATGGTAATGGGCCCAGAGTTGGGTTAAATATTGGTTGAATAATTTTGATATTTGTGAATAATTTATATATCGAGGGGCTGCTGATAATTTACGCATGATGGCGGGCATGTTGCAAATCGAAAAACTTGAAGAAGACAATTATAATAGTTGGTCAATCCAAATGAGAAGTGTGTTGATAACAATGGATTATTGGAGTTTAGTTGAAAAGGTTTGTGCTGATACGGCAACTGAGGATGAAAAAGTACATTACAAGGCATTAGCGACTATTACTTTAAGTATGAAATTTTCGCAGCTTATACAAGTTAAGAATCACTGTCAGTTTAAATTTAACCTAAATTGCAATCGCGGAATGCATGATCAGCAATTATTATGCCAATTATTTTCGTCAAGCTGCAATGTAAGCATTCTGCAGCTTAACAAAACATAGTTAAATAGAAGAAAACCACTCGGCTGCGACACAGTCATAAAATTATTAACTTATATAAGTCTTCGATACGAAATATAGACCTCAGAAGTACAACAATAATCAAACTGTTGAGTTCAAATTGAAGTGCTAAAAAATATTATACAAACATTATTTCAATATGTCATTATTACGTATTATATCATCTGGACAAAGACGTCTGCAAAATATAAAATCTGTGAAGACGTTTCGCGATTAAAGTATGGAGAGAGACAGAATTGAAAATTCTCAATACATTAACCAGGAGAAGTGATCCTGAATATCGCCAAGAGACCAAAGATTGTTAGAAGAAGTTCAAGGTATCGCAACAAAAGTTAACGTCGGAGAAATGCCTTAACAAAAGGATTAGGAAGGAAGATAATGGAAGACACAATAGAGAACAAGTTAATACTGCGCAGCATTGGCTCCAACGCCATAATTAGTAACATTATATATAAGGTAAATTAATTTTAACCAAATTCGATTATTATGTATCAGTTAATACACAATCTTAATATTTTCTATAAAATATTCAAGTACGATAATTTGTAGAATAAAACTCACTTTGCCGTTTAATACAAAGCACACTAATTTGCAAAAGATTTTCAAATTCCGAAGATAACCGTTATACGTTTGGCAAAACATGTCATTCTGCAGTTCGATCTGGTAATATTCCGATATTATGTTTAACCAATGGTCTTCACTATCCCACTATACCAGACGAAGTAAAAGACTTGACAACTCTTGAAGAGAGATTCGCTGTTCCTGGAATACCGTTTATGAGAATAGTATCCTTAGGTTACAACAGACAGTGAGCGATACGAGGTGCAGTTTGTGATGAGGAAATTTTATGGGAAAAATTGCCATCTTACGTCCCATTAATATTTTATGATCTCTATTTGATATTTGCACATATTTACTACACAATATACATCTGAAGCAAATAGGAAATGTATTAATTATAAGTCGTATGTAATTCGCCCAGCCGTTATATAAGTAATCTTAGACTGCACTATAAAAAAGCGTAGTAAATCAGTTAGGTTTAGGCTAGCTAAGTGATAGGTAGGTCACATTGGGACTTAGGTGCGGTTGATTCCACTGCTGAATCCTATTGACATAAGTTTTGGCCGTTTTTGTTTTTCTGCATTAGGCAAGCGTAGGATTACAATAGGTAAATAAATACTACATAGATTACATTTGATAATTTAGGTACGAGAGTTGATTCGTCCTCTCTACCTCAATTAATATTATATTAGGCAAGCACAGCCGATACTAGGCAACAACTTAGGTACGAAAGTTGATTCATCCTCTCTACCTCTTAGTTAATACTTTACTAGGGCATAAGGGAGAGTTGATTCGTCTGCTCCACCATAGTTAAATTCTCACCAGGCGTCGTAGATTATATTGGTTAACATTGTAAAGAAGAAAAATAGCGCCATCTATTTTTCTCTTACATCCGTTCGTTTTCACCATATCAACCCTGCTGAGTCAGGGCCGCCAACATCAACAAGTGGCTGTTTCTGTGGTGAAATGAATGTTCGAGGTGTACGAGAAAAACGTCTGAGCGATTTGGGTGTTTAAAAAGGGAGCGCGAATGCAGTTCAGCGTTCATTCAGTGTCTAGAGTTCGCAACATTATAATTTTAAAAAAATTCTAAGTCGATGCGTTTTAGAAAAAAAAAAAATAAATAAATTTTTCATTTGAATTAAATAAATACAAGAAAAATTTTAAGTGTATTCATTGAACCCTGGTGCCGACGGTATACCCCGGCACGTCTAAAAAAAATTAGTCTTTATAATATATACACAAGATTTGATTCGTCCTCTCTACCTTAGTTAATATTTCATTAGGCAGCGTAGGTTCGCATTAGGTAACTTAGTTACGAAAGCTAATTCGTCTTCTCTACTTTAGTTAATATTTTGTTAAACCCCAGCATCCATCAGATTCTTTACAAATTGTGAACGTATCAATTTCACTTGATAGAACAATAACCGTCCTTCCGAGATCTGAAGATCAGACAGAAGTAATACAAGTTTATTTGGAGCGTAGGTTGCAACATGACCCCAGTTTTATAATAGAGACTATACGACCGGCAAAGATATTTCGAGCCGTACAACATTTCTACTTCTAATGAATGGCTGGTCAGAAGACAGTCGATTGAGATAATGCGAAGAAGACAGAAATATAGTTCAAACTTGCTTAAACAATGACACAACCAATAATGACGTAAAGGAATTGAATCCACAAAAGATCCTTTTAGAAATAGATAATGTACCATTAGGTAGGATTTCTATAGCGCCTGCAGAGGAATAGACCATTAGACTTACTAATGGATCAAGACGTCGAGGAGTTGTCCTTTCCCACAATTTATTGTAGAGTTAAACGAAGTTCAGTCACAACTATAGGGAAAGTTATAAAATCAAAAGTTAAAAGATATAACAGACGATGCGCCAGAGTAGTTTTATATTCTTACAAAAAATTAGAACTATTGCGCATAAAGGACGAGGAGCCAAGGAACAATCACCCATATTCTTAAAGCGTAACAAAGTAAATTTGTGTTAGGATTTGATTCGATCATAAAGATGAAACTTTTCACAATTATAATTAGATTATTTTATTAAAGTATGTTTTATCAATTTTCTGGCATGTGAAAGTAATAATAAAAATGTGACAGAGCCTCTGAGGTTGACGACATACACGTCGAAACGTAGGTCAAACTAACAAATATGACCTTATACCTGAAACTATAAAATTTAGTAAATGATCGTTGAGGTCAAATAATGATACTTATAGAATATCAGGCAGCCAACTGATTTCTACGATTAAACATTACAATTCCAACACCTAATATGAAAAACTTCTTTAAACATATCAGGTACACCTAAGTCTGTTTTTACACGGTTTTGATATAACACGGTTTGAAAATTGAATATTTTAAATTTTTTTACACGATTTTATTCCATTTAGCATGATTTAAAATTTTATGTGCTTAAATTTGTTTTGTCAAATTTAATTTTTGCGAAGTATGTTCATATCACAAAAAAGTATTTATGAAAGAAAAAAGTCTGAAACCATCGATAGTGCTATCGATAATTTGCGAACACTAGCGTAAAGATTTAAGTGAATTCCCTTTTTGCCCGTACAAGCAATTTTTACTGGTCAAAGCAAATGTGAATAGCACTAATTTAGGGGAATTCCCTTTATGTGCATACAATAAAATTTACTGGTCAGAGCAATTGAAACGTGTTAATATTTTGTGAACTGTCAATGTAATAAGACGTGTTTGGTAAAGAAATTTTTTGTAGGCAAATTTGATTTTCCATTAAATTTAATTTTAACGCATTAAGATAAAAGGTAAGCCAAAAAATATTTTATATTTATTTATATTTAATTTGATTAAATATTTTATGTATCCCTAAAAGAAAATGTCAGAAGCAATTTCTTTGGAAACCAAGATTGAAATTTTAGATCGCCTTCGAAATGGAGAAGGCTCAACTTCTCTTGGCAAAACGTTCGATTTAAATGAAGCCACAATAAGAACTATAAAAAAAAAAAAAATGAACTTCCTGAACTTGCCATACATTTAATTTATATTATTTTTAAGATATTAATAACTATGCTTGTAAAAATAAGCATTATATATGTGATTTAATAAAATAAACATGAATTCTTGTTCTTAAAAAATTCCTGTTTTTCACTAATTTTAATAGGTTTTAGAGATTGGAAACCAATCACCCATTTTTGCATA
Organism: Crataerina pallida; assembly: GCA_949710015.1. Taxonomy (NCBI): domain Eukaryota; kingdom Metazoa; phylum Arthropoda; class Insecta; order Diptera; family Hippoboscidae; genus Crataerina; species Crataerina pallida. The sequence goes on along the minus strand of OX453289.1, from coordinate 4,225,210 downwards.
CGATCAATGTGTTTTTCTAGACGGTTTTTTTTTTTTACACGGCCGCTTCTGGAACCAATCTACCGTGTAAAAACAGACTTAAGTGTATAAATATGATAATGAGATGTGTAGAACTTTAAAAAAAACTCTGCAATAATCATAAGAGAATTGTACAACAACAACAACAACATAAAATTCTACTAACTTGCAGAAGTTATGGAATCATGCCTCCACACATTATAAACAGCACTAGAAAAAGTATAAACATGTTCAACAGCCGTAACAGAGAATTCTAACAAACGTTTCACTCAAAAATATTAAATGTAGAAATCACACAATATTACATCTCTTGAAGAACACATTGTCGAGAGTGATCGACAAAGGTACTATCCCGCAACGTCCCAACATCTTAGCAGAGAGTTAAAAATTCAATTTATAGCAACAACGAGTTAAAATTAAATTATCTCCTAAACTTAGATCATTGGTTTTAATAACTAAAACTTTACCAATCATGTTACCATGTCGCGTACCGAAATGTATCCTACTAAATGCTCAGTAGTTTTAACGGAGCACACCAGGTCTCAGTCTGTAAATCAAACCCCGGAAGAAATGTCACCGTTATATATTAGGTGTAGTAAAAAGAAATCCATTATTTTTTCAATATGTGACTTTAGTTTTCTGCATTTGGCGTTGTATAAGTCCGAACGGGTTCCATTAGATGGCGTTTAAAAGATGAGATTTCGCGCCAAAAACACTGCTCTGACAGTTCTGTTATTAGTTTTCAGGCGGCTGAAAATAGTAATAGTCTTTATAATCCTGGTACTGTAACAGCCAGTCACACACAATTTTGGTTTCGTCGATTCCGTTCTAGCAATTTGGAGTCCAATCATATCGTATGCACTGTTTCGATTGTCCAAGAGCTAAATATTGCAAAAAAAAAAAAAAAAAACCGTTTGGAACCATTTGACCGCATTTCCATCTGCGATTCGTTGCTGAATCGCAACCAAATCGACCCATTTCTCGCCAAAAGCTTCAGGAGCTTGGTTGGGAGGTTCTTATGCATACACCGTATAGTCCGGACAAAAGTCTGGTGTGGCAACAAGTGATTACCATCTGTTCCTGTCCGTGGCGAACAATATTGCTAGTGAAAAATTTCGATTCAAAAGAGGCTTGTTACAATCAACTGTCTCAATTTTTGTCCAAGGATGGCAGATTGCAATGCTGTAAAGACATCTATGGAGCGAAATCTCCGACTGAAGGTAAATGAAACCAAGAACAAAGTCTGATGTACGTCATGCTGGGTTCGAGATCAGACATTTTGTTATTCTGTTGGATACATTTAAATTTAAGGTAGATGAAACTTGCATTGGGTTTGTCGATGCCGAATACTCTGGAATCAATTGATACAGAAAATCAGCTTGCAGATATCTTTACAAAAGCACTTGATTCAAATTTGGGACTCACTGATTGGAGATGGGATCTTAATGTGAACAATTTATAATATAAAACAAAAAAAAAAAAAAAACAATCTTTGAGTCAATTGTCTATTGTATAAAAATAGAATATTTCAATCAATTGAATTTTGTCCTTTTTTGTGCGAAGTTTTTATTTTTAAAGAGTTATGAATTTTTTTATCTGACTATATTTGAAAGCTGTAATGAAATGTTAGAAAATCAGTCAGAAATACAGTTACATGAAAAAATTCATAAAATTACAATCATTTCCACAAAGTATTAGAACATACCTTATTGTCACATAATGTTATTGATGTGTGTTCTAATTTGTCTTCGTCTTTGTTGGAATAATTGTAATTTTATATTTTCAATATATGACAGATCCCCTGAAGACGGCATAAAACCATCGAAACGTTGAGATACCATAAACTAATTGTTCAATTATAACACTCATCCTTTATAGGTGAAATATTAAACATAATACAAGAAAGTATACACAGGATCAAATTATAATCTTATTTTTAACTGCATTAAATTAATAAATAGTAGGCGACAGTTTCTTTGTTGAATATCAGTCAAATGCAGTTTATAAAGGCAAGTTCTGTGAAAGACTATCTTCAACTTTTGTTGAACTTATGGCCATTAAAAGTGCCATTGAACGTGCTGTGCGAGGGACACAGCGTAGAATTATAATTTGTACTGATAGTAAACCAGCCTTATGGCTCATTAAGAATAAAGACGCTTCCAACAAACATGTTTATGAGATATACGAGCTTTTAGAGAATATATATACCGAACAATGTCATCTTAAGTGGGTGCCGGGACATTCTGGTTTCTGGATTCTGTTTTGATTGAGAAAGCTAATTTCTTTGCTAGTGAAGCTCATTCTGACGGGAAGGTCATGACTGTAGAGTATATCCCAGATGAAGCTATTCGTACTGTCCGATATCTTATCAATAAAATATGGAGTGAGGAAATCAAAGTCATAGCCCGTGCAAAAAGTGATCGTCTCTTATATAGGATGCATAACATAATTGCTTTCAGACCTTTTTCGGAATCCGTTTTTAAATCTAGTGAGATTGAATTGCTCAATAGGCTTTTAAGCGCTGCTAATGCAGAGCATCTTATTTTTAAATGTAAACAGACTCGTGTTAACGCCACCCCATCAGAAAAGGAAGTGTTTTATTTTATGATTTGTCGCAAAAATTTTAGAAATTAACCCGAAATTTGTAGCTGGGGTGGCGTTAATGCATAAGTATCGAAATTTTTAAGAATTTTCATAATCTATTTGATATTTTTCGTGCCAATGAGGAGAGAACAAACATCTGAAGGAATTGACTCCTTTTAATAATTCTGTTAGTATCAATCTTTAAATTATTTTGTTGCCCTTAAAACGCTTCATTTCTTTTTATATTGCGCTTTTTTCCGTTATGTTTAAAATTTTTGTTCTTACTATGCAGTTTTATTTTGTTTAGATAAAATTATATTTTTCGTTTGGTTTGTTATAACCAATCTAAGCTTACCCGCGTTTTTTGAACATTTATGTTATTTCTTACTGCGGACTAATCAGCGTTCGTTTAATCACTGCTGCACTGTAGTGTTCTGGACTAAATCACGTCTCCATTGATTATAGCAGCTGCAAGCAGTTTATTCAGCCATTTTAATTTGTCATCACAATTTTGAGTTGGTATGTGGTAATCATTGAGCGTTTTCGTGTCAACATTTGCTGCTTAAAATTCTTGGAGTTCCTGTTATTGCTGAATTGTCAGCTTTCGTTATTTAATCTCTTTGGATATGGGATCCATTTTAAAAACCAATATTTGATATTTGACTATGATTTTTGGCTTATAATTGCCAAGTATCATCATCTTGCTGGACATATGAGCCATGCTTCCGTCCATCTTTTCATTAAAAAAAAAAAAAAAGTATTATGAAAGAAGTTATTCTGTGGCTAACATTAGCAATTCTTAATAAAAATCCACGCGAACTTTATCTTTTCTCACATACACATAATATAATTTTAATTAGTTTTCATAAAATTCGGTGTTTATGTACTTACGCGTGTAAATGTATTTTCAAATCCACGTTGTAATTCAGATTAAACTGACTCGAAATAAATCCTTCTAGAAGGTGAAAATATCATAGATTAAATTGGCTTCCCTTTAATTTTGCATAGTCATTCCCCATCACGTTTGCTGAATATTTACAGCGTTGCAATTTAGTTATTAAAATGCGTACGATTTGAGTATTTCACATTATATTCTTTACCATGTTTCCATTTTTGGTTGAAACTAACAAAAAACACATTCGCCCCTTTGTTTTTTATGTCAATATTTACTTTAAGTAAAAATAATTAAAAAATTAAAAAATTATTTTTGTGTTTGATTTATGTTTTAACATATATGCAGAGTTTAGTTTCACACAATCCGCGTACACGTGAAGAGAATAATACAAAATGAATAAAATGTCCATTCTACGTTATAGGTTGCATAATTTGGTACCTTCACTCATGATATATGTGGAGTACTATTTATATTCATAGAAATATGCCTAAATCCATCAGACGTGCGTTTTTTTTTACTCCGAAAATACATGCCTAATTATCAACCGTAGAAATTGTAGTCGATAAAAATGAAATCGATATTGCACTCCGTATAATTTCTATAATGATAGTTGTCAATATAAATTTGTGTAATATTTGATGTTGTGTGTTTATTTGTATCATTTTTAAATTAAATTAAAGGTAAACTAACTGAAAGTGCTATTACCAAGTACGTTTCGCAACATCAATCTCGAGTTATAAAAAATATTAAAAGTTTTCATTGAGGATAAAAACAAAAATGGAAAATTAAGAAGGTTGTGTTCGGTGTTTAGGTTTTATTTATGTGAAAAATCGAATTTCCATTGAAAAAGTGCTACTACATACAGTGTTGAACTATTCGTGAGAGTGAGAAAGGACAGAAGAGAAGGCTGAGTGAGTGAGTTACATATATACAAACAAAAACAACGGCCAGCGCCTAACTTAAAGAAAAAAATACATATAATCATAACATTACTTTGTGTGAGTAAGTTGATACCAAAGTTGTATATGTACTAATGCTTTAATCATGTGTTTTATTCAAACTGAATAAAACTTTAATTTATACTGTGATGCTAATATCCATTTCCACCTTTAATCGTCAATTGAAATTTGAACATTCCATTTAAAATTCATAAGTTATTAGATTGAAATTCAGAAATTGTTAAGTGAAATTTCGATTTTCTTCATCGATACCGCAAATGGCCCAAAGTAGTGGAGGTTAGGGGCAATGCTTCATGTTACAGCAACATAGAGGTGGTGGCCGATAGTTGCGCAGCGATTAATTTGAGACTAAGTCCTTATAGTCCAATGCTAATACCATTAAGGCTGTATATGGTCCAAGGTCAAATCATTAGTTAAAACCAAAATTGATTTGCCACATGCAGAAAGGCCAAGGTTTCAAACGGTGAAGTTTGAAACAGTCCAAATATAATCAAGTTTGACTGTATTTGGTTGGTTCGATTTTAAATAAAACTAAATGGTTTTGGTTTGCTCTACGTTTCGACGATATCCAGTTTATTTTATATCATACATATTTATAGGGCGGTCTTGTGGTTCAATGTACTTACAATTGTGCTGGTTGCGAGGATATTGTGGCGAGAAATTCGTTATTCAAATGTGCGCACCTCTGCATTTCTGCCTTTCAATTCTAATCGAATTCTGAATTTCGCATGGAAAGTTTGAATTCCATCATTTACAGCTGGCAATTTGCCAAAATTACTGTTAGGATTCTCATTTGCTTTGTGGGTAGGCGGTGTTCTGTATAAGTTTTTTATGTGGATCTAGTTTTGAAATATATGATAAATGGATAAAATATAAAGGGGGGTGGGTGTTAAAGTCATCCGTGGGCGTACAGTAGTTGTTCTCCCAAAAGACATGTGCTGTGATGACTGTCACACATACAATTCATAATCTGCATAAAGGATTAATGAATGTCGCAATATATTAATTTCGCGATGCACAGGCGACCAAATTAGCTTGACTTTAAGTTTCTTTTCAACTATGTATTGTTCACGCGACACACGCACACACACACACACGCATTGGCGTTTTGTAAAACTGGCCATCGCGCGTAAAGTTTAAGCTAAGAGAGTAATTCTGTAATATTCTGTAAAGAGTTTCTTTTAGATAATTTACTAACCGATGCCATATAATATTGCGCAAGTTATATTTTTTTTAGAGTTATGTGGGGGAACATGTTGAATATTAGATGAAACATAAAACAGTCCTTCTATGTATTTGCTACCCTCAAAGCTTGAAAGCTCAAGCGTTTTGTTTCAACGTTTCAATTGTCAGTCGGAGTCAGATCTTGTTAAACGCATAGGACGCGCGGCATACAAAAATTAAAGTGACACACACTTATGTACATACATATGGAAAAATTATACCCAAGTACATACAATATATGCCTAATATAAAAGAAAATAGAAGTAAATACCATACAATGGAGATGCAAGAACCGTTGACTTCCGTTATTGTTATAAATTGTTAAACAAAATGTGAATTGTAATTAAATAAAAAAAAAAGGTATATACATATAAATACAATACATATAAATACAATTCTTAATACACATAAAGCGATATTATGTGTATGTGAACGTAAATGAATTCGTGTAATATTTGCTTGCAAAGGAAGCGAAACAATTTCAATTAAAGGAGCGAGAAATTATGTTGGATTAGCTTCAAAAAAGTGATGAAACATTAATTATATAAAATATATATAATTAAAAATAATAAAAGCATTTAGTGGTTTCACATCGTAATAGCGTACGCACACACACACACACACATATATATATATATAAATATATTTTATACGCCTTTAAGGAACCTCTTAAATCCCTCAAGTGAATTAAGCAGTCAGTGATAGTTTTCACAAATAACTTAACCTAACAAATGTCAAATAAAAAATTGCAATTCTTCCAATTTGACAGAATATTCAAATATCCGAATTGTGTGTTAATCAGAAATTATATTTTGATTAAAATAATATAAGTATACTATAGAAAATACAAACAATAACAAAAACAGGAAAACCTATACTAATACAAATAAGCCGTTTGGAATTTCTTTTTCGCTACAAATCGGTTTCTTTTCGCAGTTACAGCAGCTATAGCAGCAACTCACACATTAGCTAATCTCCTCGTTTAGTCTCGATCTGATGTCGTTTTTTATTCTCTCATTACGGAATATAATTATATGTTCTATACTATAGCATAGTATCGAAATATTTTCTATAAAAAATTTGAATTTATTCATTCCAATTATTTTCAATTATCGTTAAAGCTTCTTTTAAGGGCCATCATCAATTCGGTACATTTTCTTTGTTTTGTGGTCTCTTTCCAGTGTTTATAAATATTAAAAATGCTTACAAACATAAACAAATCAACCAACACCCACTCAAAATGTACAAATATTTTTTTTAAAAAATGGGCAAGTATGGGTGAACAGTGGGTTTAACTAATTTTTAAATCCTCCGCATATAATATGGGGAGTACACTGTGTTTGTTGCACGGTTTGAAATACTAAGAAGGAGCCATCAAAGACCCAATCAAGTATATGTCAGTCATTGCGACAGGGAGAGCGAGAGAACTTTGATAATTATCAGAATATCTTTTTGAAAATATGCCAAGAGGCGTGGCTTCACCCAATGTGTTACCTAATTAAAAAAATTTAATGTACGTCTGTTTAAAATCTTAAATCTCTAAAAATTCTCCCCTCTGCAGTGGTGCAAGCGACTGGGGTATAGGATTAGACCAGTGGTCGATCAATGTACTAATTACAGACAGCCGCAGCAATGCATGGCCGACCACGTCAGCTTCAGTTTCTAAATTTGCCATTTTTCTCTAATAATCAGTAAATATAATATTTTTAAGGGTTGCAACATATATAACCGCGTATGTATTTCAAACTAAATCCATGTTAAACAAAAAGAATGAATTTTAGCATATTCTGCTTTTTTCTTTTTTACATATACTGGATGAAAAAGTTTTGTCTCAACCTTTTCCAATTCCAAGTTGAAATCTGTTTCTTATGTGAGTTCATTTAAACAGTTTAAAGCGTTTTTATGCCCTCCAAGTGGATGTTATTTGACCAAGACAGTCTTGTGTGTGTTGTGCGATGTTTGTTTGGCGGATATCGATTAATATTCATGCTGCTGCCGTCTGACATGTGCTAATGATTATTGCAATACTTCACCATGTTTTCAAGCACATCTTAAGTGTGGTTAAAATATAAAGCATTTCTCTCAGTGACTTTCCATAACGTGTTATCTTATTTCCTCATTTCCATGTTCTTGGAAAATTTCGTTCTTTACTTTTCATTCTATATTTCTCCCTCTCTTTGCCTCTTTTTCAGGCGTATCATTTCATAGAGCTTTAACGAAAGTTTATTCTAGTCATTGTCATCTTATTTGTTTTGATATTTTCGCTAAGATAACAGTGCTTTTATTTTGTTCCAGGACTATAGAATTCACATAAAGACCCATTTCTCTCTCTCTCTCTCTCTTTCGTTGTTCTCCGTTTTTGTCTCTGTACTATTAGTGCTTTTTAATCCTATTTTAGGGTGAATGTTATGTTAGAAGGTCTCTCCTCTTTTTCTCCCGCACTTAATTGGTCTTTCTCTTGCTCACAATATAAATTTGTATATATGTATATTTGGCTTACAAAGCATCGTAAGTGGCCCATGTTGAAGAATGCCATTTAACAACCACTACTTTGGGTTGCATCTATAATTCGTTTCGTTATCTTGGTTACAGCTCCAGCATTAAGAAGTAGGTTTTTATTTATATTACTAGCACTAGGGAGTAATCATCATCCGAAATTTGTGAATTCTATTCAATTCAATTCAATCAATACTGCCGACTTTAGACACATTTTGTAAAAGTGCCCCCTGTACCGTTTGAAGTTTGAAAGGGGGTGTAAGTCGTAGATGGTAACTTTTGTATATTTTGCTATCTTCAATAGTGAAAGTTCAGTATGCAGCAATCTTTAGGGAGCTGGCCAAAATAAATAACGGTACTTTTATATACCCAAACAAATTTGTCTCATTTTCTAACTAAAGAAGAATCTCTCAGTCGTTTAGTAAACGTCAGCCTTTAGTATAAAAAATGATGAATTTTTCCTTGGTGCTAAACATTGGAGAACTGATTTTGGGTGCACATGTTTGGGATGCTGAATCATCTGAATATGAAATGAGTTGTACTTCATCAGCTTAAGCTTTTTGATAATTGAATTTCGGGCCTGATTTCGGGGCAATAATGTATAATAATCCTGTATTGTAAGCAGGCTTTTAATGCAAATTTATTATAAAAATACTTGTGATTTTTTTTTCAATCCGCATATGTGCGAACGTGTTTACGTGTTTGTGGGAATAATACATTGTGTAAACTGTAAGAGCACACTTATCAAAGAATAGCCATAGATACGGAACAGCTGATGTTTCGCGTACCAGCTCAGTACGGCAAGTCATATGTGTTGGTGTTTTATTTGTTTATTCATTTTGTGACTTATCATGCTGTACCGCGTTTTTGTAGCTTTTCTTTTTGAATTTTTTTTCCATTCACACTAAACTTGTACTTGCGTAGACAGTAAAACTTGTGGTTTTTGTAAATACTCACCGAATTGAAAATATTAAAACGAGTAAAAGTAAATGCACCAATGCTACAACATTTAAGTTACCAACACACATGCTAGTACATGGACGAACAGCTGATTTATATCTGCGTTTGCACTCTTATACGGTTATCTATTTCTCTCTCTCTCTCTCTCTCTCTCTCTGTATCTCTAAAGCGTATAAGAGTACGAGGATGTTTCAGATAAATGTTACAATTCCATCAATTCCATCAATTCCTATAATTCTCAGGCATAAACGAGAAAACTTAAGAAAATGCTTTTCACATGTGGAGCCTTATCGCAAATGTTTATACACGATTTAACTTTAGCACAGACACGAGAGTCTTGTTTTTGTTTTTATGTAATATTTGCAAAGGCTGTCCCAACACATAGTACGCACCACTAACTATGTCTACAGTTTGGTTACTATATTATGTATACAAAGAAACTGAGAAAGTTTTTATATTTAGAGTTTTGTACTTGCCGTTCATGAGTGTTGGACGCAAGTAAACATTTCGGATACTTTTTTACCAATGGATGGAAGCTTTGGCATTGTGTTAGCGCGATACACCCCAACCTTATCTGTTACAAGCAATAATCCGAGTTTGCTTCTTTCACTATTTATTCAACAGTCACGCTTAATAAATACATCTGGCTACTAACGCTCTTACTCAACGCCATTGTTTTGCTGTCAAGTGAAGTCAAAAAAAAAAAACAAAATCTGCACACTTTCTAACAAACACACTTCGGTGCTTATGTTTGTAGTACGAAAGAATCGATAAAAAGTACGCAATGTTTTCGCAGTACAGTTAATGTGTACGTGTGTTTCTTTATATGTAAGCACGAGAAAATATTGGCAAGTGTTTTCATTTCCTAGATATTTTCATACTCTTTTGTTTCCCGTATTGATTTAACATTCTTACGAAAAAATTTCTTGTGCTCTCTCCGTTCCGTAAGTTTTTCTTCAGATAAACATTTAAAGCCGTTTACAACAATAACTTCAACAACTTTGAATTGAATTAAAAGAAAACAGCGACAAGAAAGGCTCATTTTATGCCAACACTCACAAATATTACTCGTTCAGGAAATGTGAAAGTGTGTGTTTTTTGTTTGTTTGTGCCAAAATTAAAAAGTCTGCTTTAACGATTCTGCAGGCTCTTTCGCGTAAATGGTGCTCGGTGTAGTACAACAACAACATACCATTCCTTTAATCAAATGAACTTTCTTACCGGCATTAGTTTATGCATAAACACACATAATACCAACTAACGAGTGTCATTGTTACTGTTAATTCCAGTTGTAGAGGGCAAGAGAGCCCGGTTAAACTCGGTTATTTTATCTGTTTTTGCGTTTGCGTGTGCGTGTTGTGTATTTACCAAAACGCTGTGATACTCTGTTATCTGCAAGTCACTGATTGAGAAGGAAAGAGTACGGAAAAGTGTATACTACATAGATTAGACATAAATGTGAATCAGCTGTTAGTCGTGTACTCAGCCGAAGTAAATGTGTAGCGAAAATTTTCCTATATGAATTAGTTACTTATATTCTCTTTAGCGATGCTGCTTTTTACAACGAAGTCACACTTGTATTATACGGTTATTTATAAAAATTGACCAAACAAAATAACGCAAGTAATGCCGTTTCCCATTGTAATACAGAACGTTTCCAAACATTTTTAATTTTTTATGCCCTTCACCTTAGTGATGAGGGTATACTAAGTTTGTTCTTCCGTTTCCAACATCTAGAAGGAGACATCAGAGACCCTACAAAGTATATATATTCTTGATTAGCAACAAAAACTGAGTCGATTTAGACATGTACCCTTAAAAGTATGCCGTATGTTTTTGTAAAATCGTAGGAAGGTCCATAGACCGACTTGACTCAAGATTTAAAGGAATAATGTGTAGGTCCACAGGTCTTATTGTTCAGGAGTTATGCGAAAGAGTGGTAAAAATAGAAGACTACAAATACACGGACGGACAAAAAGATTAAATCAAATCTTGCCATTGATGCTGATCAAGAATATATATCCTTTGGGGGTGTGGCTCACCCCTTTTGGTATTTACAAAAGTTTGACTAAAACTAATATACCCGCATATCATTACGATGGATATAAAATACCGTTTCTACTCGTTTTGTACCATTTTATTTTATTCTCTTCAACTCTCTCAATTCACATATAAATGCGAATGGGTGCTAATCTATGGTGCATACGAAAACTTTTCAGTCGTGTTGGTAGAGAACCAGTTACTTCTCTCGCAGTGTAGTGATTGAGTGAGCGTGCGTTTTGGCGTATTGTTGTATTTATAACATGAATTCTTTTGATTTAACGAGTGCTGCATATAAAAACAATTTCAAACAAGTTGAAACACTGAATTTGCCCTAACGAAGTCTTAAACACCGTCCACCTCCCTATACAGACAGTGCTCGGGGCAAGTAAGAAATACGTAACAATGTAAGCCAGGTACTGCCCAATAAAAGGTTTCTTGCAAACAAAGAAAGTGTTAAAATAACTAAATTTAATTTAGGCCAAATCTTTAAATCTCTCCACAACAGTGCCTGTCAGCTACGCCCCCTACTATTGTTTGTTTGATGTTTCTATTTATTTTGGAGGAACTTTGTCCATTTTTACGAACATCGATTTTTTGGAATTGCAACTGCAAAGCTCATTTTTTGTCAATTGAGAGCGTGGCGCCCACTTATTCCTTTTTTTAAGCATTCTAACAGGCACAACTGTTTACATCAGTCGTTCGTTTTTAGGCCCTAAAATTTTGGTGAAAAATAAAACTAAAGAACTAATCGATATATTTGCTCTTCTAAATAAAAGGTAAAAGTCCAAACAATAAGAAAAAATATAGGTTAAATACTTTGAACACGTTAACGAAACAAAAGAAAGTGTAAAATAAATCTGTCGATAAAATCCGCAATCACTTAGTTGTCAACTCAATATGGAACAAAAAACTTATAATCCACTTACTTAAGATGAAGCAAACAAACTCATCACAACGTCACATTCACAACAGTCAAGAAACAAGCAATTGCTGCCGTAAATCCGGAGATACGAAATTCAATTGTGTGTTTGTTTGTGAGTGATTTTGTTTTTGGTACATAGGAAATAAAAGTACTTCAGCAGTTCTAGTATTGTACGTACATTGTATGTGTTGTACTACCTGCACTGCTCTGCCAACATGATGTGGGTGTAATATAATCATCTCCCTACCCTTTACACAGCATAAATATATTGAATTAAAGAGATATAACAACATTTATAAGAATACACAAAACGTATGAGGCGAGTGTTAAATATCCCATCTAATCTAATAGAAAAAAAGTGAACATATTATTTATGGTCGGTTAAGCCTGACCATTTAACATCATCATTTGGTTCCACTTGAATTAAATAAAATCAGCTTATCAGGCTACTTCATGTAAGTAATTCATTGAAGAACCGTTATAAAGAGAAAGTAAGACTATAAAAATGATTGAATATGACCAAAAAATGAAATATTTACTTAAATAGTCCTTCGTTACTTAGTTGTGTTAAGAAGACCGCCAGGCTCGACTATTTCATTCTCTACACTACGGAAGAAGTCCCAAAAATGAACCCATTTGGACCAAATTTTTTAGGTTAGGCGGCCACAAATGAAATTGAGACCTTAAGTGGACAGTCAGACCTTCTTTATTTATGTAGGATTTACAGACCCACACAATTATTTAACAACGCTTTGCAGAAGATTAAAAGTAATGGAGAGTATTTAGAATTCACTTTATACGGACAATATATTTCCATTTTTAAACTCTCTGCATTATAACGGAAGGTTACTGAGTAGCCATCCCGTTTAAAAGTATCTGAGTTGGAATTTGTAGTATCGTAAATTTAGTATATGGTTGTATATTGAAAAAAATTGCTGAAGAATAGTTAAATAGAGTAATAATTGGCTACACTAAAATTAGACCCGAATGGATGATTTTTAGAACCCATTTCCATATAATGATATTCCTCGAAAGCATGGAGGAGAATATAAATATCATTGATGTGGGCGCGATTGAACCGGATTGAGCGTAAAATTCGTATATGTGCACTATTAGAGGGCGTAATCATGTACCCGCCACGCCCAATACTTAAAGGTAAATGTAAAGGGTGTTTAAACTTTAACCTAAGCCTCTCACTTTAATAATTTTTTATCGAAACAATAGACTGTATCGATAACTTGACAACTGCAAATAATTCACATAATGCAGTGAAAATAAAAGACTCATACTACTCAGACTACTTATAAACCTTATTGTGATTGCCTATATGCTTTACGCACTGCAGAAATGCGCTGCCATTCTACTATAATTAATTATGTTTATATTTGTTGGCAAATACATACAAGTGTATGTACGATTGTTTCGATTACTTTACAGTTTTTATACCCTCCTCATAAGATTAGCTTGTAATTTTTTTTTTTTTTTTTGTTTTTTTTTGCAACTACCAGAGAGAGGCATCAGAGACTGTGCAAGGTACAAATAAATATTCTTGTTCAGCATGAAAATCTCAATCGAATTAAAGATATGCGTGAGACTGTTTACCATGTGCTCTCTGTACTTTTGTGCTATTGCAAGTATTTGTGTATAAGGCATGCGTAACTATTGCGAATTAAGTGAGTAAAAACTGAACATTTTTCAAAAGTTATTGAGCAAGAAATATCATTTTTGGCAAAATGTATTGAAATTTCTATGCCCAAAGTGGAATTTTATTATTATTATTTGGAGTAGTATGTATAGCCAGTGCAATATATGAGTACCCGCCTAAGACAGCGTCACATCGAAAATAATTGATGAATAATAATTGGCCACATTGCGCTGTAAAAATTTTAAAATTTTAAAATCTTCGACGCCATGTTCTGCATTCTTCCCAGCAAATTGGAAAAAGTCCAATTTTATCATGGTACATAAATCAGGAACGGATAACGCTCAGGTAACATCATGTAGACCTATAAGTTTCATGTTTACCACATAATACGGCAACATAAATTTAGATTCAGGGACAATCGAAAATGTTCATGGTATTGTTGCACTTATAGGGAAAGCATTTGAAGCAGAGTAATATTGAATAGAGTCACACATTGTCCCTTTCGAGAAGTGGTTCCAAAATTGGACAATAATTGTAAATCTACCCAAACATTGGCACAAGCCAATGACCAGACTGAACAGATAATTAAAACAGTAGACAATGCCTTGGCGAATATACTGTGACCAATTAATTTAAAGTAATGCTACCCCAATTATAATCTGCGCAATATTAGTCAAAATGGAATGATACAAGCTTTGCAAGGTAAACGCATTAAAGACATCGATTTGCGTGAAAGGCAACAGTAGGCTGCAGTAAATATTATGTCGTGAAGAGAAAGATAAGAAGTTTAAGAAACCATAGGTATCAAAAGAGTGATTTAGTCGTCATCAATTACGTTGTATAGGCAAGAGGGTAATTTCACAAACTAGATCCAGCGTGAGGAAAAAAATGTGGCAATTCTTGAGTTACAGCTACTTTTTGTACCTTCCATATTAGTGATGAGGGTAAACTAAGTTTAAACTGAGTCGATTTAATCATGTATGTCCCTGTGTTCATGTGTCCGTATGTCTGTCTTTTGTTGGCATTCCCAGCGGCGTAAATTTTGAGATATTGAGCTGAAATTTTGGTACTTTTACTTTTAGTTTTTGCGCGTAGATCGCTATTTAAAATGGGCAAAATCGGTAAAGGGCCACGCCCACAAACGATATATAGCTGCTACAAAAGTTAACCTAGAAGCTTGAAACTTGGTATGCTTATCTATAGTTATTCCATCCATCGATGTTCCTAAAATGAGCGTGGTCGGATAACAGAGGCGCTCACAATCGACAAAAAACCATATTCAGCATAAAACTAGACTTTCAAGCTAATACGTAATACATACACTATTAGAGGGCGCTATATATATATTTGCCACACCCATCGTTGTATGTGTGAAGGGTATTTAATATTTAATCTAAGCCAAACTTAGCTTTTTTACTTGTTATTGTATACTTTCACAAATTTACTGCTTCAGTGAGTGTATAAAGTGTCCTTCAGTCCACACATTGATTAACTGCAATTTTGAATATTTTTTTTTAAATCTCAATGTCATAGCACTTGGTTCAGTCATTCTTATAACTAGTGCATCTGTAGCTAAAGAAAACGAATCTATAAAAATGTATACAATTACTTACAAACACTTTTTATTTGTGTTTCAGGGTTTACACTAACTATGAGGATCTTCTTTGTGTACTTTAATTACATTTACCGCGCCACCTCCAAGTGTCCATTCACTTTACAAATGTTTTTGATATATCTATCTGTTCGGTCTGTGTACAAACGTTCACATTACAACGACGTGCACGGAGGACAAGCTTTTAAAACTATTACAGAAATCAAATGCATTTTTCAAAGAAAGTTTTTCGGCCATTTCATTTTTGTTTATTTAAACGAATTTCAAAATTTTGTGTGCACTGAATGGCTCAAATATAGATATATATATACATATGTGTTCATATCTATATATGGTTCCACAGTGATGAGAGTGAAAAACAATAGTTTTCAGCTTTTCTGCTTCTTAAACTCGAGTATGCAAATTCAGTTCAAATTACTTTTGATTCTCTTCACATAAGATGGAGTTATATTAAGATTATTATAGACCTTTCTCAGATCTACATAAATTTCTTTAAATTTTGAATAATTATTTATGCTTTGTAAGAATAGAAAATACAGATTTTGCTACAATTACTACAATTTCTTATACATTCAATAAAGAGTCAAACAGTTTGGCTCCAATAATAGCAAGAACAAAGCGACACAACAACAACTTAACCAACGAAGAGATGTGTGTTTACGATTTCAATTATTTGTAGACCGTGAATTGATTATTTGAACGACTAGCCAAAGATTTGAATGAGTATGTCAATGCGTTCACATTCATGTATCTGTCTAACAACCACAACCAGGTCTATGTTCTTGTCAGTTTTCTCAGTTTTCTTAGTCTTTTTTTCTTTTCTTCTATCTTTACCTTCATTCTATATTGTAGAGATAAGAAAGAGGCCTCGTTAGTAAGCATTCATGATATAAAGCCGACGACGGAGATTGGGTGTGGTGGCAACTAGTTCATAAGATATTGATTTGGAGCAGCCGACTGCAAATTGAAAAGTGTTTTTTCTTTCTTTTTATACCCAATTCCGGAGTATACTAACTATGTCAAAACATCAGTGACCCCACATCTATATAATCTATTCTTGATTAGCATTTCTGAATATTCCGTCTGTCTGTCTATTTGGGAAAAACATTCTTCCGGCCGCAAAATTTGAGATATTGACTGCAAAGTTGGTAGAAATTTTGGTACTTTTTGTATGCAAGTTGGATACTGAAGTTTGTTCCATTTTGTTGAAATGTTTATTAAATATATATATTTTTAGATCAGCATCAAAAACTGGATCTAGACGGGTATGTCCGTGTGTCTGTCTGTTGTTGGTATTGTCACGGGCGTAAATTTTTATATATTTTGTTGTTGTTTTTGCACGCAAGTCGCTATTTAAAATGGACAAAATCGATCAAGAGCCACGCCCACAATCAACAAAAATCTATATAAAGGAGCAGCTGTCCGCTCACGACGATACAAAAATGTGTGCGTGTTAGAATTTACGTTTCTGCGCTCTTAGAGTGTTTTTATGGGTCTAACGAATATCTTGCTTTTTTTACAGTTTGTTCAATATCCTGATCAACGTAATCGTTCTCCAAAAATTATATATATTTGGCACTTACTAAATATGCTCTCATTTCAAATCTGTCATTAATTTTTTGTATCTCCTCTGCGTTATTTGCTACACGGAGAATGGTTTTTTTTTGCGACTGAAACTGAATTTTAAGGAACAGTTACGTTTAGAGAAAAATTAATACAAATTAATACGAAACCAGGGCCTCAAAATTAGTTAAAAGCGTTTACTGCTATCTGAGTATCTTTGAAAAGAGCAAACTTTGTAACACAGCGTTGTAGTACATAGTAATCATCAAAAATCGATTAAGTAATGTTTGGAATATACAGTACGCACACACATTATTATATTTTCCGATCATTTATTAATAAATTTTCTGTTAATTTTTATACCTATTTTTTTATATGACAATGGTATGGAGGTATATTGATTTTGCTCCAAGTTTCATAACATAACATAAATCTATTACATATCCTTTTAATTTGTTGCCACTGTGATCAATTACTTGGTGGGGTCTCTCACGCCTCTTTCTGGGTGTTGCAGGCGGAATGACAAATATGCAAATGAAATGAAAAACTTAGTACACCTCCCTTCTATTGTGTGTGTAGAGTATAAATAGTAATAAAATGATGTTTAAAACATTTTTGAGATTTATGCAAACTGAACCGGCAACACTTTAACTATCACACAAACTCCGATTAAAAACTTTGCCTTTTTACTAAAGTTGTTACTTATTGTTGTTGCTTTTGTTTATTGCTGTTTCAATATTTTCTGTTATTATTGTTTTTTTTTTTTAAATATAAAATTAAAGCCGCCACCCAGTTAGGCAGGAAGTCATCAAAGGGGATAACACACGTAAACAGATTTTTTTGGCGCTTTGCTTTTGTTATTTTGTTAGTAGGGCGGCCGTGTCTTTTTTATGCCCTCCACATAAGCCGGCAGGTATACTAAGTTTGTCATTTCGTTTGTAAGAATCAGAAGGAGGCGTCAGAGGTCCTACACAGTATTCATATACTGATTCGATCTAGATATGTATGTCTGTGCGTCTGCTTATTGATAGAATTCTCACGATCGTAAATTTTGACATATTCAGCTAAAATACTGTACAGAAGCTACGTAAAAGGGGCAAAATTGGTCAGGAGCCACGCCCCCAATCGACAAAAGTCTATTTATCTGATACAAGGTGTTGGTGCAAGGTACACATATTTATTATTATCACACTCATTGAAGTGAAGACACGCCCACAATTTACAAAAAACTGCACTCAGCTTAAAACTGGACTTGCAAGGTGATACGTAATATACTCGTATATACTATAGGGCGCACGCCCACCATTTGCATATAGATGTAGAGGCTATTTAAGATGTGCTCTAACCCAAATTTAGTTTTCTTATTTGTTGTGAATAATAATTTAGTAAAGCGAAGGAGGTAAGAGTAAGAAGTTGAAGCGAGATCGACTTATACTAAGCTAGTGAAAAGTTTTTCTTGGCAACAATAACAAACCATCAGAATGTTTACTTGGCGTGTCTAACACTTTAGGAGACAGGTGCCAATATTTTTCAAACACGAAACTTTAGCGAAAAACAATAACAGTACTAGAGAAGTAAGAATAGAGATAGAAGAATATAAGCAAGAAGAAGAATATGTTATAAATGAAGTAACAAATGTTGTTAGAACGATATTATGGTTATATAAAAGCACTAGATGTGTCTATGTATGTATAACTTATCTAACACATGAGTTCAAAGACTTCTTTCTTAAGTTTTTAACTAGTTTCCACTTTAAGGATTTCGTTTATATTATTAAGGCTGCAGCAAAGTCTTTATGTATTCCCTACATAAGATGGCGGTATACTAAGTTTGCCATTCCATTTACAATACTGAAAAGTATGGGTCAGAGAGCCTCAACAGCATCGAATACTGAGTCGACCAAACCATGTCTGTCTGTCCGTGTGTGTGTGTAATCACTCTCCTGGTCTCAAAAATTGAGATATCGATTCCAAACTTGACAGAAGTTTCGATAGTTTTTATACGCAGGTTGGTATAGAAATTGCACAACATTGCTCAAGCAATGGAGAGTTGATTTGACTATTTTGTCCATTCGTTTGTTCGTGTGAATTTTTTACTCTTTATTGTACCTGAATCCCTGCGGCCGCAAAATTTGACATATTGTGCTGAAATTTGAAACACTCAATCTTCGAGTTTGTCTATAGTTTCCTCTTGGAAATGGCCAAAATCGGTACATGCCGTTTGACGAAGTACAACGTGTTAGGCTGGCTAAATATTTCGATTCCAGCGAAGCAATTTTCAATTTATGAGAAAAACTGACTGCTCTACACATAAGTTTATCTGATACATAATAAAAAGAAGTGAAAATATTATAGTTGTTCAAGCCCCACCATCACTTGATGTAGGGTAAGGGGGATTGGTTCTAAAAATGCTCTAAAAATTCTATTTATTTTCGATAGAGTTCCTTTTTTGGGCCAATATACTCGTATATCTTTGTACAAAATGTCATTGAAATATCTCCAAAAATAATAGGACCTCATATGGAGAGGGGTTCTAAAAATGGTCTAATCCGATCCATTTTCAATATTGTTCCCCTTTGGGCCCAAATTTTATTGAAATATCTCAAAAAAATGCGACCTGTAGCTTACGCACAAATTTACGTAGACAGAGACGCGGATAGACGGACATGTTTAAATCGATTCAGATTTTGATTCTGATTTGATTGGTATAACTGAAGGTGGTTGTGGCATTTGCCCTTTACGAATTACAAACATTCGCACAAACTGTATAAAGTCATTGCCACAAGTGGTACAATAACAATAACAATAATAACATATCGTGCATGATAATGGCTAATGATGGTGGGTCTTGTTTCATAATATTCAAATCTTGTTTTTGTATAATAATATAATAATTTATATAAACATATAACTACTTTAAGTAAAAGTTTTTAACTCGTATAAATTTCCAAAGTTACACACACATGTCACTTTCTGCTGCAAAATCCATGCATTCCAGTTTGATGTGGATGCTACGGTGATTTGTTAAAAGTGAAACGGTAGCTTACGTTCATTCATTCCTCTAAATAACAACTTTTTCCCTAATTTGCACTTTGTGCATAACAAGAAATTTATACTAAGAGAGAAACAAGTCAACTGATGGAAACTGCTTGAGTTCAGTGAGTTTTATTCTTTTCAAATTTTTTTTTTATTGCATATTCGACTTTCAGTTTTAGCTTAGAATATGCACTTACTATACTCGTATATCCTGATTTTTCTTGCGCTCTTTGTTTTTGAACCATTTTATTCAGTTATTTTTTTTTAGAAAACTTTTGAGTGCACTGCAGAGAATCTCTGAATATGAAGTTGAAAGAAACTTTTCAATTTTTTACTTTTTTTTTTTTTTTTTCTTGGTAGTATCAAATAATGAACTCACAACTATGTTAAAGTAACACGTCACTGATTTCCATACTCTACACTTACAGTACTCGATTCATTATTTCTATGCATACTAATGAGTTAAAGTTAAACCAAGTGCTAAAGAATGTCAGCGACAGAAGTACAATTTTATAAAAGGGACAAATCAAAAGGCGTATGGAGTATGTTATGTGTACTTATATGAACGCTATGGATGTGGCTGGTGCGTTTCCTACAGCACCGTTTCTAAATGCTTAAATTATGGTCTCCGACGGTGTGTATGTGTGTGATGTAATTAAAATAATTCTAAATATAACTTTTACCATTTTCCATGATGAGGGTGTTCTAAGTTGGCTTCAGAAACCCTACAAAGTACAAGTCTGTTGTTTCAGCTGACATTCAGTACAAATATTTCTAGTATTTATACATAGGTTAGTATTTGTTGGCAATAAATAAATAGCTTAACCCATTATAATGATAACTTGGAACACACATTCGTCGAGTACAGTATCGCATGGTAACTGTGAAAGAGTTCAACATGTAGGGCAACTTACAAATACAACAGAACAAGGTATGGGTATAGTATTGGGTAATGGTAGTCCTTCTTCTAGATTTCGCATACGCCTTTTTTGCTTATTTTATTATTTATGTTGATGTTTTTTTATATTCAAAGACATCCCAAAAACTCATAGAATGATAAATAATACTTTTGCGCACTGAAAGGCCAGCTTCAGTATAAAGCAAAAGAGATAAACTGACATTTGACAATGTGTTAACGGACGTACAGACATACATGTCTAGATCGGCTCAAACTTTGATACTAATTAAGGATATATACTCGTATGTATTTTGTAACTTAGGCGCATGGGCAGACATGTATATTTTGTGTTGAAATTGTTTAGCGTGTTGATTGGATTGTGTTGTTATTATTGTTTTTTTACTTTCCTTATTTGGAAATAGCTTAAAGGAAATACCAACTCGTGCATACATGGAGGTATTATCGCACATTTATACCATATAACACAACGACCGCCATGAACTATTCTCGACGTTCTAATGTAAACATGAAACAGAAACATATCGATTTATTAGGGGGCCCAGGTCGCATTTTGTCGCATCCACATAAAAGTATTATGCAGCAGCTTTACATATACTGTTCGTCATCAGCATCATCGCCATCATTGTCATTGTTCACCGCATTCATTGAGTTTCCAAAATATAATTTTGGCATATTTTAAGGGATTCATTCACTCATACCATATGCGCATCTTTAGTCATCTTTAGTCTTTAGCGTTTTATTGAAATATTTTTACCAACACTACTGACGCTTGTGCTTTTGGTGTTGGGGAGCATTTCAAAGTTCAACGGTACGTAAATAAAAAAGTGTTTCGTGTACGAAATGTTGCTACTTTAACTTTCTCATTTCATACTAATTGTGTGCGCAATTTATGGTTTCGTTAGCCCTTAAATATACGTATAAACTTATACACAGGAACGGGCAGATTAGCAACTGGCTTGAGAATTCATGTGGATTAAAATTTCTTTATGGTTCAATATTTTCTATAAGTCGCATGTATTTCAATAAATACATCAGAAATGTTCAACAAGTTCACATGACACTCAAACCTTTGACTAATATCATGAGATCGGTAGTTTCAAATGCTACTTGACTACTATGCTACAATATAAACGTACAAGTGGGCCAAGCCAAGTTCTTTTTCAATAAACATCAAATTATCCGTTTCAGTGCAAAGGTTCTTGAAAATTCAAGGTTTTTTTGAATATTGAATCCGATCGGAACATTTTGCAACCCCTTTTCCATATAATTTATATTTCACGAAATATCTTAAATAACTAATTTACTAATTATAATATAATTTGTGGTGCTAGATGAGGGTGTAGGGTAACAAATGCTCGGATTTGACCGAGTATAACATTTTCTTTTCTTTTATTGTACCCTCCACCTAAAATTGAGGGTATACTAAAATTGTTTTTCCGTTTGCAACAACCAAAAGGAGACGTCAACCACCCTACAAAGTATATATATTCTTGATCAACATCACAAATTGAATCGATACATGATTAGTATGTCCGTGTGTCTGTCTGTCGTTGGCATTCTCACCGTCGTAGTTTTGAGCTGACATTTTGTACAGATTCTTATAGTTTTTGCTATTTAAAATGGGCAAAATCGATCAAGAGCCACGCCCACAATAAAAAAATTTTTTATCTGCCAAAAAATATGAGCATATAAGTTGTAATTTGGTATGCTTATGGTCAGTTATCCCATCCATCGATGTGCCAAAAATGGGCCTAGTCGAATAACTGACGCGCCCATAATTTACAAAAAACTATATTTCACGTAAAACTCGACTTTCAAGCTAATACGTAATACATACACTATTAGAGGGCGTAATCATATACCTGTCACGCCCACTATTGTAGATGTGGAGGGTATTTAAAATTCGGTTTAAGCCAAATTTAGTTTTCTTACTTGTTTTTTATGCGATGTAAACTTTCTATACAATTTTATTTTAAAGTAAATTACAAAAATGACGTTGCTTCCCCATTATTAAAGAGAGAAAACACTCCTCTAAATTAATCCTAATTATAAAAGAGAGACAACAAAAAAATTATTTCATTAGAAAGATTTTTTTTTTTTTTTTTTTGAAAAACTTTCCAGTGTCACAGCATCAGTTAATTCAGATGTTAATGTTATTAAAGCCCTAAAGGAAAGAGAGTATAATGTTGGACTTGAGAGGTCTTATCATTTCATAAAATCAGCTAAAAAGTATAAAAGAGAAGAATGTTATTAAAACAATAAATCCCGTCTCAATGACATGTGACTCTCTATTATAAAAAAGGATAGACAACTTTGGCTCATACGCATGCATCCACATGACGGAAAGAAATAGTCTAACAGTAGAAAAAGTGCGGTCACTAACAAATGATTTTTTAATTGAATAAGTGATCACGTAACAAAGGAACGTAAAATCTCGAAAGGCAGGCAACAGCTGTGTGTACAACACACACATGCCACATTTTATGCGTTCTCGTTATCTAAATATACTCTGAAGAATTATGTAAATAAATAAGTTATTGTCCGCGTTATCCGGACATATATCCTCCGAATAACACGATTAGAATTCAGCATTTGTTCCGTGTTATTTGAAACCGTAGTATTCGAAACTCGAATTTGTTCGTTTGGTTCCAATGGTCAATTAAGAAAATAGGATACGAATATGAGAATACCCAACACAGTATAAACTTTTTGAATCAGCATCGAATACTAAGTCGATCTAGCAATGTACGTGGGTGTGTGCTATGGTCATCACTTTCTTGATCACAAATATTAGGTATTGAGTCCGAAATGAAACTGAAATTGGGCAAAATCGGTTAAAAGATACCTAAAGAATTATTTCCGAGAGTATAAAATTGTCAAATATATCCAAGACTTACCTTCCGCCAAATGTAGCTTTTTCACGTGTTTATATATACACCCTACGGATGTTTCAGATTTTAATCTGACTTTAACCCATCCATCGTCGGGCCAAATATGAGCATTTCAGATAACAGATACTCGCACAATTTCTAAAAAATTGCACTCAGCGTAAATTTTAACATTCAAGGTGTGGAGAGTATAAGAGATTTTATTCTCTTACCTTGTCTCTCTACATAAAGTTATCTTTGTGTAACTTGCCACCATTTGTTTTCCATCTAATGTAATTGAATGATTCTTTAGTGTAGCATCATTTTTACTTTATCTTGGTATCTTGGTACAACATGACATATAGTTTGTTGCCGGTCCGGTTATATTCCGTTTGACAAAAAAATTATAGTGCTAGCAAACATGTTAGACATAGATCAGAAGAAAGGGACAATTTTATGTTCAATTAAGTCAAAAGCACACTTGTAATGTATGGAAAGAGAGGAGGAATGCAAGAAAATGCCTCAGCTTACAATAAAACATGTAAAAAAAAGTAAATTTGATTAGGCCAAGTCTTCAAAACATGTCGCAAGTCCAGTTTTACTACTGAGTACGATTTTTTATAAATTATGGGCGTGCCAGTTATTCGGATTTTGCTTCTTTCGAATGAAGGTCAATGATGTTGTTGTAACTAATTACTGTTGGGTAGGGTACGTTGGAATATTTGCTCTATCGGAAGGACAAAATATAAATTTGTTCGTTCCGCTTGATCTTGTTATTAGTATAGAATTTGTTCAATTTGTGTGTCATTGGTTTTTATATCCATCACATAAGGGGGAGATATTGAGCTGGAATTTTGTACACGCAGATCGCTATTTAAAATGGGCAAAATCGTTTAAGAGGCCAAATCTATACATCTGTCACAATTGAGCTATAAAGTTGAAATTTAGTATGCATATTTACAATTAACTTATCGATCTATGGGCGCCAAAAATCGGCGTGGTAGGATTACAGACCCGTCCACAGTCGATAAAAATCTGTACATCTGTCACAAAAGTTGACCTATGAACTCGAAATTTGGTGCACTTTTTTATGGTTATCCCATCCATCGATGTCGTATAACAGACACGCCCACAATTTACAAAGTACCATATTCATCCTAAAACTAGACTTGCAAGCTGATACATAATACAAACACTGTTTCAGAACGTAATCACATATCTGTCACGCCCACTGTTTGTATAAAAAGCTTGAGGTTATTTAAGATTTGGCCCAAGTCAAAAATAAATTCGAATGGAATTTTCTTGTTTAATTATGACATACTGTTGTAGGTTATTTGTACTGTACTTTGTATGTATGCGTTCGGTATGGTTTCTTTGTTCATTTTGTACATTATTGATATCCATTGGTTCTGGTTGATTTTGAGAATTCCCATTGCGTGGAACAAATGCATTATTTGGTAGTCTGCTGTTTTGATACTGATTTTGATTTGGATCACATTGATTGTTGTAATATCTGACATTTTCATCTGACATTTTAATTATTATTCTGTCTGTTGACTGGTATGCGTCACTGCCTTTATTTTATCTGTTACCGTTAGAGCGAAAATCTGTGTTTCTTGTTATAAAACATTTTTTTTTTTGTCTGTCATTTGTTTTTGTTACAATTCGTTCAGTTATGGACAGTGTGTTTGAAGGTGCTGCCTCTAAAGTGAAGGAACGTTTTCAGAGGCTCGGCTAATTCATCTTTGAATATATTGAGAGCTGTCCTTTTATTATTTGTAATGGTTTCGACCACAGCTCTGAGCTGGTTTAAAATAGCTGATCTAATGCGTGTCCCTGAAATTATGTGTGATTTTTTTTGGCTTTCCCTCTAGTCTTGCTTTTTATTATGTCGAACAAGTAGTAGATGAGTCTGTAACATTAAATAATCTCTTTTTGGCACTTCCAAACATATAACTTTCTTAAAATTTTATAATTAAAAATCCTTTCGAACTCTTTTAAATATTTACTTATATAATTAAGCCAGTAACCTAGGCTTATTGGTGTTGTTGTGGTAGTTGGTGCCGTTTATATATTCATGCTGTTAGCAGCATTTTTGTTAATGTTATTGATGTTGTAGTTTAACTCGTTGATGCATTAATAGTTGACGATATTTTTGTTGATGCTGATGTTGTTGGTGTTGGTTATTGTTTACCCTTTGGTCGGATTAAGCGGACTTTGCTTCCAAATATTTACTTTGTTGTTGTATATTGTTTTTGTTTAGACGTTTGTAAGTACAGAAGCGGACAAGCAACACCCCCAAAAATATATTCTTGATCAGCATCAATATTATTTCTATTATTATTATTATGGAGGTCATCTGTACCACGACCATTGGGTCTATTTTACAAGCCCATAGCCCCTCAGCTCATGGCGTCAGAGTCGTGGTATTTTAAAGTACCTCAAAAGACCCCGTTAGAAACATGCCAGCCTGAGAGAGCAGAGTGAAGAAAGGGACTCGATAGCGCGTTAGGTCTATTAATCATCTTTAGTCATGAAGCTCACTTTTTGGCGTAATGGTATTGTTCATATGTATGTCCATTATTGGACAGCAACAAACCCTGTCTGTGCTTCAAAATATTCCATTACAATTACAAAGAGTGATCGCGTGGTGTGTGTTTCGTGCTGGAGGTGTAATGGGATCATATTTTTTGCATTGAATAATCGATCGCTGCAAGCGTACTCTCGGTGGTGTGATAAGAAGGAGATTGAATTCCATGGTTACTGCTACTAGGACATGTAGTACAACTGGAATAAATTTCAGTCCAACATCTCAATTATTCTGTGTTTTTTATTTAAGTACAAAATCGTATGGACCTTATTGAAAAACCCCTTTTATATACATACAAAGCCTACGCATAACATAGAGAAGTTTTTTAAGTATTTTTGTCATTACATGGCCATTGGATTAAATTCGTCAACATACACAAACATGAGATTTTAAGTTTAATGAACATTTCGCTATAATTGCTTTAATTGTTTAATACATTCTTACCACATGAATGGCTTCAAAAAAAAAAATCTATATGATACAATGAACATTTTCAAAGTATGTGTGTCAATAAGTTTTTGGGAGAATCGTTTAGAATTTTTAAAGTTAGAGAACACTTTAATAGCATACACATTATATGCTCTTTTATCTTTATAACCGTAATTTCTTTGAAAAATATGTGGTAGAAATAACGGACTTTGATTGATTGAATTTTTGTCACTAAACCTAAAAACATTTCATTGTGTCACTACGTATATTGTTATATGAAGTTTTAAACAAGTGAAAGTCGGTCAAACCCGACCATTTAATATCATACAAATTAAGTGTTTTTTCTAGTTTAGTTGTGTTAGTAAACGCGACGAGCTGCCTTTTAAGTCACTTTGTGAATTAATATTTTAAGAAAAGAGTTTTAAAAAAAGCTCCGATCAGCTTTAAGTTTAGCCCTTAATTATTTTTCAGCAAATTTTATTAAAAAATATTGAGAATTGCAATTATTACCACATGAAAACTTTCATTATAATATTGGATCCAATCCGGTCCATTTTCAATGGGGTACCTCTTTGGGCCAATACATGTTCTTGTTGTTCATGTAGCTTCAGAGGTTACAAACATTCGCACAAACTTATTAAACCCTTTATCACGAAAGGTATAGGACATAAAAAATTGTAGCATTGTTCTAAAATGGTTTTTGGTTACATCTAGAATCTTCTGTGTGTGTTTTTATGGGAAAAACGATCAAATGCAAACTTCTATTAAAATTTTAATATAACAAAAGGACATTGTACATTAGAAATAGTATATGTTTGCTTAATATATTGTATAAACATATGTATATTACAGGACACACATATAAAACAGTTTAATTTACATATGTATGTATAATGAACCCCAAAGTGCATGCGGGCGTGGGCACTTTAGACGTAAATATGTTAAATAAGTAATAAAACTAAATTTGGCTCACAAACCTTAAAAACCCCTTACATATAGGCACTAACAGTGGGCGTGGCAGGTACATGATTGTGCCCTAATAGTGTATGGGTTACATATTAACTTGCAAGTCTTTGTGCTTTATAAGGTTTTTTCTAAATTAAAGACGTTCTTGTCTGTTCTTCGACCCCGCCCATTTTTGGTACATCGATGCAGAGTGTATTTATAAATATGAATATCACTTTTTATGGCAGATAAATAGATTTTCGATCGATTTTGGGCGTAGAACCCAGATTTTAATGCTAATCAAGAATTTATATTCTTTGGGAAAAGAATCCTTGTAGCTTCCTTTGGAGTTTTGCTAGCGAAATGACCAACTTAATATACCTTCCATTATAATATATGGAGGGTATAAAAATAAATACCACTATCATAAAATGTAAAAAAATAACAACAATAATCAACCAAACAACTAAACAAATGTTTAATAGAAACCCGAGAGTAAATAAATGGAAAGAATATATCAGGGATACACAGTGTGTGTTGTGCGACGCGTTATACATAGTGAGAGAGAGAGAGAGAGGGTGCGAAAGAGTAATATTGTTTACCATTGTGATGGTTAACCGCAATTACAAAAAATAGCAATTTTGCTGTTGTTGGCATTTTTACATTACTTTCGTTTTACTCAACTCGCCTCGCATGCACTCGTTTATTATATATAAGTCTGCCTGAATGGTTCGGATAACAGTACAAAAGCACAAAATATAAAACGGATTGGAAAAAAAGAAATTCATTCGATTTATACTGAAATTATCTCACATACATATATAGAAGTCAAATAAAATGAAAACAACTAAGAAAATTTAATTTGACTTAGACCAAATCTTAAATACCCTTCAAATCCATAACGATAGGCGTGGCAAATGTATATATATTGCGCTCTCTAATAGTGTATGTCTTACGTAGTTTGGTAGTCTAGTTTTATGGTGAATATGGTTTTTTGTAAATTGTGGGCGTGTGTGTAGGAGGTTTTTCCTAAATTTCTTAATCAAGTGCAATAAAGTGCTGAGTATCTTAGAGAATATTGTGGACAACAATAAATGAAAAATATATTGGGACAGTTGAGAGTGGAGGTATTTATCAATATGTGAGAAGGAAATAAGGAGGAGTTTTTCTGTAGGAGAAAAACTTGGGCTATATAAAAATTTTTGTGGATATTTGGATAAAAAAATACCAATCTTTAAAAAAAAACGCACGCTCTTATTTTGAAACTGCACACTCGTATGAACGGTAACGAATCAACTAATTTTTTTACACATTTCAAAATAAATCAAATAGTATTCTGTCATTATATAGTACTTACTGCACCATTTAATGAAAATTGTTAAAATAATTTATTTTGCGATATAAATTAGTTTACTCCCCTATGAACTGAACTATAAAATAAGAATAACAACTTTGCGAAACCATAATGTGTCACACGCTCCTTATCATTTCACTTTTCCATTTCAATCCAACAACGCAAACAGAAATTAAAATTTAAATTAAGAGTATGTTTTGGTGGTGTTATAGTGGTGGTACAAAATGAAATGTCGTTCAACTTTGTTAAAGTATTGTAGAAGCAAACAATAACAACAACAAGGACGATATGACTATTATGTACATAAGTAGTAATAGTAACAGTGTTGGTTGGAAACCTATAACAATGGCAATCTTATACAAAAACAACAACAACAACAACAGAAGAAAAAAAAGAATCAAATATTTCGTTTCTATACCCTCCACCTTAATGAAGTTTTCGATCAGCACCAAAATAGGAGTCAATGTCGACATGTCCGTCCCGATGTCTGTTGCTAGAACGCTTACGCTTGGAAAAACTTGAAATACTAAGCTGATATTCAGTAAAAATATGTGTAGGATATGGGCGTAGGTGTCTATTTAATTTTGGCCGAAACCGGCCCACAATCGACCGAAATCTTTCGCATCGACTAAAAAGACCCATGAAATTGAAACATGGTCCTCATATTTATAGTTAGTGCAATCATCGTCTTGTCAAAAATGGGCGCGGTAGGGAATCGTACATACAAAAAATTTTCCAAAAACCGTATTTGTCGTTGAATCCGACTTGCAAGCTGATACTTAATGCAAAGAGGGCGAAATCAAGATATGGAGGGTATTTAAGATTTGACCTAAACCAAATTTACTTTTATTATACATACTTTTTTTTTATTTAGTTAGTGTTGCTTGGTTAGTTGGTTCAGTTTCCATTCCAAGCTAAACTACTGTGTCTATGCACACAATAGAAAAAGAGAGGAAATAGGAAAACACATAAACCTATTTCATGTAAGTGGACTTGTATCTTCTAGAATAAATTGTTGTAGTGATAACAGAAAAAAAGAAAAAAAAAGAAAATTTTAATCACACTGTTTGGCATGCACGACGGCAATATACGGAGAGTAAAAAACAATGTTTGATTTAGACCGAGTCTTGGATACTCTTCACATTTGTACGTAACCAGTAGGCGTGACATGTATAGAATTGCGTCCTTTTAACAACCGCTACGTTAACTATTGAATGTTATTTAAACTTTGCATCAAAAAATTGATTGTGGACAGGTCCGTTATTTTAGACACATTGATACCAGACTACGACTTTGTCTGTTTTTATGACCGCATGGTATTCTTGTTAACTTGCAGGCGTTACCTAGAAAACTACTCGCATAAATTTTTACCTTTACAACTGAATTTTTGCAACCGTGAGGGTTTCGAATGAACGAAACATGCCTAGAATAACTTTGATTTTGATGTTGATCAAGAATATATAATGCTTGAGACCTTCTTCTCGTAGTTGCAAATGGCATGACGAAATTTGTCTTCCGTTTTATGTGAAGTGATTAGAAACAAGGGCGGCATACACAACTTACTCTTTGTCAGAAAGACAAGAAATGTACTTGTATCTTATGCATGTATGTACACATGTATGTTGATATAAACTGAGGCCCACAACACGAAAATAAATTCCTTAATAGTTTTGTAGTCCCAAAAGCCTGCATACAACTTTTTATACCCTATACATTGAGGTGGAGTCTTATTAAGTCTGCCATTTTGTATGTAACTAATTGAAGATGATTTTAAACTCCTTTATATGCATGTTGGGATATATGTATTATAACATGTCTAGAGAAGGGAAAAATATATTTAATTTGATTATAATTTTCACGTTAATATTTAATTCATTTTATTATATTCGCCATCATAATGATATCAATAGAAGAGTCCATGTGTAAATTGGTAAATTTAATTTGCGCGTTTGTTTCGATTGGTATTGCAAATGGATCACATCTTCCCCAGAACACGCGCACCATGACGTGCCAAAGCATAAACTCTAAACTAATGATACTCTGACGGTCAAACAAATGAAGAGTCGAGCTGAAATATGGTTCCAAATAATCAACAGCTTGACATTGAAATTGGGCAAAATCAGTGCACGAAAGCACCCACAATCAATATCAAAATATAAGGAAGAAGATGACATTCTGTGATGAGAAGTTGCATTTCAATTCGTTTCTTTATTATTCATACATTATAGTCGCCTTTCTATTATTCCGAATGTGATCCTTAAGGGTGAAACAAATATTTGTGTGAAAAAATTATTTCACACCATAATTGGTTTTTTTTTTTTATTTTTGTTATGAACAACAAGTGCATAAAAAGTTATTTGTTTACAAAAAACTTATGCGACACTTTTCAACTTGACTCTCAATTAAATAAATAGTTACCCCGTGCGCCTTATTATTATTATTTTATTTACTATTATTATCATAATTATTACCAACAATAATCGTTACTATAATACGATTATTATTATTAATTATTGTTTTCATTATAACTATCATCACAATGTGGGTTTGTTCCGATGACTGGCGAACCTCACTCCCAAAAGCATATAAACTCTTAATCAGCATCAATGGTTCAATTATGGTCGCTTTAGTCCATCTGTCCGTTCGTGTGTCCGTGTGAATTTGTACGCAAAAATTGAGATATTGCTGTTAAATGTGATCTTTGAGATTTTCCTAAAAAGTTGAAAATTGGTATAAAATTGGTATAAATAACCTTATCCGTGAATGTGTTAAAATGCTTAGATCGACTCAGTTATCAATACTGATTTAGAATATATATTTTTAGGGGTCTCCGACATCTCCTTTTAACCGTTGTTCATAATCTTTAGAAACATAATATATTTCAGCAAAATACTCAAGAACAGTATACGGCTGCAATTATCATCTGAGATGACAATTATTTTCAAAATGGAAGTTTAGATAATTGACAAAAATCTTAAGAGCACGACACTCCGTCTCTATAGTCTCAAATGGATGTAAAAATTGCAGTTAAAAGTTCTTTGCAATTTTATGTAAACCAGTAATGTTTTCACTGTATGCCTTGGAGTGTGTGTGTGTGTGTGTGTGTGTGTGTGTGTGTGTGTGTGTGTGTGTGTGTTATACTCTATTCATATTTAGTGCACAACATTAAGTAAGTAATATAAGTTATTGGGTAAGGGTTGAGAGTTGTTTTAAGGTTTAAATGATAACAAAAATAACAACAATGACAACAACAGTTAAAAACAAAAAAGAAAACTAAATTTGGCTTTTAGGCCAAATTTTAAAAACCCTCTACATCTACAAACAAACGATGGGCGTGACAGACATTTAGTTTTTTGTTGATTTTATTGATTGGTGGTGGAGGTGTTTGTTATTCGACCATGTTCAATGTATTTTTATCGATTGTGGGCGCAGCTCTTAGCTAAAATAAAAAACAGTTTAATATCTCAACATTTACGATCATGAAAATGCCAACAACAGATGGCCACACATCTAGATTGGACTCAGTTTTTTGTTGCTAATCAAGAATTTATATACTTTGTGGGATCATTGACGCCTACTTCTAGATGTTGGAAACAGAAAAACAAACTTCTCATGTGGATGGCATAATAAAAGGGCAAACATTTGTTGTATATACCAACCCGTACGATACCAGACGGAGTCGTAGTGCTTAGTAAAACATCTGGTAGTTTTGTTTAAAACGTTTATAAAATGTTTTTCTACTGAGTGTGTATGTGCAAAAATATACAAAAAAAAAAAAATATAAGTGTATACTGTATACTGTACTGTAATAATAGAAAAGGAAACGTGAAGCTTTTTTCATCTACAAAGCGGAAATTGATAATGAGAAATGCTACAAAAGAACACCAAAAAAATAAGCTTCTATTTTATATGCATATAATAGGCATTAATAAATATAAACAGCATGTTATATATGCACTGTGAATTCTACGATAAGTCAGTGTTCTTTTACTAACTGAAAAATACCAGTTTGAACACCCATGGATCAATTTTACCCATTTACACTTACTAAACTTTTAACAATAATGACAAACAATGTAAAAAAGTTCAGTTCAATATCTTAATTTTTTTTTGATTTTACCCATTTACAAAATCAAACTGTACACAAACTCGACGGTTGTAGGTGCCAAATTTTAACTCGGTCATCTCTATGCTAGCGGATGAAAGGGCTAAATCGATTCAGAATTCGACCTTGATAAAGAATTAAATGTGTGGTTCGCCCTTTCCTGGTACCTAGAAATGTTTGAACGTAAACAATATACCCACATACCATTATAATGGTGGATATAGAAATGTAATGAAGAAATTTGTACTGAAAGATTTTTATACTCACCACCTGGAAGTTGGCAATTTGTGAATGTGCGCATGTGCGTCTATCTGTGGGAAATATATTTTCGGTCGCAACAACTGAAATTTCAAATCGATTTCAAACATGACACTTTGGTGTTGAAATTGGGTTAAATGGATCTCAAGTTAAATAGTTTTACGCTTAAATATTGCATATGCAAATATGCTTAAGATTTGGCCGAAACCAAATGTATTTTTCTTACTTATTTAATACTATTCCGATAGAATATAAATAATCTTTTACAAAAGAATTCAAAGTTAAGCAAGAATATGCTGCAGTTGAAATCATAGACGTAAGAGTGTTACATGAGTTATTATGTTACACCTGCATAGGGATTACAGTTGTGTCAGGAATGTTTCACTTCCAAAATGTAGTGTTTGCAGGGCATCAAACACTTGGTCCCACCACCGGAGTTTCGGTCTGTCTCTTGCGCGACGTCCTTCCAGTTCCCTTTCGAACACCATCCTAGTTGGAACACTTTCGCCAATTCGTCCATACGGCTGAGATGACCTAGCTATCGCAGACGTTGAATATTTATGCGAAATTTGAATATTTAGCCCAAAGTGGCACCTGTTAGCAGACATAATTCTCCATTTTATCTGCATGCTGACGTTATTGGAGATATTTACGGCTGTACCTAGGTAGACAAATTCTGTCACAACATGCAAGGGATACGGGGCGTCGCGAGTCCCTGAACGTTGAGATCATATACTTCGTTTTGTCCTCGTTCACCGCTAAACCCATCTTCGCCGATCCTTTCTCAATTCAACATGAATAATATAGGTCAACATAATCAACCTTTTTATATGAATTAAAATATTTTCTAAATTGTGGGCGTATCTGTCAATATACTGAACTGATAGAGAGTCTTTTGTCAATTGCGGACGTAGTTCCCAAGTGACTTCTCTCAGCAGATAGACAAATGTAATTAGATTGATTAGTATTTTGACTTAGTACGCTTCCCTCTTAAACGGGGAATATAAAAATGTCTCATTTCATCTCATTGGTATGCTTTATACACTTGATGTAGAATGTAATTGAAACGTGTTTCAACCATTGTAGCAAATCGCATAAGTATTTACGTTTCTTTACTTTTTGCATTTTCCTTCTCAAGCTTTACATTACTCTTTGTCCGTACTTATTTGCGTTTATAGGCTAAGGCCAAATGGGACACGGTAGCGGATACAATTTATAGTTATGTGTACATGTGTTAAGTTCCTTTCTAAATAGATTTGTGTATTACACCTGTGTGTTATCTCACTGCTTTGAATATATACACTCATCGTTTAACAAAAAAACAAAAAAAAAAAGTTCGTTACAGAGGTGAATTTATTGTTGGAAACTTTAACTTTTATATATAAAAAGCTTTTCTACTGCGTGTGTTTTGTATGTAAATATGTATACATACTCGTACATGCATGAGTGGGCATGTTTTTCTTTAAAATATACATTTCGAGCACACACCTTAGAACGCTGTATCTGCGGCTTTTTCCGAAAATAAGCTCTAGCTAAAAAGACATGAGGGATTTGGACCAATGATTCAACAGGAAATAAAATCAAAACATAATTCAGAATTTATATTATGACGATGTTCCAGAAGAAGATGAAATGACTGTAATTGTATAAATTTGAAATTCTGTCTTTGGTCTACCCCCGAAATGAAGCCCTAGCGCATATTTGGGACTTAAAAGTATAATAAGATAGTGTCTTATTTTCGGAAAAAGACGGTAGATATTTAACTTAGTAGAGTACGCTCAAGCGGTTGCGTGCAACTTCTTAGCTATGTGCCATGCATGCATAAGTACATACATATATATATCGTGACTACCTATAGTTCTTTAATTTGCTTAGTTGAAATGTACGGTACACACGAAATGGTTGCTGGTGTTTGTTTACTTAACGTTGTGTTTGCTCATATGTTGCTTATGTTGATACGTGTATTGAGAGGGGCTGACATGAGGAGAAAAGCAAAGCGATTGGCAGGGGGGTAGTAGATTAGGGGTGTAAGGTAAATAATGAGATGTTGGTGATTAAAGAATGTCACACTTTTCGGAGCATTTTGCGAGTATTCATAAAACATATGCAGTTGTAAGGATTGCACAGACGTTACTTGCACAGTTTACTTATTCTTGGAAAACATTTACAGAAAATTAAGTGCGAAATTAACTGCACAACTCAAATGCCAAAAGTGTTGTGTGCATTCGTTCGTCTCTCACATTTCATTTTTACTCACATAGCCATCGTGATGATTGCGATTACGATTGTGATTATAATTATGAAGTTAATTGTAGCGGTTTTATATCATACATATGCACATGCATGCAAGTAAAGTGTAAAAAAAGTCTCGAAAGAAAGAAATACAAAAGGGTAGAAAATGAGGTGCAACGAGTATCATAAGCAGACAATTAGTTTTTTGCGTATCTGTATGCACGCAAACAATCATCATGAATGTTTAATTATGCACAAGAGAGAAAAACAATAAATGCAATTAAAACATTTAGTATGCACAAAAGTCATTGAATATATTATACACGAATTATTTCTGTAGTGACAGTGACAGATAAGTTATAGTACTGTATGATTGGTAATTAAAGATATTTCCAATGAAACGCAAGCAGTTAAAAATATTTAACAGTGAGCTCTTCAACAATGTGATTATATATTATATATCAGTAAATCAATAAAGGCATCAACTCACTCGTTAATTAGTTGTTATATAATTTCCAACATGAGTTGTTGCCGATGAATGTAGCACAAGTCCTCAAATTAACATTTCAAGATATAAATAAAATTGCGATTTTTTTTTGTCATATGAAGGCTTGCGTCCATTTTCGAAAGAGTTTATCGAAAGAGCTTATCGTACCATAGAGCATAGAACGTAAAGTATTTTTATACCCAAATAGATATGCACCACTTGCCATCCAAATTATATCGGTCAATTATTAGGGAATCTGAATCTGGTCAATTATCATCATTATGTCGGGCTTACATCACTCAGTTTAACTCTATAAATAAATACAATTTTTGCGAAGCAGATTCTAAAAATGGACCAATCACTTTCTTAATCTATTTAACCATGTCTGTCTGTTTTTTTTCCTGTACAAATAAATTTCGACAGACACTGTGCGACACATTTAGATTTGATTGTCACGGAGTTAGGAGCTGTTCACATAAACGATGACCCTAAAGGTGGGTAAACTCTCTTGAGACAATCATTCGTGCTGTTCAGTCAATTGCAGTAAAGGCACTGCAGATTTCCGTTAGTGAAAACGATCGTTTTTTCTCTGGATGGTATTATTATTCGAAAAGTTTTCTCAAAGCTCATGATCAACTGAGCTTCTCAATATAAGTCCGTTACCTTCTCTATGTAAGTCTGTTATTCCCTTTGCAACACCGAGAAAGAGACGTTGGAGATCCCACAAAGTATAGCATTAAAATCTAAGTCGAGTCAGTTGTAAAGATATTTTGATGAAATTTAATACAAGGCGTTCAATATTGAAAATGGTTTAAATTGGATAATTTTTAGGTCTTCGTACTTGATATATGATACTCTCATAAGTAAATATTAAACATTATTCTATTTGAATTCATAAATTAATGTCCAAAGACATTGTTAATCAAATCAAAAACTGTTGAACGATTTTTTAAATGCAAAATAGTTCAACTATGTAATATGTATATAAAAAATTCCGCATGGCAAGTTGAATAGCAGTATTTTGATAGTGGCCACCCCATCACCGTCAGCAACCATGTGCTCGTAGAACACTTGATTTTCAATTCACACGTTCCAATACAAACCGGACGAGAATTGTGTGATGTGCATTACATTCTGTCAAATAAGTACCCGGAAATTCTCATTTTAAATTTTCCCGGTGATAATATTTCAAAAAATTTTTTTTTCCCAGGTTGGCACAACTGTCAGCCACTATTCTGTCAATTTTGATTGCTATGTGTCATTTAGTTTGTTTACGGCGTCATTAGGAACAAGTCAACCTTTTGTGTGCGTTGCGATTTTTACTATGGATAAAAATATCGAATAAAGAGTTTGTGTGAAATTTTGTGTTTCAAACGAAATTTCTTGTGCCAAAACGTTGGAAATGTTGAAAAAAACATTTGGTGATTCAACTATACCGAAAACTCAAGTTTACGATTGGTATAAATCGGTCAAAGAGGGGCGAGAAGAACGGCCTTCGACCTCTTCAACTGAAGAAAACGTCGACAAAATAAAGGAAATGGTGCTCGAAAATCGTCATTATAGATAGCTCAAGAAATGAACATGTCTCATGAGACCGCTCGTCATATTTTGGTTGATGTTTTAGGCATGCGGAAAGTGGCAGCGCGATTGGTGCCAAAAGATCTGAATTTTTTTCAAAAAGTGAATCGCAGTAAGGTGGCTGAAGACATGCTTGAACCCGTAAATTCCGATCCAACGTTCATCGAACGCATCATAACTGGTGACGGGACATGGGTTTTCGAGTACGACATGCAAACGAGTCAACAATCATCGGAATGGCGCGCCAAAAATGAGCCGAAACCGAAAAAATCGCGACAAAGCAAATCGAAAATCAAGGTGATGCCGACCGTTTTCTTCGATATTCGTGGTGTTGTTCATTTCGAATTCTTACCGGAGGGCAAAACCGTCAATAAAGAATATTATCTTATCGTTATGAAGCGTTTGAGAGAGAATGTTCGTCGCAAAAGACCAGATTTGTGGCGGAACAACAGTTGGATTTTGCACCACGATAATGCACCAGCGCACAAAGCGATCATTGTGAACGAGTTTTTGAACAAAAATTCAACAAATATCATCGAACAACCACCGTACTCTCCAGATATGGCAAATTACCACTTCGTGGAACCCGTTTTGAGAGCATTAAAGACATCAAAACTAATTCGCAACGAGAACTGAAGGCCATCCCGGAATATAGCTTTAAAAAGTGTTTCGATGATTGGATTGTTCGTTGGAAGAAGTGTATTGCCTCAGAAGGGGCCTATTTTGAAGAAGATATAATAAATTTAGATGATTGATAAGTTGTTTGTGTTTTATTTCAAATTTCCGGGTACTTATTTGACAGAATGTACATAATATATACTTGCCATAAGTTAGCTATTTGGCTTGAATTTGCTTCAGGCATTGGGAATTGAATTAAGAAGTCTTTAAGTCTTTGTACATTAATTTAAGTATATTCTCTTGATTAGTCATTTTGGCACCAACTACCTGAATGAATCTCCTTCTAATTGTACCTTTTTTTAAATTTGTTTTCTTTTTAGATAAGTCGCAAATATCAAATAAAGATGAATTTTTACACAAAGTTGCTCGCAGCGTTGCTGCTACGACACGCTTACAACAAGTTGATGACATTTTCTTCATTTTAGTTTTTATTGAATTTTCACAATTCACGAATAGTTTATCACATAATCAAAATGTATTTCTTACATCCGCCCTCTATTTGAATGAAAATCATACAAAACAACAGTTATAAGCACCTGCAGAAAGAAAACAAATAAAAATTTTTAATTAAATTGGAAAAGTAAAAACTAAAGTAAAGAGTTTTTTTTTTTTTACACAAACAACAAAAAATTGAGATATAACAGAAACCGGATAAAAAAAGTGATAAAAAAAATATTAAATAAACTTAAACAAACTAACCAGTAAACAAGGCGAGAAAGGGATATAACAAAATACGTTAAATTTGTGTTTAATTTGAAAATGAAAATGAAATCAAAGACTAACAAAGTGGATGCCACGCACACAGTATGTATGGATAACACTGTGCGAGTCTTCCTTATACTGACACTGTTTGTGATTGGAAATTTAAGTGCCTGGCAGGAGAATGTACGACCCAAACTTTATGTGGAATTAGGTGAGTACAAAACTCATTTAATATATTTCTCTTTTTCTAAAATTTTCACACCAATTATAGTGAAATTGGTGTTTGATTGAGTTTTGTTTGGTATTTTCAATAATTACTTAGAGATGAACTGGAGAGGATTGTGTTGGGCATACGCCTATAAATATGTTATATGTTATCATATCTATATAAAATTTGCTGTAAAATTCCAATATCTAGGCCGCGAAAGCTTTCAAATCAAATTTCATTAAGATTTGAATGAACAACACTCTCATTAATTAAAGTTAAATCCTTTATTATTACACCCTCAACATTGTTTATAAATTATATTATGGCGCGACCCATACAACCGTTGTGACCACATTGTAACCGTGTCATTCTAGCAACAACATGTAGTCGTTATGGTACGTTAATTACAACATGTTCTTTTCGTACAAATTAAAGCGTCATTATAGTAGCAAATTATGTTGTTTTTGTTGTTGTTGCTTTTCTTTTTGGAAATCACATCTGAAAATAATTCCCATTCATAGGGTGTGAAGATGCCTTTAAGAATACACTGTGTGCAGCAAAAACTTATTTGTGTTTAGGCTGTTGCTCGTTACAGGGTTTTCTAAACAAAAACGAAAGTTTACCGTTGCTTTCTACTACAGAGTATAACTGTACAAGTTGTATAATTGCATTTAACGGAAGTGCAAGTCAATTGTCTATTTCTGGTATTATTTGCTACGTTTACACTTATCCCACCACACCCATCAAATACATCTGCACTATAATACTTACGCATGCTGTGGCAGTAGTGACCGCTTTCGATGACATCTTAAGCATTGCAAAGCAAACTCACTCACTTTATGTACAGTACGTACTTTCTTGCACGGTTCTGTGCACACAGCCTGTGTGTATTATACGAGTATACCACACACTAGAACAGAACAATGTGCAGAGAGTCATTTGATATCGTAAAACAACATTATCTTCATGCCATTTAGCTCTTGTATGCCGTCTCCTTCTTCTTGCCTTCTTCACTGGCTTTGGTGTTAACAAAACTTCATAAAAGAGGATTTTTACCAAGTGTTGGTGCATGGGCAAAATGTTTGTGTGGGTGTGTGCGTTTAGAATGGTGCGCTAGTAAGTTCCCCATTTTATGGGTTGATGCGTTTTCATGTTATGAGCGTTGCAGAATATCCCACGTATGCGTATGATGTCGTCTTTGCTATTTTATGTTGGAATATAATTTTCACAATTCTCCACTATTTAGTGTGTAATTAAGTTACATAACCAGAGACCATATCTTTGGTTGGTATACGAATGTGTGACAGTGTAAAATATGAAATGTAAGTCTTTTCGAAATCACTAAATGAGACATAATTGTTTTATGGTCGTTGTGTTATTAATGCTAAAATGGAGAAAATTCATTCTTTTCTGGTTTATTAAATAAAAACAAGATATAGTTGGTTAAGCTCGACCGTTTAATACCCTACGATCGGATCCAAATTTGGTACAGACAAATATTATGCTAATAAAGTATTCTTCATCAATTGCGATTTTTTGCCATATAAAGGCTTTTATTTTAATAGGATCTTATATGGGGAGGAGTTATAAAAATGATCCGATTCGGTTCATTTCAAAATGGTTTAGGCGTGTTCATGGATCAATTTATATCTTAATCTTTGCGAATGTGTCATAATGTACAGACAGTAGGCCTGAATCGATTCGGAATGCTGGGATCTAAAAGACGGTACAAGAAGACAGGTAAACATTCTTCTTCAGAACTGTACAATAAAGAATGAGAATTTGTGTTTTCGCTGTAACCGCATTTACCAAAATTGTAGTGAAGAGACAGAATAAGAACATTGTTTGTTTTGTTTGTCACAAGTCAAAGTAAATGTGAGTCAATGGATGAATAAGTTTTAAGGCTTTATTGTTGAGAGTTGTGTACGTTTTTATCTTAACAAATGAACATCACGTACCTTTACAGTTTTAAAATGCCTGCCTGAGATACATGTTAGTAGTTCGCTCATTAGTTCCGGCACTCGTTATATTTGCTACTTAAAAAGGCATGTAAGGAAATTTTCTGTGAATGTTTAATAAATCCTGGGGAATGCTATAATGTTTGGATGTTCGCTTGCACAAACGTTTTTATAAATGAGTAAATATTACACCTTCGGTGACCAAAGCTTTGCTTCAACGTTGCGTACATTTCGGTTTCGCTGAAATTTCTTTCTTGAGTTTGTTTCAAAAAAAAAAAAAAATATAACAAAACTAATATATCGTACACATCAAGAATAATAGAAATCCCAGAATATATGTTGAATTTAGTTTGAAATTGTGCGTACGAATGCATTCATAAGTGTGTGGCTTTTCATTCTTTACCAAGTCAATCCATTGCCCCGATGATGTTGCAAAATGTAATTCAATGCAACGAGCCGTAGTTTGGGGCTTTGTTGTCACAGTGGCTGTGTTGGTGCTACTGTTGCTTTGGTGGTCTCACTGCTCGTTTGGTAATGCAATGGAAATGTAAATGTCAGATGAAGCAGATTTGGCTTCATTCATTGGTTCCATGCGCAACCAGTTGGGAATGTTAATATTCTTCATGACTACTCTTCTCTTTATTCTTTCACTTTGTTTTCATTTTACCCATCATCCAATGAATGTGTGTGGTTACATTGTTTTTGTTCAAACGTTTGTAAGTATTAGAAGGGGACGAGCGACACCCCCAAAAAGTCGCTTTAGCTTTAGCCCATCTGTCCGTCTGTGTGTCCATGTGAATATCTACACAAAATTTAGCAAACATTTAAAAAGTTTCTTGATTCTAGTCCAGTAAATTTCGATTTCACAGAAATACTGAAATTTGTCATAAGAGATACAGAAATAAAATTTCGCCAGAGTATTAAAGTCAAATTAACCGCGCCCATTTTGGACTCATTTAGAAATAAATCTGAATAAATATTCCTCCGCTATGTTCGAGAAAATGGGCGTAACGTACGCGCACTCAGTG
Organism: Crataerina pallida; assembly: GCA_949710015.1. Taxonomy (NCBI): domain Eukaryota; kingdom Metazoa; phylum Arthropoda; class Insecta; order Diptera; family Hippoboscidae; genus Crataerina; species Crataerina pallida. The sequence continues at coordinate 4,182,917 of OX453289.1, read as the reverse complement.
ATTACGTTTTATTTGCGTTGTTCTGCAATTGTTTGTAAAGCTCGAGCATTTCGAGGGCGCCATTTATATTTTTACGTTGTCCAGTTTAAGAAAGAAGTTTTCTTTTTTGTACACAATGATATAGGGGTATTTTGATTTTGATCAAACATTAGTTAGTACTAGCCGGAAGGGGAAGACCCACACACCCAAAGTCCTTTCGAGTATCACTGACTTTTTTTACCACTATTACGGCCGAAAATATCGAATTTAACATAACACATAACACATAACACATACCCAATTCAAACCAAGTTGGTATTATAGGAAAAACAATAGCAAAACGATAAAATAGTTATTTTTTGTAGAGTATGCATGTGCACCTCTTTGATTACCGCTTGACAACGTTATGTTAAAATTTTATGCCACAATCGGACACATTTGACACATTCGCTCCTTGAAATTTGACTTTTTGCAAATAAGTTGTCAACTTTTTATAGAAAGAGGAAATAAAAGGAAAACATGCCTTTCTAACAATTGTAATGTGTGCTCCGTTTACATTCTTGATGATAATGTCAGTGATGAGTTAGAATTACTTTTTTGGGATGTACTAAGTTTATCTTTCCGTTTGCAAAAGAGACATAAGAGACCTTTACTTATTCAGCCTTAATCTGTATCTGCTTCTATTGTTGAAACTGTTACGGTAGGAAAAATAAAGATATTGAGCTGAAAGTTTATACAAATAAGACTACGATGCTTCGCTCACAATAGACTTTGTAAACCCTCGAAATCTAAATCTATTTAGCCACGTTTGTCTGCGTGTTCATGTAAATCGGTGCAGAATTTCTTGCTTATCAAGATTATTTATATCTGTACTTTGTGGAGTCTCTGATTTTTCTTTCTTTTTCGTCAGAGATGTCTATGTCCACTGTGGTGAAGCTTAAAAGCTTAAATGCTCCTTCTGTCGAACCAACCTCAACTTTCATGGTAATATTCTTAACTGCCGGTGGATTACCAATCCAACGCGACACTTAAGTTCAAATTCAATCTTTCTCCTTTTTCCTCAGCTGGATTTGAACCTGTGTCCCGAGCGAGCAGAGTTTACTAAAAAAAAAAAAAAAGTCTCAGCCCATTCAGCTACTGAAAGGATGTGGTGAACATAGACAAATAAATTAGGGTGCACGATTGAAGTAGTTTTCGAAATGAGGTGTACTTTTGCAGGGTGTCTTATGAGTTGCTAGACTTCATTTTGTCAACTACTTCAACCAAACATGCTCGATGTCACCTCTTCCTATTGCGCTTGTTCTAGGGAGGCGGTTATACAAAAAAGCTGCCAAGTTGACATTTGATACATGCATTTTACGTACATTTATCTCGTCCACAGATATTTAAAAGCTGGCGGGGGTCAAATGAACGACACGACTTGTTTGTATTACGCAACATAGTTGAGGTGTTTTAGTGTTTCGGTGCTTGCACCCGCTTCTGAATATTATAAAAACGCAGGGGCATACTCATTGACACATCCCTTTTACGCAATAGAACATCAAAATGACTAAAAATGTATAAGCGGGTGGGCGTATATTTCGCATTATTCGCATTATCGCATTTGTGAATACACAAAAATACAAATAGAATGGTTTAAATGTGAGTGTGTGTGCACGCGTGTGTATGTGTGTGGTATCTATGAATGATAATGTCTAATGCATTTCTGTGTCGCTGGCTTCGGTGGTTTTACAAAATTTGCATCTCAATTCAACATCTAAATGGTGTGTGGTATGCGATGCCACGGATGTCTTCATCATAATCATCACCTAACAAATGCATGTGTGTGTGTGAAATGATTGTACATTTCCATTGTACAACCCTCTACATTATGCATACTATTTAAGGTTGTCATCGTGAAATATTTAGTGAAAGGTAATGCAATTGATTTGTGCGTGTGTCATAAAGTCCATACATTATATATTTGCAAAGAATATAACATAAAAGGTATCAGCAATTGCATTTGACCAACACCCTTACCTTTACGCAAACCTATGAATAACAATCATTTATAGAAAGGACGTTTATATCTACCACGTTCCTTCCTTTTAAGCTCTGTGTGACATATATTTATATTTAACATTGTAATGATTATAAGGGTATATTGGTTTTGTTCAAACGTTTGTAAGTACCAGAAGGGGATGAGCCACACCCCCAAAAATTAAATATATTCTTATTTAAAATATGTTTTTATATGACAATAATTCGCAGTAATATTTAGAACCTTAATAATTGACCCGATCGCAATCATTTCTAGAATCCCTTTCCATGCAACGACATATCACGAAGTGATTTAGATGGCAGCGCCTCTCGTTTACTGATAGAACCAAACTAATTGTAGCATAATTTTAGGAACTTATTAGTATAGAATATTAAATGGTCGAGTCGGGTCGGGTCGGGTTGTAACATTTTCACTTGTTTTCCTTTTAAACTATTTGGTAAAAATATCGATTTTGATTGATTACATTGCGATCTAAGCGTTGCCACAGCTTAAGTAGCAATGTTTAGTCTGCCATGATTTATAAAACTTTCTTATGTACTCTCTCTGGCTGTACTTATGTAGAACCCCCCCTGAAGCCCTGTACACTTGTATTATTTACGATGTGTACACATTTAAGTAAACTTATACATGCACACAATTCAATTTACTCGTTTCTTGCTTGACATTAATTTGTTGAACTTCAACTTTTAAGATTTCCTTCTTGTTATCTAGCAGAGAACGCAGTGACGACACATCTTGAGTGACAGAGCTACTGACACTTAGACAAGACTTATTCTTAGGTTTATGGTACCAGCATTATTTTCTGTCTCTCTTAATTTTATTCCCTTTTTTTTTGTGTTTTTTTTACATATATCAAAACGTTCGCACCGCCCACAAGAACGCCCCGAATTGATTCAAAATCGACTATTGAGTCCACCTGGCCGTGTCTGTTTCTCCGCCTGTGCGTTTGTCTATCTCCTGGTGGCAATAATTAAGCTAAACGTAGCTTGCTTTTTAATTTTCAGCTTTAAACTTTCATACAATGCATGTACTTTTTTTTTTCTTTGTTCATTTCACACCTACATACCGTTAGAAAAGTTTCCTTTCTCTCCTATGCTGTATTTTCCCGTTTTTTACTTATCACTAATGAAATAATCATGCACATCTTGAATGCCAGTTTCCTTAAAGAATTTTTTAATTCTTTCCATTTACTTTTCATTCCCTCTGAAAGAGATCTTATGTAGTTGGTGTGCATGAATGTGCTGCACACATTGAATATTTGTGTGTGTTTTGTGTTCTGCTTAGTACATTGATGTCAAGGTTTGCATTTGTTGCTACCGTAAATGAATTGAGTTGTTGGCTGTTTTATAAGAAGTCGCAACTTATCTCCTAATGGTCTAATTATCCAATTAAATCCATTTATTTTAACTCCATTCAAGCAATGCGATTTTGAAAAGTCTTTAAATGAGTCCTTCTTTAAGCATTCTAACGGTACATCAATGAATAAAATTGGACCATCAATCCGGGAGATATATTTTATTTAAAGAAGTTTTAATCAAGATGAAGAATGCATCCGTTTACGTGCATATTTATTTCGGTATATATTTGCATCCTTTTTTAAAATTTCGCATTAATTCTGAACTATTAAGCTGGATGTTCTAAAAGATCCTTTCAAGTACCCTTTTTAGATCCCCTGTTAGTACCGTTTATGTGTAAAATTGTGCTTTGACATAATGAGCTGAAATTGAGAAATTGCATTGAGTAAGTGCCACACCCAGGATTTCTTTGTAGATGTAATTTTCTTAGCATTGAAAATGACAAGTAAAAAAAGACTTAAATTTTTACCCTTTACATGGGTATGACGGGTACTTACCTACGTCACCTAATAATCTATATATGTACTCGTATTATGTATTAAACAAAAAATATTATTTGTATTTGTGCGTCATCTTTACATTTGCAACATTAATGAGCATTGAAAGCACTTCAAGGATCGGTGAAAGTGTGGTTGGTTGTTTTAGTACACTTGAATGTTTCATAGCTTGAACTTGCCATCTAAACAGTGGGAATTGTCTTTAAATGATAAATTACCAGCAATCCAAGGATTATAAGGGCTTTTGGAAAATCGTGCTGGGTTGTTAGAGATAATATCGCAGGGCAAATCACATTTTAAAGAGTGTCTTAATAAGACCAAAAATTTTTCATTCAAGTTGATTGGATAAGTTGGTCAATTGAAAATCTCAGAACTATGCAAATTGGCTTTAAATGGTTTCGTCCGATATTCATTAATGTAGAAAACGTGCCAATGTAGTTAATGGAACGAGTTATTCATCCATTGGAGGATTCGATTCGAGTTGTATCAATTGAAAATGTCCAAAAACGCTTGCCTGCGTCCTATTATAAAACTAGTACTTTTGCCTACAGCTAAGAATCTCTAAATCTGTGTTGAAGGGTGGGCGGCATTTTTACGCCAATCTGGCCACTTTATTATGTGTTGCATACATGTGACCTAAATGGTTAGATCTGGCTACATTTTTTCTCTAAGCATTACTTTTTATATAATAAACTGTGGTGTAGAATTTTTCTCACATATATACAATCGATTAAAACGCGCTTTGTTTTTTTTTTTTTTTTTCTCAAAACTAATTTTACTCAACAACAATGTTTAATTTAAGGTCAGAGCATTACTGGCTTGTGTATGTGGTGCTTATAAATCATTATTAGTGTTGGAAATTACTCCATTAATTAAGTGCTCGGTTGAATTACAATAGCAATAAAACTCTCATATCAGTTTTTATAAATATATACATGAACGTATAAATGTTGTAAAAGTTTATACGTATTCTCTGGTGTTTAGGCAGATGGTCATACAGTTCATGCAGATTCATTCTCATTGTGTGTATTCACAAAAAAAAAAAAAAAAGAAAGAAAAAAGTAAAAAAGAGCTACATTAGGCGTATGCCCAATCTAAAATACTCCTCCAAATAGTAAGGGAATTTGGGACCATGAATATGTTTATGTTTATTCAGCTGGATATCTCAAAGAGAGCGGCTGTGAGAGTGCTGAAAGAGACGGGTACAAGGTTGAGGATGTCAGTACGGGCGGGTCGTAGAAACTCTCTAAAATTGCTTCTACCCAATTTCAACGCAATATCTCAAATTCATACGGACACACAGATGGATGGATAAACTAAATTGACTTTTCTATTGATGCTGGTCAAGAATATATGTACTTCTGGGCGTGTGATTTCTAATAATTATATACGTGTACACAAAAACAATATACCCCCTTAATCATTGCGTATAATGGGTATAAAAACCATTTACATATATATACAACGTTCATATAGAATGTCTGGATATAAATTATCAACTAAAATGTTATTTTGTATGAATTAGATGCTCATTAAAAATATCATTTGTGTTTGTTGTTGTTTTTATTATTAATTATTGCTATACAGATGTTGTTATTATTGCTTGTTATTTCTTTACTTGTAATTATACGTTTGCTGTTGAATGAGTGAGGAGTACATTAGTATGTATATGTTTTACTGTTATTTATCGTAAATTAAACTGTCTAAATACTACCGTTCAACATAGTGTGCGTACACACAGGTACAGGGTGTGTAGTAAACTGAGAGTGTTGCAGTATATCTCTGAACATATTCTCTCCATGCTTGCCATCTCTGCTGTGATTGGTGTAGATAAACGCATCAATTCTAGAATGCATTTGTAGTTACATTTAATTAAAAATATTCCATTAATCTCCAATGTTACTACTCAATACAGAATCGTAATAACAGTATGTGTGAGTGCTTATATACGAAAATAAATCATCACTTTAAAATGGTATGTGTGCGTATACATAGTGTAAATGTTTGTTGTGCACAGAGAACCTTAATAAACAACTTGAAATTTTCATATTCGAGCGTTTTAGTTGAAACCTATATAAATCTTGCCATAAAAATTAAATTCAAACAAATGATTTACACCAATCTTGGGTTGTTTGTGATAGAATTTTCTTAATCAATAAAGTGATGCCGAGTTTTGCGTACATAGATAAAATATAACTGCTGGTGCTTATATAATAAAAATTTGCGATCAAGTAATTTTGAATTTTAAAATTATCAGATACGTTTGTATTGAATAATGACAAGTTTTTTGCTGCTAAACCGGTATAGACATTAGTCGTTTTAGTTCAGATCTATATAGATCTCAACTAAGTTTGCTATTCCGTTTGCAAAACTTTTGGTTTGGAAGGCGTCCGAAATACTACAAAACATATATGTTCTGGATCAGCATCAAAATCTGAATCGATGTATATTCTGTGGATCTCCAACGCCTCAGCCATGAAGAGGCGGAAGCGGAATACCAAACTTAGTAATGCGGAGGTTAAAAAAAGAAGACGATCGTCTATAAAATTGTTAGAAAACTTGTTTTCCAAGCTATGTGGTCATTTGTTATCAACATGAATAAGAGTAACGTCGCCTCCCGAACAGCTAGTAATCTGTAAGGATTAATCTTTAAAAAAAATCCCACTTCTTTTTTCTACGAAATTGTTAACAATTTTAATTGCGGTATTACAATTACCGACATACCGTTTAAAAGTTGAAATTATTACGTAGCATGAATGGAATGTCAGTGAAATGTTGTGCGTACTTGATAGGTAGGTAGTCGCGGTTAGGCTGTGATGGTGAAGCTGTTTCTATTCGAATCAATTTACAATTATCTCTACTTTCGATTAATATTATCTGTCATTAGCTTTACATCACTAGCTCTCTACCACCATCTTGACATAAGTCCGTTAACTTTTGATAAAATTCAACTGTGCTTGTGGCTAAATGTGACAGGTGATGATATATGTATTTGGGAAATGCTGATTTTCAGTTACCCATCAACATAGTCGTAAAGATTTTGTGCGGTGGTGTTGTTTTAATAGTTTTAATATGATGGAGTTATTGCATAAATCACTCACACTCATTCATCAGTTCAGGCATTCACTTACAAAAACTTCACACACACACTCATTCACAAACACAACTTCAATATTAGAATCGATGTGCAATATATGACGTTTCTTAAAGGCTCTTAAATATTCTTCCAAATATGACTTATATTGCTGTTTACATATGTTTGTGCATGCATGTGTGCTTTAGTGCCGGTTAAGTTCTGTTACCACCAGGGCTGCTGTACAAATCTGGGTTTCGATGCCGTTGTGATCTTCCTTTGCTTTATGTACGTTTAATGTTCACTGCCAGCATTTACAAGTTACGTTGACTTTTTGGGCTACAATGAGAATACAAATGCTTTCTATTTACATACACTGGGCATCCTGCAACTTCACATATATGTAAAAGATTTGAAAAGAACATTTTCTTTTGATTATTAGGGTACCCGGTATTGAACCCGCTATCTTAAAAATGAAAGTATTTGAGTATAAATGTATTAAAAAAATACCTGTAAGGAAGTTTCGATAGTCCTGAAATACTCTTAATCAGCATCGCATTCCATCATTACTAATTATTTGTCAAAATAAATTAAAACAAGTAAAAAAAGCTTTATTTGGCTAAGGTCACATCTTGAATGCCCATCATCTCGGCATCAAAGTTCTCTAATGAGTATATGAGTGTGTGTGTGTACGTGTGTGTGTTCAAATATCTTTCATACTTTAAGGGTAAATGGGAAAAAGTTTCAATTTTCAATTTATTTTGGCACATGAGAGATTACATAATCACATAAACAGACAGAAACGCCTAGATCGACTGATGCTTCCTTTTGAGTGTTACAGACATTCTCACAAAGTTTTAGTTTAATTAATCAAGTAGTGCTTGCGGGGATAAGATTTAATAACGTTATAGTCGGTCAAGCCCGACCATTTCAAACCATACACCGCTTAGCTCCATAAATTATGCTACAATTAGTGTATCAGTGAAAGCGAGGCATTGTCATAAACAAATCGATCCTGATCCGGATCCGTATGATTGAAGGTGTGTGTGACAAACATGTTCACACATTTAATATGCCATTTTGCTACATGTGTGTAGGTGTAGAGTATATTAGAATTTCTAAATTTGGACAGGATTTAGAACCAGATGTTGTGGGTGGGGTATTAAATAGTCGAGCTACGACTACTATAACTTTTTTGCTTGCATATCATGTATATGTGTGTGTAATATATATAACATCCGAGAAAAAGAGAGGGAGAGAACAAAGCATTGCTTTGTGTTATAAAGAAAAGAAGGCCGGAGCAGAAAGAGTGTTGAAATGTTTCATCACACCTGACTTGCTACGAAGTAAACGGTTTATTACCCTCAGATATGAAAGAACACATACGTATGTAAACCATTTTGCCCAGTTCAATAATATTGTTTTTACAGTATGTGTGTATGTTATAAAAAATATTTTTATGGTTATTATTAATGGTAGTGGGAGTCAAGTGGGTGGATGTTGTGCTATTAAAACGCAATTGCTAACCTCATTAGAAGTAAAGAGCAGCACCAGCAGCAGCACTATTAGTACCACATTGTTTTGATTTGTAATATTAAATGTGTTTCAATAAATTGAGCATACACTCGCACTCGACAGGAACTTGTGCATTTAAACCAACAAATGAAGTTATTAAATGGTTACCACTTACCACTTATTACGCTTCGTTTTTGAATTTCCCAAAAGGAGTTTTTATAAATATTCATATATGGTTTTTCATAATCTGCCGTAGATGAGTCAAAACTCTAACTAAAACACCTCTCAAATGGAAACTGTAATAAAAACAAGCACAACGCAAAATCTTAATCTCTCTCGCTAAGTACGTGATTACGCCGGCATTACACAAGTGAATGCCTTACATATCAACTTAAAAGTCGCACTATGCGTCAAATAAGGTTTGTGGGCGTGACACTTTACCGATTTCTCTCAATTTAAATATTGGGTTGCGTACAGAAACTAAGAACGTCTGCACAAAGTTCACAACCGTGCGAGTGTCAATCACAGACGCCCACACGGATGCACGAACGGAAACATGTCTAACTAGACTCAGATGTGGATGATAATTAAGAATATACTGGTGTATGTACGTATCTAGGGTCTCTGCATAAAAAGAACGAACGAAAAACCAAAAAAGACTGAAATTCAAGAAAACAGTAATTCCTTGATAAAAGTTATTTTATACATTTTCTATGCATAATATTTGCCGTTTTTTATGATGCAACCTTCTATAACAGCTGAATGTGAGAAGCTCTCATAAAATTTTAAAATCAAAAAATGCCATTGAAAGAATGAGTTTTTGTGAAAATATCAAGCAAGAGAATAATAATAAAAAATTTATAAGTATTTATTAAGAGGGTCACAGAATAGCTTGCAAAACGTACAACAAGAAAATGAAAATAAAGCAAAATACTTTGTGATAAAACAGGCGAAATTTTCTAAATTCGAAGAGTGCAGAATGAAGGCTTTCTTCTGATGGCAAACAATAATCATTTGATTGTATCAAACAAGTGCTCAAAATTAAAAGAAAGAATTCTTAAAATCAATTTCTATCTAGTTGCACACGTTGATATAACCTCCACCTTAGTAAAGAGGACACGCCCACAATTTAAAAACCGTATTCAACGTAAAACTCAACTTGCAATCCAATACATATTACATGCAACTTTGCAGGACGTAATACCTACCACACCCACCGTTGTCATGTAGATGTGGAGGATTAGGACCAAATCAAATTAAGTTTTTGTTGGTTATATGCATTAAACTTCATGCATTAAACTTATATGACCAATGCAAACTAACAAATCTAAAGACACAAAGTTGCTTGTCTTTTTACTTAATACTCGTATTCCTTGGCCAACCCATTTTATTGAATGTTTCTTCTTTTAGAGATTAATAGGAAGGGTGGAAAGGACAATAAATACGAATTTAACTAGAAACAAGTAAGAAAACTAAATTTGACTTAAACCAAATCTTAAATACCCTCCACCTCTACAATATTGGGCGTGAAAAGTGTATTACGTATCAGAGAGCTCTTTCTACTTAAACTTAATTCTCTTCGCGGTAAATATGTGTAGGTATACACAGGCCAACAATACACTTTGAAACATTAAAATTTTTCTTTTTGCAAAGGAAAGGTTAAGCAAAACCTAACAAGCCGACGTATGCTATAAAAAACTTACTTGCTCAAGCACAAAACTAAATAGTGACTCACAAATACACCTATGTTCTATACACATATAGAACAATGGCACAATGACGTAGACATTTGGCACAACTGGCTGCATTATGTTCACGTTAGTTATTATTGTTGCCGCACTTATTATATTTTTCATCGTTGCATACATTATGGCGCCCATATAAAAATGAAAAAACAATTCATCATAAGGTTGATTATGAAGCAACGTTTTCACACACACACACACACACGCACACACACAAACCAACACAAACACACTTGCACACGAACAAATAGAATTTTGTATATTTTGGATTTTATTCAATGAAATTTTGTGTGCTCATGCTTGGCAGCATTAGCAGTTGCTTAAGTTCATTCACGCATACATAAGCCGAGAGTGTGTATGATGTGTAACGTGGTGTTGTGTGCATGTGCTATTGACGTTTTGGCAAGAGCCAATCAATAATGTTTTAATATGTTGTGTGATTGCTGGCACATTACACACACACACACACACACACATACAATAACGTTTGTTTAGCCTGAAACCATTCAAGTAAGCGAACTGATCAAACGAATGTTTGACGTTTCACCAAATCCACCAGCCAAAAAATTCTCTCTTCGGACAAAGAATCTCTCTCTCTCTCTACCACTGATTGCTGGGTGGTATGTCTAATAATATATTTGAAGAATGTTATCCGGAGTGATATTTAAACGGCAGTATGTATGAATGTTTGCCTAAGTGGACTCATTTAACTAATAATGAAATTTTTAATAATTAAGAACATTGATAATTAATTTAAGTGAAACCACATATTTAACCGTAAAGTGTTTTTATACGCTACGCTACACTACATGTGCTAAACGGCCAATGTCACACTCACACTCACACTCACCTTCACCTTCAGAATCAAATCTGAATCCATTCCAAACATGTCTATAAAGATTTTCCCGAGATCATTTATACGAGAATGACTCGTGCTTACGAAATGAGTCAAGTTTCACGCCCACAACCAATAAAAGTTGACATACTTATAATTCAAGCACTCAACAAAAACCATATTCAGCCCATAATTCACTTAGTTACATCAAACGCCCACTATTTGTATATTATAGACACGGATGGTATTTAAGGATGGATCCATGATATTCAAATGTAAATTCGGAAAACTTTACAGCGTGTTGTTGCCCATATGCATGCATTTACTTTATCTTCATGCAAATATTTTGACCAAATGTTTCACTTATGTTGTAGGCATGGATGAGTATGTACGCATTTGTATTTAAGTCATACGTCAATCAAGATGAAATGATTTTTAATACGATTATTAATATTCATCTATATATTGTATCTGGGTGCATTCTTCCTGTTTATTGTTTATATCAATCAATTGAGATATTTCCCAATTTTTTTGAGCCAAAATTATTATTAATAGTAACAGTAAATCACTTGTAATGGCATCGAATGAGGCGTGGAATGAAGTTTAAAAAAATATATTAAACTGTAAATTAATCACCTAACTAAACTGGTTTTGTATTGTTTTGTTTTGTTTTGTAATGTGGATGGCAATGCTAACCATGAACTGCGCATCATTATTATCGCATTACAACTTAATTACTTTTTAATAGCAAAAAAAAAAAAAAAAAACAAAAAAGAGACCAATTTCCATTGACCTCGTTTTGCAGTAAATTAAAATGAAAACAGCACCCAACTGAAGTCAACAGTGTAGAGCCCTGAATAGAGAATGTGCACCAAACAAACAAACTAATTTTTCTATATTAAGGTGGCTGAGAATTTTTCGAATTCTTTAAATGCTTACCTCTCACCAGCTAATTCTGTTATACTTACCAAAGAGCGATATATGTATGCTTAATCAGATATCCTCTCAAATTTTGGTTTTCATTGAAATTCACGTTTTTTCTCAAAAAATATTTTGATAATATTCTCAATCTACATATACTAGTTGGGTAGAACCACTAACTAGGAAGCGTCAGAAAGGGCATAAAAAATTATTTTTTAGATAAGCATCAAAATAGGAGACGATTGAATCAACTGAGTCCGTATTTCGGAATATTTACAATAAATAACAATTTAGTGACTTTTTGGGCTGTATAGGATGTATAAACACATATACGAAATTTTTACTCAGTAACTACACTTTTCATCTGAAATTTTTGTCAATTGTGAGCAGGTAACTTATATAGATGAAAAACAATAAAACCAAGTTTCACTTGGTATCTTAATTTTTGTGACAGTATGCGTAAGAAACAGAAGTACTGATGTACGGACAGACACGGTTCAATTAACTCCACCTTTGATGCAGATCATGATCTCAGACGCCTACTTAAGTTGCCACCCCACCCTAAACGGAAGATATAAACATAATGCTTTTGAGTTGTTCACGTTCTATCGCTAGTTTTCACCTCATAAAGCGTTTACGGCTTCCAATGCTGTTGTCCGATTAAGGTAAAATTTGGTACGCATCGTGTTTTGTTCAGTATAACAAAATTAGGAGGTGGGAGCTGAACTTTTCGAAAATTTGCTAAAATAACGGCCATCCTAATGTAACTACCGACCAACCGACCAACCGACCAATAGCAACACAACTGTAGCAGCGAAAACATGTTTTAATAAATGTAGGGGCAAAACAAAATATTTAAACAAAACAACAATAAAAATAGCAAAAACTTGTTGGCTTAGTAAAAGCAAACTGCAATTCATCGCGTGAGAGAGAGGGAGATAGAGTGAGTAGGGCAGAGAATTGGCATTTGATAAAACTTTAAATTAAGATGAAGATGTTGCAGACAAATCAAATTTAAAGCTTGAAAGTTGGTGTTACAGGCGAAAAGAATTTCCATCCCCCCACCACCACGTACACACTTAAAACGCATCAGAAGGCCACACAGAATTTTATTAAGAATTTGATTAAAAACTTAAAGTAGATCTTTATTATTGTACAATAAAATATATTCATGACGATTTGATGCGATTGAAACTAGAACTCGAATGCCGTCAAAATGCTCAAGAGCTTCTGCCAGAAGAATATCGTGGATTGACTATATTTATTTTCTGCCACATTAAGAAATGGGCAGAGTATTACTTTTTTCGTAATTTATCATAAAAATGCTTCGCTTTCGTCACCTAACTATATAAATTTATATACAACTTTTTACCCATAAACGTTGAAGCAGGAATAGTTTTGCAATTTATCTCCAATTTTGCTTTCATTGCGTTATAGAAAACTTAAAAAGTCAAAGAAAGAAATTAAATTGAATTATACATCAAGTGGTGTAGAGTATTTGATAATGATGATGATGATCATGATGGCTTTACCGACTATAGTATATATCTTTTGAACGGCTTGTCCAATTTCTCTTATTCATACACCGTTGGAATGTACAAGTAAAGTTTTCATTTCATTTTCCTTTAAAATAGGAAATTACCATACTGGAATCGAAATATATAGCCCAGCTTAGTACGTAGAACTTTTTAAAGTTCTGGCACTATATTGTGCCAGATAATTTGAGAGACATGTTTCTTAGATGCATTTCATGAATGTATTTGTTTTGAAATCATTTATACGTTCATATGTATGTATACATTTGTAACAGAAATTACACGATAGCTGGAAGAATTGTGGATATTCTCCAAATTGGCATCGAGCCATTGATATGTTCAAAGAAGCATCATTATGATTACAATGCCGATAAGCATGATAATACAAATATAATTACAACAACTACAAAGCCAAACCGAAATATATTTATATACATATGTATGTGCCTCTATGAAATTTGTTTATTATGTCATGTAACATTAGACGGCTGTTCACATGAACTTTAGGCGAGTGTAGTGGCAACTACAAAAAAAAAAAAAAAAAAAAAATTTAATAATTGTTAATAATTAAAGTGAAATGCTGTGTTAGGCGTATGCCTAATCTAGGATACTCTTCTACATAGGACGCCACTGCATTACTACCCCAAATAATAAGGAAGTAATGTCCAAATTTCGCTTAAGAAATTTTCCATATATATAGAAAAGTCTAATAAAAAAGAAACCCTTAAAATTATTCGTTTTGTAAAATTTTGGAAACGATGTAGCTTAAATTTAATAGACAAGTGTAGACAAACTAGAAGACAAGTTGAACGCGATATCTCAATTCTTGCAATCGTGAGAGTTCCAACAGAAATGCGCAAAAAAATTAATATATTTTTGAAGAAGTAATATAGTGGTTGCCTATTTTGCAAATGGATAATGATAGCAGGTATCCTAGATTTGACGTACATTGCGAATGAGCGTTCCCGTGTTGGTATGCTTACTATTGTAATTTTAAGATACTGAGTTGAAGTTTAGTGCAATTATTTCTATTTTCTGTACAAAACACTACATGGTTCTCTTTTTAAATTTGTGCAAAATCGGTTAAGTGCCCCAAGCGCACTATCGACAAAAAACTATTGTATTATAGTTAAAAAAATGTAGTAGAATTTGAATGGATTTGGTACACATTGCATTAGCAAAGGTGGGCGTAATTGAATAGTAGAAATATTAGTAGAATGTGTCGGATTCATCCACTTTCAGTTCTATTGCTCTATACTATAATTTAGTTTATGAAAAATCCTTCAATTTATTATTTGAAGAAGGATTGGATATTTGTTTATTTCAGACAGTTTGTGTCTTTTTACTTATAACGCGTTGTATCATGAAATAAATCTCCAATATCTGACAGAAACTGTCATTATACAAATATTCAACAGTCAAAAGGTTATCTTAATAACCTTTCAATAATTGATATAATGATATTAAAATAATTAATATGATTGTACGCTTTTAAAGAGCATTTAAATAAATGTATGAGTGCTTCACAAATTGTACATTTACTTTAAATTAAGTGTCTATTATAGATAGGATAAGTGCGTAAATGTTACGCTAAATTGATTCAAATATATTATATTTTGAACGACAGTTTGCAATTTCTGAACTAAATGGATTTTCGAAGTCTCAATGAAACTGGTATCACATATAATCCAATAACATTTAAAGTAATTTGTTCAATTTTACTTAGATCCATTTCTTTCTGATCCATTTAACCATGTGGATTTGTTGTCTGTCTCTAAGTCGCTTAAAGACGAAAGCTATTCAAAAAGGACTGCTTTGCCTAATATTTCCTAATTCAACAAAATTTGGTGAAATATAATTGTTGGGTATAATAATTAATTGTGTCCAATTTGAATTATTTTTTGAACCCCTTGCCACATAATGGTTCTTTTTTGTTTTTTTTTTTCAAAATATGTCTTAATAATATATATGACAAAAAGTTGCACTTTTCAACAATTCTTCTTAACTGGGTGGTAACATTTATTCAACCAACAAAATTTCTATATTCTAAATTTGGACAGGATCCAACCATTTTTACAAATAAACTTTCGTTTTTAAACAAAACATTGTACAACTTTTCACGAAGAGACCTTTATGTAATAAATTGTCACATTTATCAAATAAATTATGGTAGAAATGATGCTAGTTGTATAATGATAGACTGATAAACTGATCGGTGCAGGGTATTCACCATTGGTTACCATTGATTGACCAAACGTAACTATTGCTTTGAAAGCTTTTATTCAACAGATTTTTCGAATCCTTTTTGTATGCCTTACCATGTTGAAAAGAGCGATTCTCCAAAAATGGAAAATTTTGTTCTGAATTTTTTTTACAGACATTAGGAAAATTGCTGTTTAAAATGGTGAAATCTGTTGAGGGCAACACCCACAATCAATAAAAAACTATATATTTGTCTGTTCGTCCGTCCGTCCGTCCGTCCGTCCCTCTGTTATCTGTCCATGTATATTTGTGCAGAAGTTTTGGCAACAACGCAAGTGGGGCAGGATATAAAAAAGTCACTTTGTTGAAATATCCTTGTTTGGAAAGGGTTTCTAAGAATGGTCCGATCGGATCCAAATTTGGCACAGTCACTTATGAAGCTAATTAACTATTCACCACCAAATAAGAATTAAGATTTTTTGCTGTATAAAGCAAAAAGCGGTTTAAGTAAGTGTGTGAGCCAGAAGTGTGCGGTTATTATTATTAATAATCCTAACAACCTCTGTAAATGTCATATCCCTGAAAGGGATGCAATTTCTGTGGCTCGTGTTTTATACATGCATACGAGTATGTGTGTGTATGGTGTTGTCACATTTACTGTGTCAGCACGAAACTATTATATTTTGAATGAGTTTAACTTTTTTCGTTTTTGAAATGAGAAATTTTAATATATGTAGACCCCATATATAATGTATGTATATGTTACATATACAAAAAATTTTATAGATTTATTGCAATATTTGTTTTACTATATTATATATGTTACATATATGCGATAATGATATTGATTGAAAACTCGTACGCATCGCGTATTATTCATATATAAGCCGCTGTAAGTGAAAGTGGCGCAAGTTCACTTTTCCAAAAGCATCAAAACTTAAAAAATCATAAAAATATAGGACGATTGAAATGTGTTGACATATATCCCAGAAATAGACTTGTACCACTTTCATTCACAACGGCTCATATGTGTAATATTTGTATATGTTTAAGAAACTAAAGAAACCTTACCTTTTCCTATCCCCTTTTTCCCCTCTTTGAAACCCCAAAGACAGTATTGTGATTGTCATTGTTTCATCATTATTAATCTCTTCCTCAACTGGGTAACATAATACTTCAGTAAAACATGTTTATGAGTTGTTAACAAAAATTAATTCTAATGTCCTGCAATTGAGTATAAGTTCGTGTTGTGCAGATAGGCACAGATTTGTACCAGTTGACAAAACATTTATAAGTCATTAACATAAACTTTACATGAACGCTTTAAGCACAACTTGTTTAATTTAATTGTAAAATAATCTGAAAATAATCTGCAATTATATTTATACAGTAAAATCTTTTTTATATTTGCTGGTAAGTTGACTCCACTCCATTGATTGACTCGATTCGTCTTGGTATGTATTGCGCAATAGCATAAAATTATAAATTATTTAATAGATTACTTACGATTTTTGATCACAAAACCAATCACGATATTAATACGTTTTCTTATTATAGAAAACTTCATTCAAATACGATATTACTAAATGGTCAATGAATGAAATGTAAAAGCATCGTAATCATCATGGCTCGTAAACCTGCACAATTTTACTTTTAAAGTGAACAATTTTTATAATTAGTTCATGTGGTTTTTACGCATATGTGCTATTAAAAATGATGTCTCGATCACATTTTGTGGTTTGCCATCATAAAATACCATGCACCGTAAATGCATGTAACTAAAGAAGTTATCGCCATTTAAATATACGAGTATGTAAAGTAAAAAGTGAAAAAGCTATATATGACTCAGGCCAAATCTTAGATACTTTTCATAATTATATGTAGTGAGAGTGCGAGCGTGACGTGTGTACCATTGAGTTTTGTTTTGTTACGTTATGGTCGAATTCAAATTCCAACATTTGAATTTAATTTTGTCCATTTTAAAAAAGTAACTGAGTAAATGTAATTGAGGGCATTTTAACAACAGGCGGACAGACGGATATATCCTCCTATCTTATGTGGAGGAGACAAAAGCAAAGTCTAAACTAAATTTTCATAACATGATGCTTTTTGAACAGAAAACCTTGCTAATTTTTTTTTTTGGAATCAAACAAACTTTTTATATGAATTTTTTTGCTTTATTAATTACTAAAATATTCGTGTTGTTTTAAACAAAATAAAAATAGTTTCTTTTAGTTGTCATTGTGAGAATTTAAACTTGGCAATAACTGTAGTCGAATTGGCCGGGTTGAGCAAAAGGCTTTTCTTGCAATTTTTGGAAAATATCTACGTGGTAGATTTGTACATCTTGAACGTACATATTGGGTACGAAGAATTGCTGTTCATCAATAGTACGATCTAGAGGGTAGCCTAGTGGTTTGTCATCAATTTGGCAAGAACCGACACCATATCCGATTGATTCTTGACTATAGGTAGTTTGAGGTTGTTGGGAGCCAGTGAAAGGATAGACATAAACAAGTAATTGCATGGGCATGCCCTTGACCCAACCGCGCGGCAAGATTAGGTGATCAGGGAATCCGTAATGGGGTTCAGTAATGTCAACTGGGAAGTCGTATTTACCTTCTAGAGCTAGCATTACTGATTTATACAATTCAGTGTAAGTAGTACGATCACCGATGGTATAGTCAATATCCTGAGAGTTACGCTTGATGGTGTTGACACCAGACGTGAGAGTAGCTACAAATGTGTCAAGAGTAATTACGTTTTCCCGGTTTTCCACAATGCTAATAACGCGGCCATATTCATCGAACTTAGGAGCCAAGAAAGTACGAATGACTGCCTGTTGAGGTTGGTTGGATTCGATAGTAAATTCAACTTGGAATGGCTTGTGATTAAGACGAGCTTGACGAGCCAATAAAGTAGTCTCCCATACGAATTGACCATCAACGAATTTAACATCATCGTTTAATAAATTGGAGACATCAAAGTCAACCAAGTCAAAGTATGTGACCAATTCGCTAACTTGAACATTCTTCACGGTAACTCCAGGGAAGAGTAGTTCTTGTTTGGTGTAAGGTTGGATATAATAGGTGAATTGGTAATATACGTTAGCCACCTTCTTGTAAATAGTGTAGAAAATAGGATCGCGCAACATGGTTTCAAAGTTAACTAAAACATTGGGAAAAACTTCACTGTCTTGTTCATCAACATCGGCGAAGTACATGTGAGTGAACATTTTCCATACGTTGAAGAAGTGTTTGTCATAAATGTCAGCTTGACCCTGCATGATTTGACCAATGAATTCAATAGCTTCTGGTTGGCGTAGATCGATTACGGTGCCATCATATGTTTTATATTGACCGTTGGTAATGATGTTGTCGATGCGGTTGAAGAAGTTCATGAGTTTTTCGCGTAATTCAAAGTTGCTGAAGTTTTCAATTTCGTAATAGTTCTTACGGTAACTATAGCCGACACCGTTATGGTAAATTAATTGAGAATCGTATCCCGGGTCGTATTGACCAACGAAGTTAAGGTCTGGAATTTCACCCAATCCATTGGACAAACGTTCTTGATAGTAACGAGCCAAGAGTTGGCGCACCACGTACAGATAAAGTTCTCCACGACGTTCTTGGTTTAAACCGGTTGTTTTGGTAACAACGAAAGGAGCATAATCCAAATTGAAGTAGTACCAGAAGGCATTCCAATCCAAATCTTCAGTGAAGTAGCTCATAGCGGAATCGTCATTGTAGATATCAATGTCACGTGTGTAATCAACAGGCATGTATAGCAATTGCACGTCGTGCATAATTTCTTGGTATTTAGGATCTTGGTTCTGTTGATTTCTGCCACATAATTGGTTGGTTGGGTACCAGCTTTGTTCCAAACCCATCAATTTGTACCATTGCCATGCCTTCCAATCTTTCGTAAAGAAGTAGTAGTTACTATTTTCATTGTTGTACTGATTATTCAATTGTTTAGTAAAGTCCTGATACAGAACATCTTTGTACTCCTTCTCATACATCGACAATTTACTGAATACATCATAGTCGAATTTCTCAGCTTGGTAAACGAATTTGCTGTGGAAGAATTGTCCGGGGAATATTTCATAGATGGTGGGTAAAATTAATCCTTTAGTGTCTGGACGGTGTATAATGGCCAAAGTTAAAGCATGCACAAACATGTGCTCGTTAACGTGAACGCGAGCCCAAGCTACATTGCTCTGGAAGACTTCCCAGTTCTTGGCATAGTAGAAAAAGTTGAACAAACCAATCAATTGGTGATTGTGTGTTTGCACTAAAGCACCAAAGAATTCACCCTTGGGTAAGAGGACGCCAGCTTGGTAAGCTTGCACGAATTTTTGCATGTAGTAATCAAAGTTCTATAGAAAAGTGTGCGTGAAATAAAAATAAGAGAATTGAAATGTTGGTGGACATTAAATTATACTTACAACGTAGTTTGACTTGTCTTGAGGTCCCGCAGAGGTACCTAATTGGATGTATTCCTCAAATACCAAAGGATCTTCGACACGATACACGATCTCGAACAAAAACTTTTGCTTAGCTAGAAAGTTTGGATCAGCAATTTGCACATTGTGTTGGAGGTGTGTCTGATACTTTTGTTGTTGTTGCTGGAATTGATTTTGTTGTTGGATATACTGAGCTTGTTGACTGTATGGAATTTGTTGACTGTAGAAGTTGTATTGGCTGAATTGCTTTAGAGGATTATAATTGGTGCGTTGCTGATATTGTTTGTGTTGCTGCTGGTGCTGGTGTTGGTGGTACTGAGTGTACAGCTTTTTTTGACTATTGTAGCTGCTATGGGCGGCCACCATGCCAACAGCGGCTAATAAAAGAACAGCAATTTTCATATTTCTTGTTTGAGTGGTTAGTACTTTTTACAGATCGAACACCCCAAGACTGTAATTCAATGCTGTTCTCTTTGAGCTTATATACAAATTTGGCGTTGTCTGCACCAGATATTTGCACTATGGTCTTATCACAATTTGCAGCAAACATACATACACACCTCTTGTTATAATTAACCACCCAGATCCACAATATATGTTGAAGCTTTAACATGAGTTTTGATATTTATTATTCAAAAGTCAAAGGTTGCCCATTTAATTATCTGTTCAGGCATATACTGATTTGTTATTTTAAAAGCGCTTCCTTAATATTAATTTTTATCAACAACTGTTGACTCTTGCAATGATCTGCTTCTTGCACAGAGTAGTTGTTTTTACAAATTTTTTTTTTTTGGTTTGTTATGACAGAAAAAATATAATAAAAATGTACTGTTGCTAACTATAGGAATTACATTACAACCATTAACAAATTGAACAAAATCTTAATTTTTCATTAAAGTAAATAATAAATAACTTCTGATTTTTAACTTTGTGTTAGCTGCATTGAAAAAGATATCTTAATCTAACAAGTGAAAGTGTCAGGTCAAAAAGTCAAGTCCGACCATTTAGTGCCTCAGTATAGGGTTCCTTAGCTTCTTACGCGAAGTACTGCCATATAAATCATTTCAAGAAATATCGTTATAAAAAGAGGTTTCTAAAAATGGTCCGATCTGATCCAATTAACAATTTTTCACCAAATTTTGTTAAAAAATATTAAGAATTGCGATTTTTAGCCATATAAACACTTCAATCGTAATAGCACCTTATATGTGGAGAGATTATAAAAATGGTTTTATTCGGTCCATTTTCAATGGGGTTCCTTTTTGGGTACCAAATTTCATCGAAATATGCCAAAAAACGCGCTCTCACGCTTGTGCATAAATTTACCTGGCTAGATAGGCGGACATTGTTAAATAGAGTCAGATTTTTATTCTGAATCGTACGATACATGAAGGTGGGCGTGACATATTCTGTTTAGAAGTTGCACCTTTAATGATTTTTATAAAAAAATATTGCACCTGTTGCGTTATTACTTTCTTTCTATAGAGACATATTATTCTTTCTCTCTCTCTCCGAAAAGAACCCAATTAAAAATATACCGAAACGGACCATTTTTACAATTCCTCTCCATATAATGACATTTCTCGAAATGACTTTACTGATACAACTATAATAAATTAATTGTAGTATTCTTTGTCGGTCTTGGCCTACATTTTCAATTGTTTACATATACCAAATATTCAACAAAGTGTGTTACTGCTTAGTTGTAATACGTATTAATGACTGTCTAATGTCTACCATTAGGAAAGTTTCAGCAAGTACTCTTCAAGGTTGCAATATGGATCCTACTCTCCATTTATTATATATAGAAGATATCCCAACTCACCGCCATGTTCGTTCGTTGATGACTTAGGCACATATTTAAACCCAATTATGGTGTCGAAGCAAATTAAAAACCACATAGACATCTTAGAACCGTAGCTACAATCAATGAGATCACATAATTAATATACACTCCACATAAGATGAGGGTACACTAGCACCTAGAAAGTGTGTATAATCAAGTCGGAGACCCCACAAAATATATATATTCTTGGTCAGCATCTAGACATGTTTGTACGTGTGTCCGTTTGTTGTTGGCATTCTCGCGGTCGTAAATTTGAGATATCGAGCTGAAATTTTTCCCAAACACTTTTAGTTTCTGCACACAGATCGCTATTTAAAATGAGCAAAATCTGTCAAGAGCCACGTCCACAATCGACAAAAATCTATTTATCGGCCACAAAAATGCATCAATCGATGTGGAAAAAATGGACGTGGTTCAATAACAGGCACACCCACAATTTACAAAAAACTAAACTCAGCGTAAAACTCGGCTTGCAAGCTAATACATAACACTGTTAAAAAGCGTAATCATATACCTGCCACGCCCATCGTTTGTATGTACATAAGGAGGGTATTCAAGATTTAACCAAAGCCAAAATTAGTTTTCTTATTTGTTATCCTTAGAAAGGAGACATGCACCGCTGACCATTCATGGCGTTACAATTCCCCAGGACACACAGGACACATGACATTAATGCAAGGTTAACTCAATAAAATTTAAATCGAATGAATTCGAATTTTAAATAGAGCTGCGGTAAAAAAGGTGTAAAAGCAACAAACAAAAATTCTACGTTAGGTGAGCGCCCTGTTTTACATAACTATTGCAACCATTCAAAGACATCTGACGATATCACTTACAAAATAATTTAGAGCACTCAGAAGGAGCGTGGTTGATCCAAAGACCATTTTAAACATATGAGGTATGAACAAATCCGCCAAATTTCCGAACATTCGTCTTGGTAGTTAAGGATTAATGCAAAATTTTAAAGAAATTATGCAAAATTGGACAAAAGTCAATATGCACGTAAACGCGTGCATTGTTCGTCTTAATCATGCCAAGTGAAATTACTCTATTAAAAACCATCTTTTTTTAGAATGTATAAAAAAATTACTAATTTCAATAAGTTTTTAATGTATATATATATGTTATGAAAATGAATTTTTTCATCTGAGTATATTGAAAATTGTAATAATATGTTAGAAATTGTGAAAAATTAATATTTGGCGACCTGGATCGTTTGTTGATATAAACCATTTGCGCATTAATTTGCAAAGGTGGATTTGGTTCAACTAGTAAAGTACTGCTGATGAGAATTCGATGAGGGCGAATTCAAAACCGGTCCACGTTCAACCCCTCCAGTCGCCAAGTATTAATTTTTCATAATTTCTAACATATTATTACAACTTTCAATATAAATATACTCAGATGAAAAGATTAATTTTCATTTACTAATTTTGTTTTTCTTTGAAATCGAAATTTCCTATACTGGAATCGATCTGTCTGTCCATGTAATTTTTTGCGCAAGCTACAGGTCGCATTTTTGATATATTTCGATGAATTTTGGTACAAGGGCATGTATTGGTTCAAAGGAAGGGGAACCCTATTGAAAATGGACCCAATTGGACCATTTGTAGAACTCCACCCCATATATGATCCTGGAGGATCTTTATACATCAAGTGATGTAGGGTATTTGATGGTGGAGTTTGACCCTATATATGTATATTTCATTGAAATATCTCAAAAAATGTGATCTGTAGCTTGCGCACAAATTTACATGGACAGACAGACGGACAGCCGAACATGGTTAAATCGATTTAGATTTTGATTCTGAATCGATCGGTATAATTGAAAATGGGTGTGGCATTTATCGTTTAGCAGTTATAAACATCCGCACAAACTTCACATACCCTCGTACCACATGTGGTGGTGTAGGATATAAAAAAATGCAGCGACAATAATTATACCTTGAAAAGATAAATATACATGTACATATATAGTAAAAAATCACAAACCACTAGAAATCGAAATTCTCTTATAAAACGTAAGCCCCATCAGAGGTAGTATTGGACAAGAAGCCATTCCGAAAAATATGACGTCTTTGCCAATTTTTAGAGAAAATGTTTAAGTCTAACGAAATCAACAAAGTACATGAATATTAGTATGGCATCAGATAATCAAGTACCAGCCCAAAGACATAGAATGGTCTATAACTCAGAAACGACTTATTTCTGGATTTATGTTAATGTATATTTTGAAATCCATCACTCATATGTGGGTATTTTTTTATTTTCTATGCAAACGTTTATGAGTACCAGAAGGGGACGAGCCACACACTTAAAACTTCAATCACATTTTACTTGCGTTATGGTGATAATGTTCAAAAACCTGTAAAAATCTGCTTCTAATAGTTTTTTATTCCAAATAATGATTTTCTTTAGATAAACAAATATGCTTTGAATTGTTGAATTCATTTATTTATTTAATGATTGTATTTCATGATTGATACAAACATAATTTTAATTAACTCTAATACAATTAAATTCCAGTAATTGAAAGTTTTAACGATTAACCTGCGACTTGAATTGATCTTACACAGTAACTAGAACATCTGAATGGTAAATTTCGACATTCTGAACATATAAGTTGGGAACGAAAAATTCCAATTCATCGATATTGCGGTCAAACGGATAGCCCAAAGGCATATCATCAATTCTTTCTATACCGATACCATATCCGATTGATTCTTGACTGTAGGTAGTTTGAGGTTGTTGGGAGCCAGTGAAAGGATAGACATAAACAAGTAATTGCATGGGCATGCCCTTGACCCAACCGCGCGGCAAGATTAGGTGATCAGGGAATCCGTAATGGGGTTCAGTAATGTCAACTGGGAAGTCGTATTTACCTTCTAGAGCTAG
This sequence comes from Crataerina pallida, assembly GCA_949710015.1. NCBI lineage: Eukaryota > Metazoa > Arthropoda > Insecta > Diptera > Hippoboscidae > Crataerina > Crataerina pallida. The sequence continues at coordinate 4,158,013 of OX453289.1, read as the reverse complement.
CATTACTGATTTATACAATTCAGTGTAAGTAGTACGATCACCGATGGTATATTCAATATCCTGAGAGTTACGCTTGATAGTGTTGACACCAGACGTGAGAGTAGCTACAAATGTGTCAAGTTCAACTACGTTTTCCCGGTTTTCCACAATGCTAATAACGCGGCCATATTCATCAAACTTAGGAGCCAAGAAAGTACGAATGACTGCCTGTTGAGGTTGGTTGGATTCAATAGTAAATTCAACTTGGAATGGCTTGTGATTAAGACGAGCTTGACGAGCCAATAAAGTAGTCTCCCATACGAATTGACCATCAACGAATTTAACATCATCGTTTAATAAATTGGAGACATCAAAGTCAACCAAGTCAAAGTATGTGACCAATTCGCTAACTTGAACATTCTTCACGGTAACACCAGGGAAGAGTAGATCTTGTTTGGTGTAAGGTTGGATATAATAGGTGAATTGGTAATATACGTTAGCCACCTTCTTGTAGATAGTGTAGAAAATAGGATCGCGCAACATGGTTTCAAAGTTAACTAAAACATTGGGAAAAACTTCACTGTCTTGTTCATCAACATCGGCGAAGTACATGTGAGTGAACATTTTCCATACGTTGAAGAAGTGTTTGTCATAAATGTCAGCTTGACCCTGCATGATTTGACCAATGAATTCAATAGCTTCTGGTTGGCGTAGATCGATTACGGTGCCATCATATGTTTTATATTGACCGTTGGTAATGATGTTGTCGATGCGGTTGAAGAAGTTCATGAGTTTTTCGCGTAATTCAAAGTTGCTGAAGTTTTCAATTTCGTAATAGTTCTTACGGTAACTATAGCCGACACCGTTATGGTAAATTAATTGAGAATCGTATCCAGTGTCGTATTGACCAACGAAGTTAAGCTCTGGAATTTCACCCAATCCATTGGACAAACGTTCTTGATAGTAACGAGCCAAGAGTTGGCGCACCACGTACAGATAAAGTTCTCCACGACGTTCTTGGTTTAAACCGGTTGTTTTGGTAACAACGAAAGGAGCATAATCCAAATTGAAGTAGTACCAGAAGGCATTCCAATCCAAATCTTCAGTGAAGTAGCTCATAGCGGAATCGTCATTGTAGATATCAATGTCACGTGTGTAATCAACAGGCATGTATAGCATTTGCACGTCGTGCATAATTTCTTGGTATTTAGGATCTTGGTTCTGTTGATTTCTGCCACATAATTGGTTGGTTGGGTACCAACTTTGTTCCAAACCCATCAATTTATACCATTGCCATGTCTTCCAATCTTTGGTATGGAAGTAATAGTTGCTATTCCGATTGTTGAACTGATTATTTAAAAACTGAGATTCATCTTTATACAGAACATCTTTGTATTCCTTCTCATACATCGACAATTTACTGAATACATCATAGTCGAATTTCTCAGCTTGGTAAACGAATTTGCTGTGGAAGAATTGTCCGGGGAATATTTCATAGATGGTGGGTAAAATTAATCCTTTAGTGTCTGGACGGTGTATAATGGCCAAAGTTAAAGCATGCACAAACATGTGCTCGTTAACGTGAACGCGAGCCCAAGCTACATTGCTCTGGAAGACTTCCCAGTTCTTGGCATAGTAGAAAAAGTTGAACAAACCAATCAATTGGTGATTGTGTGTTTGCACTAAAGCACCAAAGAATTCGCCTTGAGGTACAAGTACTCCAGCTTTGTAGGCTTCATAGAATTTTTGCATGTAGTAATCAAAGTTCTAAAAACATATAATGAATCTATAGGATTTCTTTGAAAAAAATTTACCTTTAAACTTACGTAGTAATGGGATGGATTAAAATTTACTTCTTTATTGTATACTTTGGCTAATTGAATCCATTCCTCAAATATCAGAGGATCTTCAACGCGGTACACAATTTCTAATAAGAACTTTTGTTTAGCTAAGAAGTTTTCGTTTACCGTCTGGCCTTGGATTTTTATTAAATTTTGCTGTCCATAACCGACAGAAACGGCTGCTACTGCACCCACAAGGGCCAGTGCAATTATTGCGATTTTCATAATGTTGTAATTTCTTCAGTAACGTCTTTACTACATAAACTCTAGTCCTATCGTACTGCTTTCTGTCGCAAAATTACTGTGACCATAAACGACTAAAATGCTTTTATACAATTCAATTGTGCAAACCTTGTGAATATTTTTATCAATTTTATTATCAGGGTGCTATATATAATAATTATGTGACTGTGTTTATCAAATCCCATAAATAAGACAATTCTTCAGCATACTTTTGATAATAATGTTGCTGGGATCAAAATGTAATCAATTTTTTTGTTTATGGAAGTATACAACAGCAGATGTCTAGAGTTTTGAAAATATCATATCAATAGCAATTATATACAAGCATCATTATCATCAAGTTAAGCTTGAAGCATATATGTATAGTATAAATAACTAAGCTTATCATGTCTAATGAGTCCATGCAAATATTGGAGCTTGTCACATAGAATTTGCTTTACATTTATTTTAACAGCTAATTTTTCGTTTCATTTATACTTTTTATTTCGCATAGCAAAAGTTTCCCACATCCAATTATCACTTATTTAATAATTAATAAGCTACTTCTCATTACTTGCAACCTCGTTTATATAGTTATACATTATACCCTACCCCAGTTGCGATAAAAAGTATATTAAGTTTGAGGGGATATTAAAAATTGCTAAACCTAAAGAGGACCCGTCACCCATATGTTGCAAGAGCATCTATTATGTTAAGTTTATAACTCTTAAAGGGCAAATGCCACAATTATGCCGATCGAATTAGAATTAAAATCTGAATCGATTTTACCATGTCCGTTTGTCTGTAAATTTGTGCGCAAAATATAGGTCGCATTTTTAAATATATTTTGATTAAATTTGGTACAAGGAAATGTCTTATCTCAAAAAAGAAACCTATTGAAAAACGGCCGAATTGGACCATTTGCAGAACCTCTCTAAACTGCCATTTGACTTCGAAATCTGAATGTAGAATCGTTGAACTTTTTTACTCATAAATATGAATCATTAAGCTTGAGTATAATGTACAAAAAGGGCGTTGAATTATTACTTTTCCTTTTAAAATATCTTTGTTTTTTGACGGTTTTCTCAGCGAATATAAATATAAGTTTTAGCGATAACCTTTAATTATCTAATCAATATAAAAAAGTTCTAAAAAGAATCTGTATATCGTTTAATTTGCCTTTACCTTATGTTTGGTGTCACGTCCGAAGTTTTTTAGTTTGCGGCTAATATGAATTAATCAGTTAGGCCCAAACATTGGTTCCGAAGCAGAACCCGGCTCTATAGGGAAAACGGCACAGAACACTTGGAGTCACATGCCCCGACAATCTAGGGTCACTAGCAGATGCGAATATTTTCGATCTCAACCAATTTATAGCATCCTCTACATAATTTTTTTCTGCATAACGTATCATGTGGTAACTCCGTTTCTTATTCCATTTAAATTATTATAATTTTTTGAAATTGATGTTAAATGAGTTCATTTAATATTCAAGATAAATATTTAGACTTTTTGCCATACACAAAACGCAACAGTAAGACAGTTAGAATAAATTAGCACGCGAAAATCATTATCGCACTATGGAATTAGTTCATAAAGTACTCACAGAATAAAGAAACTCAAAGGTAAGGAATGTCAATAGTAGAAGATAGAGCAATAATAATGGGCACGAAACAACCAAGAGATGTCGCATCAAGTTTCACACCCATAGGAAATTTGGAACCATTTACACAAGCGATACCAACAGATGAACCCTCTTTTGACCACTTGGCCGCTTTAAAGAAATTGAAATCCGTCACAGATTATGTCGCGACTTTATGAATGACACATTATCACCTCTTATGTATGAAAATTTTCTTATATATAACGTGTAATATGGTAACGCCGTTACAAAAAGAAAATATATAACCTTTTCTTTACTTGCATTGAAACAAACGTGAAATTGATATTGTTAAATGAATTAATCTTGAAGATAAATAAGTTAATATTTTTGCCATACAGAACATAATACCAATAAACAAGAGAAACTGTTCAGGGTCATTATCGAATGATAGAAACAACTTGTCTTGACGTCATCTGCGTACATAAGAATTTTCAACTGTTGGATGACAAAGGGAAGATCATTCACCTACCTTGAAGAATACCTTACGTGGTGTAGAGAATCTTCGCGTCTTAATACGATCTTACAAGCAGACTAACTGCGATATGACCTATTAACCGTACAATTTAAGTCTTGTTGACTTCGTACCTTGAATTGAGTCCGAATTTTACAATTAAGAGGTTGTATACTTATATAGGTCAGCGTTGTTGCAAGTGTAGGTGCTGAAATAGAGCAAAGTCGGTCAATAACTATTTCTCTTTCTTTTCAAACATAGTTCAAATGTTTTTAAAGTATGCGCCACTTTTTTGAGAGGGAATACTTAATACGATAATCGAATGATTTGCGTACAGACATGTTATGATAGGAGGCGTTTTACATAATCTGTAACAATATAATTAGGCAATGACCTATAAAAGGCTAATTTATATGCAGATACACAAACCAACAATAACACGAAGCTACTGCATATATACAATAATTTGCTTAAACAACACATTGAACAGTTTTACTTAATGGCAAACCTGAAACTATTTATACAATAACATTTGCTATGACATACATTATACACGTGATATCTGTCAGTTTACTTAGCTATTATATAAACTTTCGAAATATATTTAGTTACAATATCATAAGCTTAGCAGAACAGCTTCACTTTAGTCCTAATAGTAATTTTAATGCTCCATAAAGCATGGATGAGTTTATTGTATAGTCAGTTATGCGGAAACTTAACTATTGTCTAAACTAACACAAAAGACTCTCCATCTGATAATAGATGAACTAATGTGTATTTGAACGTGAACTATAATCTTAGGAGATAATGGATAACTTTACATACACATCTGTCTTCATATGCATCAGACACTCTATACATGACATACACGTCATTTTCCGAAACAAAAGACATCTTTTACGGATGTAATATATAATACATCCACATATAAGTGGATCTATTATATATGTATAAGGAGATGGACAAAACTTTATAACAAACATATGGATGTATGTATCCAATACTGTATGCTACGTGTGGCATACTTTGCTTGTCATATATTAAATAAATAATAAAAGTAATTTGTAAAATTTAATGGCTTCCTTTAACGTGAAGTTAGCTAAGGTTTGCTTTCCATTGCATAAGAATTAAGTTCCTTTGGGGTTCTCAAAATTAAAATTTCATACTCTCCACATAAGGTGGGCGGTATACTAAGACCAAACAATGTCACATCATTGTCAAGAATTTTGTCAGGAGATAAGTCGATCGGTTGTTTGAAAATATCAAGCGTTAATTTTGCAATTTTGGAAAGATTTTTACTAAATGAATCAAATATCCACATTTTGCGACAAATAGTCTATTAATTGATTATTTAATTGTTAAGTGGTATTCAACACATTCAAGTATGACAAAAAAGTCACGCAAGTATGCTAATAGTAAGTATCAATTCCTTTACCTTGGAAAGTATCTGAGAATGGATAATTTTTGTTCAAAAAATAAAAAAAATTTTGTTTCCAAACTTTTTCGCAACAGATGCTCTTTACTTTTGTATGGTAAAGTAATGATATGTGAATGAATTATACGCTGACAGCTGACGCATTTCGTTTAATTATGTATTCACCCCTTTTTCATACCCATTATCATAATGGTGTACAATGGTTGACATTCATCATCTACGTCAAAAAAACGGTTCTAAAAATAAGGAGAATCAATCCACCGATTGACCCACAACTTTAAAATGTTCAATATGCTGAGCTAGACCATATATTTCGATTCCAGTATAGTAAATTGCGATTTAAAATAAAAGCGAAATTTGTGCATTCTAACGGTATATTAAAAATAGAAATTGGATCAGCCGTTTCAAAGATATATTAAAAAGGACCTGGTATAAAGATAAACACGCTTGCGCTTTTGTCCAAATTTGTATCTTTTGTAAAATTTCGATTGTTTTGAAATCTGAACGATTTGTTCACATTAGTAATCTTTATATATAAAATTGTCTTCGGACTGAGCACGTCTCTTTTGAGTGTTTTAAATTCTACATGAAAGTTAATTTCGTATTACTCCTCAACCGCAGCACCTTACAAATACAAGTTTATATTAAATCTAGTATCAAAAATGGATCAAATGGGTTTTGTTAGCTGTTCGTTTTTCAGTCATATTCCCAAAATCGTTTTCAAATGCCAACAATAACATTTAAGTATAAATATATAGTATAAATTGTTTTTCGAACGAAAATTAAATTTTTTGTGTATGTCACAGTTTCAATTTCTATCGGGCTTAAAAGTATTGCATGCAAGAACTTAGTTAATTTGAAGTGTAATTAAAAACAACAATATCAACGACAACAACAACCAATTTTAACACATTAACAATTGTAAGCGTAAGCGTGCTTATGTCAGGTCCTCTAAACATGACAAAGGGGGTGTCCTTACAAACAACTATAATAAATTTCCCCACATTCATTAAATGTTACTAACCACTAATTTTACAACACATACATAACTTCATATGTATGTGAGAATGTGTGGTTGTTTTGTCGGCCACACCCATTCGTGTTCATGTCAGTGTGTGCGCATATATATACTGCAATCATAGCATCACAACTATAAATCCGCACAAATGATTCTCTGAAAACATGAACAAAAACACAAACGTACAGACAGTCTGGCAGACTCATTTAACACGTTTGCACTTATCATTTACGAAAATGATGGCAACTCACCAAATTTATGCGTAATTTTATTAATTATATTTTCTGAACAGAGTGTTGTTATTGTTATTGTTGTTGTTGTATTGTACAATACTATAAAAAATTTTGCAGCCATTCAAATGATTCAGATGCGTTTGTTTGCGGCAAAAGCATCTACAGTGCGGCACGTTCCTTTATTATATTAACTGACTTGAGATCCGGTTTAATAAAATTCTTGTTTTCTATTTGCGTTCATACGTAAATATTGATTGCGTATGACAACATTTTGCATTTTTGTATTTTGTAAGGTAAATGTATGAATGACTGCGTGCATACGCACATGAGGTTGATGCACTCAAAATTCTTTACAAAATTCTACAGTCAGCAATAATTTATTCATAAACATTCGATTAATGTTTTATGCGACTAACGTTATGCGGATATAATATAAAGTAAAACTAAGCTGAATGTAAGATATGCAAGGAAAACATGTTACACCAGTGATATCGTTTTTTTTTTGAAAAGTGGGGACAATTTTAAATTCATTTTTTTTTAGATTGTAGCTGATGGGGTAATAAGTCAGTGGAATTTTTTGGAAAGTGGGAGAAAGGACGAATGGTTAAAACTGCTTATTACCACTTTTAAAATCCTCTAAAAAGTTTACGTTTTCTTCTTAGTTAACAACTTTTATTTTGGCAAGGGAGGAGTCCTACAAAAATATTTAAATGGAGTGACACCATGACCAGTTGGTACCCCTCGGGTACATTTACGTATATCATGACGAAGTCTTTTAAGTTTTACACGAGATTTACACCGAAGGGATGTCTCATGACGTTTTACGAACATCTACGTCAATCACGAGTGGTTTGATAGAAAATCAACTACTCAATGTTCATTTGAAAAATTTTCTTTATAAATTCGACATTAGATACTTTATGACAGCCACCATCATTAATAAATTATATGGGGGTATATCGGTTTGTTCAAAGGTTTTTTAGTGCCAAAAGATTCTCAAATATATATATATTTTTGATCAGTATGAATAGTAGATTTATATTTTTAGTAGATTCTCATGGCTGTCAAAAATAACTTTTAAATTGTGATTTAGTTGTATAAAAATTCAACTCGACACTGCCATGTAAGTTTTTTCGTGAAATATCTTTATCTGGAAAAGGTGTTAAAAATAGTTCAATCGGATCCAAATTGAGCACAGCCAATAATTAAGCTAATTAACTATTCTTTATGAAATGTTGTCAAAAAATATTAAAAATTTCGATTCTTTGCCATATAAACACTTTCATTATAATTGGACCTTATATGGGGAGGGGTCCTAAAAATAGACCGATTCGGTCCATTTTTAATACGGTACTTCCTTGCACCAATAAATGTCCTTGTAATAATTTTCATCAATATATCTCAAAAAATGCGAACTGTAGCTTGTGCACAAAATATATAGACAGACAGACAGACAAACATATTCAAAACATAATTCTGAATCGATCGGTATAATTGCAAGTGGGTGTGGCATTTACCGTTTAGAAAGTACAACCATCCGCACAAATTTAATACACCCTTTGCCACAAGTAGTGCAGGTATAATTATACCGGTGCTTACCCAAGACAAATGATTTTAATTTAGCTTTCTGTATACAGCAAATGAAATGCTTTTGTGTTTCCTAACTACAAAATAATAATAATAATTTTTGTTAATGGAACATATAACAACAACAACAACGGCACTACAAATAATGTTTTGAAAATGAAATGTAGAGTTGAACAGAATACACATGTATGTAGTTATGTATTTAAAGATACAAATAATCGCACTATATAGATAAACAAAGTTATAGTAAAGCTATGCATGAAATTATAATTAAAACAAGTCAATCAACAAATACGAAACAAAATATGCTTTAAACAGCATCAGAATCGTACACACTTTTGCATATACACATATATAAACAAGTAGGAAAGGACTATATTAGGTGTGTGACAAATCTAGGACACGCTTCCAAATACGTCAATTATTCCAAAAGAAAACCCCAAAAATACTAATATTCATGGGCGACCCTTTATCACAAGTGGTGCAGGGTATAAAAACCTATTTCGATGAATTAACTAATTTAAAAATAATTACAATATTTTCTAATTATATATCTTTATGATTATCATTACAAACATGAATTTATTAAATAAACTAAGTTTGGTTTATGCCAAATCTTAAATACCCTACATATTGACATAGAAACAGTGGGCGTGGCTAGTATATGTTTACGCTCAAACACTGTATGTATCAGCTTGAAAGTAAACTTTTACGGGGAATAGAATTTTTGGGCAATTTTGAGAGTGTCTGTTATAATTGTCTGAACTAATTTGTATATATGTAAAAAAATAAAAAAAAAAATACCAAACTTCAAGTTCATAGGTCAATTTTTGTAGCAGATAAATAGATTTTTGTCAATTATAGACGTGGCTGTTATACAATCATGCGCATTTTTGTTAAATCGATGAATAGAATAATTTTGTGGTAGAGAAATCGTTTTTTGTCGATTGTGGGCATGGTTGGATAATAAATATTTGTCATATTAATGATTGGGGTAATTGTGTATCAAATTTCTACTTCATAGCTCTATTTTGCTAGCAGATAAATAGATTTATGTCGATTGTAGCCGAGGCTCTTGAAGGGTACCACTTTTTTCTCTATAGATAAGGAGGGCATTTAAGATTTGGCCTAAACCTAATTTACTTGTTATATATATGTACCACAAGCATACCTGCATCGTACATGGCATTGTCATTGTATGCTTTATGAGCAACATTTACTACAACAATAACTTTAGAGATATGTTTATTTTAAATTATACACCACACACATAACATTATATTTAATTTAAGTTATGGTGGGTGCGATAACAATGTAATCAGCAGTTGTGTATGTTTTGTTGTAGTAACGCACTCTTTATGCTTAGAATAGAAAGAGAAAAGAAAAATAAACAAGTGAAAAAGCGCCATATTAGGCGTCTGCCAAATCTAGGACACTAACATTACTGTTTTTATTAATTTTTACAATTTCATCTGATACGCGGCAACCTGCTCTAAAGATACAAAAACCGTATGTTGCGTAAAATTTGTGGAGGGTATATAGACCGATGTACATACTTTGCAAATGTTTGAACAAAACCAATATACCTCCGTAATCATTATGAAAGTAGTGCTATATGAAAATTTGCCACATAATAAAAGCCATCAACATTGTTCTAATACGTTTATTCACCCTTTTATACAATTACTCCAGCATACATATGGCAGTATCGTGGAGAGTGCCCGTAGCATTGTCTGAAAAATAATAAAAACAGGATCAGAAGCAATAGATGAAGAAGTGGTAGAATAACAAGCGTAGTGATGATAGCTTGGCTGATGTTGGTGATGATTATTTGTGTAGTTGTCTGTTAGGTGAGGCGTTAAATTTGTGGCCATTGTTGCAAATGCCGTAATGTATGTAAGCTGTTGGTTGTGATGGTTGTGGGGACGGTGGCAGTGAATATAGTGCTGAAGTATCATCAACATAATGAAAACAATGTAGAAAAATATTATTGCCCTAAAATATGAGTCTCATAAAAAAGCATTAAAGGAGACTCAGAGGATAAGTTTCTTCTTCTTTACACCCTCCACATAAATTGGAGATATACTAAATTTTTAATTCCATTTCAACGGCAAAAAGGAAAAAGCACAAAGGTTAGGTGGTTGGGTTAGGTGGATCGGGTGTGCGCCAAAAGGCCCATTCTGTTACCCGTAGAAAAACATACCATATCGCACAGGTACGCCATCCAGAGGAGGCTATAATTCGTTTGAGGTTGAAAATTTTGCTTGTTTGTGTAGCTCACGGCTACAAAAATCAGATCACAATGGCCACAAATTTGGTATGCGTATTTCTAATGGACAGGGTCGCATGATAAACGCCCACAAATTACATAAAACCTTATTAACCCCTTCGCGACGGCGCACTTGTACCATACTTTGCAACTTTTCACGACGGCGCGACTGTAAACAAATAAATAACTTCTATGTACCAAAAAGTAACTGCAAGGCACCCGTGGCGAAAGGGTTAAGGGCAGAATTTGACTGTGCAGTTAAAATGTAACACATGCACTTATTTAAGTATAATTAGAAGAGGATGTAGTACCGTACGTACAGTTTTCGTATAAATGTAAAGAGCTGAACTGATGGTTTACATATTCATTAACAACATCAATGTATCCTACTTAAAATGGGTGAAATCGGTCCACTAACTTTAGCAAGTTCAATCAGAAAATAATCAGAATTTGTCCAAATTAGCATTCTTTTTAAAATTTCGCATTAATCCTTAACTACTAAGCCGAATGTCCTGAAATTTGTCAGATATGTTCGTTGAAAACGTTTTACATGCGTTCAAAGAAATTTGAGATATTATGTGTATTCCCTAACTAATGTAGAAGAGGTTAATGATGATGGGTACCCTAGATTTGGTATACACCTAATATAACCTCATTTTACTTGTTTTATTATTGTAGCAATATGTTGTAAAATATTTTTTCTCAATATTCCATTTTTAACACATAAACGTTCTCGCAGTCTTAAGTTGTCAAGTTATCTATAAAATAAATATTAATTCGTATCTTCTATTCTTTCTTTTGTATTAACTTTTTTAGGTCCCGAAGACGTTTTGAAATTTGTGGGAAATGAAAGCTCCATGGACCATTTCAAATTAGTCACCAGAGACGGTGATTCCTTATTAGTGGGTGCCAGGTAAGTTAAAAATATCCAATATTCTTATGCTGAGGTTTCTTATCTTGAGGTTTGATTGTATACAGAACCTATTGGAAGTGTTCTTGTGCGAACATTTATGTTAAATGTGTTTCACGCTAGCTTCGTGCACTTGAGGCTTTACGGTAAAATGTACAATAATCTATTAAGATAAATCCATTTAAGGGATTGTAGTATAAGGTACTATACTGCACTACATTATAATTGTATGCTAAGGAAGCCTAAGAGTTTTGAATATTGATTCTGTTATAATTATTTTTTCTTTCAGAATTCATAATAATCGTGTTAGTACTTTTAATTCTTTAAATACGAGTATACGTTGAGTGTGGCATGTGTTATATTGTGCTCGTTTTACAACTATTAAATAATAAATAGTACAAGTCACACATTGCTCCTTGAAGATCGTTCACATTACATTACCCAGTTTGTCAATTGGAGGCGTGATGTTAGGCCATTTCTAGCAGAACTTCTTTTAATGTACAACAAGTAAAAAGGCTATATTTGGCTAAGGCCAATAATTTAAAAAAAAAGGGTTATGTTTCATAATCCCATAATAGTTCCCTAATTTTCTCAATTAAATTAGAAAACTGTGAGCAAACAGTAAGAAATGTCTGCGAAAAATTTCAGCTTGCTATTTCAAAATTCAACGGACGGAGGTAGTTAGATCGATTCAGAAGCTAATCAAGAATATATATACTTTGTAAAGTCTTTGACGTCTCCCTCTGGGTGTTGCAAAGTATACCCAAATATACCCATTTTTTTTTAATCAATTCATATTAATTGATGGAAAACCAAACAACTGTTTACGCGCTAGAAAAGACTACGATTTCTGGATTGAATGAAGTGCGCGGCAATCCTAAGCGTGGAACAGCTGAAAAACCCCCGTCAAAAAGGTAACACGTACTTTTCAACATCTGAGTTTGAGTGAGTTTGAGTTTTTTGTTGTTTGTTGAGTGAATGAAAAGATTACACATTAAATTAAAAGGCCATTAAAATTGAAAGCAAACACATAAAAGTCATCGACGTATGCATCCATATAAACAGCAGGCGACTCACATGGCTGTCAATAGCACACATATGAAACGTCTGCATGTACACATATGACATCTTTACCGTAAGTCTACTCATTTTTTTATATTTTCGTCTTTTGCAAGTGTGTGACCTGTGTGTATACATGCTGACTCTTTTTATTTCTCTTCTTTTCTTATGTTTTACGTTTGGTTTGTTAATGTAAAAGAAACATGCGTTTTTTTTTTTTTTTTGCTCAAGTCCCTGTTATACAAATGAAAAGAAAATATTTTTTAACGAGCAGAAATGATCGACATTATAGCTCTCACAAAAACATCTGAAACCTGAAACTGTAATTAAATTATTTTATAGGAAAAATAATTGTTGCTTTGCATCGTAAACATAATACGATCCGTTACTTAAGTTTGTTTACATTAATCTTGGGTTTGTTATTATTTCAAAGTTTTGTTATTAAGCAAAACTGATTAGGAGAAATAGCGGACAATAAAATGTTTAGCGTTTGGACTGAACGAACAGAAGTTATGTTAACTGACGCTAACACAACAACGACCAAGACTTTTATATGTTTATTTAGTTTTATGTATAATTCTACACATACCATCCGTTGCGAAGGAAAGTGACAAAAATCCATTTTTAAAAACCACCGATTAAAATATTTTAACTTGTACCACTTTCACTCACAACGGCTTATATACAAATAGTTTATTATACCCAGTCCATACAAAGTGTATGTATGCGGGGTAAGCATCAAAATCTGTCTATGTGTTCGCCTGTTGTTCGAATGCTCACGGTCGTAAATTTTAAGACATTGAGCGTCAATTTTGCAAACATTTCTGGTGTCCGTATGTAGGTTTCAAAATAGCTTGAGTGCCACGCTTACAATTGACAAAAATCTCTCAGAGTAAAAAAAAAAAAAATTAAGTCACAAAGTTGAAATTCAGACAGGATCCTCATTTGAACAGCGTTGATGCAGACCTCGCCGCATTGTTATGTAAATATGAAGAAAAAAATAGAAAACACTTGTTAAAAAGCCATTAATCATATAAACACATGTGTGGGAATGTTTTATTTACATATCCAATTAAAAAAAGGCAACTAATAAAAAGCATTCATGTTTGCGTAAAATGGTTCTCAGCACGCACTCAAATATGCTTTGTAAGACAACAACAAAAGCAAAATATATAAATATGTAAAGTTGGCCTTCGTACAGTGTTCAGCTTGGCCATAGCGTCATATGTCATAAGCGTGTGATATACACGAAATCTGTTTTATATCAACGACCGTCGATTAGTGTTTTTCCTAAGAATAGATTAAAAAAAAATTTTACGATCTCGTCTACTCTACCATTCTCTAGTGAAACAAATGAAAATGTTTTAGTCGGTCACGCCCGACCATTCCATACATCATTTGACTCCTTGAAGTATGCTACAATTAGTTTAGTTGGATTTGTATACGCAAGGCACTGCCATATAAAAATCACTGTGAAATGTACGATCGGATCCAAATTTGTTAATTTAATTTAATCAATTGACTCTAGTTTTTAGTTTTTTAAGTTTTTCTAAAAAATTTTGAAAATTGCGAATTTTTGTTATATAAAGACCTATTTTATATAAGCACCTTACAACGGACATGGTTAAATTAGGTCAGATTTTGATTCTGAGCCGAACGTGGAAAAGTTGTGTGTGGCAGGAGTAACAAGCATCAGCACAAATTTAACAGCACTTGTGCTGTAGCGTATAAAAAGTCTTTTGTTTATATTTTTGTATGATTGTATTCCTACTAACACTTATTACTTTACATTTAGTATTGTGAACCGATTGTTGGTTAAGCCTGCAACTAAACAAACGCCTCTGCATGCAATTAATTGGAAAGAGATGCGCGAAAACATATAAATAGTTTAGTTACACAAAAAACAAAAACCTTCACAAAAGCAATCCAATATAAACAGAAAGAAACATACAATAGGAAAATGGTAAAAACACTGCAACGCACTGCATAGCATTGCGGTGCGAATTATCAACATGCGAAATTCTGACTTGTCGGTATTTAAGGGATTAATTCAAACGTATAAAAAATGCTGAGTGCGCATGAGGCTGGGTATTGAAACAAACGCAACTCCATGAATTGTTGATAAATATACGTCTATATCATATAATGTTCTTCCGCATCTTTCCCTCATCCTTCATTCATTTCATGAAAACATTTACATGATTCCAAAAACAACATTCGAAATTTTTGTGAATAAAAAAAGATTTTGTAAATGATATATCATTTTATGTAGATTTGGGTACGAGTACAGTTTACACGCGACGCTTGCCGCCTCATGAACGGCACATCAGGCTAAAACGGAAAGTGACCCAGGACATGAGATAGATAATAATAAGCATAGGCCCGATGGCTAAATCTACATAATATCCAAGATCTGAATACATATTCAAGTTGTCTATAAACATTTTAATATCTAAATAAAGTGAGAAAACTAAATTTTCATATAAACAGTGGGTGTGCCAGGTACATCTAATAACGTATGCATTGTGGTTCACCTTACAAGTCGAGTTTTATGCTTTATAAAGTTTTTTTTTTTTTTTTGGTACATCGATGTAAAGGATAATTATTAGTACATGTTTCGAATTCCAACTTTATAACTAAATTTTTGTTAATTGTGGACGTGGCTCATGATCGATTTCGCCCACTTTAAATAGCTATCTGCGTGTAAAAACTAGAAATGTCTGTACAAACTGTCAGCTTAGTATTGTACAAAATTTGCGACCGTGAAAGTGCACACGGTCGAACGTGTCTAAATCGACACAAATTTTGATGCTGAAGAAAAATATATAATATGTACTCTGCAGGGTCTTTGTCTTATCTTTCTGGGTGTTGCAGAGTATAGTAAATTCAGTATTCCCTCTTATCTTTCATAAAATTTTGTATTCCCCCATTTTCAGTACGAATAGTTCGACATGACTATTTGAAGCAGCAGAAAACTGAAAATTTTAGGTCAATCGGACAATTCTGCGGAGTTGAAGCAACATGAACAATTTAAAGTAGAATATAATGCAATAATAGTTGGAGTTCAATATTGTCATTCCGTTTACAACACCCGGACTCACAAAGTATATTTTCTTAAGCGGTATTAAAACGGATCTATTTGGCGATATTCGTGCATAAAGTTTGAAAATTTAATAGAAATGTTCCTCTGGCTCAAGTGATGTGTTGGAAAATGGACGGGATCGGGTAATATTTATGTCCAGAAAATTTACGAAAAACAATTTCCAGTATCAGTAGGGCTAAGGGCCATATATTGTTAGTATTACAAACATTGAAACTATGCCAAGTAAAACAAGTAGAGGGTGTGTTGTACCATTTTATAAAATATTCTATGGACGTACAGACAAATCTCAAATTACAGAAATTTAAAACTTCCACATGTCTCTAAGGTTTTCCTTATAACATATATTCCAATCTTTCTTTTGTTGGTCTCCATCTTTTTGCTTAAACTTGAAATGAACAGCTAAAGACAAGCGTTTGGTAAAGTATGATTTGTTTATTGATTCCCTGCCTAAATTAATCCTAGAGGGTTAACAGATAAGAGTAATTGTCCTTCGGTGATCAATCTAAGCACAGTTGTTTGTTTAATTGGCTTGGAGTAATCTGATTCTAAAGTCAGTGAAGGAAGTTCTTTAACTAATATGTAAATTGTATTTATTATCAGTAAGCACAAGTCATAGACGAAGAATTCGTGAAAAAATTTTATATATCTGCTCCAAAATTGGAACAATTTAAAAGTTCGTTGCTCCTTTTACAAAACCCACAAGGAGGCGTTACAGACCTCACAAAATATATATATTTTTCAATAAAAATCCAAGTCGATCCGGACAAGTCAGTCTGAATGTCTGCATATTGAAAAGGTCGCGATCGTATATTTTATGATATTGAGCTGAAATTTTGTACTTTCATTTCTTGTTTCTTCCCGCAGCTCGCTATGAATAATTGCGAATTTTCGCTAGCGAATAACTTCTTTCCCCACACTCGTAAATAATAAGGTATTGGGCCGAAGTTTTTCACGGACACTTGGAGTTGTTGCACACGGAACGCTCTATAAATTAGGCAAAAACGGTCAAAATCCACGCCCACAAAGGATACAAATTTAAATGTCTGCCACCCTGAATATATTTATAGGTGTACACTTTGTCCATTTTCTGGGCTTTGATTGAATTTAACAGTGCGGTTAGAATTTTATTTTCAAACTCTGATTATTTCCGATGAACTTTTTAAAGGTCCCAAGACACTCAATGTCAAAGTTAGATTCAATTTCATTGTTGAGGAGAGTATATGTAACAGTACTCATAAAATTCTTTTCGATTGTAACCCATACTAGATGAGGGAACTATTGAATGTTCTCATATATCTGTTTTTGTAACAGAAATTAATAACATATGTCCTTTACACTCGTAAGAGTGCATACGCATGCCACACTACTTACAGTAGATGCACATCTATACACATACACATAAGTAAAAGATAATGGAAAACAATAATCACGAAAAAGAGCATAACATGTAAAGTGTGTACATGTGTGGTTGTATTTGCCTCAAAGTTCGTTACAATATTTTGACAGAATATTTTTGTTTTGAGAACAATTGCTTCATATGGTGTAGTGATATATGTGTGTGGGCTTTGTTCTTGCACGTATATATGTACGTACACACATTGTCACAGATTGTGGCCAATAAAAGAGAAAAGAGAAATTTAGAATTCAGAATTGTTAGATTTTTTGTGTTTTCCTTCCTTTGTCACTATGTAAATTATACCTTCCAATATATGTTCTCTACATTTCTATTAACTATTGTACTTCAACCATAAATTCCTTATAACGTGTAACAGTTGCATGTAACATTGCAACGGCACGTATATCTTACATGTCTCTCTTCTCCGCATCTTCAATTGTGCAGCTCTACGTATGTATGCAGACACTGCGTGCAAATGCACTTACATGTTCAAATTTAAAATAATTCTTAGAGATTTGAAAGGGAATCACTTGTAATATAAATATAGAGAAGGAAAGAATGCTTTTGAAAACTCATCAGCGTGCAACTTCTTTAAGGCCAAACAAATATTTTGACTAAACAAATAGTTGTTGTCTTCCACATTTCACTTAAAGAGAAATTAGAGGTTCAGCAAAAATGAACATCAGCCTCGAAACAACACCTATTCCTTATCAAGTCTTTGTTATATGCCAAAGTCAAAGATATATAGAGCGTTGGGGGAAAGTAGGTGGACTGTGTTTTGCTCGGAAAATCTAAATTGAGTGCTAAATATACCAAAAACTGTGGCCAACATATTATGCATCTTAGATGCATGTTCTGAAATGAGAAAATTATTCTAAATCGATAGACGCATCAATGCTAGGGGGCAGGAGCTCAAATATCAGGGTGTCTGCAGTGAAAGTTTGGATGTAAGCAGACGTTTAATTGGTTTTAGTCAAACTTACCTTTAAGTTTACTTTTAAATTTAACGTGATTTGAAAAAGTCTATCAATTGGAACAGTTCCAGGCCAGCATCTTTGTCACACATCAGTTGCAGTTATTGTTACGACTGCGACAGTCGTTCAGTGACCTGCTTTCTGGTTATGTTTTCGCATTTGGACTTGTCATTCCCTGTGATTCTTTTCTTTTAATCTATATGCCTCAAATTATGAATTATGTTTCCAAACGGCTTTCGTTTCAACTCAAGTGATGGTCATGAGTACTGAGCCAAACAATTCATCTTCCTCTCCCAACTATTGATTAATGTTTTTGTGTTTCTCTTCTGTTCAATGTGTTCAAAGCTTTCAGCACAATAAAATTTTCAACGTTTGTTCATGCTGTTGCTTCTATAGAGTTTAAATGGTTTGTCATGTTTCTTAGCTTCGAAAGTTTGTCTGACTTGAACGTAAACTTTACTTGAACCTTTAGTTTGGTTCGTCCTTTAGGCATGTTGTGTCTGTTCATTGGTAATTTGTAAAATTTGTCAATCTCCAGCCAACTATCTGCTCTTGAAATTATGCCGGCCTGACCTTATAATATACGTAGAAGCAAACTTTGTTGTATATATAATCCCTTTAC
This sequence comes from Crataerina pallida, assembly GCA_949710015.1. Lineage (NCBI taxonomy): Eukaryota > Metazoa > Arthropoda > Insecta > Diptera > Hippoboscidae > Crataerina > Crataerina pallida. Next base: position 4,139,251 of record OX453289.1, on the reverse strand, counting down.
ATGTATGAGCTGAGCATTGGGCGCACACAATGTTCATAAACCTGTGAAAGAAAACTGTGTCTGTAGAAACAGTGGGACACTTTTGCCTTTTCGGATATATTTTTGTATAAAATATGCGTATTTTGGGCGTGGCATTAATATTTTCATTATTTCCATATTATATGGAGCAATAACATGACGGTGGTGGCTAATGATGGTATCCTAGATTGGGCACGCGCCTAATGCAGCCAATTTTTTTATTTGTTTGTGGTTTCTAGAATAAATGAATCAATCAATCCCTCATCAAATATAATAATTAAGACCAAGGCATACGACTATACGTGTAGAAATTTTACCAATTTATAATGAAATAAAAACGCGTACTATTCTGTTCAAATGAGTCAAACAGTTCTAGTCGACCCCCATCACAGTCACCTTTTTTTTAATGGTTACGATATTTGAATTTTCTGTGCAAAGAGTAAACAACGAAATGAGAGAAACAGTTATCGTGGCAACAATAATAACCATGAAATTAAGGGAATTTACAAATGGCGTAAAAATGTAAATCATTGCCAAGCCAGACCGGGACAACTGACCCGCCTGATAATCTGAAAACCGCAAAATAGAACAACAACAAAAATAACAAGAGCCCAACAAATAATGACCACATTTGAACAACTTCAAAAGCATAAGGATTGTAATGGTTAAAACGTTAGACCAAAACTAGTCGATTAAAGCGTGCATATGTTAGGTGAATAAAATGTAATGAAATTTATAGGTAGTGGGCCAGCTTATGATATGTACAATATTTCAGGGTTGCCGGTGGTGGCAATGATTGGGGGCTATTAAAGTTAAACAATCCTTTTGTACGTGTGCGTCTGTCATCGCAATAGAACGCATACCTACCCCATGGAATATTTACAGTATTTTACCGTATACCCTGTACCGTTTGTAGTTTTATTCTGTTGGTTTTTGTCATGTTTACTTACGACTTAACAATTATACCTCACGCCTCATGCACCTACATACATACATACAATGCGGCGCAATGAATGTGTTTTTGTAGATTACTGATGAGCGAAAGTGGTTTAACATCTTTTACCAAATAAAGAAAATTTTACAACTTTCATGTAAAATGGGGAGTATACTATGTTTGCTATTCCGTATGCAACATCTAGAAGAGAGTTTTAAAAGATCACATAAGGTTTATGTATTCATGCTTCAACCTTGAATGTCTGTCAGATCATTCCGTGTATGTGTGTCTGTTGAAGAAACGCTCATAAGCGCAAAAATTTAAAACTGATAAAACGGATAAATAGCCAGTTCGAAATTCGGTAAATACGCGTATTTATAATAAGCCCTTTTATCAATAAGAAGGATCGTGTAACAGACACGTCCACAGTTTACATTAAACTCTCTTAAACTTGTCTTATAGAAAATGTGTGTTGTTGAATAGATCTGCCACAAATGCGTACTCGTATAAAAATAACCCATATTTGTGCTACCATGACAATGTCACAAATGGACACACGCAGAGACATTTTTTAGTATTACAAACGTCTTACAGTCCTATATTATTGTGTCGTAGGTATGGGTTTTTTTGCGTCGCATAATGGATGAAATAAACACACTTAGCGTCTGCGTAATTAACATAATATTAAATTTTGCTCCTTCTCAATTGTCTCACACCAAACCCTGGCGATGGGAGAATAATAAAAAAAAAAAAAAATGAAAAATGTTAGTGATAGAGGCACTTAATGGGATTTGGAGTGTTATGCCGCGGCCTCATTTGCCCACCGCGTTCATTGTGTACATGAAAAATGGCAGTTTTATCCAATTGTGCTACATTTACATACATGTGCGGATGGGTATTAAAAAGTGTGGTGGTTGAAACGTATTCCTTACGTTGACTATCATTTCAATTTATGCGTAGTTGCGTACTTTTCATTTTCAGTACAAACATGATAAAGGCTAAGCAAATAGCTATTGGGAAAAGCGGCAAGATTTGTATGCAAATTGTTGCCTTTCTGGTTTTTTTATTTAAACATTGAACAAGTAAACGTGGCTTGTCAACTTGAGTTCAGCAGTTCAGTTTAGCGCAATGTATGCCGAAGGTGTTCATTCCACTTATCTTACGTCTCTGCCAGTTAAATTATGCGAACATTGAGACTGACATCCTTTATGTAACGAATTGAGTTGATGCGTGTATCCTCCATTCTATTAAAGTCTTATTCGAACTCAGCGACAACGCACCACTTGTATTGTGCTCCACCTGAATGCAAAAATATTTCACGTGTACTCAATTAATTAAATTATAAGTAAAGCAAATAAACGCCCCTCACTTTAGTTTATCAAATCGGTCATACATGTATGTTGAAGGAAATATCAAAATATTATGTACGTGTCTTTGTCAACCTTCAGTAATATGTATTTGCAAGCACTCAACTATAAACTTTAAACAATTTTTTTTTTATTTTCGTCCCTTTTTTTTCAGAAATATTGTGTTCAACCTCAGTATACACGATTTAATGGAACAGCAGCGTTTGGTGTGGCATTCACCAGAAGACGATCAAAAAATGTGTGTCGTGAAAGGAAAAGACGAGGTATTGTAATTATGTTGTTGCTAACATTGAAGGGAACATTTAAAATCAAACAAAACAAAACATGTAAAAAGTAGTAAAATTTTGGATGCCATTCACATTCATGTATATAAAGTGTGGGCGTTACGTGTATAATAAACAAGTGTACACAATATGTATGTGTGTATATATAGGCATTGTATAAATAAACAAGTGCCATAAAGAACGCCTTCGTACCTGTATTTCTGTGATGGGAGAGATTTTTGTCAATTGTGCTTTACCTGCATACAGTTCGTTTACTTCAAATTTCAGACAAATACGTTTTTTTTTTTTTTTTTTTTGCGATTGGGAGCGTTTAGCCATGCTGCAGAGAAGGGTGGGGGGATGATTTTATAACAAAATGCGATATTTGCGTTTAAGAAAAAACATACACATACACATGTAATATACCATTCTATAGAGGAGGTTATAACAAAACAAGTAAAAAAGGAATATATTGAGCGCACCCACCTTCATTACCCACTTGCAAAAAAGAGCACCATGTAGGGAAAGCACCCCTCAAATGTACTTGAATAAACAATTATAGAAAATAGAATTTTATTCCCAGTAGTAGAGGATTCTTACCCAATCACTTTAAAAAAATTCAATTTTTCACTTTTATATACATTTTATTATACCCTTCACCACCCTGTGGTAAACGGTATACTAAGTTTGTGCGGATGTTTGTAATTCCTAAACGGCAAATGCCACACCCACCTTCAATTACGTAAAGTTAATTGACTTCATAAATGGCTGTGCCCAGTTTGGTCTCGATCAAACTATTATTAGAACCCCTTACCATATGATAATATTTCACTAAGAGCCAATTGTGGAGTTACACTATTTAGCGTAGAGTATTAAATGGTCGGGTTTGACCAAACTTAAACGCTTTCACTTATTTTTATATAATTATGGTTGTTTTTTTCAACCGATTTGATCCATTTTCAATACCAATCTTCATGCGAGATTTACCAATATTTCTGACAACTTAAAATCGATATCTTTCAATTTCTCTCAAAGCGATTAAATCTAAAGAAAGAGTAGGTAATATCAACAAACTAGAAAAATAGAAAAACCAACTAAAAACCAGCGAAGTCCGTCCGCTCGAGCAATATACCTCGTCCTAAAAGTAGTGTCACTTAATAAATTAAGCTAAGATGATCTGCACCCACATCCTGTTAGATGTTAGATACTTATTGTAAATTTCTCCTATATTGAAATATTCAATAATTACAGATAATCGTGTAAAAAGTGTCAATCATTAATATTAGGATTTTATACATTATTTTGATACATGTAGATTAATGCAATAAAAAAATGAAAATAAAAAATATCATGTTCTAAAATACAACACAATAAACCATACAGCACATGTTTGAATTTTGCTATAATTTGTACATTACAACTACAACTTGAATCTACTGTAATTTGACACATTCAAAATGGAAGAACAAAAGAAAGGAAAGGAAAGGACGTTATGGGCATTAGTGACTGCTGGTGCTTGTGCACGAAAAGTATTTCAACTAAAATGAAAGAGATATATTAGGCGTATACCAAATCTAGGTGACCCATCATTAATAACCTTTTCCAAATAAATTACATTACTGCTTCAAATAATAAGGAAATAAAATCCGAAATTTAGGTGGACGTGGTTTATTTGAAATTTCTAAATATATAAAAAAGGGTTCGCCAATATTCCGATAAACTTTCATTTGTACGTTTTGTAAAATTGTGAAGGCGTCCACTAACCAATTTAGCACATTTTTAAAAAAGAATGATTTTTTTTATTAAATTTCCGTTCGGCAGGTCCTATGGTTCAGAAGTAATAAAAAAGTAACTTTCATATAAAATTTAAAGCATTCAGAAGACAATTTATATATAAAGGATACTTACCAATATGAATACATCTGATAAGTTTCGGAAATGCGGTTTAATAGTTCAGAATTAATGTGAATTTTTTGAAAAGAATGCAAATTTGGACAAAAGCTAACATGCAAGTAAACGTTCGTATTTTTCATATTATTACGTATAACGTGTGTTCTGAATGGCTGGTTCAATTTTTATTATTCATGTACCGTTAGAATGTGCAAATAAAAAGCAAATTTAGCATTTCTTTGAAATCGGAATTTATTATACTCGAATCGAAACATATAACTCAACTTAGCACGTTAAATTTTTTTTAAGGTTCTGGATCGATTATGTACCTTTTTAGAAGCATACTTTATTTTTAAAAATTGCCAACTGTGAGAGTATTGAAAGTGTTGAAATGGGTGCAAGAAAAACTTCAATTGCGTGCACAAAAATGTGTACAAATTCACACGGATACACTGTGTAATTTTCTATTGCTGCTTATCAAGAATATGTATAGTTTTGGGAGTGTAGCTTGCCCCCTTCTGGTACTTCCACACACGTTTTAACAAAAACAATATACCAACATATCATTATGATGATGACGGGTATGAAAATATTGTTTGTATTTTTAACTTGTTGACCCAAATAAAGAAACTTGAACGGGAGACAATAGTGGCAACTAAGTGAGTAAACCTTTTATAAAAACACAAAAAAACAACACTTACATCTCTTGAAAGACTAAATACCGTAAACAAATATTAAATTCATAATGAGAATGTGCTTAAATTTAGCAAAACAGATGAATCTGCTTTTATATCCTCCACATAAGTTTATGATTGCGTGCGCAGCACCGAAAAGAAGATGTTAAAGACTCTATAAAGCGTATATTTTCTTGAATTGCATTAAAATCTGAATCGATCTAGAATTGTCTGTTGTTGACATCCTCAGGATTGTAAGCTTTGAAATATTGATCGGAAATTGAATACAAATATGTCTTGTTCCTATGCCTGGGTTTCTATTTGAATTTGGCGAAATTGTTCAAGTGTCACGCCCACAATCGATAAAAATATCTCAGTCACAAAAATAACCTAAATTGCTTAAACATAGGTATGATTAGGGCTTTCATTGCTTTGCCACAATTTATAATCGCTTGCAGGAGCGGACTTGTAAGTTGACACAAAATACATATCTAGGGCGTAATTAGTATTCTACCATGCCCGCCATTTTTTTTAATAGACTTGGAGGGTATTTAATATTTTTCTTTTTTTGTTCCTGCTCATAAAAAGTTGTTTGCCAGTAATGGCATAAGTGTGCAACAACAAGGGATAGATGAAGCACTTGTACCTGTGCCCTGCGCATTTTTTTAACTTAATTTTCATTTTGCTTTTATATTATACTTGTACTCTTCTTATGCATAGAATAGTATTACGGCAGAAAAATTCAATTTCGCTTAAGACATATTCTCTATAGCGACACATATAGTGGAAACTACAAATGAATAAAAAAATTGTCTACAATTATATGTAAGAGAGAGAGAGAGAGCATATACAGATATTATTAATGCTTCTGTTACGCTATTAACTTCGGATGGTCTAGGGTGGGGAAGTCGGATTTTTCACGGATATCTTTCCAAAAATATTTATAACAAAAATTTAATTTTAATTAATTTTTAATTTGTATTTTCCAAATATATAGAAAGACTTCGGCAAAATTTTATTTTTATACCCTCCTCCGTCTTAGTGATGACATTTGTGTGTCTGTCGATTGGTTGCATTCTCAGAAGCGTAAATTTTGAGACATTTTGTTAAGGACTTTTAGTTTTTGAATGCAGATCATATTATTTAAAATGGGCCAGGAGCTATGCCAATGAACAAAAACGTATTTATCTGCTATAAAAATTTATCAATTAAGTTGAAATTTATAATTATCGTATCCATGAATGTGCCGACAATGGACGCGATCGAATTACATACACTTCAGCATAAAACTAGACTTGCAAGCTGATACTTAATACATGCACTATTAGAAGGCGTAACCATATAACTGCCACGTCCACCATGTGCAAGTTGATGCTAAATTTAGTTTTATTACGTGTTTTTTCTTATTTTTGGTTTTACTGGTGAAACCAGACCTATCAACGAAAGTGCCGATAATGCATGTCGATGGTTATTTTTAGGAGTAAAATAATGAAACCACCGCCATAGATAATCGGAAGATATGTCAAGTGATTATGTAGATTATGTAGCAGACTATGGTATAATATCAGTTTAGTTTTACATCTCAGATGGCGCTTGTCGCATTACATACCTTAGATTGTCATGCATAGGTATGAATGTTTCATTTTAAATTTTGAGTGAATTATACTTCTTTGTATCGGTTTCAGTGACGATCTCGTTATTTATGTGTAGCGGTTACAAGTCCCACTGGTTATATATAAATGTGGAGGTTATCAAAGTTTGGCTAAATAAAATCAGAGTTTTTTCTTGTTAAATTTATAGTTTTTTTGAATAAATTGTTTAATTAATGTTCGTTATTACTTTATTTTAGGAGGCGTGCCAGAACTACATACGCATTATGGTGGTAACATCACCGGGTCGTTTGTTTGTCTGCGGCACGAATTCATTTCGTCCTATGTGCAATACTTACGTAATTAACGATAACAACTACACCCTGGAGGCAACTAAAAATGGACAAGCCGTCTGTCCATATGATCCGCGACACAATTCAACGTCAGTTTTTGCTGGTGAGTCTCCATTCATTCGTTTTTGTATTTTGTTTCTTTACTTCTATTGTTCGTGCAATTATACCCGATACAACTTGTGGCAAAGGGTATATTAAGTTTGTGTGAATGTTTATAACTCTTAAATGGCAAATGCCACACCCCTCTTCAAATATACCTATCGATGCTAAATCAATTTAACCACGTCCGTCTGTCTATACATGTAAATTTGTAAGGAAGTTACAGATTGTGTTTTTTTAAAATATTGTTATGAAATTTGATGCAAAGGGGGACCTCATCGAAAGTGGACCGTATTGGATCATTTTTAGGACCCTTGCCCACCTAAGGTCCTATTATAAAGGAAGTCTTTATATAGCAAAAAAAATGCAATACTTAACATTTTTTGACAAAATTTGAAGAATAGTTAATTAGCTAAATAATCCGTCCATTTTTAGAACCACTTTCCAGATAACGAAGAGAAATATATGGCAATATTTCACTTAACCAAAAATAAACGAATTTGCAGGATATTGAATAGTCGAACTTGATCGACTATAATATTTTCAGTTGTTTTCATATAAAGTTTTGCATTTGTTTGGTAAACAGAGCAGAGCGCACAGTGCACATATAGGAAAACATTTATTTTATCACCATTTCTGCATTGTGCTCTATTTGGTATTTGTTGCAGTTTTATTTTATTTACCCCGAAATGATGACATAAATTTTTTAATATCAACAATAATTTGAGAAAAAGAATAATAATAACAATGCAGAAAATGCAAATATCCCTACGTACGTATATATATTGTCGCTCTCCTACCATCTAACAACCAACTTACACATCCACCTGCATGTGTAACTATGTATACATAAAACATATAAATAACACGTTACATATACTGATCCGATATACAAACATATCAAACATATATATACACACACATTGTTATTGTATATGTGTGTGTATGTGTATGTGTTACGTACGTAGAATATTAAAGTTGATAGGAAGTGACGATGGTGATGGAATTTATCAGCCTTGAAGCGGTGATATATTTGTGTATAGGATTCCGTGTTGGCAACAAAAAAACAAAAAAAAAAAAAGAAACAAAAAACGTTAAATGACAAAACATTGGTAAAAAATTTACAGCTGAAAATTCATTTGACACAATAATGGACAAATAAGGCGGGAGAGTATAAGTGGAATCCTTTACATACACGCAATTGTTGTTTTATTACATAGCATAGCGTATGTTTTCCATTCTCTTTGTTTAGCAGCTATTGTTTATTCGTTGACATTATTGGTAGCATAGCTAACTATCATAAACGGTATTACGGTTTTAGGGAAAAGTTTTAAATCATTGAGAAAAAAACAAATGAAAACATTCTAGTCGGTTATACCAATCATTCAAAACCCTGCACAACTTTGTTCAACAAATTATGACACAAGTTCGTCCATCCGTCTGTATGATTGTATTTCTTTTTATTGCCTGTCCATGTAAATTTGTGTTCACGCCACAAGGGCCGTTTCATGAAATTTGGTCTAAACGCGATTGCAATGTTTAAAATCCTGCCGCTACAATAGGTTGTTATTCATTGTAAAAAAATTATGACGGGAGAGCCACACCTCCAAAAAAATATATGTATTCTTGATCAGCATTAATAAAAAAGTCGATTTAGCCCATCTGTCCGTCCGTATGTCCGGGTGAATTTGTAAACATTTTTCGAAAGCAAAAAAAAAGAAGAAATAAACAATAAGTGACTCTTGATATAAAAGAGGGGGAAATTGAAAATAAACAAAACTTTTAAGGAAATTGAAATTAAAAACAAAATCTTGAGGAGTGCACTAAAATAAAATACGAAAACATGAAAAAGGGAATTCAAATTATAAAGACACGTTCGGAAAAGTTAAGCAAATATAGCAAAAACATCTAAAGAAGAAGACTTAAGCAAGAAGATACTTTACAGAGATATATTAAAAAGCAAAAATACAATAAAGGGCGTTGCTTTCTTTAAGCAACTGAAAAAAAGTCTTTTTAAATAAAAAAAAAAAAAAGAAGAAAAGTACTTCAATTAAAAGGAAAGGATAAGTGTACATGAAAGAAAATTCATACAATTTGAAGAAATAATGAAAGGGATACTCTGACAACAATTTCTAAGTGAAACTTTCAATTCAGATGACCACACGACCAGGCCTAAGGGTAGAATGATAAGAACATTATTATCAACATTAATAACAACACTAACAACAGTATCATCCGTCACCCTAAAAACAATAGTATATACGTGTGTATATACGTCGCTGTAGTAATATAAAAAAATAGACAAAAAGTTGAGTTGATTTTTTATAGAACTAAAAAGAAAGACGAATAAAAATAATGAAAAATCTTGCTTTGAAGTGAATAAGAAATGTTTAGAAAAATATAACCAAACTAACAAATAATTTTTCTTAGTAGCAAGTAACCGTAGATTAAGAAATATATGAAAATCAATTTATATAAAAAGCAAAGAAGCCCCCGCTGACAAATATTATCAAGCAAGAAAACTACATTTAGTTTAGGCCAAATCTTAAACACCCTTTACATTCACAATGGTAGACGTGGCAAACAAATATATATATACGAGTATATAGCGCCTTCTAATACTATTACGTATCAGCTTGCTAGTCCAGTTTTATGTTGAGTATGGATTTTTGTAAATTGACGACATGTCCGCTATCCGAACGTACCCATTTTTAACACATCGATGAAAAATATAACTATAAATATGTGTACTAAATTTAAAGTTCATAGGTTAATTTTTGTGGCAGATATATAGATTTTTGTTGATTATGGGCGTGGCTCTTGATCGATTTTGCCTATTTTAAATAGCGATCTGCGTGCAAAAACTAAAAGTATGTGTACAAAATTTCAGCTAAATATCTCAAAACTTACGTCCGTGAGAATGTCAACAAGAGATGGACGTATGGACACACGGACATATTAAGATCGACTCAGTTCTTGATGCTAATCAAGAATATATATAAACTTTGTAGGGTTTCTTTACCTTTGTTCTAGGTATTGTAAATGGATGGCTTCTACATAAAAAAAAATTTACAAATTTATATTAATTATGTCTGGAACAAATTTGTAAAAATAGATGTGGTCGGTTAATGTACAAGTGTGCAGTGGTTATAAAATCAACTTGTGTTCACGTACAAAATAAATAAATGAAAATGTATAAAATTAGCTCGTATGGGCGTGTCTGCCTACGATGTATTTATTGCGAATTATATGAGTGAAAAATTGTTTGAATAAGAAATTTGCCATACGCCTAAAACAGCTTTTTTTGTTTGTTATTAAAATTGTTTAATTGTACTGTTCTGCAAGACATTTTCCTTCGAATTACTTGTGACTTATATAACCGCACAATTCGGTATTATATCGCCGGGCTTGGCGGAATTGTTGTTACGTGACTTTCTATTTGAGTAAGAGATAGTGATTGTTGATGTAAATCAACACGAAAACAAAACGAATGACAAGTCGTAATCCATACTTCGGGATTCCAACACAACATGGTTACAACAAACTTAAAATAACTCGTGTTGTGTAAGGGTAACGATTCCAAAGACCACATATGTGTACTACAGGCACATGTGGAAAAAAGAATGCTCCCAAATGTGTAAAATATTTCGCCTGTGTTGTCCAAGAATTTGTGCGTCCAACTTCGTTCTCTACTTCTACCAAATATAATATAATTTTAAAGAAACATTTCCGTTATTACGTGAGAGAAGAAAAAATGTGCATATATTGGGCAAGTGTGTGAATGCCAACTAAGTAAATAAAATTTTTCGTGTAATAAATGAAATTGATCCCGCACACACACACAAATATTGGATTGATACATAATTTACAATGTGCGTTCCTTTTTGCTTTCGAAGTGTGCACATCCTGCTATGAATGCATAAAAATGCATATTTTTTAATAAACTTTTATTGCGAAACTACTACTCCAACTAGCAACATTAGCCACTTACAACACATGATAGGAAAAAGGCACACACGGCACTCTCAGCATCAATAACACCAACAGCAGCAACGTTGGCATGAAACACATACCCCCGTAAATGGCTGCTAGATAACTGACATTATAAATAGTTGAACTGCAGATGTATGCAGTGTGCACACACACACACATTTTATATTTATTTGGGTCAAAGCAATACAAACACATTCCGTACAATAAAGTGGTGTACGGACCACATTTTCGTATTTGTATTTTCATATTGTACATTTTTTTTTAAAGAATACGAGGGCATGCATGAATGCATGCACAGTCATGCTTGTCCAAATGTTCACTAATACAAATGTAGGTACATTTGTGTACAGTTCATATTTTTATATTCGTTTCATTTCCATTTCTTGTTGTTTTATTATAACCACCAACAAACGGTTATGGGTGTATATTGGTTTTGGTTAAACGTTTGTAAGTACGTGAGGGGAGCTAGCCACACCCCCAAAAGTATATACATTCTTGATCAGCACCAAAAGCTGAGTCGATTTATGTTTGACTTTTTCAAAGTGATTGGATAAGAATTCTCGACATGTACGTCCGTGTTTCACTTTCACGGTCGTAAAATTTAATATATTGAACTGAAATTTTGTACAAATACTACTAGACAGACACGTCCACAATTAACAAAACACCGTATTGGGTGTAAAACTCGACTAACAAGCTTATACCTAATACATAAACAATTAGAGGGCCTGTCACGCCCACTATTTGTAAATAGATGTGGAGGATATTTAAGATTTCGTCTAAACCAAATTAAAGATTATACCCCCTAGATTTGGCATACGCCTAATATATCTCTTTTATTTGTTTTTTCATTATCGCTATTTTGTTTTTGCTCTTTGGGAACGTTTGGCAAAAGTTAACGATGACACGTTTTCATTTAACGTTAGTGGAAAACGTAAACATGTTAACAATTGGCTTAAAAAAAAATAAAACACAAAAAAATTGTAACAGTGGAAAACTACAAATTGTTTTAACTATTCAACTAGCCAATGGTGCAGCCATGAAACGAGGGATACATTTTGATATATAGTACATATGTAGGCATTCAATATTTTTTTTTTTGCAAAATGTGACAGATTTTTAATTTTCTTTTTTAATGCCTCTTAAGGATCGTAAAGTAACATCTTTAGAGACAACATTTTGCGACAAAGAACGCCTGCGTGATTAATTTGATGTCTTCGTTAATATTGTCACCCAGGTACCCAGATATATAGAAACTATTTGCACAAAACTTCAGGTCTACAGGTCTAATGGTTCAGTAGTAATATGAAATTAAGTTTCATGCAGAATTTAAGCACCTAGTAAAGGATACTAATATGTACAGATCTGATGATTGTTAGGACATTTGGCATAGTGGCAAGTAGTACTACAAACAAAGTTGTTGCACTTCAGCTTGATATCTCATAATTTGTGACCGAAAAAGTGCTGAAAGCCACCGGTGCAAGATTTAAAACGCCATTGCGGGCGAGTCCTTGTCGCAATTTTGCCCCATTGCAATAGGACACCGTACAAAACCGTATATTATTTTTGTGATGTGTATAAAAATCCTCTTACCTGGTTGAGGGGAAAGTTAAGGATTTCGTGTTTACTTGTAATGTCTTCGTTACCTTCTTGCACAATTTGTATATGCCAGAAAATCGACTGCTGCCCTACATACGTATACATTTTATATATATTTCATGTTGTGAACACTTGTACACATCCTTGCTTATGTTCCGTTCTTTAAAATGCATTTCTTTACTTAAGGTAGGCGACATCACGCTACGTCGCACTACCCCAATACAATGTATTGTACATTTCTTTGCAGCATAACATACATAAGCAGGCACAGTTTGACTTGTCGCGTTGTTTTTGATCTTGTTATGGTTGCTCAGCATCGTTGTCCTTGTTATTATTGCTGTTGCACTTATAACCTCCATTTCATTGTACATTTCCTGTGCCTTGCTACTGTTGCTGTTGCTGTTGCTGTTTAATGCATTATTGAGTCCAACACAATGAATACCTTTCCTTTTGTTTTATGTTGCGCAGCCCCCCTTTATACGATTGTTTTTTTTTTTTTTTTTTGTGTAAACATGTAACATTTATGCATTCTGATCTGAGCTGTAAATCACAACATTTGATGTATGTACGTGTATAGTTGGCCTGACGCTTCTGCCACTTTCCTCCCCTGTATCCTTCTTTACGAAGAATGTACAACAATAAAATATGTACATGTGTGCGCGTATGTGTATGTCCTTCGCCATTAAGTGCATGCACTTGTAACTCATAAATTGCAATTGTTGTCATTTTTATACTCTGCACCACTTGTGGCAGAGAGTATATTAAGTTTGTGCTGATGATGTATGCCACACCCACTTTCAGAACCATTCAATTCAGAATTAAAATGTGAATTAATTAACCACGTCCGTTTGTTTATCTGACCGTCTGTCTGTCCTTGTAATTTTGAGCGCCAGCTACGGGTTGCATTTTTTTAAACATTTCAATGAAATTTGGTACACGATGGTGTATTGGGCTAAAGACGAGCCCCATTGGAACTTGCCTGAATCGCACTATTCCCCATATAAAGTCCTTAATATTTTTTGACAAAATTTGGTAACCAATAGTTAATTGGTGCAGCCAATTATTAACCAATTTAGACTGGATCGGACCATTTTTGGAACCAATTTCAATATAATGATATTTCACAAAGCGACATGTAGACATAGTTGACAAATGTAGGATATTAAACGGTCGGGCTTGACCCACTATAACGTTTTCACTTGTTAGTGCTGCCATAACAGAATATACTAGAATTGATTATAAGTGCGTAGAGACGCGCAGTAGGGAACATGTATGCATGCATACATTTAAATGCATGCATCCTGATCAATACAGTCGCTTATAGTTTCTTATTCTAGGTTACTGGGATCAGAAGTTAACGTAAAATATATGTTCTTTTGATATTTATCTTTAAAACAAAATTTATTAACCAGAATTTACTGCTGGAATATAAATTTAATGTGTCGTGTTAGACAAAAATTTATCACAAATAAACCTAAACAAAAATAAGTAAGAAAACTAAATTTAACTTGGATGAAATTTGAAATATATACAAACAGTAAGCGTGGCAGGTTCATAATTACGCCCTCTAATAGTGTATATATTACGTATTATCTTGCAAGTCGACTTTCACGCTGAATAAAGTTTTTTTAATTGTGGGCGAGACTGTTATTCGACCAGATCCATTTTTGCCACACCGATGGATGGGATAACTATAGATATGTATACCAAAGATTTTTGTCGATTATGGGCGTGGATTTAGGGATGCAAAAACTAAAAGTGCTTGAACAAAATTTCACCTCAATTTCTCAAAATTTATGCTCATACATGTCTAAATCGATTCAGTTTTTGATATATATACTTTGTAAAGTCTCTGACTTCTCCTATATCGAAGGTATAACAAGACATTTGATTTGGTCAAATATTGCATGGATCGATGCATCAAAGCTCTTAAGAATTATATGTGTCAGTTCATACTCTGTACTATTGACAAAGTGATATAAACCTCCAATCTTGTAGTGATGAGTGTAATTTTCGACTTAATATAGGGTATCTTCATAATTCTTATAATTAGTGCACAAAAAAATAATGATATAGTACGAATCATGACGAGAGCAGAGTAGAGGGAGGAGTAAAAAGTACAACGCCTTGATATAGTGCAGTCTTATGTCAAGCTTCTTTGTCGCATGATGATGTTTAATCACTGCAATTAATACTAAAACAAACTAGAAATTAATTAGTGGGGGTATGACTAGTTCACATTGTAAACATACGGGTACACAAGTAGGAGAGGCGTGCATTGTGCAATAGTGATAGCGATAAAGTGTAAGTGAATACAATGATAATGCATAATTAGAAATATAGGGGGAGCTGGTGTCTCACTCAAAGTGATTTATGCTACAAAAAAGTACACGGGCGTCCCAAGAATGACGTGCCCGCCCATATACGTTATGCGGTTATAGATAAAAAATAACACAGTTTGCACCATCTTACCGAATCTTTTATCTTTGATTTTACTACCTTTCTCCCTCGTATAACATTTTCTATAGAGTAATAACACGGAATACGAAAATGACCTTCGTTTTGTTGGATCACATCACATTGCTGTGCTATGAACGTTTGTAATTCAAAACTATACAAGATGGAAAAAATAATAATCCCGGATTTAGAATCAGGACATGAATATGCTAAAGACAAGACTACCTTGGACAGTTTTTGAAATCATCATCATTAATGACCGAATACAATCTATTTAGGTCTGCCCATCTTCTTCAGTTTTCTACACCAAATACTTGCAAGGCAACAAACTTTTGATTTCTCTACCGGAGTTTTGGTTGTCCTTTTGTTCGACGTTTATCAGGTTTCCGCTGTAACACCAAAGAGGTCGTAGCGCTGAATTTTTTGTGAGGAACTACATCAATAACGGCGTAAAGCTCAATTTGCTCATGTTTCATTCTGAGGCAGAACTCATCGACCTTGCAGAGAACTTTTCTGTCTAAAAAACCTAGTAGAGCCTCATTTTTTTGGGTTGGCATTCATGCTTCAGCGCCGTAAAGAAGTATGGGTATGATAAGAGTTTTATAGAGTGTAAGCTTTATCGACTTTAAGGGCCTTGCTGTTAAATTGCTTACTTATGCCATAGTAGCACCTGACATTATTGGGGATATTTATGGCTTTACCTAGGTAGACGTATCGATTACATTATGCAAGAGATTGGAAGCGCCGTGAGCCCCTGCATGTTTATACTATACGCTTCGTTTTGTCCTCGGTCACCTCTGATCCATCCTTACCGATTCCCTCTGGATACTTGCACATGCTCACGTAACAATCTATCGCTTTATGGCCAATAATGTCATTGTCACGGTGTAACTGAGAATCATGACATTTTTGTTAAAAATTGTGCCATTAATACAATTTCTTCTCCATTACATCTTATCTTGAAGAAGGTACAAGAAACGTTGTTATCCTGTCTGAGACCTCGTATGGCTTCATTCCTACTTTTACCTCTGACACCTTGTCCTACACACGTGTACTTATGTACACATGTACTTATTAAAGCAAAATCAGATTTTAGAAACATTTTGCTACGACTTAAGTAAACATTTTATTCTCAACTTTTCATTTCTAAGTTTATTATACTTTGATAAGCCCTACATATATATTTATATTTACATATATATGTGGTGTGTTTTACAAGTATAATCTCTCGCTACACACATTACTACACAGAGTTGCAGGATTTCCGTCGTTTAGTTTTGTTATTCCAGGTTTTTTCTGCCAGCAACACCAAGAAGAACAAAATTCAGTACTCTACTCGAACATGGCACAGTCATGAAAGAATATGAAATACAAATATGAAAGGAATGAGTTTACTGTTGTGATAGACAGCTGACGTAATTTATGATATATACGAACAAATCCCTTAAACGTTTTAATGTATTGATAATCTCTGCTTTTACCTACATTCCCGTTAAGGTGTATTACATCTATTTTGTCTGATAATTTCTATCTTTGGAAAATTGTACATCAGCAGACGCTCCTGTATTTGTGTTTAAGATTAAAAGTTGGCTCATAAATCATTAATACAAACAAGTGAAAATGTTGTAGACTCGGTCATAACCACTTAATACCCTGCACCACTTAGTTCCACAAATTATGCTACAATTACTTTGTTTGTGTCAGTAAACGCGAGCCATTGCCATAAAAGTCATATCGTGAAATATCATTATATGAAAATGGGTTGTAATAGTATTCCAATCGTGTCCAAATTTGTTAAGACTAATTATTAACATAGTTAACCATTCTTCACCAAATTTATTCAGAAAATATTAAGAATTACATAGATTTATATTGATTGTGGGCGTGGTACTTGACTGATTTTACCCACTTTAAATAGCGATACAAATACTAAAAGTATCTGTACAACAATTCAGCTCAATATGTCGAAATTTACGACCATGAGAATGTTAACAAGAGATGGACATACGGACACACGGACATAGATGTCTAAAAACATAAAGTATTTTAATCACATATATATCATCGAATTCCTTGGATCGGCGTTTTGAAGAAATCGAGAAGAGCTTTCAACTTATTAACAACAGAGAGGATAAATATATTTAAATCCATTTAGTGTCCAAAAGAGCTCCGAAATCATTAAAGAATGAAACAAATTCCATCTTGTGATAATAATCGAAGGACAGAGGGTCGGACCTTGAATATAAATATTCTTTCAGGTGTCCAAGTTCAATGTCATATCATATATTTTACACCACCTAAATAATTCAGAGAGATCGGCTTGTAACAACATACAATGAGTGAATGATTCAAATGATGGACACATTCTGATGTCATCAGCAAACATTAGAATATTAGAATTTTGCACAAAAGAAGGTCATTAATAAACTATTTGGTGAACCAATTGGGACACACCAGAAGTAACTTTTATTACGCCCAGACAATTAGGATTTAAACCACTCAATTAAATGAAAAGGAAAACCGAGAAGAGAGAAGAGAATGAGGTACTCTATGAAAGGCCTTTGAGGAATCCGTGTATATTAAGTCTGTTTGTTCTCTTACCAAAAATTACCGAAATATACTGCAAGTTAATTCTCACAAATTAGTTGATATAAATTTACTTTTAGTTAAGCCATCATCTAATAGACCTTTGAAGTCCAACAGTCTGTAAAGTTTTAAATACTTTTGGTATAACACTAAGCTGTGGGCAATACCTACAATTATTTATCAGATTTCTACCACTACCACCCTTATGAAGTGGTAACATTGCCGCATTGCAATATCTGGGAAGTAACCCTTTCTGAGACTATTGTTGAAAATGGCAATTAAAGGAGCAAAGAGCACATTTGCACAAAAATATATAACAGATGAAGCGAATCTATCAGAATTTAGTGAACATAAAGCAATAAATATTTCAGCCTCAGAGAACTACATTTTGTAAAAACGTGCCAAATGAGTTTAGTAAGTAAGGATAGGAATCACTTACAAAAGTGTTGTCACTAAAATGTTTTCAATTCGATGCAATTTCATCGATTTATCTCAAAAAGTACCACGCGTAGTTGGGACAGACGGACGGACAGGCATTGTTAAATCGATTCAGATTGTAAATCGATCGGTATAATTGAAGGTAGGTGTAGCATTTATCGTTTAAGAGTAATAAACATCCGCACAAACTTAATATAACCTTTGCCCCCAGTGGTGCAGGGTATAATTAATGCAACATTGTCACATCTCTCACTATTTGTCTC
This sequence comes from Crataerina pallida, assembly GCA_949710015.1. Classification (NCBI taxonomy): domain Eukaryota; kingdom Metazoa; phylum Arthropoda; class Insecta; order Diptera; family Hippoboscidae; genus Crataerina; species Crataerina pallida. The sequence continues at coordinate 4,120,728 of OX453289.1, read as the reverse complement.
TTGTACAATCTCTACAAATACAAAACATTAAAGATATTTTAGATTTTATTTCACAACTTAATGACCTAGATTGCTAGCAAGCTGTATATATTACGGTAGACATTATTGTTCATAAATATTGCGCATATATAAATCACTGTATCGTATCGTTTGGTATTGGAGTTTAGGGAATAAAAGCTTAATAAATTGGTTTTCATACCCATACATACATATATGCATTTGACAAACACGTACAAGTTCAATTTATTACTTTCCATCTTTTTTAAACTCTCTGCGGACATTAAAGGCAGAATGTATCAAAATGATTTTTAATTGTGGAAATAACAAGGACAAAAACTAAATTGGACTTAGGCCAAATCGTAAATACCCTCCACATCTACATACGAACAGTACACATACAAACGTAAGCAAGCATTCCGCATCTCTAATAGTGCCTCACTCTCCTGATGCCTGGTATATTATAGAGGGGTTGCAGTATTGCTTATAAATCACAACATATAGTAGATGATTTCCTCGATCTTTCAACCAGTGACATCGAATAGTTGCGAAGTATCGATGTATATTGAACACGCCTATTTGAAGTTCAATTGATATCCTTTAGTAATTTTTTCACATACACGTATATACCTTACGAATAATTTTATTGCAACCACCGAATTTCATAGTACGAAACAATTTAGAATTTTGATTAGATTGAACAAAATGTGTTTGTCTGTTATGCTTAGCGAATATCGGTAGAGGTGATCAGAGACAGCCGCATGCTGCTTAAAGCGAAGTTCATTCCACGTTAGTCAATCCAATTGAAGTTGTTAATACTTCTCACAAACTTGGAAATGGAATGATAATAATGAACAATACGTATAGAAGTAACTATATAGTAAATTTATATTTTTAAAGTAATTAAAGGCTGGTGTATTATATAAAAGGTAAAAAACGTAAACATTCTTATTAAAAAATTTATTCGCGTGTGAAAACATAGTTTTGCAACATTAAGACATTAAGACGTTGGCAAGGAACGATTAAGCTGAATAAACAATTGAAGTCTAACAAATTTTCTCTTGATCTTCACAAACACACACACACGCTTAATATATATATACATATATATACGAATATCCCCTTAAGTAAGATGGTCAATGACCACACTCCACCACTATGGTAATTATTCTTAACGGAAGTGTAGAATAGAACAATAGAGAGACGAGTAAAGAAGACACATCACACACGACTTGTAAAGCTATAAATATACGTGCGCTTTTATTTATTTATAAGAATGGCAGGCATAAAGTAGAAAGAGAAGTTGAAACGTTTTGTACAAGTTTTTATTGCATTTGTACTGTATTTGTATTGGTTTAGATTTAACAAGTGTGTACGTATTATTATTACCCTTGTTATGTTCTGCAATATCTGCATATGATGTGAATGTAGTTCGTGTTTTAGAGTCTAGTGAATATTACAATAAATTAGAAGAAGTTTTTGAACAACTGGCTCATATCCTAACTAACTAACTGCAAACCGAAGGTAAATCCCTGCAAACCAACATTGCGCACTTGTTTGTACGTATGTGGATTTGTATGCATTTTCTTGAATAACACGCTACATTGTCATTTGGCATAAGTTTAATTTCATTGCGGAAAATGTTTTCAACTAACTTTTTCCGTTATGCATAAAAAGTTTACGCCCCACCCCATTCTGAATGCACAATTAAATGGTTTCGTTTGGTGAAGGAGAAGAGAAGGTAAAGTGGAGAATAACTGCCACCACAAGAAAGGAAGCACAAACGTGTTTCAAATCATGAAATCTTACACACTGACACCGCTCAACCACCACCACCACCACCATCATCAACCAACCAACACTGAAACGTAATAAGCAGACGAAATTTAACTAAATCGTAATGTAATGTACCCGCGGCAATTGTTTTGTGAACAACATAGCAGCTATAATGGTAACAATAACGACAACAACAACAACAACAACAACAACAACAACAAATTCTAATTACCTTGATTCTTAAACAATCGAAACACACACACATGCAGAGTTAGTTAGTTGCGGAAACTAAGCTTTGTGCTATTGTGTAATATTTGTAGCACCACAATCGCTTTATTTTATTGCTATGAAATGTACTGTTGTTGTGTGCGTCATTAACCACTACTGTTAGTGCAACTTTTTAAACCTTATCGTACCGTTCGCACAAAATGTCGGGTATAAAGTTTGCACGAAAATCAGAGTTGCTCTTGACATGTCCATCCTATTGGCCCTCCCACGGAATGACTTTTGATATATTGAGGTGAAATTTTGTAATCGATCTGCTCACAAACGACATAAATCTGCTTGTAAGCCACAAAATATAATTCAAATTTATAAAAATGAACGACCATGATGATTCCAATAATAGGTTTACAGATGCACACACAGGGAGGTGTCGCTAAACAGAATGGTAAACTTGTGTATGTGGGGTGGGACAAATATTCAAATTCAAGTAAATATAAGTACTTTTTTTATATCCTCCACGAAGCTCATAAATTTTGAAATATTGATCTGAAATTTATATAAACGTTTCTTTTTGATGGCACAAAACTTAAATTGAAAAAAATCGGTTGAGAGTCACGCCCACCACACAGCCTCTATGAAGTTGAAATTTGGCATATACATATATTTATAATTAAATCATGTTAAAAATGGGCGTGGTCGGATAATGTATAAACTCACAATTTACGAAAACCCTTATTTCATGCTTAATGCACTTCTCGAGGGCGTAATCAGGTACATGTTATGCCCACTGTTTGTATATGAAGGTGGAGGTTATTTCAAATTGATTTCAAGCCAGATTTAGTTGTTTACTTATTAATAATTATACCCTTTACAGTGGGACATGTCTAGATCGACACTGATTTTGATTCTCAAATCAGGGGGTCTCCGAGGCTTTCTTACTCTCATACAATGATTACAATTTACTTGCATTGTTATGGGATTGTTCAGAAACATGTGAAGAACTGCTCCTAAGAAGTAATTATCCGAATGTTACAGAGCTGACTATTTAAAATCCTGATACATCTGGTACAACCTGAGAGCATTGAAAATGAGTTATATGCCGAAATGTTCAAAAATTAGTTCCATTTTGTTGGGTTTTATCCTAAATAAATGATATGATGAAACATGTACCCTTAAAAAAGGAGCAGAGGTTTGCAAAATTGGCCCATCGGAGCCAAATAAAATCGCCTTCTTAATAGAAAGATTCTGTTGAAAGACATCAACCACAGAGATTTAGTTGAATACAGTGGATTCCGAAGAAGCTTAATAATAGATCATAACCATAATTTATGTGCAATTTTTGGAAGCATTCATACTTTTAGTGCTCTCGAGCTCTGGTGCTTGCCATTATGTATTGTTTGTTGATATTTGAGCTAAACAAATACAAAAGCTTAACGTCCTTAATAAGCAGCTTATATTCCTGCGTTTATGTAATGTCGAACATGAGTCTTCATTTATAGTTGTTATCGTTGTTATCGTCACATTATTTATTCATTGTGAACAATATCCGTTCGTGAATAGTGAAACAAAAGGAAAGGGGAGTGAAGGGTAAATAAACGACAAGTAAGTTATCCATGAGTTTCAGTTGCCGCAGCTCTGTTCCTTATGTATTGAGTAACGGAATGTACACCGCTTCTTACGTAATATATTGAAGAATATAATGTGATTTCAGTACACTGATGATTTGCACAATGTGCGTTCTACTAAGTTGATTTTCTTTTTCTCATGATAATCCAATATTTGTTATGAAGATGAAGCAACATTGTATGTTGTATTGTATATAAGTTTGTAAGTAAATGTGTGTTCTCGTATTACATTAAATTTTCAATTTTTTGTTGATATATTATTGTATAAGATAAAAAGACTTAATATACGGCACGCTTGAGGAAGCTTCTTCCATTTTTTTTATACCCCAACTTGGGGGAGGGCACATTAAAATTATGCAGATGTTTCTAAATCCTAAATGGTTAAAACTAGATCCATTTTTTTTATTATTATATTATATTGACAGACTTAGAAGTATTTTTGCATGCACAGTTTTTGAAATACTTGAATGAGATTTGAACTGTCTTGACTCAAAAGTGAATGCCTTTGAAAATGGTCCTTGGAAATCCTCCGCAAATAAAATGAATAGGATTTTAAAGTTACGTCAGGAACCTATTTCTAACCCCTAAATGAAAACAGTATTTTTGAAAACAAATTGTACCGTTAGAATCGTAAAATATCGCTATTTTGAAATGGTATATAATGTGTTCATATAGAGCTCGTAGTTTACTGCTTTTATACGCTTCACATACGATCAGGGGTACACAAAGTTTGTTATTCCGTTTGCACTACCCGGAAGGAGGCATCAGAATCTCTACAAAGTATATATATTCTTAATCAGCTTCCAAAACTGCATACACTATATACACCCACTCATAGTGTAATCAGGTACCTGCCATGCTTGGTTTTGATATTTCCACGCTCAAATATATTTGAGATATTATTTCCTCATTACTTGAAGCAGTAATAAAATGGTGATAAAATGCGTGGTATCCTAGATTTGGCGTACGCCTAATGAAGCGCTACCTTACATGATTTTATTTGAAACTCATTATATATAATTATTATTATAATTTGAAATTTATTATGTTTATATTGCAGATAATGAATTGTATTCGGGTACTGTAGCCGATTTTAGTGGCAGCGATCCGATTATCTATCGAGAGCCATTGCAAACGGAACAATACGATAGTTTAAGTTTAAATGGTGAGTGCATTAACAATTTACTCGTTTGTAGAAGCCTTAACTCCTTTAACTCTTTTCCTTCTTTTCTCCACTAAACAGCACCTAATTTTGTGAGCTCTTTCACTCAAGGTGATTTTGTATACTTCTTTTTTCGCGAAACTGCTGTAGAATATATAAATTGTGGAAAGGTAAGTTTATTTATTAAATTCTATTTCATTACGCATCAATTTTTAATTAAAATATTTACAGTAGGCCTGCCGTAGAGTGTTAGAAGTGGTTATGGGATTTTAATAATACAAAACCCCGAGAGGTTTATAATTTATGGTCCTCTTATTATATTTTGTTATTAAGTAAATATAGTTTATCAGAAAAAAATTCTACTTGTTTAGTATAAAATGCGAAAGGGAAACTCTTCTTCTTATTACATTAACTGAATTTAGTTTTGTAAGGTATTAAGCTCCTATGAAATTATACTTGATAATTTGTATTGAGTGTAAAGATTCAGTTTTTAATCTTTATAACTTTTCATATTCTACACCACAATATGCTGTGAATATATTTGCAATACCTTAATAGCTAAATAGAAACTTCCTTATCATTGCAAATTTATGAACTACCTTCAGGTTGCAGATTTTGGGATGTTTCGCTTGGTTTGGTATAAAAACAAGGCCAAAAACGATGCTGTGAAAAGTGAGGCAATCAGCCTTTAGGACTCCTTTCCATAAAGAGCTGTAGTTTTTTTATTACGTAATAGGCTGAAATACTTTCCCCTTGGTTAAGGGTTTTACAAATCTACTTCTAGTTATTCCATAATCCCCGCGATGCTCCCACGGGGGGCCATCCCATAGACTTGCAAGAACATTAGTTCTTGTTTCTCCAGCTCTATCAATTCGGTATGCACTAATTTCACATTTTATGAGGTCTGGAAGAGTATAAACAGAAATCGAATAACGAATAACAGTTGTATGACGAATTAACTTTGAAGTTTCGCCAAACGCTGATATTGTCCTTCTCCCGGGGAGTGAATAATGTTCAAAATTTGTACAGCTGTTACTTCTGAATTCCTGGATTTCAGATCTGAACCCTAATATCTGTATTTATACCGGCGTTTTATTAAAAGATACCGGTATTGCAATCAGCATTAGTGTGGTGCATTAAATGCTCAGACTTAACCGCTATATATAACATTCCCAATTATTTTACTTGTTCTCTTTCAGGCTATATATTCGCGTGTGGCACGTGTATGCAAATGGGATAAGGGTGGTCCACATCGTTTTCGCAATCGATGGACGTCCTTTTTGAAGTCTCGTTTAAATTGCTCCATACCAGGAGATTATCCATTCTACTTTAATGAGATACGTAAGTAAAAGATCCTAATCGGAAACTCTAATAATTATCATAAAACCAAACATTTAAACGTAATCCTTTTCAACACATTTCTCTTTTGTTCATTCCTTTCTTAATATCTTTTATTTTTTTAAAACTTATGTTATTTACTATGTATGCACTACTCGCTATTGTTATCATCGAATTCTTTTTCGCTTATTTGGTATACATGCACAGAATCTGCTAGTAATCTGGTTGAAGGACATTATGGCCACTCGACCGCCAAATTGATTTATGGCGTTTTTAATACACCAACAAATTCAATACCTGGCTCAGCAGTTTGTGTATTTTCACTGCAGGTAAATGTATTTTTTTTTTGTTTTTTTTATAAACTGAACATAATACATTACACGTATCTTCTCTCCACAATTTCGTTTTATTTCACGTAACTTTTTATAGCCATAAAAAAAGATAATCGACTTAAATTTAGTACAAACAATTTTTATACACGAATGCGTATTAAAAATAAATAAAATCGCTCCATTAATACATTTAGCATTGTAGACACAAAGTATTTCGCTTTGCTTTTCCTATACGATTCTTGCCGGCGCTCCCACGGTTTTAATTATTAAGATATTAACTATAAACATTTTCTAGACATGTACATGGTTTGATGTTAATTAAGGGTCAAATCGTTCCATGGACTTTATCACAATGGTGCCAAACATAACATTGATCATGAATCTCTGCGAAACTGATTCCAATAGTTTTGCCTTTTTAAATGGTTTTGTATTATACAAGTCCACCGAAAAGGGCGTATCTCTTACAAATATACCTGTTAGACATATAAGCACCTTTTTATACCCTTCTCATAAAATGGGGGGTGTACTAAATTGGTCATTCCGTTTGCAACACCCACAAGGCATGTATGTATTCTTGATCTGAGTCCTTCTAGACATTATTGTCCGTATGTCCGTGTGCCTATCTGTTGTTGGCATTCTCAAGATCGTAAATTTTGTGACGTTAAGCTGAAATTTTGTACAGGCACTATTTCAAAAATGGTTGTGGTCGGATACAAACATGCCCGTAATTTACCAAAAGCCACCCTCAGCATAAAATTCAACCTGTGGAGGGGATAAAAATAACAACAACTCACATGCAATATATCGAGCAACTGAAAACAGAACGAACAATACATTTAAATTACTTAGTACATACACATGTCTTCATACTATTTATGGGTCATACATACACTCACTTATTTGTCATTTTTCCAGGCATCGACTCTTGCATTAATTTTATTAAACAAATTTTTTTATCCCCCTTAAATGGTATTTTCTTTGACGCTATATTTCTTTTTCATATTTTGTTTTTGCCACTTCTTAGGATATTGCGGATACGTTTGAAGGCAGCTTTAAGGAACAAAGCAGCATCAACTCAAATTGGCTGCCAGTCAATAATTTGAAGGTGACTTCTTTCTTCCCTCTCTCTCAAAATTTAGTTTTCATACTTCTCTTTATCTACAGTTATTAAAAATATTTCGCAAATTTTTATTTTTTATTAATCACAATAGCTCTTGTGTTTATATTAAAAATTTATCACATATTAGTTATAAATAACATAGTGTGTATGTAGTATGCATTTATTACGTATTGTGTTATTTTAGGTACCTGAACCGCGACCGGGCTCATGTCATAACGATTCACGAACGCTGCCGGATCCAACGTTAAATTTCATTAAAACTCATTCACTAATGGATGAAAATGTTCCGGCATTTTTTGGCCAACCAGTACTGGTTAGAACTAGCACTATGTAAGTATCAGGCTACAATAACCAACATCTGTGGCAAATAATAAGAAGACAAGTAAAATGATCTATATTAAGCGTACGCCAAATCTATGAGGCACACCAGTCTATTGTATTTAATGTTATTTTCTGTATACGTGAGTCTCTTGAAACTGAACACTTCTTCTTAACGTGGCTTTAGGATAAACGATGAAAATATGTTCTAAACAGAGTGGGTGTAAAAAAACTAATGACAGGATAGATCTAAAAAACACCTTGCACTACTATTGTTGCACATCTCAGGCTGGAAACATTAACTAAATCTTTAACCAAATAGTTAAGTAAAATGGAAACGTTAGCGATGCTGCTGGTATTGCGTTCTTAACGCTATGTTTCACTTCACGCATCTGAAATTGTTTACTATTCTTTAACAAAATATATACTAAGTAAAATTGATATTGTGGGTGGGGTAATAATGAACTCGGCATATTTCTTCAAAATGCTACACACATTACGCCTTTGCCTTGGAATCCTAGCATTAAAAGTCAATTTCTGTAGCTTAGTTTTTAGTTGAAATTGGAAATTTTTTGGTTAAGATGACCCATTTTCTTAGTTTACCTCAACTCTAGTTGTAATTATAATATATTATCTGTGTCCTATAACAATTGTAGCGTTTCAAGTTTTTTGTTTTATGCACTTATGCGTAGAGTATCTAGTACAGTTTCTTGAGGACATACAGTAAGCCTTGAACGTATGCTGAAATGGTGCATGTTTCTGAAATAACACCCGTTTAAAGTGAAATTAGTAAAAGATCTGTTTGTCCATTTCGATTTTTATTATTAAAATGCCTTCTAATCACTAATGGAAAACGCTGACCATGCAAAAACGCATCAATAAGACAATAAACTTGAAAATTACATTGTTTTCATTTTTAAATAACAACAATAATATGCAATATGCTGTATAATGTAATATCACTCTAGCAGCAAATTAATGAAAAACATACCATTAACAGAGCACACCATCTGCTCTAAACATTGTGTTGTGTGTTGTGTGTTGTGTGTCGTCGTAACAACCCCCACATGCAATAAATGCAAACATAAATACAAGGGCACAATCATATGCATGCATGTACGACATGTATTTATTGAAGTTATAATACATTTATGCCAAGCCAAACACAATGAGCAGCATGGTGCGCAGAATGTCCTTCATATATGCACACATGCATATATGCTTTAAACTACCAACACAAATACTTTACTTTTGTGAAGTTGTTGCCGTTTAGGAGTTTCAAACAAAAGACACTTAATATAGGCTTTTGCGACAAGTGCTGCAGGGTATAGAAGCATATAAAAATCGGCCAAGGCCGATCGAAAGTGCCAAACAATACTTCATTCAGTTGTACTATAATCCAAACGCAACTAAACGCAATCTATACCATTGAGCACAACGTCAGTTATACCCTCAACATAAAATGGGCGCCATAGTAATTTGGTTACTACGATTTGCAACACCCAACGGGAGGCTTAAGACATTCCACACTATAAATATATACCATCGGTGCAGCAATACCCATCCATGTGTCTCATTCTGAACAGTCACGGTCGCATATTGTGAGAAACTACGTCATCCCCAGCTTCTGCACGTAGGTTTCTACTTAAATTGGAAAAAATCAGTTCAGAGCCATCATCACGTAAAGTTATTGTTTGTTTAATCATATACTTGTTGAATGTCGTTGATATCTATTTAATTCCGTTCGAAAAAATATTGATTTTTCCAAATAAAAACTCAAAAAATATTCTCAATTGTGCCCCAAAATGATACCCAATGCATCATGTTTTGTAGGGTATAAAAATTATACTATTGCGTACACATTGTTTGATTAAAATATACTGTATTTTGTGTGTAAATGGAATAAACGCGTAAACATTGCGCTGTCTTCGTCTTCTTATTCTTTTACAGCTATCGTTTTACTCAAATTGCGGTTGATGCTCAAATAAAAACGCCTGGTGGTAAAGCGTACGATGTGATATTTGTGGGCACAGGTAAGAAAACCGTTAAAAACAAAGATATTATTAGAGAGACCCGACGTGAATAGATCAAAAAGAATTTTTGTGAACGCCTCATCTAAAATGGTTTAAGCTTTTTACAGAAAAGGGTGTACGTACAGCTGTACTTTGAGGCACTCACTGTATATTTTCTTTATTTATATAAATACACTTTATTTTGATATAAAGTTTTACGTTTCCACTTATTGGAATATTTCTACATGTTTAAATAGTTTGTCTCTAAAAAGTAATCGCCAACATAAATATGGGAATGATGGGCCATGCCTGCCGCAAAGTTTTCATTGACTTATTCTTTTGAATATATATAAAGTAGCGAAACAAATTTAGTCCATTTTAACCTTTGCACTCGAGTTCTTTTCACTATCATATGAGGCCTCTTACAAGGTCACAATACTACTCAACTTTATGAAAAGTTTGAACGAAAGGAAATGAAATATTAAGCGTAAAAGAATATATGTACGTTTGTATGTATTGTTGCTAAAATAATCACTTTTCCATTTTACAGATCATGGCAAAATCATTAAAGCGGTGAATGCAGAATCAGCTGATTCGGACAAGAAGGTGGCATCGGTGGTGATAGAAGAAATTGACGTGTTGCCAAAAAGTGAGCCGATACGAAATTTAGACATAGTTCGTACTATGCAATACGGTATGTTGAACTTTGGCGGAAAACGCCTTTTTCATGAAAAGTTTTTTGAATATCAAGAAGTAAACTGGATTTTTGTATACACACAGACCAAGCCAAGGACGGCAGCTACGATGATGGCAAATTAGTGATTGTCACCGACAGTCAAGTTATTGCCATACAATTGCACCGTTGTCATAACGACAAAATCACCAGTTGCAGGTGAGTAGTCAAACAGCGAGAATGTTCATGAATCATTATTCCCTGCCCACATATGTAGTAATGTAATATCTACTGAATGGGGTGTGAGAGTGTGCGCACAAAGAGACAGTTAAGCACTCGTAAACTTAATATTGTACTGACTTATCGCCAGCATACAGTAAACGCAGCAGCATCATCATCATCATCATCGATAACAATAACGTGTGCAACAGTGATTCTGTTGATTAAAGGTTACCATCAATTAACTCCGTTATCGATTTTATGATAAAACATAGCAAATTAATTTTTGCAATCAAATAACGATAATGATAATGCAGCAACTGCTGCTGGTGCTATCACTGAAGCGTACAACACACAAGTTTAATCACTAATCATGCCTTTAAATATTTGTATTATGGTTCCTTTCTCGTGCTCCCTATTTCCTGCATTGTAATTTTTATCTCTTCATTCTGTTATTATTGCATCACTGTCGCTACCTTGTTACGGCCACTGATTGTATTGGTGTTGTACTGTTGCTATTATAAATATTATTATTTTATTATCAGCGAGTGCGTGGCTCTGCAGGATCCATACTGTGCCTGGGACAAGATTGCTGGTAAATGTCGTTCCCATAGTGCGCCACATTGGCTCGAAGAGAATTACTTTTATCAAAATGTCGCAACTGGACAGCACGCTGCATGCCCTTCAGGTTTGTACACTTTGCCACATACCGATACAATTTATAAAATATAATTCACATACACTACAGTACTCTCTGTATCTTTGTGTTGGTATAGTTACATTAAGTGTATATATATATATATGTTTGATTGAATGTACGTAAGCGTTGTGGTAACACTTGTTTGTATATTATTATTGCGCACCCACGGTGAGCGTACATTATAGAGCAGTTGTCACCAACCATATAGAGTACACACAATATAAATGTAAATATACTACCTGCCGCTCAATAATTTATATATATGTATATATATATATGTAGTTGAGATTTTGCAGAATTCCATTCGTTGGGCTGTACAGTCGTTTTGTGGTTAAATTTGACTAAGAAAAAACATTTGCTGTAAGCGAAATAAAATTGTTTTACGGTCGAACCCACTATATATGCACTACCATAACGATAAGGGGGTATATTGTTTTTGTGCAACCGTTTATAACACTCAGAAGGAGACGTGCCACACTCCAATAGTATGTATATTCTTAAGCAGTATCAATAGCCAAGTCAGAAGGGCTAAGTGAGTCCTTCTGACCATCTTACCAGTACAGATTTATAAATAATATCACAAAGGTGCAAGTAACGCGTAACTGAAGCTTTTAAGCATTGTCTGCGCATCCGTTAAGCGATTACACCCATTTTTACAAGTGTGTTCCGAACATACTTTTCGCGAATTTCGTATCAGGGCCTACCTACATCAAATATTCTAAATAAACCCCTAAAACATACCCACATAATACGTTCAGTAAAAGTGAGCATGATTAAAATGATTTTTATAAATATGTAAAAAGTCTTCCTTATTATTCGGGCAAAATTTGATTTTATTAAATTGGAATTTGGTATAATTATTGAAAATTACGCTATCCGTCGTGGTACTAAAAATTGGTGTGTTTGGATAACAGACACGCCCACAATCGACAAAAAACCACAATCAACGTAAAACTCGACTTGCAAGCGGAATATGTATGTAATACATATACTATTAAAGGGCGGAATCATGTACATGCCACCCCCACCGTTTGTATGTGAATGTATGAAAGAGTATATTAGAGTATTTAGGCCTAAATCAAAATTAGTTACTTTACAAACATCCTGTTTTGAAGCGACTATAAAAATTGAGATGTTGAGCTAAAATTTGTCTCCAATTTTCATAACCTGCTAAAATATTTAAAATGAATAAAATATTAAGTAGTAAGTAATTATAAATATGAATAGAAAATTGTAACTTCATGGCTGAATTTTTGTGGCAGAAAAATAATTATCGATTGTGGGCGTGGCTCTCAACTGTATAAAGTTAATCATAAATGAATAATTTGTTAAACTATAATATAATTGTCTTGTACAAATTACTGACTTTCGAGAGAATGCCTGCACACATCGATTAAGCGATGTTTGGTGCTGATCCAGAGTATATACTTCCTTCCAGATGTGGCAAACATTTTAAGAAAATGGGTATGAAAACAAAACAAATTAATGCATAAAAAGTGACATAAGGTTGTAATCGTAGTAGTTGCCATTGTAGTTGTTGTTATTGCTTCTTGTCATTCCGTCTACTGCTTAAAGTTGCAACTGTACGTATTCTTGTGGTATATTAAATGTTTCACTTATTCTTAATGTATGTATACGTGTGCGTGTGCGTGTGTGTGTGTGCTCTTGTGAATTTATAATAAAAATTTCATGTACAATGGGAGATTTGGATTATTGCCAAAAGTGAAAATTGCAATTTATACCACACACAGAACATGCTCTTATTTGTATTAGTTGTATGTGTATGAACTCATTTCTGGTCCCGGTAATCTCTGCCAAAGTTACCTAAAGAGTTTCACGCGGCAATTTCATTAATATTGAATACAGAATACAGAATATGAATATACAGGCATATATACATAATTATATTTAGTGACTGAAATTGGGATCCGAAGATTTTTTTTTATAGATAAAACTACTGCAGCAGCGTATTAAGTATTATATGGTTTGGTTTTGACTTGTTGTAAGGTTTGAGGTAGAACTGAACCGTTTGAACCGTTTACTATTATTAAATATATAAAAGATTCTATTATGTCGATGATCACTATCACATGACCTCTTGTTATAACGGAAATAAAGTACTACGTACTTGTACAACATACACTAAAGTTTAACTATAAATGAAATAGTTGCCAACAAATATTTCATGTTGGCTTCGGCGATCAAATAATTAATGAAAATATTGTTGAATTTTATGTTTTTTTCTTTTTGTTTAAAGGTAAAATTAACTCGAAGGATGCCAATGTTGGTGAACAGAAAGGTTATCGCGATGATATGGGCTTGTTGGACCAGAGGCGCCAAAGCAAAGATCAAGAAATGATTAATATTATGCAAGATAAAAACTTCGAAGGTAAACATTTTGTGTTGAATAGATTGTAAACAGTAACGTACTTGTTGTATGTACCGTATATATATGTTATGTATAGTTATTGTGTATGTATGGTATGATGTGGTCCGCTTTGCATATGTAAGAAATGTATCCATTGTGTCCATTGTGTCCACTTATATATCAGTCATGTATGCATGGTTAGGTTACTTAATTGTATTAATGAATTTGTTATTTATTGATTTATGTTTTGGCATATTTCCACACACTCTTTGAAACAACGATTGATGGGTATTTAAATCGTTTTGTAATTAATTGTTTTTTTCGTTCAATTATGCATGGATTTAATTTATTTTTATTTTTATTTTTATTTTTTCATTCTTAGCCACTCATTGTTAAACTTGTTGTTAGTAGATAATACTTTATTCCAATTATTATATAATTATAGCTTGTATAATTTGGATCCTTCATAATCCCCTTAATCTGATGGAGTAAATGCCTTAATTTGTTTATAATATTTCATATATTTATACATATATATATACAACTAGCACATAAGATGATGCCATGTACTATATATTTAAATGCTAAATTAAGTATTGATAGTGTACGAACGTACGTACATACAAATCTTATGATGATGATTCTTTTTTAATCTCGTGTTTTTTCTGTAATTCTTTTCTTTATTTCCATGTTGTTCCATATTGTTTGTTGTATTAAAAAATCGTTTTAAATGTTGCTCGTACATCAAAAATCGAACAAACCTGAAAATCACCCAAAAATTTTATATACAAACAAAAATTACTTTGATTGGATTTCGGTTCGTCTATGTTTGATGTTTAATTGATGTTGTTGGTGTTGGTGTCTACAAAATATCCTATTCATCCAATATCTTAACTCTATATATACATGTTATGTATATATGATAACAACAACTACAACATTAACCACCACCCTCCTCATCACATGCCAACACTGTGATTGATTGGCTCCGATCTCTTAAATACCTCAACAAATGATGTGCTTTTTACATGCCAACACTAATACTTATGCAAATATCTACAAAATATATCTGTAAACACATTCACACACTCGCACACCCCCACTTGTATTTGCCAACTTCACTAATTCCCTAACGGGATTTTTGGTTGTTTGTTGTGTGCATTCTCATTCCCCGCTCCACCACTTGTGCCTGGGGAACATTGATTGGTTTAAAAAACAACAACCAAAAAATTGTAATTGATTGATTGAATTTTTTGGAATTTTTCGAAACATATGTATGTAAAACCACTTGCGATGAAAAAATTTAAAATTGTGAAAAAAAATAAATTCAAAAAATACCCACCCCATCCACACACACACACACACTCACACTCACTGTATGAAAATTTTGGTGAAACGTAAATATTTGCTAACGAAACAAGGTCCCCAAATTTCTCCAGATATAATCAAAGCCCAGTACACCGTTGAAACGTTGGTTATGGCCGTCTTAGCGGGTTCCATTTTCTCCCTTTTAGTGGGATTCTTTACAGGCTATTTCTGTGGACGGCGTTGCCACAAAGATGAAGACGATAATCTACCATATCCCGACACTGAATACGAATACTTTGAACAAAGACAAAATGTTAATAGGCAAGTATTAGAATATAAAGCAAGTAAAAATCATGTAGTCGGTTCTAGCCGTCTATTTAATACCCCACACCACGCAGTTCCACAATTTGTGCTTGAATTAATTTAG
The DNA here is from genome assembly GCA_949710015.1 of Crataerina pallida. Taxonomy (NCBI): domain Eukaryota; kingdom Metazoa; phylum Arthropoda; class Insecta; order Diptera; family Hippoboscidae; genus Crataerina; species Crataerina pallida. Next base: position 4,105,128 of record OX453289.1, on the reverse strand, counting down.
TTTAGAATCGGTAAACACGAGTCCTTGTCACATAAAAGTTACCTCCTAAAAAAGCCGTATCTGGAGAGAGGTCAATGGTTAAGTCATTTATCTGTCAAATATTTTTAAAAAATATTTAGAAGTCAGAATTTTCATCATATAAAGACTTATTTTAAATTGGGGTAGTAGCCCCTGCCCATGCCTCTATCCTTGGACCAATAGGTCAAATATATATCAAACATCTCGACAGTAGGTTTGAAAAAACAGACAGAAGGTCAGGTGGAATGTAGATTTTGATTTGGTCGGTGTAATCTTAAGGCGGGTGTGTCGGTTTCCGTTTAGGAGTAAAAAACATCTGCACATAAACAACATGCCCTTTTACCACTTTGCCACTTGTGGTGTAGGGTAAGAGAGCTATTTAAATTTTGGCCACATGCAAATAACTGCGCCCTATATTAACCCCTACTACAGTATTTCATATTTGTATATAATTTTTTTATGTTGCTTATGTCCGTAGACTGAAACCGTACCCAAACCCGAATTGTTTTTATAAACTTTGAATCCGTACCGAAAAACTTAAGCGGGTTCGGGTTCATTGGGTTCATAATAATTCGCGGCCCATTTCATTCGTTATATACTTATAATATAAACGAGAGACTAGAGACCTCTAATATAGAGCCGCAGTGTCGTGCTTTTAAATTTTCTGGATATAGGAATATCAGCTTGAGATTTTGCTTTCTTAATTGCAACAATTTCCGATGAAATTTATATATTTCAGTTGCACTTTCACTTAAAGTATTTCTTAATCGAAACCCAAAGTGAGAGCCCGGAATGTCAATTCCAATGACCTACGTTTGTAGTTTTTTTTTTTCTTGAAAACGAATTGCAAACCAAAACCGGAACCTGAAATTTTTATTTTGATAAATCCGAACCCAGCTCTGTTCCAGGGTTTCAGTCTCTGCTTTTAAAAAATACATACAACAACAACAACATACATTTAATTAATAATTAAAATCTCACCAATAGAATACAAGCTGAACCGAAATTGCTGCCCCAGGTCGAGGAAGTAACGTATGCGGAACCAGTGCTGTTGCCCCAGCCGCCCAGTCAAAATAAAATGCATTCACCAAAAAGTACGCTGCGCAAACCTATGCCTCATCATGGTACCAACTCGGAGACCTTCTTTCAATTCCAGCCGGATGGCTACAATACACAACAGACATATCGCTGTCGCGACAATTTTGGTACTTTAAGATCTCATCAAGTTATGGTAATTAAAAAAGAACTCTTTACAAACCAAACAAAATTATAAAATACAACAAAGACGGGAATGATAAAGTGCAGTATAACTGATACAGACGTAGTGTTGTTCCGCTACATTATCATAACGCGAATTAGTATTAACTGCACTGCATCAATTTTGAGTTAGCCGGTTAGGATGGCTTATGAGGGTGTTTCGTTGAAACTACAATTTCCTGCAATATAAACATTTCAAGCTGTGCGCATTCAAATGCAGCTTTCATACGGTCACCTGAAGGCTTTAAATGAAGGCACATCACTTTTTTGTCTTCCCAGCTCAGTTTCATAAAATGACATGAATGAAGTAAATGACATAATGCTCTAGCCCAACTTCTTGTGTAAAACTTTTTACTACTTTATAACATCCTCCACATAAGATGGGGGTATACCAAGTTTGTCATTCCAATTGCAACACCCAGAAAGTGGCGTCAGATGAAGCACTAAAAAACTCAATCGACCTAGACATGTACGTCCATGTGACCGTCTGTAGTTGATTGAGTTTAAACTTTATCGATTGACGTAATACACACACTTTTAAATAGCTTAATCATATATCTGCCACGCCCACCGTTTGTATATAAACGTGGAGGATATTTAAGATTTGGCTTAAGCCAAATTTTGTTTTTTCACTTATTTTCACTAATAATTATTAATATTTTCTTTAAAGGGTGATAATTATCGTCGTGGTGATGGTTTCTCGACCACACGCAGCGTAAAGAAGGTGAGTAGTATTGCTTTTGTCAGAGAATGCTTGTCTGTAATAAAATCACTATCACTAAAAACATTACCAGTTACTTAAATTTTTCATTCATCATTGTACACAATATTTTTATACCCACCACTATATGGATATGGGGGTGTACATCACTTTGTCCAAATGTTTGCAATGCCAAAAAGAGGCGCCGGAGATCACATATCAGTATATACATATATGTTTTGAATCAGCATCGAATACCGAGTCGGTCTAGTCATATCTGTCTGTCTGTCTGTCCATCCGTGTGTCTGCGTTTTGTGGCAATCATTCTAGTGGTCGCAAAAATTGAAATATCGATTCCAAATTTGCGAAAAAGCGTTGGCAGTTTCCGTGCACTGGTTGGTATTGAAATATGCAACAAAAACTGAAAGAGGAGCAATATTTCATTTATTATTTATGATTGTGTTCTATCGGATAAACTAATCATTAAACAGTATATACAATACTCTAAATGTGGACCCCTAGTGTCAGCTTGATTCCATCACTTGTTAACGTCGATTGGTGTATTTTTATTTTTTATATATAGAAAAATATCTTATCATTCTGTATGTAGTATAATGTGTATTCGTATAAATATGTGTAGATATGCACATCTAAGCATGTAAATTATGTCACACTGGAGCATGTGTCGGATGTTTGTCGGTCTCAGATTTTAAAGAAGCTTTTAATTTTACCGTTCGTGCGGAACATTTGTGGAACACAAAGAGCTTTTTTTTTTATTTTGTGGCGCTCATCTTTCTTACTACGGGGGAAGGACTTCAAAGTTGCTAAAAAAATACACTTCAATCGAATAAAAACAATATTTCCTGAACATTTTGAAGAAAAATTATACCGTAAAAGCCTCTAATCTCAATAGTATGTATAGAATATGTTGATGCAGAGTTTATAGTTTAATATTTACTTTTAGCATTTTTTGTTTCGAAAATTTCCACATAAAAAACATTTTTTAACATTCCTCAAAGATGATCGTTTATAATCCAAATAGCGGTACATACACATTTTTAAAATGTTCAAGTTCTCCCCTTTAATAGAAATGTATAAAAATTTCCAGTCGAAAGCACAACGGTCCATAAAGTATAATTAATTGCTCCATACCTTTTATGATATTTACAATATCTAAATACAAGGAAGTAAAAGACTAAATTTGGCCGGACCCACCCTTGTCTCAATACAAAAAGTGGACGTGACACGTGCATGATTACTGCCTCCAATAGAGCATGTGTTACGTATCAATTTGTACAGATTAGTATTATCCTCGTATAATTATTTACTAAAATTTCTATTTAGTCGTTCATCTCCTACGAGAGAAACAGTTCTGTGGAAATTTTATTATAACAGAACCTTCTCCTCGTATATTGATAATTGACTAATAAATATTTATTGGGATCAAAAAAAAATTATCAAAGGCATCGAGTACCTCTCTGCGAAATCTCCTTGAGATTGGTTAAGAAATGTAGAAGGTGATAAGGAAGAAGCTTTTACACTCAAAATTTAAGAAATTTCACTCTTTTATATATAGATTACTAAGGGAAAAGAATTTATTTGATCTTTTAATATGTATCACATTATAGGCATGACGGTTTACTTGAAAAATTGTTGATTTATTACGGTCATATCGAAACGCTAACGTCCAACCTCCTATGCATCATTTTTATACCGCCCTCCTTAGTGATGAGGGTATACTATTAATGTTCTTGCTTACGTTCCTGTGTCTCTTATTGGAGAGTTCCAGCTGCATATTTTGTACGTAGATTGGGCAAAATGGGCAAGTGCCACACCCACAATAAACAAAAATGGACACATGTACATCTATGACATTAAAATTTGGTACACATATCGATATACCAAAAATGGACGTGATTGGGTAACGATCATGCCCAGAATTTACAAGAAACCTTTTTTAGTGCAGAGTCTGACTTTTAAGTTGATATCTAAACAGGACGTAATCAGCTATTTGCCATGCCCATCGTTTGTATATGAAGGTGAAAGGTTAAGTTAAGATTTGACTAAATCAAATTTATTGTTTCATTTGAAATAATTGACTTTTTGCAAAATCAGTGGCTATGATTTTGTGTCAATTTAAAATAATATCGACATTTACGTTTTATTTGGAAACCTTCTTGACCAGAATGTGAAATTTTGAACAGACACTTCTGTTTTCTGGAGGCAGGTCGCTTTTTAAATTGGGCAAAATCGGTTAAGATCCACGCTCACAATCGCCAATAATTTATTTATATGACACAAAAATTGAACAATGAAGTTGAAATTCGACACATGATTGACACATAATTGGTCGGATAACAGATACACAATTTATTGAAAACAGTAAAACTGTCAACGTAAAAATCGACGTTGTTTGCATTACGTACTAATTTACAACTCGAGAAGAAGAGGCCCACTGTTCGTATGTAGATTTGGTGGGTATTTAAGATTCGACCTCAGCCAAATTTAGTTTTTTTTACTTGTTTGAGCATTATGTCAATTATTCCTTATACCCCGCACCACATTTTGTATTTGTGTGAACTCCTAAATTGTAGCAAGTGTCACCCTTAATTATACCGATCGGATCAGAATCCAAGTTTAAAGCGATTTAATCATCTTTCTTATAATCAACATTTTTGCAAAAATTCGCAATTTTCAATATTTTTGACAAAACTTGTTGAAGAATAGTTAGTTGGCTCAATAATTGAATGCGTCCAGTCTGGGCCGGGTCGTTTTGTCCGTGACAAATGTTGTAACAATTGTATTGATGCAGCGGAAGCCTTTCAGTGGGTGTAGATTATTTCAAAATTCGTAATAACATGTGAAGCCATTTGAACTCTGCAATAAAAGTCACTCTTATTGTGCTGCTTCATGTCATATTAGAAACAATAAACATGAAGCAGCCATGTTGCACCCTCCATACACGAGAGTTTGTTTGGTCCACTTCACTTATTGTAAAGAGAGCGCATTGCTTGTAATGTAACGTAGAATTGTGGCCACAAAGCCAAATAAAATATTTTAATTGTGTTTCCTCACACACGCATATGTAAAATGTTAACCAGATGCTTACATGACAACTGTGTGCTTTTAATTAATATTTGTTTTCTTATCTTAAGTAATTTATTCAATGAAACCTAAACATAAATCTTAGTAATGTTATACACATACAATAAATGTTAATAAATATTTCTCATTGGTTGAGTTGTTTTTATTTTATTTCATTTTATTTTATTTTATTTTTATTGATTTTATGGCATGTTTGAAAAGTTTCGTGCAGGACAACGTACATATGTTTACAAAATAAGCAGGAGGAGATTTATTGGATTTAAAACTAAAGTTTTTGTCGCCCTACATACACATGAACGCAGTATATGACATGCATTGTTATCTTTTCTATATATCTATACATCCTTTATATAACTATATAGCTGTGTCTTTTCAACATCTCTACTTATTCTTTCTAATCAAAATTACAGCACCAATCGACAAAAGAATCAAATTGTTAAAATGTGTGGAAGCAAAGAAGTGTAATTTACATGCGATGCAAACAGAAAACGTTTTTGCGACAATTGTTTGGTTGAATTAGATTTTCAACCAAAAAATTGATTTCTTTTAACAATTTTCACTCAAACTCATCATTTTTATACTCTCCACCTAAAATAATTTTTCATCAACATCAAACTGTATCAAGCTAGACAAATTTGTATGTATGTCCGTGCGTCCGCGAACTCTCATTTCCCATCGTCCATTAAATTTTGAGATTTTGAGCTGACATTTTTTACATTCAATATACGGACGCATGTTCCTATTTCTCATTTCCACAAAAATGTTTCTAAGAAGTTAAAGTTGGGAACACATGTAATGGACGTGGTCAGTTAACTGCTTGTGCAGGGAGGTGGAGGATATTAAAGATTTGGCCTCAGCCGAATTTAGTGTTTTTACTTTTTTGACTTTACCTTCATCTTCATCTCACACATACATATTTATACTTGCTTACTCATACTCATAAAAAAGTATACAGACTTACTTCCAGTGCTCTGTCTTCTCTTGTTTCTACTATTGTTTCCTTTTCTTTGTTTCTTTCCATTAGGTTTACCTTTGAGAGGGGAGTGGGGCGGCTGAAACCAGTCAGGGACTAATTACCCAAAATATGGTAAATAAGTTTTTCGTTTTACAATATTTTTAATTTTTTTCATTGTTTCTTTCATTTTGTCTGTTACTCGAGTTATTCATTTCTCTCATCCCCTTTTTGATTTATTGTTGAAATGAAACGAAAATGCAAACGATTTTTCCTGTTGTTTTTGTTATTATTGTAGTTGATATTGAAAAGAAAATTAATTGAATGTAGTTATATGCGTGCATACACACACATGTATGTGTGTAGTATATAAACTGATATGCTCTACCGATTGGCTAACCGTTTCTGTACTCTCCACATAAGACATTCATTTCTTTTGCAGCACCCAAAAGGTCATGTCAGGCTCTCCAAAGGATATAATCAGGATCAAAATGCGAATCCATCTAGTGTCCGTGTCCGTGCCTTAAAAAAACGGAGTCATATAATGAATGAAACGCCCACAATTTACAAAAAAACTTTAGTCATTGAAGTGCAATAAAGAATTTAACGGTAGCAGAGCTGTTCATATCAGTCCCCGTTATACTTAGAATTGTTTTTGAATTTACTACCACTGTTCTGGAGTCCTTAAATTCTACTTGAATTGTATTACACCTGAAGACCTTTGTAGACCTGAAATTGATGACAAGATTTCTATACTTGGGAAGGAAACATTAATATGAAAAATATTCACATAACATAACATAACATAAACGTAACATAATCAATACTCAAAACAAAGAGGGAAATGTTGATGGGTACAATAGATTTGGCGTTGGGGCCTAATAGCCCTTTTGTACTTGTTTTTTTTTTTTGTTGTTTGTACGAATTTATTTTTGAAGCTCTTACGGGCTGTTTTTTGTTGTTTGCATTTAACAAATTTTATATTATTTTATGAATTTCTTCTGATTTGGTAACGATTCTTGACAATCAGCCTTCCCGCACCTAAAAATCTATCATAATATATTGGAGTCAGCAACATTGTACAGTATTACAACCCATCCACTGGCTGTCTTCTCATCATTAGTGTTGTAAGAAAAGTAAAAAGAACACTTTATTATTTAAGCAGTTACTCATTCAACAGTCGAACAATCAGTCACAGTCTAACTGACCGTACAACAACTTTGACGCGTACCCATCAGTGCAATTAATAAATTTGCTTGAACGCTCTACAAAAAATGTTTTCAGTTTTAATTATTGTAGAATGTTTTTTTTTTTTTTATAATTGTGTGCATCCTTTAGTTTTCAGTGTTTACAGTATGTTCTCTATCCCTATCTCTGTGTCCAACCCATTTTACAAGCACTTATCCTTCCTTTACTTAATATTATCATCATCATCATCATCATCATCATCATCATCATCATCATTCGCTGAGAGTATTGCAACGCATTACATATAATATTTGTAGTGTACAACTAATTAGAGCGTTTTACACTCTCGCCAATTTTGTTTTACACTTACGTGCCTGGTATAATTTAACCATTTTCTGCTTTATTTCACTTTCGTACGATTTGATATTCTTTTCCTTGTTTTGTTATTATAATTGTTGTAGTTTGGTTACTGTGTTTACAATTCTTCATTATACGAAGAAAAATATTTATCTTTGCTCAATATCAAGTGCTCGTTAATTGATGCTGTGTTGCGACGGGAATGCTAATAATGAAATATGCACATTCCTACATCTCTAAAACATTCATTCAAATAAATAAGTTTTTTCTTTTTTTGTAAATCATACTATTTCGTTATCTTTTACAAATATCTTCAAAATCCTCATGAACAGGGTGACTAAACGTTGTCAATAAATTTCCGTCATGGGTGAAAATGGGGGAGATCACGTACAGAGACGAAACTTTCGTGCTACTTAGTATAAAACACACTTTTTATATTTTATTTTATTTGCTAAACATCTATAGATGTTATAAAAAGTATAAATAATCGATGCGACGCGTTCATACAATCCATTAGATATATATGTCTTAGGCCACAGATAGCTTTTCATTATACGCACATTTGAAGGAAGGTATACTAAGTTGCAACTACCAAAAGGAGATCTCTACTTTGATTTCGATTTGTTCGTTCGCTTACGATCGTACAAAGGCCAGGGTGGTAACGGTAACGTACAGAAAACCCTCTTTTGAGTAGAACTCAACGAAATGAGGTAATGTGGGATGTGTAGCTTTTCAGTAATTAATAAAATAGGGTGCCCTTGTACGCAAGTTCTGCGACCATAAATTTTGAGCTATTAAACAGATATTGTGTTCAGTTTCTTGATAGGAATAGAATAGGTTGAGTGCCACGACCGCAAGCGACACAAATTTACCTAAAGGACACATATATATAATGATCCCATGCATTGGACGGTCCGAGTCGTTTGATGCATTATCTGACTTTTTAGTTGATACGTCATTCATAATCTGTAGAGGGCGTAATCAGGTATATGTCATGCCCGCTGCTTTTATTAGTTTAGAATAATTTTCATACCCTCCACCTAAGATGGGGTATATACTAAGTTTGTTCTTCCGTTTACAACACCCAGAAGGAGGCAACAAAGTCAAAGTGGACAAAATCGGTCAAAAGCCACGCCTACAATCAACAAAAAAATCTATATAACTGCCACAAAAAACGGCCCATGAACTTGAAATTTGGTGCTAATATTCATAGTTATCCTATCCATCGATGCGCCTAAAATGGGCATGGTCGCGTAATAGACACGCTATTAATTTACAAACAATCATGTTCACCATAAAACTCGACTTGCAAGCTTGTACGTAATACACACTCTATTAGAGGGCGCACACCGTTGTGAATGTGGAGAGTATTTTCGATTTGGCCTAAGCCAAATTTAGTTTTCTTACTTGATTTGTTTTTTTTTTTTTTATTGTTTTATATAAAATATATAAAAATTTTACATATTATATTACAAGGACAGAGAGAAAGGATACTTCAGGATATTGGCTATTGATAAAATTCAAAATAAACTTTTGTTTATTTTTCAACCTTATATTTTCTTTCAACTACCATAGATTTCCATTATTGTGCACTTAAGTGTCTTAAAACCTAGTTGAGTATTTCTAAAATAATTCATCACTTAAGTAAAATTCAGTACTCCCTCGAGCATGTTCAATTTTCGAAATCATTTCAATTAATTTTACCTCTATTTTCCATAAAAAAAGAGAATTCGTCATTTGCATTTTCATTAAAAAAGTATGAAAAAAAAAAAAAGAAAAGAAAAACAAGCAAAAAATGTTTATGAAGTTTTCTTAAAAATAAGAGCACACAAATATACTAAAAATAAAAACAAACAAATTTTATTTCCAATATAACAACAAATACTTATTCACCGGTCAGGCTGTTAACACTAATACACGAAACAGAAGTCTTGGTCGTTTAAGAAGGCAGCCGCCCCGTCATGGTATTGGTAAGTTGACCTTTCTGTTTTCCAATTTTTCATTATTACCATTATTACTAGTTGTTGTAACTTATCTCTTCCTTTTTGAAATCCCCCAAAAATACAAATCTATTTACTCTTCGTTTTTACTTCACCCTCGCCCCATTATAATGAGGGCGTCTTACCAATAAATTGTTTTGTTTGGTTTGGTTTTGTTTCCCCTTCACAAATGAACGTTTTCTTTGTACTCTTATGTTTTCTTGTTACTCGATTGCGATGCAATGGAAAAGCATGTTGCGTAAAATTAATGAGACTTTTTATCTTCCACTTATAAACTAAATGTTGCAACATACATGAAACATTACACAAAGCAACATTTTATTTAATAACTTTTCCTTTTGAGTTTCATTTCCAATGAATATTGCCCTACAAACAATTTACCAAAGTTTTACGTGATTTCGACTTTCAATTGAAGTGATTTAAATAAATACTTGTAGAAAAGCGAAAGAGTAATTTTCAATTTCAATTTTTATACCCTCCACATCAGATGAAAGGTAGCGATGATGGTCCGTTTACAAAACCGAGCGAAAGACGTCATAGACTCTGTAAAGTACGCACAATATATTCTTCAGCATGAAAATCTGATTCGATCTAGCCACCTCCGCCCGTCTCTAGCTAGAACGCTTACGAAGACGTTGAGCTGAACATCTCGCCATACGCCATAGCATTTAAAAAGTTTTTAACAAGTCCCAAAATAAATCCTGGTATACGTATACTTCACATAAAACTCTTTTTGGCCTCTGAGTGGAAGTATGACAAATACTGTAATAGTGCTTAACACAGAGCGCAACCGCATACATGACACGCCAGAGAGTATAATGTGGAGGGTAGTCGAGATTTGGCCTAAGCCAAATGCATATATTATAGCACGCTTTAAACCCCCTTAGTTAGACTGTAATGTGGGAGAGTGTAGGTTACAGTTGCAGTTCGATCCTTTGGGTATATTTTAAAGCCGCCTTATATATGATTTCAAGTTGATTGCATTAAACACCTTAAGTGTGTATTGGAGTTAAACGCTCTCTATTGCAAAAATTGGCAAAAGTCAACTATCGTTGATTCGTGAGCAAGCCCACAATACAAAAATGAAATCTTCGATTTCCGCGGCGGTTGGCTGGTTGCTTCGTAAAATTGAAAGAAACATATACTTGTGTCCCTTAGAAGTTTTCATTTTGTAGTACTTAGTTAAACTCGTATTGACTACAACTTAGTTAAACCCTAAAGCCCTCATTCAATACTCATTAATACGTATCTGACGTTTTAATTGTTTTCCTTTACTCTTAAATATATTTCTTGACGAATTCAGTTAGAAATCCTCAGCATGTACTTGTTAATTATATATTTTCTTATATGCGTTGTATGTATTTGTAGTAACTCAACACCGTTCCAATAGTCCACAACACTCCAGTTCGGGCTCATCGCCTGTTATGTCGAATAGTAGTTCTAGTCCAGCGCCACCATCTAGTAGCCCCAGTCCGCAGGAGAGTCCAAACAATTGCAGTTACATTTATCGTGATTGATTGATCAGCAACACCAAATCGATGCCGTTAATAATAACTTCAAGCAACAATACAGCAACAGTTACAACAACTACCAAAACTTCAACAGACGATCTTGCAACAATTCATTCATATGCAGACGAACCATACACACAAACAGCTAATACTGCCAAAATAACAGCGTTAAGTAATCAAAATAATAATAATAATAATAATAAAAAACAACAACAACATCAGCCCAGACATTACCATCATCAATATAGAAATAACAAATATCAGAACCAGCAGACTTGTATTATAAACGAAAGTAGTATTATTAAGAGCAAACGCAAAATGAAATTGTTTTTGGCTCAAACCGTTCCTGCCACACCCGTACAAGAAGCGAATCCCCTAACAACGAATAACTTTGTGCCATCCTCACCCCAAACGCCGACCACCAACCACCTCATCAACAATGGTCACAATCAACTGGATAATATTGAGAGCGGTAGCTACGACGAGGATGACGATGTTGATGTTGATGACGTCAATTTGCCATATTTACCACCTTATTTATATCCCAGCTGCACTTTGGAGGCGTCCGACGATAATGATGAGTTTCTGTTTAAGGCAACCAATGACAATCACGCCTTTGAACTGCCTTTCGACAATGATGGTGATACGTCTTCGTTGGCGATGATTACACCACCGCCACCCTACGATACACCACCACACCATCAACAACAAAAACAACAGCATTTACACATAAAACAATTATTAATTGCAAAAGTCACATCTTCTCTATCCAATGCGGCTGCAACAACTGCCGCATCAACAGTTCAGCAAGAGCGCCAGCATCAGCATCACCAACAGAAATCAGCTGCCACACGTAAATATTTATTCAATAATCGTGAAATCTTCAATATTAGCTCTTCCACTGGAAATTCCAGTTCGAATTCATTGCACCAACAGCCACCATCATATGCAACGTCATCCGTGGGCAGCACTCTGGCCAATGCTATAACGCCAACCAAATTGAGTGCCGCAGCCGCCGCCATGTTTACAGGGCCCCATCTAAATCGCAAATGGTCGCATTTGCATCGTAAACGCCGCCGTCGCAATAGCAGTTCAGGTGATTCCAAAGAATTGGACAAATTGGTATTACAATCAGTCGATTGGGATGATGATGACATTTATTGATTAAGTTGAAACTGATTTAAAATTAATATTTTTTTATACTGACACACACATACATAAATGAAAGTGAGTTGTGTGTGTGAGCTGAAAGAGCATAACATTGTCGACACACTGTTTAACACACCAGAAGACAATGGAAATGTATACGTAATTTTCTATACGGTACGAAACATAGATTACAATCCCCTCCCCCAAAAAGCACTTTTGTAATATGGGATATATGATTTTTTTTATAAGCTGACGCGAATATTTTTAGGATATGAAATGCATTTCACCTCCGACTCACACAACGCTCACCCACTGACACGAAAATGAACAAAATATTATTGAAAAACAGAAAAAAACAACAACACTAAGGTGCACTTGAAATCGTTAGGGATTTATATTTGTAAATAATTTTTATACACACGTGTACACGCACGCACACCCCAAAACAATTATTTAAAAATATACAATATCATATTTTATTGAATTTTTTTAAGCAAAAACGAATTATTTTCATTTTAATAATGAAAACCAAACACGTGAACATTTTCTATATATCTACCGCAAATAGATAATTAACGATCATACATACACAAGAAACACTCAGCACCCATGACATACATACCTTAAGAGCGGAATACCCCCCCCCCCCCCAAACAAACGATCAAAAGGAGGAAAAAAACAACAAGACAAAATACTACACTTGCCGCCTTTGCCGGCTAAATCTTAAATACCTTCCACCTCCATAAACAAGCAGTGGGCGTGCCAAATAGTTGATTACGCGCTGTAACAATGTATGTAAAAATGTACAAAAAAATGTTCTTTGCAAATTGTGGGTGTGTCCTCTATTAATGGGTGTCCTACTTATAAACAGGTGTACCAAATTTTAACTTGTTTAGTTTAAATAAGAACCCACTACAGATATTTGTACAAAATGTACAAGTCTGAGCTTTCCACGACGTACGGACGACATGATCACGATATAAGAATATATTTGTAGGGTGTTGCCAACTGAATCCCAAACTCATCACTAAGGTGGAAAGTACATATAATAAATCATTTGCATAACAAATCACCAAAAAAAACCGCGTACAGACGAACAAGTGATTAAACAAATACTTTATTTTAGTAATACCAAAAACACAAAAACAAGACGAAAATAACAACAACAACGTTGTTAGTTTTTGTATTAAGTATATTTTGAAATTTTAATAACAATAAGAGACCCTTTAGGCAAACATACTTTACGTCACTCTTGATCGTCATATTCACTCACTCACTGACGCACCCTCTACACTATTAATCGAAAACTGACTAACCTTCAAAATAAAAACATAAACACCATTAAATAGTATTAATAATAAAAATAACAATTTAATAGAACAAACAGCTTAATTTTCCTAAAATAAAAAAAAACAAAAAAAAAACAATATTGCTAAGCAAACATTTTGCAAACACACAAAACAAAGAATATATTAAATAACGGTTACATACTTTGTACTTTATATGGAAATATGTATAAAAAAAAATATATATAAATAATTACAACAACAACAACAACTACTACTACTACTACTAGTACTATACAAATTATAAAGTAGAGCAACTGAATAAATAATAATGAAAATGTAGTCAAATAGTGTTTACGAAAAAGCGTTTTTTACCAAAAAAAAAAAAAAAAAATTAAATAAAAAAAAATTTAAAAACAAATAGTGTACACACACATACATTCATAGATACATATAGACATATTAACAACTGAACAAATAATATTTATGCTCTTTCATTTTATAGAAAAGTAGTTGAACAGGAAATAATGGCAAAAATACAAAATAAAAAATTAAAAATAAAATAACACTACACTCACCCAAATTTAGATCATGTTTTTATATATACCGCATGTACAGACGTATTATAAAAACCAAATACAAAATACATACTTATTATATTATATCCATTTATGCCTCTAACAACATACATCATTATAAACTACGAAGTAGTAATTATAATTTCCCATTATGAGAAACGTGATATTATTTTGTTATAGTTTTTGTATTGTATAATTAAATCCATTGTCTGATCACTTGCTATGGACTTTTATTTATTAAATAGCATAAGTTTTAGATCTTACATATTAATTAATCATATGCACTAACAATTTTTTTTTTTTTAATAATAATTATGTGCCATCTTTTTAAACAACACAATCAGCATACACGTATATACGTTAAAGATAATTAATAATTCAACAGTGAATCTTAATAATTCTTTCAAATCATGGCCATTCGTTAATCGATCTGGTGTCCACAAAGTTAAGTAATATTTTGATAAGCATACCATGCCCTACATTACTGCATACACATATTTAGCTTTCGGTGTTTACGTTTGCGTTTAAGTTTTTCAAATTCCAATGACGCTCCCTTGGATAAAAGTGCGCACTTTCTTGTTCAACCCCATCTATGCAAGAAACGTCAACAGTGTGCAGTAAAAACAGTTTCAATAGAAAATCGCATAAATGTGTCACACAATTCGATCTGTATTTCAGACTTTTATACGCTGCACCACTTGTGGCAAAGGGTATACATGTGAAGTTTGCACAGATGCTTGTAACTCCTAAACAGCAAATTGGTATAATGGGAAAAACCAATCGATTCAGTCAGTCTGTCCATGTAAATTTGTGCTCAACTATAGGTTGAATTTTTTGAGATATTTCGATGGCATTTGCTACAAGGATATGTATTGGCCCAAAGTGAATCAAATTGGACCATTTTTAGAACCCCTCCCCATATAAGATCACCACTTTAAAGGAAGTCTTTATATGACCAAAAAAACTATAATTCTTAATATTTTTTGAAAAAAATGGGTAAAGAACAGTTAGTTGGCTTAATATTTGGCTACGCCAAATTTTGTACCCGATCGGACTAGTATTAAAAGTCTATATAATGATATTATCCGAAGGGGCTTATATGGCAAAAACTTGCGTTTATTGATACAACTGAACAAATTGTAGCATAATTTGTGAAACTAAGTGGTGTAGGGTATTAAATGGTCGGTTTTGGCCAATCATTTAATAGCATTTTCACTTGTTTATTTTTTGATAACTTTTACTACAACTCTGTTCCAACGAAAGCTATTTAAAAATTTTATATTCTATTGTAAATTCTTGCTTAATTCAATCAATGCTTACACCAACTTGAATATAAATATTTATGTATGCATAACATCAGCTTTAGCTTTTGTTCTTAACTAATAAAGTATTTTATAATTTAAAAAAAAAAAAATCAATTACTACGTGTGTAGTAAGAGTATAAAATTTTTCACTTTCTAGGGCAGTTTGCTTAAATGAGTAAAATAAACAAAGTTTGTATATCATTACAGTGTCATTACTCTTTGATTCAACATTATTATGGTAGAGAAGAAACTTCAATGAACTGCCGAAATTAAAAAAAATTAAAAAACTGATATCAGCAAAAGGCCTTCATTTTTGTGCATTGTTGTTGTATTTTCTTATATTTATGAATATGTAAAAAAGGAAACATTTTCATTTAGTTTATTTGTGAAAATTTATTTTGTAAAAATATACATAAAAATAAACATACCTCAGTTGAATTTAAGTAAGAAATCTTATAAGTACTAATGGAGAATATAAAATATATAGTTTATAAACAATTTTATTAAAATCTAGAAAGCAATAATTATGAATATATAAAACGAAGTGGTATACATATGTAGATTTTTCATATTCATACTCTTGTCAACATTTTCATTAGAGTCATCAGAAGCCAGCGAAAATGTTAATGTCGGTCAAGCCGGCCATTTAATACCACTTGGTTGTAGCGCCGCATCATGTGTGAAAGTGAAAGCGACTATTTGTCGAAAATAGGGCTCATCGGGTCCAAGCAATTACTTTTCACCAAATTTTGTTATAAATATTAAAGATATAATTCGGTTCAAGAGGGGATTCTGAATCGATAGTCAAACTCAAGCGTGTAGTGTAAGGTATCATCCTAAAGAAGAAATGGTGATACGTGTTCTAATACTCGGAATGTAACCATTTTTTTTTTTAAATACAGAGGGCAGAGCTTACAAATGACGATAGCGCTTCATTGTTTCTCAACGTTCTTAAAATTTGAATATTTTTTCTCTAAATGTTTTATTTTCAATAGCGGCACCGCGAGTCATAGTTTCGCCGGTTACTACACGTAACATGTTCGTCACTGTATAAACGTATAGTTAAATTTAAAAGAAAATGTCATAATGAGCCTTCCTTCCCCTTAAACTAAACTTAAAAATTTAAAATGAAATCTAAAAAGAAACACAAATCTTCTAAAATCTGTACAGGTAGATTGTAAAAAACGAAATAATCATCAAAACATTTTAAAGTTTTCTTAAAACAAAAACAAAAACATTCATTATGGGAAAAACATTACAACAACAACAAAAAAACAAAAAACAAAAACAAAAACTAAAAACTCTTTTTCATTATATGATATATATCAAGTGCTTCTTACATAAAAACAAATAAAATCGGAAAAAATATACTAAGAAAAAAGTTATATACAAACATTTAGTATATAGAACAAGTTATAGTAGAACTTTAAGAAAACAATTAAAAACATGAAAACCATAAAAAACCAAACACAAGACAAAAATTGAAAATTAACAAAAAAAAAAAAAAAAAAAAAATTAAAATTACACAAGCAAGCATTAATCGCTTTAGAGTTTTAATAAAATATTATTAAGCAGCAACAACAAAATCAACAAAAGAATTATCGTTAGTAAAAAGCATTTTCATCTTTTTGAGACAAAAAACAAACAAGCAAACACACAAAAATACGATGTAGACAGACAAGACAAGACAAGACAAGACAAGAAATGAGTAAAACCCCAAAAATACACAAAAAGCATGCATTTTTACATATAAATAAAAATTATATTAAGCAACAAGTATATACACTCACACATATAAATATATTCATACAAACATTTAACCATAATCACCATTAAATATTAATAATGACAAGCAAGTAACAAGTAAACTTAATTTGGCTTGAGCCAAATCTTAACTACCCTGCACCTCCATACACAATCAGTGGCAGTGACATGTAACTGATTGCTTCCCCCTATCACATCCAGTGTCCACCAACAAGTTAAATTGTGCTCTAAATAAGGTTTTTTGCATGTCTGTCATCCGACCACGCCCTTTTCATATATATATGCACAACATTTCAACTTCATATGTACGATCTGCATACGACATATAAAAGTGTTGGTGCACAATTTCAACCAATATCTCAAAATTTGCTACCGTTCCGACCACCGCACATTCCAAGTGTTGATTTCGATTAAGAATATTAAAAATTTATATCATTGGTGTGTTGTCAACGGAACAACAAACTTAGTATACCCCACACCACGGAGGTGAAGGGTATAGAAATTATTCATCTGAACATTTCGTTAAGCATAATGCAGACATTCCTCTATAATCACGTTTAACTCTTTATTTCATTGTATTGTAAATAAATCAACAAAAGACGAATCGTATGCACTTTCATACAGTTGAGTGTTATTGTACTTTCCTCCCTACTTTTCAAATTTGTCACCATTTTATTAAAGAAAAAGTCGTACTTCAAATATTATTTTAGAAAATATTGATTCGAAACATAAGGAAGTAGAGAGAGGTACGTTTGGCTTGAATCAAACGTTGAATATCCACCACCAACGGCCCTGCAGCCATTTCAAGAGTTTATGTTGTAACTTTACATCGTTTATAGGTTATGGATGATATGAAAATGAAACAACTTTTTCACATTCAATATATCCATGCTCGATAAGAGCCTGCGACCAATCAACTGCCAACTGTCAGCACATCTGTCTAATTTGAAATCGATAGAGAATGAATGCTTTTCACATACGGACAAATAGACATTGCGAAGGTTTTGCCAAAATGAATATACATCCAATCTTAAGAAGGAAACTTCATTAAACATGTACACTGTAAAAAACACTAACTTTGTAGACGCGTTACTAAAAAATAATAAAGAGGACACTTAATAAATCGCAAAGAAAAATAACACAAATTATAGTAAAAATATTGGTTAAGTTATGACATATATAAAAATAGACAACAACAACAACAACAACAGCAACAACATAAACCATTGACATTATTAATGAACCATGAAGACACAACATAATGCATAGAATAGCATGCATGCTCTCCACCAAGAGTAAAAAAAAGTGGTATTTGCGCAAGTCAAAACTTTGATATCCTCCACCCTGATTTAATTAGCAAAATGCACGTTGATTGTAGACGTGGCCAGCGCATAATTCCATCCTCCCTTAATACACGATATCCACTGAAAAGGTGGAATTCTGTGTCAAAGAGGGATATTTGTAAATAGTGAACGTACCTCTTATGCGATTCCGCCCATTTTGAACACAAAATTATTACTTTTTGGTATAAAAGATATTTAGAAATTGTTAGTGTGTAGCGTACCGTTTGACTAATTTTGTTTATTTTCTGTATCAACCATTATTTGCAATGGGTATCTTGATTTTTACAACCAGGACAATGACAGACAGACATAACTAAACCGGTTTAAAATCCGACTCTTCAAGAATATATTTTAAAGCCTCATTCTGGGTTTTTCAACGCTTTGACAAAGTGACCCGGCTTTATGGTGGTGGATATATAAATGATTTTATCAACTACTTTGAGTTTTTATAACTTTCAAATGCAGGAAAGAGAAAATTTTCCAAAAATAAGCAAATGCACTAACGCACATAGCGTCTAATACATACTCAGGAGTCTCCTTCTGATAGTATTCTCTCAAGTGGAGGGTATAAAAACACTCAAAAATCTACTTTATATACTTTAAAAACAAAACAAATTTACCTTAAAATAAGTGAAAATGTCATAGAGGGTCAAGGCCGACCATTTCATAACCTACACCACTTAAATCCTTAAATTATGCTACAATTAGTTTAGTTGTCAATACGTGAAAAATCATTATATGGAAGGGGTTCTAAAAATGGTTTGATCGGGTCAAAATTTGGCACATCCTTTCTGTGACGGAGGGGTTCTAAAAATGGTTCGATTCCGGTCCATTTTCAATAGGGTTCCTTTTTGGGCCAATACGTACCCTTATATTAAATTTCATTGAAATATGTCAAATTTACATGGACAGACAGACGGATAAGATTAAATCGGTTCAGATTTTGATTCTGAATCGATGGGTATAATTGGAGGTAAAGCCGTTTGGGATTTACAAGCAGTTGCAGAAACTTAATATACCCTTTGCCACAAGTGGTGCAAAAAAAAAATAGAAAATGCAAAAAATTAAGGTATTGACAAAAGACTGAATACCTTTCACGTCTGCATAAAAGCGGTGGGCGTGGCAGATATATGATTGCGTCGTCTAATAGTATCAGTTTGCAAGTCGAGTTTTACTCTGAATACGGTTTTTGTAAATTGTGCGTGTATCTGTTATCCCACCACGCCCATATTTGGCACATCGATAAAAGAGCTAATTATACATATATGAAGCAAATTTCAACTTCTTGGGCCAATTTTTGTGGCAGATAAATGTAATTTAGTTTATTGTGGGCGTGGCTATTGACCGATTTTGATCTGTGTGCAAAACCTAAAAGTTCAATAGATCGCAATTTGCTGAAGTAAATATTGTTTCCTTTCTCTAGTTATATAATATTAATAATATTTTATTCGTTTCCAAAAAAAATCATTCAATTTTAAAATAATTGGTTTAATAATTTGATCAGAAAAGTATGGGAGTAGACTCTGCAACGAGGAAATCCTTTAATAACCAAGAACAATATTATTTATTCCATCAAAATATACAATTATTGAAAAGTAGCAAAAAATGGACTTACACTTTGTGTCTTCGGGCCCACTCATTTATTAATAATATTTTATCATCTAAATCATAAATTTTTTTTATAAAATATCTAATACATAGAAATACTATTAAACATCTGCTTTTACATTTAAAATATATTTTAATGCCCATCGCACTCACCGGGCAAACATTCATTAATGCCAAAAAGGAGGCCTTGCGCTCCTTCACATTTGCAACTTTTTAAAGGCCTTTAGATGAAAACTTCATAAAATACATTCTTTGTAATATAATCTTATAAGGTTTGAAAGGTCCCTAAAACACAGTTGTTACACTTCTAACACCTCATTAGACATTTAAAATTTCGTTCTCCATACAAATAATGTGTTTCCTAAAATCAAAGTGACCGAAATCAAGGAAAGACAATTTATTTGTTCTTTTCATTTAACCGGTTCTAAAAAATTCTTCAGATATTCCGTACAACGAATCGTTTGAAATTTATAAAAAATAGTGTAGAAAACAATTTTTGTTAATAATCATTTAAAAGCCCCAAAAGCTTGCTACATACACTTCATTTCACACTTATTGAAATTCATATTTTTAATGCATACTTTTTGCTGAGTTTCTCGCCCCATTAAAAACTTATGTTTGGTGAGTTTCTACAAACTATAATACACACACACACACACACACACATCGACCATTAAAGCGACGTAAATTTTGTCAAATTTCAAATCAACCACCACACAGAAAAAATTGTTGAAGATTTGAAAATTTGAAAATTTGAAAATGAAACACGCATATTGACAACAACACCAAATGAAGCATTAAGGCAGTTCCGTTACATTGATTACATAAATCAAACAAATAATTAATCAATAGAGTCAGACTACGTAGTATGAAAACAAATTTAACACATCCTTAAGTACATACACATAAATGAAAAAAAGTCGGTCATTAAATAATAATAACGCACAATTTATATGAAATATGAAATAAATTAAACCTAAACATAAAACGACATGACAAGAGAAGAGAAGAGAAGAGAAGAGAAGAGAAGAACTCATTGTATCAAGTAAATGCTAGTGACAACTAAAGTACGTAAGTAATAAAAAAACGAATTCTTTTCAATTATTTTGGAGGAAAAAAAACCAGAAAATCTCAAAAAACTCTACAAAAAAAAAATTAATCGAAGAGACAGAAAATAAAACAAAACAAAACAAATAAAATTCATAAAATCTTCATTTATTTCTTCACTGAAAGCTAAATAGCGTTTCATTTTGATTGCATTGTTTATGTTTTTTCAATTTCAACGAGGAAGTCATTATTATGTACACAATTTTGTATTTAATTCTAACAATAAAACACAATTATATTCATTCAACTATATAAAAACCAAAAACAGCAACAATAACCAAAAAAAAAAAAAAAAAACAAAAACAAAAAACAAATCGTACTATAATGATATAAGAAAATGAAATGATGTCAAGCCAAGCATAGCGGAAGTTATTAAAAATATTAATTATAATGATTATTATTAATATTAATATTATTATTATTATTATTATTATGATTATAATAATGGCAATTAATGCATATGTATATTGTATTATTATTATTAACTGAAATATTTAGATGAAATGATAAATTCTTAAATTATTATTAATTATATTATAAAGCGTAGAAACCTACACAACAACAAGTCAACAAGAACAAAAGTAAAATGAAAGCAACTAAAATTATAGAGATCATTATATTAAAAATGAAATATAAAAAAAACAAAAACAAAAAAACAACAACAACAATACTTGTTTTATTTGAAAGGATTTTCAAAGAAGCGCTGAACACGTAAAATCTCCAGACTGCATATCAAGACCCCAAGTATTTATCATCAGCAGTGTACAGGTGTAAAAAAATTTAAAAAAAGCTGATACCTGATACCTGATAGAATATATGCAGCATGCAATCACGCTGGGCTTTTAAATCATTTTTTCGATGATTGTAGAATGTTAGGGTTGCCAAAGTTTTATTTTCATGGTGTCAGAGTTCCCCATCTCTCATATTATGGAAACATTGCGATGGGTACATAACAAGTCAAAATACTAAAGTCAGTTAAGCCCGATTATCAAACACCCTACACCACTTGATGTCTTATTTAATTATATTTTTTTGGTTTGTTTTGAAAATGAAAATTTATATATTTTTAAAATTGTATTATAACAAATTTCAAATTGATAAATATGTCGCAAAATTTTATGTGGAGAGGGGTTCTAAAAATAGTCCGTAGGGATAGTGAAATCCAAAGTAATTTCTATATAAACAAAGTTAAGCGCACTCGCTTTAATAAAATTAATTGAACATAAAAATATCTTGCTGCCAAGACTTTAGGTGGCGCAAAGTTGAAAAAAGAGTGGTACAGTGCCAAATTGGATGTTCAGCGTTGTTGATCACATCACCCATGGTTGCTAAAAGCGAAAAGTGTTAATCCCTCCAAGGGCTCTTGCTAAAGTGATGGTGTAGAGTGCACGGTGTAGAGCTCCTTTGCTACCCATAACGTTTGCCTTTTCATTAAATAAACTTTGTCGAAGGATTTACAGATTCAAAGGTTTTAAAATTGGTGGGCCTGGACCTTCTAATAGGCCAACTTTATTCACCAATGCACTCAAACTGCATATGAGCATATTTAAATACATGCATTGTCTATTGCAGCACAGAGCTGCAACGATGTGTTGCAGAGTTTATGTGTGGCCCTTAAATGCGTGCTTATCTCTATGTGTGTTATACCCAAAAAAAAAAACATCCCAGAAACAGCATAAAATTACATGCGACAAAAAGGTAATTATAAACAAAACGAACTTCGCATGTTTGGATTCAACAATTTCTGCCAAAAATTGAGTTTAACGATTAAAGTAAAATGGATTATGAGTTTAAGATGAGAACGCAGATGATGCGAACTAAAGTGGAAGATGTTTTTGAATACGAGGGCTATAAAGTGGGCCGCGGTACATATGGTCACGTATACAAGGCAAAGTGGAAGGGTGCTGGTGATGGTAGAGACTATGCTCTAAAACAAATTGACGGCACCGGTTTATCCATGTCGGCATGTCGTGAGATCGCCTTGTTGAGGGAATTAAATCATCCCAACGTTATTAATTTGAAGCGGGTATTTTTGTCACATAATGACCGAAAGGTGTTCCTACTGATTGATTATGCTGAACATGATTTGTGGCATATTATTAAATTTCATCGTGCTGCAAAGGCGGCCAAGAAACAGGTGGTTGTGCCTAGAGGCATGGTGAAAAGTCTATTGTATCAGATATTAGATGGCATACATTATTTGCAATGCAATTGGATTTTGCATCGTGATTTGAAACCTGCCAACATTCTGGTAATGGGTGAGGGTCCCGAAAGAGGGCGTGTCAAAATTGCTGATATGGGGTTTGCTCGTTTATTTAATGCTCCCCTAAAACCCTTGGCCGACTTGGATCCAGTTGTGGTGACATTTTGGTATCGTGCCCCTGAATTATTGCTCGGAGCACGACATTACACTAAAGCCATCGACATATGGGCTATCGGTTGTATATTTGCTGAACTTCTCACATCAGAGCCGATTTTTCATTGCCGCCAAGAGGACATTAAAACGAGTAATCCGTACCATCATGACCAGTTAGACCGTATTTTCAATGTAATGGGATTTCCGCAAGATAAAGATTGGGAGGATATAAAGAAAATGCCTGAACATCACACACTTACTAAAGATTTCAAGAGGTCGTCCTATGCTAATTGTTCTCTGGCCAAGTATATGGAGCGTCACAAAATTAAGCCTGACAGCAAGGCGTTCCATTTACTACAAAAACTTCTACTCATGGATCCTAAGCAGCGCATCACCGCGGAACAAGCGATGCAAGATCCTTATTTCCAAGAGGAGCCACTGCCCACTGAAGATGTGTTTGCCGGTTGTCCCATTCCGTATCCAAAACGTGAATTTCTCACCGATGATGATCAGGAAGATAAATCTGACAATAAGCGACAACAGCAACAACAACAACAACAGCAACAACAGCAGCAACAACAGTTGCATGAACCAAAAAGACGTTGCACTGGTACCGGTGTGTCAACTCAGCAACAACAACAAGATTTGCATCATCAACAACAAGCAGCCGTGGCGGCAGCGGTTGCTGCCGTTCAACAACAGCAGCAACAAGAAGCTGCTGCTGCTGCTCAACAAATGATGTACAATCAACAGCAACAACAACAAAATTTTCAACAACGCTTCTAAGTCTGACACCTTCTAACTTAAGTTTGATCTCTTCACAAGCGGCTGGATTGGTTGCAGGAAATAGTAACGCTGCAGCTATAATTAAACATATTTTCCTATAACAATAATTAATTATTTTAAGAAACCAAAAAGAGCACAAGTAGGTAAAGAACGATAACGTATAATGAATATTTGACTTACCTTAGAAGGCCAACACAAACGAACCACCGTTTCATAGTGACGAACGTTCTTTTCTTTTCTCTTTTCTTTTAATTTAATACGATTGGTTTTACACAATGACTTGAAAGTTACAATACTGAAATACTTGCGAACTTAAATATAATGTAAAATAGTTTATGGCTCCAATGTGACGCTTAAGTAACATGTTATGTCGAGGTGTACTTTTGCCGTCATCTGCCTTGAAAGTTCTGAAAAGGATGCATACTCGGAATTGCTAGAACTACTGTTATACGGTATATGGGGTTGTGACCGATACATGCAATAACCATCGAATTATAACCTAGAAAATGTCCTCATTTTGCATTTTTATTAAATATACAATTTAGTGATTCGATCACAAAACTGATGGATTAGTACTCATGCTCTGACCAGGGAGTATCTACTTTTAGAAATACTCCTACAACAAAGGTTTTTTACGAAGGAACTTAAATGACCGAAGCGCATGGCGGTCTCTCTTCCATTGGGCTATAGAACTAAATAGGTTGCAATTAGCCAGTAATGTAATGATGATGATTTAAATAACACATACTCCCTTATACTGATGTTTTGTAACATATTATACGATAATTTGTGTTACTTGAAAATAATAGAGTATTAAATGGAAATTTTCCAATATTAATTATTTATTAAATGTATCCTCTTAGTAGAAAATGTAAATAAAGGAAAACATATTTTCATACGTACATTTTTTTTTTTTACCATAAATTCACTTAAAAATGCAAAAAAATCAAAAAATTGTAATTTATTGAGAATTAGTCAAAATCGAAGTTGCAATCAAGGTGAATTTAAGGAAGGAACAACTTTTACTTCACCTTCTTGATTATAAAGAATGTCCAAGTTGAACAAATGCACTTAAAAAGTGAGGTCAAATCTTGTTGTGGTTATTTTATCTGTATCGGCGCCCCTACTCTGGCCGATACGGTACAACTCTAGCGTATTGTAGTACCGTAACCGCATACAATGATTAGCAATTTTATGAAATATATTTGAACAAGAAAAAAAGCTACATTCGGCTACATTTTGCAGTCCCCAACGCCTACTTCTGGGCGTGATATATGCCCCTTTATACATACGAATAGAAAAGCAAAATTGGTTTTTACAAAATTGGAATAATTTAAAAATCGTCCGTCCATTAAAGTCTATAAAAATGTTGATAAAAATTGAAAGGTTAACATTTTACTTTTCCTTTGATGAATGCTGTCCCACATATTATTAACAAATAAAAGAACTAAATTTGGTTTTATAGGCCAAATCTTAAGTACCCTCCACAAGGATATACAATCAGTGTACGCAGGCAGGTACATAATAATTACGCCCTACAAAAGTGTACGTATTGCGTTTCAACGTAATTTTACGCTTTATAAAATATTTTGTAAATTGTGCACGTCTGTTATCCCACCACGCCCATTTTCGGTACATCGTTGGGTAGGGTAATTATATATACAACACTGTTCAACTTTATAGATGAATCTTTATGGCAGTTAAATAGATTTTCATCGATGTTGTGTATATGTACAAAAGTTCAGCTCAGACAGATACACATGATTAATTCACATTTTAAGACTGATCAAGAACATAACTTGTAAGAGCTGTGATGCTACCTTCTGGGGTTTGCAAATGGAATGACAAACTTAGGGCGGAGGTATAAAAACATCATTAAATATTTACTTAAGGAAAAGTTAAACTTATTACGGAACCAATGAGATTTTGAGAGATATAGAATAAAAGGATATCAAGGACTATGTTTTAGACTTTTTTAAAAGTTTAAAACCAGGTCGCGTTCAAATGACAAGTTCGTCAAAATCGATCAACACTATGTAGAGAATATTTACTTCATTATGTAACAGCTACATCGCATATAACTAAAACACAACAATAGTGAATAGTTTCTACATTATTACAAATGCTTATAAATATTCAGATGTTACCGGGTAATTGAAAATGTTACTACTCACAATTGTTATTAGTGCGCTGAGGGCAGAGTGAACAGATTTTTATAAACACATAGTTTACCGTTTTCTTATATACAAATATGCAACAAGTTTTTGTTGTACTTTATTGATTTATTTAGCAAATTACAATTATTTGTTAAAAGACTTTCCTTTGCATTCTTAATAAACATGATAGTAGAGGGATTCTCAATAAGTAATCTATTGTTTTAAAGCAAACAAAATTTATATAAATTATATCACAACAATAGAGTTTTACAAATAGCCTTAAAAATATATTTTGGTTTTTTAATTTCAAGAAAATATTACACAGTTTGAAAAGCATGTGAGAAATGTATGTTTTATATAAAAAATATACACTGTGAGCATCTCTTAATTGAGATGTCAAATGTCAAATATCATATATAGAAAAATGAATTTTATTAATCACTCGAAAAACATACATTTCCCACTTTGACAATAGATAACACGTATAACAAATAGAATGTACACGGGGAGTTAGAAACGATGTATATAAACTTTTGAAAAGGACTGATACGCAAAGAAAATTGGAAGAGACGAATGCAAAAAGGAAGAGTACACAAATTAATTATTTAACAAAAAAATATACAAATTACTTTACATCTTACATGAATAACTTACTTAACATATGTACACACATACCAGTCCTACGCATAAATTGTAAAAATATAACAATGAACAAATTTCGTAATTTGATTTGTTGTTTTTGTTTTTTGTTTTTTTTAACCAACGAATGAGATCCACAAGTATGTATGTTTTGCACTTGTTCTTTATGATTCCATGGTAATCATGACGATACTTGATGATAGCAAATGCATTAGCGATGGCCATGTTTCTTTAGTTACATAATGAATGATCTGCTAATACTAACTTTTACTGAGCGCCTTCTTCTTTCGTTGCACTAGGATATCGTAGAAGGGATTGTGGCTGATTGATTGAGTTAAGCGCTTTATCCAATCTTGCTGTTCCTCCGCCGTGGCAGCTGACATACGGTAAACAGTATGTTTGCCCTCCACTACCTGTTTTATAGAATAAAAGTCTTGAATAAATGTATGAAGTCTTTGTTTGTTATAATTGTTGTATTTCATTTATTTAAAATCG
The DNA here is from genome assembly GCA_949710015.1 of Crataerina pallida. Lineage (NCBI taxonomy): Eukaryota > Metazoa > Arthropoda > Insecta > Diptera > Hippoboscidae > Crataerina > Crataerina pallida. Next base: position 4,077,469 of record OX453289.1, on the reverse strand, counting down.
AGCACAAGGTTGCCGAAAAGTTGAAATTTCGTGTTTTAAGTTTTTATACTTATATTCTCACCTTGCCCTCGGAATCAGTCTTGCATGCTTTAATAATGTCGGCACCTCCAGTTGCAAACAATTCAAAACAATTGGGTTTACTGCGATCATGGATTTCACGCACCTGACAAATAAATATAAACAATTAATGAACTACATGTTTTTGTTGTTGTTATCAAGAAGTTTCTGGGTTTGACTCCTTTCAAAAATGACATTTCGGTTCCGTGCAGACTTAATTCAACTGAATGGATTTATATATTGTTTTATTTGTTTGCCCATACCCATGGTATGATGGTATGGTATATGAGGGTATATTGGATTTGTGCAAATCGTTTATAACACTCAGAAGAAGGCATTTCACAGCATATTAATAGCTGAGTCGATTTAGCTCTTCTGTCTGACCACGTGTCTATGTGAATTTCTCTCCGACACTCTTACAAAAAGTTCGGAAAAAGTTGAGCCATTGAGCTGAAATTTGTTGTGAAAATTTTGTGCAAAATCGAACCCAAGGCATACCCACAGTGCTAATAAAACTCAATGTAACCAGCAGTTAGAACTTCTTACTGAAGTCAAATGTTGCCAGAATATTAAGAAATACTTTCGAAAATATTATTATTATTGTATTAACCAGGTGCATGTTAATGAAGGTATTATAGATGTTAATTTGATTAAGAGAGAAAGGGTTAATTTAGAGTGTGGGTGACCTTGCATTGATTTGAAATTTGGCAACAGTCTTTCTCCCCTATGTCGGCAAGTAATTTGCGAAAATGGAATAGATTGATTAAAAGCAGATGCATATAGTGGCAGTAACATATCATACGCTGAGTTTTGGAATATGGCAAAGACGGTGCCTGACCTGGCTCCTTCTTACTTGTTAGTTTTCTTTCGAAAGTGCCCACTTTTGTATATAATTACCGATATATTTTCCAATGGTATGATCCCTCGCGGCTCTTTGTCTGTGGTATATTCAAAGTAATATAAACAATTGTCATTTAATATAAACCAACGTCTTTTCCAGGACTTATACCTAGGAAACGAATGATCAAAGAAAATAAACGAACATTAAATTTTGCCATTTTCCAATTGATATTATGGTTTTGACATTACATTGACACGTACCTGCCTCCTTGCTTCCATAGCCACCCTTCTTTATCCGGATTGAAAAAAGTGTGCATTAAATCATTACCATCGTCTTGCGGTATTTTAAAGGGTTCGGTGCGTATGGATTCGTACAGGGATTCCAGTAGTGTACGAGGCAAATCGCCACCATTATTTATACCGCGATTCATTGATATAAACTGCTCAACAGTTGGCTTATCTTTAACCTAAAGTTGTAGGACATAATGTTATTATTGTTTTTGTTTAATTGCTTTTTTTAATAAATTTTTCATTTTACTTAATTTGTTATCTTACCGACGGATTATGCAAGGATGTATTAAGCATAATTATAGCAAAACTTAATACGTAGCAGGTATCGGTGTTGGTGAATATATCAGGATTCAGTTGACAATATCGTTGAGCAAAACATTCCATCATGCGATCAATTTTTTGCGCCTCACCCGGCAAACGAAATGACCACAGAAATTGTCTATTACACAAACATACACACTTGCAATTATTACGATACATCTTAAATAAAAACTAAGTTTACCTTAAAGCTTGTACTAAAATTAAATTTGTAAAATCATGTAACGCTACAAAAGCCTTTAAAACATCTTTGTTGAAATCGTTATTTTCACCCAAGTAATCACCTGTAATAAAATACAGTATCGACAATGCATTAATGGTTAAAGGCGTCAAGTGGAAATTCTAATTGTGAAATAATGGGTTGCGTGCGTATCGTAAGTGCGTAACCCTTTAAGTGTACCCGGTAATGCACATGAAATTTAAACAAGGTACTCAGAGCAGAATTGCATTCTATTGCAATTTGTAATAACATACGAGTATATAAATTAATAACTTTACCAACGTACGCATACATTTTATACAAAATACACAGACAACCTATAATGAAATGCACAGGAAGCATAATAAGCATAAGAAGAAGGAAGAAAACTAAATTTGGCTGGGACCAAATCTTATATACTCTCTATATCTACAATAGGGGGCGTGACAAATATGTGATTACGCCCTCAAATAGTGTATGTATTACGTATCAACTTGAAAGTCAAATTTCACGTGAAGTACAGTTCTTTGTAAATTTTGGGCGCATCTGTTATTCAACCGCGTGCATTTTTGAAACATCGTTGCATAGGATAAATGTAAATATGCATACTAAATTTCTGCACATATAAATTTGTGTAATGCCCTTAAAATGTTTACTATACCCATCGGCGATATACTACCGTGATCAAACAAGTATTACCACGTCGTTAATTTTGGTTCTTCGCTTTGACCTGAAACTGTTCTTGGATAAATAAACGGAAAATGAACATTTGGCCTCAGACTATAACTTGAAAATAAAGCGAACAAGTAAGAAAACATTACACGCCCTCAGTGTAACAATGTGTAAAATTAATAATTTTCAAAGGATTTTTTCCGTAATGTATACTTCCTAATTGAGCTTTATTGGTGCACGCTGTTTATTATTGTTTATACAGATGCACGACGTCGCATAGGAAGTTGTAATGAATGCTGTTGAATGTATGTTAACCTTACGTACCTATTGCTGTTTTATTGAGACCTTCACCTTTGTATAGGAAATGTGCTACGTCTTGCGGATCGTGACGCAATAATCGATTCTCAACCAAATATTCGATACCTAAAATTAAAATTAGAAATCAATTTAAAAACAACAACAAATTTAACGTTATTAAATGTAAACATAAAAATTGATAAATTATATATATTATTTGGACAGTGGAGTACTGCTTGCAGAGTGTGAATATTGAGATCCATTGAAAAATAAAATATTGTTTGCATGTAATACGTTACTGGGAATACCACTGAATAGTTTCAGTTTAAAATTTCAGATGTTTGTGAATAAACCATTTCGCCATTTTTCGACCAATTGACTCAAAAACATGTGCCAAATGAATGGACCCTAGAAAAGCCCCCAAAGTTTATATCGATTTTGAAAAAGAGCTAGAGAAGTTGCGGTATGTACAATTTATACTATATAATTGGTTTTTCGCGGGTTTTATTATTGTTTTGGCAAGAAATTACTTTGGGGGTAATAGTGTGAAAGGAAACCCCTTAGATATAGAAAGAATAGGCTGGGTTTCCATATTGTCGGATGAACTTTTGCTACCAGTTTGGAAACTCATAATTCATAATTCCATGCTCAGTAAACTTCTGGTCTCTACCAGCGAAAATAAGTAAACTTTTATATCATCAACATCAGTGAAAGTTTTACCATCATAGATTTACTTCATGAACAATAATGAACTTATTGAGAATCCACTGTACCTTTCTTTGGATCCATATTAAATTTTTTACGGCCTATGGACATTTGTTTATCCTTATTGGAATGTTTACAATCTTCAGGCACATCAAGCGCCTCCATTTCCGTAACAACTTCACACAATTCATCTTTGATTTGCTAGAAATATAGAATAACACGAAGAAAAGATCAGTTACATGTTTATACATTTATTGAAGTAAAAATGTTATAGAGGGTCCAGCCCTACCATTTAATACCCTGCACTCCTTAATTCTACAAATGCAAATCCCTTTCAAGTTTATTAAAGAACAACTTGAGTGGCTTCTCTGATATACAACATTCACATACTCGTATAAAGCTACCATAAAAATGTCACAATTGCATTTCTTCTTTAATTACAATTCAATATTAAATAGTTTTGTTGGAAATTAATAACATTTGATTTTTTAAGATTAAAAAAAATAAAATCACTTTACATCTTCTAATCGCCTAAGAGCGCTAAAGTTGGAAAAATCCTTAAAAAAAGAAAAAAACATGAAAAGTTACAAAAAATTCATTATTATTTATTATTTTTAATTTTACATATATCCTCAAGGAATTATTAGAGACTATGAAAAGTTTATTTCTTGATATTTAAGTCGGTTGAATTATGTACCTTTCTTCCGTCTGTACGTCCAAATTTCTGCTTTTGAAGCGCTCACGGCTACAAATATTGAGGTCTTTAGCTAAAATCTCGCTCTAACATTTAAAATCTATATATTTACATTTATGTTTAAAATGAATGAAATCGGTTACCAATCACCGATCCATAATTGACAAATTCTGACGCCTACAAAAATATATTTACAAGTTGAAATGTAGTACAGTTTTATTTAATCTATCCTTTTAAATATGAAATTTTCAAATTTACCCCTTTTTCGGCTACCATGCAATTACTATAATTATTGCTAGAGTAATTGCCAATTAATTAATTAAGCATTCAATCAGTCGCATCATGTCATTCTTTTTTCACGGAAACGGGTTAAAACAGCTGAATGTGTAATAAAAACATTATTGGCCACTTTTATAAAGATTGCTTTTTGTACATATGGTTGTAAAAATATACGTGGACATTTCAAAGGAATGCGCTTTCATACAAAACAAATAAATATACAGGAGTAATCACTTCAATTACGTATTCACTGTTGAGTTAGATTTTTTTTTGCGATAATTTTGCTTCCTCTGACTTTAGAATTTAATTTAATGATGGAGTTTGTGTTTGCTATTCCATTTTCAACACCGAGAAGGGGGCGCCAAAGATCCTACAAATCAAAAATATACATTCTTGATCAGCATCAAAATCTGGGTCGATCTAGATATGTATAATTCTAAAAATTAGTCCACAATTATTCGCCCCAATATTCTCTTAGTCATTTTACATTCCTATTATTTTTGCTTTTTCCAAAGACGTATAAATCTTTGCGCCGTCTCCTACTCTACCATCGTGTTCTGAATTAGTTGCACTGGTAGCAATTTGAATTGTTATCATCAAATCAAAATGACTTAAAAATTAAACAAGTGAAAAGCTATTTAAGCTTTCCAGAGGATCTTTCATCATTACCCATTTGAAAAATAGACCACCATTCCATTTTATGTTATGTTACGGTATGTAAAAGCATCATGAACATAACATCATGATTTTTAAAATTAAAATTTGCTGAACTGGACTTGAAATATATGTGTTGGGGCAATATGTAAAAGTTTCTCTAAGTTTGGGCGCGTCCGTAGACCGATATTTTGCCCATTTGCAATACCATAAACTGTAAACAAAAATTACAGACAAAAGGACTAAACCGATTTCGATGCTGAGCAAGAATATATATACTCGATTGTGGGCGAGGCACTTAACCAATTTCGCTTAAATATCTATTTAGATACTAGACATACTTGTACTAAATTTCAAATAAATATCAATAAGATTTACTACCGTGAGCTTTCCAACAACGGACACCCATGTCTAGGTGGACTCAAATTTTGATGCTGATCAAAAGTATATAAACTTTGTAGGGTGTGTGACGCCTCCTTTTGATTGTTCCAAACAAAATAACCAACTAAGTATGCGCCCCCATTTAAGTGACCATTTTACAAAGGAAGTCTCAAAGTATACGATCTTACCTTACTACTCGGACATATTACAGCGTTATATTTCAGATGTTTCTTTAAATGTTGTTGTTTCGAACGATTATTTAAATTTCGCTCAATAACGTGTCGACAATTTTCACACAAGTCATCCAAATTGTTATTGTTGTTGTTGTTATGATTATGATGGCTATACGTATTATTATTATTATTAAAATGGAGGCCCTGTTTCAAATGTTGTTTGCGCATTTCACGAGCACTACTCCTAGGCGTAGACACACTCATGCTTCGTGAGGTAGTGTAAAAATTCCCCGATTCTACAGAGACTTGATTCTCTATGGCTGCGGTAGTGCCATTGGGCGGCGTGTAATGTTCATATTGATTGTGAGGAGTAGAAATCTCATCGATAAACTGTATATCATTAGCCATGACGTCTAAAGGAGCCATGGGTTGATCACTGGTATCGTCTAGAACGCAGCCTAAACTATTGGAGCGAGCAGTCTTTTCCAATGTTTTGCCCTTTTCATTAAGTAGCACACGTGACATAATCACAGTTTGAGTGGTAGTTCTCACCTTAGAAAGGGAACAAAATTCCGAAGTTTTATGAATGATATGTGTGGCAGTAGTGAGTGTAATAGGTGAAGATGAGGTTAGCGGTGTTACAGGTGAGCAGGTAGTCCTAAACAAACTGCTAAAATCCTCTGCAGCTGGAGCAACATTCACTTGTTTGTCTAATTTAGTTTCATGTTCAAAGGTAGAGGTTATGATAGAAATGGACGCTGGAGAATTTGTCTCACTGCCACTACAGTGATTTGAATCTTCAGTTTTAAGCAGACTAGATGTATTCTTCTTCTCGTTGATTGCAGAACTATACAAGTTTTTCACAGGTGATGAGACTGCTTGGGACGTTGATTTGGTGCTTGGAATTGTACAACAACAGCGCATACATAATTTGAATTTAGACTTATCCTTAGCAGAACAATCTAAGAGATTGTCAGTGGAATTGTTACCATCTAGATCGGTTTGGGTGCATTGAGGAATATAAAATGTACTGGTACTTAAATCAATGCAACTGCGTTGATAGTGTTTATCACCTGGGCCGCATAATGCGGCGGCCTGAACTGCTTTCACGGCTTTCGGTTGACGGCGCAACGACGAAAACCAGTTTGATATGGAAGGTCGTTTTTGTTGTTGCAATGCAGCCATAGTTGTAGTGTGTAGATCAATTTTTGATTGAATATTTTATTAAATTTTAATTTTGCACTTTGTGGACGATTGCAGTTGCGGTTTGTTTTTGTTTTTGTTTTTTTTTTTTTTTATGTACTGTACATACATGCAGTCTTTTTAATTATTTATTACACCGAGAAGAAGACAAATACTTCTCTCGAGTCACATGTTGTTTGGTGCTGTGTTGAAGAGAACATATTGCAGCATATGATTCAACTGTTTAGAAATACTTTCAAAATTTTTGGTACAAGTTCTGCCATAATTGAATAACTTTGTGTTTCTTCTTTAAACGTTTAACCTTCCGCTCCCGACATAAGACCATTTTTACGGGTAAAAATGTCATAAATGATCAAAATACAAAACAAACAACTAACGAACGAGAGAAATGCCTTCCTTCCACTGCAGCATACGTATCTCGTTTAGCTTCTTTTTACAGATTAAAGAAGAAATTCAGTAATTTTTTATACCTTATCTCTACCATACCACCGCAAAAAGTTGTTTGGTTAGAATCTTTAGCTTTTGTTAAACGGATGTATGCTACAGTTGGTTTCATTGGGTTTCGTTGAGAAATGATGCAACAACATACACATGTGTACACTTTAGAATAGGATTTCTTTGAAGGACAGCCGAGCGCCTTTACAAAAAAAGTTCTTAAACTTTTTCATTGCCCTCCCATATGCGAAACAGGTTAAAGAAGTAAGACAGTGTAGACTAAAAAACTAACTAGGGTCAGCCTGTATTGCGGTAAACAAAGTACCACAACAGAAGAAGAATACAAAAGAGCGAAACAAGAAAAACGTTGTCATTATATTACATTTGTTGATCCCTTGTTTTATCTCTAGGCTTAGATATTTGCCACAGCAGCATAAAACACAATCACTCAGTTAAGATTTAAATCCTTTACAGAACAAACTCTCCGAATTACGAACTACATGTAGAACAGACGATAGCACGATGTTGGGACAAAATAGAGAGCAAAACAAACTTACGCACAACTTTTTTGCGTTTTTTTCCTGCAGACACAAATCGTTACAACTTTATGGACATATTTAATTATTACAAATGCCAGTTTACCAGTTACTTAGTTTACCAAAATGATTGATAGATAACAAGTGAGAAAACTAAATTTGGCTTATTCCAAATCTTAAATACCCTCCACATCTACAATGATGGGCATGACAGGGATATGATTATGTCCTTTACGTATTATGTATCAGCTTGCACGTCGAATTTTACGTTAAATATAGTTTTTTTGTCGATTGTAGGCGTGGCTCTTGCTCGATTTTATCTAATTTAAACGTAAAATTTTAATATGGATTAGTCCCTATGCTAAGTAAGTTCCAATGGTATGCAGGGTTTTTATTGTGGGCGGGGTCCTTTCTTAAGGTTATATTTCTTTATTCGCCATTTTTGTTAATCTTTTCGTTTTGAAATGAAATTTTGTATTCTTTTACTCTTAATTTTATAATTTAAATAGAAAATGTATTTATTTTATGAAATATATCTCCAGTTTTCCATTACGTTATCCTTACGTCTCACCTTAACAGACCTCGGTAAAATTTTTTGGTTTGAGTTTTCGTTAACTAAATGCCCTTGACTGCGTAGGGTATTGAATGGCGTTTCCATTGCTTTTAATGTCCGTCGCTTCTCTCTCTTTCTCTCTCTATATATATATATATATATTTTCTGATGTTGTGTGTGCCTTAATTTTGGCACAAATCTCACTGTGCAAAATTTTCGCTGCACATAGTATACATAAATGACATAATATGTATTACGATACTTATAAATTCTGATACGATATGAAAGCAATATGTTAGATTTCTAGTGAAATATTTATGGAAAGAAACACCTTAAGATAGAATGTCAGATTCGAAGAAACAACGAAGAGCGCTCATGCAAGTTAGATATGTTACTACAAAGAATTAAGTTTAAATATATCAACAATTGAAGAAATGAACAAAAACACAATTGGTGGAATCATTTACTTTTAAACTTAATTAGCGACAGACACACATGTATTGTATGTTTTCCATTTCAATGAAATGTTCAAGTTTACCTTAGAGGCAGCAAATATATACCGTCTCCAAGTCCTTAATACAACGTGTATAAAATTCTATGTATTTAGAATTTTTTCGTAATATTTGCTATAAAAAGTTCTCTAATACAACAACAAGACCATTAACCTAAATATTGTGTTATTCTTACGTATCCGTTAGTAGTGCATCCCAAGCGGCTATAACGTATATGCAATGAACAGCCTTTTGTGACTGAAACCATAAATGAATGCAAACTTTGTGGGTTTCGAGGAAAAAAACAAAAAAAAAAAAAAGAAAAACAACCAAAAATATATTGCAACTGCAACTACAACTACTACAACGTCACAGCAGAAATTGTGTTAATGCATCCATTGAAAATGCTGACAAAAACTAACATTAAAATAACGAGTAAAAGAAAAAGTAAAGAATATAGAGTTGACATAGGTCAAGTCGGGGCACCCTTCACTCTTATGAGTACACCCTCTATTAATGACGACTAAAGTGTATTACATTTTACCTAAACGGTTGAGTTATGTACCGAAATTTTTTTTTTTTTTTTTGAAAATTGTGGGCCTGTCTGTTATGCGATATATAAGAATAATGCAGACACAAAATCCTAACACAATATCTCAATTTTTCCGACTGTGAGAATGCCAACAAAAGACGGATGCATGGACACAGGAGCGAAAATGTACAGATCGATATACTTTGTGGTACCTCTGACCCCTCCTTCGCACTGTTGCAAAACAAATAATAAACGTAGTGTATCCCCCTTCGTAAGGTGTAGGATATAAAACAAAGACAACATTGTTCAAATTGTTTAGCAAAGGAAGCATTGAACACAGTTTCATGGAATCTAAATTATACAGAAAAAATGAAATATTATGAAAAAAAAAAATTATTAATGCACGCAAATCCTACAGTTTCAGCACACAGTTATGCTTTTTTTTTTATACTCAACAACTTAATGATATGTGAGCACTCAGAAGAAGGTGCCATACAGCACAAAAATTGTACATTCTTGTTAAGAACAAATTTTGCCCAGAAGAATTCTTCATTAATAAGAAGTTAGACTATGTTGGTTGTAGAGAACCAATTTACGTTAAATTTTGGCATGCTCTCTCCATTTTGAGCTCATAATAATCCTGCACAAAGCCGGGCATTATAAAACTAGTTTATTATATATTCTATTAAATAATTATTCAATGTTATTGTTATGAATGTCTTTCTCATTTATCTCTTATGTTCGGCATACAAATCTAGAGAAAATTCACTCGTTTGAATGAAAGAAAGGCGTTCATGTTTCAATTAAAAAAACTCTTCAGTTATTGTGGGAATTTATTTATCGGATTTCATATGAATTGTAACGTTTGCAACACGCAAAAGGCGGCCTCGGAGATTCCACAAAGTGTATATATTTTGAATCAGCATCGAAAGCTGAGATGATCTAAATATGTCTGTCTGTCCGTCTATCCGGTGTGTGTGTGTGTTCTGTGTTAATCACTCTGCTGGACGCAAAAATTGACGATTGATCGATTTGTCACCATCATTATCAATCGTTATGCATAATTTTTAGTTTTTTCCTCAAAGTTTTTACTTTTTTTACAAAAAGTTCTCTAAAAATTCCTGTCCAGATAATTAAGCAAGTTAAGATATTTGCATGCATATTTATCAAACACAACTCATCAAGTTCATTCAGCTTATTAGTAATCATTTACATAACCAACTTGTGAAATCCTTGGGTAACAGTTTTGTTTTTGCATTTGGAAAATTGAATATCACAACCGTGACTCATGCTTTAAGAATGTTTAGTTTAAAGTAAAATAAAAATCATTTTTATTTTCTTTTCTTTGAACTACAACATCAATATTCAATGTATGCGTAAGAGCTGGAATGGAAGAGATAAAGATGAGAGTTTTGTCATTACTTTTATTAACCCCGTGTACTTATTTACGTATAATCTCATTTACCAGTAGCTATTATGTATGGATGCATTATTGGTAGTTTATAATATGAACGTTTCGTTCTTTTTTTATATATTTTCAATTAATTGCATTTTCATATATTTATTAAAATTTTAGTCACCTAAACCCCACTTGAGGTCATTGCTGTTATAAGCAAAACACTATTTGAATATTAATACTACACAGATAAGAAGAAGAGAAAAATAAAAAATTACAATAAATGACAAAGAAACGAGTAAAGAGCAAAGTTTGACTTAGACCAAATCTTAAATACCTTGCACATCTTCATACAAAAGGTAGGCGTGGCAGATAGATGATTACGCCTCCCTCTAATAGTAAATGTATTACGTTTCGAGATTTGTGATTTTTAAGATATTTTGTAAATTGTAAAATTGTAAATGTGTACACCAAGTATTAACTTCATAGCTCCATGTTTACGGTAGATAAATAGATTATTGTCGATTGTGGGCGTGCCACCTAACCGATCTTGTCCGACTTAAATAGGGATCTGATTGTTACAAATAGAATGACAAACTTGGAATACCCCGAACCTCGCGTCGAGGGTATAAAAAAGAAAGAGAAGGCTAACGATATGAAAAATATGCCACACCAAACGTAGCCACAAACAATAACTGGTTTGTCTTCAAATTTTTGCAGAACAAGAGCCTTTGTTGATACCTTAAGAGGAAAATTGCAGAAATTTGAATTTTACTGCATATAACTGAAATTACCTTTGAAAGGAAAAGGAGAATTCCAAAATTCACAGTAAGTGAAATTATTAAAATATTTCTCTATTATCTACATGCACATACATATGTTTGTGCGGTGTTTTAATGCATTTGATACAGATAATGAATTTATCGTTTATACGAGTATACATGTGTTTGTGTGAAATAGTTAAGATTTACTCTGTGTACTCGCAAAAGTCATACAAGTGTAATAGCAACAATACCGGGCATGTAATTGCAATACAGTACCGCTTGAAATATTTGCTTGATTGACTGTACTGCACTGCATTCCAAGGCATAGCGTAACATGATTAAGTTCACTAACGAATGCCTGAAGCATGTACATGCCATGCCCACTACAGAGGAGATGGTTTAAGATTTTTTGCTTATTTGTTTTACTTTTTATACATAATGCAGCGATTTGACCTTCGTCACTCGCATATCAGCGAATTGTTATCCCTGCCGCTAGTTTATATAAACCTTCCATGCCTGTTGATTTTATTGGGTACAAAGATGCCAATTTCCTAAAAACGTCAATAACTTCACAAATGATCCAGGTGAATGGTACAGTTTAAAAAACGTTCCTGTTTTCCTTGTTTTTGTTAAATAAATGGAACGAACGCAGTTCTCGATAGTCTGATTCTTAAGCCTTCTACAATCTAGCCTTTATTTGGTATTCTTTACGTTCCGCTCAGTGATCACCTTTCCTTTGCACACTTGCGCTTATATCACATAGCGGGATATTGATGATCGTATGTCATCTTTTTATCGTTTATATTTAAAGGCTTCTGGAACAAGTAACTGAAATAAATTATTTGCCTAATAAGTTTCTTTCATGGCAAAATAAGCTGCTTTTATTTCCAGATGATAACTTTGTTGTTTCGTTCTTCGGCTGTAGTTGTACACAGGAAACCTTTGATCATTGTGTTCCTACAGCACAATTCAATTCGGTTTTCGCTTCTAGTACAAAAGAGCGTAAGCTGCTGTATCCAATTGTTCTTCAAAGTTTGAAAAGCACATCTCTCGAGTACTGATGAATGCTTTTTTGAAAAAACCCAGTCAGGCTTTTTCGGAGCAGGAAGTTTTTTAACTGCTTTAATTTCGTAGTTACCAGACTTGACTTCACCTTTTCGATCATGTATCCAAGAACATTCAGCTACATTTTTTCCAATTAATGTGGTGGTGGCAGTATTTTGCTGGAGTGTAAAGAACTTTCTTCAATTTGACTACGACTGATTCGTTGCCTTGTGAATAAATTATAAAGTCATCTATATTTTGATATATAGAAATTAGTCGGTGAATTGTAATCACATCAAATCAGCATAATTAATGCATAAATAATTTCGTTTTCGCAATTGCTGTGTACTTCGTACTTCGCTGTTCGATCGGTACACGAAGCAACGCATTCTTTATGTCGAAACGAGTGCCACATAAGTTACTTCGTGAAATATCATTATATGGAAAGGGGTTATAAAAATGGTCCGATCGGGTCTAAATTTACCGCAGCCAATTAAAAAGCTAATTAACTATTCTTCACCAAATATTTTCCAAAAATATTAAGCATTGCGACTTTTTACCCTATAAAGAATTCCATTGACTTCCAGGACCTTATATGAGAAGGGGTTTTAAAAATGGTCTAATTCGATTTATTTTCAATATGGGTCCTTTTTTGGGCCAATACAAATCCTTGTACCAAATTTAATGGAAATATCTCAAAAAATGCGTCCTGTAGTTTGCAAACAAATTTACATGGACAGACAGACGGACATGATTAAATCGTTTAAGATTTTAATTCTAAATCGATGCAGGATATAACTAGATTTGATTACCCAACAAATAAACACAAATAGTATTCATTGTACATAATCAGATGGTCACTTGTTAAAGCATATTAACGTCAATATGTTTTGGAGGTGGGGTGTTTTCATTATTTGTCCTAATTTTATAATAAAAACTTTAAAAATTTAATATTTTTTAATGAAAACCATTTGTTTGACAAGATATGAACTTTTTCGGGGCTACAGCGTGGGCCAACTTCAAACCGGTGCTTATTTTGCTAGAAAGTTTTTGTAATGTATTACGCGAACCTTTAGTTTTAATATCAATTTGGAGATTTCTTATCATTTCTTCATTCCATATGCAACAATTTTCTATATGTGGGCATTAAGGGTCGAAATTTATGTTTGTTTGTGTTGTTTGTTCACCATCACTGCCACCACCAACAACTTGTGCTTTAATTTTCCTCTACTTTAAGCTGTAACGTGTGGTGTTTGTTATTGTCTATCAGTCTGACTCTCAAAGGGTTCAAAAACTCATACAGAGCAAACATTCAAAATAGCCCGACTCTGATAAAGAAATATTCGTAACAAAAGCAATTTGTGTACAAAAGAACATATGCATGAATGTAAGAAGTTTTTACGTATGGCAGGCCCGAATTTAAGTAATTAAACAACAGCCACCACCAGCTGGTGGGAGCAGCCTTTACCAGCAACAACGAAGCGATGTGTTGTTATTTATAACTTTCGTGCTTAACAGTCAGTCTGAAAGTAAACAATTAAAGTAACTAAATGTGGCTTAGGCCAAATCGTAAATACCCTTCACATAGAGATGTGTTATAGATACAAACAGTGGATTAAGATTTGGCGGCCTAAGTTAAATTTAGTTTTCTTAATTGTTTTCCTTATTTTCGGCTTCGAAGAGATGTCAGCCTATTTTCAGGACACCCTATATACTTTGTAGGGTATTTTACTTCTCCCTATAGGTGCTGCAAACGGAAAAAATACTTCCTCTTATGTGGAAAGTATAAAAAACAAGTAAGTGAGCACTTAGTTAAACAAACAACAACTCATGTTGTTTCAATATAATGCATCAGAAAAATTGTAAAACTCTTTTATTATAAATTGTTGCGTGTCAAGGTAAATAATGTTGAAAATGGAGCAAATGTTTAAAATGCAAGAAGTTGTTATTTGAAAAATGTAAACTTCGTTATATTGCTGCAGAATTGTCAAGTTTTTATCTTCCTATCGATCATAAAATTGTTCCAGCTTCACTGCATAATCAAGTTAGGAGAACTTCTCATTTTTTATACCAACAAAAATCCGGAATCACTTTCTGAATCCATTTAACTATAATCGCAAACTAAAACCCACAGCTACTGAGATATTATGATATTATTTAGGACGAGGACGTATATTTACCCAAAGACAGTTCGCTCTAAAATCTATTAAAAAGATTATAGAAAGCGTCGTAGATCCAACACTGCACATATTTTGAATCAGCGTCGAATTCTTAGTCAGTCCAGCCATGTTTGTCTCGAAATTGACATTTTTTACTTCTTCGAGAGTTATGGTGCATCAGTGGTGTGGGTATTTAACATTTGCCACAAACCAAATTTAGCTGCTTGACTTGATTATTTACAACAAATGATTACAAACGTTTTGACAAACTTTAAATAGCGAAGCTTTGCTTTGATATTCTTTATCAACAGAACAAGTACAGTCTAAAGTCTAGCATCAACGAGCAAGGGATATGCTCAGCATTTTACATTGCTTCTACATTTATTTATCAATCATCATCCATTACGTACATACTACAATACAGTGACTGTTTATCCTTGTAGTGTGTACTGTGTGCACTTTCTAATAAAGATCGATGAGTAAGTGTAATGAAGAAAACAAAACGAACAACCGCATATTTGTCATATAAAATAAATGGAATTGAGAAAACATCCGTTGCCCCGGCATGCCCTTTAAAGGAGGATGTCATACGTAACGTAATACAATATATTGTTTAGCGTCATGAGCATTTGTTTGTTTGTTTAAACCGCTAACTTAACATTGGATTGCAGATGTTTTTCCCTTCCTCAAAGTTCAACGCCGAGCCGCCAGACCAACCATGACGATATAACTTTATAATTGATGCCAGTGTATGACGCATGTTAACGAACTCAGAAGATAAATAAATGCTTTCTTTCGTACTTGACACAAACACACACCCATTTAGATATTTATTTTATATCATTTTATTTGCCCTAACTCGCCTTTCATTTCTTGTTTTATTACGTTTCTGTTAATAGAAGTTTCAAAGGCAAACAATATTGGGAAACCAATAACAATTCAAAACGAGTAAGAAAACTAAGTTTGACTTAGGTGACATCTTAAATACCCTCCACATCCATAACAATGGACGTGAAAAATATTTATATATTGCATCTTCTAATAGTGTATGTCTTACGTATCAGCTTACAAGTCTAGTTTTATGATGAATATGATTTTTTGTAAATTGTTGACCAGCTGCCTGCAAAAACTAAAAAGTGTTTGTACAAAATTTCAGCTCAATATGTCAAAATTTACACCCGTGAGTATGTCAACAACAGACAGACACACGGACATACTTGTCTAGATCGACGCTAATCAAGAATATATATACTTTGTAGGGTCTCTGACGCATTCTTCTGGATGTTGCAAACGTAAGAACAAATTTAGTATACCCTGGTGCTGGTGCTAGGTTTGAATTTTTATGTCCATGCAAGTGTAGTTGAAAATGCAGAACATTGCCAGCTGTGTAAACTGAGAAGACCAGCTCCAACGGTAACTGTACACACATGTATACGCTTGAAATAAAAACCTAACAGAAAATTTCTTGCAAAATGTAATGACAAACTTAGTATAAAAAGAGTAAATGTCCTCACATGTGGCCAAGGGGGCAAACGGTTACTAGTTTTCCTCTACTTTTTACAGCAATGGTGAAAAGTTCATTCAATGGGTGTAAACGTGTGATATAAATAAATTTATTTGATCACACATGCATGCACGAGTTGTTGCTGACGTATATTTGTGTCATTTAAGCCACTTGAATATCTTATAATGAATTGCTAAATTGTAATACAGTGTACAGGTCTGGTTTTAAAATCCCCTGGAAATGGATGACAATGTCTAAACATATGCAAAATAAATGGAGAAATAGTTTGAACGTAACAAAAGAGATTATAAAGAAGTGACCGGAACACTAAATTTGGCTTAAGCGAATACTTAAACACCCTCCATCGTGGCTAGTTGCTATAACACTGTATGTACGACTTTCACGTGATTGGATAAGAAATCTCTACTGGGTAAAAATATATTAATACTGACATCTTTAAAAGTTTATCATATTGTATGCGTAATTATTCAAGTAAATTTGAGGTATTCGTTCCTTATTTGGAGAAGTAATACAATGTTGCTTTTTTAGTTCTTTTTAGTATAAACCTAAAATCCACTTTTAAAGTCTTGGTGTTTGATGCACTGCAAGCGTGTCTTGTGACCGAATTCAAAAACCAACCAGCGTTCAGAGAGTCTACCATAACTTCTCCACAAAGACACAGCGACGGGCAGCCAAGCAGCCAACCTTAGTGAGATTAAAAAAAAAAATAACGCGTCCTTTCCAATCAATTCAAAATATTACAAACATGATAAAAAATGCATCCTTGTACCATGCCCACTGCGCTCAACATTTAAAAAAAAAAATTCCATTTTGCAATTGTGCCATTATACGCTACACCTACATCATACGTCCTCGCACCACTAACTCGATCCTTAACTCAATATAATACAGCACAAACAATACATTCCTTCCACAGAGGACTACTTTCTCCAACATTTTTTTATTAAGTCACAAAAATTTAAGCGATAATGGCTGAGCTTAGTTGACACTGTAATTGTCATAATAGCTGTGGTGTCTATGTCCCACTTAATGTTTTAGTTTCCAGCTAGAGAGGAAATTCTAATTTTGAATGTGCGGCTTGGTATCAATACAAAATCCTAATACTTTCATTATTGAAGCCAACTGTAGTACATTTTATTACCATTTACTAATTACATCACTTTAATTAGTATTTGCTGATGTTGAACTTTTGGAATTGCTTCTAGTTATTGTAATTACTTAATAATAGAAATTTTAATTACGCAATAATAATAAGTTAGAAACCCTTACAACAACATAATTAAATTCAAACTCTTAAATTCTCTAACAATAATGTAAACTTTTAATTTCCCTATTAGAAAACATTTGAACATCAATGAGTTAAACTTTTTTCTGTCTGAATGGATGAACGGACTATAATGAAGCGCAACAAAGGCACTAGCAATGCGACAAAATGAAAGGCTATAAAAGAATTTCAAATGTTTGCAATTCATGTTTAATAGTCATTAATTGCAGGACAATTTTTATTATTATTTTTTTATAGTTGTGAAAAATTATTATATTTTTCGCTTTTACATTAATTGCCGTCTAGTAAATAGTTCTTATTTGTTTAAGCGGATGTAGTCAATAAACGTTTTAATTGAACGTCACAACCCTACTGAAACGGAGCCCAATGAAAATGATTGTGTCTTGTTGTTAGTATTTTACTAATTGTTCCCTCCAAATGGGATGGCAGCATTCGAAGTTGGTTATCCTTTACGAATATACCAGAAAAAGACATCACGTCTTATGCTCGCAAGTATTAAGATATCGTGCCGAAATTTAACGCATGTATTAAATGGATAAATATAATATTTTTACTTGTCTTCCTTTGAAATTGTTGTGAATTATTTTTAAATACAATGACGCAACTATACGTTATAAACAGGCAGAAAGGTTTGCACTTTGAAGCTTATTCGACATTTTCTCAATATTTTATTATTTAGACATCAGTCGGTCAATCTATTATAACATTTAGGTGTTAAACTAAAAACAAGTAAGAAAACTGAATTTGGCTTAAGCCAAATCTTGAATACCCTGCACATCTACAATATTGGGTGTGGCACGTATCTGATTTCGCCCTCTCAGAGTATATGTTTTACATATCAGCTTACAAGTCCAGTTTTATGTTGAGTACGTTTTTTTGTAAATTGTGGGCGCGTCTGTTATTCGACGACATCGCTGGATGGAATAAATTCAATTTTTGTGGCAGATAAAAGGTATTTTTGTCAATTGTGGGCGTGACCTTCGTACAGAAACTAGCAATGTTTGCAGTGAATTTCAATTCAGTATGTTACTTTGTGCGGCCTTAAGCGTTCCAACAACAAACGCATATGGACTGACCGACTAAGAATTTGAATATTTTATAGAGTCTCCGAAACCTCCCCCCCTACGGTGGAGATTAAAATTAGGACAAATTAAAACAACAAGAATAATCATTTGATTTGTTCATTATTGCAAATGATATTCGTATACGTATGCCGCCGCACGACTTATACAAATGTATAAAAAAAAAGCCAAAGAAATTCTTCATCTTCATGCAGAATCACTACACTACAGGTTACCAAATGCAAACCACTCTCTACATGCTTCCTTCGTATTGTATGCATGCCTATAAATACATTGTGCAAACAAAAGAGACAGACAGTGAAAAAACACTAATGACGACAATGTCGGCATACTGATGAGATGATGATGTTAGTTTAAAGAGAAATCACTTCAGATCAATAAAATTTCATGCAAGTGTGTGGAATATAATGCCAGCCCAATGTAAGTGTAATTTAAGATATTATTAAGCTAGCTGTTCCGAGCAAAGTGTGGCGAACATTTCTTATATTGTAAGCAAGTATAATTCTTTGGATCGGTCAGTCACCGTGCGATTCATACACAAGTGTGTACACGCAAATAATTTGTATAGAAAATTGGCACTTGTATGGCATTCGCTAACTTGGTCACACCCAATCTCTGTTCATTTCGATGGGTAACGTGAATGTATCTTGAGCACGTATGTAAATTATTGTCGCATCCACCCAGAGCAACTCATGTTATTATCAGGCTGCAATGTGTTGAAAGAAAACGTCAGTGATCCTATGAAATAGATGAATTGAATAGAATTGACGGATAAAAGATGAGCGAAAAGGGAATTTTCGAAAATTCATACTACTTTTGAATGCAGTACGCATTCGAATAGGAATCAAGATGAAGACTTTTTCTACCTGCGAAATTATACATCGATCAACATCAAAAGTATCCATGGACCGGCCCACTAAGTACTGAGCTAGGCTATGGCTAAGCTATGTATTTCGATGTATACAATAATACTCTTAATAAACGATTTATAAAAACTTGAATAAAATCGCGTTAAAACCATGATTCACAGGAATTTCAGGGTAGCGCAAATACATAAATACCTGTTGACAACCTGTTATAAATATAAAGCAAACGATTCGTGCTTTATGAAAAAGTCAATTGTAGTCTACTACAAAAATATTTTATATGTATTATACTAATAAAATATTATGTAAAATAAATATCAGACTGTGTTCCATTGGTGTAATAGAAACCTAAAGTGTAATCAGAACATTGCAAACAAACTGATAAGTGAGACTCTTAATTATGCAGCCTGTCGCCTTGAATAAATAAACAACCGCATTCATTTTTCGTACAGTGTATAAAAACTACCAACAATCTACTAATCGATATCTCAATTGTTGCGACCGGGAGTTTGATTATCACATTACACACCCAAGGACAGACGAACAGATAGACATAGTTGAATGGACTTAGTATTCGATGCAGATTCAGAACTTATACACTTTACAAGGTATTCGACGCTTCCATCTAGACATTTTGACAAAGTGATATATATCCGGATTTACATATGCTGGTGGGTATAAAAATAATTATTTATTTTATATAATATTATACATATAAGATGAAGGGTTTACTAAGTTTGCCATTTCGTTTGCAACACCCAGAAGGAGGCGTCAGAGACCCTACAAAGTAAGTATATTTTAGATTACCGTCGAAAACTGAGTCCATCTATCCTGCTCACGGGCGTAAATTTTGAGATATAACTGAAATTTTAGTTTTTGTACTTAGATCTGTATTTAAAATGGGCAAAGCCACGCCCACAATCGACAAAAATCTATTTTTCTGCCACAGAAATTCAACCTATGAACCTATGAAATTTGTGGTTATCCCAACATCGGTCGGTTGAAATGGACAGAAGAAAAAATCACAACATTCATCTAAAGCTTTTTTTGCTTGTTGCAAGCGGAATAGAATACTTAACATAACGCTATCTTGTGTAAGGTATAAAAATTATCAAAAACTTAAACAATAAATTGCTCGACACAGCGTCTAATAAAGAGAACATACTAATAAAAAAGAATCACTTTCTGCAAAACAGATCAAGTTACGAGATAACACTTTTTTATACGATTTAGTGTTTACTTCACTAATATTCCGCACTTTGCAGTTCACTATATCCAATTACGTATATGTTTTCATGAGCGTACTGCATTATTCGCTATAAATTGTTTTTCTTTATAACAATTGTTTACATTTTTGTAGTGAGACCAATCAGCCAGTAATCGCTCAGATTACTTTTCTTATGTTTGTTTGTTTGTTTTACACGCAGCACTATTATAAATAATACAAAACGTTCTGTAAGCATTATCAGTTGTCCTTATCTGGTGCAAGAGGCATTAACATTTATGTGCAGCAGCAGCAATTGTTGTTGTTGTTGTTGTTGACTGATAAGTTGAACTTTATCAAAATATTTAGTACAACGCAGCAAAAAAAAAATGCTATTGCGATTGCTAGTTTGCACTCCTGCAAAAACACGAGCACAATCTTTAAATGAATGGGACCGTGTGGAGAGAGACTGTGACGCGATTCGTTTCTATTCAACTATTTGCGTTTGAAATTTCATTTCCCTATATGTGTAATTGATGCTTGTTATTGGTATTCATGTACATGTACCCAGCACCTTGAGTCCGCAGAAACACTCACTTTGTTAAGACGTTTGTAACACAGACCACAGAGGAAACTCCACTAAATATGTACGGATCAGCATGAAATTCTCGATTCTAAGTCGATTTAAGCTAAGTCTGTCTGTCCATCTGTGGTAACGGTAACGAAAACTGAGACATCGAATCAAAACTTGGCAGAGACGTTGGGCCCATAGTTAAACAGAAACTAAAAAATGTAGATTTTTTGCCGGTTTTATATACAAAAAATTAGTTAAACACTCCCCGCACCTAAATATATAATCATCATGGCCAGTCATAACTTTTATTTTAATGCCACAAGCAGTAGCGTGAACATGATTTGGCCCAAGCCAAATATAACTTTTTTTTAATTGTTATAATAATTTTTTGTAGCGATGACGTTAATAGCAAAAAACTGTTGTTTCTCCTTTTTTTTTTTTTTAGTTATAACCTTAAATTATTAATTATTGCTTTCGTACTACTGTGTTACATTTGTTTAAGAAGCATGAAGTGTTTTATTTGATTTTTGTTATATTTTTATTTATAAATTTCTTATTACTCATGCACGCTGTTCTGCACGAACATCCGCTACGTGAATATAATATTTAGATAACCGAACCCAGACTGAGTAGTGAATGCTTCTCCACGTCAATATCAACAATACGTATTACGGTATTAAAATTTACGATATCAAAGGGAAGCAATTGTGCTACTATAAAGTTATGCTACAACAATCATCAAAATACACCAGTAAAAAACTGTTTGTCTTAGGACAAATATGTAGTCCCCTCCACTACTATTTTTCACAAATGTTTGTATGTCCCAGTAAGAGGCAAGCCACACTCCCAAAAGTATATTCTTCATCAGCATTGAATTCAAAATCGATTTACACCTTCTGACCGTCCGTGTGAATTTCTTGGCTTTTGCTTCGACACTCTCACGGCAGCAAGCATTTATATATTGAGTTAAAATTTACTTACTTGTGTACACTTATTTAAATAATTCGCATTACTCCTAAACTACTGAGCCGAATTTGAGAGATTGACCACGCCCCTTTGTAATTAATCGGAATTTACATTACACAGCGTAACACACAACATGCAACATAACAAACTTGTTATCGATTTTGCGCCCCAAAATGAGTTTGAAAACTTTTAATTCTCTATCTCTCGTTTTCTCTCTTAAGGAAAAGTTCTCTTACTTTTTAAAATAATTTACGATAGAAATTGAACAAAAAAACAAGTAAGAAAACTAAATTTGGCTTGGTGCAAGTCTCAAATACCCTCTACCTCCACAATGATGGGCGTGGCAAATTGTGTATGTGTATATATATATTTATACATATATAGTATATGTATTATGTATCAGCTTGCAAGTGGAGTTTTACGTTGAATATGGTTTTTTGTAAATTGTGGGCGTATCTGTTATCCGACCATGCCCATTTTTGGTACATCGATGGATGGGCTAACCTTTAATAAGTACACAAAATGTCAAGTTCACAGGTCAACTTTTGTGGCAGATATATAGATTTTTGTCGATTGTGGGCGTGTCTTTTATTCGATCACGCCCATTTTTGGCACATCAGTGGATGAGATAACTATGTATAAGCGTACTAAATTTCAAGTTCCTAGGTCAACTTTTGTGGCGGATGTAAAGATTTTTATTGATTGTGGGCGTGTCTGTAAGCCGAATATGCCCATTTTTGGCATATCAATGAAGGTAATATTTATAGATGTACATACCAAATTTCAAGTTTATAGCTCAATTCTTGTGGCAGATAAATAAATTTTTGTCGATTGGGGGCGTGGCTCTTGACCGATTTTGTCCATTTTTCGTTTTTTGCGATCTGCGTGCAAAAACAAAAACTGCCTGTACAAAATTTCAGCTCAATATCTCAAAATTTATGCCCGTGAAAATGCCAACAGACAGACACACGGACACAATAACATACATGTCTAAATCGACTCAGTTTTTAACGCTGGTCAACGCTTGTAGGGTCTCTGATATGGTCTCCTTATGGGCGTTGCAAACGGAAGAACAAACTTAATATACCCTCATCACTAATGAGGAGGGTATAAAAATGCTCAAATTTACGTGGACACACAGATGGACATGATTAAATCGATTGAGACTTTGATTTTGAAACAATCGGTATAATTGAAGGAGTGACATTTGCCGTGGTGTAGGGTATAAAAATAAATTTCTCTTGGGCCAAATTTGAAGGTGTGAAGATAAAGAGACACAAACCAAAAAATTGTTACAGAGCCCTGTTGTGTAGTTAATTGAGCTAAATAATTACAATAGAAGAAAATTGAATAAACTTAAATTAATATTATACTTAAGAAATACATTTTTTAATCAAATTATTAAAATAGTGCAACTTAAGAAAAGAATGTCAATTCAAAACATACTAATGAAATATTATAAATTAATACGATAAACAAAGAACATTCAAAACAATTAAAACTTTGCTGTGCCGCTATATGCTATATACCACCAGGACTAACTCTACCTAGGGTCATAGGCGCTGTTACTCTAAAACTGTACAACATTTCTACACGCATTAGTCTCTAGGTAGAGTTGGTTCTGCTGGCATATAGCGGCACAGAAAGCCGTTTGAACTTAATAAAAAAAAATGCAGCTAACTTGACAGAGGCGTCTCTATGAAAATTTCCAACTTTATAAGTAAATTCTTGTGAAGGGTATAAAAAAAAAATTAACAAAACTAGTGGCTGGAGAGCCTTAGATTGTGGAGCGCTGGTTTTTCCATTTCGTTGAGTAAATGGAGAAAAAAAACAAAGATTAAATATTTGTGAATCTTTGCATCTGGATCTGAGGATGACAGGCATCAATCATACTTGTGGAAAAATGTAAAAATTATTGTCTGAATGGATTTAAGTCTGTATGTTTTAAGTCCAAACGTGATTTAATTACGTTTCTAACTTTTCCTTCCGTTTACGGAAATTGTAAAAAGTACATTCCAGGCTTAAGTTGGCTGCAGTATCCCCCATTTTATATCACATAAATCCTCAGCTAATTTTTGTGTTAAATCCATTGAAAATTTTGTATACTTTGCAAATGTACTTCCAATGTTGATCAATGCTGTTTAATCTTATAATTCGACATTTCCCCAATTGGACGTGACAACGGAGCGCCTATGGAAGTTTCATATCTCAGAAAGTACGTAACGTATGTAAAGTTAGCATTCCACTGCCACTGTACACATAGAATGCTATAAAATTCGGATTCTAGGATTTGTCCTTTAAGAGGTATTTGGCAAAAAGACGTGACAAAAATGGTAAATGGATTTTTTAGATCGCAGCAAATTCAAGTTAATTTTTCTTTCATATGGCGCTCATTCTTAATGCCTGCTAAGTTTGTTTAATCAACTTTTTTCAATAGAACCAGCGTTGTGGACGTGACAAAATTTACTTTAGTACATATTCTAACAAATTCTTATACCATCCATATAAGGCGAGCCTATATTAAGCTTGCTATTCCGTTTGCAAAACTAATTAAGAAGCGAGTAACCCAACACAGTATATATATAAGTGTTAAGTGAAAAGTTAGGCGTGGCAAGTCAACAATACAAAGCTGATTAGGGATACCTAAGTTTTGTTGGCATGACCTGGATAAAGTTTTATGTGATATTATTAAACGCCTGAAGGCGGTCATATCAACATTATATTTTGAAAAATTGGGCGTAACATTCATATAATAAAGAAAGTTTTACATGACAGTTACAATAACAATACTTACCTTAGCCAAATATAACAATTAACGCTTGAATGACGTTTATTATGCAAAGCAAGTTTTTGTGTTAATCCTAATCTATATATATTGTATAAGTGGGTGTAAGATGTTTTCATTAACATCACCTGGAATGAAGAGAGATAACGTAGCCAACTACTCCCATCTGTCTTGACAAATCTGTAAAATGTTTGCCAGTTAAATTCGTATTTATCTTCACCCCCTTCCTACTTAGATATTCAATACATAATATAGAAGCTTCTGTCAAGTTGCGTTTACTATACATTGAATGAACACTAAATGATTCATAACAATTGCCAGAACCCATTCAATTCTTACAAAGTATCATTTTTACACATATATGCACGTGTTGTATATCTACCTGTATTTCTAATAATAGCTCTTGGCGCCTTCTACGCAACTCCAACAACAATTTTTGCTGTTCCGGTGTTAATTCTGAAATATTAGAATGAGAAAAAGAACCGTTATTATATAATAATCTCACTTATGGACTTTGTAACTATGTTTTAATGGAAAACAAAGTTCGGGTCGGGTAAACAGACCGACTCAGATTTTGTTACTCTTCGACAATATTTATACGTTGTGGTTTAGGAGAATTTTATTGTATCCAGGAATGAGCAGAATATAAAAACGAAACACATTGAAATATTTCAGACACCACTAGAGCACTAAATTGGGCCAAATCTGAAAGAGTACAACGGATTGTGAATACCTGGAAGTAATACAGACAGCTTAACAATAAGTATAATTTTTGTTGTTACTTATTGTTCCTCTTTCTTAAGCTGTCATGGAATGATGCCAAGCAAGCAAGCAATAAGGTAAGGTGTGTCAACTTCAACCCGAATTGTTTCTTAAAAAAACGAGTGAAAATGTTATAGTCGCTCATGTTCCATGCAACAATCATTACGACCGACATCTTGTACACGAATATACACAAACCGAATACGGACGGACAACATTAAAGATTCTGAATCGATCAATACAATTTGTAACATTTTAAGAGGCGCTAACAACCGCACACACTTATTTTACAGGTGGTGTAGGGTATAATAAAGATTGTTCCGGCTTTAGTTTTTATATCCTGCACCACTTGTACTAAAACATATATTAAGCAAATGTCACACCCACCTTCAGAATCGATTTAACCATGTCCGTCTGTCCATGTAAATTTGTGCGCAAGCTGCAGGTCGCATTTTTTGAGATATATCGATGAAATTAATTACAAGAATATGTATCGGTCAAAAAGGAAACCCTTTTGAAAATGGATACGTTCGGACCATTCTTAGAACCCTTCCCCATATACATTTTTTTATTTGATTTCACAAACAAAAAAAATTAAAATATTTTTTGCGACATATTTATCATTTTTAAAATTTTTAAAATACAAGTATAAAAATAAAAAAAAATTTTTTTTTTTTGATAAGTATAGAAAATAAGTTTTTAATTTTTCAAAGAAAAAAAATTGAACGTATCAAGTGCTGTAGGGTATTTGATTGTTGGGCTTGATCGACAATAATATTTTCACTTGTTAATTTTAAAGGAATTCCATACCATGCCGTTAATGCACGCATAAAGGCTTTTTTCTTTATCAGTATAAACACATATAAAAATTTACCTGGTGTAGTAAATTCACTACGCCCCGTCACTGTGGACGTATATGAACGTGCATCCATTGTTTTAATCATTGTTTAAGTGATCGCGTCTTATTACTCTCAGTTCGTTTCTATAAATTTAATTAACATTCACCAACTTCTTCACATTCATAAGAAACAAATATTCCCACTTTATACATAACTACATGCTAGCTTTCTCTTTTATAATTTTCACATAAACATTTTCTTATGTGCAATGTCATTAATTAAAGGGTTCTTACGTTATTATGCACTACTATAAACGTATGCTTGCCACTATTATAAAATCTTTATTTAACTTAAAAACTAAAATATATACTTATTCCTATAAACGGTACATACACAAGAAAATTTTTCTCCAAATACTTTTACTGTTATATTTCGTGTGTTTCTTTACTTCGTGTTCTTGTAAGCAGGAATAGAGTTGCCACATTTTATTTGGAACTACGCACGCCAATATACAAACTACTTTTTGCCTGGGGATTTTGGGAGTTGTCGAACCTAACTAATTTGTTCTATTATTTCCTTTAGTAAAATATTGATTATTAAGATAATAATAATTGTACATGATTACAAATTAAGTCATCTTTAGGTAACGACAAAATTTTTTTGAATATTGAAAAACTGGATTGAGTGGTCCAAAAAATTAATTTTACCAAATAAATATATTTAGAATATTTAAAAAAGACTAAAAAGGAAATGAAGACGATTTGTTAAAATATATAATTTTGTATTATTAATTTTTTATTAAAGTGGAATCTAAGTTTAATACTTTTTCCACCAGTTGGCAATAAGCGAAAATACCGGGCAAAAAATCGTTGATAAAGCACGTTGATATCTTCAAGTTAGCAACGAAATTCTTTTGGCGTAGTGGCAACGCTATAGGAAAATAAATAGAGAACTATATCGAAGAGAAAAAATTTTGTTAGGGAAATTTTCGGGAGAGAATTACAAAAAAAGGGAAATTTATTTTTATGGGTTTAATTAAATTTCAAAGTCGATTTAAGCGATATTTTCACAAAAAATGTTCAATAAATTATAATATTGGAAAATCATCTATATCCCATTACGATATGCACGGTCCATTCATTGTAATAATAATTTCGAAATGTTCCCATATGTACCTATATACGAACAGGTATGGATGTGTGACTAATTTTTAAAGTAAATTCTCTCTCGAAAGAATGTTTATATATACATCTATTATATAATTACCCCATTTCTTTCTCTCGAGAGAAGTAAACATCATTAAAGTCTATATATCTACGAAACATATAACGTCGGCCTTTGCTATATGTATGTTGTGAAATGCGTCTTTTTATTGATTGATTTTTACTTATGCTCACACTTTAAATAACAGACGCAACGTTTTTTTCGATTTTTTTTTTTTTTTTTTGTAAGAGTGAAATATTTAATATTGTGGAATCCTGAATGCCGTTCTATTTGCAAAATGGACTTAAATTGTATTGTATTCAAAAACCTAGCTTTTAACGCTTTTACCTGCCAGAGGGGGGCGAGCCACATCATGAAAAGTATATACATTCTTGATCACCATCAAAAACTGAGTCCATCTAGACATATTTGTCCGTGTATCTCTCTCTGTTGTTGCCATTCTCATGGGTGCAAAATTTTATTACAAAATTCGTACTCTGCTGACGACTCTAGACCCTTCGGGAATCTGACTCCAAGTGCTTTGTGTCGTTTTCCTTGTAAAGCCGGTCACTCACACAGCAGATGTTCCACGGTTTTCTTAAATTTGCAGCTTCTACAGAAATCATTGTACCTGCTGGCCATGTGATATGAGATAGTGTCTCGTTAGAATTCCAAACACTACATAGATCAATTTCCTATTTAGACTTAATAGATCCTTGGTTCGTTTGCAATTCAGCCATTTCATTGCCGGGTATACCTGAGTGTCCAAGCACTCAGCAGATCGCAGTCATGTTGTCGAATCTCGGTAAGTGTTCGCAGGCATTCCGCTACATATTTGAATTTGATCTTCACAGAGTCAAGAGCCAAGATTACCGCTTTACTGTACACAAAAACGATGACCTTTGAGGTGGGTAACCCTCTTGAGTTCATCTTGGAGCCATCCGTGAAGACCATTACGTCATAGGCACCCACAGTGCCAGACTTCCAGACAGACTTGGGATGGCGTAAAGGCTTTTAATTAACTTTCTATCTTTTTAATAGGTTACGAGAAAGACATTCCGCGAGAAAATTAAAAGTTTGTGGTCCTCCCTCGTATAAATCAACCGCGGGTGAACCTGCGGTTTTAAGGATCAGGGGCAAATTCCCCACCAAAGGGAATTTAAATTTTTTTTCCACATTTCCACATTAATCCAATATGTATTCAGAAATGTAGCTGAAAGAGAGTTCAATCCACAAATTCATGTATCATAAATACAGGCAGTAAGGTATACATACTGCATGCACAGTACAGTAAGTTCAACCACATTTCATCGTATATGTAAAACAAGTTTTTGTGAATGGTTTTTTGATACATATTTAAAACAAAAACAGCCACATAATTACCAGCAAGTTTCGAATCAAAGCAACAACAAAAAGGAAAACTTTTATGAAATTAATAAAAATATGTATTGTCGGTGTAAATAATAAATGTTTAATAGCAGAAGGAGAAGAAGAAGGAGATGTTAAACAATTTTATAATTTCTGATATTGTTAATAACTGAAATGTTTTAATAAAAGCGAATCGAAAATAAAATTGTTAAAATCAATCAACGAAAGAAAAACAAGATAATGCGTTGGCACAATTTCCAGTGCTGCTGTCACGGTATGTTGATAATTGTCATTTTCTATTTACAATTGCTCAGGGCAGTTGCATATGATCCGAATGATAAGAAGTTGGCTTCCGTTCTGCCGCCAGAAGGTATGTTTGAGGCATTTTATCCCAGAGAAGTGGACGGCGTACCTAACAGTGCTTCCAGGCCAGCGCATGCTCATGGTAGTTTCTTCAAACATCGCAATCCCGCTCTAGTGGATACGAAAAATGCAGCAGCTTATGGTTACCGCTTTGATGGCAAGAGACGTTTCAATTTTGACTAAAATCAATTAATTACAATTTCGTACAAACAACTGCTATTATTTGTTATACAAGGAATTCTATATAAATTATAAAAGATGAATTAAATCGAATTGATGAGATATTGATAGCCATGCTATGTTTTTTTTACGGGGTGGAGGTGGTTAAGCAAAAACGGTGTTTTTCAAAATGCAGAAAAAGAATGAAGAACAGTTAAACGCTTCAAGACGATATGTAAGCAAACGAATAATTATATTTCACTTCTCGTCTGAGGATCTCCCTTATTATACCCACCATCAAAATGGGGGGTATATTGGTTTTATTCAAACATGTCTGCTTTGCTTATTGGGTCTCCTAAATTTTGCGTACGCCTAATGGTTTCTTTACTTGCTTCTAGTTTTCAAGGTACGTCACTCTGTGCGCCAATATCTGCTTTTAGTTGGAAGATTCACGGATTCACGGTCGTATCTGTTCAATTTTAGGTTAATATCTGCAGTGTTAAGGGGGCTTTATTCGGGGTGTTACGAATACATTGTTGCACGATTAGACGAAGCTAAATCAACATCCTAATTAAAAACAAATCGTTGCCTAAAAATGATAACCATAAGGTGATTACAAAAGATGGCCTTATTTCAAATCCGATATTTAATTTTTATTACTCTCTACTATGAAAACGTAAGAGCTAGAAAAATAATTAAGAATGGTCACTGATATCAAATTATTTTTCAAAAGTTCACAATTTCACAAAAAAATAACATTAAAACCAAAGATTTCTAATATAGAGACAAAAAATATGTAAATTGTAAGACCCAAAAAAAATGTTTGAGCGTGACACTCCGTTTCTATATTAGAGGTCCCTGATTGAAGGGCACATTAATGAAAATACATACACTTTAGTGTCATGTTTAAAACCTCTTTTCATAGTCGTTAAAACCATAGACTACATATAGATACGAATCAGCTGTTAATCGTTATATGCTACTAAATGGACAGAGATGCTTTTTGTGGTATTTTAATAGACATTACATTTACTCTTATGTTACGCTATGCCAAATTGCACATTATTAGTGAAAATGAAAGCAATGTTTTTAGAGGTTCACAACATATCTTGCACCGTTAGTTTAATAGTTCATAGTTCAAAAAGTTTGCCAACATAGCTTGTTCAAAATTGTAGCAGGTAGATGAATGAAAAATATGTTTAGATTTTTCCTCAGTAGAGACTTTTTTCTAAAATTGATATTTTCTCCAAAAATTGTTTTTTTTTTGCTGTATCGTAATTGGACCCGTTCGGAATATTATTACATATAAGAGCCCCTTCTCATATAATGATATTTGCCTTACTGCCTAAGCTAAGTGGTCGGGCTTGACCGACTATAACATTTCCACTTGTTTAAAGTTTCGAATTAATCCTGAACTACTAACCGGAATGTTCTAAAATATGGCAGATCTGTTGATATAAAATCTGTCCTGGGGCTCACCTACGTCTCTTCTGAGTTCGTTAACTTCTACTTGAAAATTAGTTTCGTATTACAGCGAACCCATAACACCTGTAAACCTGAAATTTATTAAAAATAATTTCTTTATATCCAGATTCTTTCGATTGTAGGACATAGATATCTTAGCCATAGTCAGAATATAAGGGGAAATTATTATTCAAATGTTCCCAATGCGTTGGGGTATTTGAGTACGACATTTTCTCTGTTTGTTAAATATAAGAAACTTTGCTAAAAGGAAAAGGAAGAATTTTTCAATTGCCTACATCTAGAATTAACTAAAGTTCTTTAAGTATAGTAAACCTTAAAACCCGTAATTTAAGCACAAAAATTGTCACAAACGGAACCGGAACTTTCGTTGCATAGGCTTATATAATAATGTTTTATAATTAGAAAAAAAAAAACAATTTTTTTATATGCGGGAGTACTTCCAGTACTTGCCAAGATAAAATTCATGGAGTGTGCATGATAATATTAAAAATGAAATTTTGCGTTTATGTCAAATTTTTTATGTTAAAAACATTTCATGTCAAAAATAAAAGCTTTCATTCATTTCCGGTTGATCTTAAAAGAGTGCAAATAAAAAAATGTACTCTAGCGGTATTTATCTTAGACACATTACTATGAATATACCCACGATAGTTATAAGCAGGTTTGTAGCTTAGCTACTAAAGCATTGCCATTAAATCCAGCATCCAGTTAAATCGCGTAATAGTTTAAGCTTTTAAAAGCTTTCATGTACAATTCTTTCTTGTCTGTCAGCAGAGAATTTTGCAATCGATTTTTGAAACACTTCCTACTATGCTGAAACAATTGCAAACGCCCTTTGTTTCGATGACAATACATAGTTATATTCAAAGTATTGAAAGTGGCGGATATTAATTTTTCCTCACAAACTATATGTTGATGGGTTGGTGCCCATAACATGAAAGGTCGTAACGAGTCATCATAGTAAGTTTAATATGGCGGCCGCAGGAAGATTATATTAACAATACTAACAATCTTTTTAATTTGAGTATATCCAGGAATGTATTATTTGTTTCTAATTAATTGGGTCTCAACAATATTTGTACTCACCTTCTTGCGGTTAAGCGAATACTCATTTTGTCCAAAATCTAGAAGGAGTGTCAGAGAGCACAAAACATATATTCCTAAGGACCATCAAATTTTTAATCGATCAAGTTGTGTCTGTCCATCTGAGATAACCTTCTCCCGATTACAAAGATGGACATTACAATTTAATTGAAAATCGGTTAAAGGATACGCCCACAGTCAAACATAAACGGAGAAAGTTGGGGTTTTTCAAGTGTAATACGAATAAAAAAAAAAGTTGAAAATGATCATGAAACCTTCTTAGATGATTAAACTAGGTCGCTCCAAAAATAGCTCAACCACATCATCAAAGTTGCAGGTTTTTTTAAATTGTATTGAGTACGATTTAGTAGCCAGCATAACATAATAGTTTATCCGCAGCTTTATGGGCGTTGCCAGCCTTCTTGGAACTTTTCTATAAAAAAAAAACGAGCAAATTATCTTCGAAATCTCTATGAAGTCTTCACGGTTTAATCTTAAACAAATATGAAAGCTATATTAGGCGTACGCCAAATTTACGAGACCAACCATCATTACCATAAAATAGCACGATTAGAAGCACCATTATCGGTGAAAAAAGAAAAAAAAATTGAAGGTTACATATACCAAATTTCAGCACGATATCTGTGACGAGGAAAGTCGTGCACAGTTTTCCCCGCCAACCATTCTTATTTTACTATAAGTCACAATGTATATGGAAGTATAAGCTTAGTTCAATTTATATGATTAAGAGAAATCTGGCTGCTACTACCGCCACGTAATTATGTTCACTCAAAAGTATAGTGGAATGCGATTTCAATACTTCCAAAGAAAAACAGTTGGTTAAGTTTTTATTGGCGGTATTTCGATACCTCTTTTTCGGGATTCATCACATCGGTGATAGAGCACTAACAGGCTTTTTTGTTGAGTAGAATTCTTATGGTTGTCAACTAGCCCAACGGTTTCAATCCCAGCATAGTGGTGAAAAATCTCCTTAAATCTTAATTCAACGTTTGCGCAAAACCTGTAGCCAATGTATGCCTTTTAAATTTCGAAAAATTATATTTTTAATTTCACAAATGACTTACTTGGTTCAAGTAAAGTACTAACAAAGCATTGTATTGACTTTTGATACAAAACTGATTTACCAATAATGTATTGTTTAAAGCAGGGATGGGTAATGTGATGCCTTCGAGGTGCAAGCGTTGTTTGAATTCTAAAAAGTACTCTTAAAAATTTGCACTTGATCTAACTCATTTGGACCAATGCCTTAGGACTGAAAGTTCGACTTTCAATAGGTTCTCTGATAATTTGCATTAAATTTATATGCATTGTATGCAACAGTCTTTATTTTAAAGTAAATTCCTTTTTAATTTTTTTACAATTGCTCGTTTGTACATTAGTTATGAAATTATTGGTTAGTGTGGCAAATATTTAAATGTGTTTTATAATCTTGATATGAATTAGTTTTGAATATTTGGTTAGATGGAACTATAATTTTACAAAATTGACATTCGTACATAAACTTTCCTGCATGTTTACGGGTTTTCAGGACATGCTTACGTAAATTCTCCCAAGAACTGCAGTTGTAGTCACAGTATGCACAGTGGTACGGCCTCTCCCCGGTGTGTGAACGCATATGACGTTGAAAGTGATTACGCGTTTGGGCTGTAAAATTACATTTTGTACAAGGGTACAGGGTTTTTGTGGCGTTCGCTAGGTCAGACGAATGTAATGATCGCATATGTCTAAATAGATAAAAAGAAGAGAAATTGTCTGTTAAATCAAGAAGAAAGTAAACAATGGCTATATTAGGCGCCTGCCACATCTAAGATACCCAGCATCATTAATCTCATCCATCATCAATATCACGCTTGTCAAAAATACACCCGAAAGTACAAAAACATTTCTTAGAAACATTCCTTCACAGGTTTGTTGAGCAATCTCATAACAACGCAACTAAAACGTAATCGCTCTGTGCGCGTACGTTAACGGATCACGCCCATTTTCACAAGTTCCCCCATGTTCCCGACATAGAGCAGGAATACTTAGCTTTTTACAAGCTTAACGTTATAATTAACTGGCAACTACCAGTCCAACGAGACCGGCGAGTTGAAATTCCAGCCGAGAAAACTTTCTATTGCTCAGCTGAATTTGATCCCGGATCCCAAGAATGGAAACCTGCCTGGCCAACTCCACTACTGAAACGGCTACACCAAGAATATTGTAATAATTGTTAGAACTTTATGAATGTATGTACGAAGACATTTGGGAAATTTTCAAGTTTGAGTGTTTGGTTTTTTTTCAATGTCGCCATTGAAAAACATTGAAAGTAGATTTTCAGTCTGTGGCATTGTTGCGGCTGGAAGCTGTCATTATTAACAATGGATATTTTGTGTCCTTAATATACATTTTATATGGCTCATTGTTAAGAATTTTACAAGACAGGCAAAGTTATTGTCAGTTGTTAACGAATCGTGACCTATCGATAGGTAGATATGTGTGTGTGGGTGTGACTAAATGTCTTGAAACTTTTTTCCTATTCAAACCACAATATATATACATATATATTTATAAATTCTTGAGTGATCCCTTTTATGGAAGCTCACCCATATGTACACACCCAGTGTATCAATAAGATTATTGGTTGGTTGTGTGAACGCTTACAACGATGCTGACTAATAATTCTAATCACAAGAGGATAATTACACTCAAGTTAATTTATTTAAATTTCAACCTGAAATTTTTCATATATTTACAGCGTGTGAGAGTGCGGGTAGATCTTAATACCTGTTAAAAATGAAGGGAGAGTTGAATGTTAATTAGCAATTCACATTCCATTTAATTAATCTACTACAACATGTTCTAATGAACGCCGGTTAATAAAAATTAAATTTGGAAAAGCAATGCAAGGAATTTATACTCCTTCGTTAGTACGCGTAGAGTTTTAATTTGGAATTTTTCGGAAAACAAATCACTACTTCGGTAATCGTACTGTACTTTGTGAGCAAGAACAGCAACTATTAAAATAATAATCACGAAGAAGGAGACAACAATGAAACGTCTGCTGTACAGATTGTACGTACGCGCAGCTCTTGCGATGCATTTTACAATTTATTCTTTGCGTAATAAGCGTTATCAGTCTGTACGTCCATCTGCCGGTGCCCTTTAGTATACGACTACGTACAACAGAAAACAGATGAAATTGTTGAAAATTGAACGTAGTTTAAAATAAGCGAAAAAAACTAAATTCGGTTTAGACCAAATCTTAAATGTCCTCAATATTTGTGCACAAACAGTGGGTGTAGCAGGTAAATGATTGCGCTCTTTAATATAAAATGTATTACGTACTTATTCATCAGATTCATACCTAAAAAAAGTTTTTTTACCATGCCCA
The DNA here is from genome assembly GCA_949710015.1 of Crataerina pallida. NCBI lineage: Eukaryota > Metazoa > Arthropoda > Insecta > Diptera > Hippoboscidae > Crataerina > Crataerina pallida. The sequence continues at coordinate 4,041,853 of OX453289.1, read as the reverse complement.
CTTTTGGCCCATCAAAAGATAATGTAATTATGAATATGTCACCAAATTTTTACCAAAGCTCAATTTTGGCGGTGAATAGACAGAATTTTTCATTTGTAGGCGTGGATCCCAATCGATTTCATGCAATTCAAATGGCAACCTGTGTGAAGATAATAGAAATGTACGTTCTCAAAATGTATTATTATGAAAGTGCCAACAACAGGTAGGTACACGGACAGACATGTCTGGATGGGTTTAGAAACGGAAGAAGAAACTTATAGGAGGTACTATGGGGAGAGTATAAAAACCTACCCACAAAAATTACAAGCTTAATATTTATGTAATAGATGAAAATGTTTTAACGGCTGGATGGTTTACTAGACTTGGATTAGAGTTGAAATGAATTGCTAAACATAGGAAGTACTGCAAAATAAGTCAGTGCAATTTCAACGAATATGCTTCTCATGCCCAACATACCAATCAAAGCTGGAAATATTGAACTATTGAATAATAAAAATTTGTGCTTTTTAAAGCATTCCAATTTTACATTATTTAAGAAATGGAACCAACAGAGATAGATTCGAGAGATGTATTAAATAGAAGGCGGTAATATGAGCAATGCTTCTACAGAAATCATTGAATGGAGCACCGTACCTGCTGGCCATGTAGCCTACGATTGCAGAGATCAATTTTCTGTTTAGACTTAATAGGTATTTGGTTCGTTTGCGATTCAGCTGAGGCCAAAAAGATTGATTCAGCTGAGATGCAAGATTATCATTGCATAAATATGTGGAAGAAGCCCCTTGGCGGCAGTGTTCTTTCTATATGAAAATGTCTACAGGCATCAAGTGGAGCAGCACGTCAAGCGTTGCCTAAAACCCTGACTATGAAGCTAATATCTCTGGTTATGGACTTTTTCAGTGTGACAATGAGTTGATCCATGGAACTATTTTCGGGAGTAAATTACAACTTCTCAAAGTGATTGGATAAGAACTCTCTACTTGGTAAAAAAATATTAATATTGCCCCACCCAAAAATTAATTAGTTGTAGGCGTGTTTATTCAAGTAAATTTGAGAAGTACTAGAGTGTTGCTCTATTTTGCAAATGGGTAATAATGCTGAGTATCCTAGATTTGGTATACGCCTAATATAAGATTTTTACATGTTTTATTTTATCGTTATGTTTGTGATATTATTGCGTTTGCAACACCTACTCACGGACGTAAATTTAGACATTGATCGGAAATTTTGTGCCCATATCAAGAAAAATAAATTTATCAGCTGGAAAAAACTAGCCCATCCGTCAATACACCAAAAATGGATAGAGTCGGATAACGGATAGACCCAAGTTGCAATAGGTACCTTAATTAGGACGTGCTTGCTATGCGCACTGTGCGTATAGATGTGGAGGGTATTTAAGATTTGGTCTAAGCCAAATTTTTCGTTTTAATTGTATTTTAGGGTACAAGTGTTTTGTTTGTTCGTTTGAGTAGATGCTGCGCATAAATTTAGTTGGCGTTATATTATTGGTCACATTGTTTAAGCATGATTGCCTTTTCCTTGCCATGGCCATGGCCATCTATTTTAAATAGATTATAATCCGTTGGAATATATGGTATACTCGTAAATTCTATAAATCCTGTACTTCTATTAATTATGTATTTCCAAAATGACACTTACCGTTTCAAATGTAATGCACTCTTGCCTACATAAGGACAATTCGGTTGTTGGCATTTAAAGCTTGTCGTTGAATGTGAAAGTGAATGAGTTTTTAGTAGAGATTTACTCATAGCAGAATAATTGCAATTCTCCAGAGGACACACAAACTGCCGCAGCGGCGCCACTTCATGTTGCGACTGTGTATGTAACTTCAATGAGTGCCTATAAAATTGTAAGAAAAATCAAATGAAAACGAACATATTCACACACTGTAACGTTCACACATACACCACACATCACATAATTTATATGGAAATGTTACAGTAGTAGAGATGTGTACGAGTAGAGCCTCAAAGAGAGATAGAGAGAAAGAGAGGGCAAAGAAAAGTTTTGCTGTACATGTGACTCATAGTTTATTAGTGGCAAAATTAAATTTGAAGTTTTTTGTTTTTAATTAGATTGAATCAAAGTTTTTGATACAAAACGACAAGAGGGGGGACAAACTGTAAAAAAAACGTAATGAATTCTCGTCGTACAGTAATAATTTCTAGTCACGTTTTGGTAGCAGTGCAGACGTGTTTCTCTAATCTGAATTGGTTACTGACCAAATGCTATCAATGGAATTCAATGTAAATTTCAAACGTCAACAGTAACAATAGCAATTATAACAACATCAACAACAATTTCAACAAGTGAAAATATTATAGTCGATTATACCCGATCATATAATACCCTACACCAGCTGGTTGCATAAATTATGCTACAATTAGTTCAGTTGTGTCAGTAAACGCGAGGCCCTGTCCTGTAAGTCACCTTGTGTATATGGTATATATGCGTAAAGGCGTTCTAAAAATATTCTAATCAGATACAAATTTGGCACAAAAAGGTCAACGTCCTCTATAATATGAGAGAGGTGCTAAAATGGTTCAATTCAATAGGCTTCCAAAATGTGTTTTTGTAGCAAATTTCATTAAAATATCTTACAATATAAGACCTCACAAAAGATTGGTGTAATTAAGAGTGGGTGTGGCATTTGCCATTTAGAAATTACGAACATTTGCACAAACTTAATATACTCTGTGTTACAAGTCGTGCAGAGTTTAATAATATAATAAAAGGCAAAAAATTTTGTCCTTTTCGTTCCGTTTCAATTTATTAAAAAAACCCATCAATTTGGCGAATATGCTAATTACAGCATACAGATGGTTAAACATAGAGGACAATTTATTTGAACTGGACTTAATATAAATACGGACTCACAATTCATTTGTTTGTAAAGTTGTTAGTTTTCATGTTGTAGGTTTAGATTTAAAGAAGATAAGAAAAGTTACTACGTTTTAGGGGCTTAATTAGAATGTTCGACGTAGGTGATCCTGTGCAGATTTGAAAATTTGAAATTTACAATGACCCTTCCTTCCCTATGTCTGGAACAAACTTGTGTTTTACTTGCGTTGTTGTGAGATTGTTCATAAACCTATAAATGAGTGTTTGTTAGAAGTAGTTTTGTACTTTTGGATGTATTTTTGCAGGCGTGACATTGATATTTTCACGCCCAAATATGGCACATTTGTGCGAAGAGATTTGAGTTATTATTTCCGTACTATTTGGTAGAGGTTAAAGGTGATGGACAGCCTAGGTTGGCGTACGTCTAATAAAGTCCTTTTATAAGGGCTAGTATTGAGCTTGGCTTTCTATTGTAATTTGAAATCGTCTCTCATAGTAAGGGAGCTCAAGCGGCAGTTGGTTATATCGACTCAGAAAGTTGTCCTGAACCCAAAAATGAGGGGGCTATCTGGAAGCGTTTAGAAGTTATAAAAATCTGTAGTTGTGTAGAGTAAAGAATGTTGCGAAAATTTAGATTAAGTAAAAAGAACTTTTCCGTCAAGCAAAGAAATGTCTTTTTGGTTTGAGAAATTTACTTGTGTCACACTACTTGGATTAGAAAGTTGAACATAACGTTTGCCATTGAAAACGTGATGTAATCTGACTTAACACCCGTACCCTAATGCTTACCACTTATACCTGCTTAAAACGTGAGGCTTTTGAATTATCGCGGTTACTTTTTTGTTTTAAATATAACAAAAGAACATTTAGCAATATTTTTATAATGCTGTTAAAGTTTTACGCCTTTTAACATCAACACATTAACTCGACAAATTTTTCTCTCATTTAGTGCACTCATGAGTATGAGGGATGACGATTACATGTTTATTCAAGTCATTTCATCCTTCATTATTATTAATCTTCATTTTAAATGCAAAGTGCAACATTACGAAGCAATGTACAGCACATCACAACTATAATTAGATGTTGACGCCGTGAAAATTCTTCTCTTTCTGTGACTTGTTTTATTTTTAAATCTTATACCACATGTGGTAAGGGGGTATATTAAGTTGATGCAGATGTTTGTCATTCATAAACGGCAAATGTCAAGTATACCGATCGGTTCAGAATCAACATGTAGACGAGATAACTATATAGATTTTGGCCACAATTTTTAAGATATTTCGATGAATTTTGGTTCAAGGTGTGTTTTGACCTAATACGCTCTTATTTCAAATGAGTCTTTATATAATGAAAATTCCTAATTCTTTATATTCTTTAAGATAAAATTTGAAGCATAGTTATTTGACTGTGCCATATTTTGACTGGATCAGGCGATTCTGTAATCCCGGCCAATTTATTATAAAGAAAGTCATTGCAGAAACTAGAAGCTCAGTATTTCAAAATATACGACCGTGAGCTTTTAAATGTACGGACTGATGTCGCTAAAAGTAATGGTGTAAGGTATAAAATAGACGGGCTTGACGGATTTTAACATTTTCACTTATTTAGGAATACACAAGAGGTAACTATACGGACGGATGGACGGACGGATAGACAAAATGATGTAGTATGGTAGGTATTAGTATATGTTTACTTGCGTCGTGTTGCTAATTTTCTGCTTACTGAACATTACACACAGACACACACACACACACACGCGCGTTTATGCAGCACCCAAGAAAAGGATAACAAAAGAATGTAATGAATCCGAGCAAGGAAGAAGAGAACGAAAATCGTGGCACGTCATTTCATTTGTATTACCGTCATGGCTGATACCGGCAAGTACGAGTACACTTCAGCATGTACGTGTGTTGGGGCTAATGTAAAAAACTTTTGCTAATTACACATGCAATAATGTAGTCAGTCAAATAGCACACACACACGCACTCGCACTAGTTTCCGTTATCACATAAATACTAAGGTTTTTACGTCATTTTAACCATATACATATCACACATACATAAACATTTATGGTTTGTTTTACTATAATGTATGAAAAGAAAAGACAGAGAGGCGCACACCTTGAATAACATTTAATATCATCAGCTAAGCTGTGCAAACTATTGTGCAAGCACATGCATAGCAAATAGTGTTGTTTATTTAAAATGTCATTGTTTGTGTATATGTGTGTGTTGTATGTTACATACTACTACTACTTCCTGAACGTGTTTCTTGAAGACTTATTCTCTTGTCTACGTCTCTCCACATAAGGTAAGAAATAAACATGGTTGCTCATACGCCCCGAGTTAAGTCTAATAACTGAGACATTAGACTGAATCGTGTTTTTCTTTTCCTTTGTACATCAGAATTGGTCAAGACAATTTTTCGAAGCAGTCATTTGTTTTTTAAATTTAAATACTTTTCATGTATAATTGAATGCATTTACGAACTGTTTGTGTTTTATCGATTATGTTGGATTAAGCGCACGCTTCTCGGCACAAATTATAGATCAATCTCATATGGGTCTCTCTACCTCTCTTTACGAGAGTATAAACAGCGTTTCATTTCTCGGCGCTCAGGCCTTGGCTCTCGTTCGTACAAGTGTTAACTTCAAAATGTTCAAAGATAATGTTTTTTTGTCACTCTCAAGATAATAACATTCTCTATCCGATAATATATTACATTTTACTTAACGCTTATTTGTTCAGTGGTAAACAGATAATAAATGAAAAGTTATACTAAAGATTTTCGATTTTTCTTAGAAAACTTCATCAAGGCCTCAAGGTGATGGGAAAATGACTTCTGATGAACTGAGGTGTTCTGATTCTAACAAACGTGCTAACTTCCAAATTCACAAAATTAACTATCGCATACGTGCAGGCTTGCTGCACCTCTCCAATACTGCTTAGGTTAACGCTAAAACAGCTATAGTTGGTAAATGTCATAGCAAGTGTCATAAATATTTATGTGAGTTTCGGGAGAACCATTTTGAAAACATAAGCATCAAAATGAAACAAAAATCAAAAACATTACCAACAAAAACAAAGTGAAAGCGGGCTATATTAAGCATATGCCAAATCTAGTACACCTACACCTAGTATACAAAAATAAAAAAAGATTCGAAAGCACAAAACGAGAAACAGATGTAGGAACAGTTCTTCACAGATGAACAATCTAGTCCATTATAGGAGTTTATATGTAGAAAGTTTTCTTTAATAATCCGACTTTATTTTTGTATTTCTTTTGGTTAAATAAAAGTGCTTAAAAAGTATTCCGTATGTTTTGTAAAAGAGTGTAAAGGTTCATTTCCAAAACTAAGATACGCAGATAGAAATTATTTGTACCAAATTTCAAAGTTCTACAGTTTATATGATTCAGGAGTAATATGATATTAAAATTTAAGGACCTCCGAAGAGGCGTGGTCAATTCACGGACAAATTTCAGAATATTCGGCTTAGTGATAGAGGAGTAATGCGAAAGTTTTTAATACATATATAAACAAATTTCCACAAAACAAAATATTCTTCTTCTTGACATAGTTTCCAAATGGCTAGTCCAATTTATTTCATTCAGATGCCGTTAGAATGCCTCATTCAGAGATATTGCAAAATTGAAATTTGCTTAACTAGAATTGAAATAAATAGATTGAATTGAATAATTAGACCGCCCGTGTACCGATTTTGCTCATTGATAGCACTTTACAAATGCTTGTGAAGATAAATTGTTCCAGTTGACAGCTTTATATCTTAATGTTTGCGACCATGAGAACGGTAAAAAGAAAGAAGGGCTCAGCCGATTCTTCTATTGCTAATGATCAAGAATATATATAGTGTTGGAGGTGTGGCATGCTCCCATTCTGGCACTGCCAAATATTTAAACAAAACCAATGTACCCCCATAATTATTATGATGGTTGGTATAACAATGGCGGCTTTTAAAAATTTTCCGTAACAACATAAATAGCACCAGCAACAGTAACAGCAAAGTGTGAAACGCTTCGTTGAGCGTTTATATTTTTAACTTTCTCTCTCTCTCTCTTCCGCTCCAACCCGCCGTGATAATTTTCAAATGAAATTTTCTTTTCCTCACTTTTCCATACAGATTTTTGTCTTCTGTATTCATTTCGTGTAGTTGTGGTAGAGACATGATTTCTTTTGTTGTTGTTGTTGTTGTTGTTTTTGTTTGTTACTCCTTAGAGTTTTGTTGCTCCTGTTTAAAAATCAACGTAATGCGCGTTCAGAAATACTCAGCACAATAATTTCTTAAGTTCATCATCAACGTCTTCACTGTTGTTAAAAATAAAGTTTCTTCAAGTCGATGTTGGACTGGTGTTGTGTTTTGTTGTCTAAGGGTGTGTGTGTGTGTGTGTGTGTGTTGGTTTTTGTTAGCGTTAAAGAGATTAATGTAACGGATGTATGCTGATGACAAGTTCTGCATTCACTTAAAGGTTGACGCTTCTGATGAACCGACTGCTGCGTCTACTTATTACCGTTAGTTTTAGTTTGTTTGCTATTGTTCGTGTTGTTGTTCATATTTATTTTCATCTGATTGATATTTTTTGTTCATGTACATAATTACCGCAAATAGCTCCTAGACCCATTTTAAAGAGATTTATTCAAATCGTTTTAAAGTTTACCAACGCTACTTTCTAAAACATTCACTTGGAAAGAAACATTTCAAGGGATTTCTGTACCCATCATCATGTTCAAACGCTTGTCTATACCGGAAACTGGAGAGCTTGATACTAATGCGAATGATCTGCCAAAATTTCAAAACATTCGATTTAGTAGTTGCACTGGCAATCATCTTTTGATTCAGATTAGACTTAAGATTGTAAAACTTTTTTTTATGTAGAATACTTTTGACGTTAATGATGAACATGTAATTGTCGAAAGTGACCCATTATACAACTGAAACGCAGAATGAGTTCAGAACAAACTTGTTAGAAAGGACGTGATAGGTTAACGTAAACGTACACAGGAACTACGTTTTACTTGCGTTGTTATGTTATGAGACTGTTCACAATACTGCGAAGAACTGTTTCTGTGAAGTAGTTTTGTGCTTTTGGATGTATTTTTTTTACAAGGCACGTCCACCGCAGTGAGCTTGTAAAATATATAAATATTGCCACGTTGAAGAGGCATGTTTGTTCAAGTAAATGTGAGAACTTAATCAGATTTCCTAATAATTTGGAACAATAATATAGTAGCGTTCTGTTTGGAAGACGTTAACGCTGGTTAACCTAGACTTGGTATACGCCTAATAGAGTCCCTTTTTTCCTTGTTTATATATTTTGTAATGTAATGGCAAGTATTCATATATGTAGAACAGGGTATTCGCACTCATGAATCTTATTTGAAAATTTAATAAACTGACATAATGATGTTTTTGTTTATAAATATTTTGCGAATTTTACAAATTCGGCACAAAATTGCGCACAATTGTTCTCCATGTGTGCATACTCGTATATGTACCGGATGTAAATCGTACCTATATATTTTATGAGCTTGTGCTTCCCAAGTCATCCCTTTTTGTTGCATAACATCATAAATACGTACAAAATCTATACGACGGTAATAGGAACAACATCTCCATCACTCGTACACTGGAAAATATGTATTAAAATATATCTATGTATGAAATTTTCTTGGCTTTTATTGCTTGCAAAATTTATTTCAATGTATGTCTTGGATGATGTTGTGTCCCTGCTGTCGTTTAGTCGTACGCTGTATAAAATAAGTGGTTTTTCTGTACTGTACTCTACTTTAGTTTTACGACCAACGAGATTGAAATGTAACTGAGGAAACTCAGTCAAGCCAATCGTCAATTTTAATCTTCGTCTATTTTATTTTTTGGTATATATTAAAAGGGATAGAAAGTGGGAACACATCTCGGTGTCTGCAAGCATTTAATGAAAATCTTAAAGTTTTTTGATATAAACATAAGAGCTAATATAAGCGGAGAGAGGGACAGGCAAAATGGCCAACTAGTCGTTAAAGAACAATTTCATTTTAAAGATAAACTCAACGTTGGAACTGAGAGCACAAAAAATTAGGTACCAGCAAGTTTTGAGATATGGTTTTAAAGTTTGGTATACATGTGCATCATCACCGACAGAAGTATTGTATTAAAAATGTCCCCGTACTGGCCCACAACTTTAATAAGTTTCGATTCCAGTAGAATAAATTCCGATTTGAAAGTGAAACTACTTTATGTAAATTCTAACGGTACATGAACAGCCCTTCGAAAAATTTGTAATAACATTTTAATAGAATAATGTCACAATGCATCCGTTTGCATGCGTATTTGCTTAGTATGCTTATTTATATTTATTCTACGCATCGATGCTTTAAAAATGGGCGTAATCGGATGAGATCACAAGTTACAAAACACAATACTCGCCTACCGCTATAGATTAGGAGGGTATTTAAGATTTGGCCAAAGCCAAATTTAGTTTTCTTACTTGTAAAAGGCTTCACTTTGACATTAAAACTTCTCTTGGATGTTTATGCGGACAGAAGAGTTAGTTGACGATTACAAGTGACTTCACTTTTATTGAAATAACGCAAATTGTGTTGCGTTGAATACGAATGTGTAATCATTTTATTTTTGGCTATTGTAGAAAAGGGACGCATGAGCTGTGATTGGTGTATACTTTACAGTTTAGAAACGTTAATGATGATGAATATAAAAATAAAATAAAATACAATAATAGTCACTGCAGCTATGGTAAATTAAATAGTAGCTGTTGTATTTTATTTTTATACCACCATCATCATATGCATGTGTGGATATGTATCACTTTGTTAATATGTTTGCAACGCCTACAAAGCATCGAAGATGCAACAAAGTCAGCATCGAAAATTGAGTTCGTTTGTCCCTCTGTATGTATGTTGAAATCATTCTTCTGGTCGCTAAAATGAAGATATCGATTGAAAACTTGGCAGAAGTGTTGGAGGTTTAGTATTGAAATTGGTTAACATCGGTCAAGCGACACTTTCATATTGTAACAAACAAAAAGAAAGGAGCAACTTTTGGGGAAAAGTATAAAAGTTTTTGTTCATAAAGTAGAAAAGATATCTTGGCAGATATATTCTTCAGGGAGCTTTAGTGCATCGGTGGTGCGCATTCAAGATTTTTACTTCTTTCTATTGCAGTATTTTACCGTACGTGTTGTAGAGTTTATATTGTTCATATCGAATATTTCGATGTTATGCTCTCTCCAAAAACATTTCCTTTACCAGAGTCGAAGTAGTCGCCGTCATTCTGTGGATATCAAGAAAAGAAACAACTTTGAAGGCAATTCATTTTAATGGTTCAACCGTTACTTTAATTCATTTGGTTTTTTTCCTTTTGCCAACCACTGCCGCTGACTTTTGTCACTCTTGAGACTCAATTTACTACAACTTGATTTCACACATCCCTGAAATTTTCTTCAATCTTTCATTCTCCTTTCCACTTTCATTCTATATTGTTCGTTTTCATTTATTTTATTTTATGGTTTCGAAATATTACACTGGACATCATACTTAATGCAGAGGATGCTTTCATGTCACAAATTGGAATATAATTCTTTGTGTGACGTTCTCTATAACTGTCTGCGATTTTTCTGCTGGGAGAAGACATTAAAGGCTATATAACGGAATGAAAAATGTTAAATCGTTTCATTTTCATATTATCGCATTTCTTGATTAAGAATAACAACTAAAGTTCAATATATGCGTGTTGTTGATTTTATTTTTAATAACCACACTTGAAATATTCCTTGCACGGCGAGTTAGTGATTTCATAGAAAATAACATTACATATCAAAGAATTGATTCACTTGATATGTAATTAGTATGATTACTGTTGTGCTTTGCGATTTGCAACATGGAAGCCAATAATGGCACTGTTGGGAAGCCTACGCTCTTTAGACAGACTTCCTAGACTTCCTTAGAATACTGCTACGTCTATCTACTTAATCCAATAATTTATTATTCAAAGAATCCTGCATTGGGATGTTCAAATTTTCCAAATCTTCTGATGCGAAAAGTGGTCCTTTTGATTTTTTTTTAAGTGCCATTTAGAACAAAGCATAATAGCAATGACCGAAACTTCCGGTGAGGTATCCGCAAAACATTTTACATTCTTATGCATATATTCCAAGTGTTGTGCTTCTTCTTTCTCATTGAATCTATCCTAAGATTGCATTTTTGGTGGCCGCTGGCGTGATTTGTGAATGCATTGCATAGTTTTGTGGTGACAAGTTGACAACAACTACAACATGATATTAAATATATGTACAATATGTAAATTTCACACATTTGCTACCAGCTACCCGCAGGCAAAAGGAATATCCTGCTAAACCTAATGAGTTATTTTTGTATCCACCATCATAATGATAACGGGGTATATTGCTTTTGTGCAAACGCTTAAAACCTCCAGAACTTTGTGTTCAGCTCGATTAAGCCTTTCTGTCTGTGTGGCATTCTGAAATTTTGAATTTTATGCAAAATACAAAATAATTTGCTTGTCAGCACCTTCATAACCACAACAATTGAGATATTGTTCCGAAAATTAGTACAAATTATTTTATATATATCTGGTGCTTTAGTATTTCAAATGGGTTAAATCGGAATAAGGACAATACAATATAGTTTTTGGGGTGACCCTGTGAAGATCTGAAATTTAGAACAAACTTGTGAAAATGGATGAGGTCGGTTAACGGACACGTTATTGTTATGCTTTTATTCATAAACCTTTTAAAACGTTTATACTTTTGGGTATGATACTGGATGCAGTATGCCACCAGAAATGGGCGTGCGCAGATGTAACAAATTTGATTCAAGTAAGAATTCTCTACTTGGGACAAAAATACTTATATTGCTACGCCCAACATTTTACTTATATTGTATGTTTCTGCAAATAAAATTAAGTTATATTTTTTTTTCACTATTTGAAAATATGATTTGGTGGTGGTGTATTTTGCAAGTGGGTTATGATGGTGGGTATCCTAGATTTAGCGTCCGCCTAATATAGGTTTTTTACTTGTTGAAATTCGTTCATTACTTTTTTTGCGCTTTCGTCTTTACATGGTTACATGGGTGTAAGTGTGTAGTATATTGCATTTTTGGTGATTTTGGTATTTTTTAATTTAACCGAATATTAACAACAACAACAAAAAATAACAATAACGGTAATAATAATAATAATGAGTGGAAAGGAAGTGCAAAGCTAAAACACCAACGCACGTTAGGTTTAAGTCGGATAGGAAATACTGCATGCTTCCTTCAATACAACCAATAGATTCAAATAAATTTTGCCTTCTGCTGTTTTATGATTCCACGACATATTTTGTAGTGGCAAAGTCCATTAACGTTTATATACAGTGTAATCTGTCAATACCCTTGGAATGTACTGTCTATTGCTAAGTAAACTAAACATACTTGTGCGTTTTTAAGTTGCGAAATACATGTGTATTAAGCACAGCCCCTTGGCTATAATTTACAATACAATTGCTAAATTTTTCTGTCGAGCCCAAGAAACGCAATACAACATTTTTTTGTTCTGCAAGCAGAAACGTATAAAACGCTATAAATTGAATGATATTTTAAAGGAAGAAAGATAATCTGTAAAAACCAATATGAGGATAATAATAGGAGGATAACTGAGCCACAGGCAACAGAAGAGTATAAATATTTTAATTACTTACTTGCTTTTATATACTTTGCCACAAATATGGCACTGGTGAGTAATATGCGACTTGACCAGCGGTTGCGACTGTAACTCATTACTGTGCGATCTGTTAATGTGATCCTTGAGATTGTGGTGTCGTGAATATTTCGCTTGGCACAAATGACATTCAAATATTTTTTCATTCGTATGCTGACGTATATGACAGCGTAGGGAATGCTTACGGAATGATTTTTCGCATAGAGGACATGGGATAAGTTGGTCTTTGTTCATAGTTCCGTATATGTGGTACAGTTGGTGGTATAAGAGTTCGGACTGGAGGTTGGCCCTGTAAGTTCATTTATATAATTAATTTATCCTATTAAAGCAGACCCTTAATAATGAAACTTACACAAAATTACATTCTTCACAATGCCAGTTGCCCTTTCTTATAACTTTCTCATTATCTGCTTCTTTATTGAATTGTTTATTAAATTTTGCTGGGGTACAAAAACGAGCGTGACGTCCCAGGAGTTGAGCTGTAGCGTAACTATCTCCACAGCTCATACAAGTATGAACCAAAAGTAAATGTTTTTCGTTGCGGTGAATTTTTAGTTCCCCATCATTTTTAAACATTTGATGACAATCTTTGCATTTTAAAATTTGAACCTTCTCTAAAGACTTGGCTAGGCGCTCTCTGGCCTTGGCCATTTTACTAGTACAAGGTAAATCCATGTAGGTTGTATTAATTTTATTAAGTGAAGAAGTTTCAATTCCTTTTGCGGCATTCTCTTTGATCAATATTTCGGCGGATTTTCCTTTATGTTTAGCAGTCTTCCGATGACTTCGCGCCTGGCAAGCAGTACCGAACTCTGAATTGCAAATTGAACAAAAATACTTGAAGATGGAATGTTTATATTTTTCATGGCGTTGTAAAGCAATTTTAGAGTTTAAAACTTCCGGGCACAGATCACAATTGAAACGTGACTGATAAATGTCAGACGCCGTGCCCGAAAACTGAATGCACGGATGCAGTGAGCACATATGCTGACGCAATTCAAAATTATAGCGAAACTGTTGACCACATATTGAGCAATCGATATTAGTTAGTTTGGTAATGCAAACCGGAACGGAACGATTAATAGCTGAAAGAACCTCTTTATGTTCGGGTCCCAATAAGTGGCGATGCATTTGATTGTTGTCTTCGCATTCAAACCGGCAATAACTGCACCAGTACAGTCCAGGACCTTCGCAATTACTTCGATGATAATCTGAGTTCCAGTGTAGCAGGAAATTTTCCTCGGTATTAGCATAGAAGTGACAGGGGCGGCATTGAAAAGGCGACTGCCGCACAACTGAGTGGATGTTATCCAAAATAAATGTTAAGGAGGCGCCAGGTTGCAATTGCATATGCCGGTAATGATAGTGCGAAATTAAATGCTTCCCTACGAGGTGACGACGCATGTGGCGTTTACACAGATTACATATAAAATATGTACGTCGTCGTTTTCTTTTCGTAGGTTTTAGGGGCGAACTTTTAAGTTCTAAATTGTCCTCTTGTTCCGATGTTTCGAACAATAAACTTTTTGTTATATCCAACATTGGCGGCAATTCTTCAATAACAGCTTTCTCCAATTGTTGTTCCTGTTCTGCTCGCTTCAAGTGATAAGTGGTTTTGAAATGATATTCATAGCTTGCTTTGCTCTTCAATTTACGACAGCACATATTGCACCAATATTCTTGAGTGGGGGTATATTTGGTCAGCTCCACCTCCTCTTTGTATTCCAACCTTTGCACTTTAGTGCCAGGTATCCATTTTCCTTTAGTATAATGGGGGGGTGGGTGCTGTTCTTCATTAGCTTCCAAATCTTCTTGATCATCCCAAGTTGGTGATATGCGTGAGAGCTGCGAGTGAGCTACGCTTAAGTTGGGACGATTTTCAGGTTTCCACTTTCCTCCTGTGTGACTTACAGGGACTACAGGTGGGGAATGTTGCTGTATTATAGACTTTTCCATCACAGGATCATAATCTTCATCGTCATCATCGTCTTCCATTTCTATATCCATTTCTTCTTCATCCTCTTCTTCTGTAACGTCTGGTGATTCGTGCTCGTAGACAATTGGTTGAAAAATGGTTTCAAATGATTTTTTTGATTCCTCTATGGCAGTAACAACGTTCAAGAGACCTTCACTGTCATGTTGTGTAACCGGTGGAGTAGCATTCCTGACAAGCCAGCTGTCCTCCATATGAGAATCTTGTGTTACAGATTTTGGACGATGCAATTGACCGGGTTGGCTACTTGTAGGTGTTTTACCCCCACTAGTAGATGGCTGGACACTTTGCAGTTGCAAAGAGGAGAAGAACACATCGGCTCCCAACTCATAATGTAAATCATAGCTGTCTGTTAAAGATTTTGTCGATTTGTTGCCGGGACTGGCATTGGTTGCGGGCCCGGGCTCAACAAAATGATACCCTTCATAGGATATGACAGATGGTGACCCTTCGACATCTTGTTCACTACTGCTTGTTACCACAATGGCGGGAAGTTTTGCATCATTTGGTGACACATTAACCAAGCAACAATTGCGTTTGCGATGCTCTATATAATTTTCCAGACCAACTATGGTTGCACTACACTTAATGCACAGATGGGTGTCATCCATTTATCTAAATTTAGCATGAAAAAAAGCACATTTGAAAAACAAACAAGAAAATTAAATTTGGCTTAGGCCAAATCTTAAATACCCTCCACATCTAAAATAGTGGGCGTGGCAAATATTTATATATTACGCCATCTAATAGTGAATGTATTACGTATCAGCTTCCAAGTGTAGTTTTATGATGCATATGCTTTCTTGTAAATTGTGGGCGTGTATGTTATTCGACCATACCCATTTTTAGCACATCGATGGATGGAATATGGGATATTTCAAGTGCATGTGCCATATAGATTTTTGTTGATTGTGGGCGTGGTTCTTGTCTGATTTTGCTAATTTTATGACGAACAATCGCAATGCTTAATAGCGACATGGATTTCTACAAATCTAAATACAAAATTTCATTCCAATATCTCGAAATGTATATAAAATATATAATACGAACATACGGACTAACTTGGCTAAATTGAATTAGATTTTGAATAATAAAAATATTTAAAAATATATATATACTTTGGGACGCCTCCTTCTGGGTGTTGCAAAGGAATTGAACTTAGTAGGACCGCCATGTCATATGGTTCAACAGTTGCATTTCTTATATGTTTTTTTTTTTTTTAAATAAAAACCCCTGATTGTCCTAAATATTAATGTTTTGATTTATAAACGTTACAAATCAACGAAATCGTTTTCTTGACTTCTACACATAAAAAATCAAAGATAGTCGTTATTAATAATTTTTACTTTTAATCGTTATTTTTATTGTCCCCGAAAAAATTCGTCAGAGATTGTGTTCTCATAGCAGCGTTTATTATCCTCTTTCTCTTATTCTGTAATTAAGATAAATTTACAATTGAAAGAATTTATTATGCGGTCCATTACCTAACTAACGAACAAATGAATTCATTATAAGGCTAGACGGTGACCAGCGCAAAACCTACAATAACTATCGAAACTAAAGAAAATATCCACAATATTAACAACAAATTATTAGAAATAATTTAGACAGCTTTTTAAGAGAGTACCCAGTACAGTGTATAGCCACGAAGGCCAGCACAGTGAATGTTGTCGATCGTTCAGTCGATATGTTAAGTGGTCTGTTGATTGCTTAGTTGCGTTACTAGAGGAGATATATTTCGTGCATATATTTCACGCCAACATACAAATTCATAAAATATCTAAAGCTTTTAATGATTTCTGAGCAATACACCATAACCAGGAATAAAGGTGGAGAACGAGAGAAAAAGAATTGCGTATTTCATTTAAACGATGGAATATGGACACAAATAATCAACCAATACTATTATTGAGTGCTCACCATAACACGGCGTTGTCCAACAATTTGACGGCAACTTATGTCTCAGGCGCAGGCCATATATAACACACTCTGTTAGTGATGGTTGCTTTCATTCATGCCGACTCAATCGAAAAAACAACACAAAGAACGTATTAACAAAGAAGAAAATGGGAATTCACAATTGAAAAAAAAAAAAAAATTATAAGAAGGAGACTCTTACAGCGGAGTACGATCGTTATGCAATCTCTCTTCCGAAGATGGCTAGTCTGTGCCTATACAAAAAGATGAGAAGACGAGAATTTATATAGTAGGCTGTTAGGCTGTTTTTTGCAGCAGGCTGGTTAGGCTGTTTTTTGAATGCTCTGCTGGACGATTGTATTTTGTTTCGCCTTGACAACGCACCAACTATACCAACCACACCAACTGTGGTTAACTGTCTTAAATTATGAATATCACCAAATGGGTCAAATCGATATAAATCTTACGCTTGTGTGTATGAGACTGTCTGGTATTTGGAGACTCTTATGCGTGCCTGTTCATACTTAAGTCTGAAGCGAAATAAAGTTGTCGTTTTCCTTGTACAATTGGCATGATTGCTCATGAATCAGATGCTGATTTCCTTTAATTTACTTCAATCCCTTAGCTGTATACCCCCCATAACCATGCCATGGTATCCCCCCACGACTGCACTTGTGTGTGCAATGTATTTTCCACTTATTTATTTCCATCTCTTATACGTCTGTGATTAGATTCAATTTGTGTTTATGATCTTTAATAATTCAATGAATATATTTTACATGTGGGGGTAAGTGCGGCTATCTTTCAAACATCTCAAAATATATTGGCAATTAGGCATCATGATTTCGAATTCTTTATAATTTATATATACATGGGGGTCAGGTTAACTAAATTTTGATTGAAATATTTCACAACTTAGCTAATCTTCTAATCTATTTCATAATAATTTATGTTAAATGATGGGCCAAATATATGTTGATAACTGTTATTTCTTATCCTGTAACCATATCAAATATTATTGTTGAAATTTTTGAATAAATCTGTCGTGATGCTCCGAAGGGTGCTCTGTCATCCATTCGACCATTTCCTATTCAAAATTGTGTTATATTTTCTATTTCAAGACTTAGAAGTTCTTGAAGGTTTAGGATCTTTAAAATAGTTTTGTTTGCCATGCCCAGATGGTATACCTGCCTATATTTTTATCAATTGTGCTGATACCAACCTTTGACAGATATTTTCCATTTATCTCTTTCTCATTATAGCTTCCGCAACTTTTTGAGAACGTTATCACCAAAATATTAGTTTGTTCAATCGAATCTATTCTTTCTAAATGTCCGTATGGTTTTATTAGTGGTTTTTAGCAATTTTCGAAAAAGAAGCAATCTGACTTCATCTATATTGACTTTAGCAAAGCCTTTGATAGCATAAATCATGATTTACTAGTTAAACAATTGCCTCATTTGGTTTTCCACATAATTTCAGCATTTAATTAATGTTTCTCGTCGTACGCAAAGAGGAGAGTAGTAAGAGTTTATTCGCGCCCATAATCAACATCATCAAATCTACTCATCTATCACAAATGTTGAGCTATGGTGTTGCAATTTGGAACATACATTTATAAGTCATTGTCTTGTCATTGGGCGACAAAAAGTAACAATAAAGTTGAAATTTAATACACATATATATTGATAATTAGTGCATGTAACTATGTATCGAAAATAGATGTAGTCGACACGTCCCCAATTTACTAAAAAACATACTTGTTGCAGAATCTGACTTGAATTTCACATAGAGTTTTGTTTGCCTATTAGTCAAAAAGTGTAGAAAATACACTGACGGTTATACTCTTTAGTGGCATCAAGATTTGTGCATTTGAGATTTGCTCTGTGCCAAATTAAGAATTTTTGTTCTTTTCTTTTATATCTTAATTTTTTCCGTGCAATCGATTTGTTATTATATCGTTTTACTGTAAGTCCCAAGCTTGTTTTATTCATAATAAATTGAAATAATTTTATTGAGGCCACAGATCTGTTATAAGTGGACATGCGGTTAATTTCAAATTTTAAATTATTGAAATTGTAAACATTTTTATATCATGTCATACCGCCTGAAAAGGAATTGAAAGATAATGTATGAAGGAGCCTTTTCTGTCACACAATATAGTTTTAAATTAGTACACCGAGAATAAAAAAGACTGGACTTAAATTAAGAAAAAAGGTGGAATAGTTTCCATTTAAATGGTTTTAACATAAAATTTTAATCAGCTATCGAAATAAATTATCAATCAAAAGTCGTAAAAAGGTTGTTGCAGCAGCCATGATAAAAAAGGCTGCCATGCCTTGTAAAGCAACGCAACTCTGATGGGCAACGTCAATAATTTTTACGACATTTTTATAAGCAAAAACCCAAACAAAAAAAAGAAAAAACAACAATAAGAATATTAAAAAAATGAAGCTTTATAATAATCATAAAACTGAGTGAGTGACTGCCAATGGAAGAAAGAAAGTCGTAAAATGTTGACAAAAGCAAGCATGCAGGTAAGCAGGTAAGCGGGTACGCAAATAAGAGTACTACATAAATATGAATATACTGAAGTGGATGGACGGACAGAAAGTCATGCATACATATCAACTTGTAAATGCAGCGACATTTTATACGAGCGAGATAAGCCCACACCGAATTTTATATATTAATGAGCGAAGAAAATGCCAAATGCCGGTCATTCACACAACCAGGCAGTCAGTCACTCAGTCATCAATTAGTGTAAATTACTTATAATCCTCGCTCAAGCAGCGGCACATATACTAGTAATCAGGTAACGACAAAACTGTAGACCCAACAATAAATAATGCGTTGTAAATTACTGTGCATTCGGCACAACTCAGGACAATCGACGCAAATCGATTGGTATTAATTTAATATGACAACAATAATTCCGTAACAAACTTTACACACACACATGCCAATATACATATACATTGTAAATATATATATATTTATCAATAGAGCGGTATTGGTTGAATGTCTTGATTGTTGGCCATCATTAAATAAAACGCGCTGGCCTTAACTATCGTGCCGGCCATATTTTTATACACACCATCATCATTAATACGTATAGCAACAATAAAAATGTACAATGTCAAATACTACAAATGTCAGAGATCATAAAATTTATGAGACTTTTTATACAAAATTCTCGGTCTCGGTTTTGTTTTATTTTCTTGGTGCCCAATAATAATAAAACTCTGAGATTTCATCATCATTATTTTAAATAAAATATTGCATCGTTCCGTTCCTTCTTTTTCTCCATGCCTTTCAAATATCAATTATAATTTTAAGGTGGTACAATATGTAACAAATTATAAATTTTACTTTTAGATATGTCAGTACATTCATACGTATATCTGTTACTAAGTGAGTTGAATTTTATTCCATTTTTAGATGTAATTGTACAGATTAAAATTAAATTAAGTAAATGGATTTAAATTGAAATCCATCAGTTTTAATATAAAATAAAGAATTACGATGAATTAGAAAAGTTTAAATTAAGATCAAAGAAAACAGTTTGAATAAGGATATCGGATATCCACAATTTTCACTCAATTACAAAATACATCATAATAAATAATACTCCCACAAAGACACCAAATGTATATATCGTAGACAGACATGCCCATTTGAACGGCTTTAACCAAGCAAACATCAGAACTAGACTAGACTCTGCACACCTTAAGCTGTCATACAGCTTTAGAGCATTTTGTTCGATTCAAGGGCCAATTATCGTGGCATAACTCTCCTTTCTTTCGCATACAAAATAATAATAATGGAGAAAGTTTTGCGTAATTTTAACAAAAACGCCGACATCGACATTATTATTCGCAAAGCGGCAAATGTTGCCTCAGCGCTTGTTAGTATTGAGAGGGAGGAATGAGGCTTTTCAAGGTGTGCTCGAGAGGAAAGTTTTCCGCCAGGCCTTTGATCCTGTACACGTTAGCGATGAGTTTCAGCTTAGAATAAAACATGAGCTATATGCGGCATAATTATAGTCTGTCGTACAAAAATTCAATTTACGTGTGTTTGTAACTTTTTGAGATATCGAGATGAAATTTGGTACACATAATCATCTTTCCTAGCATTTACACTTCGGTAGGAAATGATTGATTTTTATAACCTTCACATAAGTTGATTTTTATATATTCCGCAACACCCAGAAGAAGGCGCCAGAGTCAAAGTATATATATATATATATATACTGTGCCGTGTGCCTGTCTGAAATTTTGTACATAGAGTTTTACTTTTTTCACGCAGATCTCTTTTTCAAATGGACAAAATTGGTCATGCGGCACGCCCACAATCGACAATAATCTATTTATATGCTACAAAAATTTATCTATGTACTTGAAATTATCCTTGAAGTTATCCTATCCATCAATGTGCCAAAAATGGCCGTGGTCGAATAACAAATGTGCCCAAAATTTACAAAAAACTATATACAAATATTTTTATATTGCCACCCCGAAAAAAGCGCGTTTGCTCAAATAAACTTGAGATATTTTTTACATATTATTTGGAGAAGTAAAGTGTTGGTGTTCTATATGGAAGAGTGTGATGGTGGTGGGTATCGTAGATTTGACGTTTGACTTGTTTCAAGTTTTTAAATGCGTTTAAGCAAATCGCGACTTAATGTGTTACTTCCGATTAAAAAATCAGTAACTTCCTGTAATAAGTCTGCACTTGTACAAGCGTGGGCTGAATTTTCATCATATCTTGTGTCTTTCATACGGTTTATAATTTGATTCATGCATTATGTAGAAATGCAGTGGATGCAGTATTGTGTCCATTACCAAATTCACTCTTATTGTTACACTTGTCAGACATATTATTTGTGAAGATTTATGATATTATTATTTATGCGAACACATACATACTCGTATATGTACAATATTTATATTAAAAATAATTTTAGTTTTTCAAGATTTATGTGGGTGCTTTATGATCATTTCACAGCATATTAAAATGCATTTAAACGGGTTTTATTTAATGTATTGTTTAAAAAAAAAAATTAAGCGATAAATGAAAAACGCAAAAATTATAATTTTATTGTACAATATTATTAATGTGATTATTGACATCGTTCTTGCACACTCCACCTTAGTGATGGGGGTTTACTAAATTTGCTGGTCCGTTTGTAATAGCGAGAAGCCAACCGCAGAGACCCGATAAAGATTTTGATGTTGTTCCTGATCAGCATTAAACATTTGAGACGATCTAGTTTGTCCGTGTGTTTGTTGTTGGAAAGATGTTTTGTATAAACGTTTCTAGGTTTTTTTTGCGAAGGTTTCTAAAATAAATAAATTGTATAAAATTGGCGAAATGCCACGCCCACAATCAACACAAATATCTTACAGGTATAAAATTATGCCCATAAAGTTGAAATGTAGTTGTCTAGTGAGGAGGCACGCTGTAAAGCTTACTTAACGTAAAGTTTGCCAAACACAGAAGCTTCTATATATGAAATCGTAGCCATAGCCGGAAAAATTATTACCGCAAAGTTAAAAAGAAAGTTATATGAATAGAGACAATACCAAGGCTTACTGCTCATCATTTGTTAGTGTTAGTGTTGATGTTGTAGTTATCCTGTGTATAATAAAAAACCAACAACAATGACAACTAAAACCAAACTAACCAAAATACAATATAACAGAATCATCACTCGTGACACTCATGGCACAACACACATATGTTGAGAATGACACCGAACAATAACAAACAATTCCCCACCATATTATATGAATGGAATGGAATGTAATGGAACGAAAACACAAACAATGTTTTGCCACAACAATAACAACAACAGTCAATACAGTCAACATTATATAGGATAGTAATTGTGCTCATACGTATTTACAAGTGTAGACGTAATAAACTTCAGTTTTGACAGGACATAACACACCAAAGAATGTCGACGTGTATGTTACCGTGTTGTTTTGCGTTGAGTTGGTTTTTTTTAGTGCCTTCAATTCATTGGTTGTACGCTCCACTAAAGTTGTCAACTGTTATGTTATGTTCCGTTTGCTAGGAGGGAAGGGGCAACAATGTAAAAATGAAATACGTTGACAAAGTAAACAATTACACATTGTGGTAACTCCAGTCTACTTGCTATATATGTACTCGTATATGTGAAAAGGTACTTTATGGCAATATAGAGAAATTATTTTTATCATATCAGTGTTTTATTGGAGATAAACAATAATTATTAACTAAAATATTTGAAAAAGCGAATTATTACAATAGTTTATCGCATTAGTTTGTTTATTGCATTTTCCGCTTATTAAATATATTATTGAAAAACTGGTTAAATTCTTATTACTTTGAACACCAGTCTACCAGTTCAGAAGCGTGAGCTGTTGCGCCTTTTTTGTACATTCCTCCAAAGGGCACTTTTTATAACAAACAGCTGTTCATTTAATTCGATAAAATTATTGTAACATGTAAAAATTTTTAAAATAAGCTCTTGGATCAAAATTTTAATTCATAAAAATTTAGGCACGAATTCCCGAGATAGCTATTGACAAGTAGTTCCCTACCATACCATTAGTCCAGATGGATTTAATTATTGTCTTGTTCAAAAGAATTTTACTAACTAGACTAAGTTTAAAGTTTGGATTTGGGAGCCAAAACTATTCGTTAGTCTTCAACTAAATTTGCAAAATCTTTAGCAGCACATGAGTCTCAGAGCCAAGGGCACACACCAAGGTATTAAACATGTATCCCTTGCGGAATGGACTAGGATAAAAGTCACATGGGGCTGACTTTGATCTACAAATTTGGCAAAAATGTTGGTTCTCTTTAAAATGGATCAAGTGAGAAGCAATTCTTGAGCCTTTTTTCTACAATACCCTTAAAGGCATAAAGTTGAAAACTGACACATATTAGACGCCTTTGGTGGTGTGTACCCTAGGTTTGGCCTTAACCAATTTTAACTTTTGTCCCCATTATGTCTCATTTTATTAAATAAATATAGAATAGAAGTACAATACAAGTCGCGTTTGGTGTTTTCTCGTTCAATAACATTTCAAACATTTTACCATTTGTTGTTGAAGGAGCACACTTGTGTGCTTTACTATAACAATGTGCAGAACGCAGCTAGTGCCGCTAAGAGGGCAGTTGTTGCCTACATAAATATTGCATATATTTTTGATGGTGAGGTAGTGTTGGTGGTACTAGAGCTTTGTTGAGGCAGAGAGAGAGCTCTATTGCAGTTGTTTTATGAGATGAGTGATAAACACTCGAGCGCACTTGTTTAACAATTAACGTGTTGGCAACACATGGTAGTTATTTATAAGCGCCACATACACAACACCAACCACTACAATCATACAGCAACAACAAACAACATATCTATGCAAAACAAAAACATATTGTTATTAATGTTGTTGTCGGTACGGATGGGCTGGCTGGTGTGATTTCAATTTTTACTACTCTCTGTTTACCAACAAAACCCAATCTAAATAAAATACGCGAATGCACGTTAAATTATGCATATGTATAGTACAATATATAGGAACTTTGTTTTTTTGTATTAGAAACTCACTCATACAGAGCTGTCTGTTTGTCTCTTTCGTATGCACCGGTTTAACTGCCTTAACTTGCTTTAGAATTATGATCCGATTTTTATTTGGGTAATTAGTCGCTAGCGATTTTCAACGCTTTGTTGTTATGTGTAAACGTTTTGATAAACGACAATGGCTTATTGTGTCTCACCATAACGCACCAAGCACCAAGCACCATATGTACCTACGCACACGTTTTATATTGTGTGCTGCTGCTAGTTCAGTTCAGTACAGTTCAGTGTCACATATTGTTGTTGTCAATATATTTTGCATATATATGTGCGCGTATGT
This sequence comes from Crataerina pallida, assembly GCA_949710015.1. Taxonomy (NCBI): domain Eukaryota; kingdom Metazoa; phylum Arthropoda; class Insecta; order Diptera; family Hippoboscidae; genus Crataerina; species Crataerina pallida. The sequence continues at coordinate 4,017,422 of OX453289.1, read as the reverse complement.
GCATGTGTTTGTATTTATAATTGCTATGATTTTGTGCGTTCGTATTTGTGTGGTATACGGCTTGTTACTATTTAAATTGTCATTTTCATTGAAATTTACGACATTGATGTGTCCTCTCATTCTCTCACACACGTACACACACACAATTCTCCTCTTACTTCTTGAATTGTACAAAAGTCATCAACCACTTGGCATTTGCGTTTGTATGCTGTGTTGCGACTCTTTTAAACAAACAGGTTGTAACGTATCGTTTGGATTATGATGAGATAAGTGGAAAAGAGAGAGAGAGAGAGAGATAGCGTGTGTGCAAAGTATTCATTGCACTGCATGTTGTTAAATGTACAAAAAGGGTTTTTGAAAATGATTTAAACTACAGCCAGCTGTTCAGAAATTATCATTCTGTTTTTAATTACTTGATAAAAATATAAAATATATCTTTTATTACATTTGTCTTAATACAATGGCTCTAGTTCAATGCTAATAAGCATTGCAGAACAAACGTATCAGCCCACTCTTGACACAATCTAACCAAAGCAACCAATTTTCCCCAAAAACGCAAGCATCTGAAGAATATGAAATTTGTATGTAATGAATAAATTTACAGATCAGCAGATAATAGGTATCAAAATTTGTGTGCCTGTGATTACAATTCTTTTAACTTTATGATAAATGTTGCATTTCTCCCAACAGCAAATAACAACGATAAAATGTACTGGCTATGTCCTAAATAAGCGCACGCCAGTACGCGGGTCTAGGAGTGGCTCAAATCCAATACTGCGTGTAGAGTAGGGCGTAGTACACATACACATGCAGAGATTATTATGTGTAGAGTAAAAATTGGTATTTTTGGGCAACTACGTCTTATATTGTCCCATGGTTTTATTCTGACATATAATCGAATTGAAGTTGATTGGCCGCTACTGCTGAACTCTAGCCTGGTATCTGTTAAATTTTACACGTAAGTGTCCATCGGAGCGTATTTCGTGAATAATCTCGCTGACACATACCGAAAAAAACCAATTTAAACTAACATTCTAAAGCTGTAAAAAAATGGCTCCCGTTTCAACTGAATTAAAACCATTTTCAAATGTAGACAATCAATATGTTTCATACCTCAAATGAAACTTCTCACACCCAATATCTAGCAGCTATCATTTTTATTAGATTTCGCAACAATGCCAGAATCCAACACCAAAATGGAGTGATAACTTTGCTTTAATGATCGAATATTTGCTGTTTGTTTCCTCGTTGTTGTTTTATAACAATAAATATTCTACCAACACAAAACACTACATGTAAATAATAAAATAGTACAGAGCACTGTCTCCCTCCCCGCCTCTTAATCCTTCTTCATTCTACATTGTGTGATATTTTTAGTTTGAAAGCATTGCCACATATGCAAATAATTGCTCTATTCGAATTGTATTTTTCAAATTTTCATCAACAACATTTAGATTTAGATGGAAGAGACAGAAATTTGAGTGTCTGCCTGGATGACTGTGGGTTCTATTGAATTTTATTATTTAATTTTACAACCACTATAATAATGTAGGGCGTGCACATCTGTGTGTCAAAACGTTGGCAACGTTGGCAACGCCGAAGGCCCAACCACATCAGCATCGAATACTGTGTCAATATAATCATAAATATGTTGGTGTGTTTGTGTGTGAAAATTATTCTCTTGGTCGAATAAATCGAGGTTGCAAGCATGGCCGTAATATTTGTTATTAAAAAATAGGCGAAATGGTAGCAATTTTTGAAGGAATTTTGTCGTATTTCTCATAAATTGTCGCACATACTACTCAGAGAGCCTATAGACCAACTATACCTTCCTTACTTGTTCATATTCACATCCTTTGCTTTTTTATTAATTTTGCATACATGGCAGAGCCGTTCTCTGCATGTGACACTAGAGTCGTTCTATACGAATACATGTTTAAAGGCAAAAATACAGCTTAGTATGCAGCCCTGTTTGAATTTGAATTGTCAAGTGTCAGCTAAATAACTACTCGCTGCCATGTTTGACAACATACTTACAGTCATCATATCACATGTTGTACTATACATACACGCACAGATACAACCACCACTCATTCATTTAAATGTTCATGTTGTTCATGTCAATGCTTTAGAGATGTAACTGTATTGTAGCTTTGTTTGTGCGTTGGATGATTGTTGGGGTTATTAAATGCTGCGATTAAAATCATAAATATTTGCTAGCGTTTCGTTGTTAGTTGTTGAAAAACTAATAACTGTCTTGCAATGAACGAGTGTAATACTTCAACAGAGCTGCTAGTCGGTGATATGATGAACTCCGATTACTCTGTTGTATCTTGGGTGGTGCAAAATACGGAACAAAAATTTTTTAAATTTTTTGTAAATGTACGTAAGCCCAGTATGCTAAGTGAAATGGTATCAGAAGTGCTAAAAAAAATATGGCCATTTAAGCAAGTACATGCGTCCGTCTGGTGGAGGTGGTTTTAAATTCAAATTTTAAACTTTTTGGGGATGTTGCATTTCATTATAAATTTTTGGTATATCGCTGCCAGTATAATAATTATAAAAGTGTTTACCAAACTTCTACTTGGACTCTAAACGTCGCTCTCAATCGATCTTATGTTAATGCACTGGAAATAATGTTCAGAATCGATATCTGAATCGATTTAATCATGTCTGTCCATGTAAATTTATTTGCATTTTTTAAAATATATTAATGAAATTGGTAAAAGGACGTGACACAGAAGAACTGAATCGAACGATTTTAAGAATCCCTCCCCATATAAGGTCCTATTTTAATGGAAGCTTTTATGTGCAAAAATCCCAATTCCTACTATTTTTGACAAAAATGGGTAAAAAAAATAGCTAATTGGGCAAATTTGGACTCATTTTTAGAACCCCCTCCCATATAATGATATTTTACATAGAGGCTTATATGGCACTACCTCACGACACAATTTGATAAGCTAAGTGGTGTAGGGTTTTAAAGGGCCTGCAATATTCATATTTTTACATATCCAAGCATCTTTGGTAGCTACAACTTTTATTACCATGACGTGAAGGGCATTCAATATTTGGCTTTAGCCAAGTGAAACTGTTTCATAAGTTTTGATTCATTTTTATGAACGTCAGAGCATTGTGTCACTTGATTTTATGGCTCTCGCACTTTAAGGCTCATAAAATTAACAACTTTACGATATTTTTAAGAGGTGTAGTAATATTAAGGTCTCTCTGTCGGGTATAATTATATTTCACATGTTACTATGAGGACAATTTTATGCTTTATCCCTTTCCTTAATGTTTAGCGCCATTTTTCTTCCAGTTTTTCATAGTAGTATTATGATAAGAGATGAGAGATATACTAAATTTGTTATAGCTGTTGCAACAACCAGAAGGAGATTCTACAGAGTATGTGTCGATGTTATTGGCATTCTCACGGTCCTAAATTTTGAGATTTTCCCATTTTAAATAGCGATCTAAAAGTGCTTGTGTAAAATTTTCGCTCAATATTTCAAAATTTACGACCGTGAGAATGTCAACAACAGATGGACGTACGGACACACGGCCATACATATCTAGATTGACTCAGTTTTTGATGCTGATCGTAAAAATATACTTTGCAAGGTCTCTGAAGCCTTTCTCGTTCTGCTTCTTCGGTATTGCAAACAGAGAAACCAACTTAGTATAGCCCCTCGTCTTGTGTGGAGTGTATAAAGAAAACAATACGATTCTCACAGTTAACAAAGTTGCTAAAATGCGTATGGTCATGAAAATGCTACATTTTAGAGATTTCATAACATTTTCTACTCTTTTTATAGAAAGAACGCATCTATTGCATTAACGCAGAATCGGATGTACGTCAAGATAACTGATGCTCTAACGTAACATAACGATTATAAAATAGAGTATAAATGTTTACACACGCATATGTCAATCAGCCATAAATCACTGAGACAAACTATTGTGATCCTGATCGTGTGCAATAGTCGAGTTGTGTACAACAATGAAACGATACAGATTAAAGTGAATAGGTGGTGGATGGTTTAAAAGAACTGAGAAGTAATAGAAGGATGCTCGTAAATCACTCATTGTTTAAAAGAAATTGTCAATTGTTTTACTTTCTCTATGCCGTAGTGTGAAAGATATGAATGCGTCATTTTATGCACACATCATGTCATGTAAGGAATATTTTTGGGAAAAGCGATTGTTAATATTTTATGGTGAGTCGTAAAAATGTCAGAAAGTTAACCACCATAGGATAATAACTGATAAAGTGATTCGAGCAAATGGGTTTGATTGTAGTTGTAATAAAATATCATTTAAAATTTTTAACTATCTTTTTCTAGTTTGTACACACGTACAATTGTGAAGGTGACGCTTGATATTAAACATTAACTTTGCATGCGAGTTATACGATATCTTGCTTGTCACATAAAAAGTGTATAATTATGGCATTTTATGTGTAATGTTATCCTCAGGCGGCACTCACATACTCACATACTTACTATTCTCATTAACTCTACTTAGTGTTGCTCGTACATATAATGTGTATGTATGTGCGTGCATTTGTATTTGTAACAACTCTTATGTGTGAGTATACATATGCATGTGTATGTAGTTTTTGGATTGTTAATGTGCCTTACAACCTTTTGTTGGTCTGATATGGAGGCTTGCACAGAGCAAGCAAATGAATGGGCGAACAAATGAGATCTTGGCACATAAATCACTCATTATGAGGCGTAATTAATGCGACTTTATGGCGACCTAAATTTTATATAAATCATTAGATTAAGCAAACACAAACTAACTCTATTTCTCTCTAACTAAAGCAAACCTACACACATGCATACATACATGTTACATATCTCTACATATCCTTGCAGAAGACACAAATTACCACAACTCTAATGACAGAATTGTAAAGCCGTTTAATGTTTAAAGTCTCCGGTTACAAGGCATTATTACAGGTCCATGTGTGCATCGGTGAACTAATATCAGTTATGCCAATGGAAGGTAGAAATATGAGAAAATAATAACAATAAAATAACAACAACAACATGTCCTTGTCCTTGTCATATGTGCTACTTTCATTATTAATACAAAAAAACAACACAAGCTGCTCAGAAGACACACCCTAAGCACTTCATCATTTCATCATCCATCCCGCTTTGTCTATGTTTTGGCAAAATATTTAAAGTTTAAAACATAATTTGTTTAATATAAAATATACTCGTAGAGTGCACCATTTCCAGGTGTACATCATAATGACGATCATTTGCCCTTCATTTGTTATTATTTCTACACGTACCCACATATTGATTGTTTGTGAGCAAACGTTTACAAAAACGAGAAAAAGTCAGGCCGCACTCCAAAAAGTACATACATACGTATATGCTTGATCATGCATCGAAAAACGGGCCAATGTCTATTACATTCAGACGCGACGATTTTCGAAGAACCCTTGGAAATTAGTGCAGACTTCAAAGTGATTCAAATGATTTTTTAGTAGCAATTAAAGTGTCATAATTTGATTACAAACAGGACAAAGCAACTCCACTTTACACTCTTCTTTGTGATCCTTAAATGTGTTTAAATGTGTTTAATCTAAAGAAGAAAAGTCATCTCAAACAAATTCCACTTCCATCTGCTTTCGTTTAATTCAATTTAAACCCTTTACAAAAGCGCACATAAGTTAGAAGTTGTGTAAATGACCCAAGCAAAATTTAAGCATAACATTCATTATGAGGCTCCGAACAAAAAACTTGCAAGCCATAACAACATTTCAGGAAAAGGACAAAGGACAAAAGAAAGCACCGCAAACAGTCAAATGTGAGAGGATTTCAATTCTTAAATTCCTTTGAAGTATTTGAGATGGTGGCAATTATTTTCATTTAAACGTTTCTAGTTCATAGGGTAAGGGCTTGAGCCTATTTAAAATATGTACTTGCACTATTTCCTCAAAAGACGACATGAACAGAACTTGCTATAAATGAAAGGACTTGGACGGTAGGGTGCCTAAACATATTGATGGAATAGAGTTTATTATTTCTCTTGATATAACAATTCTAACAAATTCAATAACAGCACCTTATAGCATTGAATTAATAAACAAACGAATGCCAAAAAGTAAAAAAGAAGAAGAAGAAGAATAAGTAAGAATGGGTGCTACTTACTCGTACATAACAATAATTTATACGTTTTGTACGCTTTCCTCCTTCACATGCAGCTTTAATATAATTTTTATACCCATCATCTTAGTGGTGGGGGAGTGGGGGCGGTTGTATACTAAATTTTCTGTTCCATTTGAAACACTCATCTGCTACAAAGTTGAAATTTTGTTTATGTACAATATTTATAATTAGCCCATTAAACAATTTGTTAAAAATGCATGATCTTGGATACAAGACACGCCCACAATTTGGTATTTTTCAACTCTATGCTAGGTAAAAGTGGGCTTGTTGGGTATGTGGGTATGTTGGTACATGTCACGCCCATATTAGGGGAGGTGGTAGAGGGTATTTAAGATTTGGTCTCAGCCAAAATTCCATGTTTAACTTGTTTTTCTTTCCTTTGTCTTCTAATTTATGCTATAATTGTGTTTTATGTATTTGGTTGTGGAGCAGACGTACAGTGGAGGAAAGTAAATAAACGAGTCATATAAAAAGAAATATCCTTACGAACTGAAACATGTCTTACTCGCACCACAACTTCTGTTATATATAATCACCCGGTCATGTCTGTGTCATCAAAATGTATGAGTGTGCTTGCGTGTGAGTGTGTGTGTGTGTGTTACGCGCCATCATTTCTTTTCATTGTGTGTGTGTGTGTGTGTGTGTGTAGAAAGTATACACTTATAGAGAACTCAAAGAAATTTAAGGGTGGCTTGCTTGTGAAGTCAAATGTGTCAAAATTGATTGATTGAATTGCTACTTTGTGAAATTTGTGACTTTTTCGAGGTTATAATGTGTTTGTTGGCAGTTATCTCTTTCTCTTTGTAAGTGTGTGCCTGTATATAAGTGCTTTAGGAAACATGGTGGTTGTTGAATACGAATACTTTTATACGAGTACAGCTTGGCATGGCATTAACTGATATGAATGCTTATTTTTGTTACCCAAGTACATCACACTCGCTCACATTTCTACGGAGACTTTTATGTTTTTTACAAGTTCAATGTGCTGTACTTTTTAATGCATCATATTATACAATATAACACATTTGTGTGCCATAAACGTATATATATATATATATATATATATTAGTATGTATTAAATTATAAGTTGTGAAGCCATTAAAAGTGATAGATTTATGAGATATCTAAGGGTGGTCGTCTCAGACTAACTGTTTTGGGCCAACCACCTACCTCCTCTGATTTATGTCATTACAGCTACAGCTATTTTTTATATTCACGTACATATCTGAAAAACTTGGGAACGTTTATTTTGTCTATTGAAAGTTATTTGTCTACATAGATAAACATTTAACGTTTTTGATGGAGGGTTGCTTCAGTAATAAATGTCATTTGTATTTAGAAAAATATATGTTGATAATAATAAATCAGACTTTTGTATACATTACAAACTATTTATGTGTATTTATGCATTCGCATAATCTCGCAAGGAAATCCTTAAAAAGTAAAAATAGTTCTGAGTAGAGTGACATCATATAAAATGTTAATGAGTAAGAACACTAAATTTGTTTTGGGCTAAATCGTTTTTAAAATCGTTTTTTTTTTTTACGTCATATAAAGAAGATAGGCGTGGCATAGCAGGTATATTATTACGCCCTCTAATTGTGTATGCAATACGAGTCGGCTTGCAAGTCAAGGTTTATGTTGAATATGTTTTTTTTTTTTGTAAATTGTCGGCGTCTATGTTATCCGACCACGGCCATTTTTGGCACATCGATGGATGGGATAACTGTAGATAGGCTTATCAAATTCCAAGTTTATAGGTAAATTTTTGTGGCATTTATATAGATTTTTCTTGATTGACGTGTCTGTTGTCCCATCACGAATTTTGTCGATTGAAAGCGTGGCTTTTGATTAATTTTGCCCAATTTCAATAGCGATCTGTGTGCATCAACTAAAACTATGTGTAAAAAATTTTAGTTTAATCTCTCTCAACAGACAATAGGACACATGGACACTTATGTCTAGATCGACTCCGTTTTAAACGTTGATCAATAATACTTTGTAACGTCTCTGATGCCTCTTTCTGGATGTTGCAAATGGAATGATAAACTTAGTATATCGCCCATCTTATACATAGGGCATGAAAATAAAATATTGTCAGAAATATAAACGGATATAATTGAATCGATTCAGAATGATTCTAAATCGAACGGTATAATTGTGGATGGGTGTGGCATTGTTCGTGTGGAAGTGGAACAAACTTTCGCACAAACTTAATATACCCTCCAAGAACAGGTAATGTAGAATATAAGTCTATTTTCGTCACAGGAAACCATTACGTTAATATTTCAACTCACGCGACAACTTCTCCAAGCACCCGCAATAAGTAAAATCCACAGGCGACAAAAACGAAACAACGTAAAACACTCAACGCGACACCAACAACACAAATTACAATTGCTAGTTTTGAGCTGCTCATGAATATTCTAACCTTATATTACACAGAATGTATATGTAAACTACATACATTTGTTTTTTCATTTATCCGTCTTGATGGGTGTTTTCCCATTACACCCACAAAGTGAAAAATAGTAAATATTTGTGAGAAGACTTTTAGTTTTTTTCGCTCTTTATCTTTTTTCACATAAAAGTTAAAATATGTTAAATATAAAGTTCGCAGAATTTTGCACGCAATATAAAATTTGTGTTATTTTTCCTGAGAAATGATTTGCTGTAGTCCAATTTCATTATTTCATGAAAACTAATTAGTAAATTACTTGTTATGGCCACCATCATAATGATTTTGCTCAAACGTTGGTAAGTTGCAACCAGTAGCTTATGCACAAATTTACATTGCAGACAGACGGACAGACGAATAGGCTTAAATCGATGCAGATTTTGATTCTGAATTGTTATAATTGAAGGAATTACAAGCATAACACTCACCATTCACGAAAATCTCACTTCGATCTGTGAGGAAAGGCGTAACACTTTGTTTGAAGACTTTGAGAGGAAGCATGATTGCATACATGCTACCGCATAATTGACGTATATGTACATGTGGAGCGTGTGCAAGATTTGGCCTAACCCAAATTTGGCCTTTTTACTTGTTTTTTATTCCTCCTAAACTCCTGTCTCTATGGAGTAACAAAAACAAAAACAATATAACAAGCGAAGGATATTAAATACTAATTTCAATATGTCACCTCAAAGTGTCACCCCTATTAACTAAACGAAACGATAAACTGGAAGAAAGAAATAACAACACCAGCAACAATAATAATAATAATAGTAGCAATAAGAAAACAAACAAAATCGAGTCAGGATATATATGGAAAAGTAAAGGACAAAGCTATGTAGAGTAACCAAGAGGACAGATGGTCAAGGAAAAAGGACAGTTCAGCAAGCAAAAAAAAAAAAAATTATTTGAGTAGTATTACGGTGTGTATGTGTATGTCTGCATTGAAAGCAACAATACTAACAAAACTAGCAAAATGAAAAAATCCCTAAAAGTACAACAAGACAGCTTGAAACACTGAATGACACTGATACGCAGCCACTAACTAAAACAACCAACCATGCAAACAGCCAACAACTAAACGGACCAACTGCCAGCTACATTATATATAACAATGAAAACAGAAAAAATTCATGTTGTTTAATTTTTCAAAAGTCTCTCTCTATACGCTCATAATGTATACAAAATATATAACAAAACAAAAGAAATAAAAAAGAAAAAAAGCTGGCGAGAAGGCTAAGTGTCTACGAAGGGCTACGAAGGAAGTGGAAATGTCAAGAACGTGAGTGATTTATGGCTCAAGGAGTGATGAGTATGTGTATACTAGGTATACATAGGTACACATGATATTATCTTGCAGGATAATATGCTATAGTTAAGGCAGCCAGCCAGTCAGTCAGTCAGTCCTGTATAACATTATATACGTACAGTGCAAAATGATGTTGATAACATATTATATTCATTTTAAAATCGCATTTTTCTCAAGATTGTACATTTTGCTCTTTCTCTATAAAGATTTACTAAATAAATAAAAAAACGACTCTTTAATCCTAATTTACCGTTTCCATTTCATATCCTTCACATAACATTCAGTTGGTTTTTCCGTTTGCAACATCGAGAAGAAGCCGTCAGAGACCCTATAAAGTATATATATTGTTGATCAGTATCAAAAACTGAGTCGATCTGAACGTGTGTCCTTCTGTTGGTGGCATTCTCACGGTCGTAAATTTTGAGATTTTGAGCTGAAATTTTGTACAAACATTCAGAGTTTTTTCACGTAGATTGGTATTTAAAAAGGGTAAAATTGGTCAAGAGCCACACCCACAATCGGCAAAAGTATATTCATCTGGCACAAAAATTTTGTTATAAACTTGAAATTCTGTAAACACATCCCTATCTCTATCTATAGTTATACCATCCATCCAAATTTGGACTAAGTCAAATTTAGTTTTCTTACTTGTTATTTCATTACTTTATTTCAAGGTTGAATACGTTGTCACTAATGAGGATAGGGTAAAAAAACAACATTAAACATTTTCAAGACTCACCTAAAAACGTCCCTTATGCTGCCTTCTCCCAAAGTGTTCTAAACGTTTTCTTTTAAGAAGGTTCGTTCAGATTGAGGTTCGACAATGGATTCATCATGGATTTGTGCTTTTTATACCCTTCACATAAGATGAGGGATGGTCCAAATTTTGCAACTATCAGAGGGATGATTCAATAAACCCTTAAAGTGTGTAAATAAACTTTTGATAATCTGGTTCTTTGGCGTTATCAAATTGTAATTTAAGTTTGCCATTAGGTGTGCAACTACTAAAAGGAGAGTTCACGGTGTTCACCGGGTCATTATACATTCTTGACCCGTGTCTCCGCGTTGAACATCTCACAGTCGCAACGATATTAAGATATTCAGCTAAAATTCAATACAGACACTCTTGGTTCATGTTGCTAAAATGCTATTTAAAATGGACTAGAACGGTCTACAACTAGACCTACAATCGACAACAATTTATCTCTCATTAACAATTAGCTCATTCATCCGTTTGACAAAAATAGACAAGCGTCGATTACAACCACGCGTTTAGTTAATTAATGGAATTAATCGATCATGTTCATTACGATAGTGTTCGATTTTGTTTGAGGTTTTGAATTTTTTTTTTTAAATAATTTTTTCCTCAATACACGGTAGGATCCGCCACATTCTCTGCTACTTGGTCTGTGCTATCATTGTTGTTATTTATGCACATTCTTTTTTACAAATTGTTGAAAACTTTTTCAAATAATTTTTACTTAACACTTAACATAAACAATAATTTGTCGTTATTATGTTATTACGTTGTTATATATTAGAAATTACGTGCACATGAGTGGTGATTTTCTTTCTGTTAAATATTCTCAGAGTGGGTGGTGTTTTTGAGAGCGGGAGTAAGCAAAGGAAGTGTCTCTTATTACTATTATTATTATTATTTTTGAATAAGCATAAATTTTAGCATTTAATTGTGAGTTTCAAGTGTTTGGGGAGTAGTTAAGATGAAGTATGACTAAAAATTTCGGACTCTTATGCTTTCGGAAATATATGCAATTTTTGGAATGAATCTGTTAATAAAACATTTGCGTATGTATGTTGCTGGTAAACACCAACTGAAGTTGAAATTGTTGTTTAAGTTACCATTGGGTATTAGTAGTAATAACAAATAAATTGATTATAATTAATGGATGGATGGCCGAGTAAATTTGTAATGAAAACAAGTAAAAAACTTGTATTTAAGTTGTTTACCCACCACCGATGCACATGGCCCTCCAAGATGTTTCAACTTTCTACCTTCTATACTTCATAAGTAATGCGAAAAAAAGAATTGGTAAAAAGGGCATTTATGCTTGACCGATTTCGGCCAATTTCAATATCAATTAACTAATAATTGAACAAGTTCCACACTCACACACACATACACACTTTCAATTCGCTTTCCCTTCAAAGCGATATCTAAATTTTTGCGGCCGTGAGATAGTCGATTAACAGACATGCCCACAGTCAAAAAAAAACGAATTAAATACTAAAAAAATTTACCTCAGCTTGCAAGTCGAGTCTTAGGTGGAGTATGGTTTTTTTTTTAATTTGTAGGCGTGTCTCTTATTCGATCATGATTATTTTTGTTATATTGAGGGATGTTATATGTATGCCAAATTTCAAGATCATGGGTCAATATCATGTGGGAGATAACTAATATTTTGGGCGTGTCTGTTATGTAGCCTTGCCCATTTTTTGACCATTGATATATGAGATAATTATAGATGTGTATGCAAAGTTTCAACTTCGTAGCTAAATTTTTGTGACAGATAAATAGATTTTAGTCGATTGCGGGCGTGGCTCTAGACCGATTTTGCCCATTTTAAATAGCGATCTGTGTGCAAAAAATGTCAGCTCAATTATTTCAAAATTTACGACCGTGAGAATGCCAACAACAGATGGACACATGGACATACATGGCTAGATCGATTCAGTTTTTGATGCTGATCAAGAATATATATACTTTGTAGGGTCTCTGACGCCTCTTTTTGGGTATTGCAAAAGGAATGATAAACTCATTATATTCCCCATGTTATGTGGAGGGTATAATAACTGTTTCAAATTTGTTTTCATACTCTTCTAATAACACGGATAAATTTCGAAACAAATAATTATTATATCGATATATTTTATTATCGATATTTATTTATTAATACCCATAAATTTAGGATGACGGTAGTTGTCACATGCATTTAAGGGATCCAAACAATAATACTTTTTGAACGGAAGTGGAATTTTCATTTAACGCTTGCGCATTATGAAATCAAGTGGGGAACTGGAGGAGAATAACACAACTAGTGTTATTTCTCCTTATAAAGTAAGCAACAACAACCACAATATCTTTTAGTATATCACATTGTTTTGTTAGCTACCACACAAACCACCATTGCAGTGCATACGTGTGCTCATATGCGTATGTGTGCAAGGTTCGCTTGTTTGATACCCATAGTGAGCGTGGCTTAGTGGACAGGTGATTGATTGACTGATGGTGGCTGTGCCTTGTGCTTTGATGCTCTCAAATGAAAACAACACAACACACCCATTCATATATCAGTGCTGTGATGGTTTTATACAGATATTAGAGTTAAAAGAACGAGCGCACACAGCAAGTGAAATAGCTATAGGAGATATATGTTAGTAGTAGTAGGAGAAATGTACAGTTTAGAGGGTAAAAAGATCATTATAAAAGCGAAAGAAATAAGTGGGAAGAGTCAAGCTAGATGAAGAGATTCGCTAAAATAAAATCAACAAGAGTACGAAAAAACCCTTATAAAAGATATAACAGTGTATTCGTTATTTATTATAAATCCTATAGAAGATAATAAAACTTACTCATATATACGTTTACGTAATGAAAACATTACGATTAATGTTTTCATTATTACTTTGTGATAAAATATTTAAATACGAACTGTGCGAAAACTAAAAAGTACTAAAATATAACCCTGGCAATGCTCTTGCATAGCGCAAGAGAGTTAATTGGTTGTACTCAGTTGTTATACTTGCGTTATTTAGTTCACTCGATGTGAGACGCAAACAGCTGTTTTATCAAGCATTATGACAATTTGTATTTTGATGAATCTTTTTATGAAAATTACTTCTTCTGTTCATTTGGTTGCATAATTATTTAGAAAAAACTAATAATTATTAATTTACAACATCTTTTTCACGTTACGGTTGCAAATGTACAACAAATGCATTGCATTTCTGTAATACGTATAGGTTATGAGCTTACTTACCGGTCTTGCTCTCTGCCTTCTATTAATATGCTTAAAAAAAACTTTTAAATTATTAGATAACATTAACACTTCATTTATTATGATTTGTTGAAATTTGTTTGCGATTTTTTTAATCAAAAATTATTTTAAGTACACTTTTATTAAACAGCCGTAGTATCAAACCTGTAGCACTACATTATTTGTTATTTGAAGCTTTCTGATTTTGATTAGTAAGAGAGAAGAGTTTTTGCCGATTTGTGAGTGCAATTCGAAGAGAGTGTCTAAAAATTCGATTTTTAAGGGAAAGCGACATACTATGAAAACGTCATACAAGCTATCGAAAATTGTTCATGATTTTTTTTTTTTCATGACTTCGGCTAAATGTAGTTTTCGCTGGGCAATAGCAAAAGTACGATTTATGTCGTACTTGGCAATCAATGTGTTCAAATACGATCGTGGGTTAAACGTCAGCTTCCTTGATAATTATTTCATTTTTAACTTGATTATACCTGCGATTTCACACGTACATTTATGTGCAAGCTAAAGATCGAATTTTTAAATTCGCCGAAAAATCTTCTGACTTCCGAATTAGAATGAATCTTCAGCTGTATGAACTTTACGCCGACATTGCTCTTGTCCGTTGTACAAATACTGAATGTTTACTATGGCTGGTCATATCGACCGAATGCAGCTAGGATGGTGTTCGACAGAAGAACAGAAGGAGGGAGCAAGTGTTTGAAAACTGTAAAAGACGCGCCCTAGACCGAAGCGAGGGCGTTCTCTTTTACAATCAACCAAAGGTTGTAATTTTTTGATATATTTTGACAAAATTTACTTTGAGCCAAAGAGGAACCTTATTGAATTATAACATAATACTAGTTATTTCAATATAAATACGATTTCAAGGGAAGGGAAGCATTCTAGGACTTCTGGCGTTATTAGGTCTGACTCTTCTAATGAACACCTAAAGCAGATACTTTGAAAGGCTGTGAAGAATTTTAAAAATTGCACTACTCAAGAACTACTGACGAAACGAATTTAAAGATATTGGTTAAACGGTAAATATCGGCACTACCAATGGATTCTTTAACGATTCAATAATCTTTTTAATGGCAGTGAACATAATTCGGTGTTGATATATTTTTTTGAATTCTAGCTGTTACTAAGAGATGAAAGAAGCCTCACAATTCTAAACCACTGTGAACTCCTATCGAAAAACATTATACAGTAAAACTTTTCAATATAAACGTAAGGAACCAATTTATATAAACGGAAGATAATTTTAGGTACTTTCAGTGCTTCAGAGTTGCACATTATTGAACATTTCACTCAAAAAAAAAATAACTTTTGGACACTGTCGTACAAAAAATTAAACTTGATCGGCTTCGAAATACAATTATGTCTATTATTTAAAATGTCAGCAAATATAAAAGTGAACTCCCGAAATATAAAAAGCTTACACCATCAAGTCATATTTAACAACCAATGTATTTGTTTTGTAGAAACGTGGGCTTTACTGTCGAATGATTCTTCTACTAAAAAATTTAGTAGTTCAGCAGGAATTAAGGGATTTGATTTGCCCCTGGGCCCAAAATCGGTCTATGCAGAGAGTCCACATTTTGAGAAACTTTGACATGTTGTATGTTGAACATTGCATTTGATTTAGGTCCGCCTTCGTTTAACTATATTTCACGTAAATCTCGACTTTCAAGCTGATACGTAATACATGCAATTATAAGAAGAAATCCTTGCGGTGCAGACGTTCATATTGAATAAATTGAATTGAATTGAAACATACACTGTTAGAGGGCGTAATCTCATACCTGTCAAGGGCCTAAGTTAAATTTAGTTTCCTCTCTTTTTTTGCACGTTTTTCGACATTAGCCCTCTTTTGAAGACATCAGTGAAGTTGTCATTCTTTATCGCCATGTTTTTTGCCGCTCTTTCGTGTAGCTCTTTATCATATGAATCGATTTTTTGTTGCGAATCATTTAAACAAGGCGGGGAGTAGCAGGGAGTACGGACCAGTCTAGATCGCCTCAGTTTTGATGATGATGATTTGTGGGGTCTCTGGTGCCTCCTTCTCAGTGTTGCAAAACAAATGGCACATTTAGTATACTTCCCGGCTTATGCTCCACCTCTCCTCCCACTTTTTTTAACCCATTGCCTATTGATGGAATTTACAATGCAATCTATCACATCTTTATTGAGAATAATTGGGAATTTCAAAAATTGAGTTTAAAATTTTATGCAAATTATGCAAAAGTCTGGGTAAGAATGTTTGTTCTCAATAACTAAAAATTTAGTTATAAATCTTAACAATTTCGCCTGCAGCGATGATGATATTGTGTGATGACTGAACAACACAAAGAACATCCAGTTGTAGAGTTAAGCGGTAGCTACAATATGTTGAAGAAATTGTGCAATCGGTGAGTGAATGAGTTAAGAGAATAAAAGAAAAGTACATATAAAGTTAATCGCACTGAGAAGGAACTTGTAAAAAGCGGATGGACAAACAGAGAGATAAACAGGCCGAACGGTACAGCACAATTGGCATCGCGTGAATGATTTTGTTAATTTTATGTATCTTGGCTAGGAAATCTTTTTGAAGGTAAGGCTTTTAAACTCCTTTTATATACCAATAACAGTAGACAACAGCAGCAACAATACCAACAACAACAACAATGATTTTTATTTTTATATTTAGTATACAAATGATAATATTTTGCAGTTGTTGTTGTTTTATTGCCATGAATTATCACGACCATTAATATATGTACGGGTGTGTGTGTGTGTGTGTGTGTGTGTGCATTGTGTGTGTTGATTTAATAACAGGTCACAAACTCTATTTTATTCCAGAGACACTGGAATGCATTGCTCGACATACTACCATGCACACTGTACACATGTTATAGTATGATATCGACCGACCAACCAATAAAATAGACGAGATGCCACCACAGGCTACAACCAGACAAGCCTAACCATTGCAACAATTTGAAAATATTTTTTATTTATTTTTGTTGACTACGAATTCACTCAAGAACATTAGATTTTTCAACAGTGATAAGTTTGTTACATCTTTTGGTTTGGTTGGTAGGTTGGTAGGTTGGTAGGTTGGTTTACTTATAAAAATGAGGGCTGTACGCACCCGCTGAACAAACACATATACTATACATTCACCGATTTATAACCGCCGCTCATTGACATGACGCAAAATATCGCTTCATTGGAGGGTACAAGCTACTCTCCTTCTAACTCAACTCGCGCACATGATTATCCTGCAGCCAAAAATTAAATCACAAAAATTATCATATTTTTTCAATGCGTTTCTGTCAAGCAACAGTTTTCTACCTCCACGTATACTTATGTGGATTTCTGCTACACATTTAACAACAATTTCAAAAGAGGGTGGTTCTGTTCGTGCATGATTTGTGTTTCTCTACAAACCACCTCAACGAAGAGGGTGCATTAAGTTTGCCATTCCATTTGCAATAGCCAGAAAGGGGCTTCATGTACAATATGGATTCAATTTGCACATGACTCTGTGTTCGCCTGTTGTTAGGACTCTTCTGATCGCAACAATTTGCTACATTTACGTTTTGAGCAGATGAAAGTTTAATTATGTACTACTTTCAACAATTCAAAATAAATCCTACAATATACAATAAAGTCCACATATTGTTGGTCAGTGTTCCGTTTATAAGTCAGCTATGGTTTACATTCTCTGCGCATCGCAAATATTAAGTTATCGATTTCAATAGCGGCAAAATAACGCGCCCACAGTGCAACAAACGAAAAACAATATTTTTCCTGCATAAAAGATAATTTGATGCATGTACTTATTAAACGGTTTGGTAATGGTAATGGTAGTTGTTTAGAATTGACCACAATTTCGACAAAAGCACCGAAAACATCTGCTACGTCACAGCGGTTTGGCGTGCGACTTTCTATCTTGATCACGTTGAATCTTGCAATAATTTTTTTTTTTTTTACATATAATATTATTACGAGCGATGACTATTTAACGTATTTTATTACAGAAATTAATATTAATCCTTTGCATTGTAAAGTGACTTTTCTCTTCCTCTCGAGCCTCCTTTCTCTCTATAGAACTTAATTACTTTTGCCAACGTCATTAACTCTTGATGATAGACTTCCGCATTTCAAAAAAAGAAACAAAATGAAAAAAAAAAAAAAACTAAACAACCGCCAACCGCCAACCAGTCGACCATCAGCCACACCTGAGCATCGACAAATCTTATGTCTGTCTATTATACTATAGACCGGTCAATGTGATTCGTGGATGTTTTTTGTTTTTTGTTTTTTATTTTATTTTGTTTTTTGTTTTGTTTTATTTATGAGGCGGCGGCAATCAAAAATAAATGCTTACCTGCTTGCGATAATACTGCAGAAAACTTTTTAATCATATTTTAGCAGTAATTCATTTTTATCAAACAATTGATCGATTAATAAATAAAATATCATGGCCACGGAGTAACGCCAGCAATAAACTGCATAAGTAAGTAAGTAACGAAGAAAACTTGATCTATACATAAACATACTACAACAACAATAACAACAATTTTGCAAACACTACAACTTCCTGTACAGGCAATTAATATTATAAAACAATGCACCAACACACACACACACACACACACATATTTGTATGCAGGCGTACATATGCGTATGTGTGCTATATATGTATATATAAAAAAACTGATCTCTATGTGTGCACGAGCACATTAGAGCGGTGCATAATTTATTGTACGAGCACGCCTAAAGATTCTCAAAAAAAAAAAAAAAAAAAAAAAAAAAATTCGGCGTGGCTTGATCGAAATTTTTTATATTTTAAAGAATATAAATTTAGAAATTCCTCTAAGCAAGTACATACTGTTTGGTACATATGTACGGCCACCTACCTACCTTCGACCAAATCGCGAGTCCATCTTATATGGCATGTAACCCACACGCTCAAATATTGGAATGTGTGTGTATCCTTGGTTAAGTGCATATGAGAGAGTATTTAATTATTTTTTTCTTGTTTTCATATTTATCTGCCATAAATTAATATTTCGCTTTTTTCGACCTTTTTCACATAAACAGCACAAGCCGCTGAAGCGACAGCTACAACAACAAACGATATATTTCAAATGTGGCAACAAAAAAATATGTATATATAGTATATATTATTATTATTGTTGTTGTTGTTGCTGTTTTGTTTAATGCACTTTATTATATGGCATGTTATTTGTGGTGGTTGTTGGAACGCCCCATGAAATGCATCAAAAATTGCCAAGTCAAGCCAAGTGTCTGATGAAGGCTTCAAAAAATACACCAACAACAACAACAATATTTAAGGAATCATTCTATGTATGGCTGGTTTATTATATTTCGTATATATGCACATGTATGTATGTGTATGTGTGTGTGTGTGTCGAATTTGTGTGAGGAGCACACCAAATAAGCGTAATTTTAAGACAGCCAACAGTCAACTGATACGGTGCATACGTATGTATGTATGTATGTATGTATGGACTAAAATGTATCTCTGTATGTATGTGTATCATCGAAAAAAAACACGCTGAAGAATGAAGCCAGAGCCAATAGTCAAGTTGAAAACCTGGCCAACAAATAAGTAAATGGCAAACCATACAAGTTAGTTATTTATATTTGTGTCAGTGTGTGCATGTGTATGTTGGTTGCATGGGACCATTTGTGTAGAAGGCATAACTTGCACTCAAACAGGCGCACATCAAGTTGCAATCATAAATCTGCCATTGTTGGCAGTTTGGCAATTTTTCGTTGTTGCTTACAAACACACATGCACGTGCATACACACCCATACAAATAATTCTTTCGGCACATGCACATGCACGTACTATTCCATACCAAATATTTTTTGGTTGTGTGTGACTCCTTAATTTCATTTCTCCTTCCTCTCGTTCTCCATTATATTGTATTTGATGTCGTGTTGTCAATGCAAAGAAGTTACAATAAAATACTCCCATATGTATTAATAAACACCACATAGTGGCTGGCGCGTATTATTACTCACTTTGTCACAACGTTTGCAGCACGGAGAAGGAGCTTTCACGGACCCTGCAAAGCCACTTGCGCAAATTCTCACATGTTGGGTCAATGTTAAAAATAATTATTTTTAAGCGCCACGTTTTCGCTTAATAATTATCACGGAGATCTTAGAAATTTAAAAAAAAAAAATCATTTGTTTATATTTTCAACCATACGGCTGATACTCTGACACTCGATTAACACCAGCGGATGTGCTTTTGATGACGCTATAATCAGCACACACAAAAATCACATATTCTAGACAAATGGCTTAAACAACTAAAGTCAATCCAGCACAATATGTCCCTGGCACCTTCTCTGGACGTGCCCTTGGGTAAATTAAAAAGTTAACTTGAGGGCTGGCGATTTAAATTGCCTGCTGAAGCCTAACTCTTGGCTACGTCCGGACAAAAAAGTTCTGTTGTACAAGGCGTTGATTAAACCCACCTGGACTTTTATTACATATTGCTAGTTACTTGAATAACCTGTCAATATGAAATAAATGAAGTAGAACAGGTGAAAATGTTATAGTCGATCAAGCGCGGTCAAATACATCCAAAGGCACAAAATAATACTTCATGGAAATAGTTTTTCACAGGTGAATAATCCCATAATAACGCAAGTAAAACGTAAACACTGATCGCACCCTTATTCACAAGTTCGTCCCCGATAAAGAGGGAATTTTCATTCTGAATTTCAGATCTATATAGGGGCACTTACGTCAAATATTCGAAATGTAGATTTTTGGGGGTGTGGCTCACCCCCAAAACCGTATACAACTGGTGAACAAAACTAATTTGCCTCCAAAATCAACCAACGAAACCATCCGAAGAGTATATACATCAATGTATCTTCTGTACTTCTTAAGTAATACGTAAAACCTCTGACTGATTCAGACCAATTTCAATACTTATCTGCCTATGAAAACTACCAACACTTCTGTCAACTTTGGAATCGATACCTAAATAGCGTTTAAAACTAAACACAAACTCGGACAAACAAACGCCCATATATGGCTTGAACGACTCAGTAATGGAAAATATATAACTTATGGAGTTTCCGATGTCTTCTTTTCCGCGTTGCAAACAATTTTGACGTGTGAGGGTAAATATAAAAATAAAAAAAGTGTTTTAAACTCAATCAATGTTTATGGTGAACTTTCGTTAATAATTTCTAAACCACGTCTGTCTGTCTGTCTGTCTATCCATCTTGTATAATTACACAAGATTATGAAATAAGCTCCAAATTATATGAACTTCTACCCTTAGTTCGGCCTCTAGTTTTATTTTCTTTCTTTTAAAAATAATAACAAAATGATGGATGGACGAGTAGACATTTTGTAAATTTTTATATACCCGCCAACATAATGATCTGTGGGTATAATGGTTTTGTTCAAACGTTTGTAAACACTAGAAAGGGGAGCGCCACACCCCCAAAATTCAATATATTCTAGATTAGCAAAATAGTTTTTTTTTAAATTTTTATTTTCTCCACTTGGGGGATATTTTTCCTTATAAACAGCGCACCCTTTCACGTTTTACATGATATTATGAAATGTATAAAATTAGCTCACATGGGCGTGCCTGTCCGCTATGTATTTATTGTGAATTATATGAGTAAGTTACAAAATTGAAACTTTTCCAAAGTGTGTCAAGTTAAAATTGTTGCATCCAAAAATTAATTAATTGTCGGCGTGTTTATTCAAATAAATTTGATGTATTTTTTCCTATTTTGGAAGACACTTGATGATGGTGGGCACTCTAGATTTGGTATACGCCTAATGTAGCCCTTTTTCATTCGTTATTGTATGATTCTGTGCTACAGTATACTCCGTAATTATGCGATTTGTTATATGAGATCTTTGACTCTGATTGCAATTGTGAATCATTGGCCAGACAACACAAAGTTATATTTTATAAAATGTTTGAAAAGAAAATAACGCTAAAATTGCCTCAAGGCATACAAATGAAATCCACAAATGAAACATAAATATATAACAATGCAAACGGCTGTTGTAGAATAGACAAAAACCGCGAGGTAAAGACAGAAACAGATAGAGAGAGTCCATCAGCCAGGGCACCAGTTGTGCTGTGAATGGAAGTAAATTAATACAAATGTGTGTACAATGAAATATTTTGAATATGATTTAAAAGCCAAGTTCAATTTACGCAGTCAAGCTGGCGGGCTGGCAGGCAGGGAAACGGACAGTCAGATAGGCGGTGGCAGATATTCAGAAAGCATAC
Organism: Crataerina pallida; assembly: GCA_949710015.1. NCBI lineage: Eukaryota > Metazoa > Arthropoda > Insecta > Diptera > Hippoboscidae > Crataerina > Crataerina pallida. The sequence continues at coordinate 3,995,172 of OX453289.1, read as the reverse complement.
ATACATTCATTCGCTAAAATGTAATCATATATGTAGGAAGCAAGCGAATGGCATGCTGATCAGCAGTCCATGTTGGCAATTGGCTTTGATTATATATATACGCACACATACATATATCAACTGATATATTGAGGTAACTAACTGACGCACACACAAATATACGTGAGTGTACTTGTTGTCTGCGGGTGCTTAAATTAAAACCATTCACATACCTAATACACTTCTTCAGAGTCACTCATTCACTGTCCGGCTTGAGCTTTTATAAAAGTCAGTGTGTCAGACACATAAACTGTGTATGTGGCGTGTTCAGTTCGTCTCAAGTTGTTATGCCTCATGTTGTTGTTGTTCTTATTTTTATTATGGCTATTGATCATATAAAATGCCGTACTTCATCATTATGCTAAAGCCCTGCAGCAAATTTTTCAAATGGAGTGGATCATTATTTTCCGTTTGAAGGTATGTGTGCGTATATAGCGAATACACGTTGATTGCTGTGGGTTTCTTTTAGGTATTTAACACTCCCTGCCAAGACACATCACTTATACACGAAGGACATATTGCTCACAGCTTATGTACAATTGTTGACTGAAATTTACGATTCAGCTGCGATTGGAGCATTCAGTGTTCAACATAAGTCAAGGCGAACTAACTATAGATGGATCACATGGACTTCCGTTCTCATTTAAGTTCAGTTCTCCTTACATGCAATATCTACGCTAATGCCCAATGTTAAAAATATTTGTAGAAAATTTTAGCTCAATATCTTAAAATTTACGAATGTGAGAGTTTCGACAACATACACATGGACATGTCTAGATCGATAAAGATTTTGTTGCTGATCAAGAAAATATATACTTTGTAGGATCTCTGACGCCTCCCTCTCTCTGGGTGTTACAAAGGAAATACCAAAATAAAATATTGCTGCATTGCTGTGGTTCTAAAACATTATGTTTCGTCCTTCTGTCAAGGATTCTGTTGGTTAGTCATAAACTTGACTAAATTTAGCCAAATCTTTAATACCGTTCACATCTACACTAGTGGGCGTGACAGGTATGTGATTACTCTAATAGTGTACATATAACGTATCTGGTTGTGGGTGCGTTCGTTATGCGGCCATGCCCATTTTTGGCACATCGATAAATGGGATAATCATAATTATGGGCATCAATTTTCGAATTCATAGATCAACTTTTGTGGCACATAAATAGCTGTTTGTTCATTGTGGGCGTGGCGTATCTGAACAAATTTGTTTAATTATTATAGTGAGCCATCCATATAAATTCACCTTGAGGTCGGTGGTATACTCACTTGATAAAGGTTTGCAGTTGGTTCACGCAGTTGGTATTCAAATTGATGAAGTAAAGAGGGATGGATTTGAACCCACGTCCTACAGAATGCACAATTTACTAGGGCAAAGCCTTGGGCAACTCGGCCATTGAAGGGAGTAATAACAACTGCAGGAGATAAGTAGGTAAAAATTGGTTCATGCATTTCTTAAAAGGTCTTACTAGATGTGCTCAAAAATGGAGATGATTTCCATCGTCCACCGCAATATATTTGGACAATGATGTGGCAAGTCGTCGTGATGTGACAAGTCGTCGTTGGTTCACTCATAAATTGAAATAAAACCACGCCCATAATTTTTAAACAGCTTTGTCAGTGTTCAATTTAAATTTAATGTTCTAAAATGATTTGGTCGGAGGTAAACATAACTTTTCTACTTGTTAAGTATATTCGTTCAAAATAAATGACTATGAAGTGGAACGCCTACAATTTTAGCCATAAAGCGTCATTATTAACACATCATAACTTTGACTGCTAAGCTTATAACCCCCAAGTGCCACTTTCAACTTTAACTAAGATTTATCCTTCTTGTTTCTCTGTCTCTCTCACCCTCTTACAATGAATCGCACTAAAATTTTGGTACTGCTCCAACTAAACGATAATGGTGACGATGATTTTGATGATGGAGTTGCTTGCTGTTCAAGCTGATGACGTTTGCATGCAAAAAGCCATAAAAACAGTTCAACAGTTCAGTCCATCAATCAAGAGTGGAGGTCATAAAGAACCCGAAAAGCAAAAAAGCGAACTTGATATTCTTGCTATGAACAAGCAGACGAACTACATGAATCCGAAAAATGTAATGCAAATGCACGGCATATGATGTTGAAAGTCTGTGGGATTTGTCGGTGTTGGTGTTCACTCTCGCACATATAGAGATTAAAAGGCCATAAACTAAATTGAGTGAATGGTTGAAAGGCAAAACAAACAATCAAGTCAACTGACGGATGATCGGATTGGAAGCAAGACTGTGCGTTCTTCTATGTTTTACGTTGTAGTCGAGATTCGTTTTGTGGTCGATTATTTATGCATAACACGCGGTTTAAAGTGATTTTTAATGCGCTGCATGGACCAACCTTCAAATTTGATAATGATACTTTGGATATTGCTATTGATGAGACTGCAGCAACAGCAACAGTAACAGCAACATGTTTTTTTAATGAGTTGATCCCTCAAAAAGGAAACAAGTTTACAACAAAAAAACTAAAAATAACTAACTTTTAGTGGCAGGCGCTAAGCGAGTTGAAAAATTTCAAGCTCTTCAATTAAATGAACCGCCATTAAAATGGCTCCTCTGGGTTGCAGCTGTTAGTTACCTTTTGTTTGTTGTAATTGTACGCTTCAGCTAAGATAGCCAGTATACTAAGTTTGCTATACCGTTTGCAACATCAAATCAAAATTATATATTTTCTTAACCAGCATCAAAATTTTAGGTATTGAGCTGAACTTTTGTACGAGTTTTTATATACAGGTTGCTTTTCAAAGTGGCCAAAATCAGATATGCTACAAAGTATATATATTTTTGATCAACATCAACAGCTGAGTCCATCTAGATGTGTCCGTCTGTTGTGGGCATTGTTGTTCCAGTCGACAAAAATCTGTATACTTTTCAAGAAAATTTAAATTTATTTATAATGGGCGTGGTTGGATACGAAATACGCTCACAATTAACAAAAAACTTCATTTAACGCATAGTACGACTTGTATGTTAATACGACATATACGCACTATTGCAATGCGGAATTAGCTGCCTGTCACTGCCATAAGTGGAGTGTATTTAAAATTCGGCCTAAACTGCATTTAGTTTTCTCGCTTGTTTTTTATTTTTGTTTAATTTTTTGTGTATTAAGAAATCACTGTCAAAAAATCTGTTAACTTCAAATGAAGCTGAGTTTAATAAAAAAAAAAAAAAGAAAAATTAAAACAAAAGAAAGGGAAGCGCAATATGTTGCGGAATCTTTTTTATTAAGTGTGCAACAAGTAACACTTTGTTTTAGTCAAGTGGACGCATTCAAGCAAACAGGTCTCGGGTCTAGATGCTGCTAAATGGTTATGTGCGATACCACCACGAAAACACCTTGTGTCGCTTTTACTATTATTTTTATTTTACCCATCGTAAAACATTAAACGCCCGTTGTATCGTAGGTCACTCCAGCATCAAGTTGACTTGACCAGTCTTTTCATATATTTTTTTTATCTCGCTCGCATACATTTTTCTTAAAAACAAGTGAAAACGAACGAAATGTTTCGTTCGGGCGTGGTCGCATAATAGATGCGCCCACAATTTACAAAACACCGTTTTATTGTTATTTATCGCAGAAGTGAACTTTTTATCAGCGTAATCGGGTACATGTTACGCCTACCATTTGTGCTTGAAGGTGGAGGTTACTTGAGGTTTTTACTTACAAATACGTAATTTTAATTTATTATTATCTTCACTTTTTCATTTCATTCTATCGAAATTAAAATTGTCCAAATTGTTTAATAAAAATTTAAGTTTTTAAGCTTTATTGTCTGAAAACTCGCTTGCGCTAAATTAAATTGTCGGCACATGCATGTTTTCTTGAACTAATTAAGTAAAACTTTAATCTCTTCAAATCTGCTGCTGCAATGTTTAACAGTTTGAATAAAAACGTAAATATGTCACTGGCGGCCAGTCGTGTGGGTCAAGCAATCAAGGAAATATGAAGGGGGTGCATATGATAAAGTTTGCCTTCAACTGTAAGTGAAGAAAATTCATTTTCTCCATATCAGACACTGTACAAAGAAAGTATATAACATAAAACATCATCGCTTAAGTTCATGTGTTCACAACATACCGCGTTTCTATTAGGAACTGTTGCTTTGGGTTATCCACGCTTATTAGTAATGTAATAACATAGGTATTCAAACAAATAATTTGCTGGATTATGTACTTCAAAGAAAGAAAAATCTCATTTCGTTTCGTTGTATGTGCAGAAAATATAATTTTGTTTGTTTAGCGACCATAACGAACATGGATTTATTTCTTGCGGTTACAATCAAGAAAAATATACAATTTAACGTAGTTACCTACTATTATTTCACAAATATATAACTAAACGATGAATGCAACTGATTTGCCTTTGATTACCTTCTGGAACATGGCTTGAATAGAACGCAAGACACAGAGATACGGTTAATGGTAACGCACCTGAACTGCACACTCAGTGTTTGTTGTTTTTTAATTCCCTCTGTACCTTAAAACTTAAATTTAAGACTTTAAGAAATTTATGCCCATTTGAACGTTGTACGAATAGTTTAAATGATAATAAATAAATAATGAAAATTCCCCAACAATGTCTAATTGGATACATTGCCAATGCCGAAATAAAATATAAAAATATTCATATATTGTATGTATGTAGGAGATAACATTTGACTCTTGTCATGGACTCCGTCCATGGCTGAGAATGCTGTTGTAGAGTTTATAATTTTGAAACCCTTGCTAAGAGTTTAAAAGAAATGAAGAACAAAAAAATTCTGTTGAAAATAACAAATAAATCCTCGGCAGGCTGTACAGTACCTACAGCATGAAAGCGGTGGTTGAGAGAAGTTATGTTGCTGACACTGTGGTTTATGTTGTTGACAGTAAAACGATTATGTTGCAAGTGTTTGAAGCTTTAAAATAGCAACAACGACAAGAAACAAACCACTTGCACATGTTATCCATTTGTATGATTGCCATGATTGTCTGTCTATGACCGCCAACTGTCGCTTGGTGGGAGCGCGTTAAAAACAAACTTGATTTGATTGGCTGTCTGCTTCATTGCTTTCCATATATGCAGCCGTCGTGTCGGTATGAAAGTTTCGATCTCGTTAGAAAACATTTATAGTCAAATCATGAAGTTCCCTGCCTCCGAAACCAACCAGAAAACCAACTGAGTCAAACAAAACAAGTTCTGTGATTTGCTGCCAATGCATATGGTTGAACAAGTGTTAACGTAAATCGTTGTCTCTCCCTTGTCAGTGAAACATAGAATGGAAGTTGGTGGGAGAAGAGTGGTGTGGTGTAGAGATTCATGCAAGTATTTACCCCTTCATCGGCTGTTGCTTTCATCGGCTAATATGTGTCCGCATGCATAAATTGCCTGCTTGCTGCTGGAGGAATGGCATTCAAACAAATACCATCAACATTTCGCAACTCAATCACCGAAAACCAATTGTGTCGCTTGGTCAGCAAACCATAGTAATTATTTTGTGACAACACAGACTAGAACGAAAAATAGCCCATTCTATTCTATTTTGTTCTGTTCACTACATCTTGCACTTCCCGCTTGAATGCCAATCATAGAAAACATCACAATGCATAGCCTGATGTTGCTGCAAAATATTGCGCCCCAATGCTTTTTTTTTTTAATCATTGTCTCCCCTAGTAACTTTAACACAGTGGGCAGCAGCCGGGCTCAGTAAAATATCACGTTCCACCTCTTCACTGTTCTCCAAAAACGACTAGTATATGCCTTTGATGGCTACGGTCATTTCCCCATATTCACTCGCACGTATGCGAAAGCAAGGCCACAGCTGATGCTTATAACTCGTACATATTCTCACGCACTCATGAATGTATTTTGGTTGGGGACGTTCATGGGAATTTATGACTCTCAATCGTACAAACGCATAAGTATACTCGTATATTTGCACATAAGCACAAGCATTCATGCCTTTGCTAATATATGCGTAAAATTGTTCAGGTAGTTAATGAAAATGCAATTTTTCTCTGCCGATTACTTCTATGAGATTCGTTCTTCAATTGACTTTTTATAGCTACAAAATAATGTGTCATTAAATTTAAGGAGAACTTTATCACCTAGACTCACAATAAATTTCTGATTCTGTATAATCTATGTACTACAAATAATTTTTTTTTTTAATAATTAGATTGGGTTTGTAAAGTTGTTAAATGTTTTACAAATGGATAAAAAGTAAATTAATTCAAAATTTTACTTCTGCTATTAAAATATTGTTTAGCTTAGCAAGTATACAAAAATTACTAATTGATGACATTTGATTTTAAAGTAATGTATGAGAGACCTGTGCTAAAGGCTTGTAAAAAGTAGTTTAGTATTTTTTATGTAGAGACTCATACGACAAAGTCATCAATCTGTTTTGTTTTAAAACCTTATCTTACGTATTCAGTACATAAAATATTTTTCAATCTATAATCATAAGTGGTTTCAACACAACTAAACAAACAATAATTAGAACATAACATTGCTGCACTTGCCAGTAAAAATAAAAATGACTAATACGAGTATATGGTATGTGGCCACATCCATGAAAAAGATTCATGGATTTTATTTTTATTTAAAAAAACAAAAAAAAAGAAAAGCTTTACGTTTTGTAAAATTGTAGGAAGGTCCATGGTCTGATTTAACTCATTTCAATTCAATACCAAGGTATCTGGGTATAATGCAATTATTTTTACCCAATGCTAGGTCTACAGGTGTTAAGCTTCAGAAGAAATACAAGAGTAACTTTCAAGTAGAATTTAAGAGTGTCAGAAGAGGCATGGTCCATCTAAAGACAATTTAAAAATTATTCTAAATGATACCATCGCCTTTTTAATATATTTTCCAAACGCCTAGTGCCGTTATATATACCGCTAGAATGTTCAAATAAAGTGCAAGCACAGTACGCCAGTTAATGGAGAGATTTTGTCTACTTTTAATTTTTATAATGAATATATAAATCAAATTTCACCTCGATATCTGAAAGTTAACGACTGTGAGAGTACCAAAAGCTCCGTATGCAAGTTTTAGGACACCACTGTAGGCGTGTCCTTGGACCGATATTGCTGCATAGCTGTGACAAATCATAGAAAATCGTGCTCAGAAATGAAAGAAAACGACGTTAGAAAACGTTCCGATTAAATGACAAGTGTCGCTGGAATTGCCCATATACGTACATATAAATAAATAACAACAAAGTTTTTGTGTATGGACAGTTTTAAGATAAGCTTCGCCTCAAGTGATTGATTATGACAAGCCAAGGCACAGGTGACGCTCTGTTGCTGCTGCATCTAAAATCTGAATATACTCGTATATATATATACAAACACATTTATTTATAAAACAATATTTACAACAATATATAATATAGTTTGGTCGGTTTGGCATGGTAACGAAAGGCAGTTGGGTTAACATGATTGACACACATGGTCAGTCAGCTTGAAATGGAATGAATTGAAACGAGTCGATTTATTATTATAAAAAACTTGAAAGAAAACAAGCAAAAATGTTATATTTGGCTTAAAACAAACACTGAATACCCTCCACATTTACAAAAACTTGTGATCGTGTGTAGTATACATATGGGTTTCATATATATGTATAGCTTTTGGTCGATTTTGGGCGCGGCTTTTGAACGATTTTAGTTATTGCGACCTACGTGCTGAGTGTCGGTACGAAATTTCAGACCAATACCTCAAACATACTCCTCCATAGTGGGTGTGGTGTGTACCTGATTATGTCTTCCAATATTTATAGTATAGAAAGGCTATTGTGGGTGTGACCCTCAACCGATTAATTGCAAATATATACTTTTGTAGGGTCTCTGTTGCATACGTAATGATAAACATAGTATACGTCTCAACTTATGTGCAGAGTTCAGACGAATATGCTAAACAAACAAACGAAATAAGAATTAACAAACGCACGCCTTGATGTTTGCATAATCTAGAAGGGAATTATATAAAACAGTCTACTATTCCATCATATTTTAAGCATTCAATCAATGCGATATAATGATTACCAACATTCTATCAGGTGAATTCCAATTGGCATATTTAAACAAGTAAATCTGATAAATAACGAGTGATTGGTGAGTGATCGCTATGTAGCTTCTGTACGATGGTATTACATTTAAGCAGATGAATGGATTTCATACGTTGCATTTGATCTGGTCTCTTGACATTGATTAATCGCAAAAAGGAAATTTGAAGCTTTTCAAGCTGTATTGTATTGTAGCTTATCGAAAGTACGTATCCAACTGCAAAGTGATTGATCAGGGGTGTCACCGTGATCACTAATAATAGATTATAGTTATGCCAGGAATGTGGGCTGCGCTTGAGTGTGCGAGTGTATGATTCAAACTAGTTAATTTTATCCTCATCTCTCTCTTTTTTTAATCAATTTTTGCCGTTGTGATGGTTGCTCATTTGATTTATGCATTTTACAACATCAATGCGTTAAAACTAACACTGTGCTGGCGACAAATTTACACATTTTAATGTAGGAAGTTGAAAATGTTATAATCGGCCAAGTCCGACTATTTAATACCTTACACCAACAATTAGTTTAGTTGAATCAATATACGCCAGACACTGCCGTATATATCTTTATATGGAAAAAGGTTTTCAAATTGTCCGATTAGATTCAAATTAGGCACAATCAATTATTAGGCTGTTTCATTATTCTGCACCAAATTTTGCAAAAAAATATATTAAAAATTGCGATTTTTTTTATCATATGGGGAGAAGTTCTAAAAATTTTTAACAGACAGATGTAAGTTCAGGAGTTGGAAACATCCGCACACACTTAATAGACTCTTTGCCTTAAGTGGTGTAACGTGTGCAGACAACATATATTCGACCACTGCTAACCAAGCCTACACTCGTATGTGTGTAAAAAGTTAAAAGCACACACCTCGTACATTGGAACCATGCAGAGACCTTTAATACAAAGATTTTTGTGTATAAAAATTTTGACTTTATTTTGAAATTCATGTCTCTCTCAACAGCGTTTTAGTTGAAATCAATATCAACATCATGCAAAGTTACAAAACACCTACATGGAAAATGTTTACTCCTTACAGATTACGAGTAATCGTTACTTGATGCTCTGAAATATTGTCAAGAGAGATGCATCGCATACACATCGTATACTTTTTTTATACTTACCACCATTAAGATATGGGGGTATATTGGTTTGGTTCGCCTATAAGTGCCAGAAGGTGGCGAACCACGCCCTCTAAAGTATGTAAACTTTCATTATTTGCAACCCCACAGTATATAGAAGTTGTCATCTAGAGTTTAATAAAATTTTTTACCGCTTTCAATTGTAAAACTTTAAATATCTCAAAATGAAAAATAAGAACTTGAATCACTTTCAAACTGAACGGCTCATGAGAAAAAAGATGGAAACTCTCGAGTAACGTCTTAAGATTGAAATTTGTTGAAAAAAAAACTTCAAATATGTACAAAAGATGTCGGGTTAAAAGAGGGGATCTTGACGGTGACCGTGATCTTGCAGTCTAAGGACAAGATACCAGAGTTAGAAAAAATTTTATTCAGTCAATACCTAAAAAAGCCATCGTCAATCAATGTTGAATGAGACTTTTTTTTTTTTTTTTTTTTATTATGCGTAGTTTCTGTGTGAACAACCGTAAGTCAGTAAGTGATCAATTGCAAGAGCTGAATGGAACACAGCTTTAGTTTCTTGTACCATGAATTTTTATATTTTATTTTTGCATGCGCCAAGCATTTGATCGACATTTCAATTAAAAAATTAGTCAGTTCATTGGTTTAATGGTTTTTTTTACAAGTATTCCTGCAAGAACCAAACAAAGTGCATTGTTGTGCAGCTTAAAATATTTTATATATACGAGTATATATATGGTAAACAAATTCGCTCAACAAGTGCATTATAAATAATTTTTGACAAATATTTTCTTATGACAACTTTGGACGTAATGAGTAGATTTCGTTAAACCATTCAGACAAATGGCGTGTATGGCATTGCTTTTTAAAGCGTTATAAAATTTATTGAATTATATACATATTATAGTCTGCTATAGTCAAAACTTCAAGATGTAATTGTAGGTGTTCTTCAACCGCACATTCCCACAAAAATTGTGATATTAAAATGAAGAAGTATGCTTTTAAAAATGGGCAAAATCAGTTGACAGTTATGTACGCTACGTTTACAATAATTTCTGATCGCCTCAAAAAATTATGAAGTAAAAATTTAGTACATTACCTTAGTATAAATATGGAGGGTGTCTCAGATTAGGCCCAAGGGGCATAATTATATAATGTTATGGTGGCAGCCACACCCCTAAAGGTACATATATTCTTGATTTACATCAATAAATTGAATGGATTGGTCTTGCGGTCGCAAAAATTGATATGTCGAGATAAAATTTGATACACGTAATCTTCAAAAACGTGTACAGTTTGGCATTGCAAATAAGCGACATGTAGTCTAAACTCTAAACCCGGAAGTATGACAATCTTATGGTCGCTAAAATTAATAAATCAAACTGAAAATAACCTCCGATTTGGTCTACGTGCAAAATTGGTCCACGCATGTACCCACTTTTTAAGAAACTTTGACACATTCAGCTGGCTATATATGTCTACTTTGATCTAAGAAGTGAACAATTTATAGTCGGTTTTATCGACTATACACTAATTAATGCCCTGCATCACTTAGTTCCACCCATTATGCTATGATTAGTTTAGTTGTAGTAGGAGAAGCATTTAATCAAACCATGCAAATTTAACTGTTGATAATCATTTGAGAACGCCATACAAGTCTTCATATAAAGAAAATGCGAAAGAGGGCGTTATTGCTTCTGGAAAGCAAGCAAATATGAAAACCCCAACATTTAGTTGTATAAAATCAAATAAAAAAAAAAAATCAGACAGCGCAATTAGTAGCTACATGTAAAGGAGCAAATATAAAAAGTGTAGTAAGAGAGGCCAATACTCGAGACGATTTAACCAACAGCAGCCAACTGCTCGTATAGTATACATATGCTGACAAAAACTAAAACGATTGAATGATTTATTTTTGACAGCTTTTTAACTTGAAATTAAAACAGTAAATCAAATGTTGACAGAGAGGAGGGAACAACACTACTAAGAACGCAAACTGCTGGCTGTATTAACAACAGCAGTAGCAACAACAGCCAAAGAAACAGTTACTCTTTCAAGTCAGTCAGTCAGTCAGTCAGTCAGTCTATTAGTTAGTTGGTTGGGAGAGAGTTATGTGCAAAGTTGCTGCTTAAACTACAATATGGAAATTATGGAATTCTATTGTATATAAATCCATACAAGTGCACACACATGTACACAATTCACACATACCAACATTATGTAGAGCAGTTAAGTAAAAAATTATCGAATGGAAAAGTATTGGAGTGAGTTTTATAAAAATGTCGTATTAGAACGTTAAAAAAGTTCTTTCCATTTTTTCAACATTTTTTGGCTTGCAGGGGTACCCACCACCTTGAGATTGCGGGTATACTGACTTTGTCTGCAACCCTAAGGAGGTAGACATAGTATACATTTTAATAGATTTAGTTATGTCTGTATGTCCATTCCAGTCAAAAAAATTGGATTTTAGGGTTTCCTTTCCTTTCTATTACTCAAAAACTGTTTCATAAAGAAAGTGAAAAACAAAAGTTTAATATTTCACATAATAAATGCTTTGACATCATGGCCACAATTTGCAACCGTTTTAACACATTAAGGTGATGGATGTTCAAAATTTGGCCTAAGCCAAATATTATATAACTTTTTTACTTGTTAAAAAGTATGGCATTACCTTTTTATTCGGAATAGCTATTCATATGTAACGTTTATGGAAAATTCATAAAGACTAATTAATTTTTCACTTCCACCGAATGTGATCAAGTGTTTGGCGTACACACGTAGCTAAGAGCCATATAGGGGCGGGCCACACCCCCAAAGAATACACATGTATATACTTGATTAGTATCAAAACTGAGTCGACTCAGCTTTCGTCCTTGTGCGGCAGTTTGACGGCAGCAATGTCGAACTGAAATTACACATAATCTTCATTTACGTCCACGATTTACAAAAACCTTATATGATGCAGAATTATTCTTGTTAGTTGATGCATAAACTATAGGGGGCGTAATTGGATATATGCTGTGTCCATGTTGGTATATGAAGGTAGAGGATATTTAAAATTAACCAACAGACGGAGAGATTGTCTAAAACAACTTTGTCTACTGATGCTGCTCAAGAATATATTGTATATAGTTTTGGAGGTGTGGCTCGCCCTTTTCTGGTACTTACAAACGTTATTTCAATAGTGACCGCCCTTGACTTAATTGAAATCTTTGTATTTAATTTCTCCAAAAATTATCCAAAAATTGTGACCTATAGATTGATTACAAAGACAAATTGGACGGAGAAACCAACTTATTTAAGTAGTTTCTGATCCGATTAGCATAATAAAAGTACCACTTGGTGGTGTAGGGTATAGAATTCAGTTGACTAATTAAACCAAAAGTATAATTGCTGATATATAGGCCAGCGCACAAAATCTTGTTTTATGCCAAACAGTCAGAGAAGTGAAAGTAAGCAGCAGTGCTGGTGATAACAACATCAGCATCAGCCGCTATAATAAGAAAATGCCATATAGTGAAAAACTTGATCAATTGCATAAAATTAATGGCATCTGCATAAGTGTTTAATGTTTATGTGTATGTATATATGGGGAATAATAATAATTGTACACACATGATTTATAGTTTTCGAATAAACTCTTAATGATTGTTATCCTCCTTCAAATCTCCCACAGCAGCTATCCGGGTTATTGAGACATGTTGTAATGTTTCCCAGTTGCACTCTGCGTTCATTAACGATCATGGTATTGACTCTTTTAAGAAAATTAGGAAATAAATAATTCATGACTTTGCCGAAAATGAAGTTTTTTAGGCATGTGCCACGTCCAGGATGCCCACCATCATTAACAACTTTCAAATACTACATTACTGCTTAAAATAATAAGGAAAAAAGGCGTGGCAAGATTGCAGATTTCTAAACAATCCCATAACAACGCAAGTGACGTGTAATTGAAGTTTTTACCTTAACGGATCTCGGCCATATTAACAAATTTGTTCCGGGTATAAAGAAGAAAGCTCGAAGTCTCAGTGGCATGACCCCCCTCTCTCTCTCTTTAATTATGATGTTGGGTGATACGAAAATGAAGAAAACCTAGAAAAATTAAACTTCAAAGTATTAATTAATTATCACACAACGTCATCAATTATACATACATACATACAAAAAAAAAAAAAAAAAAAAAAAACGTTAATAAATTACTGAAGAAATAAATAAATAAATCTACACCTTTGCTGCAAATATCAAAACAAAAAAACAAAAAAACAAAAAAACATATTCACTGAGTAATGATGTGAGATGTGGAGACAACTTGAAGGCAACACTTTTACATACATTTGATTAAATGATAATTAATAAAATATATATATACACCCACTTGTGCATTCATTTATACCATCATAAATATATTTTGAAGAAAGAAATTTATATAAATTTATTGCAGCTCATGTGACACCCAGAGTCATCCAAACCAGGGGTACGTTACGTTGGCGAGAGTGAGTGAGGGAAAGCATAACGACAAATATATAGACCAGGAGTGTCCAAACTACGTCTCGGTGCCAGATTCGACCCCGTGAAATAATTGAATCTTAAAAAAAAAGATGAACATGAGAAAAATTTGGAATGAAATATCAGAAGAAAGATTTCCGTTTAACTTTGCATTTATTTTAGTTCCAGATTTAAGATCGAAATGCTTGAAGAGTTTCGTTGGTCTTGATAAAATTGCAACAGGTATAAAAAGGTTATAGTATCCTTATGATTTCCAATTTCAATATGAAAATTGCTCCAATGTTCTTCAGATAGAATTTTCAGTTAGATAATGTTTTATATAAAATTGGAAATTTATTAGAATTTTACCGTTGCCTTCTAGAAGAAACATTTTCTAATTACAAGAATTTTAGTCGAAGACTTATAGCAGTTTTTGCCACAACTTATATGTATGTGTGAATACATCTTATAAAATTATTGATCCAGCTTGTCTGATTAACACTTGGAAACAATTTTGATAATTGGACGAATTTGTATTTTGGTGAGTTTTTGACTCCGATATGGACACTTTTTAAGTCAAATGTCACAACGTCCATAAAATTTCTACAAGTATGTATTTGTTATTTTGTTGTCTATGATTATTTCAATTAAAAATCTATTTGAAAAAATGGGAAATGTATTTTTTTTAAATAACTTGGAAAGATTGTGGAACATCTACATTTTCTGATTTATCTGGAGAACCCTGATATAGACAACTTATGACTTTGTTTTGAGTGAACATTATATTGAAATTCATGTCCAAGTAGTGCTATTAATAATAATAACAAAAACAGACAACAACGACAGTGGTAAATAAAGTTCATTTAGAGAATGAAATATTTTGTTAGATTTTTGATGAATCCCTTTAATCGCCGTTGCCATGGTCAAGTAAAGGTAGACCAGTCTGATCTGTGCGATCAATACTCATTTATATATTCGTTAAGAATATATAGAATTAGAAAAATAGAGTCCATGATGAATGATCTCAACAGAATATTATCTAAAATTGAACATAAATTATTTTGGCCAATCCTTCCAATGCTTTTCAAATTTTGCAATACAAACTAATATATTGATGCTCTTGGCCACATATGTGGACACTTTCCTTTTTTATAAATATATTAACGATCATTAATAAAAAGAAATCTAATTTTGTCATTTTACTGTTAACGCTCAGTGGCCACAGATGAAGACTTTAATTTGTTTTGTGCATTTCTATTATTCTTCTACCATATTTTGCTTTTTGAATACCTTTTAATGAATACAATAAAAAAATGGTGTTCTTTTTCTTACTACAAAACAATCTTGCAGTCCCTGAAAAAGCAAATAATTGTATATTTTATGATATTGTTTGCACATGAAAAATTTACTTGTAATCGGATCCAAAAATGTTGAATACAACACTAAATGGATGGTGGCATTAAAAGAAGTAATTTTTAAAATAATCAATTGCTTAAAGTATAAAATCCAATGCACACATAAATTGAAGTAACTTTCATGTCGTTTCTGTAGCTCTGCTTGTGTACGCAAGGCAGGCAAATTTAATTCGTATTTTTATCGCAACAACTTTTCTTCATACACTCTATGTCAATCTGTTTATTTATTGTATCGAGTATATCATCCATCCCCATCGTCGTCATCATCATCACCACCATTATTGGTACATAACAACAAAACAACATAACAACAAAACAACAAAACAACTAAGAAAAGAAGCATCGAAGAAGCCTAACTTCCCAGTTGTCACTTGTACTGACTTTGAATTGATATCAATTTTAGTTTGTTGGGTTAATGGTGTTGTGAAGTGCGATATGTGGAGGCAAGAGATTCATCCTTATTTATCTTTTTATCACAGTCGTGTTTGTTGTTGTCACCTTGAGTGATTTACTGTCAATTGAATTTTTGTTGTGTCTTTATACATTCCACATAAGATGGGGGGTATACTAAGCTCGCCATTCCATGTGCAACAACCAGAAGGATCGAGTCGATCGTAAATTTTTTGAGTAATTCAGCTGAAATTTTATGGAAACAATTCTAGTTTATACATGTTATTTAAATCGGGAAAAATTTGTCAGAAGACACTCCCACAATCGATTTGTTATATATGTTAATAATCAGCCTATTCATCCATATGTCGAAAATGTGTATGGACGGATAACAGACAAACCGATCATTTACAAAACATCATACTCAGCATAAAACTTGATTTGTAAGCTTTTGCATAATAAACGCACCATTGGAGAGCGTAATCAAGTACCTGCCAGACCACCACCTTTTTGTATTTGGTCGTGAAGGGTATTTAAGATTTTACTTAAGTCAAATTTAGTTTTTTTTTTTGCTTGTTTTTCTTGTTTCTTTCTTTCATTGTACTTTTTATCATTTTATGTGCTATATGTTGTTTGTGCTTTTTTCTATACAATTGTAAATTCTGGGTTGATCTCGTTTAGTGTCAAGTTTTTAGAGTATACAATTGTCAGGGCCCTCAAGGCTGTTTGTTATATAAATCATACGTTTCAATGTTATATGAAATTATTCAAATGAAACAATTCCTTACATTACATTTACAAGGAACCAGCCCATATGGAATGTTCTCCATCTGGGCAATGTCCGGTAGGAAAATATTTGCATAAATTGAATTTGGCCCCCCTAACCGTGGTAGGGAATGTATGATTGAAGAAAAAAACTATTTACGTAATTTTTACTATGATGTACGGGTCCATTGGTTGGGAAAGCTGGGCTAATCTGTCTGCCCTTGTTAACTCTTTTAGCTTTGGCCAGATACCTTGTGTGTCTATATAACATTTGTAAATATCTGCATAACACTAAAACAAGCTCAAGTACATTAATGGAGTTAAAAATCTCTTCATCATCTGGCGGCTAGGCCCTTAACTGTTTGCGATCGATAGATATAAAACAAATATTGAATGAAATGAAATATTGAATTGAATAAATGAATAATATCCAGATTCCAAGAAATATTCTTCATATAAAACTTAACTTAAAAAATTTAAATTACAAATTTTTAGTTAATTTCAATTCAATAGTTTTGAAATTCAAATTGATTTGACTGTTGTACGTGTACGTGTTGTGTATATATATATATTTAGCATTATTGCGTTAAGAAATTTTAAATTTTCAAATTTTCTCTATGTTTTTATAAACGATACAATATTTACGAGTATTTTTATATCCACCATCACAAGAATGTGTGGGTATGTGTCACTTTGTTAAAACGTTTGCAACGCCCAAAGACGACGCTGGAATCTCCATCCACAAAATATATAAATTTTTTGAATCAGCATCGAATACTGTGTCGATCTAATCAAGTCTGTCTGTCTGTCTGTCTATACAGAGTGTGTGTGTTTCGCACTCGGCTTGTCGCTATAAAAGAGATAACGATTGCACACTTGCCTGAAATTCTGGTAAAGTTTATACGCTGATGGTTTATTTACATGTTTTTAAGTAATTTGGAAACTTCATGGCCCGTAAATTATGAAATTCGCGAATGATTATAAAAATATTCCTGAATCATATTTGATTGATTCAGAAGGCAATGCGTGCAAAACACAAAAGCTGAGAAAGTCAAAATTCTTCTCTAAAATTCTTCGTTTATTAAATTGTTAAAAAAAATTTATAGATCTATGGGGTATGGAGGGAACTGTGAACTTCCATCAAAGTTTAGAATAATCAGAAAATATCAAAAAATGGGTTCACTTAACAAACAAATCCACACACACACACACACACACACATTTATGGAAATAGATTTTCAAGAACATCTTATTGATGTCAATTCATTTCATCGTCTCTCATTTAGCCTACAGACGAAAAACAGTGTCGTGTAAATGCTGGGCAAAGCAAAAGCGTACCTACACTCGTGCCGTACCCACCGTACCAACAATTGATGCAAAAGAATAATTTTATAATATAGATAAGTAACATAAATATGCAAAAATATGCATGCGCCTGTATGCACGTTGTAAGTGTATCGATTAAAAATAAAAAAATAAGTCAATATATGAAAAATGAAAACATGTAAAATATCAACATTTTGTTAAAGTAAAGTACGAGCATGCGAGAGAATAGGAAGCAGAACCACAACCAATACGAAAACATTTTCTGACTGCAATTTGATGCTAACAATGGTTATCACAGATAACCCAAAAATGCTTCTTTTTTTTTTTTTTCAAATAACATTTTACCTTGAATTGACGGGAAAAATAATATCAATGCATAAAGGGAAGGAGTGCGGGCGTTTAGTTTAAATGATATAAGTTGAAAATCTAGATAACTGTGACTGCCATATAAAAGAAGCTGCACACAATACACCGTCACAACGGACAGACATTTGTGTACAGGTAAGTATTGTGAATATCTTTGATAACTCACGACAAATGCTACACACAATGAGGATTGAAAAAATATTCCTTAACAATCTCTCCATAGACTACTTAATACTTAAAATAAGATTTACCCGGACTGATGAAGTGAACTCGTTGCTACACATTTATGCTCAGCTGTACTATGTTTGGCCAGATATGTGAATAATTGTACATCTCACATTTCCCATCTACACGGTCCGAACGCACAATTTACCATACACAAAAGTGTAGACAGACGAGATGGGGGTACCGACCATTAGAGGTTTCGCTACATTTGTACTAAAAGTTTCATTTCTGTTTCGTTGTGCGTATGTGCTGTGCAGTTACCGATTCTGATACCAATTCTATCATATAGAATTTAACCCATTTACACAAGTGTTCACGTGAGTACATAAATACGAATTTATGTATATGTGTGTATCGGTATTGTATACATGCGACCGTATATTACTAGTCCAAGCATAAAAGCTAAATAATTGTGCAAAATATCAAAGTAATCGATTTAATAAACTGTCACCACCATATAAACTCATCTTTTAATACCAAACACAATACCAAAAAAAGGATCCAGCTAAACGCAGTGTGTACATGGAAACGTTCAACTTATAACACATTTGACTAATGATTAAATTACAATCATTTACTTGACAATGTTTGTTCAAGTAAGGTAACAGGGTGTTGCCCATGAAAAAGGGGCGCACAGGCTTTAACTGCTACAGACCGCTCATTTCTGGACTTTTCGAAACTCTTTCTATTTCTTCTGGGTACCGCTTAGGTTGAAAACTCCATTTTAATACCATTTGAATTAGACTTTGGTTAGGTCTGAGTATAATGAATGAAAATACAATATAAGGAAAAGGCAATATCTGCGATGAAAATGGGTTAAATCGGACCATGAACCTTCCTACAATTTTACTAAACGTACTGCATACAAAGCACAAGAGATACAAAAAAACGAAACTTTATCAGAATATTGCGATCGATTAACGTATGTACGCGCAGTGTTACGTTTTATTTCCTAAACATTTGATCAAAGTTAATGATGAGAGGTATCCTAGATTTGGCATACGATTCATATGACCCCGTCTTACTTGTTACTTGTTAGTAACAATAGCAACATAAGCGCAATGTAGCATTTATTTATATATCTACTATACATATAGTTCGAGGGCTCGCTCATCTATAGCAATTAAACGATTGTACATTATGTAACAAACAAAATTGAATGTTACTACGTAAAGTACTATTCACCACATGTGTTAAGAGAGTACATTTGGTTCGTGCGAATGTTTGTAACTTTTATATGATAAATGCCACACCCACTTTCAACTATATCGATTGTCTTAGAACCAAAATCTGAATCGATTTAATCATATCCGTCTGTCTGTCCATGTAAATATGTGCCCAGTTGTTAAAATGTTTCAAGATGAAATTTGCTACAAGAGCGCGCCCTGATCCAAAGGTTGAAAATGGTTTAAATTGTTAGAATTCCTTTTCATATCAGGCCCCTATTCAAAATAAGTCTTTATTTGACGCAAATTCTCAAGCATTGTTAATTAGGTTGATATTGTTCTACACCGGACCATTTTTTGAACCCCTTGATTATAAATATTTTGCTAACACTAATCTCTTGTAGGGCAAAAAAATAAATTTATAATCTTAAATGTGGATGTGGCAGGCACTGGATTAAGTCCTTTTATAGCATATGTTATCGTCGTATCAACTTTCACGTTGGATTCTACACAAAACCGAGTTTTCTAAATTTCGTGGCCAATATATGGAAATTAATATGCGAATGTGCTAAAACGGACTGAGATTATGATGCCAATCGAAAGTATATGTACCTTGTGCGATCTCTGACGCCTCTTTCTCAAGTGTTGCATATATAACAAAAACTTGCAACCGTGCACCCCCTTAGTTAGCCTGAGATTTTTTCCCGAATTAGATCATTTTTAAAACCTCGCTCCATCCAAGATTTTCACCAAGTCACTTATACGACAATAACTTATGCTTACAGTTACAATTGAACAAATTATAATTTTGAAACTAAGTGTAGAGTAGAGTATTAAATAGTGCGGCTTGATCCACTGCAACATTTGCCCTTGTTTTCTTATAGAGGGAGAAGGAATAACTCCAAATGTCATAAACTCTAAATGAAATCTATAGATGCTATTACAGAAACTACGTAAACACACAAGCTTTTTAATATTGTTCGAATGGTTGGTGTGTGCTGTGAGCTTCGTATGTACATACTTTGGAATTGAAAATCCTCTATGTGAACGTAATCACACTTAATACATATATATTTTTATATCGCCCACCATGGTGATGGGCGAAGTTTGTCATTCCGCTTGCAACACCCAGAGACCCGTTCGCAGGCATAAATCTGTGTTGATCTAGCGTAGAAACGGACAGTGTGTATGATTGTTTTTTGAAAATCACTTGTTTGTAAAAATAAAGATATTGAGCAGATATTTGGTATAGTGATAATCTGAGTTTATGTAACTAGTTCCGATGGAATTGGTTAAAAGTCACGCTCAAAATTTAAGGTAAAATAAAGACTTTGCTGAACGCAGTCGCATCCACATATAAAGGGTATCCAATAATTGGCCTAAGTCGTACATTTTTTTGTGCACTTTATTTTCCTAAAAAGTGATTTTTCCCTTTTAAAAGAAAACACACATACACACGCATACTACCACTTACACAGAGAGAGAGAGAGAGAGAGAGAGAAATATGCATATTATTGTTGAAGCAATCACTCGACACTTTAATCGAATGTGAGAATTCTGTGTGCGTGTGTGTGTGTGTAAGTTTTCGTTTTTACTTAAATCTATTTATTTTGAATGTAAGTTTGTATGCTCCATATTCGATTTATAAACTTTCTTTAAACATCATTATTAAAATAACAATAACGAGCACAGAAGCAAGAAACCAGTAAAATATGGATTAAAAATTACGAAAATATATTTGAAACGCTTGTGTAGCTACCTCTCTGCACCTTAATGATGAGACTTCCAAAAAAATTGTCAAATAATTTGACATTTTACGTAAAGAAATTGCCATTAAACTTAAGTATGGTTAAACCAGTAAAATGGTTATAGTTGATCAGGCCTGACCATTTAATACCCTACACCACTTAACTCCACTCTTAGTTCAGTTGTATCAGTAAACGCGAGTTATTGACATATTACATGGAAAGGAGTTTTAAAAACAGACAGACAGACAGACAGACATTGTTAAATCAATTTAGGTTTTTATTCTGTATCAATCGGTATAAATGAATGTGAGTGTGGGATTAGCCGTTTGGTAGTTTATCTGCACAAACTTAATATACTCTTTGCCACAAGTAGTGCATCACAGTTGCCCAATATATAAAAAGGTACGAAAATATTTATATAAACCAATTACATATAAATTTGCTTATCAAAGAAGTTCATGATAACATAAAATTTATTTATTTTTGCTCTTCTTTTTTTAGAAAAACCTAAATTATTATTATTATTATTATAAACAAATAAATAAATAAATAACGGGTTTTTTGATCGGAAAAGTCTCGACCTTCTTTATTACAACAACTATTATTAAATGCCACTATTGGTGCCCTGTAGGGTTAAATGAAGTTGTAGATGTACGTGTGTGGCACCTCTAGTTTATGCGCGGTGTCTTGGCAATTGAACTCCAACGCTACTCATTTCGTTTGATTTAAACTAATAATTTATGTTGTAGACGTAGCCATGGCATACACACATCTCTCCAATACTTCTCCTTACTTACATATAACACATAATTACCTTCATTTCCTTGCTCAGCTAGCAGAGTAGTGTGCATTTGAAACTACCACAAGATTTAAATTCTTTTTCTTTTTTCTTTTAACAAACGATTGAACTCATTTTAATTATAAGCATGGCTGTCTGTCCCATAATTTATTGTATGATATTGCACATGAACCGATTCGGGCCCCACACCAGACCCAATTTCAATATAAGTTGGAGAACAAAAATGTCCAAAGAAAGATTCCTTAGTTTGGTATTTGGCTAAATTTTCACTCGATTGAACTAAATGGCAAAAAAATCGTCAATTTTTACAAATTTTGTTGAACAAAATTATTGGGAAGATTAATCTTTTATTTGACAAGTTCCAAATCTAAGCCCCATCGGAGTTTATTTCCGGTGAATTTCTTTTGTTTAATATGTAACTTTTTTATACACTTTTGCACTTGTTTGAATTTATTTTTAAGACGACACTTGGGTAAAAACATGTCCCGTGCGGATCTTACCCTTCATAGAAGGAAGGAATTTAAAACAACAAGTTCCACAGTTTTGTGCTCTGTGGGAGACGAACCTTCAGCGAAGCTAATAGAACGGAATAGGGTGTTAAATAGATCAGCTTAACCGATTTCAACAATTTCTGTTGTTTGTTCGTTGCGTCCTGTTCAACTTGCGAGAGGCCATAAATAAATATGTGGACGTGTTTAATGTAAGTGCTTCTCTGTATATATGGGTAGTAATGTCCTTTGGTGATTGGTGATTGCATTTAATCAATACTACGGTGTTATGTGCGATATTGTCTATGCGCTTATTTGGTTCGCTGCGGTTTATTGGCCTCCACCAGAATCCAAAAATTCAAGCCAAACCAAGTTGGCTTTTGGGACCTACTTATAGTGTGCTTGTCATTCGCAGCATCACTGTTATCAGTGATAATTTAAACCATTAAATAACATTAATTCACTGTTAACAACATCGACAGATAAAATTATATCAAAAGTTTATTGCTGAAGGAAAATAGTAGCGTATTAATTTATAATTCAATTGCCTAACTAATGCCGTGTACGACTTTCTATGAACTTTTTCACGTTTTACGTTTTGATAAATTATTAATGAAAGGTTGCTGAGGTAGCTGATGCTGACAATGTTGTACGGGTAGCATGAAATCAATCCCGTTCGTTTACAAAATTATAATTATTCTACGAATTCTTCTTCTTAGGATTTGTTTCGTTTATTTCTTTTCCTTCGACTCATATAGAAAAAAAATGAATTTATTAATGCTTTTATCGGTTATGTGTATAAGTTGAGTAGGCATTAACACAAGATCTTAAAAACCCTCCACATCTGCGCATGGCATGTATTCAATTACAATTATTCAATCTATTCTATATGTCAAAAATGGGCATGGTTCAATAACAGACATGCCCACCAGTTACAAAACATCACATTCAACGTAAAACTAGCCTTTCAAGCTAAAACGTAAGACATACACTATTAGAGGGCGCAATATATTTGCGACGCCCACTGTTGTGGAAGTGGAGAATATTTAAGATTTACTTTTCTTACTTGTTTTATAATTAAAAACTTAATCGACGATCATAACGGTATACATAACATGTATGGAGGGTTAGTACAGCTTAACTTTTTCAATTGTCAGAGCTATGGGATCGTATTTGGTAATGAAGAGAGAGAGAGAGAGAGAGATTTAGAACATTTTACAAATATTTTGCGTTATATGGTCCGTTTATTCATGTTCCACTTAGGTTCCACTAAGGGGCAAAATAAGTTTCACTAAAATCTGAGATACATAAACGTGCGACACGTGCGGCACGTGCTCCTACTTAACATTACATGTTACATGAAATAAATATTGATTTGATTAGTATGTTGATCGTTTATTTTATAACATTTTTATATTTTATGTAAAAATAAATATTCGCTCAAATGTGCAAAGAAGGCAGAATTTATTTATTTATTTATTAACTTTACAATTAATACTGTGTCAAAGTGTGCTCTGTTAAAAAAATATGAAATTTTTTTGTATTGGCGAACATAATTTCCACATTCGATAGCATCAAGTTTTATATAAGTCAGCCAGGTATACACGTATGTGTATAGTATATGAAATGTACGAATATTTGTTGGTAATAATTTACAAATAAATCCTGCTGTGAAGTTAAAACGCTTCTGGGTTTTGGTAGAAACACCAACCACAACGCCAACAACATAAACTGCAACATTAATAAGGTATGCACAAACACACAAATACACGCATTTGCACACAAAATTATAGACCATATAATTTAACGTTCGTACAGTAAAAAATTACATGTTAGAACTGGGCGCAAATACAGGCGCATTTATATATGTTTGTTAAATATACAACAACAACAACAACAGTTGCAGGTTTATATTCAATACTTCTTTTCTAATCAATATTTGCTAATAAATTGTTGTAGTTGTTTGGTAGTGCTTTACAATGGCGTTATATTATCACAAAAGGTTCGGGCATCGATTTAAAGTAAACACGCAGAGTGTGTTAAAAACATTTTCTTATAGAATACACACACATTATAGATGCATATAAAATGAAAAGGTCTAGCCGACAAATCAAATGTATATATGTGCGTGTGTGTGCTGCATGTTTGGTCTGTGTACACAAGCATTCAAGTATTCAAGAGAATTATGTGTAGGATCCGGCCCACTACTCTCTACTTATCATGCTGTGCTTAAACATATTGTTAGTCGGTAATCTTGTCGTCGGCGCTGTTCTTGCTGTTATTGTTGTCATTTGGAGATTGATAACAAGTACAAAAGGCCGTATGCCAAATCATACGTACAAACCATCACTACACACTTGGAAAATACAGCACCGCTATATTACTCTTCTCCAAATAAAGACAAAAATATCTCAAATTATTTTGAATAAACACACGCACACACACATACATACAATATAATTAATTGTTGGGAGTGGCAATACAAAAATTTTGTTTCCCAAGGAGAGAACTCTTATCCAATTACTTAACAAAAGTTTCAATTTATTCATGAAAAATTCATATAATTCACAATAAATACTTAGCGGACGGACACGCCTATATGAGTTAATTTTCATTTATTTATTTAGATTACAGATTTATTAATGGGACACGTCTTCGAAATGGTCAAAATCGAAATTAAAAACGGTTTTGAACAAATCCTATGAACCACATGATGAGAACACCAGTAAAACGAGTAATGAAAGTTTTTAATCACTGCGTGTGTATTTTAACCAGGCACACCCATTTTTATAAGTTTGTTTCGGACATACATTCCTACACCAAGGTAAAAAGCAATTATTTGATACAAATTTCAGGTCTACCGGTCTTATAGGTCAGCAGTAATACGAAATTTACTTTCTAGTAGATTTTAGAGTGCTCAGAAAAGGAGCGGTCCATCCAAAAGCAGTTCTAAATACAAGTAAGAAAACGAAATTTGACTTTGGCAAAATCTTAGATACTCAATACATTTACATACAAACGGTGGGCGTGGCAGGTACATGAAAACGCCATCTTATAATGTATATATTACGTATCAACTACCATGTCGAGTTTTATGCTGAGAAAGTTTATTTTTAAATTGTCAACATGTTGATTATTCGACCACGCCTCTTTTTGGAACATTTCAAGCTTATAGGTAAATTTAAATTAAATGTTTTTTGTTGTGGGCGTGGCTCTTGTCCGATTTTTCCCAATTGAAAAAGCAAAACACCATCAGAACACAAAGACACACATTTCTATGACTGCATAAAAAGGTTGAGACATCGTATATAACATACGTAGCGTAGAGAGCGTTTAAAACTTGTAATACATGATGAACACGCTATTCTAGGATGCCAATTCTAAATTGAATGAAGTGTGATAAAAATGGATTCAAATTCAAGTAAAAAGTAAAATTTGGAATTATCTTCAGATGGTAAAATTGCTGAGTAGTTAACGTTTCCTTTCCTCGATGAAAAATAACTTATTTCCGTTGTAGAACCAACTTATTAAGACATGTTTCTATATCCCATATATTTTACTTTAACTATTAACTCCTACCCTTGACATTCTGAAACAATTGAGGCTGATGCGTCTGTAAGTCCGATGGTGGTTTTTGATATAATTCAATACTACTCGGTGGGTACTTAATATTGCTAAAGTGTTCCTTAACAATTAATCTCAATTAAATTTTTTAAAAGTCAGGTTAGCGACACGTTTAAACTTACTTGAAATGGAAAGGACGAATCGATAGACCGGCACATACCAACATAAACGTAATGCTAACGTCAGCCATTTACACGCGTGAAATACAACATTTTCTTTAAAGAAAAAAACTGTCATGATTTATTCGGTCAGAAATGTCACCAGCCGAATCATATTCAACTGAACTGAACTGTACTGAACTGAGCTGAACAACCAACCCAAGCAAGCGGCCAACTTGGTAATAATGACCAATGAATATGAACAAACCACCAATATAAATATATTCAATGGCCATGCAACGCATTAAATACTGAAAAGTGTCGGTGGCTGGAGCAGCATGGCGCCCTTTGCATTGATGTCGACTCTGGTGTTGATGATGATGCTCACGCTGATGCAGCCTGCAATGAAATGAGACGAATGTTCTATTTAACGTTTGTGGGTGTTCAGAGAAGGAAAGAAAAGAGAGAGAGAGAGAGAGTGTGTGTGTGTGTGTGTGTGTGTGTGTGTGTGTAAATTATGACAATCATAAACGATAAGAACGCATAAATATACACACACCCTCATATATACAAATGTATGTAAAATTATTGCAAGGGGAAAATATGCTTCAAAAATCAGCATTAATACGAAAAATATATTGTAGCATTATCCCAGTGCGTTTGTGTGTGCATGCTGATGCATCTCATAATATGGCGAAATGGATAAATGACCAGTGTCAATGACATGGAGTTTTATTTCATTATCGAAATTTTGCACATTTCACAATTTTTGCCATTATTTCAACGTTTCAGTCAGTGGAGCTGATTGAAACCATTACCATACATACACGTACTGTTTATATATGTACATGTAGAGTGTGTGGGCTTTGCGGAGAGAGGGACGGGACGTTGGTGTTGATGATGCACTAAATATTTACGCACATTTTAAAATACCGTACGCACATACAGAACATTGAGCGGTATTAATAGTCATTATTCAATGATATCGTAACATAACATAACAACAGTAACAGCAAGCAACGCACTGGATAAAATGAATATTTGGTGGATGATTGGATGAATGGATGGTGGAGTGGTGGTTGGTTGGATGAATGAACCATCAGTATCAGTAGCATCAACATTATTGTTGTTGTAATTGTTTTTTGTTGTTCTCATTATTATCAGTCTATATAGATACACATACACACATAATCATACATAATCAGTGTCTGAACACAATTTGAAAGTTTTTAGAAAATTTATTTCCATTGGACTACATGGCTTAGGCGGTAATTTGAATTGGAAATGTAAGGAATTGTGTGATTCTGTGACGGGCAGGTCGTGAACGTGGACCGATTTCGAATCATCATCAGCAGCTTCAGCCACATTTTATGATGACATCGCTTAAGGTCGGAAATTCAAAAGGGGTCCATGTTCATGGTCCGCTAGTCAACGAATCCAATTCAAATTATCACTTAAGGCAAACAGCCCTACGCAAACAAATTTTCTATAAATGAGACAAGAGTACGGACCAAATAAATGAGATAAAATACTTTTTGAGAGTGGTTTCGTTTTTCTCACATATATTAAAACATTTATAGATTTTGAATTTGGTGCATGAGGCAGAGAGACATTCTTGTCTCTCTCTCTCTCTGTCGCATGCAATCTCATGACAACTGAATTGACGCAATTCGCACGAATAAGTGCCTATAAGCACTCACAACATATCTACATGTTTGTCTAAATGCATATGTGGGGGGGGTGTGCATGTACATATTCCATGTGAGCAATTGTAAATTGTCATACGGTGCGTATACGTTTTTGCTTTTGCTGTGTTATCCTTAATTATGATTATTGTTATTTTTCGCATGAAATGTCGCATTTATTGGAAGTTCAGCAACTACTGATTTTCACCACTAGCTGCCATTCATAACATTTATGCAATATATTGTATATACCGTATATACACAAACACGTACATATGGTATGGTGATGTGCGTGTCTGTTTTATTTTGTTGGCTGGTAATATGTGCAACTTATTGACTGCAGCTCGTTATGTTGCCATAAATTTTCAGTTTGACGTCGCATTAAAATGTTGGTTTTGCTGTTATATGTGTTGTTGTTGCTATAACCATACTCTTGCTTTGTTTTTGCCATTTTTTTCTGTAGCTTACTTCACATACTTGTACATACGTGCAAAATATTACAGAACTGCGTTCTTTATATGGATGTGTGTTTTTATGCGAGGATATATGTAATGCGTCGATGGTATTATTTTTTGTTATGACACTTAAATGTCGCTATCGTTGATGTTCAGCATTTAAATTGTGTGTTGTTGTTGTTGTTGTTGCATTTTTTATTTGCCCATTTCTCTTCTGGTATATATCGGTAATTGAACATCACTCGCTATGGCGGTGATGCTGTTGTAACGGATGTTATTGGTATTGTTACTGTTATTGTTGTTGTTATGATTGTTGTTGTTTTAGCTATTATTTTCATTATTCTCGTCGGTGTTGTTGTGTTTTTTCCTTTTTTAAGTTGCCAACTGAATATTTACAACTCACTTCACACCCAACAACAGTTGCTCAATTATCTGCAGATCCATAAATCGTTTTGAAATCCATTCAACATTTAATTTCTCTCTGTCTCTGAGTGTTATATTCTTTCTTTCTCCTTTTCTCTCCCATTACATATATCATTATATTCACCACGTAGAGGTCACAATGTCACCCTTTGTTAAACCGTTTGTAACACTTACAAGTGGATCTCCATGGAACCCATAGAGTTTATATATTGTTGATCAGCAATACATCGGAATCGATTCAATTCTTTTCCTTCATTCCGTCTATACAAGATTGAGGTTAAAAAGGAGCATTTTTTTTGAAGCATTTTTGGCATTAGTTGTAAATAAATTAAAATAAAAAGTGAAAAATTGGTACAAGTAGGTCTGGGAAGGTTGTCCGAAATTAGTGGCAATAGACCACGCCCACACCCGGAGTAAATTAAATAATTTGTTGTTGTTGTAGTTGCTACGGTAGGATTATTACCACATGAGACCACGCCCACAAACTCCAAGCATAATTGCAATTATGGTGGTGGGTATCCAAGATTTGATCTCAGCCAAGACCAATACAACTTTCTTGCTCATTTTATACTATACCGAAAAAAACGTTTTTTTCTCAAACGTTAATAATGATGATGATGAACCAAGTGCTGAAACAGCAACAACTGTTGAAATCCTTTCCACTGAATTTTTCATGTTTTTATATTTTTTTTTTTTTTGTCAAAGTAAATTTTTTCAGAAAGTTTTTTAAAACTTTTTCTAATACCTTCAATTGTTCATGTGTATGTGATCCCGAACAAATTGTGGCGTTAATTAAAAGATTTCAGGAATATTTATGTTTCATCGAAATAATTCAATTAAATGTAATATCACTCATCATCGTTGCTCTGCTCCAAAATCAGCGCATGAAACACTATGTGCACTTACACCGATTGGTTTTAGACCAATTGTCACCCACAACATATATTCTACATAAATTATATTGTATTGATTGCATTTTGTATTGATTTAAGGTGCATCCTAAGGCCGATTTAACCCATTTTCAATTCCACACTCCCTGCTGGCAAAGGAAAATCGGTTACAAAAGAAAATATTTTGTGTTTTTTTTTCGCATTGTGGGCGTGTCCTTGTCTACTGACACTGAAAAATTTATAAAAATATTTTAGGGGTTTGCCATGCCTCCTTCTGGGTCCTCATATCATCATGATGTCAAATTTGGATCTAATCGGACCATTTTTAGAACTTCTTTCCATGGCAATGTCTCGCGTTTATATAAACTAATTGCATAAATAATTTATGGAAGTAATTAGTGTAGAGTATTAAGTGGTCGGGTATGAAAAGTTTAAACAAGGTGTAGACCGAAGACCGATTTTGCTTTATCGTTGATGCCGAATAAATATGTACCAAATTTCATCTTGATATCTTAATATTTGCGACCTTTAGTGCCTAAACCTATGGATTTAAGGGTTAAATCGTTTTATTTTCATCCATTAAGATCCATTAAGGAAATACTAAATTGAAATTTGTTGTTGTTGATGTGAAAACATTTTTAATTTATTCTGCACAAAACCTCACATATCCCAATTGGTAGCGGTATTTATATGATCTACTCCACATTTGCACACAAATATGCAGGACAAGTTGAAATATTGCGAAAAACATCCTACGCACTAAAGATCAGTATAATAGTGGCGAGAGCTTAATAACATAATTAAACAAAGTGAAAGCTTAGCAGCTACTTTAGATAAAAAATGTTCAATAGAGAGAAGAAGAAACGAATTGGGAACAAAACAAATACATAGTTCATAAATGCGCAAAGGATGAAAGAGGGAACAAGAATTTTTACTGACAAAAGAAGTTCTTCTTATAAAATCATTTTGCGATAAGTTAACGTTGAAGTTAGCGCTGCCTGCCAAAGCACCATAAGAAGCAAAACAAAACAAACAAAA
Organism: Crataerina pallida; assembly: GCA_949710015.1. Classification (NCBI taxonomy): domain Eukaryota; kingdom Metazoa; phylum Arthropoda; class Insecta; order Diptera; family Hippoboscidae; genus Crataerina; species Crataerina pallida. The sequence goes on along the minus strand of OX453289.1, from coordinate 3,964,548 downwards.
CAAAACACAACAACCGAGTGCAGTGTCTGTCTCTAAGGCCACTGTAGAGAGCTAAACTAAAACATCGGTGTATCACTGCAGTTGTTTTATAACAATTTCGTGATATTTTATAGAAATGTCAGTTGCAATGAGACACCAACTTTGGTACACACACACACACACACACAAGCAGTCCTATACAAAATAATGTTTTTTCACACATCAGGAGCAATAAGAAGAAATTAAAATGAGTTACCGTTAATGTTTCTACTCTTTTTTCGGCAGTTATTCTCTTATTACTCAATACATACACTGCTCCGCATAGTCGTTGTTTGCGCTAAATACAATAAAAAACAAATAACAACAATTAAGAGATGTAATAAGTACGACATTTTTTGTTTAAATATACAAAGGGTGCAGAGGCACATTATAAGGCATATAATGAACAAGTGTTAAGGTCAAGCACGACTTTTCAATACCTTACATCGCCTACCCTATGCCCAATGTGCGATAATCGGCATTCTGACCTTCTTTCAAATTTGGCAAAATTAGCAAATTTACTCAATTATTATACTAAGCAGGATTCTTTGTCAACTTTGTTTAAAAAATAATTAAAAGTTTTCAAATTTTGTCATAAATATAACAACGCGGACAGAAAGACGTGAAAAGGACGTGTAGAATCGATTGGCCTCTTTCCTTAGTCCTTTGGGAGTGTCAAACATTTGTAGAAACTGAACATTCGCTGCATCATAAATAACTGGAGAAAAAATGAAGATTATTATATGATAGCACTAAGCATACGGGCCGTTATAGATCTACTATTATACTCTCTGCTTCTGTCTTTGTCTCTCTCTCTGTCTCTCCGCTTCTGTTGCCACTTTATCATCCCAAACTGGTACCCCTCCAAACAATGTCGGAAATAAATCATCGCGACATTGCTTAAATAATGTGTTTTTGGTTTTTTTGATATTGTTGTTGCTGTAACAATGCACCAGCACTCATTCATTCATTTATTCGTTCGCTTACGAAACACACATCTCTACGCACATACCATTATATACAGTACGAACATATATAGCTGTATATAAATGCATATTAAAACAAAGAGCTTAAAATGAGTTTTGGTGAATGGCACCCATTACGCTGGCATACGCTATGTATGTACATGTGTATTGCAAAGAACCAGAGAATAATAAGAAACGCAAAAACAACACCAACAAACAAGTGCAAAACGTACATTTGGATCAAGCCAAATCTTCGACACTCTCCAACTGCCAACAGCAGCTGTAATCGACACTAAATAAGGTTTCTTTACGAATTGTATGTGGAGCGCCTATTATCCACCACACCCACTCGGATTATATGTAAATACTTTTACTTCACTTTTATGGTTGTAGAAGGTTTTATTATTATTAATTATGGGTGTGGCACATGACCGATTTCACATATGTGCTTGACATATAAATTAAATTTTTGCTACCGTGAGAATGCCAACAACAGACTCATTGAGAATAAATACTTTAGGGGACCTCTAGAGGCTTTTTGGCTGCTGCAAATGGATGAAGAAATTTTGCACATCGCCTCTTATGGTGAGAGTATAACAACCATCAAATGAATTCTATTCGCATTCTACTGCAGCACATATATCCAACAATTGAAGAACCGAGCAACTAAAGAGAAGCAAAAGTTTTCTCAAATGCCTTCTGGTTGCTTGCCATGCCGTTCAGTACCGTTCACTTGAGTTGAGCTGAGCTGTACTGAGTTCTTGTCAACGCTGTTATATTTTTGCTGTGTAGCTATGTGCAAGTGAACTTCAGCATAGAACAAATAATATTAATGCAACAGAAGGCCGTGTGTAGAGGACACAACAGCATCAGCACCATATCGAGTCAACCCAACAACAATAGTTATGACAATATTTTCAAGTTTTCCAACTATATTCTCTACCTACCAACACTAACACTAACACTAACACTAACACTAACATCAACACATGAGAGGGAGGGAGGGAGGGAAGGTGACTGGGCGAAGTAAAAAATTGTACTGTACGCATCAGGTAGAGGGTATAAACTGGTTGGCAGAGAGAAGAGACAACAACATCGTAAATGACACTGGCAGCACATGTTTTTACTATGATTGGAAGTTTTTTGTTGGTCCTTCACTACCGTTGCACATGGGAGTGATTGTTTCTACATTTTGACAATGATAGATGTTGGGGTGGAGAATGTGTGCTACACCCATACGCATGCTTACATTCCTGCACGTAGGTACGTGTGTTGCTAATCTTTCGTAGAATAGGGGGCGTTACTAAACAGTAGGTAATAAATATTAAAGCGTATAAAAGAATGTGAATGAAAGCCATAAGGTAGATGGACATTCTGGTATAACTTACTATGAAACAACAACAACAACAATAACAATAACAGTTATTGTCATGTTAATATTGCATTTAGCTACAAACACACAAACATACACAAATGCAAAAGTGCCTTCTGCAAGGTATACTCGTACGTCACGATGCATGTAGATGGCTTTCCTTTGGGCTTTTCAAAATCAATTAGTTTATGTTGTACAATCATCATGTATTCATGTGTCTCACATGCCTGTCCACAAACTGACCACACATACATCATGTGGGCGACCGCATTCGGTCAGTTCAGTATGAGCCAGTACAGTGGGTGTTTGTACAGTTTGGACAGTGGTAGTGATTGGTGCAGTTTCTCATGAAAAATTGAAGAATCAGAAGAAAAGACAACAACACAAAACAATTGTATGACTTTTACCCTTTCTTCAACAAGGACATTACGCCATATATTCCACATATACACTTACCCGGCCACACACACACACACACCCACACGCGCTATGCATTCAGTCATTCATTCATTGCAGTCAATTACAGACAAATCACAATAAAATTCAATTCAAGAGAGGAAGAAAGGGGAATAAAAATATATAAAAAATAAAACATTAACAACAACAAATAATTCAGTCTACCACTTGTACGAAATTTCAAGCAAAAAATTGAATGCAAGTATACGCTTGTAAACGCAACACATTACGCACACACTTTGATATGTTTATTATCGTATATGTTGTTGTTGTTGTACATTGCTTACGAACAGCATTTCGTTTCTTTGCCAAAAAATACGTTTAAAAGAGAAAAATATGAAAGCGGGAAACGTAGTCACACACACACACACACACACACACACACACACACACACACATGTTCAATGCATATATATACACACATAAATATGTTTGAACACATATAGCCATGAACATAATGTGACGCAAATATTGCTTCTCCTGCAAAACCATTCATTTTGATTAAATCCAATTTTCCACTTTGGTTATGTGTGCGCTAACCCCACACATATGCAATAGATTACGCCCTGGTCCATCACACGGTTCCATCAAGTCAGGCAAAATACAAAATTTCCTTACGATTGTAGTTTTCCCCTTTAATGCATTCAGGCGTCACACCAACTACACACTACGTCATATATTCTATGATGCCATAGAACCTTTTAGTTATAGTTTCGTTTCGGAATCGTTGACTGCTTATTTATTAAGATTTTTTAGGATGCATTATTATGGATACATGGTTGAACTTGACTTCACCCCTCGTATATGCCCACGTATTAATTCATACATCCTCTAAATGCCACCACTCTGGCAGTGACTGTCATTACAAATTACTTCGCGGGAGGGTTTGCTTGCCTCCATGTTGTTGTAAAAGTTTCTCCTTCAAAACTTAGTCTGCTTAAATTTATGCCCGTGTATCCATCTGTTGTGCGCATTCTCACGTCAATTTTTAAGATTTTTAGGTGAAATCGGCTAAGAGCCGCGCCCACAATCGGCAAAAATCTATATATCTACCACAAAAAATGGCCTATGAAGTCCACACATATTTATAATCAATCATCGGTAGGTCAAAAATGGGCGTGATCCGATAACATACACGCCCACAATCGAAAGGAACCTTTATGTCTGCCACAAAAGTTGACCCATGAACTTAAAATTTGATGCAAATATTTACGGTTATACCATCGAAGTGTTATTAATGGTCATTGTCGTGCAACAGACACGCCCGCAATTTACAAAAAACCATATTCACCATAAAACTAGACTTGCAAACTGATACGTACACTATTACAGAACGTCATCATATAGTGACTGTTCAGTTTGGTTTTTGTAATATGAGAAAAAGGGCGGTACTCGTCAGAGTAGAAAGTCAAGGGGACAGCTAACAATCCCCATGTTATATATAAAAAAGTAAGTGGCCTCCAATTGATTTGAACAAAACCATTAAATCGATCTGAAGCGTACGTATATGCTTTATTTGACATTGATAAAAATATCATTTTCTACAGACACACTTTTCAAATTCAAATTTCTAAAAAACCGGTTGATATACGATGATTTGCGATGGGGATGACATAGCGATAATAGAGAGATAACAATCTGATCTATAAATCTAAACTAGCTTTTGTCATCAGCGCTTAAATGAGTAACAAACAGAATAATTAGCAGCAGGATATTATGTGGTGTGAGTGAGTGTGTCTGTTGATGTTAAATATTGTTTTGTACCATACAATCTAACGTTATGATCAATTAGTTGAATTCATTTCTATATCGAAATTTTATGTAAATTTCCAATTATTATTATTTTATGCATTTTATTGCTTCACGTTTCAAACAAAAAACTAAAACGAAACTAAATCACATATTTATTATTTATTAGTTTGTTATATGAATATGCGCTTTCGTTAATTAACAATTCCCAAACATTGTTTTTATACCCGCCACCTCGACGTTGCGGGTACACTGACTTTGTCACAACGTTTGCAACATATCCCACTTTTGAGCAGCTTTGAATTCTCAAACGATGAAGGGCATCTGAAAATGCTTAAGAAAACTGATTGTTAATGAACGAGAACAACAAGAGTTTAAAATTTCTCATAAAAACACGCCCATTATTTATAATCATTATGTTCTTGGTGGGTATTCAAAATGTGTCTTAAGCCAAACTTAAATTTTTCACTCGTATCGCTTCAACTGTTTATTCAATTTTCTATTCATCTCTAAACCAACAGTGCCTTTGGCTTTGTTTAGTTGTCGTGGCGTTTTTATTATTATTTTTTTTTCTTTTGTTTTAATTTATTTGATTGATTTATGACAAAAAAATTACCAAAAGTATTTATTAAGGCAAGTTTAGCAATCGATACACCAGGCCCAAGCGATTCGATTGTTTAATAAACGAACTGGTTTAGTTTTGTATAAATTTGTGCGACTGTATACGGTTTGAATGTTTACTTTTTCTTCTTCATTATTACACAAAACAAACGAACGATTTATTTAGATTACTTTCTATACTTTACGTTAATTACACTGATCGACAAAAGTGTGATTCCCATTATTTTCTGAAATTCATTATTCATCATATTGTGATACACACTTAGTTGAACATATTGTATGTACATGTGATGTTAGAATTTTCAATTTGCGTCTAAATTTGAGTACTGAGCTTTTACTCTCTTTATATTATAAGAAACCGTTACGGCCAAAAGGTACATCTGTATAAATATAAGTTACTAATACTAAGTTATGACATTCAGAGCAGTGGTTCAGGAATATTGCGAAATTTGCATGTAAACGTGTGAAATGTTACTATTAACTCCTATACCGTTCGAATTCTTTAAAAGGGATGAATTAATATTTTCTGGACTGGGATAGAAATAAACAGACTTATTTGAATATATTTGTAATCTAATATGCGGGCGTGGCTGTTCAGTGATTTCAACCATTTGTCAGAGAATTGCAGAAAACTGAAAACATAGACTAAATAAAAAATATCTCGACTCAAACTCAATGTCATTATTTTTGTGGATGTGAGCATTTTTTTTTTTTTATAAACATATAGACACACGGGCAATCGACTCAGATTTTTAAACCATTGACCAGTAAGAATATACGTATTGAGTCTCCAACGTAAACGGAGTTTATCCACTTACGTGGAGTTTATGTTAGATTGTTTATATGCCTTTAGGTTCAATAAGCCTTCTTAACCGTTATCGAATTCCAAGTCATCATCCTCATGATCATACTGTGTGTCTACGGATGGTCGTTAAAGATGGTACATGCCCTTCAACCTTGGCAGCAGTCGTTTTGTAATGCGGTTGGGTCAAATTGGGAACTTTTTAATTATACTTGTGTATAAGTTGTGAAGCGATAATGAAAATGAAAATAGATGCATCTACTTCTCATAGATTCCTACTGCCTTGGAGTAACTTTTAGGTGTTATTTTCGCCTTGAAGCCGACAAAATGAGAGGAAAGATTAACCTTAATAAACTGTTTAAACCGACATTTAATAAATTTACAACATCGTGTCATGTGTCTTGTTTGTCCGTTCACAAACGAAACCATCGGAATAGTTAAAGAATTTTTTATTTATATTAAAAGTATATGTGGCCATGTGTACGAGTATGTGCGTGGGCCTCTGTACGTGTGTTATATAAAATAAGAGCTTTATTGGCAACTAATTTATTCCGACGCATCAATAAAATTTGTATTTTAATAATGATGCCCCATAAATAAATGAAAACAATGCACAACATTGTTACACTTTTTATTAACAATACTCAATAAAAGAAGAGTTCATATAATATTATTTATATGTGTATATAAGTATGTAAGATTTCCAAGCCAGTTACTTGGCGTCGTCATCATCTCAGACAAGGCAAATTTTAAGATTCATGTTTAGTTGTTTTGTTAATGAAACAAATTAAAATTTTAATTTAAACTTCTTCAGTTTGTTTGTCTTACTGTTCTGTTTTTCGGTGCTTTCAACAATATGGATCTAAAACACATATGTCGCCTTATATGTCACATAATGTTTCATTGTATGAAATAAGATTTCGTTAATAATTGTGCGTCGAAAGCGTTATTGTGATTGAAAGCAAATTGATACCTTGGATACGTTATAAAAGTATAAACAACAGCAGCGATGATTCTTTTAGACTCTCTTAGAAATGTTGAGAGCACGCATATGTGCCCTATGTCGAAACGTTTGCTATACCCAAAAGGAGCTGACGATTGCCCCCTCCAATTATTGCCACATTCTTAAGATCATAATTCAAAAACGACATTTCCTTCGAGTTTCGAACGATAAGGCGTTCTAAAAATGGTCCAGTCGGGTAAAAATTTGACACTTTAACTCTTATTTATCAAATTTTATTAAAAAAAATATTAAGAATTGCGAATTTTCGCCGCAAAAAGACTTTTTTTTTTTAGAAGAGGGGAGTTTATAAAATTCATCCAATCCGGTCAATAGGAGTCGTGTTCCGGCCAAAGTATCACTAACTAGTGCATGGACTCGCAGACGGTTAGATTAACTTGGAACACGATCCAGATTCGAATTATGATTGGATTGGTATGGCATTTAGGAGTTACAAACATCCGCACAAATTTAACTGCCCGTTGTCACTAGTTGTGCTGCATATACGGATAGTGACACAATTTTTTGTTAAATGATTAGCGCAAAATTTCAAACGTTTACAAAATGTTTCATTGTTATTCTTCTGTGAATATATATATATATGTGTGTGTGTGTGTGCATTCTGGGTCTGCATTACTAAGACCTTCATAATTCATAAAAATTTTTGGCTTTATAACGTAGAAATCTTTACAACTACTTGCCATTGTTTTGCTACTCTCCCTCTCTCACTTACACTTCTCTTTGTCAATGCATTCATTCTAATTCCACATTACAAAAATTTCAAGTGTTAGCTGCGACAAAGCCAAGGAGCCACCACTACACTGGTGATGATGCTGGAGATTTAAACACATACATACATACACATAAAATACATATATTTATACAGGAATAGCGACCATTTGTCTTTCAAGTTTTTGTTTTATGACAAAAGATATAGTGAAATACTTTTTAAATAGATTTTTAAGTGAACTTATAAATCAAATCAAAAGAATTTTCTCTTCCACTTTTTGAGTTTATGTCTAATTTTTGTATGTGTGCGTGTATGTGTGTTATGTTTTGTTCAAAAGTCATTCGAAATTATGGTTTATATGAGAGGGTTGAAAAAGATTTGCTATAAATTTGAAGATAATTCGAAAATACTGATACTGATTACAAATACAAAGCGAATGGAACTGTATAATGTGCTTTTCATTTATTGTATGTATGGGTGAATTATTTAGCTAATTGTTAAATGGAAGGAATATCAACAACAAACAAACATTCACACCCTACAATTTCTTTTAACACAATCAACCATTTAATACCCTACACCACTCACTTCCAAAATTTATATTGTACTATAATTTTCAGGAGTCATTGTCATATAAGTTAACTCGAGAAAAATCGTTATGAGGAGCGAGATTCTAAAAATTTAAATTAAATTTGTCTGTATGTTTGTAATCCCTTTAGAGCAAATATCAAACAATTATACAGATCGGAGGGACTAAGTGTTTGAAAATTGGAGAAGGCGCGCCTACGATGGAAGCGCGTGACGTTCTCTTCTGCAACAGACCAAAGACCTACATAGGTTGTAATCGGCCAGCCAGAACCAAATTGAAAATTTGAATCGATTTAACCAAGTCTGTCTGTACTATCAGTGTAATGAAAAATATCTGATAATTAATATTAGAAATGGATATAATGCATACATTTTTGTTTTGCTTTAAGTACTCATGTGTACTGCGTAATATTCAAATAAACGTATGATAACATTAAGGGCAGTTGTTCAATCACCTAAAACTTAACCTAAAACTCTTGACAGTATATTTTAATTTAAATTGAGTGTCAATAATTGGATTTCATATGTAAACTGATACAATCAACTCAAATTTACCTTGTCCACTAAATACAACCAGGTCAATAGCAATAACAGCAGATCTGTCCAAACGCAATAGAAGCGGATATGATGTTTTTAATGTAAATGGCGGCCAATTCAGCCAACTAATGCTTGTGTGAGAGCTGGCTAACTGTAGGCTGAAGCATTTTCAAAGAGTGAATATATTTCGGCGTTTTCAATCCCCTTCATACAGTCCCTACAAAGTTTATATATTCTGGATTAACATGAAAATCTTGATCGATTTAAACATGTTTGTCTGTGTATCGATTGTTCAAAATATTTTTCAAAATTTCAGATCGATGTTATGACAGTAAGAGTTATAACAACAGATACAGAACAAACAAACAAACAAACGGACAAACATGTCTAGATCGACTGAGATTTTCATGCTGATCAAAAATATAAAAACATTTTGTTTGTCTATAAAATAACGCCTCCGTCTGCATGTCTGCAAATGGAATAGAAAACTTTATGTTCTTCCATCACTAAGGTTGCAGGCTATAAATACCATACGAACCGGAAAACTATCAACCGTAAGGGATACGTAAAGTGATTTGTTATTGAATTTCATTTTAGATTCTTGTTTTGTTTTTCTGTACAAATCATTTATTATGTAATAACGAACAAATAACCACGAAATATAGAAAAGTGAATCATGCTGCTCGATTTTTAGCAATTCATATTTTTTCCTAAAATAAAACATTTTCTAACATAATAGTTCTAAAATGTTATGAAATTATATGAACATGAGTTTAATGAGATATAAAATCTGCTTCAACTGCCTAACATATCCATATAAGATGAGTGATGTATTAAGTTTGTGAACAACATTCCATTTGCAATACCCAGAAGTCGACGTCAGAGATCCAAAGTGTATATAAATCTGACTCGATTTTGAAATTTGGATCCCCTTCCCCACAATATACAAAAAGTCTTATAAAACTTTCAACTTTCACGGTGTAATGCATGCACGTGGGCGTAATCGTGTGCCTTCCACGTCCACTGTTTATATGTAGATGTGGAATGTATTTAAGATTTGCCTCAATTCAAATTTCCTTTCCTTTGTTTCTATTAATATATTTAATACTAATCCAGCAACGGCTCCTTGCTTTCTTGCTTTTACTACCAAGTTAACGCAACAACATCAGATTAAAAGAATCCACTTGGATAACGAATCGTCTAAATCCTCTAAATGAACTAAGAAATTTTCTGTACTGAATTCAGCTCGATATCTCAAATATAGCGATCGGCGGTATTATACATACACATGTCAACGCAAACTCCGTCAGTGTGTAAATGTTTCAATTTCATTAAAAAATATTCAATTGATTGATTAATGCTTGCGAAATATTATCAATTATGGCAAGCGGCAAAGCTCGGTGCAGTCATATTATGCAATTAGTCACACAAATTCAATGATAATCACTACTTGGTATCTTTAAATGATTGATTAATGGTATTGAAGAACACTAGATGTAAGTAAGCGATCGATCAAGTGTAAATAATGAAAAAATGTGAAACAGAATACATTCCAAAATACCTGATTACGACCTTGAAGAATGTGTGTAATATGTATCTACTTCCATTCGTATACTTTCTCTGTTATCCGACAACACCTAATTTATGCACATTGATGAACAGTAACAGTACCAACGAAGCGACATGTCTAGATTGACTTGATCTGTTAATCCTGATCAACAATATTTAAAAAATTGTGGGTTCCTTGACGTCTTCGTGTTGCAAACTGAACAACAAACTAGACGAACATAAAAAGAAAGAAAAACCATTTTCAAGATTTCCAAAAACAGTTCCACCATCTAGTTGGGTCTTGGCACCTATTTAAGGGAATGCGCATAACATTACCTTTATTGACTACTGCACATGAAAAACCAATTAACGACAAACACAATATTATGCGAACTTATTTGATTTGTTTGAAGGCACGGCATGCTCTGGAAATTTAATTATTTTATGAAACAAAATTAGTACATAGTTCTACTTACATCCTGGCAGCATTCTGAGCAGAGAGTAAAAAAACAATAAAAGTATAATTTATACACAAGAGACGGAGAATGGACGGAATATTGGCGTATATTTTATATATGATTTGTTAGCCAAAAACTTGTGTGTGATTACTGATTATCAGCACAAAAAAGAATAATAAATTACAACCAGCCATTGGCTGAGGTATACGATTTATACCAATGACGCAAATATTTGGAAGAGTAGGTGGATGCATGAAATATGAAGGAAATGAAATTATTACAAATAAATCTTTTATTGATTGAAACTAACCTGAAATATTTCTGCATAATTATTATTAAAAAATATTTGCGTTCATTTGTAGAGATAGAATTCTAAACTAATGACTCTACATTTGTTGAAGAAGCTTTTCATAATTTTTACACATTTGTTAACAACATTCACACAAATCACCGCCCCTTCTTCTCATAAGATGAAAATAACAATCAAATGATCGTTTATCCTTAATATACTTGATATGATGAGAAAGTTGCACAAACGTATCTAAAAATGTCCCCTGTGTGTGTGTGTGTTACGTACAATTAATACAAATCGGGAAGAGTACAACCAACATGAAAATGGAATATATGCCGCGCCATTCCGCCCTCTAATAGTCTATATAGGACGTATCATCTTGCAAGTCCATTTTTACGTTGAGAATGGCTTTTCGTTTATTGTACGAGGTGTGTTCAAAAAATAACGAGAATTTTTGTTTTATGAAAAAAATATTTATTTATTCATCAATATCTATTTCGTCCCCTTCAAAGTAATCCCCCTCGGATATAATACACTTGTGCCAACGCTTTTTCCAATCCTCGAAACACTTTTGAAACTCGATCTTTGTAATAGCTTTTAGCTCTTTCAGCGATTCGCTTTTAATGTCATCTATGCTTGTAAAACGACGGCCTTTTAATGTTCTCTTTATTTTTGGAAATAGAAAAAAGTCACACGGAGCCATATCTGGCGAATATGGAGTTTTGTTTTTGGCCAAAAATTCACGAACAAGCAATGAAGTGTGAGCAGGTGCATTATCGTGGTGCAAAAGCCATGAATTGTTTTGCCACAAATCCGGGCGTTTCTTTCGGATTGCTTCACGCAAACGGCGTTGAACTTGTAGGTAGTACTCCTTATTGATTGTTTGACCTTGTGGCAAGAATTCATGATGCACTATGCCATTAAAATCGAAGAACACAGTGAGCATAACCTTCACATTTGACCGCACTTGTCGAGCCTTTTTTGGTCTTGGCGATCCAGAATGCCTCCACTGGGACGATTGAGCCTTAGTTTCGACATCATATCCGTAAACCCATGTTTCGTCACCTGTTATAACACGTTTTAGTAGTTCTGCATCGTTATTAACTTCATTTACCGACTCCTGAGCAACTTCCATTCGCCACTGTTTTTGTTTCGAAATTCAACAATTTTGGAACGAATTTTGCTGCCACACGTTTCATACCCAAAACATCCGAAAAAATTTGATGGCATGAGCCAACTGATATGCCAACATCATCAGCGACTTCTCTGATTGTGATTTGGCGATCGTTCATAACCATTTCTTTCACTTTTTTCACGTTTTCATCAGTTGTTGATGTGCTTGGGCGTCCGGGTCGTTCGTCATCTTCAACGTTTTCGCGGCCATCTTGGAAACGCTTATACCACTCGTAAATCCTTGCTTTACTCATAGCAGACTCACCATATGCCTTTGTTAACATTTTACAAACTTCACTACACTTTAATTCATTTTTTACGCAAAATTTAATGCAGGTTCTTTGATCCATTTTTTTTCACTAACGAAAATCGCCGAGCTCGAAAAACACGTCTCACGTTAGCGGCTGCCACTTAAAAAGTAAACAATGAATATTGCTGAAAATTTTATCGTACTTCAGGGGCATGTGTACCAACATAATAAAAAAAACTCTCTCTCCAAACCTGCGAAATTTAAAAATTCTCGTTACTTTTTGAACACACCTCGTATCTGTTATTCGACCATGCCCCATTTTTGGCACATTGATGAATGGTATAAATATAAATATATGTACCAAATTTCAAGATCATAGGTCAACTTTTATGGTAGATAAATAAATGTTCGTCGATTGTGGGCGTGGCTCTTGTCCGATTTTTCCCATTTTAAACAAAACTAAAGTATCTGTTCAAAATTGCAGCTTAATATCTCAAAATTTGCTATCATGAGAATGCCAACAACAGACACGTGGACACACGGACATTTATGTCTGTATCGACTTGTAGCGTCTGTGCCCCCTTGTTCTGGGTATTGCACTGTCCTAACACTATTTTAGATTGAAAAATTGAAAAATAGATATCGATTCTAAAATTTGGTGGTAGTGGAAATTGGGACAAAATCGCTTAATCGACAAGTTCACAGTGTGCAAATAACATTTTTCGAACATATTCAAAATTACTCAAAAAGTATGAAAGATATATTGACGCATATTCAGAATTTGTCCGTGGCTATACTTTTTACCTTTGTACGCTATATAGTGTTTAATAAAAGAATTGTCCAATCCGAGTAAAATGCTAGGCTAAGCAGCCATTTTTATACCCTTCCACCTTAGTGATGAGGCCATCTATCGATTTGCAAACGATTTCCCATATTTTAAAAGCAAGTGAAAATGGTATAATCGGTCATACACACCTATTTAATACTCTTTAACATTGAATTATGTTATAATACGTTTGATTGAATGAATAAACGTCGGGCATTTTCATATATAAGTCATTTTGTAAAATCGTTAAATGGAAAGCGGTGTAAGAATGGTCCAATGGAGCTTCAAATATATCGGAAATTGTCCGATAACGGTGCTGGTTATATGGGAAATATAAAATTTTATCTATACCTTACATAATAGAAGCCGAATATTTTACACTTAGAAGTCATTCTTAGCGTAAGACTATTTATGCATTTGTTTAATTTTTGCCGCCAATCTGCCAATCGGTGCTTAGATGAAGTGTTCCTACCCAACTCATTGTTTCGCCAATTTTGGTTTTGTATTGTAACTAATACACCAAATAAATTAACGCCCATTATACATATTATAGTATTATTTATGAGCAATTGTGGATTTAATAATTATATTATTTTGTGTCAGTTAATACGTAATGGTTTCACATTAGCATAGCAAGAGATTAAAGGACTTCGTTGGTGAAAGGGTCGTGTGTGTAAAGTTTGTTTAAGCATTAGTGGTTCTGGTCCAATATGAAAAAAGGCCTATATTAGACGTTCCCTTTGAATCCAATCACTTTGGTAATGTTTGGAACAAATCGAGAGATCGGTTAAAATGTACCACCACACAGTGGTTAAAAACTTCAACTACGTTTTTCTCACGCTATTTGGTTGTGTTTTTGAATAAAATACGCCCTCCGAAATGGGCGTCCCATTAACAAATCTTATCTGAGTTGAAATTTTGTACATTTCCAGTCGATTGAGATCCACGTCTAAAAAAAGTTCATTGCCGCCCTAATGTTTATTGCGAAATTTGGATTAAAGACAATCGATAAAAACATATTTTTCAAACATAAAAATTGACCAAGATAGTTAAAGTTTGATGTACATGAGTGCGTCCATCGATTTGGGCGGGATCTGATAACAAACGTACACAGTTTTTGATTTGTTAGCTGATACGTATTACATGCACTGTTAAGGGACAGATTTAGGCATCTGGCACGCCCACATGATTTAAGATTTGACCTAAGCCAAATTTAGTTTTTTTTTTTTGTACCTTGAGTACTTGTATAAATGTAGGTAACACCTAATCAATGTGGTTCATTCATAGTCTTTTTATGATATATGGCGAACAGTTCTGAATATGGTACCATTGGGTCCAAATTTTTACCAAATTTTTTTTTAATAAAAAAATTCATAAAAATGTGAATTTTCGTTATATAAAAACATTTTTTTTAAAATTTTGGTCGACATTCAGTAGTGACCGTTCTTGGGCCAAACATAAGCGCGAACCAAAAATTAATAAAAAAAAAAAAAAAAAAAAGACCAAAAACAAACAAACAGACAAAATTCATTATGGTTATATAAAATCCTTGCACATAATTTACGCAGCCAGTAGAGTTTTTGCCAGTATTTTGTTCTGACGATGATGATCCCCATAGAGCTTAAATGGTTGACGCCTATAATATTACTCAGTGTTTGTGGATATGTTGTTGTTGGTGTGGTAGAGAGTAGTGTTATAAAATATTTGGTTTATAATTTGTTGTTATCGTGTGTGTGTATGGTCAAAACATATGTAACAGAAGAAGCAGCAACACGAACTTACCATAAACAACACTAGGGGTGTACTACAGCATCGTCACTATTATCATTATTACACGCGACCTCATTGCTCTCATCATCATCATCATCATCATCGCTACCATTATCAGCGTCAGCGTCAGCGTCACCGCCACCACACCATCCCCAGCAGTCGCGCACTGTTGAACAAACATTGTTAAAAGCAGGCCACTACGCTAAAGTGATGCGATAGTTGCAGGACTGTTGTACGTGTACGTGTTGGTTAGATTGAATGTTGGACGGTTGTATAACGCTACAATTTTTATACGTACTCATTTTGCGCTCTCAAAAATTGTCCTCTTCATTTGCATGTAATTCGATTAAAGCCGCACAGTTTCATCATAATTCTATCTTTCATCCCAACTCACAGGCACAAAGTGATAAAAAAACACACTTCAGTATATAATTAAATTGGCCCCCAAAGTACTGCGAATTAAACAACAACAACAACAACAACAATAGCAGCAACAGTGTTATATATCGGCATGGAGTGGCTTGGCCTGGTCGTTTGCTTGTTTTTGCGGACTTGTTATGTGACAGCCTTCGCAAAATTCATGTTTTGTCATAATCATAATTTCGCCAAACAGTCCAATAGAAACAACAATAATTTGGCGTTTCGTGCTCTCTCTATCTTTTTTTTTTTGGTTGTTCGGCATCATTGCTAGGAAACATTTCTAAAATTTGCTCCATGTTAATATTTTATTGAGGCTACAGCAGGACCTCAACTTTACTTTGATATTTATTTGTTTTTGCAACAACACAGAGTTTTCGTTTCGTTTTACTTATTATTTTTAGCATTTCATCTACATTTAGAACATTTCTTATAATTTTCATATAATTGATGAGCGAGTGAAAGGGAATAAATGCAAGATGGGTAGAAATAAATTTTATAAACACACATACCAAGCTCTTATCGCAAATACATGGTACGAGCGATCAAGCCGAAAAAGTGGCCATTTCGAGGGTATCTGAATAATCTTTTTGAAAGCACACTAATGGTTCATGTAAACGCCTCCTAGACATGTTACAAATTGTTAAAAATTGGCACGTTAGTGGGTTCAAAAATGATCGCAAGATCAGCTTATATATCTGAGCTTTTTAATCTCTTCGTGGTATTGCTACCTGAAAGAACCAAACAAGACAGCAATGCAGGGGACGCCAAATCTCTTGTAATCAAATGTTGTAACAAATATTTAGAATTATTTAATGCATCGTAAAATCACTGACATGGTTAACAGCGTCAAATAACTTTGTAAATTCCAAATGAAATTTCAAGCATTCAAACAAAAGCAATCGAAACCATTGGTATTGAATTAATAGTGTCTTGGTGGTCTCTAAAAAACTATTTTAAATCCGATCTAAGAAAACTTCAACTTTCTTTCGGTTTCGACTTTAGATTCCTTTTCATTCATTTGAAACCGTCTTGTCACAAATTGTCCTACATACACGATCTAAGTGATGTAAACTGCAACTGTCGCAACACTCAAAACACTGCAATCCCAATTTTACTAAAGCTAAACAGAACACATTTCAATACATTCACTTCCAGTATTCTTGAGGCAGTAAGTCTTACACAGGAAAATATTTCTCTAATTAATCTTATTAAACAAAAAACTAAACTACGAACTCCTTGGATAATATTATTAAACGATGGACCAATTGAATCAATCCCCTTCACTGTCACACCACCATCCGAATATGTTAGTGTCCAATATATTCGAGATCTAAAGCTCAAAAGTTCTCTGGACTTAGATAATATTAATTAAATGTAATCCTTAAAATGTATCCCGAAATGCAATCACACTTCTCTGTTTCATTTTCAACTGCACAGCCTCAAAATAATGAATTTTCTAATCTGTGAAAAGTTGTCGAAACCATATGCAAACCAAGAAAACCATAATCCTGCATTGACAGTTATCGTCTGATCAGTCTTCAAAGCTTATTAGAAAAACTATTTAAATCAAAAAAAAAAAAAATTCCGTAAACTCATAAAATTTTTGCCAGAATATTAACAAAAACTTTCTATATATTTGGACGATATTGCACGCGTGTTTTAGGGGTTTATTTCGAATATTTAACGTAGATCTTAAATTCAGAATAAGTATATCGGATATACTTGTGAAAATGGGCGTGATCACACACACATTGATTATATTTTATTTGCGTTGTTATGAGAAAAATTGCTTCTTCAGAATGTAATTTTTTCTAAAAGATTTTCAGATCAAATATATTCATATTTACACGCCCAAAATGGCATATTTTTCCCAATAAATATCAAATATTATTTCCATAATATTTATAACAGCAGGGTAGTTGTTTTTCTATTTGGAAGAGATTCATGCTGGTGGGTATCCTAGATTTGGCATATGCCTAATGCAGCCCTTTTTATTTATTGTTGTTGTTGTTGTTGTTGTTGTTGTTATTGTAAATGTGATTTAAATATATTTATGCTGAATATTTTCTTATTTATACATCTTCTGCTTCTTATTTTTATATATACGAGCATTTTTGTTCCAGTCGTAACATAAAATTTTATTGTAATGCGTGCGTTCTAGCATTTTAATAATATTGGCGAATAAACTTGGCTGGTGTAGTTGGTGTAGTAGTTCGTATGTAAGATGCGAATTGTGTATTATAATATGCAAAGAAAAACAAGCAACAACAACAATAACATAATAAAGAGCAAACGCGCTATAAAAACATATTTTGTTTTGGTTCTGTGCGTATGTGTATAAGCGAGCATTACTAACAACATCTAACAAAATATTTATACAAGAAAAACTCTGACAGTCAGTCAATCAGTTACATATTCAGCCAGTCTTTGCTCAGTTTTATTACCCACTACCCTTGGGTGGATATATAAACACTTTGTTAAACTCTCTGTAACACCAACAAATAAGCATCAATGGCCCTAATCTGGCTTACATTCTGAACCGATTTAGCTCTATATGTCTGACCATCGGCTGCAAACATGACAGGTGTTGAAATTGTGCAAAAATTTGGTCAAAGGACTAAAACGGCCACTTTTTGTTTTCATTTGTTAAACCCACCCACAAAGTACGTAAGCATTACTTTTATACCATTTTAATATCTTAAGGTGGTGCGTATCCAAGATTAGGTCTGAGCCAAATATAACCTTTTTTACTCGTTATGTGCATGTACTGTACGCACAATGCGCATCAAATTTTCATAAAAAAAAAAAAAAAAAAAAAATTAAAACAAATAAATGTAAAATATAAAATAAACTTTAGCATTATTTTAGCATAAAGCAACAGAATCCAAGAGGAATGGAGTCTGTGCGATTCATGTGATTGTGAGACGTGTTTGTTAAGCAGCCAATTTTGTTTGAAGAAGAACAAGCGCACCAATCTATGAGCAGGGAAAACAACTAACCCTCTGATGCCATATATTTTTATGTGTGGCAGAAATTTTTGATGAAATTTCCAAGCAAACAGCACTTTATTTCTCTCTTGGCTCAAGAGTCTTCTTACCCTCTGACTGACATTAAATTGATTTGCTAGCTTAAGACATGACTAACAGACTGTTGTAGTAACAAACTGTTGAAGAGGGAGAGAGCTAATGAGATAGCTAGAGCGAATGAAAGGATGTGTGCAAAATAACCCTCAAATCAACAACGAGTCCAATATGGTGGAGCCGCAGCAAAGTTGTTAACTAAAACTTTTCTTTCCTCTTCTTGGCTGTGTGCCACCATCACAGTACTCTGGCCATCAGTCAAATAAGAAAATTCATTTTGGATTGAGAGAAAATCAAAATTCTAAGCACATTGTCTCATTTTATTAAAGTCACAGAGTTAGCAGCATCAGCATCATCATCAGCAGCAGTAACAGCAGCACTATGCTGAATGATGCAGATGAGGTGAATAATGATTGTAAGAAAGAAAATGAGTGCGCGTTTTTTACAACAAAATGGTCTCGAAAGGAAACAAATTTCCTTAAAACAAAAATGAAAGAAAATGTGAAAATATTGAATAAAATTTTATTTGATGATGCTGGCAACATATGTAATCACTCAGAATTACAGCACTCTCCCTTGCACGGTCCGTAATTTGCATTTTATGTAAAGTCTCATAAAATATGTCGTAACAATTTACGATTATTCCTGTAATATGTTACCAAATTATACACATGTTTATAAATTGCATAAACACATGAATACACATGTGCGTACATATAAATGTACAAAAAAATACTACAAGTATGGAGTTGCACGGATTCTTTTCCAGTAAAAAATGCTTGAAAGTTTATACATGTTAGTGCAAACTCACTATTTCGCCGAGTACAAAATTCTATTTATAGAGAGCAAAGCATTTTTATAAATCAACTCAAAATACAAATAGTTTAATTAACTTGTTAATTACAAATAATAAATAAAGCATCAAAATTTATCTCACAACGATTTATTTAAAGGTGGCAAAGTTCTTATGTGCACTTGTTTAAAATCAACAATCGCTTCATTTTTATTCTCGCTAAACACTCCCTTTGACCGTCCGTTACGTTCAGAATTCCAACACCTAACGATTCTGAAAATTTAAAAGTCGAATTCGATTTTTCTGCAATCAGACCTACACCTTATGCAATACATACAGCAAAAAAGTGGTTTGCACCACATATACTCGTATATGAAATTTTCAAAAGTGATGAAAAAAGCAGACACAACATAATCCATACAAACGGGTGAAAGGAAGTTGTGAAGGCTGTATGTGTGGTGTGTGTGTGTGTGCATTAGGACAATGGTAGAAACTGCAGCTACTTATTTTCTTAAGCTATGTGCCATATATACACAATTGGAAAATTATTTGTGTCTTATTTTGTGTTGGTGGAGGGGCTCATATAGTAAAAACAATTATGAGAATGATTTGATATAAAATTCCCTAAAACATACCCATGCACACAAAAATACGCAAAACTACTTCATAGCAGACTCTTCATCTCTCTCTCTCGCAGTCTCTTTCTCTTTTCAATCTTTCCCTCTCTCTCAACGTACACGTTGGAGAAACTATCAAATGAGAGTTAAGTATAGAATATATACTATATATATATATATATATATTTTTTTTTTTTTTGTACACCTCCCTCAGCTCAGTTGAATGCGAGAACGAAAAAGCATTATGTTTTTATTGCGCACAAAACAAAACATTGTTGAGTAACTGTCATAAATCTTAATTGCATGATGGAAGCTGTACATACAACGCAGCAAAAATATATATGTATATGTGTGTACATATAAAGAGTGCCTCAAGGAATGGCACAAGTGCCTCAGCAAAGGGGTGAATGTTGTTAAATACGTTTTAATTAGAAAATAACTTAAATGTGTCAACTCTACTGCAGATATATTGTATGGAAATATTTGGTACCCAGAATGCTACACTAATGGATTAAAACTGAAATGAGTGCTTTCTCCCGTTCTCTAATATATGTACACATGTAGCGTTAATACAATATATAAATTGTAAACTAATTATTAACGTATAGAAGTGTCGTCAACGTTGTGTCTGCGTGAGACGAAAAGAGATGAATGCCGATGCTTGTGAGGATTGCTTCTACTGAAGCTATCACTGTCTATCATAAGCATGCTTTATCAATTTAACGAGCACATCACACACTGTACAATCAACATTTCGTCAATGACACACCAAATCTAAACAACAATAAAAAAAACATTGTATCCATCAGAGAGCAGTGAAACAACTGGTTTAGAGCAAGCAACCAGAACATGTATTTCTCCTGGTGAATAGTGAGTACGCTAGCAGAGCAGAGCAGAGCACCCAACGAATGAAGTCAACCCCAAAAGAGGTACCGCAGAGCGACTTATAAAGCTGCCATGATGTAATATTCCCAGCCTACAGTAATGTTTCACGAAAGCAACCTAAACAAAGCACTGAGCAAAAGCTTCTCCAAGCTTTCGTTACACATTCATTTTTAAAGGGGAATACATGGATGCTCTTGCGAAAGAGCAATATTGCAAGGTGTGGAGAGCCGGTATTAAAATTTTTGCTAGAGTTTTGTTCACAACTTTGCTCTTTAAATTAGTCTTCCACTAAACGTTAACTTGCGTGATCATGTATTTATAAATATTTCGTTACACGTCCGGTGATTTTGTTTGTTTTCTTGTTCAATGCAATTATGAAAAAGCCGTCGTTACTATCATTATTAAAAATGTTACAATAAATTACTTGAAATGATGCAAACGTAAACCTTTACTTGTAAGCGCTATTACAAGAGCAAATGCTTGTAAGAGTAGAATAAATGGAAAAGAGTGAATAGTAACATAAATATGGGAGTAGGCGCACTACATAAATGCTTATAAATAGTGTTAAAACTTCATAAAACTTCATAACAAAAAAAAAAAAGAAAAAAAAAACTTTAAAGAACTTTTGAATTTTGCAGTCATAAGTTGTGCAAAAAAATTGAAAAGCATTCTACATGAAGATATGTGTGTGACCTGACGACACGTTCAGTTAAACGCACAGCCCGTAGTTAGCACATGTACGTTATAACAAATGGTCGCCGTATACTGTGATGCATTTTGCACCAACAATTTCGTACGTTTTAGTTTAGCGACAAAATACCGACGCGTTTAGTTTTCAAAAAAAAAAAAAAAATAACAAATTGACTAAACACAGAATTGGCATTTTGGCGTTATATTCATTTATGTATATGTCAAAATCCATTTAAACGATCTTAAGATCGTTTATAGATTAACAAAAAAAACGTGTCCGAAAACTGCACTTTTTGGCGACATTTTTTATTCTTATTCTCTAGTTTGGATTTTCACTCCATTTAATTTAATTGACAAAGGTGGGTTCTTTTGTGTATGTTTCGAAGAATTAAGAGACCAACTACCCAAATGCCTCACTTGAATAAATAGTTGTAACATCAATAACAAACAATGTATATGTGTATGTATGCGTATGTAAGGAGAAGTAGTTCTTTTAACTAGCACAGGAAAGGGAGCTGAAAAAACAAACAACAACAACAACCGTTTGATTAAAAACACACGAAGTTTTAGGAGACGAGACATAACGACAATATATGCAATACGCACACAAACGCATACACACACACACACAAACACACATATACACACAGACACATTGAACAAGAAGACGCATCAACGCATCAAACATTCATAGTTAGACGAAAACAAAAAAAAACAAAAAATAATAATAATAATAATAACAACAACAACTAAATAAAAGCCAGTGAAGAAACCAAAAAAAAAAAGAAAAAAAGAAAAAAAGAAAAAAAGAAAAAAAAAGACCAGCAGCTAACAAAGCTAGTCAATCGTCAACCCGAGCACTAGCATCAGCACCAGTACCAGCAGCAGAAGCATCAGAATCTCAACTCATCATCATTAATGTGGTGGTTGTGTAGTATGTGTTGTATTGTGTTTTGGTACTATTGTTGTTGCCTTTGGTATTGTTGCTGTCGCTACTGCTCTGTGTTTTGTTATTGGGTTGTGATGGTCTGTTTGTCGGTGTATGTGCGACTATGTCAGGCCAATGTGTAGCAGCAGTCCGTCAGTCAGTTTGTTATAAGCCAACGAGGCACACAACAGTCACAGGCAGAGTTGATCAAACACATACAAACACAGACGCAGAGCTTGACTAAAATTTTTTGTGAACAAGTGACGACATTCGCTGTTCGACTCTCAAACGGGTAACGACGTTACAATACGTATACGGAAACATTTATATGCAAAATATTTAATAAAAAAATTAAATAAAAAATAAAGTAAAAAATAAAAATAAAAATAGAAAAAAAAAAAAAAAAACAATAAAAAGAACTGAAACACAAATAAGTTTTGTTCCTTGTTTTCTTTTAAATATTGCGTTGAATTGTATTTTTACAACAACCAACAATGCTTCATGTTGGCACCCACATAACTCTTTGACAGTAAAAATGTTCTTAAAACACAACGTGCACAAACATGTTATTGCAGTGAACAAAGTAACACTTGGTACAGTATGCAGCTAACAGCAAAGATTTATCAAATGTCGGAATATATTCATACTTCATGAATGGAACAGTTTAACATTCAATAAGAACGGAAAGGGATTTGCACAGGAATGAATTAAATCGTGACAATTCATATCTAGTCAAAATTCAAATAAAAATACAACCAGCAGTAGCAGCAATTGCAGCAGCGGCAGTATGGAAATGAAATGTTTACTTAACGCAAAAATACAAAAGACTGAACAAATCGAAAACTAACAATATAATCATAAAAATGTGAACAAATAATTAACATCGCATATACGTAATAACAACAATACAAACTAATCTTAATTATTAATAATAATTCATAAACTGCTATTAAGAACCTTCTGATATGTGCTCTGGAACAACAATAATAATAAAAACAAAAACAAATACAACAACAAATATGTAACAAATACAACGTAGAGTGCAAAATAAACTGAACAAATAGAATTATTGAACAAGACACACAATTCACAATTAGTTGCCCAAGACTTGGCAACAAAATATATATCCGGATATATATCCGAAGTACCGCTCCAACCTTAAAATCAACCCATGTATACGATAACGATGGCAATTATTTTTTAAACCTACATAATATTCAAATCAAGTCAGATATTTTCCTCCCAACTGTGTATTTATTATATATGTAAAAACTAATTAATCAATTAATTATTATGATAAAATATAAAAGAAACATTTCTCCGTAAGCACGTAATTAAAATTAAACAAAAACTATTAAATGAAAAATTATAAAAAAAATTGTAAAAATATTTGTTCCGCATAGTATCCGATTCACATACAAGTCAAACAAACCGAAACCGAAATATTATCTCTTAGATATCACTTCTGAACAGTTTTAGTTGTTGCGAAGCAAAATTGCGAATCTGTGAAAACTAATAAAACAAACAATAGATTAAAATGTTGCATGAAGCTTTAATGTTAGAAATATACCGTCAGGCTCTCAATGCTGGGTAAGTTCGCATCAATGCAGATTATATTCAATATTTCATCCAATAATACGAAACAAGTGAAAATGTTATCAGAGAGAGAGAGAGAGAGAGAGAGTTCGGTACTGCACCGCTTTGTTATACAATTTATGCTGCAAGTCATTTGGTTGTGAAAAATCGTTTTATGAAAATGAAAAGGAATCCAGATCGATGTTGATTTTCCTTACTGACCGTTCTAGTTTCACATTTACAAAGATGTCTGTGCTAAATTTCATCAATACATATCAAAAATTGTGATTTAATTCCAATTGATTCAAAAATACACGGAATGCCAGACGGACGTTTCAGATTTTTTTATTCTGAACAATTGTTATAATGATGATTACTTTTGAAATTGTAACTGATCCGTCTATTTTTAGCTTATAATAGATAAAATTTGCTAAAAAGTTATTAATTATCTTAATAAGCGATTGTGCCAACTTTGTACCCATTTCCATAAAACGTGACTTTTGATACAGCCTACATAAATATATTAAAGCATAAAATGGGAATTAAGTTTTGTAGAGAGTTAAATAGTCGAGTAGAAACGATTATAACATTACACCCATCAAGGTTGAGATGTGAGGACCCGCAAAGATATGTAAAGATATTCTGAGTCCTTTTTCAGTCAGTTCAGTTTTTCTGCTTAAAAGGTTAAAATATTTTATAAACAAAAAGGGGCAACACATTGATTTCCCTTCAAATTTATACGTACATCTGTTCTCCATACATTTACGCCCTCTTTTAACGCCTACTAAACTATAACATGTGTTACATTTCATCTCAAGTGATGATGATTTTTTTTTTGTTTTTCTTCTCAATTAATAATAAATTAATATTAATAAATTTCTATTCTATGCAATTGCCTAATCATGATATGGACAGACGGACACAAAAAATGATTTCATATCTATAGTGACACATTTATCTCAAATTACAATATTTGGGAGCATTTTAATTTATGTTAGTAGTACAAGCAAAATATCATTTCAGGTTGATGCACTAAACATTATAGATTTCGTTTAAGCGAAATGTTGTTCTTAGTTGAAAAATGTCAATACGGTTGTGAGTGGTAGCATATTTACTTTGTATCAAATAAGATAAAAAGATGTCATTAACCCATCATCCAAACAGCTCTAAAGTAAATAATATCTCAAATTTAATTAAACAAATACATTATTTTGGGGCATGTACGAGTATATATATATTAGACGTCTACTTCAGAGGGTAAATGCTATACAATAATGCTTTCAGAAATACAAAACTACTCCATAGAATTAGTTTTTACAACATTTCAAGTGAAACGTAATCACTGTAGGCTTCTACGTTAACCGATCGCATTCATTTTCACAAGTTTGTTCGCGACATAAAGGAGGAATACTTTTTTTTAAATATCAAATCCGTTTCCGTCACCTCTGTAATTCCTAAACATACTAATATTTATATTAAGTCCATTATAGGTGGAATTGAATTATTGTCCGTATAGCTGGAACAATTTTCTTCATTCGTATACGGAGATAATGTCGACATTTGTCCAAAATGAAATTTGCTTGATTGGAATTGAAATTAAGAAACTCATCCGGAGACTGGGGTTTGCCTTTTTGAATTATACCGACACACGCATACACGGACTGATTAAATCAATTCAACTATTAACGCTGATCATGGTATATTTTATAAAACTAATTCCATAATCATTATGATAAAAAATATATAAATATAAAAAAATGCAACAACAACTGCAATAAAAACAAAAAACAAAGAAATTTAACAAAAAAGCAAAATTTTTATAAACCATGTAACAAAATGAAAAAACAGAAGTACAAGTTGATGGAATCGACAGACAGATCAAACGGGCAGTAGGTGTCGTTAAAAGCGAAAAAGTCTGAATAGCTGGTAATAAGTACGACTCTTCCCATGTGTCAAAAGTGGGCATATTAATAGTATTGAAAAAAAGGCAAGACAGTAACTCATGAGAATTACAATCTTTTTGCATTAATTTAAGTTCAAAAATCTGACATTTGTCTCACACAAATCAATCAAATTCATAAAGTCCAACAAGGCTCCTAAACGGTCCCAAAACCTTGCTGAACATCACGTTTAGTTGAAATTTTTGAAGAAAAACAATATATACCCTATAAGGTAAATAACGAATCTGGAACCAACAAAACGCCAAAAGATTGGGATCAACTGTGTTACAGAAGATTTGCTTTGACATTTTTAGTTTTTTGACAAAATATTAGACTGATCGTGGTATACATATATTCTTTAATAAAAGCTCCATTTGGCCAAACTGTCAGATGATTATAAAAGATGCAATTTCTTTCCGCTGAGTTACATTACATTTAAAGATACAATACTTTTTCTTATATAAATGAGTGCCGGACAAGTTACGTTCAATGTACCTTTGTACCATTTCCATTGTAGTATTTTGAGCGAAGCATGAAACAAAAAATGCATTTACGTGGCGAAATGGCAACTGAGTCACTTACAACGGGCGGTTTCGCAGTTGCGGCGGAGATTTTATTAGAAGTAGAAGGGCCTTCAAGATTTCTCAGACCAATAACATTGGAGCTAGCATTATCGAAATTATGGTAAAGAGAAGTAGGCGTTAAGACCGTGGTAATGTTTAGATTTATACATTTATTTTAATACGTTAACAAATTCATATAATTTATAATCAAAATAATTGGCCATTAAGTCACGATTTACGTGATCATTCCTTGTTTTTCTTATACAAGTTATTATGTGAACACGCTGCTAGACCCAGACTACAATTAATCTTAAAAATTATTTAATGGTTTTACTTAAACGATGCAATTCACTCAATACAATTTTCAAAAAACTGACCATTTTTTTTACTGCCCCTCCTTTTACTGCATTAACAAAAAAAATTTACATATTTATCATTAACTCGCACAATACATGAACGCTGGTGGGGCTCTCCATGTGTGAGTGCGAGTGTGAGTGCATATAAGCAAGCAAGCATATGGCAAAAGGTGGAAAATTATATAATTTTTATTAATCAGTTAAAATTAATTTATGATTTTATACAATATACAACATAGTATGCAATATGCTGGCGTACGGTGTGACCTTATAACCAATAAATATTTTTTTATGAGTGATATTATTACTTACTAAAAAGTACAATCCTACACACGGCAAACAAACAAGTATGCTGCTGGTAGACTCGACACAAACAAATCAACAAGATTCATATATAAAGCAATAACAACAACAATAACAACAACATGTTCCTTTACATTTCGGATAGATTTACTTTATTTGGTTCAGGTCATGTGTACGTACATGTACATGTACATATATTTAGATGGCTTTCTATGATACTAAATTTTAATGACTTACAGAAAAAGACATAAAAACAGGTTAACTGCTGAAAGACACACTTGTGCACAATGCATCACTAAATAAATTTTTGGGACATAATTTAACAAAAAAACAATTACACTGATAAACAAACAAACAAAAACAAGTGAAAAAGTTATAGTCGGTCAATCCCGACCACTCAATACCCTACAACACATACTGACACAATTTATACTCCACTACAATCTGTTTGATTGTAAAAATCTTTATAGAAACAGAGGTTCTTAAAACTGTCGATTCAAAATTGAAACGATAGTTCCATATAATTTTGTTGCTTCTTGCTATTTTTGTATTAGCATTAAAATCAAAGTCAATCTAGCCATGTCAGTCCGTATGTCCGTATATTGGAAGGCTCGTGGTTGCACATTTTTAAATATTTAGATGAAATAGTATTCTTTGATTTCTAGTTTCTGCACGCCGATAACTATTAATAATTGTTAATTGGTAACGATAAATTGTATATAATAAGGACAAAGTCTTTCGTTTCGAATAAATTATACTTTTTGGGGTTGTAAAGCGGCTGATTTGCGGTGTCGCAAACTTTATTGAATCGCATCAGAGACACTACACTGAAAATGTCTTATGTCTGTACGTCCGTTTGTTAAGATAACTCCTTTTTGCATTCAAATTGATAATAAAATTGGGCAAAATGTGTCGAAAGATGCGCCCACAATCAATAAAAAGTGAAAGAAGGTCATTTTTAAAGTTTTTTTAACCGTTTTTAAGCGTTAATTAATATTGCAAAAGAAAAACCTTACAACCTTCACACCTTCAATGGCTATTAAGGCATATGTAACCCATTAACTCTAAGATTGAATTTTACACTAATTAATATATTTTGTATATTTTGGGCGTGTCACTCGTTGGCTCCCTGTCATTTTAAGTACATCGAAATATGAACCAAGTTTAACTTTGTACCATTATTTTTGTGGCTGTGAAAGGTTTTTGACAATTGTGGGCGTGGTCACAAATTTTTCAAATTTACGATCATGAACGTCGCCACATTACACGTGAGCGTTGCAATCCGCCCAAACACAATTGTATGATGATGGGTAACAATAGAATTTAAAAAAGGTTTTATGTGATTATAATTATTTTAATTGAATACAAATAATATTGCTCTGCTCAGTTACGTTGTGTTCGTCATTGATTACATAACTTAAATAAAAGATAATTATTTCTTGTGTTAAAAAATTCATATTTATAAATGAAATAAATTAAAATTAAAATTTATTGGAGGAGACGTGCCCACAATATAATTGATTTTCTCAAGGACATACAGAATTCTTAACCAATAACTTTGACAAAGTTTCAATTTTTCTTTCATTTAATTCGGTGGAAATGTATCATCGGCAGACACGCCCATTTGAGTTAATTTTATACATTATACGTATTCGTAAAGGGTGCTCTGATGATCACATTTTACCGCTTCAACACATTTTCATTAACAGGCTTGGCTCATATAAATTATGTGAAATTATTACACATTTCCCGATGATCCAATTTCCTCCGTGTGCCAATTTTGAACTTTTCATCTCTTACAGTTTTTGAGTTATACGTGTGATAGGCGTGTCCTTTAACCAACCTTGTACAATTTCATTACAATTCTAGGTGGAAGATCTTCCAATATTTCTGCCACGTTTTGATATCTTAGTTTTTACTACCGTGAGAACGACACAGACTGATCAACAATATATGTCCCCGACTCCTCCTTCTGAGTGTAGTAAACGGAATAACAAACACAGTATACCACAAATTATTTGTGGAGGGTACAAAAATGAAGTAAAAAGTATTTGAAAACGTGTACATATTTTTATAATTATACGTACGGTCACACGTTATATGCACACACAATTAGTATGCTCACATCACATTCCACATATCTACTAAATTCCATAGATAATCATTTTATTGTAGTTAATAAATATTTATCAGCTGTAAAGTCTTAATAATTGAAATGAAATGCATAAACGCACGATACTATTGCAATAACTCAGCCCCCTCTGTGTTTCGCTCTCTATCTCACGCTCTCGCTCTGGCTCTTTCTCTCTGTTGTCGCGGCCTAAATCTTGTTACAATGAATATTTTCTCTTGTTTATGTTTTAATTCTCTTTATAATCGCATGTGTTTGCTGGTGGTAGAGTAAGTACAAATAAAACAATAACAATCCAATGAACTTGAATTTTTTTAAAATAATAACACGAGTTGATTTCATTTACAAGCTTCGGGTTATTCAATATTAAGATTGCATCCATATATGTATTATGTGCACGTACACATGTGCATTCATTCATTTTAACTTTAGTTTTGTGTATCTCCTCTTCCCGAAAGCCACATATTACTAAATAAAGATGTGCGATAACTCTCGAGATAATTATTAAATACTTGATACGAATGCTATACAAATAACTGCCAAGTAACTGTTAAATATATTATATGAATTAAGTATGAAGTGCATGGAATAATACACCATATATATAATGCATGTTGGTAAGATATATACCGATATGGTCGCACTGCATGTTAGGGGATCCGTATATATATAAATTGAATCCATATGAACTCGCTTACCTACTACTTACCAGAGACTAGAGTAGAGTAGAGCAAACAATTAGTTTATGTCAATACTAACAACCTAGAACATGATAGCTTAAACCAAGCCCACTTTCGAGCAGTGTCAAGTGGTTGTTTATTCCATACATTAAAGATTTTTATTGTAATAAATGTCTAAAGTAGTGAAAAGTAAATTTTATGAATATATTTCTTCTTCTTTAATTATATCCCATTCTGTAGAGCTTTACCCACTGCTCGTCCACGCTCCACGGAGTCGGCAAACTCCAGCGAACGTTGTCCATCGCATGAATCGAATACGTCAGATAATGGCAAAGAATCACGTGATAATTTAACACAGAATGCAGCCACAGCAATGGCAGCGGCAGCAGCCGCGGCTGCAGCTGGGGCAGTAGGTGTACTTCCACTGTCCACATCACCAAACGCCCATTTTACTGCATTACCCGGGTTACCCCCTCATGCACCGTCAATGGAAGCCTATTTACATATGGTAGCGGCTGCGGCCCAACAATATGGATTTCCATTGTGTGCGTCCGGTGGCCCTAGACTACCAATACCTTTACATGGAGATTTTAAACTACCAACCCAAACCTCGCCTATTGCTTCCAATAACCATTCAGAAGCGTTAGATTTTCGCACGAATCTGTTTGTTCGGCCTCCGTCAAGAGAACCCGCAATCTCAGATGAGGATGACGATGAGCAAAATATCGATGATATTAATGAATCTGAAGATGCTAATAATCCACTGGATTTGTCGGTGAGTACGCGCAAACGGTGTGCAACGGAACCAGATTCCAACATAGGTCAGATACAGATAAAGAAACTTTTCAAGAACGAAAATCCTTCGTCGGTTGCTAGTACTACTGCCGCAGTGCTACAACCGACACAAGCGTCTACGGTGGCGACAGCTCCCTTATTGCCAACAATGAATCCTTACCTGGCAGCAGTTGCAGCAGCGAATATCTTCCGCGTTGGCCAATTTCCTGACTGGAATGGTAAAAATGATTTGGTGGTAGATCCTCTAGAGAAAATGTCCGATATAGTTAAGGGACCAGGTCCACAAAGAAAAGAAAAAACTTCATTAAGGTCATCGGTAACTTCTACTGCCGCAATTCATCCACCGTCCAATACCGCACCTACTCCATCTCAAGCACCATCCGTGGCCACTAGTACCGGTGCTCCGCTTCCAGCCTCTAATGAAAGTATTACAAAGACTCGACATAACATTTGGCAGTCACACTGGCAAAACAAAGGTGTGGCCAGTTCAGTTTTTCGTTGCGTTTGGTGTAAGCAAAGTTTTTCCACTTTAGAGGCGTTAACCACTCACATGAAAGATAGCAAGCACTGCGGTGTTAATGTGCCACCTTTCGGCAATTTGCCGTCTTCCGCAGACCGGTCCCCAATACCACCGCCTCAAGGCCCGCCGGGCGCTGGGCCCGGCCACATACGTTCTGCTTCAAATAAAAATAATGCTAATGCAGCCTCTGCTGCCGCCAAAAACGCTTTTCAATATCGTGGAGATCCTCCAACCCCTTTGCCACGAAAACTAGTACGTGGCCAGAATGTGTGGTTGGGAAAAGGTGTTGAACAAGCCATGCAAATACTCAAGTGCATGCGTTGTGGCGAAAGTTTCCGTTCCCTAAGCGAAATGACCAAACACATGCAGGAGACGCAACATTATACGAATATTTTGTCACAAGAACAAACTATCTCAATGAAGTCGTCTTCTTCGTCAAGTGGTGAAAATAAAGATGGTCAAAGTTTGAGTTCGGAGGAGAGTCGCACTTTAAGTGCCGTCCTCACTTGCAAAGTATGTGATAAAGCGTTTAATTCTTTGGGTGATCTTAGTAATCACATGGCCAAAAATAATCACTATGCGGAGCCATTAATGCAGTCGATGAGCGGTGTGGGCAATCGTAAGCGACCACCCCCTAAAAAACGAGAGAAATCGTTGCCGGTGCGCAAGCTTCTGGAAATAAAGAGTTCCCATCAAATAGAGGCAGAACATCAGGAGATGGAAATGAAATTACAAAGACCTGGTATGGGACCAAGTTATGACAAAACCGAGGCTGCTCTATTTGCTGAGCGCATGCGCCATTACATCAGCAGTGTTAAGTCGGCAGAGGAAACGGCCAAGGCTAACCTTAGTGTCAATAGTATGCTATGCATGGCCAAGTCTCCGGAAATAGTGGAATCGAAAAATGGTGCCACCAAAATGACAAGTGGCACCTCGTCAGTGCTAAGTGCCATAGAGCAAATGTTCACCACTAGTTTCGATACACCCACGAGGCAGGCTACCAACCTCCCAGCCACCAGTCCCTCCAATTCGTCTACTAAAAATACCTCGCCTGTAGCATCCAGTATTTTAAAACGTTTGGGCATTGACGAGAACGTTGACTACAATAAGCCATTGATTGATACCTCAGATCCCTATTATCAACATTATAGGTACAACAGTAGCGAGCGTAGTGCTAGTGAATGTAGTGCTGAGACACACATTGAAATGCGGCGAAAGGAAAATCCTACACCAGACAAAAGGCAAATTGAAGACATGTCTTATAAGGCGCCACGCCATGATGTAGAGATTAAGAAGGAGCCAGATTTAGAAAAATCAATGCACACTGATTACTGTTACAAGGAGGCTAAGGCCCTAAATGATGGGGAACAAGTGCCAAATATTAAAATGGAAATTAAGTCTGAGCGGATCGATGATGAGAAAGAAGAAAAACGTTCAAGAGACCAATCACTTGGTATTACTGCTAACGGCAGTGAATATACCACCAACAACAATAATAATAACAATGATCAAATCAGAGAGTCTCCCACAAATAACAGTCCTACACCACGTCCGATGCCACTCCGCAGTCCCGCCGATAGTCATCGCTCGCTCACCCCAAAATCACCAGCTTCCAGTGTTAAGTCATATGAAAGTGGTGACAAAAAATATCCCAGTGATTCATTGAACGCTTTGTCATCTATGTTTGATTCTTTGGGCAGTAACGCCTCCTCAGCCGTTGGTCATATCAATCGCACGCAATCAGCAGTGAACACCACATCATTACTCAATAATAAAATGGATTCACCAGATAATCTCAACACTTCCAATTCTTTAGCTGCTTTACGACAATTTTGTATAAAGAAAGAGAATACCGCTTAAGTTCCCAATCTTGCTATATTTTCTGTTTGTTTAATCTATCACGAGCAAAAAAATGAAATATGAGGCAAGTTGAGGGCATGCGCTCAACATTTGGTTTTTTGTTTGTTCCGATTTCGTTGGTGTTTGCCAGCCGCCTACGGAATCGGATGATTTTCTGATTTTCCCCACGCGCTAAATATAGACCGACAAAGCTTTTGCGCCCGTACGATGTTTATCATCTTAAGGTGGTTAGAAAAGGTCGCTTATTAGAACAGCGATATGAAAGGCTGAGAAAATGTGGCATCCAAGTCTCACGTTGCATATGCTTCCGATTAAAGCAATCATTAAATTGAAGTGAGTCTTTAAATAATTGCGAGCACATCGGTTTGGATACATAGACACGTCGGATCAGCTTTTGGAAGATGAACAAGATACATAGAGAAAAATGTAAAGCTCTTGCCTGTAAATGATAACTTATACAAAATAAATAATTAATTAATTAATTGATAAAAACAAAGAAAGAATGTAAATAATTTCCACTTCATCACACACTGACTATATGGAACAAAATGGATTAAGATGAAATAATTCCAACCCAATTGATGTCAAACATGTATGTTCAGGTGTTTCACAAAAATACTTTAAGGTAAATAATGTTCCATGTAATGTTGTGAAGTTGTAATATTTTCTTTGAAATTTTGCTAATTATAGGATAATCGTCTAACTGTCTAATTTTTTGTCACTATTTTTTTTTAGACAATTCTTGATGATTACTTGATTTACTGAACTCTCTAATTGAGTAAAGACGTGTATTATCTGCTCTCTCTCTCTCTCTTTGGAACACAAAACAACAACAGGCAAGTGAATGAGCCACGAAATAAAGCTGAAATTACATGCCTTGCTATAGCACCAGATCACAGCCCTTTTCAGGGCTGCAATTATTTACTAAAAAAGGGATCATTTTTTAAAATAAATTTCATGTGCTTGAACGAATATTTGACGTTTCCGAGGCAAGTTTTTTTATACTCATTATGATACGTGGGTATATTGGTTTTGTTCAAACGTTTGTAAGTAACCAGAAGGGGGCAAGGCACACCCTCAACAGTATATAATATATTTTTCATAAGTATAAATGGAAAAGAAATTAAATCGCATTTAAACCGATAAACCGTGCCGATCTCTTTTGGACATATTATACAGGTTAGTATATTTTATTGGTTTATTTGGAGTACTACTAGATTTGAAATTTAGAACGACCCCTCCACCCTTATAGCTTGAGAAAATGAGCGTGACCCGTTAACATAAGTGTACACAGTGATTAGGTTTTGCTTGCATTGTTATGAGATTGTTGATAAACCTCTAAAGAACTGTTTCCATGAAGTAGTTTTGTACTGTCGGGTGAATTTTTCCTCCCTCGGTAGCATTCAATGTGAAAGTCATTAATGCTGGTGGGTATTTTAAAATTGTGCATGCGCCTAATATAGTTTTTTTTTTTTTTTACTTATATGTGTATATGAAATATGAAAAGCCGTCGGCATACAATCTTGTATAAATATTTGCCTTTTCTAATATAGGGCAACGGTTGTAAGCCATGGGAGCATATTGTAAATTGGTTTCATAGGACATTTTGTATATTTAATTAAAGACAACTATTTAGAGTGGGCTCTTGGTTAAATTCAGTTCAGTTCTCATGAAAGGAACGATAATCACAATCACTTCATAAGCAATATTTTATCTTAACAGCAGCAAATGTTTACTCTTGTCATGGACGATGAATAAGTGTAGCAAAATTCAGCACAATATCTTAATGAGCAAAATTCAATTCATTCTAATTAGTTATATTTTTATTTGCAATTTTTGGAAAGTTTAGGTCTCACCCGCGGATTTTGTTATAATTAACAAAAAACAGAATATTGCCAAGTTTTTCACGATTTTTCGGAAGAATCTTGATTTTCAACTTTGAATTTTTTCTTTTGGAATCAAAGAATTTTTCTCCAAAAAATTGGATGAAAAGATTGATAGTAAGTTTGTGTAGCTCAAGTGTTAATTATTGAGGGAAGTAAAGCAAATTACAGCTTTGTCTTTGTTAATGTTATGAAAGTCATACAACGGTACTGAAACCAGATACTTGGCGGTAAAAATATGTCGTTAGTAGCAACACCAAATTAATATTCGAGAAAGTCATCTTTATAAAGCTTACATTCCTTTAACATTCTGGGCGTTGTTGTGCTGTGTGGGGTTTAACTTTAATAAAAACGATTTGCTACACATTACAATCATCAATTTTGTATTATACAGGTTTTAAGTATTTTTTTTTATGCTTTCTTACTATTGGTACTGATCGTTTCTTTCAATTAATATCCTAAAGTAAATTTTCGTTGTCTTGATTGTAACACTTGTATTGTTATACTGTCCATTATAACATGTTTGCTACACACAGGAGAAGGCGTCAGAGACTCTAAAATATATTTATACGAGTATACTTGAACAGTATCAAAAACTGAGTGGATATAGACAAGTGTGTCCGTCTATTGTTGGTATTCTCATAGGCGTACATTTTAAGATATTGAGCGGAAATTTTTGCTTTTTAAATTATTGAACAATTTGAAAAATTGAGAAAAATGAGTCAAGAGTCACGCCCACAATCGACAAAAACCTATTTATTTGCCACAACAATTGAGTTGAAAAGTGGAAATTTAGTACATCGTAATTATCGCATTCTTCGATTCGTCAAAAATGGGCGTGATCAGATAGGGGACCCGCTCACAATTTACAAAAAACCATATGCAGCGTAAACCTCGACTTGCAAGTTAATGCGTAATACATACACTACACCTGCCACGCCCACAGTTTGTGCATAGTTGTGTAGGGTATTTAAGGTTTGGCCCAAGCCAACTTTAGTTTCCTTAATTGTTCTGTGATCAAGGTTTCTTTTTGTTTCCTTTTCTCAATCATACTGCACCTGCCCTTTTAGACACAGTTTTCATTATGAAATTTACGTAGTAAAAAAAGTGTATAATTCTATGGTTAATGATGAGCTGTGTGGTTAAACTGCTTACAGTATTATTAGGACATTAAAGATAAATGGCGCATGAAGGAGTTCAGAAAACGTATGAAAGAATGCGAACCAATAAGCAAACGATCCTTTCATTTACAATATTCGGGTATAAATTTAAATTTTAATAAGTTTGTGTTAAACTATAAAAATGTCCATAAGATATAAATAAATTGCAACCAAAAAAAACGGTTCGATAATTTAATTGCGATTGTATGGGTGAGATAATATGTTGCCTTCTACTTGTTGCATGTTTTATCAATCTGTTTGTTGTAAGCTTGCATTTTTATTTAGAAGGTTTCAACTACCAACCAGCCAGTCCGCCATCCAGTCAGTCGTTGGTTTCCTCTTTCAGTTCACATTTGCTAACGTTACTGACGTTCATATTATGTGGCTGTATTGTGGCTGTTGCTAGTGTTTGTGGTGCTATAAAGTTGGCAGCATAAGCCATAATTTTCTATATTATTACTTGGCAATAAGTTAATAGACACAAGCATGAAAATATAATAACGTATAAAATGACAACAAATAACCTTACAAACATAACCAACAACAGCAACAAAAGGAGAAAAGTAAGAAAATGTTGAGACATGAGCACAGAAGTCATTCATATATAACCGTAAGCGCAAGCGTGCATTGATTTTGATAAATTTACTCAGATTTTTTTTTTTATGGGATGTATGGGGAATAATCCACCTTAGTTGTGGAGGTATATTAAGTTTATTGTTTTATTTGAAACATTCATCAGGACCCTTCAGAGGCCCAACAAAGTATATCATCTGGATAAGAACAAAAATCTGAGTCAATGTAGGCATGTCTGTCCGTGTGTCCGTCTATTGTTAAAACGCTCATGGTCGCAAAAATTGTGATATTGAGTTGAAACTCAGTGTAGTTTGGTACGTTTGTGGGAACATGGGTTAAGATCTTAGCCACAAAAATAAAATGAGGCAAAATGAGGCACGCCCACATTTTGACAAAAATCCATTTATCTGACACAAAAATTGATCAATTTTGGACGCATATGTGTATCGTATATATTCTATTCATCCGTGTGCCAACAATTGATGTAGTCGGATAACTCGACTTCCAAGCTGATACGTTCTAAGTATCGTGGAGGGTCTTTGGTTAAGTTTTGGGGTAGTTTTCTTGATTATCTAAATATTGGGGTCCCGCAGCCCACGGTGGATTTCCGGAAGCCAGTTAAATAACACTTTATTATGAAAGAAGCCTTCAAAGGAGAAAAATTCTTGCTTGGCTAACTAACGCTAAATAACGCTTTCACTTGTTCTGTTTGTATTATATTTGATACTAAAGATTATCCAGTACAGATAATAAGAAAGAAATATGATGATTTTTTAAACTTCAAATGAATGAAAAAAAACTGTACTGGTTGCAAAACTCGTCTGGAATGTTTAGAGAATCACGCAACATTGTTTAAGCCAACCTCTGCACAACATCTTGATGACATCAATATCAAAATTCCTAACTCCATGCTTCTTTAAGTTTTAACGGAATTCTATAACATAATAAATTTGATTGTTTATGCAGAATTTTGGGTAAACTTTGATAATTTTTAAAAGATTTTCATAGCTCTCACAAAAGCACATTTTTGGTGCGCGCCTCTAAACGATGTCAATAATAAATTAAAGCCACTTATCACTCTTCGAATGATTAAATAACTTAAGTTACGTACAGAACGAAAAGGAAACAAGATTTCAAATAATTTCTAGAATTGCAATCAACTAAATAAATCACTCAGAAACAAATACGCAAAACATATATCTAGATAAGGCTGAGGAAGGAAAAAATGTGTGCCAACCCCAATCAAAGACTTTTAATGTATAAATAAATTATGGCTTAAGCCAAATCTGAGAAAACCCCTAAACCTACACTGGAGGTGTGCCTGTGAACCAATTTGGTTCTTTTTCTAAAATAAGAGGGGACCGATAAATGCACCGACATAGGAACCTGCGAAGCTAATATTTACAAAATTCATGATTCTGATGATTCCATTAAGGTATAATAATTCGAACACCCCCACCCCTGCCTAGCTGAGCGATTTGGCTTTTAATAATGATCAGAAATATGTATACATTCAGTGTTAGTACAAACGGCATTACAAACTAAGTATACCCCCATGTCAGGTGGAACCTATAAAAAATTGGTGGAAAGAAGAAACAAAACCAAACGCAAATATTGTACATATTTAAAACGTTGACAATAACAATCAATGTGTTATAAAATATGAAATCTTTTGTTGTTGATCTCTGGCTGGGGTCAGGCATACCGCGATCCATGGTTGCACGGATAACACCCATTGATCGCATAGTGAACAAACATTCGCTATTGTTTATATTGAATAAATAATCCTTTTTTATGTTTCCCTTCAGTATGCAGGTATTCTTTATTTTTCATGAGAAAATTATTTATTTATTATATTGATTTTGGTGGCGACAAATATCTGTTCAATGTGAAAACATGAAAACCTGAATACGTTATAAAATGACATGTTTGTCTTCTTTATTTAAAGGGCCTTGTAAATTATGACGAGCATACTGTTAAAGAATACATACTTGAACATAACTTGAAACATATAATCTGAGTAGTTTGCTATAGATCAATAAGTAAGTTGGATTATTTACCGTCTGTCTATTTCGATTTTCAAAAAATCTTCAATCTGTACTCTGCTGTAAGCTAATATGAAACATAATATGGAAAATGTTAAAGAAAGAATCGAACACAATATGGATGATTGCAACATTTAAAAGAAGCTCCATATTGCAAAACAATGAATTAATATCTAAACGCAGCATCGTCATGAGATAGGTTAACTGTGGATGCAGAGGTAGGCAATGAGCAATAACTGGACGGCTACAATCCATAGACAATATTGTGTGACACATGAAAATTTGCTACAAAAAGAACAATGGATACATTCGTACAATGCCATAAGTAAGCGCAATGATGCAACTGTTGTCAAATGGCAACAATAAGTTGCAAACCGAACTAAGTAAATATATGAAAACAATTTGATAGTCAAAGTGCACGAAGATGACGTATATTTCTGTACAAAGCCCACAAAAAAGTTCGGGGATCTTCAAACTACAGCCCGCGACCAAATCCGGTCTTCGCTGATGTTTTATTCGGCCCTTTAAATAATAGCTTAACTCAAATGTATAAAAATTTCAAATAATATGCGAGTGTGAAGATCATTTCGTATCTAAGTAAACGTCATTATAATAAAATGATCAAAAAACTCTACATAAGTGCAAACGTACAGATATTTGTAAATTTGTGAAAATGTATATATTCCTGATCAGCATGAATAGAACAGTTTCGTCTGTTCGTGTGACTTAGTGACTTTCTACGCATTTTTTGGAACTCTCACGGTTGCAAAAATTGAGATATTAATCTATCCGTGCACGCAATCTTAGAGTTTTTCTACGGTTACCAAAATTGGTTCAAGGTTATGCCCTATTTTTCGTATTACTCCTTAATCATAACCTGTAGACCTGAAATTTATTAAAATCTTAGTACTGAAAATGGGTTGAGTCGGTTCATTTTGTACAATTTTTTAAAACCTATGGACAATTCCGAGACATTGGCCCGAGTTTTTTTTATTCTATTTTACAAATACATTATTCGTCATATTGAAAATGGAATTGATTAAAAGTCATTCTCAATATTTACAAAATCTCCGCATTACAAAAACTGAATATCAGAAGCCGCCTAAGGTAAGGTAAAGTAGTGACGCGTAAGGGGATGTGTCCGACTATAGTATTTTCACTTGTATTTATTATGTGTATCATCAACAACAAAATATTATCAACGACAAAATAGCAACAACATTGTATGTACATGAAGGAGTTGCACTTGATTTCTTATTGTTAATCTATCTGCATGTGATGGGGTTTCCTTCTATCCACGTCTTGCAACTTGGATGACTCTACAAAATGCATTACCAATAACTCAACTCATGCCTAAGGATTTAACTAAAAGAGAGAGAGAAAACGGTCCAATATCATTGTAATACTTACTAAAATTTACCGAGAGATTAAAGCCAAGGTGATGGAAAACAAACGGAAAAAAACAAACAAGCAATTGATTTTCTTTAGTCTCTTTTTATATCACTATTGTTACTATGGCAGAGCATGAATCTTGTGTGGCATTGTTCTTCTTCTTAGTTGTACCGAGGCCGCTGTATGGGTTGTTAGTGGACACTTAATTTTCATTGCCAACGTGTGATGTCGTCTATGACCATTTTCGCTTATATGTCTGTTGTTTTAGACTTCAATCTAACGGGAATAATAATAAATATTTTGCACCTTCCACAGCCTTCTACAGTCCACGAAAATGGCGATCATCTGTTCTGTTGCACTCTAAAACGTAAAACGTACATTTCACACCATATTTGTGGTATGTTGTTTCGTTGTATGTTATGCAGCCTGTTGCCTTGTTTGTATTGTTTGTTGTTTTGTTTGTTTGCTTGCCTTACTCATACCAGCAATTGTTGCATCAGATTTTAAGCCGATGTTATGCTTTGGAAATGCGTGCAATAAAGTTTGCAGTGTTCCACGTTTTTTATTTTCCATTCCAACAATTAATGATTTCAATTTCGAGTTGAAATTAAAACCAAAGGAAGTGCACAGCTTTGCTGCCATTACTTTCTACTAAACTTCTTAACGTTACGTGAGCTCATGTACAAAATGTCGATTTGCGAGAAAGCGACAATTTCACTTATTCATATCAATAAAAATTGATGTTAAGAGGATTATATTGGACAAACAAATCTGGCTATCCACCATCATTATAGAGCACCACCATAAAACGTCTCCATATAAGAAAATTCAAGGAAAAAAACTAAAAGTGGTTTCGACGAAATCTTAAGTACTCTTCACCACGGCCATCATAGTGGGCGTGTCATGTACCAGATTTTTGATTTTAGATAAATCGATTTTTGCCTATCATGGGCATGGCTCTTGAGCGATTTTTCCCAATTCAAAAAGCGCTCTGTATGCAGTAACTAGAAGAAGACAATTTCAGCTAAATATGTCAACAATTTCGACAGTGTGGGTACCCACAGTAGACGGATATATGAACATGAATGTTTGTGATGCTCCCATTGCTACGGGAAAGGCCTTCACAATTACTTTATTGGAAAATTATTATTTGGAGCAGTGATGGTGAGTATTCTAGATTTGGCATACGCCTAATATGACCCCTTTTTACTTGTTTATTTTGATTTAATTTTTCGCGTAATTCATTTTTATTTTATATGCTCCTAAAAAAATTTCACGGAATTTACATTAATTTGGCAAAAACATGGAAATGAAGGAAAACATTTTATTAATCTCACTCAGGGCGCTAATATAGTTAAATCTAGGAAACCCTCCGTCAAGAGCAGGTCACACCTATTAACATAGGAAGGCGTGGTTACTTTCATTTGGACAAAAGCAAACATGCACATAAACGTGTGTATTGTTCATAATAATCGCGTTATTTCAAACTTATTCTTTTGAAATGATACCATTTTCTTCTTAGCATATCTTCGGAAGGACTGATTCAATTTTTCAATATATACTCTTAGAATATACAAATAAAGAACTAATTTCGCTTTTATTTGTAATCGGAATTTACTTCACTGGAATCGAAATGTATGCTAGTCTATACATACTAATATTTAAAGTAGTGGTACAGTGCCTGAATCGATTTCGTCCACTTTTAAAATCACACTTTTGATATGGACGTGAAAGTAAATCAAATTTCAGATGCCAAATTTACCTCGCTATGGCGGACGTTTGCTTGGTCCGATTTTGCCCAATTACTAAAGGAAACCGTAGAAAAACGCAAAGATTACTTTTGTTAAATTTCAGCGCGTTATCTCACTTGCAAATGTTGGAACAAAAGTATTTCATTATGATGGGTATAAAAAGCTGTGATTGTGGGAGTGTGTTGGAGATCGGAAGGGGGGTGGGCGTAAAAACAACTTAAGCAGCTTCCAAAATGTTTGCAAATGCCTCAAACCTTGATTAATATTAGCAACGTTAATCGAACCAACAACAATAATAACAATAACATTTAAAAACTAATAATAGATAACAACATTAGAGAATAGTAGCAACAATAATAATAATAATAATAATAATAATAATAACAACAACAACAACAACAACAACAACAACAACAACAACAATAAAAGGGGAAACAACTGTTTGAGGAAATTTAAAAGGAACAGAAGCAATAACACTGCTCTCGAAACACACAGCAGCTACTTTAAATGAACAATTTTATGTTTATCCGTAAAGCAAATCTTTAATGAAGGAGCTAAAACTCTTTACGTACAGTACAGATGAGTATGTATCCCATAAGTATAAGAAACAAAGGAAAGCCATTGCAACAATCTGGTCTGGATGTGAATCCAATACACACACACACACATACACAAATATATTTATGAGCATGTAGTCACCTTTTCGTGTGTATATACATACGTACCGTTTTATAAATTGAGCAACAGTTTGCTGCACATAATGTAAGCAATTGCATTGAACTGAATTGAATATTAAAAGTTTATTTTTTCACTCATATATATATATACTCGTACATATCTGGCTTGTGGTAAAAACCATAAAAACCGAGAAATGGTATACTTAAGAAAACATTATTACAAAATCGTGACCATAGTTCCATGAAACTGATATGAAGAGCAAATTGAGGCACCGGCGCTGTTTTTTGCTTCGT
Source organism: Crataerina pallida (assembly GCA_949710015.1). Lineage (NCBI taxonomy): Eukaryota > Metazoa > Arthropoda > Insecta > Diptera > Hippoboscidae > Crataerina > Crataerina pallida. Next base: position 3,921,482 of record OX453289.1, on the reverse strand, counting down.
TCTTTATTTGATTTTAAACTCCATCATCAGTTCAACCTAATCGGCCAGTGCTACTACCACTATTGCAAAACAATACACGCTTAGTAGAACAACTAATCTTTGTATTTCAATTGTTATACGTGTAGGAAAGGTGAAGAGAAAGACAGACTTGTATAAAATATTAGAAAAGTACAAATTTCACCTAATGTCATGTACCATTGTGATCATTGTCCATACGCCAATATATATGGCTTATATATAATATTAGTTTTATATATTTCAAAACCAATGCAATTAAGATCTTAACCCTAAACTTATAACATGAGTAACTAACCTAAATCATAGACACGGCTACTGGATGCTGAAGCATATTAATTGCACAACTGCTGTATTCTGTGGAAGTGATTTCGAAGCAAGTATACTCTTTTTTCAAACCGTAAGCATGGCAGATACACGATTCCGCCATCTAATATTATTTGTATTACGTATCACCTTGCAAGTCGAATTTTACGCTGAGCATGATTTTTTATTCATTATGAGTGTACCTATAATCCGACCATGCCCATTTTTTTTCAAATCCATAAATACGAATACCGAATTCCAACTTCATAGCTCAATTTTTGTGGCAAATAAGAAGATTGTTGTCGATTGTGGGCGTGGCTCTTGACCGATTTTACCCATTTTGCACAAACTGAAACAAAAACTAAACAAAATTCTACTTCAATATATCAAATTTTACGACCGTGAGAGTGCCAAGAACAGACGGACTTACAGACATGTCTACATAGATCGACTCGGTTATATACAGTATACTAAGTTTGTCATACCATTTGCAACACCCAGAAGGAGGTGTCAGGGACTTGATTTGCAACAAAAACTGAATCTTTAGACACCGTAAGTGTCCGTATGTCCGTCTGCTCACGGCCGCAAAATTTATCGCTCTGACTGTCGTACTGACATATTAAGATGACGCACATGTTTTACATGCATTTTTGCTTTTTCTCAAATTTATACATTTTTTTTTTTTTAAATTTCGCATTAACCTTGAACTACAAGGCCAAATGTTCTCATTAGTACGTTTTATTATACACTCCACAAAAGATGGGGAGTATACTAAGTTTTTCATTTCGTTTGCAACACCCAGAAGGAAGCACACACACAATTACAAAACACCGTACTCAGCGTAAAAGTCGACTTGTAATCCGATACAAGAAAGAGCGTAATCATATAGTTGCCACGCCCACCGTTTCTATGTAGATGCAGAAAATATTCAAGATTTGACCTAAACCAAATATAGAGTTATTGAAGTCAGTTACTTAGTTAAACAACAAGTCTTGTTTAAGAGGTGAAAAACACGCTTCGTCTACTTTTACTAACTTAACCAATAATTTTCTTAAAAATAAAACGTAAAAAAAAAAATTAAAAATAAGTGAAAAATTTAGAAACTTGAAATAATTCTCTGGAAGTCATCACATGTGTAGATCATAAATTATGAAATGTTGTAAATAAAATGAAAAAGAACAACAATTACAGAAGAACGATTTCGGAAATATATGAAAATATATGATTGTGTAGAGCAAATTTGAAGGGATGTTCGAGAGCTCTCCATCGAATGAATTATGACAATACTAATTGACTGAAACAGTACTGTACTGCGGAGCATGTTTTGTTAGCTACAATCGTATTTTATAATACGTTGAGAAGTGAATGTTAGGATGGATGAATGAAAGCGTTCTTCGTTCCAATTGATGTTGTTGTTGTCTGGTTTTCATCATCCATCTGCAAGCATTTGAAAATACTTAAGCATGAAATCTTCAAAATATTTACCATATATGAAAATAATTATGAAAAGTTAAGTACGGTGATATGAAAAGAAAAGGAAACAAGGCCGCACACTAATATGGGTGTGCACTGAAAAAAAATAGAAAATACCGGGCAATTAAATTACGGCAATAAAACCAATTAGACAAGCCATTGATTTTGTAATTACAATACTATTAAAAGTACCTGAGAAGAATTTCAATAAGCATACTGCAGCAGGTTTCTACTCATAACTCATTAGAGGCATTTTCCGATATTGATTTTTTTTATTTCAAACTCTAACCGTGCCCTACCCCTCACTATTACAATTTTTAAGTTATCGTCTCAAAAAATCTTTTTTCTATTCTCCGTCATTCCTTACAACATGCCGCCAGTGGCGTCCTACACATATATTATCATCATTCTTCAAACCTATTCTATATAAAACAAACGCAATAATATTGTGAACAAAAAGGAAACACCAAACCCATAAGTAATGCCAGAAATGGATTTTTGACAGATTTATGACTATCGAGCCGTCTTCATTTTTTGAATTATGGTTGTCAAGATGTATATGGATGAGAGACCGCAAGCGAGAGAGAGAGAGAGAAAGTGTGAGCGACAGCAAGACATTTGGTAGCTGCATGAGACTTAATGTTTCTTAAGGCATTTCAACTTCAATTATTATTGCTTTAGCATTTAGTTATTGTTAAAATTTCTTTCGTTTTTTATGCCCTCCACATAATATGGGGGTATACTGGGTTTGTCATTCGGTTTGCACCACCCATACCGAGACGTCAGATAGTATATAGAATCTTGTTAAGCATCAAAAGATGTGTCGATGTAGATCGTGTGTGCGTCTGTTGAAGCTGAAATTTTGCACAAATAACTCCAGATCGCTATTTACAACAGCTAAGATCGGCCCACAATGGACAAAAGTCTACCTATCCAAACAAAAATCCTTCTACAAAAATCATATTTACAATAAGCATTTCCATAGACATACCAAAAAATGGGCGGGGCCAGATAAGAAACGCGCTCTTTTACAAAAGTCCCTTTTGTACAAAATCCAACGTGCTAAGGGACGTAATAAGGAACCTGCCACGACCACCGTGCGTACAAAGAAGTAGAAGGTATTAAAGATTTGCCCTGAGCCCAATTTGGTTTTTTACTTGTTTTTTTGTTTTATTTGTGCGTATGCTTGTGCTTATTACTCAGTGCACTCGGCAGGAAACTAAATTCCATTTTATCCTCTAACTTCTTGAACAATAATTATATTGCATCTAATTTTGCTTATGTGTAATTTTGAACTGGATTTTATTGGAAACATTAAGTACAAAATTAAGGCATTCGGAGTTGCTTGCATTTCTATGAATTGTATCGATTTACTAACTTCATTTCAGGATACGAATATAACTTTAACGAAAGTAAAGCGGAAACTATTTAATGTGAATTTTTTTAGTTCAAGAATTCTTATAAAAATTTGTTGTTCCGAGTTTAACAAATTTTCATATAATGTTTTCTACTTCAAAGTAGAGTTTTGCATAATAATAGGCATTGATTAATAACATAATAAAACAGAAGTACAGTGAAACGCAAACAATTTATATATATTCAGGATTAGTATCAAAATCCAAGTTGGTTCCAGCATCCAGTTAAAAAGTCCGTATGTGGTCGTACATTTATTTGAAGGGAGGATATGGGAAGGGTTCGTAAAAATTAAGACATCATCGAAATATTTTAAAAACTGTGGTCAAAATCTCGCGCACAAATTTTCATGTTCAAAATTTCATGTAGGCACCGAACGGACCGACGGACAGACATGGTAAAATCTATTCAGATTTTAGTCCTGAATGGCATTTGCCGTTTAGGAGTGACAAACATCCGCACAAACATAATATACCCTCTTACACTCATATGGTGAAGCCTACAATGATATGGGGGGTACACTGTTTTTTGTTCAATTGTTTGTAAGTGCCAGGAAAGGTCGAGCCACACCCCCAAAAGTATACACATTCTTGATCAGTAACAATAGCCGAGTCGATTTAGTACTTATGTCCGTCCGTTATATGCTTTTGGACAAATTTGTACTAAAAACTTATTTAAAAAAATTGCGTTTTACTTGCGAAATACGGAATGGTCTGAGCCGAATATTCAGTTTGCTAGAAAAATTAACCATTTGGTTTGACCAAGCCCCCTCCTGAACCATGCGATTTTTAGACCTGAACCTTAGCGAGAAATTTACTCATGAAATTATAAAACATTATTAATTAAAACTGAAACGATTTCTAAGAGAATTAAAGAAAGTATTAAAAATGTCATTATTGTCTGACCCAAAAACTAAGCGTGTTCGTTCAAATAAATTTGAGGTATTTTTGTTCAATAGTTAGAGCGCTGCCCTATTTTGCAAAGGGGTGTGCATTCTAGATGTGGTGTCTGCCTAATAAAACTTTTTATAATTGTTGTAATACATAATAGTCGCCATTAAGCGACTGACAGGAGCTCGCGTGCAATTATTTTCTTAGCAAGATTAATAAAATTTTAACACGTCATTTATTTGATGCGATTTCGTCTGTTGGACTTTATGATAGAAACATTAGTTCAAATAGAATGTGAATATGTGTCAAACCTCCTTCTTGTGGAGGCCATAATAGCGCCATTAGGAAGACGTTTGATAAAATTGCAGTCTTTTCGAACGAAAGCAGGATTTTAATACGTACAAAAACTCAATGTTTAGTTCAGAGATATTTATATATATATCTTGTCCTTGTTGCGTCCTTGGTAACTGGACATTGAAACTCAATGAATAACTAATAAAAATCATTTGTTTTTCTTTTCTACACATCACTATAATTTATACATAAAATTCATTCCTCCCCTTGCCTAGAATAACCTGCAAAAGTTAGATCTCATTACGTTGGAAATTCGTTTATGTTATTTACAGTCAAATAACGAAATCTACCATTTTGATTGCAAACGATAACATAGGAAGGAATCTATACAATATCAACAATATTGGGAGAGAAGGAAAATGAACATACCGAACAAAAGAATATGTAATAATACAATATAATCGTAGAAACGCTTGTACAAAGTATGGGATGGTGAAAAGCACTTGTAGAAAACTCGTAAAAATCCTTTTATGTCAAATCAAGAACTTAAACAAACAAAAAGCAAAACGAAAGAACAGGCAGCCTGATTGGTTGGTTCCTTTGCATACAACCATTCGCATCACAGATGCTACACCACTCACTCTGATATGGAAGAATGCATTTGAGAAAGAACAATGGAAGAAGATATGCGCTCTACACACATAGTCTAACATGAGTACAAACAAACAATTCCATCAACTGACATTTTGATGCGAGACATGACTTGACAGCTCAATGCTTAAGCACATGTACACACACACCCATACACGTAACATAAAGCCGTATTGTTGTTGTATGTGTGTATGTGCTGTACTCTCTCAGTCAGCCGGTGATGTGTAGTGCATTATAAGCAGTATACAAGAAAGAGTCAGCAACAGAGCAAGTTCTCAATAACAGCCATTGCCTTGTACTTGTAGTATTGTAGAGTATATCGATACTGTGCAGGTATGGTTGGTTGTGTATGCAAGTAAATGTTTATGGCTTTGTGTGAAGAATCCATCAATTTTTACGTATTTTTTTTTTTCTTAATACCTTTTATTTTTCTTAATGCCGTTTCGGCCATAATGTACTGATGTACTGATGTACTAATGTATGGTATGGGTATGGGTATGGGTATGTATGGATGGGTTGCTTTATTCAAATCGGTTGTGGTCGTTGTTGTTGTCGTTATTGTTGTTATTGTTATTGTTATTGACCATTGTCCTCCCTGCCTGGGTTATATTTTTGTTTATAACCTTCGCTTAACAATGCTTCGATTTGTTTATATGCATAAACGTATATGTATGCGTCTGTTTTTGTAAAGTATGTATGATTCTCTGATCAATACCTATGTGCATATACTTACTTACATAAGGTATAGACATTGATGCATAGAAATATGTGCGTGAGTGTAAGCGTGTGTGTTTGCTTTAGTTTCTGAGTTGTTAGCAGAAAACCACCCCTTTTTCTATTGTTCTGTCCATCAAATTTTATCAGCAACCATAGATTTTTCTCTGCCCCATGCGCTTTGCCTACTACTACATTTCGCATAATCCTCAATGTAGAAAAAGAAACACAACGCAAGATAACATGAAAAGTTGTTCTCGTTTCTGTTATATTCCCTTTTCAACTCCCTCTTTCTCGCTCGCTCTCTCTTTTACCGTTCTTGTGCTGTTCATTCATTTGATTTTACAAGGAAATGATCTCCGGGTAATATATGGCAAAAACAAAAACCAATTCATATGTTTGTGTGTGTGTGTGTGTTCATATAGATAGATGGACATAAATTAGAAATGTCAGCACAATAATGATGCTCGTATATGTACATTGTATTTACAAGTATGAATACATATAAGTATGTATGGTGCCTAGAATATTTATATATTCGCGACTTGCTTCTTAGAACGATTGCACCGAGGTTTGAATCTACTAAAGGCTCCATGCTAGACAATTTCGCAACAGCTGAAAAAGATCATGGTTGATCTTCATAACTGCATTTGTAAGATTTAAGCGGCAAAAGATATTTTGTGGGCCCAGCACCCCCACAAGGAGTCCTCAGCATCACAAACTGAGTCGATCTAGACATTTATGTCCGTATGTCCGTCTGTTCTTGGCTCTCTCTCTCACTACCGTAAATTTCCAGCGTAAACCTCGGCTCGTAAGCTGATGCACAATTGAGGGCGTGACCATGTAGGTACTTCTTAAATTCATATATTTCTCAGTAATTGCAACAATTTTGTGAGCGGTGTTTGTATTTAAATCCATACGTAAAATTTTTGTAGCTATTAAGGAATGGGTTTAAAATCTTGACTATCCACCATCGGTGTACCAGGGTATGCCGAGAGTACACATGCCAATGCTTCTATAATGGAAAAGTTACTCAGAAAATGCTAAACCATTTTGCTTTTTCAGTTTTTGGGGCATTGTGGGCGTTTCGCTGGTCTAATTTGATATCTCAAGTGTTATTTTACGACGATTTTTCGCGATTTTTTAAGCGATGCTTACTCTGGTGATTTTGGCAAAATGATAGTGGAGGGGATGTGAAAAACATTGGTCAACTTATAAATAATTATACAAGGAAATGGAGAACGTAACACCTGCTAACACTTCCTTTATAATATTTTACCTGCAACTAAATTCCAGTTAATGGCACTACGATTGCAAGCTCCCTCTTTAATTAAACGTGTTTATGTACTCTACGTACTATGTATATAAGTTTGCTTGAATGATTAAATCATTTGGTTTTTTTTATTTAAAAAATTACTTGAAATTAATTTTAAATTTCACACCGTGTCCTCTCCCTTTAGTGAGATTGAGAAAATAGTAGAAATCACTTTATTTACAAATAGTTTTCTGTTACTACTTATAACTTAATTAGTTACTGATGTGAATAATTAATCTTAGTCTTCTTAATCTTTCTTATATTGTACACATAAAGAAATGTGTAATGCGGGGTCTAGTAGAGATGTTGATGATCGAGATCACAAGACAACTAGACAATAAGACTTGAGCGTTTAAGATTATTTTTCTTTCCCTACAATTTAAGTGAAATGGTTCCTTTTTAATATATTTGTAGTGAATGTGATAGTTTGCCGTATGTTTAATGGTTGATGTACCTGTTTCTTCCTCAGTGTTTGCTTTACATATGTGCGTGTGCGTTGGAAACATCGCCATCAGCTTCGTGCCGTCACTTTGACATTTCAATTATTCTTTTCTGTGAACTCGCTGTTTATCATTTGTTAGGGAATCAGACTCAACAACAAACAACACGTCTCTGCAATGGTGTAGGTACAATATTTTGTAAGTGAAACAAATGAGCCTTTTAAACACTAAACCAACACACACACCTACTCATGCACCTTTAACAACTCTATATACTAATAAAAGGAAAGAAGAGTTTGTCTGCTCCTCGTCGTCTTCTTTCCCAACTTTTACTTTACATTGGATTTGATTGCAGAGAAATCTATGATTAATTGAGCAATTGTTACTTTTAATTTTATCATTTCATGCTTTCTTCAACATTCGTATCTCGTGTGCATAGGTGAAAACTTTTGTGATGCCTACTGAGGTTTTAAGAAACGAGAAAGTTATTTGTGATCGTCGTCATCGGTTAATAACAGTACATGTCAGCTGCCCGCCAACTTGTGCCCGCACACCAACTAACTGAAGATTTCTTTTGTGACTGTGCGAGTGCTTTCTTTCCTTTTACTGATTAATGCAATTGCGTGTAGTTTTCTACAAAATATTACACTTTTTTAAGAAATATTATGCTTGACAATTTTTTTGGCTTGGGAATTATCAAAATCGTATCTTCGTCTTACAAAAACCAGTTGCTGTTTTTGTTGTTGTTATTATTGTTATTGTTATTGCTGTTGTCATTGTTAAGCATTATAAACAAGAAACCTTTCTACAGCAGTCTATGGTATGAGCTATTAAGCTGTCATATTTATGGTTCTGGTTAAAGGAGATGGAAAATATCACAAGGAAACAATTTGTTGTTATTATGGTTAAACATGTTAAGTAGAAACATTATTAATACGTATTGTGTGTCGCTAATAGTTGTTGTTTATTATCTTCTTTTCTGTATTTCTCTAACCTTCACATAAAATGGCAGGAATGCAAAGTTTGTCATTTCATTTGCAAAACGCAGAGGCGAGGCGTCATAGACCCTACAAAGTATATATATTCTTGATCAGTATCAAAAACTGAGGCGATCTGGACATGTCCGTCCGTATGTTTGTATATTAGTACTTTTACAGACGTAAAATTTTGTACAAAAGCTTTTAGTTTCTGTGCGTAGATCGGCTACTTAAATTGAGCAAAATCAATCAAGAGTCACGCTTACAATCGACAAAAACCTATTTATCTGCCACAACAAATGAGTTGTAAAGTTGAAATGTAGTACATCGTAATTAGCGCATTCATCGATTCGTCAAAAATGGGCGTGATCGGATACGTGATCCGCTCAACCTCGACCTTGAAGGCCTTATCTTGTACCTGCCGCGCCAACGCCAACTGTTTGTATGCAAATGTGGAGCGTACTTCAAATTTGGCATAAGCTTATATTAGTTTGCTTGATTGTTAATTATTAACAATAAAAATTCTTTTTTTTTTATCCGTTCACTTTTTGGAGAAATGCGTGAAGTTTTGGTTACTACAAGATAAAGCCTTCAAGTTAGGTTTCTGGCTTTTTACTGTTTACCTCTTTATTATTTAATTGTGATTTGTAACACATACTAAGTATGTAATTGTGTGAGAGACTGCGAATGAATGCATTTTATGGCAAAGGAGCCCAGTTGCAATGATTGTGATAAGTATTGCGATCTGAACATTTCTAAGTCGTCTACTTCATGGTGTTTGTTAATAGCAGTAATAATCCAAGTACTGATTGAGAAATAATCAATATTTAAACAATTTAGTCAGCACCAACGCATATTTCATATCAATTATGTCAGGGTGTCCATTGTTGATTATTCAATTTACAACCCAATCGTTGCTTTGTGCTCGAGATAAAAAGTGATAAAAAGAAATTAGAAGAGGAAAGCACTAAATTTTTCGCCAAAGTTTATCTTAAATATAATTCAACGTTAACGTCAACGTCAACGTCAACAACGTCGACTGCAAGGCACACTCCCCATAAAGTTTGTCAGTCCATTAACAGCATCCAAAAAACTTAAGTCCCTCTGGGCATGGATGTCTGCGTGTCCGTCTGTTGTTGGCATTCTCACGGCCGTAAAATGTTCAGATATTGAGCCAGAATTTTGTACAGACTGTAAAGATTAATTTGTGTAAACAATTGACATTGCTGGGGTTATAGCCTGTATGAGTTGGCTGGGCGCAAACTTATTCCAATTTTAACATATTCTAAGCCATGGCATCGCCCACATATAGAAACAGATGTAATTTTATCATCATCATTCTATTTAATTAAATCAGTCAGGTTGATCCCTTTTTAAACCGATATTTCAATTATGGATGTGTCCTCAGTAATAGTTGTAGACGTTCAGGCAAATTGGATTTACTCACTCACACCACACTCATACACATTATATTTGATGTATAATAAACGATGGTTGTTACTCAACAAAGATGGCTGCTGCTGTACAGCTGATTAAATGTGTGAGCAGTTTTATAACAAACAAATGACATTAAATGTATCAAATAAGGGTTACTCTCGGTAATAGTGCACCCTCTCCCTCTCACTTATTATTTATGTGAATTTAGTTGGACAAGTAGTCTTAGTCGAGATAGCAGCAGCAGCTTCTTCTTCTTCTTCTTCTTTTATGCTGAATTGTATCAATGGTGTAGTCATGTTCATCAATTTTCATCCACTGTTTTACTGTTTGATAAGTGTGATATATTTGTGTGCGCGCGCGTGTGTGTATGTGTGTGTATGTGCATGAGTTTGATTTACACAATTTCTGGATCTTTTCATACTTCTTGATGCGTTTTTTTTTTTTGTATGCTTCTTGTAAATGCTTTATGTGAAATTGATATCCATTTAAAATATGTCATTCTGTCGTCGTCGCTTTCGTTTAGACAGCTTCACAATTCACGCACATTATTCACATAAAGTTCACAGAAATTTGTGAGTATCGGTGCCCAACTCATGATATGAAAAGAAAACAAGTAAGAAAACTAAATTTGGCTAATGTCGATTCCTAAATACCCTCCGAGGGAGGCGTGGCAGTTATACGATTACGTCGTCTAACAGTGCACGTAGTACATACCAGCTTGCAAGTCGAGTTTTTGGCTGACTACTGTTTTTATATTTCATTGCGATCGAATCTGTTATTCGACCACGCTCATTTTTAGCGCATCGACGGACAGACATACGGACATACATGTCTATATCAACTTAGTTTTTGATGCTGATCAAGAATATGTATAATTTGTAGGGTCTTTGAAGCCTCCTTCCGGTTATTTCAAACACAAGAACAAACTTAGTATACCCGCCATTCTATGTGGAGGCTATAAAAAATGTATAAATTATGTTTTTTGTTTTGTATGTAGAAAATATGTGTGCTAACGACTGAGTACTGGCAAGTATTTGATGTGTAAGTAAAGGTTCGTGTGCATGCGTATGAATACATATGTCCACACACAACGCATAAATCTGTCATTTTACTTTACATTTTTTTCTTATTCTTATATTTACACTCTCTTGACTCGACATGATGTACCTACAGTCGGCTAAGGGTAAATACATTATTTCATGATTTTGATACTGTTTGTGTGCGTGTGTACCTACTTGTATTACTTATCATATAGATACAATGGCAACCAGCGTGTATGAGCAGCGGCAGCAGTGTATGATACTCGTAATGTGTCTGTCAATTTTTGTACAAAAATTATGATCCTGAAAAGTAGATTATATCCTTGATTTATCGCCTCATCATCATATTACGTGATGTGTATAGTCTGCTGATGTAGCGTTATTAGTAATTGTCTTCATACGCATATATCAATGGCGTGTGTTTCTCAAGACGACACATTGCCTTGATTGCGGATTATATCTTATATCTAGACTTTGAAGACTCACCTTATTATTAGATTGGCAATATTTTAGGTTAGTCGGGATTTTGAAGAATTTATCAATAATTTTTTCCATTATGGGTATACTAAGGTATACTATATGCAGGTTCCTATTTAAACTGAGCGTAATCGGTGAAGTCATCAAATCCACAATTTCTCACAGCCACGAAAAATTTGTAATAAGTTCGATCAACGATGTCGAACTAATAACACATGCGCCCACAATTTACAAAAAAAAATAGTGGTGGAGGGTATTTAAAATTTGGCCGAAGCCGTGTATAACGTCTTCACTTGTTCATTATGTTCCTTCACAATTGAAATTCACAAATTATGAAAATATTAAAAGTGGACATGAGAAATGTCCCATCGACTGAGATAAGATTATACTGCCAGCTGTTTTGTTGATTATTTCGGTACGAAAAAATATTTTAGTCCAACGCTTGATACAAATGAATGGAAAAGCGTAAGCAACCAAACATGTACAGAGTGGTGGGAGGCATATTACAAAACGTTATGGCAAATTAAGAAATGTCGTCTCTCCGCTTAGTTTGAATGTTTAACGTTTGTTTTTGTCTAATTTATGGCCATCACGCTGTGCAGCCTGTACACACAATAACTGTAAGAACCGAAAGCGTGGAGAAATTGCAACAGAAGTTAAAAGATTCTTTAGTCACATATTTCTGATTTTTAAATTATATGTGTTGGGTAAAAGCAGTCAAGCACGGCGGCATTTGTGAACAATTTACTCTCCTTGACTTGACCTTTGGTTTTACTAAAGAAACTGAAAGTCAATTGAACAAATGTCAGTACGGAATAAAAAAAAAACCTGCAACAACGTTTCCCAATTTATGGTACGAGGCGAACGTTTTAAACCCCCCACCTCAGTGATGAATGTATATTAAGTTTGTTTTTCCCTTTGCAACACTCAGAAGAAGGCTTCAGATACTCTACAAAGTATATTCTTGATCAGCCTCATAAACTGAGTTGATATAGACATGTATGGCCGTATGTCCGTATGTCCGTATGTCCGTGTGTCTGTCTGCTGTTGACATTCTCACGGGCGTACATTTTGAGATATTGAACTGAAATTTTATATAAACACTGTTAATTTTTGCAAGCACATCGTTATTTGAGCTAAAAATGCGCATGGTCCGATAACAGAGGCTTCCACCATTTACTAAAAACCTCCTCCTACATACTCCACGTAAAGCTCGGCTTGCAAGCTGATACCTAAAACATACACTATTAGAGAGAGCGACATATATATATATGTGCCACGCCCACCGTTGTAGATGTAAAAGGTATTCAAGATTTGGTTTAAGCCAAATTCAGTTTTCTTACCTGTTGTTACTACATTCCTAACATGAGTTGAATTAAACAGCGAGCCAAGTGAGCGAAATGATAGGAAATGATTGAAAATTAACCGAATATGTTACATAATTAAGATTTTGTAAGTCTTTATACTTTTAAATTAAATTTGGTACACATTTGGTTTTATTTTAAACGAAGTTCTCTGTAGAAAATTAGAACCGAACAAACTTTTTAGTGTGCTTTCTTGTGGCAAATTCTCAAAAGGCATAATTTTGTGTCTAAAAAAAGAAAAAAAAAAACCAGTAAGAAAGGTCAACGCCAAATCTAGGGTACCCAGTGCTAGTGCTAGTGCTAGTGCCCTCTTTGTTATGAGTACATAACATAACATACATAAATATTATGGGACCAGCATAGACCAGCCCGAATTGCAAAGCGTTTTATAATGCAAATGCGAAATTTCACAAAATTTATCTCAATAATTCAGGACAATCTTTTTCATAAAGCAACTTTCCCGGGATATCACGTGATGTGAGGCTACTTTCACTTTACTTTAAAATCGAAATTTACTTTACTGGAATCGTTATAAATATGTAGCCCAACTCAATACGTTGAAGCTTATAAAGTTATGGGACAGTCCATGCACCGATTTACCTATTTTTGAAACCAAACTTTTCACGTGAACCATGAACGATTAATATTTATATTAAATAACATATGATGATGGGTGCAATAATGCATAACAATTATCTATCTCATGGTATTTTGAAAGGGGGGCAACGACAGATGAGGCAAATGCCTAATGTTGCTTCTTCACTTGCTGTATTTTGTTAAATATAAGGGTTTTTAGTTGTTGTTTATTGGATACGCGAAAGTCTCGCATTTTATGTTTTTTTTAGCCTTTTAGGTTTGGCTTCGTCTATCACTGAGTGACATTAAAAATGGCTTTTCACATACACATACCTATACATGTACATGAACATATAAAAATATATTAATGCTGTTTCCTTAAAGTGGTCGTTGTTGGTATTCTCTCGGTGACTGACAGTCGCCACAACCATGATGTTAAATGCCGAGCTTTGTAGTTGTGTATCTGTCTGCTTCTTTTCCTTTAAGTATAAACTTATATATCTTATGTTGGGTGACATTGTGACGCTTTTCGTGATGTTAGTAGCACTGGTTGTGATGATGACGTCTTTGTTCGTCCATTTCAACCGTGGTTGATTTGCTCTTTGTATTGTGCAATCTTTACATATATATTGCAAACTTTTCTAAATATTTAGATTTTATCGTCCGCAATTTATATTGGGCATCTATATAATCAAAATATGTTCTCTTGCCCTACCAGTGCACCTACAGAAAGGTATTCTTTTTTGTACCCACCATCATAATGACTCGTGAGAGTGTTATCACGATTTAAAATATTGAGATATCGGTTCACTTTGGCCCCTTTGGTGCTTATACATGCAGAGAGAGATAGAGGAAGTAGTGTTTATTAATGTTCGACTTGAATTTGTGCACATCACGAATGGCGAGAAATGGTTTATCTGACGGACAGCACGGTTGAAGAACGAATTGTTTCGAAAGAGCGTAGTGCTATGTACAGGCAACTTCCGATATTGATGTACCGCTTTAGAAGGTCGACGCTCTTTACAGGTCCTTTGGGCACTTTGAATTTTTATGTCTAACAGACATTGTGTCGTATTGAGCGCAGCCGATTTTTATCACCATCACCCCTGCGTTTTGCTAGTATTAGAGTCAACTCTATATACCCAACCGCACTTGGAGTTTTTCATAAGATCACGATTAAATGAATCATTCATTCATGTTGCTCGTCTATCGTGTTTTGTACTTCTACATAAACGAGATCATCTTGGAAACCCGGGCGTCATACCAACGTATTTGCGATATGTAGATCAACAATCTCACTTTCTCCCAAATGGCGCAAATTTTGATTCTACTTTTCCGTAAGGTAGGCGGGCAAAGCGCCTATTGACCGATTTTTGTGAAAGTTTTATTGTCGATCTCTGAGTAGCTGGTTAGATACCAGATATCTCATCAGGTGACAATTGTTCATAGTTTCCATGGTTATAGCTAGAGCGATACGTATAAAAATTGGACGATAATTGCTAGGATGTGATGGGTTATCTTTTTTGGGGAAATCGACTAATTGTCACACCCACAATCACTACAAAAATTGAGTTATGAACTTGAAACGTATTTGGAATCAGCTCATCCATTCACCATTTATAAAAATATTTATTGGTTAAAAAATCTGACTTGAAGTTTGTATACTTCAAGCCATCAAGTACTTGTAATTTAAAGGGCATTTAAGTCCTTGTCCAAGTGAATTTTCGTAACGTAAACTCATAAATTTTGAGTGGATTTGAAAAAAGGAAACAAATCAATACGATCCGTCTCCAAAGGATTGATTTATTGATTATAAATATTATGGAATTGTGTGAAATCTTAAAAATTTTGACCAACAAAACAATATTTGGCTAAAGTCGCATTTTAAGTATACTCCACCTCTCCATATAGGCAGTGCAGCCGAAATATTGAAATATTAATACTAGGGCTATAATTTAAATTGAGTTTTATAAAGTAGATTGATATTCCAAATATCAGATTAGATAAATTGTTTTTGTTTTTTTGATTCACTAATACAATAACATTGAGAAACGACCTTAAAACAAAACCCATATTTACGGTTTTTTTTCAATTCTCTCTCTGTGTATAAAATGAACGATTGAAGAATTTTCTTTGAGTTCCATTAATTTAGTGTGTGTCTGATGAACAATTTTTTTATTTTAATTAAAATTTCCTTTGAATAACAATATGAGTGACGCTTGCCAGCCGCAGCTAAAAAAATGTTGAATTAATTATAAAAGTTTTGAAGATATACATAAATAAACATAATTCATGTCAAGCGATGAAACCCTTTCGATAAATTTTCGGTTTAACTAAAATGACATGAAATGAATGTGTGTGTGTGTGTGTGAAAATAACGTCGACAGAACGAGGAGGGAGAAGGGGATGTCGAATAAAAGATACCAGCACCACCTCATTACTATATATAGAAAAGCTATAAAATTACTTCTGCACAAGCCATCAAATAAACGAATCGAAACGTAGCAAACCAACAAAAACATTTCGGACACACACGACTAATCAAGCAATATTTTATTCGTGCCACATTTTAATAGAAGGTACACTAAGTTTACCATTGCGTTTGCAACTACTAGCACTCGCCAGCATAAGATGGTGCGGATGCTAAGCTTGCAACTACAGCTCCATTAAAAAAATAGCGGACTGAAGTCCATGTGGAGGGTGTTTAAGAATTGACTTGAGCCAAAATGAGTTTTTTTTTGCTTCAACCTAACGTTTCAATAACACGTTCCTGTACCCACCACCCCAAGCTTAGGAATATTTGTCATTTTGCAACTCCCAGATATAAGCGCCTCTCCAACCATGTGTGTACATATATTCTGACTCAGTATAGATAGCCTGACACATACTATATATTTCTTAGAGGATCTTGGTGCATCAGTGGTGGGTAATCAAGGGCCAAATTTACCTTTTCAATCGTTCAAAACGTATAAAAATATTTTATTTATTCCTTTACGTTCTTGTGTCGGCGTGTCTGTCTTTAACATGCTAACGGTCGCAAATATTCAGGTTTTGTTCAGGTTTAAGGTGAAGCCAACAGCCACGCCTTTTAGTCATGTCGTTGGAATTTGGTCAAATGTATCTGTGAGAAAAACGTTCGGACAAACAATACAACAAAGAAAGATGAGAAATTGACACTTGGAAAAGTAATATGGCTGACAAGGCAACAAAAAATGGCTCGTCTTTGTGTTTAGGAAATTTATGACGAATATGGAGTAGAGAAGCCAAAGTTATGAAGCAGATTACAATACAAAAGCCGAGAGACACGTCAAGATATCAATTAAATCTATAGTCGTAAAAATGCATTTGTTTTTTTGTTCAATAAAGGAGGAGTTTTAAATACACAAAAGTTAAAAAAATACGACCTAAGAGAGAGATAAACGTTTTCAATATATACTCTTAATCACACACACACACACACACACACACACACACACACCAAAAGATTTTCAAGCATTGTAATAAAACACAATGTCATGCAATTTAACATAACAAAAAATGTCAAATTTTGAGTGATTTACTATCAAACCACAGACAAACCAAATATGTTAGAGTATGGATGTATTAGTGGAATATATTGTACATGCGTGTCTGTAATACTGGATTAAATATTTCGGGTATACTTCTGATGCTGTCACTGTGATGTGTTATATTTATGGCGTTCTTATATTAATGGTTGATAAGCACATAAAAACATGTTTTGAAATGAAACACATTAAACTCTTCATATATACGAGTACATCTGTGCTTTACATACATATGCGTCCATATACGCAACGCAACGCACTTCTACTTGATTAAGTAGAAGGCGAAACATTTCAAGAGTTTCCGTTATAAAATTTTTCAAATTTTGAGGTTATACAAACTTTTACCGACAATGCTTATTTCGTACCTACGAAGTACAGTAGTCAGGTACCCGAAGATGTACCAAAAATCTTTCAACTTCGATAGAGATACAAGATTTGTGGGGTCCCCGAGGTTTCTTTCTGAAAAACTCAGCAGATCCTCAACGCTATGTGAAGAAATGAAATTAGCCTCTACTGACCTTGGTATGGAAAATGGATTATTCATGGATCTGTGTAGGACTGTTTCCAAGAAGTTGGGCGTATTTTTAAATAAAACATGTGAATTTCGGGCGTGGCATTGGCATTTGCACGCTAAAGATGGCGTATTGTACAAATAATTTAAAAATTCTACTTTCTTACTATTTGGAAGAGGTTAATGATTGGGGATACCCCAGATTTGGCATACACCTAAGATAGCTTCTTTTTTACTTGTTTTTACTTTTAATCTTTATCTTTATCCGATCTATGGTTCTGAACAGTCCCTCAATCATTAAGCGAATTGGGTATGCAAGCATCTTCAAGGTGTTGGGTGTAAAAAATTAAATAAAACAAACGAGACTAAAAATAAAATGACCTTTTTCTTGCAAAGTGGAAAAGCCACCATATTATCATACCACCATTATTCCCTTACGCTCTTCTCTTGTTCACACAGTCAGTTCGTTTCAGCGGCATTTTACTGACACAAATAAATCACTCATTTGTATGAAAGTACACACTACACACACACACACATATGCCTGAGAAAGACGAAGGACAATGGCACAAAAAGGCAACACCCAGTATTTAGCTGAATAATGACGCATACGAGTTAGCTTTAGTAATGACCCTGATGAGAGGATAAAAATATTTATTTTATTTCATATCAATATTTATAGCCATCATGATAATGATATGTGAGGGTAATATTGTTTTCGTTCAAACTTTCATAAGTGAGTGATTTTCTTTGTATTATTTTGCAGCTCCCACGGGTGCAGAAGTGAGATATTTTCTACGTAGTGTCGTATTTTGACCATCGACCATCCTTCACATACATTTTATGACGTTATTTGGTAGAAGGATTTAAGATCACCGGTGAGGTTTTCTTTTGGGTCTTGAACGTAGTCCCGTACGGTGATATTTAAAGCTCGAATTGTGTTTTTTGAACAATTTGGATTGATAGTATTTAGTGAAGCTCCGACTAGGAAATTGAATTTGAGCAATGTCGAGCTATATAGCGCACTTGATGTACCGCGGGGGCAACGATTATCAAAATTCTTTTTATTAAAGTTGCGCCTCTGCTAAGATGGATCTTGGTTGACACTATTTTGAGATGTACGACTGTGGTGGTCCTTTAGTAATGGCCAATATCGAGCTCAATCATTTCAATCAGAGTGTCGAACGCTTTGTCACCAATGAACAGTTGAAACGGTTGCAAATATGGAGAAATTAAGTTTAAATTTGTAAACTTTTAGTCTGTGTAGGTAGTTTTTCTAACTACAGTTAAGTTAGGTCAAATATTAAGTACCCTCCAAATCTAATGGAGGCATGTGCCAAATAAAGATTTTGACAAATTATGACCGTGTCTATTATCGGAAACCTCATTCTTCGTAACTCAATTTTTGTGGCTGATAGATAAATTTTTATCGGTTGAGGACGCGGAACTTGATCGATTTCAACCAATTCGTCCAAGTAGAAGACGCACACACCGATTGTTATTTATATATCGACTCAGACGGTTTCCTCAATAAATACTCGTCGTAATCTTAGGTAAGAAAGTGTTTACAACATCAAAAATTAGTTGTAGGCAAACAACGACTCCTCGAAAGAAATTACATATGCATCATTTCCACCATTCTCCCACCTTTTCTCCCATCACATGTTTCCTCTTTCTCGGCTGTTCTGCCATCGTTTATTACATAAAATATATCTTTTAACAATGTTTTCCATCACCTTCAATTAATGTCTTATTTACACGTTGCGTAGAGGAAGCATTATTTTAAATGTATCATCAGTTTATATAACTAACCGAATAATTTAGCCATTCACTTGAAACATTTGATATGGAAAAATTGTGTGCATTTCTCTCTCTTCATTATAAAAATTAAGGAATGGATGTGAATGTGTAAAAGAAAATGCGAATAGCGAATGTAACATTGTGAAAATGAATGCTTGTTAACTGAAATAAATGACCGGCTGACTGACAGATGATAGCCACGATACTGCGAGAGTGAATGTAGGAATGAATGAATGAATGCATGATTAACATGCATATTGTGCATGATTTTGCCATGTGTTGATTGAAACATTATAAATTTTTACTGTGTCGTTAAAATGATAATGTGAGCAAAGTGTTAATTTTTTTTAACTTGTTAGCCGGTATGATTTATTATATTACTCAATATATGATTAAAGAAATTTAGCCAATCGTTGATCGTGGACCCACGAATAATTTTAGCGAGTTAGGCTGCTGATTCCGCAGCCTTGTTAAAAGTGGGCCTGCTCGGGTAAGAGATTTCTTCTTAAAGCATTTGTCATAAAAATATGCATAATCTTTGGCTAATGTAATCCAACCTGTCGCGAACAATTTTCAAAATATTTATTGCGCTATTTTGTGACTGCGAATAATAAAAACTAACCCGGTTATATTAGACTTAGATTAGAAGAATTTTGAAATTCGTAATCACAGTAACTAAATATATGGTCCCAGGAGCCGATGTCTATCATTACTTAACCAAGTGAGATGAATTTTTGTCTTAATTTTTCTTTTTCTGGTATAACCAGACCTCTCGCCATTGCCAAATAATTAACGAAAATTAAAAACTATTACATAAGTTGGGAGATATATTCAGTCAGGGGGAATCACTTACTTAAAAACCGAAATGTTCTCTTTGAAAATGCATAACGGTTCTAGGAATTATAGGAAGCCATTTTATAATATTTTAATTTCAGCTTCACATATATTTTGTTTAATGTTTGTACGTGTAATGAAGGGCCAGTTGAAAAAGTTTATAAAAAATTCTTTTAATGGCTGGCTTTAAATTCAAAAAATTATGAAAATAAAATTTACGACTTTTTTTTTTTTTATTACATAAATTATTAAAATGAGAAAAGCAAATACTCCACAATCCAACTGGTGTAATCTCTCACAGTTTGCTTTAATCTTGCCTTCTATTAGCAATACATGTAGTCGCCATGACCCATTCGACTATGACCAAACAAAAGCTATATACGTTTGTTTCTCCTCTTAAATATATGATTTCCATTTAGTAGTAGTAGTAGTTGTTGTTGTTGCTGCTGCCACGGTCATCATTAAAATGATCGAAATCGGAAAAAGAAGAAGAAACGTAAACGACAGAAAACACATTTAAAATGGTCAATAAATTCGATTGATTTATGTTATCGCCAGCGATTAAATTAAGTTTTATACGTTATGTGTTCGTTATGTGTTCGTTATGTGTTGTGGATATGGCGCGATTTGAAGTGATAAAGGTGAATTCTTTTTCTTTTACTTACTCTCCTATTTATACATATGTATAATATATATAAAATCTTAGGCTTGTTTCATTTCCTAGCCTCATTTCATTTAAATTATCCGATGTGGTTTGAAAATTTATTGCTACTAAGCCCACATGCATTTCCAGCAACCGTGAGGTACAGTTTATGATAATTTGTAATACGAAAGTAAGAAATAAACAATCGGATATGATTTTGTGATAAATGATAATAATTCATCCATATTAGGTGTATAGAACGCTGTAGTGACAAAAAAAAAAAAAATAAAATAAAAAAGATACTTTTGCTTACGCTTTTGTTAATATGAACGGTTGGTTGGCTCGTTCATTACATTTCATATTTCGGGTTTCTCTCCCGCATACAACTAATGGAAAATTTATCGATTAATATTATGTACTATTTTAGGATCGCGTGAGTGAGTTCATGCCCCACATGCACACGCACTCATACACTCCGTATAAATGTATAATAAATATAAATCAATCAATAACGATCAATTGAACAACATCATGAGCAAATAAATACCGATATAAAAAATAATAAAATACAAAACCTATTCGGATAGAAAATTAAAAGAAATCTCTTAGTGTGTAGAAGGAAAAAAGTGTGTGTGTAGTACAGATAAAACTGACTGGGCTAGCTGTCTAGCTGATTGGATGTTTGTTCGTTGCCTGGTTGGCGTTCATGGTGATGACGATGCCGAACCTGAAGAAGTATATCACACGTTACCATAAAATAAAAACCAAAGTAGAAATTGAACAGAAACAGAAATTGAACAGAGTAAGATAACATATAAACTACACCAACATTAACGCAAACAACATGGCAACAAAACTGATCTAAAGTGAGGAATATCGAAACCGCGTCAGCTCATTGGATATGAAAAGATTCTCAATAAGGAATTTAAGCAATTTACTCAAATACTAATTTATGGCCGATGTATCCACAGGTGGCAACAAAACACACTCACAGGATCATATATCGGTGTTTACTCTATGTATGTCTAGTCAGCATCAGAATAAATTTTTCCCCTTGCATCGGTAGAGAGATCATGTTGTGATCTCTTCTATACTCATGCATCCAAATCAGAGCGATTTTCATATAAAATCACTAAGAAGGTAAAAACATATTAAAACAAGTCAGAGAACTAAAACTTGGTTTAGGTCAAATCTTTAATACCCTCCACATCTACATACAAATGGTAAGCGTGGCATGGTATTTGATTACGCCTTCTAATAATGTTTGTATTATGCATCAGCTTGCATCAGGTCGAGCTTTATGCCGAATACGGTTTTTTGCACATTGATAATTATAAAAATGTCTACCGAATTCCAATGTCATAGCTCAAGTTTTGTGCTAGATGTAGATCGATTGTAAGGAGTGGCTCTTGGCCGATATTTCCCATTTAAAGTAACGATCTGCGTGCATAAACTAGAAGTATTTGTACACAATTTCATCTCAATATCTTAAAATGTATGTTCGTGAGAATGCCAACAACAGACGAACACACGGCCATACACATCTAGATCGACGCAGTTTTTGATAATGTTCAAGATTATATATACCTTGTAGGGTCTCCTTCTGAGTGTTGCAAATGCAATGACATATTTAGTATACCTTTTATCTTAGGCGGTGTATACAAAAATCCTCAAGAAGGGTGTAATATGTCTAAATATGTAGAAACCGACCAAACTCAAGTCAGAAGCTACAGGCCATAAACACAGCATACGCCACATTTTTTTGCAAACCATTTTAACATATGACTGACACTGACTGACGCACTGCCTGGTGACTGGCTCATGTTGGTTCATTTTACATGTAATGATGGCCGCACAGTCCATTTACACATATTGATATTGTTGTGCCGTGCTATTCATATATATTAAGAAATTCTTGAATATTTCATGCATAGTTGGACAATGGTGCTGGTGTTTTTATTGCGGGATATTAAGAGCATTCTCCATGTAGACAAAATGTCGCATTACAAATTTAGCTAAAGTATTGGGTTGGCAACTATTTAATTGCGGATTTTGTCACTTTCGTTTGTTTCGTTAACGCTTCATGTTCAAAGTACGAGTATCTAAACTATATTGTTCTCTTATTGTTTGAACGTTCAGCTTTCATTTAGTAAAAAATTATATTGATAATTTGGTGAAGATTCCGACTTCAACCATACCACACCCCACCCCGAAAAGTTTATACATTAATGATCGGCAACAATTAGCCTTTCTGGCTGTCCATGTATTCTCTCAGGCAGTCTCACGATTGCAAAAGCTGAACTTTGTTACGATTTGGTACAATTTTTATGCGAGCAGCCAGTTTGGTATTTGAATGAACAAAATCAACCCTCACATGCACATAATGCTTATATAATATAAAATAGTTTACCGACATTCTCATGGCTGTAAAATTTGAGATATTTTTCTGAAATTTAGTACAAATCGTTTTTATATATGTAGGTGGTATAAAATTAAAAATGGATTGAATTACACTAAACATCCACCAACAATGCTACAAAATATACAAAATAGTTCTTTTATTACAGGCCAATCTTTTTCAGTATTTGAAAAGTTTTACATTCCAACCACGCCCACTTTCAATGAATATATTATAAAGCTAAATTCGTTTTAGTAGTTGATTGAGAATATTTGATGTGAGTGACCCTGAATAGATTTCATATTTGAACCAAGTATGTGGAATACTTTATTAAGAGTAACATGAAGTTAAATACTAGTTAAAAACTTCAATTTCCTGATCGTTGGGGTGTTCTCTCACGATTACAAAGCCAATAATGATAAGTATGGATGAGGCGTATGTCCAATTCTTGCCTGTTTTTAGTTAATACGTAATATGTAAAGCATAAAGGCCATACCCAAGGCAGGTGCGTATAAACGTGGCGGTTATTTAAGATAATCAAACAAGCCATTACGTTTTTTAATCGTTCTGCTATTATTTTACTTTATATATTATACAATACATTGTTTATTTTTTCGAGAGTTTATCTTTTTTATAGTGATACAAAAATTCATTACCAGACATCGAAGCAGAGAAAGATAGGCACGATTTTCATTTGATATCAAGCGCTTTTAAAAAGTTGTTCTATTTCACAACCAACTGTTGCCACAGCCATATAAGGCACAGTCGTGTATATGTTCTTGTGTTCGTATTCGCACTAAAGCAATTGTTTATTTACCCGTGCATACGAGTTGTTAGAACGTGTCAATTAAATAGTTTCATCTTGTAGGCAAAATTCATAACCTCATACCACCCAGCACATGCTTACTCACTAATAACAGTAACTTGTTGCTAAAATAGCAGACACGCTGAAAATGGACACGTCATGTATATTGTGCACATGCATACATTTTATACACAATAAAAAAGATATACATCAAATATTGACAGACGCACACACATACACCACTTCCACCAAGTTTATATGTATTGAATACATATTTGACAATAGAAAAAAACAAAAACAAAAAAAACGCGAAAACCCGTTGAAACAGCATGTGTCAGAGAGTTGGTTGAAAAGAAATATAAAAATAAACACAATTGCCGCACAAGCCTCACATAGTCACACACTAAACGTACGTACTTAAATTTAAGTATTAAAGTGTTGCTGTTGTTGTTACTGTTATTGTTGTTATTGCACAGTGAATACAGCTGAGATCTCCACTTTATTTTTATACCCTCCACCTAAGATTGAAGGCGTACTAAGTTTGTCATACCATTTGCAACACCCAGACGGAAGCGTCAGACATCCTACAAAGTGTACATAATTCTTAATCACCATCTAAGCCATTTAAGTCTATTTAAACATATGCATCCGTGGAAAACTTGGATTGGGATTATAACCCTTGTTATCTTTAAGCTGAAATTTTGTACAAACATTTCTAGTTTCTGCGCCTAAAATGGGTAAAAGCGACCTAGAGATTATATATATAATAGAGAATTATAATCTAACCCAACACAAAACTTCAGCTATGACTATGTATGGGAATTTGGTACACATATCAATAATTACCCCATTTAACAACGTGTCTAAATGTGGAAGTGATGTGGACGCTCACAATTTGCATTTTCATATGGCTTTAAGGATTTAGTTGTAGTATGGAATACAGTGCGGCAGTCAGTGAAATGTGTTATTTGTACACAATTGTGAAAGTATAAATCACAGGCAGTGGCTCGACTAGCGGCTCGAGTAATAGTATAAATTAGATTAATAGCGATAAGTCGACTGCATAAGTGCGAGTCGACTGAGTCTTGGATAATAAGAAGATAAATTCCTGTAGGTGTTGGTAGCGTATTCTAGATTCGGTTGAGTTTAGCTTACAATAAAATAGGCAACAATAACAACAACACTAGGCAGGCCAGGCATGTTGATAGTGTCCGACACATGTGCCGACGTACGCATAATAGATATAACTGGGGTTTACAATAAGAAATAATAGGAGATTCAAGATTAATTTTCATGTAGAATGTAAAGATTACAGAAGAGGCGTGATCAATCCCAAGGAACATTTTAAATATAAACGATACTAATATAAACAGATCTGTCAAATATTAGAACATTGCGTTTGGTGGGTCAAGATTAATGCGAATTTTTTCAAAATTAAACAAAATTGAGTAAAAGTGGACATGCACGTAAACGTGTGTATTGTTCACATTATTACAATGATAACTCAATTTTTGAGACAACAAAAATGTGTAAAAATTCCTACATACACACGAATGCACGGAGGGACGGAAGGGCTATGCCCACTCCTTTATTAATGATGATTCGGAATTTTGGTTACTTAAAAACATTTGAACAAAATCAATATACCCCCATATAATTATGATGGTGAGTATATAAAAAAAAAAGGAAAAATTGCAAATTATTGGCATAGAATGACTTTCCTTATAATAAAACGTTAATGGTCCGATTCGGTCCATTTTCAAAAGCATTCCTCTTTGAGCCAATATAGGTTTTTGTAGTAAATTTTATGAAAATATCTCAAAACTGTAAAGTTTATGCATAATTTTACAAGAACCTCGCAAACAAAATGATAAAATCGATTCAGATTTTGATTGTAAATCGGCCGCTATAGTTTTGAAAGTAGATTTGACCCTTGCCGTTTAGGAGCTTCAAACATGTGCGCAAACTCAACATGCTGTCTTACCACATGTGGTGTAAGGTTGACTGTTTTGTTGTAACAATTTTACAGCATCTTTCAAATGATACGTCTGGCCTGTTGTCTTAGCGCTCTCACTTTAACCAAAGCTCACCGCATTTACACAAGACTGTGATGATTTCTTTTCTACTCTTCCCTTCAAATCTCTTTACAACACCTTTCTATACATTCTGACTACTGGGCTTGGTTGCTCTTTGTGTGTTTTTTATGCAAATGTTTTGTATAAAATGTGTCAATGCTAATGATTTTGTTAAAGTTTTTCGTTTCGATTCGTTTTGTTCGCTTGTTTCGTTACGTTTTTGAAATGTTGGCATTCAAGGTTTTCCAAATGAGGAGGCGATCCTGCATGCACATTTGACCAACCAACGTATTAGTTGCATCTCCATAAACGCATGTGTACGCTCTCGCATTTTGGGTGAATAAATATATAAGCAATGTCAAAATTGCGTGCTTTGCTGTTGATGTTGTCGTCTACGGTGTGACATTGTATATCATGCATCATCGCTGCGCAGCAAATGGCCAAATAAAACAACATTTTTAGATATTTACGATATTATTGCTTTTGCTAACAAAAAGGAGCCAAACTTTTAAGAGTTACGTCTTCGCCGTACTTTTTTTTAATTCTGAGTGGGTATACACCCAAACATTTTTGAATACATAGAGAACTACAACTACAACAATCTCTCTCTACTCTACCTCAAAATTGTGTCCATTAATCGATAACAGTAATTTATAAACTATAAATAATAAAATCATGGTTATCTATAAAAAGAAACACCTGTCAGTCGATTATTTCACTTGACAACCGGCTGTTTGTATGGCTGACTGGGTTCGCGAAACATGACATGAGCTCAATTTGTGACAATTATTGTCGCAACAGATTTCATAATAAATTCAAATACACATACAATCTGTACAAAACTATACATACATGTGGCATAACAATAATAATAACAACAACAACAATGGCAACAATACAATCATTATTCATTTAATAGTTTAATATGCAAAAATCAACGATTTTTTAATGAGAAAAATCGTAAACTCAAAACAGAAACACAGATAATAACAATAACAACTATACGGGTATAAATAACAAAAAAAAAAATTGTGTGCAAAACAATTGCACAATAATCGATTTTAATCTTAAATCAATTTTTTGCTGCACAAATATCTCACAACTCACTCACCCAACAACTTTAGACGATTCAGTGTTTTTTTTTTTTTAATGCCCACCATCACAATGAAATGCGGGAATATTGGTTTTGTTCAAAAGTTTGCAAATATCAAGAGGGATGCGACATGCCACACCCCCACAAGTATATATTCTTGATCAGCACCAATAGACGAATCGATTTAGCTCTTCTGTCTGTCCGTTAATCTGTGTGAATTTCCACAAATTTTTTTCTTTATTAAGCTGCCGCGGTTGACCTACATATTCATCGTCCACGTCACAAGTGTGATTCTAAAAATAGGCAAAATCCACGGATTACGGACTGGCCTACAATTTTAAAATTGGTCTTGGCCACAAAACGAAAACCTGATTCCAGCATGCCTGATGCATTGAAGACAACACTTAACTGGGTAGTTTTATGTTCTGATTTGATAATTGCGTGATGAGGCAAATGAAAAGAATTGAAATTGTTTATTACTGGACGGCTCCATGTAATTTAAAGCGATAAGTACTGAGTTGTATTTTTCATGCATTGATGCATTCTACGGATTTCATTCTATCAATAAAGAAATCGGTCAATTGAAAAAGAAAAGATTTGAGATTTGGCGGATCTATTTTTAGCCATTTAGGGATTACAACCATCCGCACATACTTAAAAGACCATTTGCCACAAGAGCTGCAGGATATTAAGAGCTGTTTTATATTTATTCGGGATCTTAAGAATAATGCAGACATAAAACTAAAATTAAGGAAATATTGTTAATTCTTTTTCAATATAACCAACTGAGTTCAGCTTTTTCTCTAGCAGTCTATGACTTTTGTGATATAAATGATAAACTGTAAGTTTCAGTTTATGGACGATTTGTTTCTTCTTCGGTTCCTAAAAAAGAACTTTTAGATTTACGGCCACACAAAGGTCAAACACGCGCTGCACTTTAGTGTGTTAAACGCCATATTCCACTCCAAAAAATCGCGGCGAAAAGTTGCACATGCGTAAGAAGCAGATTCATTGCTATTATGAAGCAAAAATTCAATCACGGATTACTGACTTAACATTACAGCATTCATACCAACTACCCGACTGAACTCTTCTTGCTGTTGCAAACTTAGTAGAGATTTATACATTCCGTGGCTCTCGAAAGAAATTTCAAGCGTTGTAATGCTGAGGTTTGGTATGAGGATACAAATGGACGGGCTTGACCGAATATAACATTTTTCTAGTTTTATTTATGTACATTGGTTAGGCAACAACTTTACCTTATTCCATGTAGATTGTAAACAATGATATTAACTGATTTGCAACTAATTGCCATAGATAGTTATAAAGCCAAATATGGGCGTTTCTCTTGACTTTTTTTTACAGCTTTTATATGTTTTATCATACTTTATTATTATGACTGCAGTTGTCATGTTGAGTTTTTAAGATTAAATTATAAATTCAATGATGTTGTTCGAATATTGTAAAGACTTGCATACTTATTTAGTTATTAATAAAATACTGCTGCTTGAGCTTTATTGATTACTTTATGTTTTACAGTTATGTTTAAAGTGTAGTGTAATATTGTGAAACATAAATAAAATAAATATTCACTTGCAAAAATCAAATAATAATAATAATAAAAAAAATCATTTCGCTTTTTTACAAGCTCTACAGTTTATTCGCCTGTCGAAGCAATCTCGACTTTTATGGTAAAACATTTTTAACTGCTGGTGGGTTATCAGTTCACCGCGACAGACCAAATCAGAATTCATCTGAACATTTTTTCCTTTGATTCTCAGATGTATTTCAACCTGTGTCTCCCTAAAACAGAGCTTTAGCCAATTCGGCTACTGAAGAGACAAAGTAATATTTGTAATACCGATTGAAAAACACATTGACCGAAAAGTAATTGATACGGGCTCTACCGATAGCAGAGTTCATTATGTAAGTACGAATTATGGACGGTATGTAAATGGGAAAGTTTAACAATGAATTGTTTTGTACATAAGAAAAACGTTAATGTTTTATACCCTCCACATACTAAGTTTGTTATTCCGTTTGCAATAAGACATCAGCATCAAAAACTCAGCCGATCTTGACATGTATGTCCGTGTGTCTGTCTGTTGTTGGCATTCTCACGGGCGCAAATTTTAAGGTATTTTTTAAGGTAGATCTGATCTTTGTCCAAAAATACATGCAGATCGCAGATTTATTACATGCAAAATCGGTCAGGAGCCACGCCCACAATTGGCAAAATTTTATATATCTGCTACAAAAATTAACCTATGAACTTGAAAATTGTGTAATTATTCCATCCATTGATATGCCAAAAATGGGCGTGGTCGGATAACAGAGACTCCTAAAGATTACAAAAAACCATACTCAGCGTAAAACTCGATTTGAATTTTAAACGTAATACAAACACTATGAGAGGGCGTAATGATATACCTGTCACGCCCACCATTCTAGATGTGGAGGGAATATAAGAATTGGCTAAAGTCAAGTTTAGTTCCTTTACTTTGGTCATATATAAAATGTTTAGCAAAGAACCCGACGAATCGTAGTAATAACAACAATAATGGATTGATTTTCGAGTAAAAGTTACGTAATTGCCAATTGTATGGAACACTTTGTTTTACACATATCACCATCACGCATATAAGAACATTGCATGGACGTACGCACACCTGCGCCAATTATTTGAAATATATTTAAAAAAATTTTACGTTTAATTTCTTAAACGAAACGCACACACAATGTGTTGTCAAATTAAATCTATTCCAACCATCAAGTGTCGCATAATGCCGGCTGTATGTTGAAAAAGAATTTTCCTGAAAATAATAAATTAAGACCAAACTAAATAAAGGTTAGCAAGATTTTTCTCGAAGTGCACTTATTTTAAAATGCATTTGGTTTCCGAATCTCCAAATTTCTTCAATTTCTCCGTCCGACTTATATTTAGAAATTGTTATAATCAGTTTTCAAATCATGTCCCTGCAAGCATTCAAAATTTCATTTCAGATAAACAAAGTAGAGCCTAATGTCCATATTCCCATACAATGTAGAATTACAACTGAAACCAGATTTTAACTGAGAATTTTTTTGTAAACAAATTGTACAATTGCCACGAATCTATGGCCGAGTCTCGCTTAGACCTGCTCATACGCATATTTATCATAAAATTCTCACGCATTTAAATCAAATTTTATATGCACACCTTAATACAACCCGGTAACAAATATAATATATGTGTGTAAAACATTTGTTTCTTTTTCCGTTGGTATGATTTTTCTCTGCTGCAGCAGTACCAGGAATTGTGGCAGAAAATATAAAACGCTCCACCGCAATGTGCGTACTTTGACACATTTTAACCATTTATGACTTTTGCATACTTTGTTATATATTTGTGTGTACGTACGTACACATAGATAGATTTGATAACTAAATTCAAAGCAATTCATATGTCAAACAATCTATCGCTGTGTAGTAGTACAGCTATTGGTCGTGGAGTACAATGAATAGCGAGCGAAGCTTTGTTGCACACTTTTTGACAATTTTCCAACATATGCCAGAGTGCGTGACCAGCGGACATTTTAATCATTGACAGACGGTTTTTTTTTGCTCTATGGATTTCAACTTTCCCGATTATTATTATTGTTCCCATAATTTGCATCTTTAAATAATAAATTAAACTCACGCCATTCTCATAAAAAAGCAAAAATCATTTCATTTTTGTTAGATACTCTCTCTGGTGGGTGTGACAAACCCTCTTAATTCTCCTAAAGATGTTGACAAATCTTATAAGAAGCACTTGCGCACATTTCCAGCTAATTATACATATTTTACAATTTTTAAGTTCGAAACACCATAAAAGACGGACTGATCTTAGATTTTGTTTAATTGTGAGCGTATTCTTTAACCGATTTGATTATATATTTTAATACAGGGGATGAACAAAATAGTATAAACACCATGCAATATATATCTTATTGCGTATTGGCAACAGTGCTTCCGCGTAAATAATGCGACGCGTACGAATGTAGAGGAATAAACGGCGAAAGTCAAAATTAACTGAAAAAGACCGACAAACTTTAAAAAGAATTGTGTCCAGACAGAGCAAAACTACCGCAACAAATATGACAGCAAAACCCAACACTCACTTGACTAATACTGTTTTGATAAAAACAATAAGGCAGGAGCTCCATAGAGCTAATAGTCAAGGAATGGCTGCAATTGGGAGACGCTTTGTGTCAAGTGTTCATATTATTTTGTCCATACCTTGTTTATCCTATACTTTGTGGGTGTTACAAACGATTTTCCCAAGCAATATATACCTCCGATGGTGAGTATAGAAAGTCTCGACAATAATTTACATATTAATACAAAAGGGATCCACCATCGTTTTATTTATTCCCAATAACCACACGGTTCGACTTGTTTGGATTTTGTACTCTAAATAGAAATTGTTTCTTTCTCATCGTTAGGTTCCTAAATTGTTGAAAGAGACTAATTTTATGAAGCGATTCATTAATAATTAAAAGTTAATAATAATGTCAGTATACGTACAATGTAGGGTCGCATGTTGCTGCGGCCTGCGGCCTGCGGCCTCTTTTAATTATTCCTTATTGGATGATCATTTGTTTTTTTTCACAGTTCCCTCTAAACGTAGTTATTTTTATAATATAACCCACACACACATACACACATAATACAATATATATGCAAATGAGGCAGCTTTTATTACATTTGTATTACCACGAGTGCTAGAGTGTTTATTTATTTGATTAGTGGAAGAAGGAACATTAAAATTAATTGACAATTAAATGTTTCACAAACAATATGTGATGTGATCTAGGAGATTACTTAACATATTGATGCTGATGGTTTTTTTCTTTTACAATTTTTGTCTAGTTTTTTATGAAATCGGTTTTTAATGTTATTAATTTAACTGGTGCAACAGAAGCCATTTGATTAAATTTTCTTTAATTTTATATTTTATATCATTACAACGAACGTTTGGCTTAGATTTTCTACCGTGTTTATCATACTTATTTAACTTTTTATATTCATTATCATAATGATACGGGGCTATATTGGTTTTGTTCAAAAGTTCGGAGGCGAGACATCGGTATCGAATAAGGGTGTGATCGAATTAAAGACACTCGCACAATCGACAAGAATCCCTATGTCTGCTTTGAAAATTGACCTGTGAACTTGGAATTTGGTATATAAGTTAATAGTTATCTAATTGATCGATGTGACAAAAGTGGGCGTAATCGTTTAAAAGACACGCAGGTGGATAGAAAAAATATACGCAACACGAACTACGTACCTTACCTCTGTACAATGGCCACATGGTGGGAGAGGACAAATTAATTATTTTAGTTGTATCAGTAAGCGCGAGGCATTGTCGTTGTAAAAGTGCTCCGATCAGGTCAGATATTAAGCCAATTAACAGTTTTTCACAGGTTCATGAACAATGTCATAACATTGCAAAGATTTTAAGCATTACGTGTGCGTTGACCTTTCTGCGGACAATGTAAATGGAATAATAAAATGTGTAACAAATTAGTGGACACCCGTCCTATGTCTTATTGTTCTTGTGTTCTTGTTTCATCTTCAAGGAATTTTAGGGCCGTCTCTTAAACTCCCTATTAAATTAAAATTTTGCATTTTTGTTATTGATTGACACTGGGTTGGGGAGATGGAGGAGGGTGTGAGAGAAAATTTGAAATTTGTGAAAATTTGAAAAATAGTGCTCACACTAGTGCACACATATTGAAATAAGAGCAACATTTGAAATGACGTTTATCATGTGTTCAAATGACCATTAAATGTGTTCAACGACGCCATCACACACAAGTAAAAGTCGTCATCAACATCATCGTCGTATGTGCGTCAATTTTTTGGAGTCAAAACTAGAGAAAGAGAAAAACATTCATCAAATGATAAATTGAGTGAGTGAATGACTTCATGCATGTTGCGACATCTTCCGTTAGCATCATTTAAATTTTATTGTTTGCGTATGAATGTCAGAGTAAGTTCGTATTACAAACTTACTCATCACAATTCACTGCAGTGCCTGGAGCAACAATTGCACGCATGTGTGTGTGGGTGTGTGTGTGTAAAAGGCACTGATAAAATTCTTTGTCAATGGTTTTGGTAAACGGTTGCAAATATATGTCGTGCCAGTAGTGATGATGATGTTGATGTTGCTGATGCTGATGTTGATGCTTTATGGCTATTATTGGTCCTGTATATTACTTCCCTGCTTCAGGCGTTCTCTTCTACATATATAACCAATATACAGGGTGACGAATATATATGGAAACTCTCAAATAACGTTATAGGAGGAAAACTTTAAACACAAAAGCTAATGTTTTGAAAGAAGGGAACTTGACGGTGACCTTAGTTTGGATCTTGAAGTCTAAGCTTAAGAAGTAAGTAAGAAATATATTTGACTATGACATGATCCCTAGGGGTTACATAAACCTGTCATACAAGAATATATCTGAAGGTAAAATTTTTAGGTCCCTCCATTTGACAATTTCAAGTTGGCAAACATGGACTTTAAGAATGAGGCGCACATCAAGGGGCTCTATTGTAACCCGACACTTTTTGTATTCGAACCTTTTTTTTTTCTTAATTTCATTTCATGGCGTTTTTCCCGCACCTTGTATACATATGAACATATGGGTGTAAGTTGGTATAATGTGTGCTTATGCATATATAGAAGGTGTCGTTGGGACAGTGAGTCTTTGTGTGTTTGCTATACAAACTAAGCCCAAGTACTGTTACATTGCTTTTAATTGCATCACAATCAAACAAGAGACGTTCCTATTGCTTTGTTTGGGTTCCATTCATCCAACATTTAACATTTGCACAAAACACTATGAATATATATGTAAATAGAATGATGAACTTGTTGTGTTTTATGATGTCTGACAGTTGGGAGAATAACAACGTTACTTGGCTTTGAGAAGTGTACGAACGTATATGAGTGACTTAAATTGCCTTCATATAAAAGTCTCGTCTCAAGTTCATAACTCTTTTCTCTCACAGCACTACCCAAGCCCAACATCATATCACATCTTTTAATGCATTATTAGTTAACTACCAGTCAGTGTCTTGTTAGTTGTTTTTGGTTATCACGTACGGCATGAATTTTACTCGGACCGACTTTTATAACGCATAACTGCATTGTTTCGTTATTTATTTTGATGTTTGGTTTATACTTGTATCGTTTCTTTATTTTGCTGTGTAAGAGATGTCATATGTGGCAATTGCGCGATTATTTATGTTCCTGGTATGGACTGTCACTCCGTTTTGTTGGGTTACAACTGAGTTATCACACCATGCGCTCACTTTGTCATATGTATGGAATGTGTAACTATTTAGTAGAGAACTAGAATCGCCATTGAAACATATTCTCATGGTCAAGTTGTTATAAGGGGACGATTTACTTTTTTCTACATTTGCTTTGCTACACTTCACCTTGCAGCTGTGACTTGGCTATAAGAGTGTCAGTATATTTCATATATGATATAAAAAATTTCATCAAAATTCATGATTTTTCCTATTTTCAAAGGAAACTTTTTATGAGCTCCTGTATCAAATAATTATTATACTCTGCACATAAAATAAGGGTAAACTAAGTATGTCATGCCGTTTGCAATATCTAGAACGGGGCGTCATTGAACCCATACATATGTCTAGAACTAGTCTTGTCCATCCGTATGTCCGTTTCTCTTGATGGAAGGCTTACGAGAGTAAATTGTGAGATATTGCAATTATTCTATTTAAATTAGTCAAGTGGTATGCCCACAATATTTAAAGTTTAGATGAATGTGCTAAAATAGGTGGGTTGCGGTAAAAAACACGCCCACAATTCACCAAAAAACCTTATTTGGCACCGAATCCGATCGCATAGTTAAAATGCAATGCGTAAATTATAAAGGGTGTAATTGGGTATCTGCCACGCCCACTGTTTGCATATGAGGATATCTTATTTGCCCATTTTTGGCACATCTATGGATCGGATAATTATATATCAACTTGATGGTTCAACTGTTGTGGCAGCTAAATAGATTTGTGTCGATTGGGGGCGTGTCTGTTATCCAAGACGAAGTTTTCGCTTTTTATTTGTTTTAGTGTTTTTTGTGCGTTTTTCTTTTTCCTCTTTATTTTATTTTATTAATACTTTGTTTACAATTCTAGTTGGTGAGCACAATAACGTGAAAAGAAGTGATGTTGTTGGTACTTAGACTTCACTTGTTTACTTTGATATGTTTTTGTTTTTGTTCCTTTTATAGCGATAAATTATTGTATGCCTTGTGCAGTAATAACACCACAAACACATGAAACTTAATTTTTCTTTTTTGAATGATTTGGTAAATGAATCGAAACGATTATTTTGGTATAGGCTACAATGAGAGAAAGCACAAAAATATTTAATATATTTTGAACATCTAGAGGGTAGAGTGGTAAAGTGCAGAAGTGAAATACTGAAAAAACATGTAGAGACAGCGTTTATGTTCGCAGACGGTCCTGATCGTATGATTAAAAGCATTCATTTATTCATAATGCAAAATTTCCGTGTCCCGTGTCTTGCTAGCATAAAAGGTTTCTCGACTTCAGCACTAGTGCAGTTCGAAAATGGTGCATCATTTTTGATTAGAACATTAATCTTTAATTATACAAATAGGAACAGCTGTCAGGTTAGTTTTTCTCTACAATTTTAAACGATTAATAACAGTGAGCAAATCAACACATACACAGCATCAATAACATAACATATACATAACAAGCAATTTAACAGAGTCTCGGTGTATCAGCGATTCATTGTACCCTCCGCATTAGACGGGGAATAAACAATTCTTGTTATTCCGTTTGCATCGCCCAGAAGGAAGTATCAGAGGCCCCACAAAGTTTATGTATTCTCGATCAGCAACAAAAACTGAATCGATTTAATTTAAATGAAATACATAATTATAATTACCCCCTCCATCGATTAGCTAAAAATGGGCATGCTCTGGAAACAGAGGAGCCCACAATGTACACAAAACCCTAAACAGCGTAAAGCACAACATACTAGTTGATACCTTTTACATACATTATTAGAGGGCATAACCATATACCTGCCACGCCTACCGTTTATAGAAATGGAGGGTTTTAAGGATTTGGCCTGAATCAAATTTATTTAAGTTTATATTTAAGGCGTTTGCCAAATGCCTCGATTTTTATAAATTTGTAAATTATTTAGTCTAGCCCATGAATACGTATAAACATATGGCAATGTGGACATTAAGTGTAAATGTTTTATGTGGCCATTTTATTTTCATCGTTTGTATAATAAAAATTTGTGATCATCTCATGTTTATACATAGTTGTAGTTGTAGTTGTAATTGTTTGCATTCAGACACAATCATCATCGTCACAATTTTAATTATCGCTTGTATTAATTTAGATGGCTGTTGTGTTAGAGTTTTTAGTTGTCTGCATCACGAATTAGCCAAAAAATGATGATGATATAGATTCCAACGAAATTGTTAAATGCTTTCGCTTCATTACATTGTCATTGTTGTTATTGCTTTAAGGCGAAATGCATAATAATGAGGAGTTCTGTAATTTGAACATATGTATAAATCCATAGATTTTTATTTTACGATGGTTAGAAAGGGAGGAAGAACAGGAAATTGTTAAAGAATAATAAATATTACTTTAAATAAGAACAAGTAATCGTAAATATTTTTAAATCCTTTACATAAAGTGTGGGCATAAAATATTTGTTATTTCATTTGCAACACTCGAAAGAAAAGCGCCAAAAACTCTACAAAGAATATACATAGAGTCACAGTAAATCTGCAAGATGGACTATAACTTTATTGAATGTAATCGTATTAACCTCAGTAGAAAGTAATTTGTTCGTTGGATTCTGAAGGGTAATGTTTTTCTATAGAAGTCCACAGTGGTTCAGATTTATAAAGATTGTTTCCTCTTTACGGAAACTTTTCGTTCGGAAAAATACTTCCCGAATTACGTCCACAACCATTACAAATTAACGAGTCCGTTTGCAATGTCGACATTATGAGCTAACAATACGTATTTCGCGAGTAGGCCCTGAGCCTTTGACGCCTCCTTCTTGGTGGTGGTAAATAGTATGAAAAATTTAATATTGTGTGGAGGGTATAAAAAAGCAAGAATTGAAGAGACAATGGCATAAATACAAATCTCTACTGAGAAAGCGGAAAGTTTTACTGCCAGAGCAAAAATATTTGACTTTATATCCCTTGAAAATATAAATCCAAGGTTCAAATAATTTGTGTAAGACCACCAAAGATTTTCATCCTGCTGCTGATTAGAGACAAGAAACACACGTTGAATAACATGTCGTGAAGATAGATATACTGAAAAACTGCGCGAATTAAGACAGAGTCGAATTGTATTGGCTACTAAATCCCAACTTTAGACTAAGGCTAGATAATACAGCTCTGCGGCACGGGGGAATTAGTAAACCCATCTGCACTTGCGGTATTAAACTGTGGGGAACTATTTGTACTTCTAGAAGGCTTAAGTTCGGAAGAAGGCAGTCCGTATGTTAGCGGGTGCTTCATAGTACATAAAAAATTCAATTATGCACAGAAATTTTCTACTTTCAGTGGTAAAAACTGTGTCGTAGGAAAAAGGTGCAAATTACTTGTTTTTAAACAGCAATCGCATCCAAAGTTTTCTAAGCATGTTAACTACCCAACTAACCAACTGAATCTTAACAGAACAACAGACAACATTTACTGATGAGTGTTGAATACAACTGAATAAAAAAAAAAAAAAGGTTTTGTATTTGTGGTGGAGGAACATGGCCGAAATGCTAAGAAACAAACGCACATACTTTCTGTCAATGATTGATCGCTCGTCATTTTTCATCCTTAATGAAAATGCACCCTGCTGCGTTGCCAAGATTTATACGTTGTATTGGGTTTTCAGTCGTACCTATACATTTTTCACGCTCTGTACTGCTAAACAGTGTAAGAGGGAAGGGGATGAATATAATATTGTAAATGCAAAATGAAAAGTACTTTCTACAGCGCAGCGAAGGCAGCACACACCTGAGTTATATGTATACGCGCGCAATATATACATATATTTACCTGATTTTAAATCATTTCATAATGTTGACCGCATTTTTATAATTGATGCATTCACCAAAGCTGTAGAGTAACCATTTTATTGTGAGAGGGAAGGATGAGAGAAATACAATCGCTTCTCGTTTCTAAGAAGGGTGGTTTTGAAATTTTAATAGAAACGTAAATTCAATCAATCCAAATCGATCTTTTATACCCTACACCACTTGCAGTAGAGGAATATTATGAACTCTTTACCAATAATCTAACTCATCTAGAGTTGAAGGAAGGATACTCTAGTTTTTTTTTCATAAATAATTAATTCTCATAGAGAAGGTATGCGTTTCAATTTTGGTAAAAATTTAAGTTAGTAAACAAGTAAAAGAACTAAAGTTTACTTGAGCCAAATCTTACATATCCTTCGCATCTGTATACAAATAGTGGGTGTGGCCCTTTAGTGATTACACCCTCTAATAGTGCATATAAAAGGTAAGCCAATTTTTACGCTAAGTACGGTATTTTTTTATATAATTGTAGGCGTTTATCTGATCTGAGCACACATAGATGGATGGGATAAACGTTTTGTGACAGATGAGTAGATTTTTGTCAATTGTGAGCGAGGTTTTTTACACATTTTTGCCCAATTTAGTGAAACTTAACGTGTAGGTAGAAAGTTTCATCTCAATAATTCAAAATTTACTAACAACAGACAGACACACGCATACACGAACATACATGCTTAAATAATCTCAGTTTATAAGCTGATCAAGAACATGAAAATAACTGTTAAATATGTATAATAAACTGAAAACGCACATTGTTCTGTAGGGCATGAGAATAATTCAAAACAACGAAATTGAGCAGCTTTCAAAATTATGAAAAAATTCACCTAAACTACAAGTACAACTACATAGCAGGAGAGAACATCATTTATGAAACAGGGTTAGAAAGAGATATGGCAGGAATGGTAAAAATCATAAATTTTACAGTTAACATCAAAATCAGTGGAACGGTAGTTACTGCTGCTGCTGCTCGTACATAATGCCGAACAAACAAATATTATGAATGTTTTCTAATAACCAAAATATCACACATACTAGAGAGAGAGAACGTCAGCCCTGGAAAATATTTCAAGGGAGAGAGAAAAAAACGTGAAAAACCAAAAATACATAAAC
Organism: Crataerina pallida; assembly: GCA_949710015.1. Lineage (NCBI taxonomy): Eukaryota > Metazoa > Arthropoda > Insecta > Diptera > Hippoboscidae > Crataerina > Crataerina pallida. Next base: position 3,882,098 of record OX453289.1, on the reverse strand, counting down.
AGAAAATCGCATAAATAATAGTAAATGGATGGTAAGAAGTAAAAGAAGAAGAAGAAACAGTAGAAAACATAAAATGTAGCACAAAATACAAAACAAAAATACATTCATAACCAAATTTATGGCAAATAATGTATAACATTTAAGTGTAAGCGATATATATATATATATACACACACAGACACACACACACACGAGTGTGAATTTGGTTGAATAAGCATTGGTATCTGCAACTGTACATGTGTATATCGGCATAAATCAAGCAGAGTACAAACAGGACATTGAGTTACTTGGGTGTTTTTTAGGTAAAGGGAATAGAAACAACCAACCAACCAACGAAACGTCTCTCATCTAGACGAGAAACAGTGCAAGTACAGCTGAAGAATAACTGAGGTAAACACACAAATCCAACGTCCTATGCATGCATATGTGTGCACCTAGTGCAAACTTTATATTTATTTGATTGTGTTCTGAAGCTTAGTAGATTTTCGGAAGCAAAATATTGCACGAAAATGTATTTCACTAAATTTATACCTTTTCGTGATACGTACACGTTATTATTTTTGGTTGCTGCTGATAATCATTGGATATGCATTAACTATGGACGTACAATAAAAAATTGGAATAAAACTTTTCATACATATGTTACGATAAGCACATCAGTTTTCGAAAATGATATGCAACTGATTAAATATTTGTGTAAAGGAAATCTGTAGTCATCCCACCACACTTTTGGTGTAATTTGGAAATTTGAATACTATATAAACGTATGGCAAACTATTCGGAATTGCTGACGATTAATTTTGTCTGTCAAGAGCTATTACAAAATGACTTGTCTCATAACTGTTTAAGGGAAAAGCTGTTTCATTACATCATGTTGTTCAAGTAGTTCTTATTTATAACAATTACATTAATAGGGGGATCGTATGTGTATGAAGGGTGCTGGACTAAAAGCTGGTTAATGAATGTTCTCATCTTGGTGTTATATGCAGAACATTGTATATTGACTTGGGTCACTTGGGCCAACGTATTGACACAGTTTGAAGCTTTACTCTTGAATTCATTTATACAAGAGCTGGGCTAGAGCTAGATTAAATTTGCCATTCCGTTATTTTGGCGGAACGTAACTTGTGTAGTTTTAAGGTTAATATTAGTAGAATAAAATGACATTTCATACCGGTGACATCTGCTGCAAAAAACCGGAAAGCAATTACCGACACTATATATTAATTTTGTACTAATAAGGTGCCTTCCTTAGCGGTTATTATATTATTACCTGCCAAGTCTTTCCAATATCTATAACAATGTTTTTTGTTCTAAATTCTTAGTTCCCCCTTGCTTTTTAGAATTGCTTATATTCATCTCGTTCTGACCTAAAGTTTTTGTACATCCATATATTTACTTGGAGTCACTGCTGTTTTCAGTTACTTATTTATTTGATTAAACTTTAGCTACAATTCATTCAGCTAACTTTGTGACTAATGTGTGTACAACAAAAGGTAAAGCTTAACAATAAATACAATTCATTGTAATTAAAGTACTTAATAATAAATCTTAGGCTAGTTAAAAAAGAAAATAAAACAACAACAACAATAATAACAAGCAAAAAAATTAAAAATAATGTCATTAGGAGCAGCATGGCATCAACTTCAGATTGAACGCTTCATTTTTTTATAGGGGCGAAGGTGTACTGTCATATGAATCATAAAAGTTATTATAACTCGAACCCATTTTTCTTAAAGGATGAAACAACTCATAATTGGTTTGACATTGTGACAATTTTATCAAAACGAAATGCCTGCTGCTGCATGAGGGTAAATTCATTTTAAGTTCATTAAGTAAAACAGGTGAGTTAACATCACCCTGCAACAGTTTCATAAAGAAAGACACCCCTAGTCAAGTGCGTCTATTCGAGAGAGAAGGCATATTTATTTATATGAGTTTTAGGCGGCTTTCACAGGGAGGCTAACGCAACCCTTAAAGAAGATTTCTGGACAGATTCAATAAAATCAAGATGTACGTAATAGTTACTAGCGTATACTCCACACCAAAGAAACATAAATTACATATGAATCAATGAATTCCTTAGATCAGCGCTTTGAAGTTCAATTTTGGATCCTAAATCATTAAAGAATGAAACACTTGTGATTACGAATATACAGTAAAAACCGAAGGACAGAGGGACGTATCTTGAGTACTCCCATCTAATTAAATTAAAAGGGTAACCGATACACTTTAATTTACGCAATAGAAGAGAATGAGGCACTCTATCAAAAGTCTTTGAGAAATCCGTGCATGTTATATCTGCTTCTTTTTTAGCTGAAAAGGCCCCTAAAATATACTGCAAGTTGATTCTAAAAATGTAGATTTATCTTCAGTGAAGCCAAACTGGGAACACGGCACGATTGATCTATAAAGCGAACATCTTATCAACATAGCAAAGGGACTTTGTTGGTAATGTCCTAAATTGACATATTGACGTGTATTTGCTAAGGTTAGTAAAGATTTGAGTAAGATGACTGAAAAACTTGTAAAGTGTGAGAATCTACTTAATAGCTGCAAATTATTGCGCTATTCTTAATTTTCTCAGTTTTCTAGAATGTTAGACGACTCACTAGGTCTATTGATGCTATTTATGATGCGTTAATGAAAATTTCACCGCATATTCTGGATGTGGCAGTACCATCTTCTTTGGTGGCATCATTGCCCTCGTATAATAAGGTGATTACTCTAGAGTGCTGGCCACTTGTCCGAGTAGTATTGCTCTTAGCGTTCCACCTGGTTCGGTTCTTAATGATTGGGTGTACGCAGAGGATCTTCTAGAAATTAACACTCTCTGCAGAGATCTGATCGGTTATAACATTGACTTGTCGTTGTCTATTGCTAGCACCTCCGAGTGAAAATCGTTTATAGTCGTCCATCCATCCATCGATGTGCCAAAAATGGTCGTAATCAGATAGTAGACACGTACGGGATCACATTTACTTATTGATACGTTACACGTTAACTATAGAGGGCGTGTTCATGTACATGCCACGCTTGCTCTTTGTATATGGATTAGCAGGATATTTAAGATATGGCCTGAGTCAAATTTAGTTATTTTTCTTCATTCCACCTTAGTTCAATGATGAAACATGAAATGATGATGATACTTTCCCTATTCTCGTTACTGCTACTGACGCTAATTATAAAATGATCATTTATACATATTTTATGTGTCGTCACTGTTGTATGTTATTTATTGTCCGCAAACTAGACAGAGGACAATTTGTTTTGTTTTTTTTTTATGTAATCACTCATTCGATGCATGTTACAAACACACACATTGTACATGTTATGTGTACAATATATGTATTTTGTTTACTTGTTGGTTTGCGTATGTTTCTGTATGTTTCTATGTCAATAACTTTTAGTATTTACGTTATGAATCGTCGACTTCTTGTACTTTTTTTTCAAATATCTGTGTCTTTTGGCCAAGTGAGCGTATGGGTGCTTTGTCTATAACTAATTGTGGCAGCATGTTTATAAGTTTATCTATCGATATAGCGATATAAATATTTATGCCCCTACACTACATGGGGGTAAAAAACGTACGAGGGTACATTATGATTGTACGGATGATTGTAAGTCCTTAACGGCATATGCCACACCCACCTTCACTTATACCGATCGATTCAGAATCAAAATCAGAATCGATTTAACTACAACCGCCTTTCCATCTCTCTGTCCATGCAAATTTCGATTTTATAAAACTTTTGATTTCATCGCTTTAACATCTACTCCCAAGATTGTCAATTCCTCTGATAATTGTTTGACAAAAGTAATTAATATTAGAAAAACTTTCTTTTTGCCTGCAACACTTTCCATGCATTCTTTAATAAACCCTCCATCTGAAAACCGTTTCGTTTTGTTAGCGGTTAAACTTGCGACCACATAACTAGCCTTGGCAAAGGACTTTGTCTGAGCTGACGTTTTGCTACAATCGAGAATGTTTGTTTGATTTATTTGCCACTTAAGCTAACTATGTGAAATAAGGCAATAACTCCAAATAAGAGAAAATCGACTTGTAATTAATTTATCATGAAAATCACTTTTTAACTGCAACACATACTACCATCGATTCTTCGGACCAGTGAGGCTCCTATTGGTGGATGCTTATCGGCTTTGGCGATGCAAAAATCTTACGGTTCATATTGATCAATATTTGATGTAGTTTTTTGAATCATTTTATGATTCAATATCTTTTTTTTATTTATGAAGACTTTTTCAAGTGTTTGGACAATTTCTTTTTTAAATCAGACAAAGATCTACAGTTTGTTTGTTTTTTTCATATTAATTTATTGATGTCAACTCAATTTAAATCCTACATTTATTTGGCAATACACTTCCGAGTAATTTATGGGGACCGGGTGAAAAACGCCATTATCATAATTTTGTCACATTATTGTGTTATTGCTGTTGCTTTTAAATGAAAACCAATTCGGTATTTGTTTTTCTTCATAATTATAATTTTTTGCATTAACTTCGTTTTTTATACACACATAGGTGTGTATTTTTGGAAATGCGATTAAATGAATGTACAAATGTGCGATCATTTGTTTCTGCGTTCTGTTCTTTTTTTTTTTTTTTGCGTTTTCTTGTTTTTTGCTTTTTTGGCCGATGAGAAGAATCATCAAGAAATTTTATGATGATATCTCCGCCTCTCTGACATTTATTAATATTCGTATAATTAAAGCTTTCGAGTTGGTGGGAGGGCTGATTGGAGGGGATGGGGTCGACGAAATAAACCAATTGTATAGGCGGGCGTGTGTGCGAGATTTTTATGGGCCGTGTATATTTGCTTATGAGATGTCGATGAGCCATTTTAACCAGACAACAAACATCAATTTAACGCAATAAAGACGAAACATTTTAAATGGTGCGGACATATTTATGACAGCATGACAAATAAAATTAAGAATTTTTTGTTAAAAATCATTCGTTGTCGCTGTTGAATTTCTTCTTTTTCATTTCAAAGTTTAATATTTTTCATCATTTCTTTAGCAATATGCGCCGTGCAAGAGAAAAAGCAAGTAAGTAAACCTAATTTCAAATTGGGCCGAATCTTTATTACCCTCCACTTATACATAAAAACATTGGACCTGATGGGTGCCCCCTAATTGTGTATGTATTGCATAGTAACTAGCAAGAAGAATTTTAGACTGAGTACGGTTTTGTAGAAGTTGTGGGCGTGTCTGTTATCCTACTACGTTCATTTTTGTCACATTGATGGACGGAATAATTATAAATATGTGTAACGAATTCCAACATCATGGCACAATATATATGGCAGATGAATAGTTTGTGGGCATGGCTCTTAAACGATTTTTAGCAACTTAATAGCAATCTGTGTGCAGAAATTATCAACAATATCAACAGACAACAACAGACGGACGTCCAGACACACGCCTCTAAAACGACGCCTCCTTCTTGATGTTGCAAATGGAATGACAAACTTAATATACCGTCATCACTAAGGTGGAGGATATAAAAAGAGCAATAGCTTATATGTATATATGATATAATATTTGCCACAACCACAATAACAGTTCATTTGTATGAAATATTAGTTGAACTGGGTTACAGATTTCGTTGCTGTAGCTGATGATGCTATTGTTGTTTATTATTATTACAGAAAAATTCGTATAATATGTTGAAATGGTTTGATACATATCAAATGTCACATGTTAGGGAATATATCACGTTGTAATTACACTGGTCTGCAAAAAAGCATTACATTACGTTTTCGTTTTTGTACGCTTGAAAATGGCATAATAATTATTTAAGTTGTATCAATAAAAGTCAGGCATTATCATATAAATCACTTCGAGGAATATCATTATACGTAGAGATGTTCTAAAATCCCTCCAATTGAATCCAACTTAAGCACAGCAGGTAATTAACTATGCTTTACTAAATTTCATCAAAAAATATAAAGAATTGCAATTTTTGGCCATACCTAGGATTCCACTATAATTGGACCTTATAAAAGGAAAGGTTCTAAAAATGGTTTGATTTTGACAATTTTGAATAGAATTTCCCTTTGAGCCAATATTTGCCTTTGTACCAAATTTCATCAAAATATCTCCCTAAAATGCGACACAAATTTACATGGACAGTGAGACGGACAGACATCGATCGGTATGATTGAAAATGGATATGACATATACCGTTTAGAAATTACAAACATCCGCGCAAACGTAATAAACTCTTTACCCAAGTGGAGCAGGGAATGCTTCGATTCTATATTCAGACTTATTTGTTAAACCAATTTTCAAACATCCTTAAACAAAAAATGTCACTTTTGGATTCAGCGCACCCAAAAACTTAAAGGTATTGTGGAATAATTTGAAGCAATATTTCTTGCAGACTAGTGTAATTATTTATTGTCAAGCTATGCGCTATATCCTGGACTATACCACCATAAACATCATCATCATCCTCACAGTTTGCGTTAATAGAGAAGAGGAATTTGAGAAAAAAAAAAGCCATAATAAAAAATGCATTAAAAACAAATAAAGCTGTGTTGTATCCGTTCGTAGATACTCTACATTATTGGTCCCAGAAAACGAATTTCAATTTTTATTAGAAAGTTCTATAAGCCATTGAAGGCACACATTGATTTACTTCACTCTTTAAATTTTCTTAAATTTCACAACTTTTCTAATCATAAATAGAAGAAAACAAATTTATAAAAAAAAGGTTTATATTAACTTTGGGGATTTTTTGTACTTTGATAACATTTTCAACGCAGGCTTTTCAAATTATTCACTTTACACTTTAAACATAGATACAGTTTATGTCCAGTACCAGATATGATAAGAGGGTGGGTACATTAAGTTGTGTGCATTTTTGTAACTCCTTGCCGATCGATCCAACATCAAAATCAAAAGCGATTCAATCATGTCCACCTATCCGTCTGTCCGTCCATGTAAAGTGTGCCAAGTACAGATCGCATTTTTTTAAAATATTTTGATAAAATTTGGTAGAAAGACATGTATTGCCCCAAAGAGAAACCCTATTGAAAATCGACTGAATCTAACCACTTTTTAAACCCCTCCCCATATAAGGTTCTACTATAATGGAAATTTTTATATGGAAAAAAAATCACAATTCTTAAAATTTATTGACAAAAATGTAAACAATGGGTAAAGGGCTCAATGTATAGCTGTGTCAAATTTGAATGCGTTCGGACCATTTTTAGAACCTCTTTTCATGGCAGTGCCTCACGTTCACTAAACTAATTGTAGCACAATTTAAGGAGCCAAGTGGTGTAGGGTGTTAAATCGTCGTGCTTAACTGACTCTAACATTTTCACTTGTTTAAACATCAAAATTTTTGGCTGTCGGTATATTTATTTTTACAATTAAAAATACATCACAATAAAACCGAATGCCGAGTCTTTCATAATTCTGGCTAGTATCACTGAAATTGAAATATGTTGTGAAAATCTAATCAATGGGAACATAATTATTACATAAGTGATATTCCCAACATTTACATTATACTAATATTGGACATGAGGACAGTGACTATGATTAAAACAGGCCAGAATGTAAATACTTTCACTGTGTGGGTGTGAAGCATTCATTACCCTTCGGATAAAATCAAAAATGACAGAAAAATGTTTGGCAATTTTTTAATAATAATCCTGAATTTTACATTACACACATCCTCACAAACAACCTTCACATTTCTCTGCTTTCCTCATAGATTCACATATTTTCAATTTTTCATGAGAGATAATAGAAAGGAAACAAATAAAAATGTACATTTGGCTTAATACAAATCTTAAATACCCACCAACTTGAAGCATATTTGTAACTGACAATGATGGGTGTTTCTTCTTTATATTGTGGGCATCTTGATGCATCTTTTATGTTTTTATTTACGTGTGAAAGGAGGTGGTGACCGATGTTGCCAATCTCACCACCAGCCTGTCAGTTCAAAAACGTCCAATATATTTCTCGAGTTGGGATCGATATTGCAATTTTGTGACCAAGAGAAATATATACCACTGGCCACAAAAAGGTGTACAAACAGATATAACTAAAGGAGATTAGAATTTCATACTGGTGCCTCTCTCTGGGTATTGCAAAGGTTTTGACTAAATGAATATACTTCAATCTGTAGGTGGTGGGTATAAAAATTTAACCAAGAAAAGTTCTCAGTTGATGCCAATCTAAAACACTTCATGTGCGAAATACTGTCAAAAAGTTTTAGGGCGCAATTGTTTCATTTCATACATACTAAGTTTTGCTTTCATTTTTCTTATTTCCAGACATAATAACAATAACTTGACGAAATAATTAATATGGAACAAAAAACCAAAGTAATGTATAAATTTATGCATTTTTCGAATGCTGATTGTTGGAGTTTTTATACCCTACACCCTTCGTGGAAAGTTGCAATACCGCGTAAAAGTTGCAAAGAGGCGAGAGTAAAGTAGGTGCCAAAAAGAAAAAAGTTTGTATAAATCGTCTAAAGGCAGACGAGCTCTAAAGTTGGAAAATTATAAATAAAACGTGACAAACACAAACCCATGTTATACCCTTCTATATAACTAATTTAGAGACCCTTTAGCTTTTGATTAGTATCAAAATTAGAATCAACATACGAGTACGCTAATATTTCTGATTTTCAAACGTTTGGTTTTGATATTCTCAATCCGTATTAGTAGTTTATTATCTAAAGTAAAAGAAAGCAGTTAACCGCTACGGCTACAGAAACCCCTCACGCTACAAAAATACATTTAGAACAACATTCCATATAATCATGTTTTTCGATATGAATTATGTGGCAACGCCTCGTTTGTACTGATTTTTTTCCTTTTCTCTTGACCTCTTGATTTTACCCAATTTTAATAGAAATTTCAGCTTAATGTCTAAAAAGTTACGACCGTGAGTGTGTCAAAAATAGAAGGGCAATAGGATACATGGAAATACATATCAAGATCGATTTAGTTTTTAAGATTTGGCAGAAGCCAAACTTAGTTTTCTTACGTGTTTTAATTATATTATATTTTCTTAAACCCAAAACTTTTGTATGTTGCATAACCGGTCTCGTTACATCTGTTACGTCTGTCCGTCTTAGCCTCCTAAGTTTTTCTATGTGCATTATTTTAGGTAGGGTAGAGGAATTTCCCGTTTTAGCACTTCCTAGATGTATACAAGAAAAGTAAAAAAAAAAATATTTATAAGACGAAATTAAGTCACTTTTCTATGTGACAAAACTTCTGTATCATAATACTTGAAAATATGATTTGTTGTTTTGTCCACCTACTGCACCCACCCTACTGTACATATATTAAGTTTTTGCAGATGTTTGTAACACTTAAACGACTAAAAAGAGACCAACCTTCCTTCATACCTGTCGATTTTATCACATACTGATCCATACACACAGAATACACATTAATTTTTGGAAAGATGGTTTATGAAGCGTAAGAGTTATATGTGCATGATGCAATTATGGACCAGGAAAGATAAAGACAATGAGTAATTTGCACATTAAGTAATAATTCAATTGTAGCCAAGTAGGGGACCATCAGCCATTTTATCAATATTTACTTTCCGGTAAACTTAACCTACCTTTGACGTATTTTGTCACACACCGGATATGATATTAAAGCGCACCAAATATCTCACACTATTTAGTTTTAAATATAAATTCCTCGTTCAAATATTTATTATAATAAAATTGACTGGGAGAGATGATTTGAAGTGAATGAGAGACTGAATAAAAATGCCAAACACAATAAAGCACCTCTTCGAAGCAATTTGCAACAAATTGTATGAAACAGTTTACATGTTGTACAGTCTAGAACAGTTGAAATAGGACGGACATATTGACACAAACACATATTAATATTTTTTAATATCCAATTCTTTCAATATTTTGCTGACAGAAACGAAGAGTATGTCACTAAAAAATAAGTTACGGCCGAAGATATTTGCAGGAGTGGTGGTGGCTGCCGTAGTCATGTGGTTATACTTTCAGAAGAAGTACGCACATGTCCGCATTCTTGGTTGCTGGTTGCTGGTTGCTGGCAATGCATATGTGTTCGTCTTCCTCATTTTACACAAATATTGCACAAAAGTTTTATTAATTGCCAACGATATGACAAATTTCGGTACTGTTGCTGCACATATTTTTTATATTCCCCACATAGGATGGGGGATATACTAAGTTTGTCATTCTGTTTGCAACACATACTAGTATACTACTATCTATTACTATCATCTATTGATTTTATGTAATGTATCCACAATAAAAATGGATCGATCATATTGATATTCAAGACAAGAACAACAAGACAGTCTTAAGTTTGTGTGTATGTATATAGATGAAAACAGCAGGTGAGGTCGTATTACTGCCATGGCTAAATTATCAAACAACCAATCCAAAATTGTTCCAAAGCGTGTTTAAAAAATGGTAAAGAGCAACAGTACGCATTGAACGCAAAGCAATTTTTAGAAATTTTTTGAAGGGCTACGAACATAGAACCTATTGTCAAAATATACAAAGCCTGCACGCTTATCATAGAGACGTGTTCGGCGACAGATATATAGAAGATGTAAACAGAAACCAAATTCAGAAGTTTAGCAAAAATTTACGGATGTGACAAAAGCGACAAAAGCGTGGAAGTTTTCTTTAGAAAAAGTTCGAGTCCAGTAGCTACACCACTTCGCTACTTTACAAATTATACATTTCTCACCTTGTATAGAAATTCTACTCTTCCGGAAACAACATTTCACTCAAGAAGGCCATAGGTGTTGTGCATGGTCTGGGTAAAACTTTAGAAAAAGTTTGTATTATTGGAGCTTTTAAATAAGGAGGGCAACAATCAGCAAATTTAGCGAAAAAGGATGTAATCGATTAAGGATTTTGCTCAATGTAAAAGTGCCATAGATACGATGGCAGTTGGACGGACGCACATGGAGTTGCTAGTTGAAGAGTGGAAGCACAAATGTACAGTGCACACATACCACAACAGCTAAACTAAACTTTTAAACTAATTCTTTATCTAAACGTAGTAATTTTTGCGCGTTTCCTCAATAACTGAAACATCCGAACATCACTAAACGCCATTGTTATTTGTTAAACCAGAAGAGAACAAAAGTAATTTTGGATAAAAAAAAAAAAAAAATATGGAGGGTATTGAAGATTCGACTCAAGCCGAACTAGGCTTTTATTTGTTGTTGTTTTTCGTATTTACTTATATTTTGTGCGGACTTGTAAAGTGAATGTTCTTAATATGCTGTGAAAATATATGCAACAATGCAACAACACCATTGACAGCTTTGTTGCGATAATGGCAGAGCAAACAAAATACAGCCATAACTACAACGCGATATTACAACAAAATAAAACGCAACATCATTTAATGACAAGAACATGTCAAGAAATGGTCGTTGAACATATGAGACAAATGTTGCCTGCAACAGTCGAAGGCTGCAGTAGCGCTACAAAGAATGACAACAACTCATAAATAAAATAAAAAAAAGAGAATCAACCAAGCATACATGCCACCAATAACATAAACTGCACACCACCAGCATACGCAGTGAAAATTCATAGACAATTATACAACGTACACTACGCCATGCACATTAACAATAATTCCAACTTTTCATTGATATGTGAATCTGTGAAATCAGTACAATATGTACGTATGTAGAAATTGTGAGACAAGGGCGGATGGTGCGGAAGGCAAGATCTCACTTGGCTTAATAAACTACAAAACCAGAAAAAAAAAACTAAATCTGGCTGAGGCCAAATCTTAAATACCCTCTACATGTATGCACAAACAGTGGGCGTTGAAGATACGCCCTTTCTGCACCAAATAAAACGTTCGTACTTTCGTGTTTAAATCCACTACAGCCACTGATGCTAATCAAGAATTTATATTCTTTATAAAGTCTGACGGTGCCTTCATCTGGATGTTGCAAACGGAATAGCGAATTTAGCATACTCCCCTCTTAAGTGGAGAGTATAACAAATGGAAAATATTAAAAAGTGATGGATGGTGGCGGCTAGACTATGTATGCTTCCACTTTCTCACTCTTCGCCCCTCGCATTGGCGCATATGAATGTTTTTTATTGCTCAACTAGGGCTAGAGATTCTCGCAATCAAATATTTTTCGCAAATTACTCAAAGTATGAATGAAGGCGAGGACGTGAGTGCATGCACATCTAGTAATTTTTTATTCATCTCAGTCGCCTGTTTAATTAGTTATAAACATAAGGTTCTATTGCTTGGATTGTGATAAAATTAGTTTCATCAACTGTACTATACGATCAATGGGTGCTTCTTTTACACTTATTGCATAGATTTAGAACCTATCTCCAGCATTTTTCTACCACGTAAGGTTGTCGCGAAAATTGACCTCAAATTCACGAAAAAACCTTTTTTGTGCCCATTTTGAACTGAAAATGTTTATCTTTAAAGCATTGTTCTGAAGCCCCACCGCCGAACATATTTCATATCGCATATGTAATGAGCTAAACAATTTCTACGAAAAACTTTTATAATATAATACCTATGTACACATATAAAGAAGCAGCTGTCCACTCACCATAGTGCACCACAAATGGACCTGAACGGACTCGTTTTTTTAAGTATTTTAGGCGTCTCACAAATGCACAGTTTCCTTTAACAGTTTTGCACTAAATTTGACGTGAACCTTAAATCTGAAATATCCTCCACCTCCAGTTTATTGCTACAAGTAATTGATTATGCCCTGTAACTACTATATCGTCAGTAATGCGTGTCAACTTACACGTCAGGTTTTGCACAAATAACGGTTTTGTTTAATTGTGGCCGTGACCATTATATGACAACAACGATGAATGCTTTAATTATTAATAAGTGCCAATTGCGGACATGGCTCTTAACTAATTTTACTCAATTGAATTAATTTATGTAGGCCAGCACCGTATCTCAAAAATTTCAACTGTGAGTCCCTGTTGACCCAGACACACGAACAGACATTTCTAAATTCATTTCAGTTTTTGATGCTGATCAAGAATGTATATATTGTGTATATAGGTTTTCGGAGGCTTCCGTCTACATGTTGCAAACGGAAAAGCAAATCTTGATGGAAGGTATAATTAGCAAAATTATGCCCAAAACAAATTGTTATCCAAAAATTTTATACTAGTGATGAATAATTGAAGATGTCATCTCTTGAAATTTTCAATTATTTTGTTTGCACCTCCTACTTTTAACGCTATGCGGCTTTAAAAAGCACACAAAGTGGTCATTTTTCCACAAACACCGACTTTTAAGCGGCTATGGCGCGAAACTTTTCATAGGGGAGAAACACTAAGACCAGGTGTCTGCTGTGGTCCGAGTATTTTTTAAAAGTGTCAAATTTGTTAGACTGTGAAATATTCATTGGTTTAGCGGTTGTTAATGGAGACCTTTAAATACTGATCATCTGCCCTGCGTAGTACGTCTCGCAAAATTCGATCTACTTTTTTAAGTAAAATTTAATTCTAGACAATTCGTGCTCAAACTATTTCAAATGATAAATTGCGCTTTGCATTTCTCAAGCATGTCCAACATGCTGTGTCTTAAAACTAATTTCGCATTGTTTTAGAGGAATGTTGTGCAAATCTTGTTTTCCGCAAAATATATACAAATTTATTGTTCCTACACAGATATAAGGATTATAGGAATTAAAGACAAAGGTCCCTTAGGGAAGTATTTGAACAACAAAACCTCCCACAAGTAAAACAAAATTTTAGTTACGCTCTCTATACGTAAAAGGCACGCTATTGACATTTGATGCAAAAGCAAAAGTGAAAGAAAAATTTGCAATATTACGCAGGCATAGTGGAATTCACATTTTAAAGAATTGAATTAGTTCTACTCACTGCCAGCACATGCAAATTATCAAGTAAGTGAAGGAGCAGCGGAAAGAAACAGCAGGTAGTAAGAAACAAGGAAAGTGAAATTTGTGTCCATGAAGAAACAAGTAGAACTACTGGGTGAGAGAACATTTTTACTTTTACATGAATTTTATTTGTTTCAGTAAAAGTAATAATAAGTTATAGGTGTCTACACTTTTAAGCTAGAAAGTTTGCTATTAATAGCTAAGAAAGTCGTGCTGAGTTATGAGCTGTATTCGATTTTCAAAAATCTATTTGTCTCCACGTATTTTTTTTTATGGTTGTCAAATGTAAGTTTCCCCCATTGTCAAAATATATTGCTGATCATTTTTAAAGCATTGTTATCATTCGACATTATGGTGCTACTAGAAAAATGTACAAAAACAAGTGGATATGTTTTAGTGGGTCAAGACCGACCATATATTACTCTACACCACTAAGTTCTACACATTATGCTACAAGTAGTTCGGTTGTGCCAGTAAACGCGGGGTATTGTTATACTACCAAATGAAGCACAGCCATCCATCAATTTGGTCAAAAAATATTTAGAATTGAAATTTTTTTATAGAAAGGTTATGTTAGTTATGTTGTTATAGTTGGACCGTGGTCCAATTCTATCCATTTTCAAAAAGTTTCCTCTTTGGATCAACTCGTCCCGAATTTCATTAAAATTTTTCAAAAACTGCAACCTGTGGATGGTACACAAAATTGCAGGAACATGCAGACAGTTTTCAATACGATTTTCTTCTGAATCGATCAGTTTAATTGAAGGTGGGTGTGGCATTTTTCGTTTAGTAACTATTAAAACAAACATCCGCACAAACTTAATACACCCTTTGTCACAAGTGGTGCAGCGTATAATTAATTACCACCATTAATACTGTAGCTTGTCAGTTGATTAATAGCCTTAATAGAAACAATTCGATAATACTTCAGTAGTTTCCATATGTCGTTAACAATCATTAGATTGGTGGCTAATTTATCTTTCAAGGTATATCAAAGTTCCGCCAACGAATGTTAGTGCAAATTATTATTTTATACAAAAATATGATTTTCAATTTTCAACAATCAAACTCACACAGGTGGATGACTGTCTTTAATTAATACTGTAACAAAGATTTTCGATATGAAAAAGAATTTGGAAAAAAAAATCGGTACATGTGGTAGCTGGTACGTCCAATGTTATGGTAAATGTCCTCCCAACTGTTGCTTTATTGAAATTATTAATAACATTATGGCATGAAATATAGAAAAGAAAATGCACAAATCAACTTATACACTATCAAGCCTCACTAGCTGACAGATAGACGGCTTTATTCAGTAGAGAGATAACTGGGACAAGTTGAGCCACTGTGCGAAAGGGAGCTTATAGTTAATAAATAAACATATGAGTACGCAGATGATTGATTTATGAATACAACAAATGCAAATCATTTATATTTTTACATCCTCTACATAACTTGATATAGCTATACTTTGTTATTCCGTTTGTAGCATCCACAAGAAGGCGCCACCATATCACATAAGCTACTATATATATGTCCGTACGTCCGTTGTTACAATGTTCACACTAGCAAAAATTAAGATATTGACGGCATTTAAATTTGTATGCTAGCATTTCTAGTTTATTAAGCAGGTTTCTATTTAAATTGAGCGGAACAGGTCAAGCTCCCCGCTTACATTCAGAAACACCCATCACAGCCACAAACATAAACAAACGTTGACATTTATAAATATCTGATGCATCAGTATGCCAAAAATAGGCGTGGTCGCATAGTAGATACAAGCACAACTATCAAAAACCCGTCTAATAAAACAATTATTTCAAGAGACCTTAAAAGAGAGCGCAGTTGTATAATTTCCATGTGTAGGGTATCTGAGATCTCGCCTAATCCAAATATGGCTTCGTTACTTGTTTTTTCACTTCTTCGGAATTTTCAATGTGGGCATATAATAAACAACAACGAGATATACTAACAACAACAACATCCGTCAGAGACTGACTGACACTGACGCTATAGTCGATTGAGTGGCCTTAAAATAATACGCTAAACATTTGATGGATTGCACAAAACATCATATCCAAGTATACCCATACACACATACACGCAAATAATTATACAATATCAACCAAGTAAAGTTGTTATAATTAAAAAAAAAAAAAGAACAAGTAATGAAGCTATATTTGGCTTAAGCAAAATCATGGACACCCTCCTCATATCTGCTTGCATGTAAACAAAAGCGCCCTCTTACAATGACTATTGAAGCATTTGTTACATTTTATTTCTGGAGGCGCAATCTGCGCTGAATAAGTTTTGTTGTTTGTAAATTGTGGACGGCTTTGTTATCCGATTCCGTTCATTCTTGGCACATAGATGAATGGGCGTCATATGTGCATCAAATTTTAACTCAATAGCTAATTTTTTGTGACTTTGGCCGTGACTTTCAACCGATTTGTCCATTTGTCCATTTTAAATAGAATCCTAGTGAGATGGACTGTGCTAAATATTAACTTAATACCTCAATTTTGAGACCATAAGCATTTCAACGCAGCCATCGGCACAGATTTTGATGCCGATCAACAGACACGTAAGTGGTTAAAATTTGAAAGCGAAAGAAGGGCGCCTGTACTGTTTCGTTCAAATGTTTTACCGTTATGTAACTTCGTTATAAATACAAATGGTTCCAAAATTCTTGTTTTTATGTTGGGAAACTTTCAGTCTTCACCAGAGTCCCATTCTTATTGATTTGCCAATCACATCATACTTAGCAAATTGTTAACATTTCGTTTTCATTTGAAAAATTCAAAGTTAACAGTATTTAACAGTGTTTATTTTTATCTATTTTCCTTTGAAAAATGTAAGAAATTTTATTAATTTTGCAAGTGGAGAGAATTTTTTGAAAAAATGTTAGACTGTTGGAATTTCTTTGCCGTTTTTGCCTATGTCTGTCTGTCCATAGCCTGTACACAGTTATTGTAATTAATCTGAAATTCATGGTTTTTAAAATATTTGTACTGTGAGTAGAGTTTAGTTGGGATGGTTTTACTAAAATATTTTTTCAATAATACCCGTTAGTTAATAGGTTTTCATCGAGTCAGCCCAGCACGACAATTTTATAATTTTTTCACACGTTGTACAAACGCGAACAATTCCCATTTCTTTTTTTCTGTGAGATTTCTTTTGACAATAAAATAATAGAAAAAAAACTTGGTCGCTTGCCCCCTCCATCCCTCTGGTACGTGCCACCTGATTTAGGATATCTATACTTTGTAGAGTTCCTCACGCGTTGCATGCGGAATGACCAACTTAGTACACACTCCGTGTTATGGGGAAGGTATAAAAACAAACAGGCTGAGTAGTATTGGAAGAGAGATCATAATGCTAGATCAACTAATGAATCAAAAAGAGCTTTCCATGCACAAGTGTCTGTAAATGATCAATGATCGCGCACAGAATCGCTCAGAGTAGGAAAATTATTTTTGTTTTTATAGTTGTGTGTGTTTGTAAGCTGATATAATGTGCAATAAATTTTAAAGAACTTGATTCTAAAATGATCACCTAATTCACGGCTGTTGCGGTAATTAGTGTGTTCAAGGCATCCTAAGTTTAAGGAGATGCGAATTGGTTAAGGCGAAGAAAATAATGTTGCTGCTGTTAAAAACATATCCATCCGGTGATTGATGGCAGTGCAAGAATGCGAAAGGATGCCAACCGCCTGTCAAGTTGCTGAGAAAAGGATTAGTATAGCAAACACAACTAATAATAATAATAATAAGAAGAAGAAGAGCCATGATGATGTTGACGTCGGTAGCATCAAATGGTGTTGCATTCGACTGCACTGCCAGTGGTGCAGATGGAGTGGCAATCTTTTGGTGGTTGTTTGAATGAATGAATGGATGGATGGATGGATGGTTGGCCTCAATATTCAACATTTATATTTTATATAGAAACACTAACATGCGCTTGACATTTTCTACTGCATACTTGAGTTTAAAAGATGGACACAGACGGTTAGACAAATGAACGGCCTGCTGCTGCTGCGTGTGTGCGTGTGTGAGTCTATGATGGATGGGAACACATCATTCGTATATAGTTCAGAAGACCCATTCTTTTTATAGCCATCATCATAATTATGAGCGGTTCATTATTTTGCTCAAACGATTAAAACAGCCAGAAGAAGAAGACGTGCCACACCCCAAATAGTAAATGAGCGCGCCCATTAAGAAATATGATTCTTAGATTTGTTTTCTTTCTTTTCTTGCGAATCATTTGAGTTGAAAATTTGAAACTTTCTCAAAGTGCTTGGATGAGAATTCTTTAGTTGGGGAAACAAGTAATAAAGTGGTGGTCTATTTTGCAAGTGGGTAACGATGGTGAGCACCCTAGATTTGGCATACGCCTAATACATAAAGCTTTTTTACTTGTTAATGCTTACAGTTAATCAGTCAAGTGAGTCGTCGTTAGTGAGCCGTCGGAGCACCAACACTATAAAATTCTGATGAATGTGAAAAGCACAGTGAATTAAGTCACTCAGTCAGGCACTCAGGCAGACTGTTTGTGGTCGGCATATGTAACTAAAGAGTGTGCACGAAAACAATAATATTCCATCATGTGTCAAAAATATGTCATTGTCACTGTCAAACTGATGAGATTTATGCAAGCACATTGCTGACGTCTTAGTGTGTTGTCGTAATGTGGGGATTAATTTGTGACAAGAGGAAATTTATTTGTGCACATTTGTATATAAACTGTGCCAAGATGTAAAGAAGTTTGTTTTTTGGCTGATGTGAAAGTGAAAGAGACCTTTGAGCCGAATATTCTGAATTTGACAAAAACGCTGGCCCATGCTGCTGTTGCTTGCTGTTTCCATTCATGCCGCTAATCCAATTTAATTTAATGTCAGTTCGCTTGGAAAACAAAGTACAGAAAACAATCATACACATGTGTTCGTGTACAATCTTGGAATTAAGTCTTGTCATTTGTTATTAATTTCATTGTATTATTATTATTAGTTTGAGTTTTCTGTTTACGTCTGCTTTGGTTTCAGTTTACTTTTTGGTGGTTTTGCACAACTTCCGTCGTCTAATTCGTTCCCATCATATTGATGTATTATAAATATAAAGACATGCAAACGCTCAAACCGCATCATTCGAACAAAACTTAATCTCACTGAAATCTAAACAGCAACTTTAAAATTATCTCAAGATAGAGCACTTCACACACACAATTATACACCAAAAGCCATGCACAACATACGAACACATAATGAAAAGTAATCATAAGATGTTAACCGACATCAGTGTCCATCATCGTCATCTAACAGAAAATCACAAAACATCACCATTAGAAACATCATCATCTGTGCTGGTTCAAATTTAGTATAAGCCAGCTATAGGCAGTAAGTTGTTTTTTTTTTTTCTTTTGTATTCTACATAACTTGGGTATATTAAGTTTGTGGGTATGTTTGTAACTCCTAAATGTTTAATGCAACACCCCACCTGCAATTATACCGATCGATGCACAAACAAAATCTGGAAAAATTTAGCCTTATCCGCTTGTCCATCCGTACGTCCGTCTGTCTGATTTTGCGCACAGTTCTTAAGACAATTTGTTGACATGGGGCACATGGGCGTGACTCAAGGCCCAAGGCGCGTCTTCACGCAAAGCCGTTCACTATTGAAAAGGGTCTAAATTGGACAATTAAAGTAAAGAAGTAACAGTTAAATGGTAGCCGGTTACTAACTGTAGTAAGCCTACATGTACGATTTACTTGACACAAGATGTTTGTTGCGGGGTTGTATTTTCATTTGGTTTGACAGTTCTCATCTACCTAGCTAAACTTTACAGAAATTGTCTCTTTCATTAATTTTTTTTTTTTTTTATGTGTTAATTCGACCCTTTTATTTCGGTTGAATGACTTTTTCCAGGAATTGTAAGCTTCTGTTTGCTTATGTAGCTTTTTTTATGGATTATGTCATGAATAATAGAAAGTGAAATGATTTGGAAAAGTTTATACTGCATGGAATTTAATGGGAATTTTTATTTAAAATCCATCAATACCGAAAACTATTCAATGTAAAAAAGGGGCTTTAATTCAAGCTCGCCTACAAATAAAAGCATTTCAAGCAATTTGAAGTATTTTTAAGAAAAATTCTACATTTTTATATCCATTATGTAAATTTTTAATCAACATGAAATTCTGAACCGATTTAGTTCTATCTGCCTGTCCGTCTATCTGTGGTAAACATTCTCCCAGTCGCACAAATTTCTATTTTCTATTTAGCAGAAATATTAGTTGACCTCATAGTAAGGTTGATATTGTAATTGAAAACCATGCCCACAAAAACAAAAAAAACCTTTTTTATTCGAAAGTTATATTAAGGCTCCGCCCACAATACATAAGCATTGAAGATGTGTTTTAATTAGAAGAGATCATGAAGATGAAAATGTGCAAAAAAATTCAACTTTTTATGAAAAATTTATTCAATATGACATAAAAACAAGACGCTGATCAAGAATATATATAATTTGTATATACGTATATAGCACTCGTTCTGGGTTCAATAAAACCGTTATCCGATTTCAAAATTGTTGCGTATTTTAGTCTTTACGGACTTTAATTACATTTACCATGTCTCCGCATTGGTATCCATTTTTCCATTTTTCGTCTGTGGGATCGAAAGTGAGCCCCACTCGCATACCGTAAGAGATAAAAACACGTAAGGCAGAGTCTTTTTTTGGTCAATGTTGTTGTTGTTGTTGTTGTTTGTTTTATTATACAAAAAGTGTTGTAATGCCTTTAATAACAACAACACTTATATTAATCAAGAAATACAAACTATCCAAGAGTGACTTAAAAATGTGTACAGAAAAGAATGAGACAACGCAAGAAGGTATGGGGTGTTATTAGACCTGATAATATGTTAGTGTAGCTGTCAAGTGGCATTAACCTTAAAGGAAACTAAAAACAAATTTTTATCTTTAACCTTTTCCCACTACTACAACTACAACTACTACTACTTCTACTTCTACTTCTACTTGTTGTCGTTTATTAAAACTGCCCCCAACAGTTGAAGAAGCTGGCTGCTGGCTGCTGGCTGTTGGCTAGTGCTGCGTCCACTGACGATGATGATATTTGACACAATTTAGTTTCAGTAAATTTTTTATTAGATTGTATAGAGGAAACGCAAAACATTTGCAAAATTGTGTGTTTATGTTGCCTGCCTGCCTGCCTCCTTGCTTGTCTGCTTGCCTGCTTGCCTACCTTAACCTGAGAAACAGAGAGATCAGCAAGTGATCGACCGACCATATTATTAGTGTTGTTGGCCAATCGTTACTTCAAAATTGGTCGCATTCTGTCAGCTTATTGTAAAGAATTTCAATGAGTGTAGTTGTTTGTATGTTTGGGTTTGTGTATGTTCGTTCGGCTTGATAGTGGTAAGAAACTTGTGCTGGCTTTCAATTATAAAACGAAGCTTACATTGCGGCAACATATGCAGCTGGTATGGAGTGGTATGGTATGGTTGGTGTGTGTATATATGGCGTTGGTGATGGTGATGGGTACAATTGCAGAAATCTGTATATTGGTTCATGTTGATGCAGCTTTTGTGTGTTGTGGGCTTCTGTAATGAAACCTTTAAACTTTTGCTTAACCGCGCTTGTGCAAGGAGATATTTACTTTACTTAACCTAACAACAGCAACAACACCACGAGCAGCTAGTCCTCCTCGTAACTGATGACAGCTCTGATATGGTCACTAGATGTTGCGTCTGCTAACCATTCCGAAACAACTATTTCTAAAACTGAATTTGTTGTTGTTGTTTTTGTTTTTTTCTTATTCATTCGCACACACAAAATCACAAGACGTATGGTACGTGTACGTGCATAGCTGGTATTGTTCAGTTTGCAAATGAAAATCTACTCTGGATGAAGTAGTTGTTCGGTTGTCGGTGTATTGACATTTCTTGGCTAAACTGTCGTAAAGTTTATGTTGCATTGTGCTGTTATTGTGTTGTGCTACGGATTCCCTTATTTTTTTTAGCCAGGATCGATGGCATAGGTATTGATATTTTGCATGGGTTTCATTTCTGTCTCCAACGCGCACCACACACTACTCATTTGAAATACATCTGAAACTCGTCATCGAGGTTGTGGGTACCAAGTGCTTTAATTTATGTTTATAGCTTATGAGACACGACACAAACTCGCACAATCAAACGTACACACGCATGCACACGAGAACAAACATATGTTGCCCTTATATAGGTATGAGTATGGGTATGGGTTACAAACGCGTCTTGAGATCATTTTGTGAACTTCTATACTACTGCTGCTGCTGCTGCTGTTGCTGCTGCTGATCAATTCAATTGGTTGCTTAGTTGGTTGTTTGTTAAAATAATGGCGCATAATGTTGATTGTTGTTCAATGCATCAGAAATTGTTGAAAAAAACTCACGGTTTTTATGGCACTTGTTGCTGTTATTGTTGTCAAGTTTGTTGTTGTTGCTGTTGTTATTGGTTGATTTTGTTTATGTAGCGATTTTCGGTTTTGTGTTCCTTCTGACATTTTGGAATCTCGTGAAAATGCGCGTTTGCGTTCTTGTCTGCACATCATCACAGGAAACAACATGATACACACACACACATATAAACAAATCCAATGGGATCATATAAAAATGTTCTCCAAAACTTAGCTTTTGTTTAATTTAACCGGGCATTTTCTAGTGCTGTCTCTTTTCTTGTTATACGTAATGTTGGTGTACGAGCACATCAAGTGTCTGTCGCACGCGTTTGCATTCAACGCAATTTATTGGTATCATTGATTTAAAAAATTCAATGCACATTGGTAGCCATACGGCTAAAATAACAGCGATAATAAGAGCAACAGTACAGCCGCAGAGTGCGGGGTAACGTTAACATTATTGACTCAGTTCAGTTGTTTGTTCCTCATTTAAATGTATTGTTATACCCATCATCATAATGATTTGTGGGCATATTGTTTTTGTTTAAACGTTTGTAAGTACGAAAAGGAGGCCAAGCCACACCCCCTAAATTTTATATATTCTAGATCAGCATCAAGAAAAAAAGTCGATTTAGCTCATCTGCCGTCCGTGAGTCCGTGTTTAGTACCACACATTTTATTGATATTGTAACGGCCGTGGTACATATTTAACGTCCCCAAGTATGGTTCTAAAAATGCGCAAAATCGGTTCAATAAATACACCCACAACTTAAAAAGTTTAATATGCTGAGCTAGACTTCATATATATATCGATTCCAATATAGCAAAATCCCGATTTCAAAGAAAAGATTCGACCTTTATGTGTCCATACTGACGGCACTAGAAATTGGACCAGACATATTAAAAAGAAAATGGTTCAATGTATAAACAATTCACACGTTTACGTGCACGTTTCCATCCCTTTTTAAAATTTCACATTAATCCTTAACTAAAAAACTCTTAAACTTGGCAGATGCGTTCATAATCCGTTCAGTATCCTTAATGTTTAACATTATACTTAAGTTGATCATGGCTTTTCTAAAGTCGTTAATTCTTTAGCGGTTTTTCCATTATTGCAGACAAACTATAAGAGACACAAAAACAAAATAAATAATAAATTATTCATTAATCGAAATTTAAATTTAAGCACAATTTCTTATAAAAATAATCATAGTCAGCGTAAAACTCGAATTGCAAGCTGACACGTACTACGTACACTATTATCGGGCGTAATTATGCATCTGCCACGCCCACCGTTTTTAATTGCATGTGGAACGTATTCAAGATTTGGTCTAAACCAAATTCAGTTCAGTTCTTATTTGTTCTTCTTATTTTTTTGTGGTCTTTACTCAGTCGTGTTGTTCTTATCTTTGTTGGATACTGCTTTACGGGTTTCAGTTAAGCATGGTATCATGTCTGTTGTTTTTTTCTTTTCTTTTTTTTTTTGGTATTTTATCAGTTGTCAGTTATTTCTCTTTTCTCATGTCCAGTTGCCAGAATGATAACTATCTTTTCCTCATCTTCTTTCCCCTTCCTCTTTATACAACCAATGTACAATTTATATTTAAGTATGTTCGGCTCATGTCTCATTCTAATAAAAAAAAAAAAAATGTCATTTTTTTCTCAAGTAGTCGTTGCAATGGACTCTAAATTATACTGAATGTAACTACCATGAAATTTCTAATAAGATGATGAAAACTCATTGTAAACTTGTTGTTGTTGTCAATTTGTTTTAATGAAACATACTACTGAACAGCTTGCATTGAACCTATGTTTTTATTTT
This sequence comes from Crataerina pallida, assembly GCA_949710015.1. Taxonomy (NCBI): domain Eukaryota; kingdom Metazoa; phylum Arthropoda; class Insecta; order Diptera; family Hippoboscidae; genus Crataerina; species Crataerina pallida. The sequence continues at coordinate 3,857,882 of OX453289.1, read as the reverse complement.
AGCTCAATATTCGATCGAATAATCTAAAGGGTAAGTAAGGGACGCCGATCTATATAATTTCACTTCCATCTTGGAAGTGCATTACAGTGTACAACCATATAGTGCCCTCTACATATGGTATACTAAGTTTGTCTTCCTTTTGCAACATTTACTTTTATACGTAAATTAAAATTTTTTAAAATTGGATGAAATCGATCAAGTGCCGACAATCGACAAAAGTATATGAATAAGCCACAGAAATTGAGACACAAAGTTGAAATATATTATCATTAGCCCATCCAATATGGGCGGGGTCGCATAGCAAATGTGGCCAAAATTTACGAAAAACCTATGGCACCTATTGTTTCTCTATTGATGTTTACCTGATCTACTCATCCACTCCACTGAAAATACTTTAATTGACAACAAATATTTTAGTGACTTGTCAGCACTTTAGAGGGTTAGTAATAATATTTTCAATGTCAATGTCAAGGGTACTGCATGATGGTATAATCGAGAGAGTTTATAAAACGAAAAATCATTTTCTAATTAAACTTCTATTATCTGCTACATTTATAACTCTTCTTATGCATATTTCCATTTAAATCGAAGCACGCCTTTCTCGACAATGCCTGCGGTATAATTTTAATTGAAAAATTCCACATATAAAAATAAATATAAAAACAACAATGATAATAACAGCAACTAGACGAGTGAGAAAACAATATTTGGCTTAGGCCAAAACTTAAATATCCTGCACATCTACATACAAACGGTGGGCGTGGCAGTTTTTGATTATGATCAAGATTATATATACTTTGTAGGTCTCTTATCTGGCTGGTATAAAGAGGCAAAAACAAAGCGTAATGTCCCCACTTCATTATATGCAACAATCGGACATGCGAGCAAACGTCGACAGAAAAGGCTAAATGCACTGATTATTGCAATTTGTAAAACACAATTGAAACAAAATTAGAATTTTAAGAAGAGGAATGAAATTTTTTTGCGGCAAGTTAATGATTAAAGGAAATAAAAAAATTTTTCATTTCGTTGCTTTACCCAACACCCCGTAGTGGTACAAGGGTACTTACAATCTGGATCGATTCAATCATATCCGTCTGTCCGTCCATGCACCTACTGAATATATTTTGATGAAATTTGGTGGTCATTGTTCTTTCCGATTGTTGAATGCGGAAAGACGGACTTGGCTTATTCTTAAGGTGGACAAGTCATCATCAGCATCATCATGGCAATAAACCGCAATTCTAGTGTGAGGTATAATAACAATTAAGGGCGTAAAGATCCAAAAATTATCTTGAAAAAATATGACACTTTATGAAATCTGCTTAATGTTTAATTAAGGGTAAGAGAGGCAAAGTTTAGCCTAAAATATTAGGCAATATTTTTTATTGTCAAAGAATCATACGAAATGGCACAACCAGATTATTAAAGTAAGCCATTCAGCGGCAGTCAAAAAATTAGGCAATTAAAAATATGCCGAAGGCTTTTACCAACCGCAACAACGCTTCATCTGCTGTAGATACACATAAACGCAAACAAATTCAAGTGATTTAGTAAAACAAAGTCTCTGGAAACGCACTCGGCAGTCCGTCAGTCAGTTAATTGTTTGAACGCAAATGCAGAGAAGGAATAATTTGTTAAAAACAACCCTAAAAATCACTACCCACTCCGTTTCTTGTCAGCAATCTACACCTTATTCCTCCAAAAGCTTGTCCTTTACATAAAATTTTTCGCTCCTACCCGCCATTAACATTTTCATTTACTATTAGCAAAGCGACGTTTAATGCCGTTTTTTTGTTTTGGAACGTCTTGCTTTTATAAAATGAAGCTAGGAAAGGTATGTAAGTTTAAGTTTGCGAGAAGTGTTTTGTGTCAAAGGAATCGTAATAGAAATGATGGCTGCGATTATATTTGCTACAAGTACAATATCAGGCAAGATATTAAGGTAAACATTTCTTTTTCATATATTCGAATAGCAAATGCCCCCAAATGAATCTCTTCTCCTTTTTGGTGAAAAGTAGGAAAGTAGCAATATTCTGTGATTGTGTGTAGGTATGTGTGTAGTAATGAGTTAAAGCACACCAGCTGCCGGCATTTGTTCACTGTCAATAAATCGTTTTTACCGCTCTCTTACGACCGACCATGCTGAAAAAAACAAGTAAACGGTCAACCATTGAAGCCACCCGCTCTTAGATACCAGCCCGCACGTGTGCTACTACTACAATATATTTGGTGTGCTTCAATGATTTGTTGTTATTTTATAATTTCTTTCTTTTGGTTTTTTTCCTTCATGCATTTCGGTGTTTGAAATTTTTCTTGCTTTCCTTATTGAATGTTGTCGTCTTTGTCGTCGTTTATTCTCTAAACGAATGATGCTTCTTCGTGCGATAGCAGTTAATGTCAGAAGTACGAAAATATATGACTTGAACTAACCATCAAGACATTCAACATATCTTGAAGAAATAAGGTATGCTGGCAGCGGGTGTACATATAGTTGGGTTTGAGTTTATTCGGTGCAGTAGAAGATTGCCACATCATCTACAAATCTTAGTTTGAATTACCATGGACTAAAGGTAGTCATTAACATCTCTCTCTCTCTCTCTCTCCCTCTCTCTCTATCTCTCTACTTATATATATTTTGGAATCACTTATATAATCATTCTGTATAATATACCAATCGTGTGGCAACTCTATTTACAGCTAACGTTGATTTGGTTGCTATTCTGTGCTGTGCCGATGACAATGCCAAACCGAAAATTGATGAGCTTTTTCCTTAAGATGCTATTTTCTTTCCTGTCTTGGTGAAACTTGGAAAAAAGTTCGTTTTCCTTGGTTGACTTTAAATACTTTTAAGTGAAATTAAATGCCATTTGTTTTAGCAGCGCTAACGCTAAATCAAATGTTTATAAAATTCGCAAATTCTCTTTCTCTCTCTTTCTATTTATTTTAGATTAGTTTTCAAATATTCGATTTTGTAAAATTCATTCGGTCTACAAACAAGCCAAACGGGGCTAAATTAGACGTGCGCCAACTGTTGAATTCCCCCTCATCATTAACCACTTTCACAAGTTTGTTCCGGCCATAAAGGAGGAAGGACCATTACAACTCTACTCCAACACCTCCTACACCTACTCCGAACATTCTAAATAAAACATACTAGCATCTAAATAAAGTCCACTTTAGGTGGTCGCATTTAATTTGATTTCACAAATGTTTAAATATTAATGATTTGGATGAACCAAGCCTTCCAAATATAATTTTAAAAATTAATGATACTAATTCAGCAAGTTGAACGTTTTGAAGTTGTAGGCCAGTGAACCGATTTGCCCATTTTAAGTAGGGGATACCATTTACCAAGTATCAGCTCAATATTTCAAAATTTGCTGGAAAGCTGCAAGTGCAAGGTTTAGAAGGCCATTGTGGACGCATCCTTTCCCCGATTTTATCGAATTGCAATAGAGAACTTTAGAAAATTTCAAAGATTGCATGTTTAAAATTTCCGCTCGATATCTCAATTTTTACAATCGTGAGAATTCCAAGAAAAATGTGTACAAATTCACACGGATTTATGGAGAGACTGTTGAACTACATCGTCTTTTGATACTGGTCAAGAATATATAAACTTTTGGGGGTGTGGCCCGCCCACTTCTGGTACTTACCCACAAATCTTTATGATGTTGGGTATAAAATGTTCTGAGCAATTTTCTCGTTTGACATTTATAGTTTGGTGGTATGTTGCAGACAATAAATGGTAAATTTGTTGCCTTTCTCTGTCTCTCTTTCTTGCCAATAAATGAATTATGGGCTTTATGGCAATTTTAGGTTAATATATTCTAAAACAATAACAACAATAACAACAACAACAACTAAACACTCATACACTCAGGCGTCATAGCAAAAATATTCTAGTAGCTGTAGCTCGAGGCGTTAAGTTTAAGTTAGGCTATGTTATTATGGATATTTATACCCTGCACCACTCGTGCCAAATGGTATATTAAGTTTGTTTGATGTTTCGATGAAATTTTATACAAGAGCGTGTATTAGCCCAGAGAGGAATTCTATTGTATGTGGAACATTTTTTATGGCCAAAAATTGCAATTTTTAATAAAATAAAATAAAATTTTGTGAAGAATTAATTAATTAACTAAATAATTGATGGAATCAACCACTTTCTATAATCTCCCTATTTAACGTAAATGACTTATGCGGCATTTATTTAGCGACCTTGCGTTTACTGATACAACGTAAAGTAATTGTAGAATAAATTATGAAACTAGGTGGTGTAGGGTATTAAATGGACGGTTATGACCGACTATAACATTTTCATTTGTTTTTTTTTTCGGGTTTGAAGAAAGCTTCTCCATAATTAGAATGGTGGTAGTGTTGGTAGTAGTAGTGGAATGTGTTCACAGTGAGTAATGTCGGTAATTACCACATCAATGTGATGATGAATTATGAATGCAATATATCAATATTAAATAGAAAAAACGACTAACGACTACTGGGAGCACGCCAAAAATATTACTTTCCTGAGAAATATAACCAAAACTAAAAATTAACGATTCCTGTTAAAAAATAATGTTGTAAAAATGTAAAAGAAAACATATTTTATACTCGACACCGTCATACACACACCCATCGGTGCAGTAGCTGTAAACATTGTTTTTGTTGTATTATATGTGAGCCAAACGTTTGTGAAACCCTTAAATCTTCGTCGTTAGACGCCATTATTTCTTGCGCGCTTGTCTCTAGGTCCATAAAACACTTTAATAGTTTTCTTTAATTTCTTCAATTCTATTCTCAAACATACACACCAACAACCATTTTTCTATGGTTTTCGGTTGCGGGTATTATGTGATTTTCCTCACCTCCACTCCCCATACTTTTTATGTACAATTTCGCACAAAAACGTCTTATGCAATTGCCAAAGTAAGAATTATGGCATTGTAGTGTTGGTGAATGGGAAGTGGGCAAATTCACTGATACCCGGTGATATAGATTTTTCCAGAAAAAAATTTCATTCTTATCATTGATGAGATCACTACAAATGCTTAAAATGTAATCTTGCTCAATTCTTTTTCGAAGAAATAAATTGATTCAATTTGAAATCGATTTTCTTCATTCATAAACTTTTCGAATATTTCAAAAAGAGGAACTTGGAGAATTATAATCTGAAATAGCTAAAAAAAAAAAAACTAAACTTATTATTACATATAAATAGTAACCCAGCGACATGGATTTTGCGATCGTCAGAAGTTCTACGCAGATACACGGACATGCGGACGTGGGCGTTAAAAGTATAGGTCGCATGTTTTTAAACATTTTGATGAAGTTTGACACATGTTTTGACCTAAAAAGAAACTCTATTGAAAGAGAACCAAGTTGGACCATTTTTAGGACCGCTTTTCACCTAATAATGGAAACTTATCATATGTGGGAATGCCGCGCAAGTATGAGTGCAACTAAACTGATTGCAGCACTTTTGGTACAACTTAGTAGTGTAGGGTATTATATGTTCGGACTAGACCAACTCTTTTTATATAAAACGATAAACTAATCGCAGTAACAAATCAAGCCATACGCGTTGTTAGTTTAGTAAAATATAAGAAATTTTGATTTAGTAATGTTTTGGGAAATATTTTCATCTATTTTTGACATCTCCTGCTTAAAAAAATACTATCTACCGTTAGCAGTGTTATATGAAATGGTGATCCATTTAAAAAAAATTTTTGGTATGGTACGTAATCTCTGTGTTGGATACTTTAAAAGTAAACTTAAGCCTAACGTTTTGTTGTGGGTTAGGTTTGGGCGTTAATGGACTATAAAAGAAAGCCCAACGCGATCGCAACCGAATCACGACTCACTTTACTTGTGGCACTAAACGCAAGTTATTGTCACACAGATGATTTCGTGAAAATAACACTATGAGGAAAGTGGCCCTAAAAGTGGGCCGATCGAGTGCAAAAAACGGCAGAGCCACTAAACTGTGGTTAAATAAATTCACAAAATGATTCTTAATCGATTGGTATAGTTGAAGGTGAATGCGGCACTTGTCGTTTGGGCGTTACAAACATCCGCAAATGTACCAAAGTGGTGAGTATTCATTTTTACTTGATGTAATTGCTTTTTCAATTTTTTCAATTTTCTTTAATTTTTTTCAAATTTCAACACCAAAGTCGGTAATAATGTGCCATTGTTTGTTTGCGGTACGCTTAATCTGCATACATAATGATGCTTATCACGTTTATTACATGCATGCATTTATCGCATATATATGTAAGTGTCTGCATGTGTGTGTTTGTTGTCTATGAGTTGATTGCAAGGTGTAAAATGCATTTATATGGATGTGTAAATTGTCACATTTAGTTAAGTTGTAGTGTTGTATATGAACAACATTATACGTGCTTTTTCGTCTTTCATTGTATGTATTTAGTTGTAGTGATTATTGTTATCGTTGTTGTTATTTTTTTATTATCATTTTAATATACTTTTATGACTATGTTTTTATTTTTTCCCAATGCATGCTATTGCTCTGTTTTCTTTACATATGAATTTGTTTTTATATTTTATTTCAAACGTTTAGTGGTTGTTGCACATACGAGTACATACATGCATGTATGTATGGGTATAGAGTATTGGCTTAGCTGTCATTTTATTTGGTTATATGTTCGCATAACATACACATGCGTTGATAATATTTGGTGTTATGTCATAATAAATTTATGAATTTCACATTATTCCATAAAAAAAAAAAATCAAGTTATTAAAGCTTGTATACCCTACACATAAGATGGGTGGCCTAATACGTTCACTGTTCTGTTTGTAATATTTAGTAGGAAGAGTCCGAGACCCTATACTTGATCAGGATCATAAAGGGAGTTGATTTGGGCGCATATGTCCGTATGTCCGTCTGTTGACGGTCACTTGAAAGCATGTAATCGTAAATAGTGGTAATTTCTTCACGCAGATCATTATTTAGATTGAGGAAAAATCCATCAAAACCACACCTTCAATCGACAAAAATCTATTTATTTTATTTGAAAAAATGAGCTATTCAGCGTTTTGCCAAAAACGGATCTGGTAGGCTAGTCAATACGCCAACAATTTTCAAAAAACCATTCTCAGCGTAAAACTAAACTTGCAAGCGGATACGTTATGTATACCATGTTGGAATTATGTACTTGCCCACTGTTTGTGTGTAGATGTGTAGGGTATTTAAGATTCGGCATAAGCCATATGTATGTAATTTTGTTTTTTGGACTTGTTTTTTCTTGTTTTTCAATCAAAAATCCATGTCCTAGTGCCTGAAACGCTAATGCCAGCAAATCGGATGGCAGCCACACCCACAATTGGCAACAACCTCTTACGGCTACAAAGTACAAATATTGTACAATATGAACGCTCTCCAATAACGTGCTGAGAGAGAGAGAGAGATCAATTTTTTTCTTGCTATTTATTATGAATATTTTTTTTAAATATTGTAGAAATATTGGTGATAGATGCTCATAGTTTTTGATAAATGAATGTGTATGCAAATGTATTTGTTTTTGATTTTATTTCTATTAGTAAACTATGGTGATGATGAAAAATGTTGTGTTGCAGTGCTCGCACATACCGTCACACAATATCGAAAATACCAAACAAAATATTCATTGTTGAAATATTTTTACATGTTTGTAATAATATGCCATCGAAAGTGTAAAATCCATTAAACATTAGTGCATAATTCAATTGCCATAATAAATTCATAAATTGTTAAGTTAATAAAACACGCATACGTGCACACTGTTTGGTATTTTTAAACTCGCATTATTAATATTTTACAAATGCATTCGACTAATACGTATTTTGCTAATTGTTTTTTGTTTGATCGTTCAAATGGTGTTCCAAAAAGATTTATGAATTAACAGTTTACCCGCTAAACCAGTATCCCGTACAGGCGTTGACATTAAATGTGTGTGAGTGCAATTTCATTGTATGAGTGAGACCACAAGTGTGTATTGTGCTCGTGAATACAATATTTACATTTCACTACAACACCTTCCAAATCAATTAATAATGCATTGGGAAAGATTTGAATGGTACTGCGAAGCAATAAACGTATAAGGGACGTAACGCAGTGCACTGTTATGTAATGTTTGGTACAAAATGTTATGTAGGGGCCACATATACATTAAGCCAGCAATGATTATATAGATTCTACTTGTGCTTCATTACTGGAGTATACAAATTTTTTTCAAAAGAAACTTCCTTAAGTGCACGCAATTCAATTTATCTGCCAGTTGGTAAAAATTCCTTTGCACCACATTCAGTTAAACGCATGCCTCTGTTAAAATTTATTTCAGTGAAATGAAGAACGAAACACACACCCGATAACATTAAAAAATTGCCAAATAAAGGAAAAATTTTAAGTGCAATGGCCCAACTAATGGTTACCGAGTTATGCATTGATGAAAACCAAGTGATGTCCGTTAAAAAATCTGCTCATTAGCAAACTCTAAACAAAAAGGATAAGTTTGCCATTCTGTAGCTTCAGACATCTCATACTCGATCAGAAATAAAATCTGAGTTAATGTAATCATGTTCGCCGTGTGCCTTTGATTTGGTTTCTGAAGTTGTTAAAAAGGCGATTGAAACCTTGAATACTTGCTGAAGTAGTGTGAATGATGTGATCAATCAAAAATCAAACTTTTCCTTTTTTTTTTTTCAACATAAAAAACGGAATAGCAAACTTAGTATACTTCCCATCTTAGGTGAAGGGTATAATGAAAGAATTTCATTCGATTCCATGCATCCAACATGGGCATGGTCATGGGTCATGGTAATGGTTAAAACCGTTCTTAGCGTAAAGCTCGTAAAGACATGCAAGCGAATACGCATTACATATACAATCATGTACCTGCCACGCCTACTGCCTACTCTCTCTAAGTAGATGTTAAGGGTTTTTTTTTATTTGCTTTAATTTACATACAAACAGATATTTATTCATGCTGTAATGTTTGCATTCAACATATTTCAATGCAATCTTTTTATTTACTTGTATATAATTAAGAAGATGGATGTTAAAGAAAGTATTTAAGGAGTTGCATTCAGTTTATTATTCATTCCAAATTTAAGTTTTTCCAACTTCTACCATTTTCCACTAAAAACTCTCTCACTTTCCATTAAAAATTGTGTTGCAAATACCACAATTTTCCCAAACTTTTATTTATTTACATAACTAATCATAATTATAAATATAAATCATTTCATTTATTATATAAAATTTTCTACAGCAAATCATAAGCTTTCGTAAAAAAGTTATTGAATGTTAACATTTTACCGACGGCAAAAAATTTTGCAGCCGCATAATCTATGTTCACTCAAACATAATATGAAACACGTTCTCTTAACAACAACAATTTAGCTAAACAAGTAGAATATAGGCATAGTGGGTCAAGGTCAACCATTTAATTCCCTACCGCTGACTTCCAAAATTCATTTTTTCCAAAAATTTTGTACAAGTCATCTTGTGAGAGGTTCTTACAGGGAGGGAGGCTTTAAAATGGTGTTCAAATCAGTACAAAGTTGGAACATTAAATTTTAGGCTGACTAAGTGTTATTTGCGAATTTTTAATAAAAAAATGAGGGCGTTACTTAAGGAGGGACCCTAGAAGTTGTCCAATTTAAAGCATTATTGGGTGAAGAAATGCTCGTGTTTTAAATTTCATCGAAATATGTTATAAAACTGTCAAAAATCTTACGCACAAATTTACTTAAACAGACAGACGGACAGATATGCTCAACTTAATTTTATTACATCTGGTGTAGGGTGTAACTAGTAATAAACAACCTCACACACACATGCAATCATACAAACATTTTCAACTCATATAATTTTAAAAGTTAAAAGACACACACACGCGTGCACACATATATATCTAAATACACTTACACATAATGCCTTAAAAAGTTCAAGCCAAACAACTTTGCATGCACAAGCAATAAATCAATACAAAACAATTGATTAGTACAGACAGAAAAGCGGAGAAAAAGATTGAGACGCTGGGGCATAGAGACAGAAAGGGAAAGAGAATAAGCAGGGAAAGAAAAACATGTCATTTGCAGTGAAATGCAAACAAACAAAATATTGAATCTATACGTTAAACTTATACCTTTTATATAAAACAAGGTGAATATAATCCGGCATACGCATACGCACGCACAAGCATGCACCCATACTGTATAAATTCACTAAACGATAAATTCTTAACACACCCAAGCATACACACACGCACACACATACACATTTATTTATATTTTAATAAATTACGGCAAATGTGACATAGGAAGAAGAAGAAGAAGAAGAAGAAGACGTATAGTTGTTGATGTTGTTGCTTTTCGTTGCTGTTTACCAATGCAATTTTTATAATATAATAAATTATAACGCAAACGATTGCTTTTTGAGTGTTGGGTAATATAAATTAAAGCAGAAAGAAAGCGAAAATATGTAAAACAATTGACAGATGGCGGCCAAAGGACACAACTACATATTTTTCCATACAACAATTACACAGCCCACTACAACCAACTGATATATAAATACACTGCAACATAGAGAATTCATATTATATTATTATGCACAAGGATTGAGGAACAAGTAGTATTTAGTGATAAAAGAAAGCACCACCGCAACCCCATACTTAAGCATACATTAGTGTAAAAACATTATAAACAGAAACCCGTAAAAAAGTGATACATTGGGCACAGGCCAAAGCTATATGATACCCACCATCTATAACCTCCTCCAAGCAGAACCAGTACCAAGGTAACTCGAAATGTAGGAATAATCTGTACCAAATTTAAGGTGTACTAAGACCTGGTTCCGCAGTAACACGAAATAACTTTCAAGTAAAATTTTACACCTTTGGTGGTGTGCATCACCCCCTTCTGGTACTTACAAGGGCTTACACGAACCAATATCAATATGATGGTATACAAAAAAGAAAAGTCTGAAGAGTTAAGTAACTTCTACTCACCCTTAAAATGTTCCATAGATGTGTAGCGCACGCGATATATACAATTCAAACACACATACACTTATATATGTGACAACTAAACAACAACTGTCCAAAGAGATTTATTATGAATGAAAAATTTCAAACAACAAAAAATAAACGTCAAACGATTGTATGGACAGACAGACAGCTTACAATGTCCCTACCCACACAAGTGGAAGTGAGAAAGATATGATAACCAACCATCACGAGATTGATACAATTGCAAAAGTGAAACAGAGATGAAAGGTAAATTTGGTAAAAAAAATTAAAAAAACACGAAAATCACTATTTACTTAAAGCCATCAAGAGTGAATAGGTAAGAATGAAACATTTGTATACTTGAAAGGGGAAAGGAGCTTTTTAAGAGTTGCTTTTGAAACAATTTCATTAAAAGAATCTCTTATTATTCAAGGGGAACAATGTTACTGTACTCTTTGCGACCCAACGTATAAAGTAAAATCCATTGAAGAGGCATACAAGTGAAGCTTAATTCTCGGGGAATGTGACTCGACATGTACTAAAGTACGTGCATGGTTAGTTCAGTTTTTCAAAGTTCTCAACTTTGACCATTCAGAGAGTAATTAAAGTGTTGAAGGTTCGGTCCTATCACAGAATAGAATTGTGCTCTGTGGTACCACGTCTTTCTATATACACACAGCAGAGACTATCTATGCACGGGTGTGTGTTATAAGTGTCTGGGCTACAGGTGGATTGTGTATTTATTTATATATATATATATATATATATATATAGAGAGAGAGAGAGAGAGAGAGAGAGAAAGAAGTAACGTTAGAAACATGTAAATATTCTCTACTCATTTAACAGAGACTTGGATACTCTCTTAAACATACTTTCTGTAACTGTTCAATCATAAGTGTATGCAATTTTGTAAGAGTGGCCTGCATTAATTTCTCTTCAATTTACAACAATGCCGGCTTTTTATAATAGTTGTTTTGCTGTTGCTGTTGTTTGTAATTACATCTATCCAAACACTAGCATTTGATTGAAGATGCACATAGACAGGCACCCTTGCAGAATACTCAACATTTTACCTTAAGCACAACAATACATTCACCGTGTAAGACTCTTATCCGAAAGCAATAATTTTCAATTTCAAAACAAAGAGCAATAAATTATGTAAAAGTTTATTTATAACAGAGTAGATGGTGTGTATATGTGCTTATGTGTGTATAAAGACATTGGAAGACATCACACTAGACTGCGTTACATACCAACGAACGCCTAAACGTTTAAACCCATACTCAAGACAATTTCGCCGAGACAAAAAATATCTATAGGAATGTTATTTATATGAATAGAGTGGCTGGTAATTCGTAGCCGTTGTTGTTATTGTGGGATTTTGCTAAAATTTTAACATGGTCGTTAAAAGAGACTAACGAGTCCGTGACTTCTCCGTTGACTTATGTTTTTCGGTTAGTTGCGAGTGCAAAGTTCTAAGCAAAAGGTGACGACAAAGTTTGTGTTGCGTTAATTTTAAAATAGATGAAAGTACTGTAAAAAGAAATATCATTGAAAAGCCAAGTGAGGCGCGTTCACATATACAAACCCATAAATGTGATATTTTGTACTATTGCATATATATTGGAATACGGCATAGTGTGTAAGATGAGCTCTTCATCATCTTACGGCCTGATTGTAAAAGTGATTGAAAAGTGCTGGTTTAACTTGATTGGCAATTCCTTCAATTTTTAATATTCGTTCTAAAAATCATTACAACCATTAGGCAAACTAGAAACGTTCCCGGCTCATTATTTTCAGTGAATTAGCCAAAGCTCTCTTTAAGAACACTTTTCTTTACACTAAATTGCTTTAATAATTATTTCAAACTTGCCTACCCATACAACCCATACAACGTTCTCTGCATTTTCCATATGTACACACGACAATGTTATATTGTGTTTTTTTATTGCTTTGTTTTTCACTTCCATTTATTCTCTTCCTTGGCGTTTACATGTGCTGTTACTCTCCGACATTCAAACACATATTCTGCAAACAGACTGTCAGAGGCTTAGCATATTGTTGATTCTTATAAGAACTCTGTTAAGTGTAAAATGTGTAGAGTTCGTATGCGTAAGGTGATTGAAATAAAGAGCGAGAGCAGAGAACGGAGAACGGAGAACAAACAGACACGTTTCGGCTTTGCTTTATTTATTGATAAAATGTAAATAAAGGAAATGGTCTTTGCCGTAGTTGTTGGTGTTTGTGTTTTTCTTTCGTTTTATTCTCACTTACAATTTAATTGTTTTCCAATATGATTTTAATGTAAAGTGATGTTATGATACGACAGTATGCAGCGTGGATGGTCGCAATTGTTAATATTGAAAACAATGAGCAATGAGCAATTTAAAGTAAGAAGAAGAAGAAGTGCGCATTTATTGAACCATACCATGCAACATTTATATCGTGCATAAAAAAAAGACTGGTAAGTGATTTTCATATAAGATTTATATCCAAGACTCAAACCAAATTGTACGTATCAGCGGTAGAAAGAATTCTTAGATAATATTTAAAGCCGTTGTGCATTAAAGTGGTGCAAATTCTCTTGCTTTCATTTTGAGATTTTTAGATCTGGGTAAGCTCTAGCTGGCAACTTTTACATATTTTGGGATCATAAATAATGAAAGCTGATTATCAAATAGTTTTCAAAGCTAACAGTAATAACGGTATTCTTATTCCCGAATGGACTTGCACTTAATTCATTACAAAATCGTTTAGTAAACTTTGGAGAAAATAATGTATATATTATAAATATTTTGGATGCTGAATTTGAATCACTTTTTCTTCATCAGCTCTACTCTTTTTGTATCATAGGCATTGAAAATGGAATTTTGGCAAATTTTCTCAAAAACTATAAAAAATAGAAAAAGTAAGCTTGAATTTAGAATCAAAACATCAAAATATTTGTCGTCTTTTACAAAATAATGCACATGCCTCCCTTGCCATCTTACTTTTTGCCAAATTTTTTGGGCATGAGTTCTTCACATATACATAAAATGATTAATTGCTTAAATATGTGTTTTGACTATTTCCAAAGTCAAACTTTATAAAAGTTTTGAATGCATACAGCCCACGTTACATCATCAGTTCGTTTCGGACATAAAGTAGATTCTGTTATTTCTAAACTTCAACTTTTTATAGTTCTCTTACCTAAATGAATAATATATGGGAGTGGTTCATATGAAATTTCCAAATATTTATAGAAAAATTTGAGAAAAAATTTATCTTTAAATCGTTTTTGATTTCTATGAATCCAAAACGTATCCATACGGAAGATATAAATCGTCTACAAGTTCGTTGCTAATCAATCTATATATGTATAGTCTGTCCCAGATACGATGAGATTGGTTCCATCAAAATTCTTAGCGCAGCGACATCTATGAGTGAATGGACATTCATCTACCGCCATAAAGATGATTGTTTTTAACCAGTCAACATTTATATTAGAGGCTTAAGAATGGCTCTTATGACAAATTTCAGATAAAATAAAATCTTGCTTTGCATAGAGACCCCTTGAACTGTCTTGTTGCATCTGAAGTGGTTTTAGTCGTAACTGGTTAACAGTTTGAAGAACGGGTCTTATTACTACATTGTTGCATTGCAATATCCAGTAATGTTTTGCAAAAGAGCAGCATGTTGAATTATTCGCAGCATGATCCAATAATAAGATATCCTTCAAGTAAAAAGGATTCCGCATCAAAGTTCTACACGTACAGTATAATGGATGCTTTTGGAAAACAAGACATTAATCGGGTTGAATTAGACCTAATGGTAGTATTGCCATTATCACTTATTTGAGGACTACGTCGCATGCATTAACGAACTCAAGGTGCTATGACTTACATTCATATAATAGCAAGAGGCCTACACCTTAAAGTGAAGAAATTAATGGCAATCTTGACCAGACATAAACCTATTTTACATATTCTGTTTTCAATATGAGAACTGAGAAGGCCCCCAGGGACCATCAGGTTTTATATAAAGTTGGGTCTCCCCTTAACCATTTGTGTCCTTTTATTGAACAAAAGACTTAAGCAAAAAACTTTGCACTATGCACAATATGTAGTAATATGTGTAGGGTGTCCTATGGATCATCCCAAATCATCAAATTTGTTGTTTAAGTATTTTCCAAATGAAATGTTTCATTTTTTCTGCGTTGTTGGAGTGAAGAAGGTGAACTCTATCTTATTATTATCAATTGTTATGTAACTTAAAGAAATAAAATATTTTAAATAAACCCTTAATACAGAAAATTGTTATATTTGTTATGTGGAATGGCAAAAAAAAGGGATCAGAGAAGAAGACCAGAAATTATACAAAATAGTTAAAAATAATACAAAGCATGGACCTCGTGATACTTTAAAGCACAAAAGATAATAAATGCAGTAAAAAGGCTACCCAAGCGGAGAGGAGAGCTACGCACAATACAGGAGAAGAGCATTGTAACATTTTAGGACTTAATCCTAGATAATCGCTGGCAACCACCCGAAACTATGCAATTTAGTAAAAACCAAGAAAGACTCTAATCAGGCAACATTTGCGATAGAATGGAAAATGGGACAGAAAATATCAATACGTTGAAAGTGGGCATTATTAAAAGTAATTCGAAGGTAGTGTGAAGAATTTTAACTTTTCCAATTAATGAAATGTACCCATTCTAGTGTCCATCTTGCTAGATCGACTCAGTATTCGATGGCAATTCAGAATAAATATACTTTGTCGGATTTTCGGCGTTTGACAATGTGACATATAACTCCATACATAATACATGTACGCTTTAATGAATCAATTTGTACAAAAGTTAAGCTTTTATAATATGGCGTACATACATGCACACACTCGTACAAATAACGTTGTAGTGCATCCCAACATGTTAATCGTCAATTTTAAATTAAATCATTATTTGTTATTTTTTACGCACTTGCCACACATCTGTCCAATACTTTGAGTGTACAGCGGCCGCTTCTGGCATTTCACTTGCCTTCCATGTTCATTCAATTCAAATTATGTCGTTTTGTACGGTTAAGAGACATTGGGAGGCGAACTTTATACGGTATACACGCGTACATACATATACGTATATATGATTGTGGTGTGTAAAAGGCCCGCTACTGAATGTATATATATATATATACATAGGACTCTACATTATGCAATATAAAATTCCCAATTCGATGCAAATTAAATCCATGGAAATGTCAAGCACACACTTTAGCGGTATCGCGTGAATATGACCTTATTATTAATGTTGTTATTGTTATTGGCAGTTGTCACAGTACGTATGTGTATGTGTGAGTGTTCACCAATTTAATTGATCACCACTCCATTGCAGCAAAGAATTTGGATAACCTGGATAATTTAAAAGGAAATAATTCAAATATTCTGCCATTGAAAAAAGTCCGGTTGACATTTGTCCAGAACAAAAAAAAAAAAACTCGCCGACAACTTATTTGTATTAACAAATATTATAATTATTATATGCAACATTACAATTTACCTTTACACTCAAATAATATGTGCATCAATTATGCACACATGCACATACGCATGCACCCACACGCCTCACACACGTACACGTTGTTACATTTAAACTTATAGTTTATTGTAAAATTTATAGCCTTCCATGGATCATCTGGTCGTTTAACGGTGCACATTATAAAAATTCCCTCTTAAGCCATAAAGATTCCATTTGATGAATTTGTATTGTGAAGCCATCCGCATATACTTATACAGGCAATATTATATGCGGACCCTATGAATCAGATAAGATGGGTGGCATACTAAGTTTGCTATCGCGCTTGCAACACCATAATACAAAGCATATATATTCTTGATCAGCATCAAAATCTGAGTCGATCCAGGTGTGTTTTTTGTGTATTTGTGAGCACACTTCAATTTAAATTGGGCAAAATCATTGCGAGCCACGCCTTTAATCGACGATGAATTATTTATGCACGTTGTTGAAATTTGGTAATCAGTGTATCCACCGATTTGACAAAAATTTACAAAAAAACGCTTTCTTGTGTAGAATGCGATATCAAAAGTTTGTATACAGATGTGGAGGGTGTTTAAGATTTGGCTCAAGCCAAATTACATACATTTGTTTACTTCTTCTTATTAAAATCGTTGTTTTAAAAGCTGAAACTTTAGCCATATTATCCCGTTGCCCTTACCAATGTAAAGCTATAGCCATTGCGCAGACCAAATCAATTACTGGATCAACTTTAGTTAATTTCATTCTTCAAAAGTTATTTGAATGTGTGAAGTGTATTTAAGACTCTACCTGAGTCAACTGAATACTTTTCTTCACAGTTCAGTTTTTCATCATTTCATTTATTATACATAAATATAATATTTCGGTTTTGCATGAAGCCTTACATACAATTCACACAAAGCGCTGTAGATGATGTTTTGTGTATAAAATATATGCCAATATATGTAAATTATGTACAACAACAAGAGCCGTAAATGCTATTGAACATATATACGTACAAGGTGACCATCAAGCAGTTAAAATATTGTTAATGAAAAAAACCTCTTTTTTTTTTTCGTTTTTAATCAATTGCATCCAGTTTTTAAGCAACAAATTGTTGACTAAATGGATGGCACTGTAGAAGTGGCCGATTTTAGACAATTGTCACACAAAGTGACATGTACCGATCGGCTCAGAATAAAATCGTAAATCTATTCAAGAAATTTAGCTCTTGTGCCAAAAACGGAAAGCTTCCCATCCAACTAGTTATAGCATAAACGGTGGAATTAAGTGGTTTAGGCTATTAATTAATCGGGGAGAATCGACCTTTCACTTGTCATTTTTTCATTAATGAGCGTACGTAAGAAAATGCAATTTTATACATATCGAAAGGATCAGATTTTCAATATCAGGGCGCTATGTAAAGTGATGAAAATGTGATCAAGTTATTTGTCAATCGATTTCAACTTATGCTCTATATATATACTAAATGCTTTATAAACTTGATGTAAAATTCGGCCTAACTAGGATTGGACGTATTTTTATTTAACTGTGTATACAATCATTGTGGAATTGCCACAGTTGGGTGGGTAGATGGGTGGTCAGAATTTAAGTATTAAGAAGTTAGATTATCTGACATGTCGCACGATTACGATTCATGGCTATTCATTAATTTTGAGCCTTTCAATGGTCACCCTGTACGTATACACGTAGATTTATGTACTTAAAGGCACAGAGAGAAAGTTTAATTGGAGCTTTCGAAACATTCGTAATGCAATGAGGCATTTGACGAATGTCATATGATGCGCTTTAGAGCTCGTATCAATATGCACACATTTATATTATATATGAATACAATCGAGCAATATTATTATAATTATTGCTATTTATTGAGGGAGGGAGAAAGAGAAAAGGAAATTATTGCTCTCGTTCACATTTATAATTTTGTGATTAACAAGTAAAAGAACTAAACTTGGTTAAGGCCAAATCTTAAATACCCTCCACATTTGTACATAAGCAGTGGTAGTGGTGGTTACAAAATGAATCCCTTTAATACCAATAATAAGTAATAATAATACTAAGTAAGTAATAAGAGGAACAAAGAGACAGACGGAAGGACATGTCTTTAGTAATTCATGCTTATCAAGAATACATATGTTTGTAGGGTCCATGACGACCACTGCCCACTTGTGCGTGTTGCAAATGGAGTAGCAAATGTAACAGACCCACCACTTATCTTATGTGGAGGATATAAAAGGAATTTTTCTGCTCGTATGTATGTTATCTCATCACTTTTTTATGTATGTATTATTGGATGTATTGCTCAATGGATGAGATATGCTGGCTATGTATGACGTTTACTAACAAGGATATACGTGAGAACGTCATGCATATGCAGTATGCAGAGATGAAGGTATTGCCGGTTATATTTCGTAATTAAAATTTATTGTTGAAAAATCAAATGAAATTATCAACTGTCCACATATTACACCACCACCGCAAACATACGCCTCCGGTGAATTTGTGACGACATTTAATTTGGCGCGATACTGCATTATCAATACCACTAAGAATATAAAATAAAAAGATAATGTACAACTTAAATGAAGAAATGTTTATTTAATCTTGTTAATTGTGTGTATGGCTGCACGGTTACACAACGTTACATAACGTTACTATGTTATAGAATTTTAAATGGTTTCGCTTAAGCGTGCACATGGAATCATCACAAATTCAACGTGAAGACAACTAAACAAATAACAGCAGCAGTTAATAAAATATTAAATATTTCACTTGTAAATTATTTAAAGTGGCGCCAACACGCCAACCACAGCAACAAATGATTACTTGCAGTCGTACGGCTTTTACTTGCATATTTCGCAACACAACCCCCGCATTGAAACAAATATTACGAGAGAGAACGAGTAAAAAAACTATGATTAGTTTGGGACAAATATCAAGTACCCTGCATCTCCATGTATAAATAGTGGACACGTCCATACGCCCTGCAACTTACACGTCAAATTCTGCATCAAAGAGGTTCTGTGGGCGTGTGCCTTATACGACCGCACCCATTTTTCGTACTTCGGTGGATGCTATAAATATACATATATGGTATTTTGGGGGTATGAGACATTTTTGTACATTTTGGGCGTGGCACGTGGTCGATTTTGCCCACGTATAGGTTCTAGAAAGATTTGTATAAAGTTTCACCTCGATGCTGATCAAGAGGTTTTTTTCTGGGTGTTGAAAACATATGAGAAACTTAGTATACCCTTATGACTAAGTTGGAGGATAAAAAACAGCACACACACACATTTTATATTTATATTCGCTGCATACAAATCTTGAACAAATCTCTGGCAATAGTCAGCACTAACAGAATAAGTAAGAACAGGCGCTTACAATCCAAAACATATAAATGTGTCTGCACAAATGTGTGGTGCTTGTTATGTAAAATCAATATGAATTTATTCATACGTTAACATAATATGTTTGAAATTTGTTTTTTGTGCATTATCTGTGATTTTTGCATATTTTATTCTTTCTTATTTTTTCGTTTTTATACCCTCCACCTTACGCTTCAAATTTCTCAAACCATGACCTCATATTTCTAGCCTACAACTTTGCACTAATAAAAAGCACTTTCGGGGACTACAAAAGTGTGGATCTTAACGAAGTAGGACATGCGGTAACAAGAATCGGTTGGGATGGGATTGGGCGAAAGCAAAATATACCTCTGTCAGCTCGCTGTATGATAGCTAAATCTCTGTGAAGATTAAAAACTCTGGCTCGAAGGAACGTCCGTGATTCAATCAACGCATCTTAAAATTAATTGAAGCAAGAGATATAGCATATAAAAAATGGTAACGATCTCGCACGCCACGAAATTGTGAACTTTTCAAACTACTGCGACGAGCCTTAAACCAATTATTGTGATGGCCAGTTTACTTGTTTTGTCAATACGAAGCAGAAGTGGACCTTGATCAGGGAAATTGGCGTAAACAGAAACTCACAGTCTCTTCCACTTAATCTCAACGTTAATTCAATAAACAAAAAATTTGTAGACCTACCAATTAGCAACCCAGTTGTCTCCAATTATATGGTTAGGGAATCCTTTAATTTCATTCCTCTAATGTTTAATTGTGTTAGCGATGCTGAGGTGCTTGAGAGCATTCTCTCTATTAAATCTAATGCCATAGAACTTGACAATATTGATCCCAAGTCAATAAAAACTATTACCTTTATCTTTAATGGCATCATAATGCATTCGACTTTTCCGAAGTGCTGGACAACACTCTAAATGAATTCCGATTCCTAAATCAAATGGACAATACAGACCAATTGCCATCCTACCGTTCGAAAGAATTATTCAAAATAAATTAGCAGTTTCAATTCAAGGAAATGCTTTGATGTCCGACTTCACCAATTTGGTTTCCGAAAAAATAGATCCTGCATCACTAGATCACTACTCTAATAAATGTGGTGGAAAACATTCGTGGCAAATTGGACACCCATTGTGATATTGTAGATCCCGCTTTACTACACTCTGAAAGACTTTTCGAATCGTGTTTAACACACCGTCACCAAAGTGTTTGCCGTATAACTCGACTTTCAAGCTGATGCGCAGAACGGCGCAATCATATCCGTGTCACGCTTACGAATGTAGATGTGGAGGGTATTTAAGATTTGGCCTAAGCCAAATTACGCTTGTTTTAATTTAAATGTATGATTTAAATAAATTACACACTTTTTTGAACAGAATGAAATAAAAACGGACGTATGGACACGTATCAAATACATATCTTTTTAATTTGTTTTTTTCTCTATATAAGCACTGATTAATAAATTAAAAAATTGTGATTTCCAATTGTAAAGAGATTCCATAGAGAAAATAATTATTTATATACCATTACCACCGATTTCCGAGGAAGAATCAAAGTTAAATGATTAAATGTTCTGAATATCTTAGAGCACGATACAAGAAGAATATGAAGATATATAACGATCGATGTATTTCAAAAGTGGACTTGCACCACAGCAACAACAGCGACTGCTCAGTTTTATCAAATTTTATCAAATTCAATAAATATTAATTAAGGTTAAATCGGTTGTTAGAGTTGTATGTTGTATTCAGCTGCATTGCTAATGCAAATGTTTGTGTTTGGCTATGTGTACCACATATAGTACACGTTCGCGATATCAATATTTATTTTATTAAATAAATGCATGCGTTTTGTGAATTTTTAATTAAAATAAATCAATTCGTATAAAAAAGTAATTTTTCAATTTTATCAAATTGTCATTATGCGTAATTAATTAATATTGTATGTATGCATGTGCTGTCTCATTTACACACTCAAAACAAATTTAGAAATTTCGTTATTATTATTGTTGGTTGTTGTTGGTTTTTTTGTTTTGTTTTGTTTTTTTTTTTTATTCGTGGCATTATGATTTTGACGTAGTGAAGGTGTGTGTGTGTGAGTGTGAGGATGAGGGTGAGGGTGAGCATGCAACCGCATTTTATTTAAATATATATAATAGTTGGTGCTTATATTATCTATATGAAGTTGAAGTGTGAGTAAGCGCTTTACTCGTTTAAACATTATGATTTGATGCTTCTGGTAGGGTGTGTGAGAATGTGCTTTTACATTGTCAAATAAAAGCATAGCGTGGTTTCATTATTATGCATTTTATATTATATATTTGCTTGCCGGATAACAGATCGAATAAAAAGGCACACATGCACACATACACACGTTAACACAATCCCGTTTTTTGTAAACAAACAAAACAAAACAAAACAAAACAAAACAAATAACAAATTTATAAAACCTCTAGTAATGTTATTGTTGTTAATGTGTGTATGTGTGTGTATGGATATAATATAGAGAGAATGCGTGCATGAGGTGGTAATCATCTGAATGATAAAAGCTCTAGATTTTAATGCCGCATTAAACCTCGACACAATAGAATGCATAATTAATTTTTATTTTCATGACAGTTACAAACGAATAGACATATACGCACATTAATTTCATATTAGAATTAGGACTCTTTTTCTGTGTGTGAAGTGGTGAAGGTTGCAGCCAACAACAGCCAGAGGAATAGCTCATCATTACCTCAAACTGAACGTAAAAAGTTTCAGGTTAAACATAAATTAACCTCATGTGACAGCATATAACCAACAACAACAACAACAACAACAAAAACAAATTATATAATTTGTTTAATAAATTGTATTGAATGCAAACTTGAATGCATTATTTGGTCATTCATTCGTACATATATTATTATTTACATATATATAATTATTATTTTTCTCTAAAATATAGAAAGGGACTCGCGGTAGACAAAGCTTTCACATAAGATTGAAAGGTATACTTAGTTTGTTATTCCATTTGCAACACCCAGAAGGAGAGACCCTGCACAAGTATATATATTTTTGATCAGCATCAAAAACTAAGTCGATTTAGACATGTTTGTCTGTGTTGGCACACTCATGATCGCAAATTTTGAGATATTGAAGTGAAATTTTGTACAGACCGTTTTAGTTTCTGCACGCAGATTTCCAATAGGCAAAATGGGGAAGAGTCCAATTTAAACAATTTCCAAAAAAAAAAAAAAATGTATATTTTTGATCAGCATAGAAGAGTCGATTAGGCCCTTCTCCTATGACCTCAAAAATCGAGTTTCACCCTCATAGACGTTTGATGTATAGCATACGTTGCTATATTTCATTCAGTGATAAATTTTGATGTTTTTCATGCCCGAAAATTCGTACTAATACTCGTTTTCGATGGTAAACGTACGATTTTATTGTTTAGAAATAAACATACAAGTGGCAACCATAAAAACACTTATCGACTTAACACTTTTCATTTAAATACCACCAGTAAGATCTTTCTAGAATTTAATTATAAAGTTGTAATAATTTTGAATAGAAAACATTGAGTTGCATTGAATAAAAAAAAAAAACTTTATTCATTTCACAAAGCACTAAGCATATATACGCATGTGGTTGTAATGGGCTTAAGAAAGACAGAGATAGACTATTTTTTATATGCTTCATTAATAAAATTTTAAAATCGCCTGCGATTAGGAAGGACTTTTCCGTTTGTACATTCATTTTATAGAATGTGGCACAAAAATTGCTAATTAAATATTTTAACCAAATTTAGAATCAGTTATGTGAGCGTATGTATGGGTTTGCATATATGTATACGTATATGTGTATGGGAAGTTTCACTACAAGGAGAACGCTGTTTCCTAATTTCTGAACAAAATTATTATTGTGTAGTTTTTGAAAACATATTCAACTACAATTCAAAAGGCCAACAAAGTATGTGTTCATTAAAATATTTTACGTTTGCGGTATATGAATAAAAGGAAAAACTAAATTGTTGAAGAAATAGTTGGACAAGATATTGAAGCAATCAGTAGGCAGAATTATTAGAAAAATTTTGTGTAATTCAAATAATTGTGGCTTATATTTGAGCTACCACCACGTAGTTTGATTTGAAGCAACTTAATGTAAAAGTAAACCAAACCAAACCAAACCAAACCAAACATATGTTAAAAATTTCTTCAAGTCTTCTTCAATGTCTCCGTTGATGGGCATCTTCCCCCGTTTATTTTTATTCTATGTTAATTGATTTGCTTTTTTAAAATCGTATATATGTACGTACGAGTGTATGCATTATTACCAAAACTGAAAATTTTTATTCTTGCATTAATTTCATTTGTATTTATTATACATTTGTTAGTAATAGTTATGTTTTTGTTGTTCGTTGGTTTGTGCGTGTGCGTGAATTGTTATTTGCATAAAATTTATATTTAATTAATTATTATATTATTGTATATTTATTTATTTATTTATTTGTGTATGTGTTTAGTGTATTCCGTTTATATTCAAACTTTATTATTATTATTGTTCGATTGCATATATATGTGGATGCATATGTATTTGTTCTGAAGCTTAGCGTTACACTTGGTATTAAAAATAAATATGAAAATAAATAATTATAACAATAATAATTGCAATAAAAAAATAATGGACGAGAAACAACAGTAAACTAAACAATTTTTCTAATCGCAAATATATAATAATCCATTAGTTTTGTCATTTTAATTTCAAATGTAATTTAAATAATATTAAATAAACACTGCAGCATTTTTTTCTCTTGTAAATACATACACACACACACACATACACATATATTAAAGTTATTGGAAAATACGAATTTGCATAATTTATGAGATTATACGTTGAGGTTCGCTGCACAAATTTATAAGTACCCTATCCATTGTATGTCCAAAATAGGCGCGGTCAGATAATAAACGCACTCACAATTTAAAAAAGATAAGATTTTTGCAATTTGACTTGTTAATTGAGAGAGTAATCAGTTACATGCCACCCGAACTGTCCACATGTGCAGGTTTTTACTTGTTTAGAATAATTAAGTTTCCTAAATATTTGTAAGCTGTAGTTAGGAATATTTATCCTTTGCATCATTTGTAGCAAAAGGTATATTAAGTTTGTGCAGGTGTTTGTAACTTATAAACGGAATATGCCACACCCACCTTCAATAATACCCATGAATTCAGAATCATCCGTCTGTACGTCCATGTAAAGTTGCTCACTATATATTTTTGGAGATTTGCGTTGAAATTTGGTACAAGCTGGGTATATACTTTGACTTTAAAAGGAACCCAATTTGATCCCAAAGGGACTACCTTTAGGATCCCATGTAATATTCTACAATAGAGGAAGTTTATACTGTGTCAAATTTGAATCCTATCAAACCATTTTTTGTACTTCTTCATATAACCGTATTTCCTTTAGTAACTGATACGATAATGCTTTCAATTTACTGATAGTTATAATACAATTTGTGATTGTAGAATATTAAATGTTCGGATATGACTGACTATAACATATACATTTGAATAATGTTCACGTAAGTATAGTGCAGTATATACATATATTTGATGAATGATTTTATACAACATTTATTTAATTTTCTTATATAATAAGTAATATTCTCATTTAATCCGTAATGATAATACAGCAAATGACCCTTAAATGAGCAACGATGATATGCCAAATGGTTTAGCTTCTTGTCACTTTTAAGATTATTTAAGACATCATAAACTGAAAAAAGGAGTCTATATAGACAACTAACAAAATCTATCCATCTGCCACAAGAATTTATCTATGAAATTAAAGTTTGATATATACTGCTTGATTTACAGAGCTTGAGACAAAGCTGCTTTTGAATAGAAGACTTACAGTATTGGTTCATTTAGAAACCTCCATGATTTATTTCATATAAGAATTTGCACCTTAAGTGGGTTAAAAATGATCACAACATGGACACTATACTGAAATGTACATTAAAAATTTATATAAAATGTAAATTGTGGGCATATATGTTATCGAACTCTGACCACTTCTAGAGTTAGAGTCAAATTTTAGCTCAACATCGAAATGTTTAAAGTAAGTAAGTGCTTCAAAATAACAAATTGGGACGTACAGACGGAAAAAATTCAATCATCTCTAATTTTGTTTCTGATCAGGTAATTTTGTTGATGTTTTGGGCCACATCGCAACGTGCTTTAGGCCGCATGCGGGCCGCCTCTTGGCCACTCATGATACAAATGATTTAAGAAAATCAGGATATTGTGATATGGGGCATTTATTAACTTTTATTTTAATAAGTTAAATGAGTTCTTACACTCATTACACCAAATTAATGGTTGATGTTTCTTTAGCAATATTTACATCTAGTCCGGATAATGCAATTGTCAGCATCCTTGGGAAGCTGCTTGACAATATTTTTAATCTGAAAGGTAGTCGTACTGCTAAAGGTCTGCATTCCTTGTACGATTCTATTTGATGACAAATGCTGGTCATGTTTACTTCTTTTTGCTCCTTTTTGCTCCTTTTGTGTGCTTATATTTTTTGTGTTTCGTTTCCATAATATGGCACCTATGGCGCCCTCTGTATAATAGCTGTACACTTTAAACCTCAATCCCGCGGTCAATCAATCCCAACTCTTTTCGGCTGCAGTTGTGATGAGATGCAAATTTTAAATTTTTTAGTATGTTTTGTTTGTGTACGTAAATGTGCGTGTGTGTGAGTTTTGCAAATTTGAAAAGTTTATGTTATTGTCACTGTCAGAGTTTATTTTTATTTTTTTTTAAATAAAAATTAACATTTTTGTTGTAAAACGTTAACAATTTATTATTACTATTATTGGTATAATTTGTGTTGTTATACACATACGTACGTATGTCGCTGTTGTGGTTTCAGAAACGTTGATGTAATGAAAGGCCATCATTGTGGTTGGAATTCTAATGTGAATAATTTTTAATATTTGCAATTTTAAATATTATTGTGTGCAATAACAAAAGCGTCATCCATTTTTCACATCCAAACTGAGAAGCCGTCCCAAAAGAGGGCCATTCAGAGCAATCACACTTTTGATTCTACTTTGGCTGCAAAGCTCTTTAATGTACGACAATGCTGCCCCTCCGGTTAGAACAGGGAAAGCAAAAAAAAAAAAATAATTTACAAAGGATCTATCTGAAGAACTTTTCGTTTTTGATACATTTTATAATCAATTAATTATAAAAATATTTTCTTAATAAAAATTTTCAAATTCATAAGAATTAGAAGCCATAAAGAAAAGGTCTTGTATGTTATCGATGACATTGATATCGTAGTCAGTCACAACCACCCATACCTTTAGTCGGTTTATAATATCAAATGTGCGATATCTACATTTCTCCTCTATTATGCATCTACGTACACTCGTACAGCTGCTCTGCGAACGTAAGAGTCAATCAAATAACCATCTGTCATATGACAAATGATGATTTAAAAATCACTTTAGATGACAATAATTGTGTTGCCCATGATGAAGATGCTGACGGTGATGATGAAGATGAAGATGACTCGGTGAAGTGTTAAAGTGCAAGACGAAAGTACTTGTTGTACACAAACATAACTACACTTCACTTACTATGTATATTGTTCATGTAATTCAACTTATCAAATACACATACAAACATACAAATGCACACAGGAATATTGAAAGGCGCTTAAGCATTTAGCATACACATTCAACAACAACACTCACTCAATTCATCATTGAAGCAGCAAAGTTATGATTAGAACCTATGATAACAAGCACAACAAGAGAACGAGGAGTACATGTTATAAATTTAAAAAATATGTACATTTTTTATACCTTCCACATTAGTTTTCATATTTATAATTATCCCATTCACTGACGTGCCAAAAATGGGCATGCTCGGATAACAGACACTCCTATAATTTGCAGAAACCTTACTCAGCGTTAAACTCGACTTGTTGGCTGATATGCAATGTAGACATAATTAGGGGGCGGAATAATGCACCTGACAGGGTGGGCGTGTGTGGAGGGTATTTAAGATGTGTCCTAAAGCAAATTTAGTTTTTTTACTCGTTTCTTCTATTACGGAATACGGGAAACAGACACTTTAAATGCCGCATTGATATTGACAACCAAAGTTCAATATTCAGCAATAAATTATTGGCAATGCCATGTCATACACAAGTAGATAAAATGTTCATTCGTAGTATTTACTCATATGCTATGGTAACATATATTTGTACGGACCACAAGGTGTATTTTATCATAACAAACACATCGAACAGATTCGATTATCTAAAAAAGCTATATTCTATGAGTTCACACGTCTGTGTGACATACTACGTGATCTTCTATAATTCATAGTGGTGCCAGTTAATTTTCTACACGTTGAGATACATAATCAATTGAAAAGTATTAGCTTTGAATTAATTTAAAATTATTGGCAAAAAGTTAATTAGTTCGGATGAGGTTTTTAACAGTACAAAAATCTTGAACGTGATGTTCTTTATTTATATACTGGTGTATTGTATACGGATGTGGCAAATATGGACGTGGTCGGATAACAGACACGCCCACAATTTACACAGATTTTTGATTTAAATTTTTCCCATTCCATTATAAATAAAGTTTGGCGTTCAGAATCATAAAGTGTCTGTAAAAAATTTCAGCTCAATATCTCAAAATTTATGAACGTGACAATACCAACAACACACGGACACACTGACACCTATTTATTTTTGATGCTGATCAAAAATATATATACTTTGTAGGGTCTCTGACGCCTCTTTCTGGGTGTGGCAAATGGAACGACAAACTTAGCATACTTCCCATGTTATGTGGAGGGTATAATAAAGTTGGCTTCGGTCAAATCTTAGACACTTTCCATATCTTTATAGAAATCCCGACTCTGTAAGATGTCTGTTTAAGCCCCAAAACTTACATGTCGCATCCTGCACCAATAAATATTTTTCGTCCATTTCTTCCACACCTATCTGAACGGCACTTTAACTCTCTACCAAATGGTCATGTACAACTGCCCTCAATAATGTACACATAGTGAAAACATTTTTAGTTGGACATTGACGATGGAATCCTATCGTTCTCAGTTCTTTTGAAAGCATTCGATTCTGTTGACTATGTCCTTCTGTTCTTTGCAATCTAGTCCATTTATTCGCATCTATAGTGTAGATGCCAACGTGTCTGTGCTAATGACGTCTATTCCAAGTCTCGTGTTCTGTTCAAAATTTAAAAAGTATACAACTTTTTTGGATGCATTTGAACATGTTCATGTTATACGTATAACATGCTTATTGCTGCCATATTTACTACAAGAGGTGCGAGAGGGCCGCTATTTTTTAAATAATCATAAATCTATTGATTTACGAGTGTTGACCATTTTTTGACAATTTACATTTAATTGTGTTTATTCATGAGTATTAGAATAACTAAATAGTTTATAGCAATGCACTCGTATACAAGATAATAAATATATAATTGGCTTAAATTTGTATACTTGTGGTATGCTGCATAAGTAGAAGAGACATGTGCTTACATGTTCTATTATTGTTGTCATTGCTCGTTGTTGTTGTAATTGGATAAACGTATTCCATTTTATTTTTCAATACATTTTCTGTTGTTCTATATATTTTATTATAATTACATGCAATTACAATGGAAACGATTCAAATGAATTAAATAATATGTTGTCATATCCTATTGTCTGTCTGTCTGCAATTCTACTTTTCGAATAATAATGTTGGCGCTTAACAAAAAAACAACAACAACATATTTTGGTGATGTACAATGTTTACAGAATACACAAAACTCCTCCTCTTCGATGTGTTTTTTATTGGTTTTTTATACTCACCATCATACGTACACGGGGGTATATGCCACTTTGTCCAAACGTTTGTAACGCCTGGAACGAGATGTCGGAGATCTCACAACGAATATATCTGCATTAGCTTTAATTATTGAGTCCATCTAGCCATCTAGCTATGTCCGTCTGGCTCACTGTCCATGCACGCGCGTGCTGTGCTAATCACTTCGCTGTCACCTCCTGTATGTATGGATTCTAAATTTTGGTCGTAGCTTGATACTGAAATTACGCAAAATCGATCAAGCTACACGACTACAGTGCAAAGAGCTATTTTCTTAACGAATTTGTTTACAATTTCCTCCTAAAGTATGAAACTTATATTGGCATACACACTGATTAGAAAGGGCCTTTGGTGCCTAGATGGTGGGTATTCAAGATTAGGCGTTAGTCAAATATAGCTTTTTTACTTGTTTGTATTTAGTTTGTTTGGTTTTATACATAACTCTCAAAAAATAAATAAATTATAATAATTTTTCGTTGCTTTGTCATGTATAAGTATTTATGTACCTATGTACACATGTGTGGTTTTATTTGTTAATATTAGTTTTTATGTTGTAATGTATTGTCCAAATATTTATAATGTTTTAATGCAAATTATTGCATATATGTGTGTAGGTATGTATGTTAGGGTGAGTCGAAAAATGCCTTTTCCTTTTTCAAGTTGTAAAACTTCGGAAACGTTTCAAATTTGTAACAATAACAAACTGCCCAGAATGAAATAAAAACGGTTAATATCTCCCGATCGCGAAAGAGCGCTTAAGTTGAAAGAATTTTTGAAAAGTGTCAAACAATCGTCATTTTTATATCCTTTACATAATATGAAGGGCAATCTAAGTTTTTAGTGCCCTTACCTACATCCATTAGGAGTCAGTAGGGACCATAAAAGATTTATGTTTTTCATTAGTATCAAAATTAGAGTTAAATGAACCACATGTTCTTTCTTCCGACTATGCGGAAATGTCGCTATTTAAAATTAAGAAGAAAGTTTAAATATTTATATATATATTAAATGTAATTTGTGGGCGCATATGTTCTCGGAACTCGCCTATTTTTAGATAGGATCGTTGAACAGGATAAACTTTAGCTTTTGTAACCGTTAGCGTTTTAAATTAACAAATCTGGACGTACAGATGAGATAAAGAACACATGGGACAAGAACACTCCATCTACGTTTTTTATGAAAATTTTACGTTATGGTTACACATACATATGAACCAATTTTATTTTTTCTTAAACTTTTCATCATATTGCAACTTGAAGAGGGAAAAATGGGTTTTCGGCTCACCCTAATATATTTATTAAATAAACGAATGCGTATTATTTATCTATAATTATTTATATTGTTATGTACATACGAAATATATGAATGTGTAGGTATATGCAATATGTTGATTAAGGCTAAAAAAAAATTAAATTTTTATGCCTGTTTTTGATATTTTAATTTTGTTGTCACATTCGATCATTAAGCACATTCGTGACCAAGCAAGGATTAGATTAGTAATGGCACACATTTACATCAACACATATATAGGGTTTGCCTCACACCAACACCACCACTACTTAATGATTGATGACGCTAATGACGATTGTTGATGACAATTGTTAAAAGCTACTCTCCCGTACCTGATATAAATCGAACTTGCTTACTAAACTGAACTAATCCTCGTAGTACTACATAGCATGTACATATGTATACAATACAATAAAACTACAACACATTGGTCGCAAATGATAACACATAATAACATTTGCATAGAGAAATCATTAATTTGTTACATTTAAACCTGAAGTATCGCTAAACCTATGAGAATATAATCAAATCTATAGAACCGTAAGTAACCAAAATTCAAAATTGTTGAAATTATGAAACAAAGTAAATCGAGCATATGCGATGAAGATTTCTTTAAAATACACCAAGAACAACATAACAACTATTATATCGAAGCTTTGTTCATCTTTTCAAAATTAACTCATAATTGGTTGGATTACAATCTTGAAGCCATTTCTTTTATTATCTAACTTTTGGCCATATGGGTTTTGTACTGTATTTATTATGACATTGGACTTTTCAGCTAATTGTGATGAGGGGATTAAGTTTGTTTTTCCGTTTGCAACACCCAGAAGGAAGCATCAGAGATTCTAAAAAGTATATAAATTCTTGATCAGCATCAAAAATTGAATCGATTTAGATATAAATGTTCATGGGTCTGCGTGTTGTTGATATTGAGCTGAAATTTTGTACAGACACTTTAGAGGGTGAAATTTATATATATATTTGCCACGCCTGCTGTTGTGGATGTGGAAGGTATTTAAAATTTGGTCTAAGCCAAATTTAGTTTTATTACTTGTTTTTAATTAAATTTTGTACAAACTTACGCAAATATGCGCCGTTTATATTTAAATGAATTTTATGTATAATTTGTAATTATAAGAATTATACGAATAATTAATATATATAAACAAGTAAAAATATTACAGTTAGTTCTGCCACTTAGTTCACTTCACTATTTATACATAATCAATTATGTGAACGCATATAAAGACAATTCGCAAACAAGTCATATATAAGGAAGGGTCCTTAAGTGATCGTCCTTGGCCCAAAACATATCCCTATACTTAATTGTACCAAAAAAATGTCCAGTTGCCATCTATACGGTAATTGAATACATGAACGGACAGACGGACGTAGTTATCGGTTTAGATTGTTTACATTATTATTGTAAGCCGATCGTTATATATAAAGTGTATTATTGACATTCGCATTTGATGTTTATGAGTTACAAACATTCATTTTGTGTTAAAAATAATAAAATAAAACAAAACAATAAAAACAATGCCAGATAGTCAAGCACAATGCATATCCACAATAATCGAAAACAATTAAAATGATAATAAACACGTAAAAAAACTAAATTTGGCTTAAGCTAAATCTTAAACACCAAATCTATGTAGAAGGTTTTAATAAGGACATAACAATTTTATATTTAATTAAAATGTAAAATAATTGGGATAATGACCGGATATTTATTCCACGTACAGTACACATGTTACATTTAACTACGGATCAAAACAATATGGTCCAATCACACCTCTGGCATCCGCATCAAGTTTCAAAGGCTTTATTAGTTCTTCAATTAATTTGATTTTGTAAGGCAGTAGTTTTAATGCAAATTTTGTCACAAGGTGGTTTAAAAGCTTCTCATATCCTATGAACATCGTGGAATCGATTGATTTGGCACATTTTGGACTGAAGCACTGCAATATTTTTGGTACTTCGGCTGGTGCATCTCATACTCGAATTTATCCACTATAGCACACACGCCCTGTCTATTGGGAACGGGCATTCTTATTAAAATATAAAATTGTTAAATCCCTACCCAAAAACGCGTAACAAGATCTGGGCATGCAGAAATCGCCCTTTAGTAGTTCATATGTAACAATATGTATCAAATAAGAAGTCCGTAGTGCGCTGCTTGCACTTCAATATTACAATAATTGATGTAAAATTATATATATTCTGTAATAAAGGAAAAATACTGAATCAATGCTGTATAATTTGTAAAATTTTACGGCCGATTTTTAAGGTTCTATCACTTCAGATCAATATCTCAATTGTTGGGTCACCGTGAGAGTGAATGATTTTAAACGCGGACGTACGAACAGACAGACAGCTAAATATATGAATATTCATATAAATATATCTTCTAACTCAGTATCGAATTCTGACTAGTTTTAGCTGTGTGTCTGTCCGTACGTCCGAGTTTATATATTATCTATATACAATATGAATATTCATAAATATATTCAGGAAACCAATGTATGGTACATACCCCATCGTGGTGTTTATAAACACAAGTAAAAAAGGGCTAGATTAGGCATATGCCAAATTTGGGATACCCACTGTGTACGCATACGTTAACCGATCGCGTCCATATTCACAAGCGTGCATAAGGGAATAATTTTCATTCTAAATTTCAGATCTGTTTAGGGTCACCAACGACAAATATTCCAACACTCACAATAAGTCCATTATAGGTAAGCGTGGTTGATTTCACATTTTCAAATAAATACATAATTAACGATTTTTTTAATATTCTTGTGAACTTTTGGTTTGTCTGTAGGAACGAAAAAACGATATGTTGTGCACTCAAATAAATTTCAGATATTTTTGTTTTCTTTGGAGAAGTGTTACATACAGTGATGCTGTATTTTGCAAGATGGTAATGATGGTAGATGTGGCGTATGCCTAATATAGCCTTTTTACTTATTTTATGCGTTAACACAACTTTCTACCTATTTATTAACTTTCCGCAATGATAAATAAATCACATCCGTTACATTTCATAACTAAAATTATTTTATAAATTATAGGTTTTCTCTCTAATTCACCGAAGAGAAAAAATATTATATTGAATCATGCAATAATAATCTAAACCAATAAATAAAATGCGGGTCAGAGGTATTAGTTGATATTCTATTGTAAGCTGATACACATTACGTTTGAATGTGTTGGTTGTTATATGCTTTTTTACGCTTTGGTTTATCGAATTTAATGTATAAAATTTGTATTCAAACGGGAGAGAAAAATTCATAAATTATAATAAAATTTTTGAACTTGGCTTCCGTTTCCGTTCGGTATGCATAGTTTTGTTTAATATACGTCAGATTTTGTTATTAGTGTGATTTTTAGAAATTTTCGCAAGAACTCTTTTTTATACCCTCTATAGAAGACGGTGGTATACTAAGTTTATCATTCCATTTGCAACATCCAGAAGGAGACGTCAGAAGTATATATATTTTTGATCAGCATAAAAAACTAACTCGATGTATACATGAGTGTCCGCGTGTCCGTGTGTCCGTGTTTCTATCTGTTGAGGGCATTCTCACGATGGCAAAATTTTTTTTTAATGTTGAGCTGAAATTTTGTACAAATACTTTTAGTTTCTGCACTCAGTTCGGTCAAGAGTCACGCCCACAATCGACATAAATCTATGTGACAGACACAAATATTGACGTATCAAGTTGAAATTTTAAGTACATAGTTATGTATTCATCTCATCCATCAATGTGCCAAAAATGGGCATGGTCGAAAAACAGACACGGCCATAACTTACATAAAAAACCATACTCAACGTAAAATGCGACTTGCAAGCTGACACGTACTACGTACACTATTAGATGGCATAATCATATACCTGCCACGCCCACCATTTGTATGTAGATGTGAAGGGTACTTACTTGTTTATTCTGCATGTGTTTTATATGGATTAGTGTGTATGTGTATGACGAAAATGGGAAGAAATTGTATCATCTCAGTTGTTAGCATTAACTGGCTTGTTCTGTTTAGGTTGACAAGGCAAGCCCATATTTGCACCTATGGGTTTACTAGGTTTAGTATACCCATAAGAAGGCTTCAGGGACCCTTCACATCAAAATTTGACTCCGTTTGTATGTCTATGCGTCAATCTGTAGTTGGAGCGCTCAATTGAATTGAATTTGAATGTGCATGTAATTCTGTTTTATATAAATTATAATAATATATTAGATATTATTTTTTATATGTAAAAATATACATGACTCCATTTTCAAATTTGTTTGTGTATTTATGACACCTGGCCTTAATGTCCAGTAAATTAAAATCTGTGGATATTTTCATGTTTTTTGAGACTTTACTAGTGA
Source organism: Crataerina pallida (assembly GCA_949710015.1). Classification (NCBI taxonomy): domain Eukaryota; kingdom Metazoa; phylum Arthropoda; class Insecta; order Diptera; family Hippoboscidae; genus Crataerina; species Crataerina pallida. The sequence goes on along the minus strand of OX453289.1, from coordinate 3,822,374 downwards.
CCAGAATATCCTGGGAGTTTATTTATGAGTTTGATCCTCAAATGCCACCCTTTCCTTTCGTTGATTATGAGATATTTTTTGGCCGTGTAATATGATCTAGAGTTAACCCATTTGTCTTACCTGAAGATTCCTATCATTCGTCGATTTGTGTATCATTTATCCTTTCTCATCCTATTAATCAATTTCCATTTATAGAATTGAATAATTATTCTGTTGAGAAACATAAATTCTTTCACGTTAGTAAAAAATGCAATTCCGACCGCTTCCGATGGCAGCAATAAGATGAAAAGTAATCTTATAACAAGTAAGAAAACTAAATCTTAAATACCCTCATGGGTGCATCTGTTATAACTCCATGCCCGTTTTTGGCACATCGATGGATGGGATAATTATAAATATGTATAGCAAATTTCAAATTTCATAGTTCTATTTTTGTGGTGGGTTCCTCATCAATTTGTCCCAGTTTGTACAATATTTCAGCTCAATTTACGACCGCGAGAATGGCAAAAACAGAAATACAAAATTGCCGTATGAAGTTGCCCAAAATGGGCATGGTCGGCAATCGGACACGCGCACAATTTACGAGAAACGACACTCAGCGTAAAACACGACCGGCAAGCTAGTACGTAATGCTTACACTGTTGAAGAGCGCGAGCATGTACTTGCCTCCACTTGTAAGTAGATGTGGTGGGTATTTGAGATTAGGCCAAAGCCAAATTGAGTATTTTTTCTTGCTTTATGTTTCGTTTTTTATACAACAACACCAATCACAAGAATTTAGTTAATACGAGAGCTGTAAGTTAGTTTTAAACCAGGCAAGCCGTCACATAAACCTGTCACTTTATGACTATATAAGCAAGTGAGTGACAGTATAACTGAAAAGTTCTTATACAGGCTGCTACGTGTGCGTTATCTGACATATACTTAGTTTTTTTTTTTTTTTTTTTTTTTTTTTAATGTATTCCGTTTTATTTGCTTTTATTTAAAACATCATGTAAACCATCAAATTGTGGTGCTGTTCGTATATATTGTACAACATATGTATGCAGGCGCAAAAAGATTTGATGACCAATAAATTGCAGTCATAACGAGATCCATTTACTTTATGTCACACATCTGTAGAAGTTTACGATTATTACTTACCATGCATTTGCCATCTTTTTTACGTTTGTTTCCGCATTTGTTGTTGTACTTTTGTCTTTTGACACTTTTAGTACATATATACAAAATTGTTCCCGCGTTCATGTGCACTCATGTGCTTATGCGTTTAAAGTTTGTTTATCCTTTTCTTTTTATGACTCATCATGAGTTATTTATTTATAAGAGGCAGAAATGCGTTGTGTTTTGTGATTTTACGACCCATCACTTTGAAGCAGGTTAAAGTAATTTAAATTCCAATTTTATCCAGATGAAATATTTGCCTGTGATTGATACAAATTCGTAACTTTTAACGTTTATGAGCGAGGACGAGGATTATATTTGCTATTTATTTATGATGCTAAAGTTGTGATGCTTAAAAAATGGACACCAATGCGCTCGTTACGTATCTTATAACGTAGTTAAAATTTAATTTACAGTGATAAAATCTTATTTATCGCTTTCTAAAAAGCAAAGGCAGCGAACGAGAAAAGTGAACGGTTCGCTCTAGAGCGTGCCCTTCACTACCCACTGCGTTCATCTTTGCCATAAGTTTGTCCGTACGCAATTACGGCTTCAGCGACCCCACAAAGTATATATATATTTTTGATTAGCTTCAAAATCTGACTCGATTTAACGTTGTACACGCGCCGCAATTGACAAACAATTGATAAATGTCTCTCACAAACAGAGAGATATTTATAATTTTTTTTGTTTTCTTTAAAGTCTAATAACATTTCGCAAAAACATTTATTTTATATTCTTTGTTAATGCTGCAATAACATTAACAGGGAAAATGTGAAGATAGCGCAGGATATCCAATGCATACACCATATCTAAGACAACCGAATTGTGGGCTACATTTTCTGGGCTAACTTCACGCTAGTCATTCCCGCACTTTCCACACACAAGCCCACACACTATCGCAACAATAATAAATGAAATTGTTAATGACTCGTATAACAAATTCACAGACCATACACAAACACCACATAAACCGGCTGTTTAGAGACAAATATTACACATACCACTCACACATAACAAGCTAACATTTTATCAGTTGGTATGAGTTAGTTGGCTGTTCGCTTGTTATTTAATATGTTATTTTATTGTTATATGCGAGACTCAATTATGTAAATTGAGTATTACTCTGTAATTACTTGGATATGTGTTGCTGGATATGTAAGCACATATGTATATGTACAAATATTGAACAATATGTATATGTAAACTTATGTATGCATATGTGCATTATCATACAGTACTACTAACCAGAATTCAGGGCAGTCATAGAGAGTGTGAAGTATTGAGTTTTAATACCATAAACTACAGTTTATCTAAAATATATTTAATACTCTTTGCCAATATGCGTCCGTGTGTATGTGTGTATACATATTTAACAAATTATTTTATTAAATCCCATAAGAGATATCATTCGTATAAATATGTTATTGTTGCCACAAAACACCCGAATCTGGTTTATATTGTTAATAAGAGTTATGGTATAAAATTTATGAAAATTAGAGACACTATTTAAATCATAAAAGGAAGGGAAAAAGCAAGGCATACATATACGTATATATCTTTAAATATGTGAATATATTGAATTACAGATTATTAATAACTAGCTGCTTCGATCCCTGCTCTACACGGGTCTGTTTTATAAGACAAATGCCAATTTTACAAATTAGTTGAAATGGGAAATTTTATAAGGGAATATAGGCGGCGTGTAACGAGATTTTTACTCACTATGCTGGGGTTGAAGTCGTCGGACTAGCGTATTTCGTCCTCGCTCTCAATTATTTTAAAAACCATTTACTACTCGCCACGTCCATACAAGCATGGACGGTAGTTACAAACTTCGAACAAAAACAACGGACAGGCAGATATTGATGGGTCGATGTAAAATTTGATACTAGTTTTCTTTTTTTTTTATTAATTTATTTATTTAGTAATAATTGTAAAACCGGGCTTAGCAATATATAAAAATTATTATATGTAACGCTTTCAAATGACTTGCTTTACATTATAAAATATGATTGCATCGTGCACCATATAATTTAATATATTCAAGGTTATGAAAAAACTCCTTTGCAGTTATTGTTATTGTTGTGTTTGAGTTTTTGACGACAACTAGTAAAACGCCTTCACAGATGAAATTACTAAAACACTTACGCTGCTGCAGTCATTGTTTTACCCGTTTATACATATGCAACGTCAATGAAGATGAAAGGTGACATCATACAACAAAAATACACTAACACATATATAATGTAAGATATACATGCAGATAACAGACAACTACATAAATAAATTTAATATTTCGATAAAAATTTTGAGTGAAACTAACACGAAAATGCGCGAACTGACACATAAACACATTTTAAGTGTATGCAGTAGTCATCACACACACACACACACACACACACATATTATGAAATGATAGTTTTGCTGAACAGTAGCAAACATTTCATATTGGACTGGTGAGTTGGGGAAGAAGAAACAAAAAATAAACATGTACACTTGGAAGGAAAAAGTGCGTTTAGAGTAAAAGTTACTCCAGTTGCAGAAAAGAAGGCGGCGTGGTAACGTTTAAAAGAGGCCATAAAGCCACGTGGGAGGTTGTACCACAACTACAAGGAAGTGGGGTGACATAAGTTTAAATAAAATGCAAGTCAGTCAACACCATTGCCACCATGCCACACCACTTATAAACGCACACCTACCCATGATAAGTTAAGATTCTGCTGCTAAATAGAAATGTATTTGTATAGAAGAAGAAAGTTGCTCAAAGTATAAGCGTGATTATCCTAGAAGTACATACAGAAGACACAGAAGAGAGAGAGAGAGTGAGAGTGACTACTCTCCAATATAATAATAGTAGTATTAAGAAATGGTATTCATTCGTAAAACTGAAAATGTGCGCTGTTTGTAGTTGGCTTGTACGTGTACGTGTAAATGTATATATATATATATATATATTTATGTGTGTGTGTTTTTGTCGTTCTCTTTAAAAGCTGTCAGTCATTATGTCGTATGTCGGTGTCTTTCCATCTGCCTGTCAAGTGCACATCTACGTGACATCTTTCTGGAACATTTTCTTGAAAACTATTGCAAACGAAGGATAAATTTTTAGATTTACACACACAAGTTTTCATTTTTCTTACAGTTCTTAGAGTCAAGTATATGTGTGTGTTACTTACATAGTGTGCTCTATAAAGCTCATGTACGGTTAAATGTATTTGTGATGGAATATGAATTTACTATAAAATTGGTTTGTTGCTGTCTTGTGTGTGCCGACTACATATACTTTTTTATGTAGGACTCTATATACGTTTTGTGTATGTGTGTGTGTGTGTGTGCAGTTGGAGAGTGGGGAGGGTTATACAAAAGATTAGTTAGACATTTTAACAAAAACTATAGTATTGGCAAGTAAACGTAGTAGTATCAGTTGCAGTAGTAGTTAAACCCATTCCCTAAGCACATTATAGCAACAGCAACAAAAATTGTATGCGTGCTTTTAGGCATGCATGGTTACATGTTTTTTAAGAAATTTGTTGTGTATGATGATATCTAGAGAGAAAGAGAGGGAGAGAGTACAGTAGTAAAGTCAGTTCATTTCATTGCAACTCAACTTCAGCGTCAGTTTCAGTTTCAGTTTCATCTATAGTTCAACTCAACTCATCTCCATCCAATCTCCTGGTGCCTCATTCACTTTATCAGGAAGTTTGTCGAGCTGTGTATTTTGTCTACTCATGTCTTGTCTTGTCTTTTATTATTATTTCAACTATTGTTTTATTTTATTTTATCCCTCTCCGCACGCACACGTACCAACACAGTTTTCTTCGATTTTCTGCTTTTCCTTTTCCTTTCCCTCTCTGTTTTCTACAAAACTCTTTTTTTATAAGTGTGTACGGTACGATTTAAATGATTTTACTGAACTGGTGTACGAGTTAGTGTCTTAAATTTATGTGTTTCTGACATTGACAATTTGAAAATGAAAAAACATGAAAAACCCTACAGAATGAGTGACAACTTGTGCAGATACTGAACTGAAACTGGCATTTACAAGATTTAAATTAGAACAAGTAAAAAGTATGTTTGGTTGCTGCAAAATCTTGAACACCCACCACCGGTGGATGACAGCTTCCCGAGACGTATATATTTCAATATATCTTCGGTAGTTTATAAGTAATGGGGACAACGTTTAGTTTCTCTGCATTGTGGGCATGTTGCTTGACCCATCTGGTCCAATTTCAATACTAAAGTGGGCGAAAGAATCAAGTGAATCGACCACCGGTGGTGGGTACGGAAACAAAACAATTGCACAAAAGTTCATCAATGGATGTCAAATAAATTTCCCGATATTGGCTACGTGCAAAGGTGGCGGATATTTAAGACTGGGTTTATAAAGTGTTTTTATATATCATGTCACAGATTGCCTTCCAAAAATTATGAGTGTAGTGTAGTAGTTGGTGTTCCATCACATTAAGTTAGCTGTTGCTTTTATTGTCGTTATTATTGTTTCCTTTTAAAGTGGTCTCGGACCATTATCTCGTCATGTTTGTTAGAAATTTAATTACTCACATCATTATTTTTTTAAATTTTGTTGTGTGATCATATTTTACCACATTTTTTTTTTTTTTTGTTTGTTTGTTTATTCTTGTCCGACTTACATATATATAGAAACATTAAAAAAATAATGTAAAGGAATTAAAAATAAATGTTATGCTTCCACTTCATACTTGCTTTCATGCTGTCGCTGTTTATTCCATCAAACTCCATGCAAGAATAATGAAACAAAGGACACTTAATGTTATACGCACACCAGCACGCTGGATATTTGTTCTTGCCTTCGCTTCACTTTTTATACCCTCCACCATAGCGATGTACATATGCTAAGTTTTCTAGTCGGTTTGTAACACACAGAAAGAAGCCTCAGAGGCGCTACATAGTCATATGTATCTTCTTGACCAGCATCAAATGCAGACATGTCCGTCCGCGTCAGTTGTTGGAAATAAGAAATTTATATTATGTATGAAATTTTGCGAAAATATTTCTAGTAGTTGTATGTAGGTTTCTATTTAAATTGGAAAAAAATCATTCAAGTACCACGCCCACAATCAACAAAACTTAACCCACGAAGTTGAGAGTTTCGAAATTTTCTACATACATTTATAATTAGGACATATTAATTAGAAGATGTATAAAAAAAGGCGTAGTTGAACACGCCCACAATTAACGAAATACCCTTTTTGGTGCAGAATCTGAGGTGTATTGGCACGTATTTCCTACCCTATTGCAAAGCGTAATCAGTAGCTTGCCACGCCCACTGTTTATATTTGAAACCGAAAGTGGGTATTCCCGTTTTTGCCTAAGCCAAATTAAGTTTTTTTGACTTGTTTATGTTAACTTTTCTAGCCATCATTACCATCCATCTTCCTATATTATTATTCTACTCTGTTTTCCTTCTCTTTTATAATGATGCTAAAGAAGCGGTTCGAAGTGTTAATAGCGCATCATTAAGTATATTTTTTTATACCCTCCGCATACGTTAGGGGGTATATTAAGATTGTCATTCCATTTTCAACAAACACACCTAACAAAGTATATAAATGCTTGATCAGTTTAAAAAATTAAACGGATTCTATGCGTCCGACTGTTATTTACATTCTCACGGTCGTAAAATTTGAGATATTGAACTGAAATTTTCTACAGACACTTTGAGTTTCTGCTGGCAGATTGCTATTTAAATCAAAAATTGATAAAGTTGAAATTTGGTACACTTAGTGACAATTATGTCATCCATCGATGTCTTAGTTAATATGCAATGCATACATTATTACGACCACGCCCACTGATTGAAGGTGCATATGGAGGGTATTTTAGATTTGAAACAAGCCAAATTTAGTTCTTTACTTGTTTTGGACTAACTTTCAACACTCAAACATATGCACGATAAAGATATGTTTCTCAATGTGTTTGATATCCATTTTCTTTTATTTCTTTATTATCGTAATTTATAGCGGATCATATGAAATCATGTCTGCACACTTATAGCACGATATATATCATATGCTTCTCAAATGCATATGAAAAACATATGACTCCATAACATATGATTTTTCTAATCAAAGCTCTGCAGAAAATTGGAAAAAGGGAGTAAAATATGAGAAGTAATCCATAGGCACCATCACTCAATGACAGCTCATTCGTCAGCTTTGGGAACACGACGAAGTTGCTGTAACCTTTGTGTGTGTGTGTGTGTTTTCTTCCCTTATATGTATTACGTTGTTGTAGCTTTTGCCACTTTTTCAACATGCTATCCTTGCCCTGTATTTTCTGCCTGATATGTGTTGTAAAATTGATGGGTGATATCTTTATATTTTATGTAGTGCTATGAGTGTTGTATGGTCTTTGAGGGGGTACCTTTCCTACAAATATTATCAGCCATAAATACATGGCGAGGACTTTTTCTGCGATAAGAAAACAATAACCATCAAACTCCTCTAAATAAATGGATATCCATCACAATTCTAGATGTATTATATTAGACACAAGACGTATGTTTTGCATTATGTAGTGCATTGCTCCATTACTGCAGTGCACCAAATATCTAAAACAAATATCTTGAATTCCAATCCTGCTGTAAAATCATCCCATGATCCCTTGTAACGTGTAAACAAAAAATCGCATGTTTGATTGTTTTCTTGCCAATGAGGGATAAAATTGCATTCGTTTCTCCAGCGATTGCATTGACTTGATCATAAATTGGAGTAAGCATATCGATGCAAATCAAATTTCAACTTTAAAGTTAAATTTTTGTGGTAGATAAACAGATTTTTATCGATTTTGGGCGTGCCTGTTGACCGATTTTTGCCCGTTTTTCTGTTCTGAAACTAAAAATGTATGAACAATGTTTCATCGAAATTTCCCATAATATTCAACTATGAAAGACGCGGATTGATGGACCGACTCAAACTCAGTTTTTGATGCTGATCGAGAATATATATATACTTTATACTTTACACAAACATATGATCGTATCCATAAAAAAAAAAATAGAAAAATTTATAAAATTTCAGTTAAAAGATATAATATTTGTACTTATTTGGTAACATATTAGCGGGAATTAGAACAAGAACAATGAAAAATAAGTAAAAAAGGATTATAGTATAGGTGTACGCCAAATCTAGCATACCTACAATAGTTAACCTCTTGCTTTAGACTAAATATTCTATTTGAAATTGTCTTGGGATTGTCACGGCTCTTCTGAGGTTCTCAAATCCTACTTGAAAGTTACTTTCGTATTAGTCCTGTAGATCCTAAATTCATTTGTTTATATCTAGGTGTCTTGGTACTGAAAATTGGTTAAATCGGATTAGGGACCTTTCTACAGTTTTACAAAATGTATTGTTTTGAAGGTTTTCCTGTATTACAGACAAACAATAAATGATAGATAAACAAAATTTCCAGAATATTAACGAATTATTAATAATTTATATATTTGTAAAAGTAAAATTAACCACGACCTCCTAAAGTGGACTTTATTTAGATGTTAGTATGTTATTGGGGTTTATTTAGAATATTTGACTAAGGGTGCCCCATATAAATATAAAATTTACTAAGGCCCTTCCTCCTTTATGTCCGGAACAAACTTGTGAATGAAGGTGTGATCGGTTAACGTACGTGGACGCCGTATTGCGTTTTACCAAAGAAATTTGAGATATTATTTCCTAACTATTTGGACGAGGTTAATGATGATGGATATCCTTGGTTTGACATACTCTTATATAGCCCCGTTTTACTTGTACTTATTAATTATGTGATACGCACCTTCATTTAAATAAATTTGACGTATTTTTTAGTGATGGTGGTCGGTATCTTAGATTTGGTGTATGCCTAAGGTATCCGTTTTTACTTGTTACTTATTATTATTCTAACCTTCTGTTATCATCCTTTTTCCATCCCTGGCCGAGAAACTTTTTTCTTAGAATTTGATATATGACCTTATGTCTTGAACTGTAAGCAATAGACGAAGAGTATCAGACATCAATATATTCGGTTTTTTGGTCGTTAGTTTAGTTTCCTTTGCAATACATGGATATTAACTTATATATGTGGGTGAGCATAAATGTATGTATTGAATATCACACTGGTGCCAGTTTTCGTCAATATTTTTTGAAACAGATACATAAAGTAAAAGAAAAACAAGTAAAGACAAGTAAGAAGAATAAAATTAGCTTAGGTCAAATGTTAGATTCCCTCCATAGCTATATAAAAAGGGTGGGCTTGTCATATACCTATTTACGTGTAGTTTTGTGCTATATATTCAAAGTTCATGTGAATTCAGTGCGTAATGGTTTTCTTGTAAATTGTGAATGGTCGCATGGGCGGGCATGTCTATATCGACTCGGAGCTCGATGCTGTTAACAATATATATATATCTTGTAAGGTTTCTGACGCCTCCTTCTGTATGTTGCAAACGAAATGATCAACTTAGTATACCCTCGTTACGGAGGTGGTGCATATAACAACGAACTTTAGCAAACTCGTCAATTTTTCCTTGTGGATCCTAGAATTATATCTCTTTTTTCCATACACAAGTGAATGTGTATGCGATTTCAGCACCTATAATACGTGTCTTCAATACGTTCATTAATATATAAAAATTTATCACAACAGCCAGCCATCTTATTTATTATATTTGGTGTATGTGTCTGTGCGAGAATATAGAGAATAGAGTTTATACGTATAGTTTTATTGAATAAAATGAAGTATGCTGAACGTTCATGAAGAGTTTTGTGAAAAGGTCAATATAGTGGATACGTTTAGACTTATATAGAAAAGAAGTTTTAAAAAAATGTATTCAAAAATGAAAAATTGCATAATTTTTTTTTATAATAAATAAATTGTTACAAACTTAAGAAGTACAAAGTAACAATATTATTAAGCAAGCAAGAAAACTAAATGTGGCTTAGGCCAAATCTTAAATACTCTTTACATTTGCATACAAACGGTGGGCGTGGCAAGTACATGATTACGCCTTTTAATAGTGTATGTATTACATAAACCTTTCAAGTCGAGTTTTACGCTAATTACGGTTCTTGTATGTTATGGACGTGTTATCCGATCACCCCACTTTTGACACATCAACGAAAAGACAACATGTCTGTATCGATATATATATGTATTGACGGCTCCTTCTAGGTGTGGTAAATGGAATAACAAACTTAGTATACCCTCTCCCTAACCTTCCTCTTTGAGGAGGATATGTGTCCTTACCTAGGCTGAAAGAAGTGAAGTTATTTGGACGTATTATGTTATAGGTCAAATCGTAAAATGATAATTGTTATCTTCTGTACGTAGGAGTTTTGAAAATGATGCTCTAAAGTAAACAATTATTAAATTACGTAGCAAACGCAAAGTGTAAAATTTCCCACAAACGTGACCACTTGCAGACAATCCATTTATAAAATGTGGTCAAATTATTAAAATTAATGTTTTTTTTTTTTTGCAAAGCGCGATTAAAGTGAAACTGATTATTACATATGTGCGTATGTGTGAAACTCAATTTAGTTTATCAAAACTGTCATAGAATAGAAAATTAATTGCAAAACAATCAACGCATTTTTTTGTAAAGATTTTTTTTCCTTAATTCAAACAAAGTTTTATCAATTTTGTAACCGCATTTGAACATATCTCTGCTACGCATTAATTATAATTGGAATACAATTAAAACAAGTAAGAAAGGGCTGTATTGGGCATACGCCAAATCTATGCTCCCGTCGATCCGTGCACTGCCAAAAAATTTAAATCTATTCTGCGCTAAACATGTTAAAGTGTTCCTTAATGTCCTGGAAAATTTTGATGTTCACTCTCTCCTGTGGTTTGTCTGTAATAATGGGCAAATGTCACATAACTATATTGTTGCGTTTGTATTATTGTAGGTGGATCTTTAGTCCCACTTTTCTCATTTATATAAAAACTATTTGTACTACATTTCAGAACAATATCTTATATTTTGTGACCGTGATAGTGCCGTCAAGGAAAAAATAGCATTGAGGGTGTGGCCTTAGAGCCGATTTTTCCCATTCAAAATCCTAAAATATTCACTCGTACGAAAATAGTTCATAACAAATTTCAGCCCATTATATTAACTTTTGGGTCCGTGAGAGTGCCGCAGACAAACGGACAAACTGAAGAGCTGAATCGACCCGGCTATTGTTACTGATCCAGAATATATATAATATTTGGTAAGTGGTATGCGACCTTCTGGGTGTTACAAGCATTTGCACAAAACCATTATACCCTCATATCTTTACGATGATGGGTGTAAAAAAACAAATATTTTCAAATAATTATAATAAAAATAATAATTATAAAACTAACGCTTTAATTGAATTTGACATAATTCAAAAGCAACCTGTCACACAGCAAAGTTTGTGAAAAACCACCCAACCGACACTCCACTGGTGTCTCTACTTCTACTCCCATATTTTAAGTTACAATCAATTTCCACATTTCATACAATTTATTCATTCATTCAAATGGTCATCTGTCTGTTCAGCCGTTTGGAAAATATTTAATTAATTTTTTGTCAATTCGGATTCATATACACATACGTACAAATAAATGTTCAATATTTACAATGTTGAAAAAGCTGTACGAGCAGCATGGGAAGAAACATAAAATAAAGTGCGCACACATCCATTCACCGCTCACAGGTCGCACTATTGCCACTCCCACCCAATTTTCCTGTTTGCTATTAAATAAGTTGTATGCCACAAATTGTAACATTTTGTTTTATATCAATTTTTAAAATTGTTTATTCCTACGGGTACTTATTGTACATATCAAACTCGTTTATATATTAGCACAGTTGGCCACCATCACGTAATATTGATAAATGAACGCCATGTCATCATAAATTCTGTGATTTTTGTTGTTACCTTTGATAAGAGCCTCGCTTACTTTAAAGGTTGGCATGGGCATATCCAACGGACATGACAAACGTAAGACTTTGAAGCTGCATGTCTCAGAAATTAAGCAACTGATTTTATTATTTTATTGCTACATAAAATTATAAAATCTATCGCTTAATGTATCTCATGTAGCAAAAAGTAGTCACCTCGAACGATCCACTGGCGTTATTAGCCTACCTAACGGAAAAGTGGTATCGAGCTATTTGCCACTTTGGCGAAGAGGTTGACCATCTTCCTGGCAACATTGTGTGCGCTCTTACGTTGACTGCGATTATATTGATCGATTAATAAGAAGATCGATGGGGATCATTCCTGCAATAACGCAGGTTGCTGAAATTGTTGGTCTGTCTGATATCCGATGATGCCAAATTTTGATTATACAATCTCGCATACTTTTTGTGGACACCTTTGTACTCGCTGGTTGTGGTGGAGCCAATGACGGCAGTGATCCCACTGTCGTTTGATTTGGTGCTTTGGAATGAAGCCGCCTGCGATTTCTCGAGAATCACCTGTTCCGAGCATCTTGTACCTTTGGCTATGATGTCACTGATGATGTTGCGAAAAGATTGCTTGTTGTTGGCATTAAGAAGGGTGATTTTTGTGGTGGTAACGCAATGGTGACACATTCAATTATTTTGCATTTGGCCTTCCCCTTTGCTTTTTCATGTCATTTACCGGCTTCATAGGTTGAGTAGGTTTTCTCTCCATGATTGATAGAGCAAGACTGTTGGAGTTTGCTGGAATTTTTCCTCTTTTTATTTATTTAGTAAATAATTCGTCATCGGCCATCTACTTCTACTTCAATCTTAAAATAATCTTAGAATATTCACATTATAATATCCATCCCATTGTTGAGTTTAAATTTAAATAAAAGTTATAATAATAATTAGGTTAAGGACGAATAGACATAAAAATAATATGAAAGTCAGTAAAAATTGTGTCCCAAAAATATGCTTCACTTTATGTATGAACTATAAATATTAACCACAAGATCACAATCTATTAAGAAAAGAAACTGCCAACGGTATAGATAAGGGAAATAGAAAAAATTTTGAAGAGGAAGAGTCTTAAACAACAAGTGGTGAAAAATGATTCCCATAAGTTGCGTGACGCAACTTGGATGTGTTTAAACAAATTTATCTGAGAAAGCTTGAAATGTTTATAAACAGAAGAAAAAAGAAAAGTGAAAATATTGTAGTGGGTGCTACTCGACCATTCAGTGCCTTACACCACATAGTTCCCCATTTATGCTATTATTAGTTGAGTTTTATCAATAAATCGAGACATTATCATATTAATCGTTTCGTGAAATATAGTTTTATGGAAAGGGGTTCTGAAAATGGTGCGATCGGCTCAATATTTGATAGGACCAATTAAATATTTTCCACCAAATTCATCAAAAAAAAAAAAAAAACTATCAAAAATTGCGTAAAAATATATATGGACGAACAGACGATCCACTTACTATCACATACCACTTTGTGGTGTAGGGTATAAAAATGACAAAGAAAATTTCGAGAAGAACAGTATTTCAATTATTTCACATTTTTCGTATTTTTGTTACTAAAAAACTAAAAAAAGAAAATACCAAAAAAAAACCAAATACTAAAACAAACAAGACTTAAAAATCCTTAAAAACAGTTTCCTTTTTACTGTGAGCTTGCTTCTTGCAATCTCCCTTTTATGAACGTTCTCCATGTACGGGTTAGTATAAAAATTTATCCCAAAGCCATCAACGTCACAAATTGTTTACTTACTTGGTTGGTGGTTGTCAGAAACTTTTGTTGTTGTTGTTGTTGTTGTTGTTGTTGGTGTTGGTATTGCCGTTATTGTTGAGTGTTTATATGTATATGGCAAAGAAATAAAAACTTATGTGGACACTGAGGAACCATCAACAATATGAGAGCCATCCACAAACATAATGTGACAGTGCACTTTTGCAACACCAAGTAATTTGCAGGACGAAACTTTATTATTGTTGCCGTTATTGTTGTTGTTGTTGTTGTTGATGTTAAAAGAAGACTTTGAATATCAAGCAAGTGTTCCTTTAGTAGTTGTATAAGTTTAGTATAGTTGTTGTAGTTTAGTATAAAAGTTCGAGCAACGACAATGTGTCCTACGTACATAGGAGGGTTGACGACAGCAGAACGAAGTGAAATAAACCTTTAAACGCAAAACTTAATAATGTACAAACACTTCTGCTTCGATATGTCGGTAAAAAATTGTGTAAGTGTGGGAGCTGCATTTCCTCTTAATTTTTTTTTTTCAAGTTTTTTCACTGTGACAATTATTAAAACTAAGAATTATTTTAGCCGTTCACTGCACAAATCGTTTAACTCCAATTATTGATAAATCTTAAATTTAAGTGTTAAAGTACTTTTTACAGTTAAAACTTTGCTTTCACACTTAAATTTAAGATTTTGCAAAAAGTGGACTTGATCGAATCGTGCAGTGAACGGCTGATTTATTAACGATTATAAATTTATCAACCTAAAGTAAAACAAGTAGGAAAACTAAATTTGGCTTCCACCAAATCTTAAACACCCTCCACATCCACAATGGTGGGCGTCGCTATTATGTTTTGATTACGTATCAGCTTGCAAGTCGACCATGCCCATTTTTCGGCCATCAATGGAAGGGATAACTATAGATATGTGTGCCAAATAACAAATAATTAGAAGAGAAACATACTCAGTGTCGTAGTGCTTTGGATGATAAATTATAGAGACTGATCACTAATAATCACATGGTTCTGTAGTATATTTAAGAAAAATTCTGTAGTATTTTCGTCAATGGAGGTCCTTTGATTTTATGCAGCAAATTTTTATCGAACGTCAATCTTTGGGTCCTGTGTTAATTTTTCTTTCAATGAACGTACGGACAATAAATTATTCTTTCACGTGTGAGTTCTAGATAAATTACAAAACCCTACTCCCAGTCATTCTCCGCTCCTATCTTCTTTAACACCAATTTCTACTTCATCAAGACGAAAAAAAAAAAATTAAAGAACTTTATTTGATTTGAATATTTATCAGAAGCAAGCAGTTGAATAATATTTTTCCAAATTTATTGACCAATTTTATTGGTCTGTTGTCTTCATAAACTACTCGTACTCGTAATTATCTTTCTTTCGTCCTATTTAGGCAAAGTTTTCGTTTCAAAGATAAACGACAATTTATGCATTTTACGTAGACAAGTATGTGAAAAGTTCATTCTAAGTATTTTATACTCTTTGGCACACAAACTACATGCATATATGAGAACACATACACACAATACATATATAATATACAATAATAATAATAATAATAATAATAATAATAATAATAACAACAACAACAATAACAAGGACGAAAATATTGATGGACAGTTACATAAATAAAAACATAGACATGTGACATTTAAGAATTTGAAACGACAGCAACAACGAGTAATTTAAATTGAATAAAATATAGCAGCAGGGGCTGGTGCTACAACGAACTGGTGTATGTAGAATAAATGACGAAAATTACTAAAAATTAGTAACTAAAACAATAACAAGTAAGATAACGAAATTTGGTTTAAGCCACATTTTAAATACCCTCCACATGTACAATGGTGGGCGTTGATTACGTTCGAGTTATAGTCGAGTTGTACGCTGAGTATGGATTTTTATAAATTGTGAGCGTGTCTGTTATTCATTTTTGGCCCATCAAATGCATGAAATAACTATAGATGTATGTGTACAATATTTTAAGTTCATAGGTCAATGTTTTGTGGAAGATGATTAGATTTTTGTCGATTGTATACTAAGAGTGTCTGTACAAAAAATTTATGACCGTAAAAATGCCAACACCTCATAGGCAGTCGGACACACTGACATACATATCTAGATTGAGTCAGATTTTGACGCTGATCAAGAATATACGAGTATATACTTTGTAGGGTATCTGACGCCTCTAGCTGGGTGTGGCAAATGGAATGACAAACTTAGTATACCCCCCATATTATGTGGAGGGTATAACTGTAGTGTGCCTTCATTGTACAATTTATACAAAAACTATACGTAAAATTCTTATCGAGCTTATCCAGTGTGCTACAATTACTAAGGCATTCAGCAATTACATGAACTTGTGTACGTTCATGCATATGTGTAATATTGAAAGTCAGACACGAGACAAGTCAACAGTTTTCTTTAGGACAGGATATGAAGTGTTAGAACAACAGAGTTGTGTTTTATGTAAGTACAGATGGATGGATGAATGTTTTGAAGTATTTAAGTCTGACCATCCGTCTGTTTGTAATAATGACGCTAAAACCGTTTTTTTACTCTTCTTTCCCAACCAGGATGTACTGGGAAGATCTCAAAATAATATACTTGCGTAAAATGTAAAATAACAGACTTACTAAATAAAAGAGACACTCAGAAGGCTACCCCTATAATACTTGCCTACATCAAAGTCACATTTACACACGTTCAATACTATTCTATAATGCAATATAACATGACTTGTGTATGGCAAAAGTTATTGGAGCTAAGTTCAAATATAAACTATGTACAGTACTGTACAGTATTGTGGACGTAGGTGTGTACACTTGTGTTTTTAAGAAAACACGAACATAAAACATGAAAGATGGAACGTACCAATGTACATCATTGAGGATGGACATGTTGTAAAGACTCATCGGCTGACTGAATGAATACGCAATTGAATAGTTGAAGAACTAAACACATACATCTCATACATACACACACACACACACACACACACACACACAGACAACTGACTAACTGCCCAACTGATTGACTGGATGACTTGCTTGCAAAGACCAAAGCAATTAGATGTTAAGATGAATAGACACAATGGACAGTAGGCAAACATTAGTTTTGCAATAAATGAAGCCATGGCTAAGATGTAACAAGTACAAGTAGAATGGAAATAAAATGGTGTGTTTATGTACAAACTAAACTGACTGATGGACTATATTTGTTAGCTGAGCTCTTATTAGTAGAGTAAGTTGGTCTAGGACAAGTCTAATCTGACAAGACGTTGAATGCTTAAACAAATAAAAGAGTAACGTTTTCGTTTGGATGTGTCTATTTTTAAAACAATACACAATAGGGGAACATAAATGGCAAAAAAAAAATAAGAATAGTTCTTTGCTGCACTCTTATATAAAAGTTGTTCATCATTAGACGGTGCAGTCGTCTATGCAAACAATTGTTCCGTTCATTCATTATGCCCTCCACCTCACTGATGATTATATACCAAGTTTGCTATCGATATGAAATATTTGTAGTAGTTGTACGTAGGTTTCTATTTAAATTGCACAAAATCGTCCAAGGACCCAAATATAAAGCTACCTAACTTTTTTTCACCAAATTTTCTCAAAAAATATTAAGAAGATGAATCGATTCAGATTTTAATTTTAAATCGATCGGTATAAATAAAGATGAGTGTGACATTTGCTACAAATGGTGCAGCGTATAATAAGTTTTAAGTTGAAATATAAGACATACTCGTACACTTATTAAGGACGAAAGCAGATCCCTGTCACGTTCACGATTTGTTTATAGATGTGGAGGGTTTTTCATTTTGCATTGACTTGTTTTTTAGTTAGTTGCTTAAGACTTTATTTGAAGGACTCTAGTTTAAAACTATATTAAATTAAATGCCAAAGGAGTTGGATCCATTTTGTAAATCTTGATATCGTCCGAGTTTTATGCCTTTACAGTTTCGGATAAATTTATCTTCATTCAAAGATGCCTTTCTATGACAATAAAACAAGAAATCAGACAATTGTTGGAAATCTTTTTTCACAAAATATTATATTTGAAAATTATCGTAACTTATTTACTCACTACACCCTCCACATAAAATATGGGGTATGCCAAGTTTGTCATTCCATTTGCAACATCCAGAACGAGGCGTCCGGGGCCCTTTAAAGTATATATATTCTTGATCAGCATAAAAAACGGACTCAAAATAGACGTGTGTCCGTCTGTTGTTGGCATTTCTCATTTAAGATATTGAGCTGAAATTTTAGACGCCAGACAGACGCCATCAGTATTCAGAAACTAAAAGTGCGCAAAATCGATTAATCAATCAATCACTAAAAATGGGCAAAATCGGTCAAGAGCTGCGCTCCCAATCGACAAAAATTGACCTACACGCACAAGTTACAAAGAAATGTTCTCAGCGTAAAATTCGATTTGCAAGCTGATACGTAAAAACACACTATTAGATCATGTACATGCCACGCCCACCGTTTGTGTGTAGATGTGGAGCGTATTTAAGATATGGCCTGAGCCAAATTAACTTTTTTACTCGTTCTATTTATTTCTCATTAAGAAGACTAAGTCCTCAACTACCGTACATTTTTGTAGGAACACATTCAAGCGAAAAATTGCGCAGAGACAGAGAAAAAACAAAAAGCTTTAAAATCAATTTAAAAAACATCATAAACAGATTATCTTGTTATATTTGCATACACGCACATGCATGTGTTCATGTACATTTGTATGTATGCAGATCATTTTGGGAACTATATTTTTCTGATAATAAGAATACTTATACAATATATTATAAAATACATAGATGACTACTAAGTAATTCGAGCAACTGTCCAAGTCAAAAAAAATTTATTCATAAAAGAAGAAGACACGATAACACAAAATGCAAAAAAATATATAAATATATAAATATATGTATATTTGCAATAGAAGTATTTGAAGAAAAATCACTGACGCATGCAATTCCTTCAATGGGTAATCTTTAGTAATCATGTGACCAATCTACTCAACTGTACCAGCCAAGAGGGGTCATCTCTCCATTCGTATACATACGTATGCATATACATACATACGTACTATCTGTAAATTAAATGCAGACATATTGTCCAGAATTCATTCATTGTAGCCTTATATCAATTGGCCCTTTACATTCAAATTTTTGGAAAAAACCGAAAAAAAAAATTTAACAAATTCTGACAGAATGTGCAATAAAACTTGTAAGAATTATATGAACGCATATCTAATATATGTTTAGGTTTGATGTGTATGGTTGTGCTGGTTGGTGTACGAGTATGTCAAGATATTCCCAAAAGAATCAAGTTCAATAATAACCATACAACTAAATATACAGACAAAAGTTCCTTTAGTTATAGTGAAACCAGTATTTTTTGGCAACAATTTAAATTTGATATTTGACTAAAACAAGAAGGAAACCAATACGACATAATATTCTGTTCATTCATTCCTTTAACAAATGATAGACAATCGTTTGTCAGATTTTTTCTCCCCCTCATAATAGAAAAAGAAGAATAGACAGAGAAGGGTTTACTCCATTTATAAGTTTAACTCATCTGCACAAAATCATCACGTAAAAATAAATTCAGTGCATACTTGTTTTTTTTTTTTTTTATTTATACTATAACAAGATAGAGAAGTTCAGTTAAGACCGAATCTTAAATACCCTCCTCTAAAAACAAGTTCGTATTGCCATATTTATGTATACATATGACTATTTCATGTACTTACGCAAATAGTGTTTTTTTTAAATTATAGGCGTTTGAGTTATTCAATCACGCCCATTTTTGGCACAGTGTTGGATAACGGTACCACTTATATGTATACTAAATTTCAACTTCGTAGATCAACTTTTGTGGCAAATATAAAGATTTATATTGATTGTGGGCGTGTATGTTATCGGACCACGCCCATTTTTGGCACATCGATGAAACTAATATTTATAGATGTACATACTAAATTTCAAGTTTATAGCTTAATTTTTGTGTCAGATAGATAGATTTTTGTTGATTGTAGGCGTGGCTCTTTACCGAATTTGCCCATTTTAAATAGCGATCTGCGTGCATAAACTAAAAGTGACTGTACAAAATATCAGCTCAATGTCTCAAAATTTATGCTCGTGAGAGTACCAATAACAGACGGACATACGGACACACGGACATACATGTCTAAATCGACTCAGTTTTTGACGCTGATCAAGAATATATGTATACTTTGTAGGGTCTCTGACGCCTCCTTCTGGGTGTTGCAAACGGAAGAACAAAATTAGTATACCCTCATCACTGAGGTGGAGGGTATAAAAAGTATAATAATTGTACCAAGTAAGCAGACCCTTTTGAATTTCGATGAGTAATGCTTTTAAGAACACACAGTTGCCTTGAAAGCGAAGCCTGCGAGCTGTTATAAGATCGAGTTTTTTTTCTTTTAAATCAGAATTTACTTTACTAGAGCCTAGCACGTTAAACTTTCTAAAATTGTGGGCACGTAAGTGCGCCGATTTTATACATTAACAAAAGTTTGAACACAATCAATATACCCATAATGAAATATGATTCACCAATTTTAGCAGCCCTGCCTTGAACTTGAGATTTTGTAAAAAATTACGATAAGTTTCCCAATAAAAAAATATTATTTTATATTACGCTATATATTATATATAACATTATTTTCTATATCAAGTTTTTTAACTTTAATCATGCCACTCCAGTCCGCCTTCCTCTGAGAGTATATAATTTTTTCTCATTTTATTTTAACCAAATTATATTTCACTAAAACACATGTAGTGCTTGCTAGGGTAAAAATCGTTCCAAAATTCCAAAATTCCAAATCTCCTCTTATTTATTATAATTTAATTTAGAAATAAAAAATATTTTTCACTACTAAGCACATCATGTTATAGAAAATAATTTTCTCAAAAATGAAAAAATAAAAACGTTAAATACAGTACTTCCTGCCACATACATTTACACATACTCTGTTACAGTTAGGAAAAAAAAAGATAATCCAACAACAATAAATGTCATTTTGTGTTACACACCCACAAACACATTGACATAAGCATCACCTGAAAGTTTCAACTTCTTCATTATTTACAGTGTCCCTGTGTCCAGTGTTGTTGTTGTTGTTGCTTTATTATATACATAAATAAGTTAGTTGTCCCTTCCAAGTGATAAGTGTGATGTGTCCAACTGTTTATTTATGAGCATTGTAAAAGCAACGGACAGAATACTTCTTAGAAAATTTATTTTACGTTGTTCTCACTATAAATTGTATCACAGGACATTATGCCTATTTAATATGATAACAATACGTATTAGGAAGGAAGAGGTGTCACAGACTCTACAATCAGCATCATAATCTGAGTCGATCTAGATGTGTAAAATTTAAGATACTAGGCTAAAATTTTGTATATATATATAAATTTGGAAATCGATTGAAAGTCACGCCCATAATCGACCAAAAACTATATATTAGCCACAAAAATTAACCCTTACAGTTATAATTCGTTATTTATTAAATAATTATGCGAATTTTTAATCCATACATATATCAACTGCTTTGTATATAAATGTGCAATCGGCACTCTCACGATTGCAAAAATTGAGAAATTTAGTATAAATTAGTTTTTATTTATTGTATATGTAGATAGTTAGGTATTAAAAATGGCCTAAAACGGACTAAGGATCCACCTATAATGCTACAAACAATACAAAATAGTTTTTGGTTTTTTTCCATCATAACAGATTAACAATACAAATAAATACTGAAATGAAAATTTTAAATAATATTAAGAAAGACTTTAATATAAATTTGGGAAAATAATTTGAATCATGACCGCACCCGCTTTCAGTGAACTGGTAAAAAACTGCAATTGCAGCCGAAATGAAGCACACTGTCACGTAAGAAATGAAACTATGAATATGTATAAAATTAGCTCAAATGGGCGTGTGCATGACTGTCTATTTATTTCGATTTATATGATTGAAAAATTCAATTGATTGGATAAGAATTCTCTACTTGGATGTTTATTCAAATAAATTTCAGGTATTTGTTCCTTATTCGGAACTAGAATGGGGTTCTATTTTGAAAGTGTGTAATAGTAGGGCTTTGCGATTTGGCCATTGCCCAATACAACTTTTTTACTTGTTTAATATTATGTACGTGTACTAGAATGTAGCCTCAACCCTATGTCAAATGTTTTTTGAAGAGATAAAGCACATATGAAATAATTTATGTTAATAAATGCAGCAAATTTGACGTGACAACCAGACTCAACAATTAGAAGGAACGTAATATGTCAATGTACTTAGACTTCAATATGTCTGTATGTACAATATATTTTTATATATTTGTATTATTCAGTCAGGCAGTCATCAAAGTGTTGTCACTGTCAGTGCAAATGTCACAGATATGCGAAGGGTTAAAGCTACAAGCGACTTTTAACTGTCATTAGATGTAGTAAACGACTGAATAATCATACAAACCAAGCGAATAACAACAACAACAACAATAATAATAATAACAGTAATAACTGATGAAGGATATTAAGGAAGAGTTAAATCCCTTGTAAGGAGACCGTTCTAATTCCAAGCTTTCTACTTATTTATTGTCTTGTGGCACAAATGTTTGTAAGAGAGGAAACGTAATCGCTATTAAGAATATTGTACGGGAGAGGTTGACAAATATCCTTCCAGTCTTGTTTGTTATGTATGCAAGTGACTGTTTTAATAAGTTGCTGATATGGTCTATCTAAGGGTCTGTCAGTCGGTCTTTGGCAAACCGGGCACATTCGTCTGTATTGCAATTTGTCTCTGGTACGTCAATCTGACCTCGTTGATTGTGTAAAGGCTTTTTCACAGTATCCAACTAAGTGTGTGTAAGTTTATGTTCGCTATGTGCTTTGGGTCTTTTATACCATACAATAAGATAAATTATTATACATGCTCACATACACGTACATAGATATGTATGTATAAATATAGGATGTGCACGAATGGAATGAGAGTTGCTTACATTTTACCTACTAAGCATTATTTGCATACTTGTGTTTATGTAGATATGTGTGAGTACGTTAGAATCATCAAACAGTTAGAGAGTCGACCCATTTCGTCATTATTTAAGCCACACATTTTATATGTGTCATCGTCATCCTTGTCATCTTAGTCCTTTTGCATGTCATTTACTCTGTCACTTTCATCGCTTGTGCCTTTGTCATATTTGCCGCTCATCGTCGTGATATTATTATCATTATATATATATAGATATATATATGTATATATGTATATATATATGTATATGTATATGTGGGTATGTACCAGTTTATATTTGTTTATTAGGTTTCACGTTCCGTTTGCAACACCTAGAAGGAAGCTGAAGTGACCGCACAAAATATTTTGCATGTGTTCAAATCACTCGATCTAGGTATTTCCAACTATGCCCGTTTGTCTGTCTACTTTTTAAAACGTTTAATGTTGCAATAATTAAGGAATAACTGAAATTTCATAAAATCTACAGTCAACTTTAATTCAATTGATACAATTACCTCACGTCCTTAGAAAAAGGCTGCAAAGTTGAAATCTGGCACACAGATTAATATTTCTTTTAACCCATTGCCTTCTATGCCACCTTTAATACTAGAAAAATCTTATTTGAAGCAGAATTTGACCGTTAAGATTAAATGAAACAATTATTTCAATAATGTTTAAAAGAAGACGCACGCAGGGTATTCAAAAATTGTCTTAAGCCGAATATACTTTTGAGCTGTTTGTTTATATTTTTGTTGTCAGCCTTTTGGAGTTTATGTCATACGCATTATGGAATCGTTAAAAAACCTGCATTGTACATTTTGTGGGTGCTTTAGCCTTCAGGTTGCAAAATGTTAATCATCATTAAGCTAATTGTTTAGTAAATGAAATAAATTTTCGTTAAAACTGTGAGTCTGTCCCATAATGCTAAGTATGTAAAAGTAATATTTTTAAAGTGGCAAATATTGTAAAACTGAAATATATTTTTATAGAATCGTATACGTATAGGTTCAGTTCAGTAGAGCGATAAGTCCACTTTTTTATTATTAACAGTACAGTTCACTAATTGTACATTAGTCGAATCTTGATCGATTTCCACTTTGGCGTATCAAAGCTTCACCATCAGAAAGCCAACACAAACACTACAACTACTTTTTATACTACGAATATGGATACGTGTCAATCTGTACATAGTAATGACCACATGTAACCAAAATTAATATTTATAAACGAAAATTCATGTACGACACATGTCTCATAGGATTAACACAAGTGACCACAAAATCGTCAACATCATCATCAGTAAAATAGTTACGAAACGCATACAAAAGTATGTGTAGATGTATCCTAAACATGCTTAAGGCACGGCACGTAAAAACGTATGAAAGAAAATCAAATATAAAAGTTAGTTATGGCGAAGACCACATCCTTGATACCTACCATTTAGGATGTATGACTGACTGTTAAGGACGATTATAAATTGTGCCTTATTGCGAATTTTATGTAAATAAATATAAGTTTGGAATCGATATCTGAACTTTTCATTTATACTTATTTAGACGTACAAACAGAGTAACTGATTCAAATGAGATTGAGTATGAGATCCATGGGTCCTCTTTCCAAGCGTTGCATACCTATTGACAAAGTTAATATATTAGCTGGTCGATATAAAAACGAAAGGAGTCAAAATTGAAACACACATTCATAATCCACCGCACACACGCATACAACACACTTCCGAAACTTATATAATAGACAAAGTTACATACACAAACAGAAACACAAACACATATTCAAAGTTATTTGTACTCGTATGTATGGATTTATAGTAAAATTTTCGGGGTCACTTTTATACCCTCCACCTAAGATGGGTTGTATACTAAGTTAGTCATTACATTTGTAACACAAAAGGCATCAAAAGTTGAGTCAATCTAGACATGGCCTTGTGTTGTCATCCTCGGTCAAGAGTAAAAATTGTGTTAAAATCGGTCATGAATCGACTAAATGTATTTGTCTGCCACAAAAATTGATCTGTTTAATTTAAATTTGGAATATACCGCATAGACACGCCCACAATTTAGAGAAACCCGCAATCAGCTTAGAACTCGACTTGCAAACTGATACATTATGTGTATGTGCACTATTGGAGGACGTAAACATGATTACGTGCCACGCCCACCGATGGTACGTAGAGATGGAGGGTATGTAAAATTTGGCCCAAATCCAATTCAGTTTCCTTACTTGTTTTATTTTATTCAAGCAACAACAGTAACAACACAATTTTTACTTTATGAATTTTTATACAGAAGGAAGATTTTGTGACAACTTGGAAAAGTAAAAAACGAAGCAGAAATAAGTGAGGAGAGAAAGACACGGAAGATAAAATTAAAAAACGATATAAAAATTTATTGTATAGAAAATTCGGTTTTCACACTCTGCTCCCAAGGCATTGGACATCAACTGGACATTAAGCTTATATGTGGGTATATGTGTGTGACAAGTCAGACACCAAAACACTTACACTGCTCCGCACTTGATTTTGGATGAGTGCGAAATAAGTGTAAGTTGGGTTGGTTTATTATTAATGTCAGCGCTGGAATGTGTCCAACAAATGGGGCAACAAATAAGAGAAAACTTATGAAATGTGTCAAAAGTCACTAGGAAACTTGTGATGAGCTCATATGTGCATGCATGTGTGTGTATTATTGTTACTTTGAAAATATATGTGCTTGTAAGTAAAGCAACTAACTTTCCTACCCCGCGCATCTATGCGGTGGCTGGCCTCCTTTTAGCGACTATTAATATACGTGTGACTTATGAAATCAATGAAATCATGATTGCCGCAGCAAATATATGTAACACATATATTATGGGCGTAACTGTTATCCGATTTGTACCATCTTAGACAGGTCACCACGTATACACACTAGGAGTGTCTGTATCTTAAATTATATCAAATAAATTTGGAAACTACAGTAATATTTAATTGCAAGAAATATAATCTTTAATGCAAATTAATATTCAAACCTAACTAAGCCAAGAATAGTAACAGAATCAAATAAATGAGTAAGTAAATAAATATATTTATATTAACACATATACACCCATATAAATATGATGCGTATGGTCAGAGTATTGATTGCAGAGACTATTGGCCATGACGCACATACACACAAATCTGGACAGCCTGGCAATACTCATATATTATATTTAAGGACAATGCATTTGAATGAAGTTTTACAAACTTAACGCGATTATATGGCTCGATAATGAAAAAAGATAATAATAATCGTTAAAACCCTTACGAGCGGATGAAATAATTTCTAATTGGAACCGCAGAATGGAAGGGAAGGTTAATAGGTTTAAAATGGCGAGGCGGCCTAATTGGAACATTAAGGTCAATTTTACCGCGTAAAAGATGTGAACTAATTTTTCCTTATTTATTATTATTATTCAAGGACAAGAAACTACTTCTGCACAGATTTAATTAGGTCGATATTAGATAACAATTATAAGAAGCTGCCATTACTACACATATGACGCATATCCAAGAATGGCTCTAACTAACGCAGTGAAATGACGTTTCGTTATATAAGGGTTGTCGCATTACTCGACTATCTTTTTATAAATATGTCGGTTGACACGAAGCTTCAAATCATACATAACTTCTAAATCAGTAAAGGATAACACATTTTCAAGAAATAATCAAAATAGTGGACCTTTTGTAAGTGACAATTTTTTAAACTTGTTAATATTCAAAGACCTAAGATTGACTTTCCATTAGAAATCAAGAGATTATATTATAACTTTGAAGGAGAAATTAAAAATGAAGAAACACTGCCACCAACCTAAGTCTGTTCAGAGAATGGAGCAAACATGTTAGATATTACAGAAGTATCCATGATCATTAAGACGCTTCCTATATAGGATAACCAGTCATCTTACATTAGCAAAGTTTTAAAAACTTTTAGAATCCGTTCTAAAACTTTTCCTCATTATTTGCAGGTTATTCTCATAAAACGTTTGTTTTTTAAACCTGAACTTAATCGAGGAAATATATAACGAAATCAAACTTTATAAAACGACATAAAAAAGAGAGGAGATCGATTATTATCCTTTAGCTGCCAAGAGTTATAATCTGCTTTATTATCAAGGCATTAATATATATGGTTATTCGAACAATGTACCTTGGTATCGCAAATAGACTTAATTGGACCATGGACCCTCCTACAATTTTACAAAACGTATAGTTTTTAGGGTTTTTCCTTTATTACGGGAATTTGAAAAAGTCAAATTAACCACGCCCACTCATATTGAATTTATTATAGATGTTTAAAGATTTATTTAAAATATTTGACATGACCTCCTCTATGTCCGAAACAAACCTGTGAAAATGAACGTGATCGGTCAAGTCTTACGTTGTACTTGCAATCAAAGAAATTTGAGATATTTTTTCCTAACTATTTCGTTAAGGCTAATGATGGGCACATGTCTAATATAACACCGTTTTTCTAGTTTGTTCTTGTATTTGTATAATTTAGTCATTAACAAATTAATTACATATTTCCCATTGGAGGTTAATATTAACCTAAATCATAGATTAGGCTGCCATTAGGTTTAGGTGAGTCTGGTCTGATTGTCCTAGCAGCACTGTAGTGACATCGTTTCCAATAATAGTTGAGTTTCTAACAGAGATTAGTCCTCGTGTACAAAGCATTTACAAACATAAGCAGTTGTCAAGTTAATATCACATAGTCTCTTGCATTGTAGCAGTTGTGGAGTTAACATCAAGCCACCAACAAGTCTAAGTTATATACAATGTCAGAGTTTAAGCACTTTAAGTTTAAATGCATTTTTCCGCGTCTAGAGAATTTTACGTTAGTTCAACGATCCAACTACCCTTCTAACACGGAGACAATAGCTGAAAGAGTAGCTTCGAAATATTTCCATTACAGGATGATAAAAACGGGTAGAACTTCCTTCCAAGAGGCTTTTATATTATATGATGGATTCTTCGGCATTTGTAAGTATCATGCAAAAGTAAATCATTCAAGAAAGTGAGGTACAATTATTAAAAAATATATGACGTGCCCTCATTACAAATTTGAGTGCCAGACATGTTTGTAAACCGATGGCCTAATCCCAGCTATAGAATAAGTTTCGTTACAAGATTACACATACATATGGAGGGTGTACAATATTTGGCCAAAGCCAAATAAGGTTTACATTTGTTTTTGTTTGGTGCTTCATCCACAAAGGGTTTATTTCTTTAGGTGTAATCGTGTTTCCGGTTTTATATCGTATTTTTTGTAACGCTTTACTCGGGGGTAACATTCTATTATCTCGTGTGTGGGCGAGTGTGTGTGTTTGCTAATTTATTTTATCTTCATCATTGCAATAGACTGAAATTACATTTCATTGTCATTACGATTTATGCCATTCACAGAAATATGCATGCGTGTCTATATATCTGTCTGTCTCTCTTTAAAGGTAAATTTATGAGTGAAAATTTCCTTTGATGTTCTGTACAAAGCCTATTACCGTTAAAATAATAAATAATAATAATAAAACCAACAACAGTTTACACAACTGATTATATAGAGTGGTGGTGATACAATGCACACATGTACTCGCTTGTAGTACAACATTCCTTTTTATATAATGATCATATAATCATAAATTTTCTTTATTGTTATTAAGGCTTAGACATTAAGTTTATACCATGAATTTATACCGGCAAAGGGTGTATTAAGATTGTGCTTATGTTTGTAACTGCCAACTGCAAATATTTTTTAGTGGATTATTGTTTTAAATTTGTATCCGATCAGCCTATATATACAACCATATTTCAAAAAATGACAATGCCTAGCGTTCACTTATACAACTAAACGAATTTGTGTAAATTCATGGTGTAGAGTATTAAATGTACAACCGTGTACAACCGTTTATAAAATTGACACTTGTTTTCTTTGTTATCTTTTCTGTACTTACATATACGAGTATATAGTAAATGGTACGTGAGTACCATAAACATTTTTGACGGAAATGTGTCATAAATTGTCACGAGCTGGTTGTGTCATAAATTTCGAATAAAAGTTGACAATTGGAATTTAACAGCCAACTAACCAGTCAGTCAGTCCGCAACATTTATATTATAACCTACCTGCCTACTAAATCAATGCACACAGACACACTACTACTGCTACTAAATATATATTTCATTAGAGAGAATATAATTCTCATAACAAATCCTTTGTTCTCTATTTAGCACGAAATGTTAGTGTAAAAATGTACAAACGCATATTTCATCATGTAATTTTATACGAACCACCACATGAGCTCTGTTTAAACGTTTCTAATTCCCGGAAAAAGGCGTGACAAACCTCAAAAAATATACAAATTCTTGCTTAGCGTTGAATTATGAGCCAATGTAGCTCTTGTGCCTGTTTGTAAATTTCTGACCGGCACTCTTATGGAAACGAAAATTCCGTCCATAACACTGGATAAAGTAGAAAATATTTCGTGCCCATCCGTTTCTTTTCGCAGCTCTCATATAGTGCAAATAATTTCTATTTATGTAAGTACGCTACATATTGAATCGGTTTATGGGTCTTCTTCTTCTTATGCTTTTCCTCTATAACATATAAATACCTTGAGAGTTATAAAGGTAAAATTTTGCAAGAATACTTCGATGTATATACATGTGAAGAGTGTTTAAAATATAGTCTAAGACAAATTAAGTTTTTTACTTTTGCTCTTTATACTCTAAACTCCTGTAACTCTTAAACGGCGCATGCAATACCATCAAGTAGACAGATCGATTTAGAATCAAAATCTATATCGATGTAACTATATCCGTCAACAGACTCTGTGTGTCCTTGCAACTTTGAGTGCAAGCCACAGGTTGTATTTTTTTCAGATATTTCCATGAAATTTGGTACAAGAACACAAATTGGTTCAGAAAGGCACCATATTTGAAAATGGAATGAATCGGACCATTTTTAGAATCCCTCTCCATATATGAATATTTCACAGTGCCTTGCGTATGCAAATGCAACTAAACTAATAGTACAGTAGCAATAATTTAACCCAAGTGGTGTAGGATAATAAATTGGGTGTAACTGACTAGAACATTTTCAGTTTTCAATAAATTTCGGAACTACTACTAAATTACTAAACAGAATATTGTAAAATTTGGCAAAACTCTTTACTTAACTCCTAAGCCATACGACCTCTAGATCTGAAATTTGGTGCAATATAATCTTGATTAAAAAAAATTGGATTTTTAGTGAATTTTATTTATAAAAGTTATTTACTTTAAAAGTTTTTTAATATCTCTTATCCGCGTTTGGAACGGTTTTGGTTTGGCAACTAAGTGATTGCGGATTTTGTCACACATTGGTGCTCTGGGCCCCTAATGCAGTATCCTTCTGCTGATTTTCGGGTCACCCTGTATAAGCGTATATGCGTCACAATTTATTTACAAGTTTTACGACGTTGTCTATGCGTACTTAAGATTTTTTCTTGACCTCTTATTAAGCACACTTTGCCATGTTTTACGATCTTACACATAAAGTTACTCAACTCATTATACATACTCCACTTGTTCGAGTAGTTCCGGCAGCAATAACAACCCCGACAACAATTATAATATTAATTTAAACTTTGTATTAAATATTGTGTGAGTGTCTGTCTCTCTGTCTGCCTGTCTGTCTGTCTGTCTGTCCGTCTAAATGTCGACTCTCTTGTAAGGTGCATTTATATACATATTCGTGCGTAGTGCACAAATTAAATAACATTGAACATTAAATGTGTTCGGTGGCTTGTTTTACTAATAAAGTCAATTTCATATATTTATGTCGGCACAAATTGCCAACAACAAAATTGAATTTATATAAACACCACAAACACCGAAAGAAAGATATACAATGCGTAAGTGTGTTCACGTCTATACGATTACGAATTCGAGGCAATGATTGCAACCATTAGCACATTAGCACGAACTAAGTTTGCACTCACATGGTTGTATCATAATTTTTGGCCAAATTACTGTTAAAGTGTTGCAATATTTTTGCTCAGCATTGGTTAGAGAAGGCTACACAATAGCAACGCCATGAGAGAGACATTTTAACTAAGTTATGCTTATCTAATTAAGGTGGCTCTTAAGCATTGCCGCCCGTGATAATTCACAGTTTGTCTCCATTCATCATATTAAAGCGAATTCGACCATTTTAGAATTTGTGCGACATTGCAAGATCGTGCTTGTTTCGTGTTGTGTGCAGGTGCAAGGTATCAAAAAACATTTAGGCTGAAATTTTTGGTCCCAACTTGAACTTATTTATACAACCTATTACACACACATTTAGACTGTAAACCTGCACGTTTAATATTTTGGCGGCAGTAGCAAATGCGACTCACTCTCTCTGTGTGCATTGCATACTTTATGCTGCACATGTATGACGTGCCCAACTTTAACACAAATCATATTTACTTACCAACTACGCTATTAGGAGCACTTTTATTACATTGTAGCGCAGCCACCTTCTCTCTGCACGCAGTTGCATATCTCGTATTCTTCCAATAAACTAACAAACTTGTACGTGTTATGAGTGTTTTAGGGGGGTTGAGGAGAAAATTCTTTCATATACATTTTATGGGCCACCACAGTGGTGTATGCCACATGTGTTGTTTATATGAAGAATGTTATGCGTTGCCAAATATTGTACCAGATATATTAACACGTGTGTGTATATGTGCATGAGTGGGGATTATAATTTGGTAAAAAGAACAAACAATACACAAAGCTCGCATCTCGTAATTTTTCAGTGTTTATGTTTTTGAGATGTGGTGCTTTCTTTAGGAATTCGAAATATACGCTCTCAGTGGTGTTGTTGTTGGTGCGTATGTGTAATCTTTATTAATAGATATAAGAAAGTTAAAGCTAGAATTTTTTCAAACGTAACGTAAGTGTGCTTCGCAGATAACTCAACCGGGCGCCTTTTGAGCCAGTTGTAATACATCCCACGTAAGATGGCTAAATCGTTTGCAACACCCAGAAGGAGACGTCAAAGACCCTACAAAGTATACATATATCATTGATTAGCCTTAAAATCTACATGTTCTTTGTTAGCACTCTTACGGTTGTAAATTTTGAGATATTAAGGTAAACGTACAGACATTTCAAAATTCTATGCGCAGCTCACTATTGACATGGTTCAGCCGTGCCCACAATTGCCATAAATCCATCATAATCATAGAAATTCAGTTACAAAGTTGGATTTCGGGATAACAGACACACCCAAAATTTACACAAATCGTGGAAGCATGGAAGCGTGCGTCGACGCCCACATTTTGTACATAAAAGGGCAAGGCATTTAGTTCAATTATCAAGTGAAGTCATTTTGAAATGTGCTCAGAGGTGCATAAACCGCATATTCTGTGAATCTCATATAAAATCCAATCATAAATAATCATACGAACGGCACGACGGTAATGGAGGTGTTATAAGACGATCGTGGATGATCATAAATATCCCAATACTTGGCTCACAAATTAGGTTCCGTTGACCCATCACTTTTACATAAGCTTGAGCTTTCATTATTTCTAAGGTGTAGCTTAACGCACAATGCACATGCCAAGAATGAAATCGTTATCTGGTTATATAACACCAAATAAAAGTTGAAGGCAGCATTTCCAACACTCTCTCATTGCATAGTTATGGGCAATGAAAGACTGGTTTGGGTTTATCTAATAATCTAATCCACTTTTATTACGCCATTGGAGTCTTGCTAAACGGTTCAAGTAAATGAGGGAAGCTTTGTCCACTTCTCTCCCCCATTCACTCGCTTACCTTGTTAGTATTTACATTCACTCGTGCTTTGTGCTTATCGGGTCGTTTATGTTAGATGTGAGTGGTAGGTGCGGTGGTTGGGTGTCAGGCAATGCTGCATAAACAATGGCAAATTTTACAAACACATTTCATGTGGTTTACGATTATTTGATATTTCTTCACATTTGCCCACTCGCGTACGCCCTCTAAAATCAAAACTATACGCACATCTACTCGTAATACACTTCCGCCAAAATATTGGCAGAAATGAATAAAAAATAATAATGAGAACAAACAAACAAGCAGTGTCTGTGCAGAAGTATTCTTTAAGACCATAATCATAAACTCAACCAGTACACACGCTACCACTTTCACAATATATATGCATTTTGTTTTTGTTGTATAATAGCTGCAGGGTTTGCTTTCTTTCATTCTAACTTAAATGCATTTGTATGTACGTGTGTGTGTTCTCTTTGAGGGGGTGAATGTTGTACAGATTTATTGTCATTGCGAATAGCATTTTCATAGTATTGCAATGCCAGCGTGCATACGAGTATATTGTACAATATTTTGTATGCGAGCGCTGTTGTGTGAGTTTGACTATGTTCAGACTTTCCGTCTCATCATCATCTCATACTCACACACAAGTAAATGTGTATTTATGAATGCCAACATGTGTGTATGTGTGTGTGTATGTGTTATAAGCTATTGGAATGACTGCCTTAAATTTTTCTTATATTCGTGGTAATGGGTAATGTGTACGTAAATATGGAAAAGTTGTGTCTTGGAAAATGTCTACAATTATTTTTAATGTTGTTTGCTAAGCGTACAATTGATGACGCTAATAATCAGCCCGTGAGAGACGACTATTTGCATTTGAAATTTTACGATAACGTTGCAACGCTGACTGCATTTCCAATTTTATGTTTACTATTATTATTGTTGTGTGCAGCAGAGAGAGAGGGAGAGAGAGACATTCTCGCAATATTAACTTGAAAATATGTATGATTTTATTTTTTTTTTTTTGGTAAATTGAGAAAATATTTTGGATTTACATATACTCGTACATACATATGTAGAATTATCTATTAATATTTCTTCTTTAATATTTTTTCATTAGAAATCTTTTCAACGTTAACTGAGAGATGATTGTGAACATTTTTAAGGAAAGAAAAACAGATTTTTTTGAAATATAATACACCTAGTATTAAGTGAAACTTTAAACCATTCAAATATATGATGAACTTTACCTCAATTCTGCAACAAATAAAACACAAACTAATAACGTGTGAACCAAATTTCAGCTCAATTTCTCAATTATTGTTACCGTGAACGTTTCATATGGACATACGGACATTGCTAAATCGATAGATTTTAATGCTGATCTAAAATATACGAGTACAGACTTTATGGTGTATCTGACATAATCTACTGGGTGTTCAAAGGGAATGATACTTTTTGAATACCCTAGATCTCAAAGTTCTATACATATTAACAAATGAATCCATATTGTATGCAAAGTACGAAGAAGAAAAATGTACACACTTTAGAGTTTGATTGTTTGATCCCAAACATAACATTATAGCTAAAGTCGTTCCATTTCGTTAGGCTTACTAATAGTAGTAAAAACAATTAAAACATGGCTATATTAGGCGTATGCCAAATCTATGTTGTCTGCCCACGAATTACAAGTCCTATTTTGACACAAGGACATATATTGCCCCAGAGAGAAACGCTATAGATAATGGACCGAATCGGTCCATTTCTGACGTATTATAAGGGGAGTCTTTATATGGCAAAAAATTACAATTCTTAATATTTTTTTACAAAATTACGTCAAGAACAGTTTAGAAGCATAATAATGGGTTGTGGACCTGATCGGACCATTTTTAGAACCCCTTGCCATACAATGATAGTTCTCGAAATGATTTCTATGGCAATTTCTCGTGTTTACTGATACTGTAGCACACTTTGTAGAACTAAGTACTTAAATGGTTCGACTTAACTGATTCTTGTTATAATTTATTATAAAACAAGTAAGAGAACTAAATGTGGCTTGGACCAAATCTTAAATGCCCTCTACATTTGCTTACAAACGGTGGGCGCGGCGTACCAGCTTGCAAGTCGAGATTTACACTGAATGCTCTTTTGTTAATTGTGGATGCACCTACTATCCAATCACGCCAATATTTGACTCAGCTATAATAAGAATAATTATAAATAAATACCAAATTCCGAATTCATAGCTTATAAACAAAATTTAGAAGGCGTAGCTCTTAACCAATTTTGCCCATTTGAAATAGCGATCTGCGTACAAAAACTAAAAGTGTTTGTACAAAATTTTTCTGGTAATTTTTGAAAATATATTATGTGAGACGGATATATGGAGACACTGACATACATATCTAGATTGAGCCAGATTTTGACGCTGATCAAGAATTTATATACTTTGTAGGGTCTCGGAGGCCACCTCCGGGATGTTTTAAACGGAATGACAAATTTAGTGGAGGGTACAAAAATAAATCTGTATTTATATCAGTATTTGAACGACATGTCCGGCTATCTTGGTGATCGAATTGAATTCAATATGAAAAATGTCAGAATAACTACATGAGCAACTAACTAATTAAGCGCAACTTATCAGATGGAAAACAAATTGCAACAATACACAGTTATACGAACATACGATCGCACACATGTGAATGAATAAATAGACAGGAACACAGGAAGGCTGGTAGGCAGGCAGATATGAATCCAACCTATAAGAGAGATATTAGTGAATCCATACTTCCATACAAACGCTTTATGTGTTAAAAGGAAGAAACTCGTAAAAGATAAGTCTATAAGCAAATCGTGGAAAACAAAATAACAACAAACAGTTAAAAAGTGACAAACTGTCAATAACAACTATATAACAACAACAATAATAATAATAATAATAACAATAACAATTTAGGCGAAACAAGTAAAAACATGAAATTTGGCTTAGACCTAATCTTAAATACCCTACACATGAAAGGCGTGGCAGGTACATGATTACGCCGTTCAATACGGATTATGTGTCAATTTTCAAGTCAAGTCTTACGATATAGCGATCTGTGTGCAAGAAGTGTCTGTATAATAATTCAGCTGGATATCTAAACCACAACCATGATAACCATGAGAGTGTCAGAAATGAACGGATTCACGGACAAGCGTGTCTAGACCGACTCAGTTCTTGAAACTGATCAAGAATATACACACTTTTTGCGGTCACTGACGCCTTTGTCTGGGTGTTGTAAAGGGATTGACAAACTTAGTATACCGCCCACCTTTTGTGGAGGGTATAAAAATAAGCACCAGCAAGCTTAATAAATGGCAACAACATGTACATACAAACAACAATTTCAATAAGAAATCAAACAGCAACAAAATATCTACAGTAACAACAACAACAAATAAATAAACAAACAAACAAACAAACAAACAAATACACTATTTCACAACAGTTGCGATAGTGATCTGTCAGTCAGTTTTACGTACTTTGTTGGTTGTTGCTGTTCTTACATTCAACGTTCATACGTTGGCTGACAAAGTTTACTGTTGCTTTAGCTTGTTGAGCAAACGGCGGTTATTGATTGTGGTAGTGGTTACGGTGGTTGGAGTAGCACGGCCCGCTTAAATTTATTAATGCAACACTTGACACATTTGGCAATACTGATGTCGCCTGTCAGGCAAGTGTCATGTGAGCGCAAATTTTCACCGCATCAACAAACACAAAATGTTATAAACGTGTTCCTGTGTTGTTTTGTGCATATAAATATAGGAACCCCCCTTCCCCATGGCCCAGCTACACCGCTTGTGGCCAATTTTTCAAAGTATTTCAAAGTTGTTGTTGTTGTTGTTGTTATTGTTTGTTAATTTAAACGTTCTTGCACCTTATGTTTGGGGACATTCACCAATCATTCACTTATGGGCATCCTAGTGGAATTGTTCAACACCGAATCTTGTACGCAACCTGTTTTTAATAGTGCTTGACCCACCTTTGCTAAATTTAAGTAGACATTATCGCACCTAGAAAGTGTTTCTTCAAATATTTTGGCCATAAGTCTTTTAATGCAGGAAGTGCTGGAATGCACGAATGCAGTTTTTTGGGAAAATAATTGCACGACTCTTCGTAGACTTCATTTTTGTACATGGACAAGCCGGCAGTGTATTGAGCATGGCTTAATGTAAGTAAATACAGAGTGGAACTGGACCGACTCTGTAACATTTTCACTTGTTTTATTTACCCCATGCTTTTACACATGTACGCTAATGGCAACAAGTACGCTTGCTTGTAAGTTTCAAGCTGTGTGTGTTTGTGATTTTCGCTTTTGTCAGCCGCTGTTGGGTAAGAAAATTCTTCTTCTATAGGCGACAAGAAAAATCAATTAGTGACTGACACGTGACGATAAAACGCTAAATCGATCTTTCTTTAAAATATCGGTTGATGTTGTGAGAACCTAAATTGTGGAAGGTTTCTTCCATATTCTTTGTTTAATTTTTTATTTCGGTATTTACTTTTCTTTCATCATGTTAATCCAATCATGCCTTCTATTCATTCAACATTGCATTCATACAACTTAAAGATATTTAGTTACGACTCCTAATTACTTGACTAAATGCAAAGCAAGGCAAAAGCTTCACGCCTTTGGCTTTGTAGAAAGAGTTGACAGACACGCCCATAATAAAGCACTGTTTGTTTGTGAAGATGGAGAGTATTTCAGATTGAGTCGTGTCGCTTGACTGATTTTGCCTAATTACAATACCAAGTACCGCACAGAGACTCCTTACACCTCTGCCCAGTTTACAATCGATATATCGGTTCATGTGATCAGGAGAATAATTTCCAAACAGAGGCATACAAAGGGACGCGTAAACAGGGCAAATTCGAATCAATGTTCACGTGCACCAACGCTCTATAGAAGGAATAATACAGTGCAGTTGAGCTGTGGCCTTAACATCCCTAACAACACGTCACGTTTTCTCTCATTCTTTATGATGGCTAATCATCATTCCTATCAGCAGATTTTAATCTTACATAAGCAAAGCTTTATGTTCATATGTTCAGCAATACAACAACAACACCTTCACCCAATCAACAACGCAGCAACAACATATTATCAATAGTTTTGTGTCAACAACGAATGACTTATGTTACCTGCTGCTGCTGTTGCTGTAGCTGATGTTCTATGCAGTTCTCCATCTATCATGTCTCCATGATGTATTTATGTGTTTGCCAAAAATATATATGTATTGATTTATATAAATATCTAGTTTACAACTTTGTGCTTGCAATGCCCCAACTTTCAAGAGAGTGAATAAACATATTATATGAGCATAATAAATTATGTGAGCAAAAAACACATTATACGAGAATTTGTCAAAATAATTTTCAATTTTTTTCGTACCAAATACGAGAAGAATTCAAAATATGTAAAATACCTACATTTAGCTGCATTCACACTGACGTTAGCGTAGCGTAGCGCAGTTATTTGTGCATTTGTTTGAATCGAAAATTTATACCGAAGCCTTGTTAAGATATGATTTTTATAATATTGAATAATTATGCCGCAAACCCATAAGAATAAATATATTCAAATATGCATGGCGCTGTGTCGCCGTCGCCATCACCGTCACCGTCGTCATGTGTACGACTCGAATTTGTTATTTATGATTTGTGTAGAAATTTCTCGTCGTATATCAAAGTCATTATGTGACATGAACTATTGATGATTATCGATAATTTACATCACACAGCCATACACGCTTCAACTCTTTCAGTTTCTTGCTTTTTCTACAGAGATGCCAGCCAACAACGTCTTGTGTAATACTGTGTGGGAATGTATCAGATTATTGTAGTTTATGGGTATATTTATGTGGAGCAAGGAGCAAGTGCAAGGAAGGATGGCAGGAAAGAAGGACATTTCCACTAGACGTCTCTCCTTATAAGCTGATATGATTTATGTTTAGTGTTCATTAAGTTGTTGTATCAATATAAATGCAGCTGGAGTGCAGCCAAGATATATTATATATTTTATAAATAACACAAACACACAAACAAGCATAGGGGGTACTTGCCACATGAATATCCAAAAATGCTCAAAAGAATATTCTGCAGGTTAACACAAAAAAAGTTTCGAGCCAACATCATAATTAATTTCTTAAAACGTTTGCAGAAATGTGCGGAAATATTTTGTGATGGAAAGTAAAAATTTATGAAGGGGAAACATTAATTCCACTCTAGTGCCCACGAATGCTTATTTTTTTACAGTTTACATTCACCTCGCATTGCACATTAGACCGCTAGCTGTAATAGAACTCCTACACGGTTATCATTCATTTTGCAAAGAGGAGATTCAAAGATCTCAATAAGTACATATATTGTTGATCATCGTTCTAATCTGAGTCGGTTTAGACATATCGTTGTTTCAGTTTGTTTGTTAGTATGTAAAGAAAGACTCACAGCCGCAAAGATTGAGAGATTGGTTCATACAAAAGAATTTAATATGAACCACTCAGTTGATTTTATAAAACTAATCGCTTTTTCAAGCGAGAGACAGTTTTAAAGTAAATGTCAGTAAAGTATAAAAAGGCCCAACGATTGTTACAAAGTTGAAATATGGTCGAGTATACACGATATATAAAGAAATAAAACGCAACTATATGAGGCGTATGCCAAACCTATCCTAGATCAAGTAAAGTGTGTGAGTGTACGTCAGCAGATCACGCCCATTTTCTTAAAATTTCCCCCGATAGGCGAATGCTCATCTCCCTAAACATACTAACATCCATAATAAGTCCTCTTTAGGTGGGCATGGTTAAATTGACTTTTTCAAATATATAAATTCTGCAAAATTTTATTCATACATATCTTATGGTTTGTCTAAAATAAAGGAAACCCCTAAAAACTGTACCGTATGTTTTGTAAAATTGCAGGAAGGTCCACAGTTCGATTTAACCCATTTACAGTACTTGGATATAAAGGAATTTGAGAGAGGAATTTGTATTTGGCGTAGTAGTTAGTAATTGTATAAATTTAGACGAATACAAGGACAGGCGAATGGATTAATTTGACTTTTCTGATCAGGAATACATATACTTTTGGGGGATGCGACTCGCTCGCTCGCTTCTGGTACTTACAAATGTTTAAACAAAGATCAATATACCTCCATATCATTAGGATGATGGGTAAAAAAGAATGGCTAATAATCTGATGCTTTATAATTGGCCGTTATATGTGAAGGGATTCTAAAAATGTTCAAATTTTGTTCAGTTTCATTTCATTTTCCTATTTTCTTTCATTACATTCTTTTTTCATTTGTCTTTGGCCCAAATATCATTAAATGATCTAAAAAAAGTGCGACTTGTAGCTTGCGCACAATACGGACATGGTTAAATTATATGTGAAGGTTCAGGGTATAAAATCTATAAAATAATTCGAAAAATAACAATGATGCGCAATATCGGACAACTTTTTAAAAAGCTTCTTAATTAATAAAATCCATAGATGATTGGTATACTTAGTTGCGTTTGTTCTTCGTTTGAAGGAGGCGTCAAAGTATCTGAAAATTTGGGACGATCTGCATATGGCCATCCGAGTATCCGCCTATCCTGGGCCTATCCTACTTTTCGTGCATAGGCTTATATTCAAATTGGGCAAAATCGGTTGGGAGCCACGCTCACAGTAGACCAACATTATTAACAACCATAAAAATTAAGCCAAAATGTTGTAAAGTGTGCAATCCATCAATGTATCGAATAACAGCCACACCCATAATTTACCATAAACCTTATTTGTTGTGGAAAACGAATGACGAATAAGACGGTCGTCCACACAACCCTCCCTATCAAGTGTTTAAGAGGTTCTTTTATATAACAATTATGCCCTAAGGTATGTAGGGTATTATGTGACCGCCTATAATATATTCACTTGTTTTTATGACAAAAAGATTCTTTGCTGCAAAAACGTTTATTTTAAAACTGTGTGGAACTCACTTGTGAACATTAATCCACTGCATCGTACAGAAAGTTGCCAGGCAGGTTAAAAATTTATTTTTACATAACAAACCTATACACACATATACACATACACAGTCATACTCAGGCACGTGTATGTGTATACATAGACATTTGTGACATTTGACATTTCCCTTGACATTCATTCAGTTAAATAACGTAAATTAAGTGATTACACGAAAAAAATTATGACATTTGACAATTAAAGTGTACAATGCAACAAATACATACACACACACACACATACACATAGGCATACACATCCAATACGTATACTGGCTACGGTGACATATCATTTAAAAATAATAAAATGAATGTGTCACTTACAATTAAAGGAAATTTATGAACATTGTATTATTATTATTATTATTATTATTGTTGTTGTTGATATTTTTGCTGTTAAGCGAAATTTTTATTAAACTGCATCTCAAAAAAAAGCTGACAATTGTAATTTTATGACCTTCCAAAAAAAAAAAAAAACAAAAAAAAAGGAAACAAACCAAAGGAACACAATAATAATAAATAAAATAAAAGCAGATATAATTCAGTTGAAGTTCACATCCGATCTGTTGAGTTTGGTCATATAACATTTGACAAGTTGTACTGACATTTTAGCTATAATGTCACACGTAATATGCCAGAGCGTGTGCTTTCTTATTCTTTTGTGTGTGATTGGCTTTGTCGTCCTATGCATTTTCCTTCAAGTTATTGTCGTACAACACTGTCACTAAAACCACAATCATTTTGCTTTAGTGCATATGAATTATAAAACAGAACGGAAACAAGTAAAAAAGCTGTATTTAGGTTTGGGCCAAAGCTTGGATACTCTCCACATTCCCTTACATTACCTCAACTGTAAAATTCCGCAATCAATGAGTAGTTTTATAAGTTGTGGGCGTGTTTGTTAGCCGCGACATCGCTCATTTTTAGTACATCGATTAATGGGCTAATTCTAGATACGTGTATCAAATTTCAACATTTTAGTTTCACTTTTCAGATTTTGTGCGCTTGTGAGGGATATAAGCACTGTGTTGGTGTTACAAATGCCCTGACATAGTTAGTATACCCCCATCTCTTATGGATGGTATATAACAATAATAATAATAATAATAATAATAACAACACAACACAGTAGCAACAGTGGCAGAAAACGGAGTTGCCATTTTTAATATCGTATAAGTCTGTATTTGAGAGTAGGGCTACCACAATGAAATAGTCTAAGAGCAAATGTAAGTAAATGGAATTTGACAGAATTGAAATAAAACTAACAAAAAGACCATAAACAACAATAATAACAACAATAACTATGTGAATAGTACACTCAGTTAAACTTGGCCAATACAAACCAAACTCGAATATCTCACAATTATTGCCTTCAGTACCGTTGCTTCAATATATTTACTGTTGCTATACGAGTATATGTATCTTATTCTGCTGTTCTCCGTTTGACATTTGGACGACATTTTACACATCGTATATTGTGTACAGATGGATGTTGCTGCACTGAGAGGGGTTTTCAGAGATTTATATTGATAGTCACGGTATAGCATGGAGGAAGACCGACACATATAGACACAAGCACATTTGCATATTATTTAAAAATATTTTTCTGCTATTGTTATTTTCATTTTGATGGCGATATGTTACATGCTGTATTTTTTCATCATTTGCACATGTGTTGGTTTTTTTTTTTTGTCACACACACACACACACACACACACACATCTATTGAAAGTTTATTGTTTTGGTTTAAACAGTGCATGTTAGCACTTTGTCAATGAGTTGATTAGACGTTTTGGTATGCAACAAAAAGAGATTTGGCATAATCGCCGTTAAAGCCATAAGGATAAGCTTCTCTGTACGATTCCTCATATAAAATCAAATTACAAAAAATGTTGTAACATGTTGCACACAATAAACACCTACAAATACAAGTGTATAAGTGTGTACTCGTATATAGAACAAGGTGGGCCGAAAAACAACTTTTTCGATTTTTCTAGTTGGAACACCGCGGAAATGTTGTGAATTGGCGAGATTATAAGCTGTCGCAAAGGTAATAACATCAAACCTACCAATTTCTCAATAGAAGATTTTGATCAATTTGAATATTTACACTATTGATGCGTGTAGATGATCGCAAAATAAGCATTCAACTAAAATAATATCATACAACAAGTAAGAAAACTAAATTTGGCTTAGACCAAATCTTAAATACCCTCCACCTCCACAACGGTGGGCGTGGCAAATATAGATATATTGCGTCCTCTAGTAGTGTATGTATCAAATTTTTGTAAATTGTGGGCGTGTCTGTTATCTGACCAT
Organism: Crataerina pallida; assembly: GCA_949710015.1. NCBI lineage: Eukaryota > Metazoa > Arthropoda > Insecta > Diptera > Hippoboscidae > Crataerina > Crataerina pallida. Next base: position 3,779,249 of record OX453289.1, on the reverse strand, counting down.
GCCCAATTTTTGGCATATCAGTGGATGGGATAACTATGTAATCGCGTATCAAATTTCAAGTTGTTAGGTCATTTTTTGTGGCAGATATAAAGTACGCGTGGCTCTTGACCGATTTGGCCCATTTAAAATAGCGATATGCGTGCAAAAACTATAAGTGTCTGTACAAAATTTCAGCTCAATTTCTCAAAATTTACGCCTGTGAGAGTGCCAACAACAGACGGACACACGGACATACATGTCTTAATCGGCTCAGTTTTTAACGCTGATCAAGAATATATATACTTAATAGGGTCTCTGACGCTTCCTTCTACGTGTTGCAAACGGAAGAACAATATTAGTGTACCCTCATCACTGTAGTGGAAGGTATAAAAAAGTAAAGAATATAACAAAAAAATTTGCAATTTCATAAAACTGTAAAACCTTACAGTTATGTTTGTTATATACTTAGAGAGTGCATTGCACCTCTCTCTCACTACTATATTTTATATATATTAATAAACATATAACAACGATTTCTCTCAATAAACTAATACCAAGAACAAATATTAAATATTATAATTATTCTCCTTTTTATAAGCTTTTCGATTAAATATTATACTCAATTTATAATGGCAGTGGTATATTAGTTTACAAACTTTACACTTCGGAGGTTCAATTCCCGGTGTTGTGACAAGTTTTTTTTTTTTGTATTAAGATAGTCATGTAGAGCGATGCGGACCCCCTCAAAAAGTCAGCCAAGGTTCTTAGATCTCCCTCTAAGGAAACAGAGAAGCAAACTCCACCTGTGGCCAAAGTCATCAATGGGAGTAGTATCGAAAGAGCTGCCAGCAATCCTGAACTGAGTTCTTCCTCGTCTAACAAACAAAATGATGCAACCACAAATAAGGTAATGAGTGCTCGAGCTCCAGTAAAAGGAAATACTTCCTTGGTTCAACCAGAACATCTGTCGATTGATGCAAACAAGGCACGAGGCTTATAGAGTGTGGAAGCATTTGCGTGCACCTTCACACTGTGAGTATTTTAAGCACCCACGCTGAAAGGCATCCTACGCTATAAAGCCTGCGAAAATTGTTTACTACGGATCAAGGTTGGCTTCTGTTCTAAGCACTAGGTACCTATACTATGCAAGTACCGCCGGGATGAACGAATAGCAGCTTCGCTTCGTTTGTGCGAAAGGTACAAATAATTGTCAGCTCTTTTGCGATGCTTATGTAGTCCACTCGGTGCTTTACACATCCCTTCACCAATACATTTACGAAATTTTTCAACGTCGCCTCGATCTAAATTTTATCAATTCTTCAATTCATCTTTGCCATGTGCGCTAAAAAGAAAAACATATTAAATTGCTCATAGTATCTGTGGATCGATCTGTGGTTATATGCGCATTGAACTTATGCACCCCCGCACTGTACAGATAAATCATCTTTTTGGTGACCAGTCCGGAGATGTAAGGTCTTACACTGGTAGTACTCCTCTTTGAGGGATACGAGGTTCGACCCAGGAACTTATTGCTGGTACCACGGGATGCTAGAGCCCCAGGAACTTGTTCCTGCTACCATATTGAGGTAGGCCCCCTTGTGGGAGCATCGTGGTGGCTGTGATTTCCCCCTGACGGGGTGAGAGTAGGTTGTATCCTCTCCACCGAGGAGTGGAGTCCATATCCTTACAATATGGCTCCTAGATCGGTACCTAACGGGGCGTTGGGAAGCGCATATCTTTCCCCTGCATCTGAGCTTCGGCTTGAGATGCCGTGTGATTAAGCCTCTACGGCAGGAACACACGTTAAACACTTGACTTCATGTACAGATAAATCATTCCTCCTCCACATTTATATATGTTGTTTGAGAGCCGTCGACGTGTAATTGTAGGGACTTGCACAAATAAATCGACTTTACTCGCTACACGTAATAATAATAACGCCACAAAAGCTTATAAAGCCGACCACTTTATGCCCTACTCGAGCACTTAAATAATGAATAAATATAATTAAATGAATCAATTTGAATATAATTGTATAGTTTTTACTAATGTTTATGTACGAATTACATATATGCAAGCATTTGTTACCTCATATGTGTATAGAACTTAAAAGTCTTTAAACGCATAAAATTGACAATATATAAAGCTTCTCAGAAAAATATCTACCAACAATGTGTGCATACAATCATATAAGTTCAAAACAAAGCCAATAATACAGGAATGCTGCGTGGTTTAATGGTAGAGTGATGAATTTATAACCGGTAGATTGTTGGTTTGATCCTTGTGGGGTTTTCTGAAATTTTATCAAATTGATTAACCTTTTTTTTATTGTAATATTGGGTAGAGTGTTAAAAAGTAAAATAAATAAATAATAATATATAAAAAGTAGGATTTTCATGAATTAATTAAGAGCTGGAACAGAATCTAAAAATTCCGCCAGCAAAGAACAAAAAAGAGCGACAATACGTCTAACTCTAAAAATATATTTTTTAAATAAAAAATATATTAATATAAAAATAGAAGTTCGTAATGAACGCCGCACCATACTGCTCAACAATTAGAGATAATTTTTATGTTGTACGCAATATAAACCAAATGAGAATTGCTTCTTGTATAAAACTAATTTTTTGTGCCTAATATAACAGAGACACTACATAGAACAAATTGTAATGAAGAGTATTTTATATTAAAATATCTCTCAATATTTTATGTGATGCCACGTCACAGTATAATAATTTTTCTAATTTGAACAACAATGATGCTTTATTAATAAATATGTTGAAGATTAAGTTAATGTTCATCAAAGTAAATGTTAATTTTAATATGTATGTAAATAGCGACACCGCTCGAACAAATAAAGCAATAAATTTTGCTGACAAAATCAAGTAAAATGTTCAAACACCATGAATGTTTTTATATATATATGGACAAACAAGAACATTACAAGAAAGACGAGTGCCTACCAACGCGTATGTGTTTCGGTATAATTATATGACAAACAGCTGACAACTGAAAAGAAGAAGAAGACGATACCTTCTACTATAGGCACACGCATACATTGATTATTCCCATTTGTTTTTCAACATTAAGTACAGCAAAGTTTTAGTAATTTTTCAAGAAAATTTCTAATTACCAGGAACGGTGTAAAAATAAATTATAGAGTTAAACTAGGCATTAGCCCAGATTAGTTAAGGAAATGTTTCTCGTGCCTTCAGCTTCTAGATTTATTTATTCACATATGTGTTGTAGATGAAAACATAGTGCATATCCTCATGCACAGTAGCGTTCCATCACTTACTTTTTATTTTTTATTCACTTATATAATATGCACTCGAATCGTCGTCAAGTATATTGGTGTCAGAATTGTTTAAGTAGAAGTCCAATTAGACATTGCCACTTGTCAGCAGTCCGTCATAATTACAGAGTGACATTTATGATATCTTCTAAGTAAGAAGCCCCAATGTTGATGTCCTGTCACTTAAAAGCATGTGCCAACAATTAATTGCCCGAAATAAGCAAAATAAAGAGATTGAAAGCGAAAATCTCGCGATTCTTTTTAAGTATTATAATAATATAATAATATTTTGCATAGGTGTGCATTGCATTGCAAGAATACTGCATCAACGAATAGATGGAAACGTCAGATTGATATTTAAGTTTACGGTTGGACAGACCGGCGCGCTGTAATACAGTTTTTTTTACATAAAAAGTGATCTCAATTGGGCTAATACTATATTAAGTAGTCTATAAAGTATTATTCTTAAGTGAATGGTAAGCATGTGACATTTCCTTAGTTAAGAGCAAAGAAGTTTATAGCACTTGTCATATAAGGTTTATTAGGTTTGTGTAGATGTTTGTTACGCCTAAATAACTTCTCGATAAATAAAAGCCTTCTCATATCAAACGACTAAAAATACTTTATAAATCGATTTAAACATATCGAGATAAGTTTTGCTATCGTTCGAACAGCCTCATAATTCCACGTACATAAAATGTTTGATCTTTGGTATCAAATTTGCTGAATTAAGTGTGATTTGATATCATTTGCATCGTCGAGTTTTTTGACATAGTCAAGCTTTTTTTATTTTTCTTTTTATACATGCATGCGATACATTGAGTTTCTCTTACGAGTTAGATCGATTCGGTTTTTGATCTTGACTCTGACATCTTCTTCTGGGTGTTGCAAACGGGCGAACAAACTTAGTATACCCTCATCACTAATTTTCAAGAAAACGATTCGTGTTTTTTAATCGTTTTTTATGTTAAAAATAAAAATTAATAATTTTGCCAGGACAGAATTTTATAGTCTGAATAATTCTCTTATCTTAAGTTTTAATCTAACAACTCTAAAAGCATCCCCAAACAGTGTACGTATTTCTAAAATAAATCGCTTGAATTAAATTTTAAATATTTGTGCTCCATCGGCAACAGAATGCGTTCAGAAATGATTGAATGATATCTGTCATTTGGCCCCTGGTTGACTGCATAACTATTTATTTTGCTGGCCCTCTGCCTGTCATACATTACCAACAAAATAGTTTTCCCTAAAATTTTGTTTGTTTCTATTATTTTCACATATCTTGTTATTATTTCAATGGTGAGTGGTGGTGATAGTGTTGACTGTCTGTCTGAGTGTGGCTGTGTTTAGCGGTGAAGCATGCACTTGTTATTTTCGATCTACTGTAAGATGTGAAACAAACACAAATTGCTTATGTAAAATTTGATGTGACAGCGACACTGACAATTTGCATTTGAACACACCTAATCACATTACATTACAAAGCAACAAAAACAACATTAACTCAAATAGATGTGCTTGTGTGTTTTATTAAAAGAAGCCAAAAAGGGCTATATGAGGTGTATGCCAAATCTGGGATACCCACCACAATCAGCCTCTTTCACATGGAGCATCTCTATTTTACTGCTCCATATAATATGGAATTTATTTGACCAATATATATATATACCATTTTGGGCGTGGGAACATCAATTTCATATATTATTATAACCTCCACTTTAGTGATGAGGGTATTAGGATGCTCTCATCTCTAAATGAAATGATACCATTTCCTTTTTAATATAAGTTTCGAATGGTTGGTCCAATTTCTATTATTTATATACCGTTGGTATGTACAAATAAAGGACTAATTTCACTTTTCTTTGAAATCGGAATTTACTGTACTAAAATCGACATATATATAGCTATAACACGTTGAACTTTTTAAAGTTGTAGGTCAGTCTGTGCATCGACTTTGTCCATTTTAAATAGGATACTTTTGACCTTGATGATAAATGATGCAACTGTTTAAGACGCCAATCCGGGTGCAACGTTTAAGACGTCATTGCGGGCGTGCACCATTTTGCCCATTATCCCTAAGAAACCGTAAACAAATTCGAAAATAATATTTGAGAAATTTCAGCATTTCAGTAGAAATTCGTTAAATTGACTTAAAATCCGATGCTGATCAAGAATACGTATAGTTTTGGGGGTGTGGCTCGCCCGCTTCCGGTACCTACAAACGTTTGAACATGAACAATATACCCCCATTTTATTTTGATGATGGGTATAAAAAATCTTTTGTGCATATATGTACATACATGTACACTTGGGCAAAATTTTACGACAATAAAAGGCTATATGCAAAGAAATGAGTAGTCGGGGCATGGTTGCGGATGTTTAATTCAGTAGAGATGAGAATGATTTCATTCAAGACACTTAACGAAGGTGTCACCTTATCGTTGTATTGCTAGCGAACTCTTGTTCAATCACTTTTCATTAAAGCATACACGACAACTCTACACATTTAATGAACTGTGCATTTTTATATCCTCCACCACGACGAGAGGGTATATAAAGTTTGTGCGGATGTTTGTAAATTGCAAATGCTATGCCAACCTTTAATATGGTTAAATGGATAATTTTTAGTACCCCTCCCGTCCTTATTCGAAATAGGTCTATTTGACGAAAATTGGCAATCTTTAATACTTTTAATTGGCTTAATAATTGTTTGTTTCATATTTGGACCCGATCGGATCATTTTTAGAACTTCCCTCCATATATCGATATTTGACCAACTCACTCTGATGACACTTTCATATCAATCATCTAATATTTTTTATAAAATAAAATTTTTCTTTACAACTTTTTTCTACTTATGTATTGAAAAAAAAAATATCATTCAATATAAATATGTATTCAAATATATTAAAAGTGTATATGATGGATAAAAAGGACATCTCATTTTCTTTGCCCTCTTTCTTGTTTCTCTAAATTACATTTTCAACTCAATCAAACGTACATTCAATCATAGAAAGAACATTTCTCTAAATATGTACATCTTAGAACATTTTCACAAGAACATACGCAACCAAACTCAGAGCTTTTACACAAAAATCGCCATCACTAAAAATAACAAGATAAAAGAACAAATAAGAAAATTAAATTTGGCTTAGGCCAAATCTTAAATACCCTCCATATCGACAATGATGTGCGTGGCAGGTATATGATAACGCGTTCTAATAGTGTAGTATGTATTATGTATCAGCTTGCAGGTTGACCATGCCCACTTAAACACACATAAACATAAACATACATGTCTAAATCGATTCAGTTTCTGATGCTGATCAAGTGTATATATACTTTTTAGAATCTCTGATGCCTTCTTCTGGATGTTGCAAACGGAAAAACAAACTTAGTTTATCCAGCATCTTATGTAAAGGATATAATAAAATGCATGTCCAAACGGAAAAATGAAAAATATTGATAAAAAAGCAGTTTTTGTTAAGGTTGTCTCTCAACTGAGGCAGTGAACCAAACCCGAAGGGTTTGCACGAATCTGTCAAACGTTAAATTATCGAAAACTTCAATCACAAATCATAAGAATGGAAATTATATGAATGAATGAATACAATTTAAATTCTACGAATGCAAAAGAATGAAAAAAGAATGTGAAGAAACCATCGCAGGATATGAAAATAAAAAAGAACACATGTGAAAAGTGAAAGGATGATAAAGATGTAATTAGGTTGACCGTAAGGGGTATAAGGTGATGAAGAAATATGTATATATGAAGAATGGCATTTTTCCAATTATCATACACGATATAATAAAATACAATATTAATTGCGACTGCATAAGTAAAATTCTAATCTAAATTTCATCCTAGGCGGGTTCTACGTCATTTAACCTTTTAACTATAAACAATAAAGTTTTCCAAACTAAAAGCACGTACCTCTAGCTGGTTCCAAACACAAAAGAAAAACGGGGCTATGTTAGGCGTATGCTAAATCTAGGACATCCATCACCAAACATAAGTTTTTTCACAAGTTTGTCCATAATTGAAATAAATAAAATAAAGGACCTAAAGAAGGAAGTATCATGGTAAATTTTATATGGTCACCTGCGCCAAATATTCGAAATATTCTACGTTCACTATAGGATTTTTTTTCTTGAAAGAAACCACTGGGAGAAAATTTCTATAATTGTGTGCACCATTTGATCGAATTTATCTTCAAGCAGTTGCGTTTATAATTAAAATTGTCTCTTACTTGACCGTGCCTCTTCTGAGAGTCTTCAATTCTACTTGAAAGCTGATTTCGAAACTATGAGATGCATAGGCGCGAAATTTCGTACAAATATTTTCTATATAAATAGGTATCTTGGCAATGAAAAAGGGTTAAATCGGTCCAGTTTTATAAAATTTAAATTATGATTTTTGATGTTAATAGCCCGAATTACACGAGTTAGGAGGTATATTAAGTATCTGCGAACATTTGAAACTTTTATACCCCAAAAACCATATCCACCTATGGGTAGCAATCAAAATTTGAATCAATTTAATTACATTCGGTCATTGTCTGTCCATTAATTTTCTTTATAATTGTAACCGTCTAAAACTCGTTTTCTTTTGTAATCATGAGAGGTAGAAAAATAAAATATTTAATGAATATTTTTGAAGGTTCCCTAAGCGTTTTCATGTGATTTATTTAGAATATTAAGTGATCTTCAATTTAGATGAATGAGTTGTCCTCCTTTATGCGCCGAGTGTTTGTTGTTATTTTGTACTTTTGGATATATTTGCGTAAGATACGCCCACCGAAAAGGGCAAATGTAAATGTCAGACATTTTTTCATTATACGTACTATAAAGTGAAATTGTAAAATTGAATAAAAATTAACTAAAATGGGCGTGCTTGTTCACTATATACATATTGGGCATTATATATCTTTGGAGAATGTTGGACTATTTTGCGAATGGGTAATGGTGTTGGGCATCCTAGTTTTGGCCTAGGCCCAAAATAGCTTTTTTTGCATGTTTATATATTTTTATTACCTTTTATTATTTTGCTTGTTTTTTGCTTTTCATTCATTTTTTGTTTGTTCAGCTTTGCTTCATTTAATATTAACTTTTACGATTATCTTCAAAATATAGATTTAAAGAATGGTGTTGTAGATAATTTTTGGATAAATGCATATATGCGTTGTAAATATTCAGTAATATTAGTCAAAAACAAATAAAAAACTAAATTTGGTTTAGCTAAAATCTTAAACATCTTATATCGAGTCCTTCTACATGTTACAAATGACAGTGTAGTGGAGTATATAAGAATTGCAAAAAAAACACATCTTAAACATTTTAATAACATTTTTATATCTTCAATTATGTTCAAAACATATGGTTCACTCGTATACGAGTACATACTGATATTAAATACATTTGTGTTTAAAGAACTTGTTTTTGTAATAAATTACCTTGCGAGCATATGTTGATTATTTATTAATGTTTTAACAAGATATTTTCGCAAACAAAGTTACTAATAATTCATTAATTTTTGATTTTTTGTTGTATTGTTTTTGTAATTCTTCATATATTAACATGCACGCCCCCATATGATTATATGAAAAATATTAATATATAGTAATAATAATAATAAGTAAAAATGATTTATATTCTCGAAGGAGATGAGATATGTGTAATGTTTCTAAATGGGTATTTGCATGAGTATGTGTAAGAGTGAAGATAAGGGAACGAAGACAGTGTTTTCAAGTAAACCAACTCATTATCATCACTGTAATCACAGCCTTCATTGTAATGACATTTGGAGTGTATGGTGAAGTGAAATCTTGCTAAACGGAACTGAAGCATCATATTACACACTATACAACTACAACAATTACAACTACAAAACAACCCTATTGCTACAGAAAATATGCAGACTTATTATACGGCTCATCATCTCTCAAGACTGCATATATTGCACACATAACAGCAGCATCATATATTTTTGCATAAGCAGACTCGTACTCATATACCACAAGATATACGAGTACATATACGTACATACTCATATGACACATATAATACATAGGTATGCATGTAAACTTGTAATAGCATATTCATATTTAGTTGTATAATATTATGTGTATAAGATTTGTGTCACTATCATCAGATTTTAAGTTAAACTTATATACGAATGTAATAATGTTTTAAGTAGGTGCATATATAGGAGAATGGTATGAAAGAGGGATTCAAAGGAACTGCATTGCTATCATGACTCTAAAGAATGCCTTTTAGTTCAGTTCGTTAGTTACTGTTATGTTTAGGCAGTAAATGTGTAGATGGATACACAGACTACACGTTAAAATTTCTTCATATTACATCATCGTCAGTATCGTGGTATCATAGACATCTTTCTTGGGACTTTCATATATTCGTATAGAAATTGTCATTTCATATTTAGTTCAAATGTGTTATAATCAACAATAACAATACTATGAGTATTACCACGATGATGAAGTAATAATGCATAAGAAATTCTTATAATTCTTGTCTGCACTCATAAAAAGAAAACTGAGATCATCATCTTTATGAATGTATATGTAAAAGTACAAAAACTTTAAAAGAATGGACACGACGAAATATTGAATGAAAATATTTAATAAATTGAGAATTTTTTTATTGCACTTTACTGAGCTTACTATAAACGAGAAAAATATTTTAGTCACCTCCATTCCACCCTTTTCCTTTCCCACACCACTTAGTTCCACAATTTATGCTATAATTAGTTCACGTGTAAAACTACTCAATTCGTAAGAAAGTATTAAATGGAAAGGGGTTATAAAAATGGTCGGAAGGGGTTCAAATCAATCATCAAGTTTTATTAAAGAATATGTAGAATTGTGAATTTCTTTCGAAAACGAAAAGTTATTGAAGTTTTTAACCACTATTTCCGTGTACGTTTCGTGTATGAAAGGCTTTTGGACCGATTTAATCTATTTTTAATAATAAGGAACCTAGATATATAGGAATTATTTGTACTCAATTTCAGCTCTGCAGAATTTAACAGTTTGTCAAATTTCAGAACATACCATTTAGTGGTTCTAGAGTAGTGTGATATTTTTAAAAATATATTCAAACTTGTACAGAAGCAAATATGCACGTATTGTGCATTGTTCATATTATTGTGAAATTATAACAGTAAAAATATATTCATCTTCTTCTTCTTAAACCCTAGCCCAGCACGTTGAACTTTAAACTTTAAAGTTGTGGGTCAGTCGTTGTACCTATTTTGACCATTTTCAATTCATTATATTAGTTTTGATGATTTTTACCATTTTGAAGCTAAACGGCTCACATGACGAAAATGCACAATTCTTAATATATTTTGACAAAATTTAAGGAAGGAGAGTAATTGACAATGCCAAATTTGCACTTGATCTCTTCTCATTACTACAATTTTCAATACGAGACTTATATGTAAATTTCTCACTTTTACTGGTACAACTAAATTAATTATAGTGTAATTTGTGAAACTAAACGGTGTAAGGTATGGAAATGGTCAGGTATAACCGACTCTAACATTTTCACTTGTTATAAATATAAGAGAATAACGCAAAGGTTTTGGGTTACATTTCCTTAATTTGTTTTGGTTTTTATTGTCATGATTAAAAAATGAGTTCTTTGCAAACGATAGTAAAAATGATTGTCATGATGACTAGAATCTAAAAGTAAATCAAATAATGTATATACATACATATTATATTTGTACACGTAAATTTCTATCTTATTCGTATTTGATGTGGTTCCCGTACAAAGCTGTTTTTATCAATTTATTGAAGGATGTTTATTATCTGCGTCAATGCACATTGTGTACACATATATATATTCGATTTTTTCTGAAGGATTTTATTTTTATATCCTCTTCATAATATGGGGTTTAAATTAAGTTTGTTATTCCATTTGCAACACCCAGAAGGAGGCGTCAGATACCCTATAAAAGTGTTTGCAGGGCATAAAACAATTGGTCCTCCACCAGAGTTTCGGCCTGCCTTTTGCGCGACATCCTTCCGGTTTCCTTTTGAACACCATCCTTTCATCCATATGCCCGAGATGATCTATCCATCGCAGACATTGAACCTTTATGCGACGAACTATATCAATGCCGGCGTAAAGCTCATACAGCTCAGGATTCATTCATATACATATACATATACATATATTGTGTGTGCCCGTTACTTAATTTTCCTTCTATGTCATTTGTTTTCCTTTTTAAAGTATTTTGACAAATTGATGGACAGCATGACGAACAGATGAGATAAAATAACTTTAAGAAAATTATTTTTACAACACACACGCAAACGTGTGCATGTTCGCATATATGTTCTCTTTGTTGTTGTGAAGTATGAATGACTTTGTTTATCAGCTTTTGATAGGTTGATGGTTTTGGGTAGTTGATGTTTGTGTGTGCGTAAGTGTACAGTAAATCCTGCTTTTCCTTTTTTTTTTTTTTTTTTTATACATATTCTCTCGTTCCAGTAGTAGTTGTCAATCATTTCTACGTGACTGTATTTGACGTTTCTTCTTATCTATATAAAATAATACTTCGAGCAGAAATTGGTTTGATGAAATTGATGATTATACCGGGTGTTGCATTATAAATACATAAAATAAATATATTTTTATATATGCAATATATACATATTGTGAACTTTAACAACATTTTGTCTACTTCGAGGTAATGGAAAGGTCATTGCTGAGATTGCTCATACGCCTCATTCACATACATGCGATCATTTCTATTTATATCGTGCATTGCATACAAACTGTTTTACCATTTCAAACAATTTTTTTATGAATTCTCATAATTTGAATGAATTTACGCAATCATCAATTAAAGTATTTTCGGTTAAAAATTAAACTAAATTATGTGACTTCCTTGAAAATGCATGTTGCGTTGAATATTGCGTTCTGTGATAAATGACAGTTCCAGTGCAAATATGCGACATGTTTATTATTGTTGTTGACATCCCACAATACACACGCAAAGAACAATTTTTAATTGCAAACAGATACATTTTGTCATCATCATTGTCATAGTTGAAAATGTAGTGCAAACCATTTTCGTTTCATATATATTTTATATGTAAGTAAGTACTCATCTATGCACAGTCAGAACCATAATATTGAGAACAGTGGATATAGTAAAAAGTGCATTAGCCAAAGGTACGGCTCTCATGTTTAATTCAGATGATCGTAATTGCAACATTCGTTTCGAATCTGTGACAGGAAGTAGTAACATAGGCATGGCCTCAAACTGTAATCTTTTTCAAAATTATAATAAGTGAAACAATTCAATTTTTGTCACCACATGAGGAATTTCCACACATAAACTTATAGACAGACAGATAGTTACGTTGACTTCTCCTGGGTGTTGCAAATATTTTGACAAAGTGTCACATACTCCCAACCTTGGGTGTATGTTGATGATGATGGTGTAACTGAACAAATGTTTTAAGTGAAATTCTTGGTGCCAGCTATCACCTAAGCCACCACTCTGTATAGATAATATTTTCATTTTTCCCTTTTTATCAATTCAATTCATTTCCCTTCCACGCCACTGTGACATTATATTTTCTGTTAACAAGAAAATTCATTTTATAGTCAGTCGTGCTTACTCGCTGTGGCATTTCATATTAAAAGCGGAAACCACAAATGAAGTGGTGATGACTTGTGTTAGGGTTTGGAACAAACTGCAACATTATCTATGTTCTCTATTCGACATATTTCCAGCAACAGACCAATCATTTTATTCTCTGCATAGAACTTCAGCACAGACAAACACATTTTGCATTAGTTTGTGTTTGTGTGCGCTTTGCGTACATATAAAAATTTCATCAATGGCAAAATGATGTGACGGGATGTATACTTATCAATGTTGGGTTGGGTGTGAATTGCATTTGTACAAAGTTTGTTTTATGAAATATTTGGACCATCAGTTTTCAATCATGTGGTAGTTTTTTGTTTACTGTCTTTCGGGTAATTTGTTGCACAATTTTTATAGCTTTTTCTTTCTTAATTTTTTATTAACAAATGTTTTTTTCCAACGTACAAATTCATTCATTTGTTTAGCTATTCAGTACGCGGTACATCTTGGAATGGTTAATAGCCAAACAATTTGTTACTATCACTCAACTATACGCAATGCTGATAGAATACTTGTTGCTGCAATTAATCGTGAAATTTAATTGAATTTAAGTCTATTGATGGACACTCTATACTAACATATTTTTTCATAAAAACGCATCATAAACTCCTCTCATATATATGAATAGAGCAATTGGACATTGTAATTTACAACTAAAAACTTGGGCAGACGTATAGTCAGAGAATTTGCGTGTACTGGATGCACCCTATTTAAGTACTTTTAATTACCAACTTGTTTCTTCAATAAAAAACGAACCACCCATGTACAGATATCGGCTAAAGGATGTGATCAATTCAATATATGCGCTATATTCAGATAAAGTGTCTTTGTAGAACAAACCGTGCAATAGAAAAAGAACATTTTTATATTGTTTCTTTAACATCCTCCATAAATGTCTTTTCGTGTACAATGTGTGTAATGAACATGTGCATGTTGCTGGGTTTATTATTCTTTCTTTGTAATACAAACAACAGTACTCTTGTATTCCACTCAATCAAAAGTAAGCACACAAACACATAACATAATATAAAATCATCAACTATGAACAATTTTACAAAGCGTTGTCATCGTTTCATATTAAAGTGATGAGCTACTCATGCGGAAATGTCGCGTTGAGTTAAAACAAGTGTTGTTGGTGTTGTTTTCATTTCTCCTTTTTTACTCATATTGCTTTGGCCATTCTTTAGTGGTTCGAATTTTTTATCATCTTTCTTCCTTTATTGAGTAATTCTTTTTATGCCCCTCATCATATGGATATTGGTTTTATTGACATGTTTGTAAGTACCAGAAGAGGGCAAGCCACATCCCCATTATTGATCAGCATCAACAGCCGACTCGATTGAGCTCTTCCGTCCGTCCGTGTATATATTTTGGTTTTTGCTCCGAGTCTCTCACGGCCGCAAACAATGACGTATCGAGCTGAAATTTTGTTCACATAATCTTCCAATTTTGTCTACAGTTTGGTACTTGACGATATCTGACCCCTAAATCCATAGATTTATTTGTTTCATAATCGTACATATTGAGATGTGGAGCGTTATCAACTTCAAAAATTTAACTGACTGACGCTGACACGTCCACACGCTTGAGAAAGTTCTACGAAGAAAACTTCAATGAAGGAAATTGGATCAGCTACGCGGGAGATTTATTAAAAAGAAAATACGTACAATAATTTCACAATGCATGCACACATTTATGTGAAGTTATTTACTTCTTAAATTATACTTGAAAGTTTTGTACATATACCTCCATAAGATCAGTATGCCTGAAATAATATCCATATGTCTGGGTATTGAAAATAGATTAAATCGGCTAATGTGTTTGCAAAACAAGGTTTTTCTTTATAACAAACAAACAAACAAACAAACAAAGATACAAAAATAACCTTCAATTATACCGATCAATTCAAAATCTAAATCTAAATTGTCTTAACCATGTCCATCTGTCTTTTCATTAAATTTGTGCGCAAGCTATAGGTCGAATTTTTTGGTATATCGATCGAATTTCGTACAAAGATAAGTATTGGCCCATAAGCAAATTTTTAAAACTCCTTCCAATATTCGATCCTATTATATTAGTGGTGGTGGAGTACCTTAGATATGGCGGTTGCCTAATATAGCCCTTTTTTACTTGTTACTCTTTAATTTTGCGGTCTTTTGCTGCAGGAAAAGTCTCCGTGTGTTTAAGTTTTGACAAATTGTTGGATACAATGTCGACAAAAGCAAATTAATGAATGACAAACCGTGCAATTTCTTGAGTTGAACAATAAAAATATGCATTGAAAAAATTATATTGAAAAAGGAACGATCTACAATATTTTGTAAAGAGCTTATATGCTGCAATTGAAATAGAGCGCAATGTGAAAACAATACTGTCCGTGGAAGCCAACCGCTTATTACTCTTTAACACTAAGTTCCAAGTCCAGTAATGCTAATGTTGTGTTTTTGGAAACCCTCAATTAAACCCTCAATTAAATCATGTGGCAGAGAGTATATTAAGTTTGTGTAACTTCTATGAATTAAAAGCTGAATTAATCTTTAATTGTACCCATCAGCTCATAATTAAATTCTAAACCATTTAAACATCTCCGCCCGTCTTGTCAGTCGTTTTTAAGATATTACAATAAAATTTGGTACATTCGAAAACAGAATTTGAAAATGGTTTATATTGGACAATTTTTAGGACCGCACCCCATATAACGCCCTTATAAGATACAGGTTGCATTTTTTGAGATATTTTCAACTAAACAAAATAATTAAATGTCAGCAGCAGAAGATCAACATTCTGCAGGTCAAAGTATTTCGGAGAATATTGGAAAACTAAAATCCTTTTTGCAACATGAATGAAACAAGCGTTATGAAAAATTTTAAAATGATGTCTTCGGATGAAGGAATATTGGCTCACAAAGGTATATTTAAAGCAATATAAAGAACCCTAAACGGTTTATGCAATAATGACCAAATTATGGGAGAAATAACATTAGTGATGGCTGCAGACTTCCGTCAATCTCTTTCTTTCTATTATACGCGCTGATGATATAAATGTTTGCACCAAAAACCTCATACCTATGACCATTGATTAGAAAGTGTGTCTTAAATTCATATAAGGGGGCACACATATATGCATTTAAGAGACACTGGATAAAAAGATTCGAGACTGCAATTAATATTTTTAACGGTGACGAAGCAGAAAAGTGCATGGGTGCAGCAACGCATCAAATTGACGCAAAGAACATTAAAGAGAATAATAATAAGAAGAAGCAATGCTATAGCAATTTTTTCATACCAAAATGTGGTGGCAGATGGTCCATCACAACGAGTGCGTAATATGCTGTAAATTATTTTCCGAAACTCAAATTTAAGTCGGCTGACATAGAGTTGTTCAGTGAACGGGTAAAAGTTAAAGGAATTGTTGGTGAGGTCATAGCCAACTTATACAATGTGCCATGCAACAGAAAACCTTTGTGGTGGCGAGATGTGAAAATGTATTGGCCGAAGATATTAAGTAAACAAAGACTGGATCGTTCTTCTACATCCATGGAAAACATAATCATAATAGGTTGGGTTGTTTGTGAAACAAAACGTGCCTTTTCATTTGCAAGGTGCTGTTGAAAGTGAATTGCGCCAGAAAATAAAAGAGGACCCGTTGACTAAAGTGGACGCCAGTGAACGGGCTACCCAATTGTAGTAGCGATTATAAAGTGGCGCTGAATTCTGTTTCAGTAGTAGTGGTTTTTAGTACAACGCAGCTGCCACCAAATTTACACCCGGTCCACCCGGACTATACACCTTTACTTACATTGAGTACATCAGTGTAGCTTTTTTACTTGTTTTTATCTTTGACTATTTTAATCTCTCTCTATTTTTTTTTCAAGGAGCAGGGTCTTTATATTCATATATATATATATATTGAATCTGAAGGTAATCTATTCCCAAGCATAAGCTTACCACGTTCACGTGTACTACAGATGAAAGGCGATAGTTTCAAGATAATTACAATTTGAAAGAAATTATTCCTCCAATGGGTTTTTACTATGATGCTCATGGAACATGTTGCCAATTGGAAGAACGTGTTTATAAGTTTTGTGTACAAATATTGCATTATAAAGGAAAAAAATATGCATCTATACATACACAGTAACGTTTATACTAATTTCCGTGCAAGACTAAATAAATACTAAAATTAAGAAACTGAAAAAAAATCCGATTCCCCGATTTCATATCATTCAACTACTAACCACCTTAATTGAAGTTCTGTTCTCCACTAAATTCCACAGAGATTTAAATTTGATCTTCCTTTATACTAAATTGTCCAATTCCGCTCATTTGGCAATAGGGTTTCTCTTTGAGCCAATACATGTCCTTTTGCCAAATTTTATAGAAACATATCAAATAATGCGATGTATAGCTTGCGCACAAATTTTTATAAACACACAAGCAAACATATTTGAATCGATTCTGTGTCGATCGCACAAACTTAAAAGATCCTTAGCGGTCTATAAAAATATAGCGATTCAACTTACTTAGTGTGATGCGATAAGGACCGCTATCAAACTAGTTTGACCGAGACATGCACGCGGCATGTTGTGGTTTTCAAAACCACATGCGCTTGATTATATGACCGCGTTAACTCGCATTTTTGTGACACCATCTTCATAATCATTCCTTAATTAATTCAATTCAACGACAATGCAATGAAAACTTATAAAGTTTTTTTTTAACATTCCGCATATTTTACGAAAACAAATTCTTTTTAAATAGTTTATATTGACAACGCCACAGAAGAATTGAATTTATTTTAACAAATCTGTAAAATAATACACCACCAGCTGTGTAGAGTTGTCTCCGGCAACAATGACAACGACAACATCAAAAAGGAAAAATATTATGGACAAAGTGACGTTGTCACGAATATAACAAAGGTAGAAAATTTGTACAATTCACTTACCCGTACAATATCATACACGTAGATAGATATGCATGTAGCCAAACGATTTCTCCAATATTTGAAATAAAGACAGACAGACAGACAGACAGACTGATAGACAGACAGACAGCTTCAAAAACATCACAGAACAGAAATCATACAGAAATCTATAAAATATATGAAAAAGTTTTCTTCATTTCTCAAATTACTTTTTTTTTTTTTTTGCGAATTTCTTCTATTTTCTCTGAAAGAAAATATAAAATACATAAGTAATATAAGTATAGAAAAAAATCGACATAAAATAAAATAAAATATGTCACGTAGCAAGCAACTTCTCAAATTGCAAAAATCCTGACATTGTCGTTCAATTTTATGTGGATTGATAGAAGAAAAAGGTGTTGTTGCTTGTTGTATTATGGTCGTTGTTGTTCTTATTTAACTTTTATATTGACAAAACGTCAATATTGTGCAGCAGCATCAACAACAGCAACAGCAATAGCAATAACAACAACATGTGATATAAATGAGCAACTAAAATAAAACGGCATGGCCAAGGAAACGTAGGACAGAGGATTTAACTTAAAAGAATGGAAGATAAAATTATCAACGTTTTATATTCTCAGCCCTGCACTAAACAAATGGTATGGAGTGAAAACTTCCAGCCAAGACAAATAGCAAATGATGAGCAGTTTCGTCTATTTTTGTTGTGAAAAGTCCGTTAAGATGTATGCTTAAATGTATGTAAACTGACATCACCCATAAAAAGATTGACTGCCCCGTGTATCCTTTCGTATATATATGTGTGTATGTGTGTATCTAAATACATCAAAACTCTTCTTCTTCTTGTTCGCCTTCGTCTTCATCTTCGTCTTCGATTCTCATATAATATAATTCAAACCTATGAAGTATCTATTGCTCATCTACCATCAACACCATCAACACCAACATACGCCAACAGCAGCAACAACATTACCAACGTTATTATCATTATTACAAACGAACATGTTCTGCATCCAGTCCCTTATTCTTTCATTCATTGTCGTCGACAATGTTGTCAATCTTCAGATGTCTTGCTTAGAGAGATGATGTCAACTGCATCAACAATGACGACGAGCACCATTACTAGTACAACGTTTACAACAACGAGGCCACTGTGCTTCTATCTCTTACTTCTACCTTATTCTTCTTCTTCTTCATCTACTTAGTATATATAGTGTTATGGTCAAAAAGGGGTTTCACTTCGACACCACTTCATCTTACCATCCACATCAACAGACACCATTGCGTCATCTTTAGACTCCGTAAATTGTTGAAAATGGACTTGAGAAGTCCACTTCATTCATTCTGAGAGACAAAAATACATTTTCAACAAAGTAGGGATTTAAAAAAATTTCCAATTTGTTGCGGCATGGATGGTGGATTCGAATATGCTCTAATAAGAATATGAAATTAATGGACTTTAAAATAAAATATTAATGAGTTTTTACCTGTCAAGCTCACTGTATTACTGATGCGGTTCTAACATATATTTCTTTTAATCTTTTGTTTTTTCTTGACGGCCATATTTTGTGAAACTTTCTTTCTATGTGAGTTTTGCCTTTCTCGTCATGACTTTTTCCTTTTATTGCATATTTCAAAGTAGGACGATTGATGGTTTCCAGGATATAATATTTACAACTTTTCTTACACTTATTCAATAGTAATGCTCACAGCAATAACATCAGTTGCAACAGCAAGAAAATGTCAAAAACAATAACAAAACACTGTAGAGGAGAAAGCACTCACACTCACACTCACACTCACTCATTCACTAACTACAAAAACCTGATGATGTCAAGGATTAGTTGTGTGATGTGAGCGTTTATTCATTTTAAACGAGCTTCAATAGATTTATAACTGTATGTGCGCGTTTATCATGAGAGGCTCATTGTTAAAGAGTGTGCTGTTGGTTGGTCAAATTCAGTCAGTCCTTGTGAAATATATCTTAACTTCAGCAGATGTTTCGGTTGGATTTATACTTTTTCCTTATTTTTATTATATGTACAAGGTGGCACAAATGAAAAAAGACTGATTTGAAAAATTCACAATTTTTCCTTCACAATAATTTTTTATGTTAAATTTTTTTTGGTTTTAGTTGGAAAAACTCTTGAAAAAACATGACTTTTTAGCTCACCCTACACATATTTACAAAGGGCAACAGAGATTACAAATTTTTCTTTGTATGGAGCCACAGATTGATTAAAAAACCAAGTATGTTTTCATCTCCAATAGATTTCACACTAAACGGCTTCAAAACTTCTGTTTTTGTCCAAGAGCTGCAGTGAAAACAGTACGTGCAGTGTGCTAGAGAAAAATTAAGGCCATATCTGCACAATTACATGAAGAGCACAAAGCAGATAAAATTTCTATAGGGCATCCCTTACAGAGAAATATTGACTTGAGTAGTCGTCACTTTGCATTTATGCCTGCACACAGGACCTCATCATGAACTGTGACTTGCTTATTATTTTGCAAAGCCAAGACATAAAATATCTACAACAATAACAACGGCAAATGTCAACAAAACGACGTCAACGTGTATGTTCAATATTTTCTAAACCAAGAATATTGAACATATCCTGACGATTTTTTTTTTTTTTTGCTGTTTTTTTTTACATTTTTTTGCTTACTTCTGTGTATGTGTCTTATGGATATCTCCGTGAAGAAATACCTTGGGGGTAAAAATTTTGCGTTTCATCTGTAATCTGCTGATATAGAGAGAAGGAGGAGGAGGAGTAATGTACGAATATTTGCATCCCTATAAACAGGTGGTGATGAGGATAAAAGAAGTCAGAACTTAGAACTCAGAAGTGTAGAGAATAGAATTCTGAGCAAGTGGCAACTCTCGGTCTACATGCAAGGTGGCTTATATATATATAGAGCAAGCCTTCAGTACCAGGCGTATTTGTATCCAAATTGTGGGCGCGATGGAGCCTCCTTTTAAAATAAAAATACACACAAATTCGATTTTTACCTATTTTTGCATCAAAAACACATTCTGCACCATTTCTTCAACATTTTTAACGCATCGATGTATACAAAAAGTTTAAGAACATGCACGAAATGTAAATTTTTTAGTTACATCTGAATCTGTGAACTCTGTGTTATGTTTCGTCGGGTATCGTAATGGGTCTACTTATTGGCCTAAGTGAAGCGCTTTTATAAACGCACACCCGACCAACCCAACCTAACCTACATCTGAATCACATTTAGCACAACATTTAAAATTTTGCGTATCTCTGTTGATTCAGATCTTGATGCTGATCAGGAATACATACACTTGATGGAGTCTTTCTCCGAACTAATCCTGGCATGTGGCAAACGGAATGGCAAACTTATTATGCCGCTTAGTTTCATGCTGGTTGAAGATTGAACAACTTTTTGTATAATTAAGATTTTTATTTTTTTACATCACAATAGATGACATTCCTTGGAGCATTTTTAATATGTTTGTGTGTATCAATGTGTGTGACACTATGCTCCCAATTTAAGATGTCCTTTATTCATATGCGCCGATGCTTCTTTTCATTTTGTGTGGTGATGGTTATAGCTTCTCGCCCAATATTTATTTTCGTGCATCTGTGTTGTTGTTGTTGTTATAGATTTTTGCTATTTCTCCTGCTATTGGTGTTAATGATAATAATGTTAGTGTTGGTCCAGTGCCAAAGTTAATGTATTTAATTGACATGATCGGGCATGTTTATGCGTGCTTATGCATACTGTGGCCTTTGTTGAGCTCTTATCCCAAAACCCGAAGCCGAACTTATTTTCACTTAATACGCAAAAACGTGCTCTAAATATAATAAAAAATTAGTGATAATTAGATTTGTTGATAACAGTGGGCGTGTCACACAAATACAAATATGAAAGTACAAAATTACGCCAGAGAAACAGGTTCACAGGTTCATGAACGATCTAACAACAACGCAAATAAAACGTAATTGAAATTTTCAATCACTGTTGCGCTAACATTAACCTATCACGCTAATTTGTTCTTATCTTATATTAGTGTTGTTAAATACTTAGGCTAAGTTTAAAATCTATCAAATATTCTACATAAACGCATACTAATATGGTTAATATGTCCATTATAGGTAAGCGTTGGATTTTGTCCAAATTTATAGAAAGTTTTGCGTTAATATTCTGACAAAACTTTAATTTTGTATCTGTCATCTATAGTTTGTCTGCAGTAATGGAGAAAAATATACGTTTTGTCGGAATGAGGAAGAAGGTCCATGGACCCATTTAACCCATTTTCAATAACAAGATCCATATTTTAAGTAATTATTTGTAGCAAGTTTCAGATCTACATTAATGCGAAATTTTTCAAAAAGTATACAAATCTGGACATGCACGTAAACGTGTGCATTATGAAATTCTTTCATTAATATAATGCCTTCTTCATATACCGAATGGCTGGCACAATTATCTTCATTAATATACCGTTAGAATGTTTAAAAAATGACCAAAGTGGAGAATCAAAATCGAAATTTGCTCAACTGGAATTGAAATAAATGAAATTTGAACAAAACCAATATATCCCCATATTATTATGATAGTGGGTACAATAAACTTGTTTTTATTAACATCAAACAATAGTGATACAAAAAACCACACTTATGCATCATTTGCAGAGTACAGTACAGAATAAAACAAGCATCAATGGCATCAACATAATAATAATAAGGTTGTCAACATTTGCGATGACATTGTCAACTGAGAAAAACGTCAAAAATTTACACATCAACAACAGAAAAATCATAAAATATATAGAACATATATATTGTATACATATATACAAACAAATAAACATGTAATGGGGTAGACCATACCTCCAATGAAGACGGAATTATTTTTCATTTTTCAATTCATCATTCACTACGACTGATTTATAATGTTGTGGCTTTTAAGGAAAAAACTTAAGGAAGTGTCGAAATTTTTATTTTAATGTTCCTTCCTTTCTGAAAATTTTTTTAAGGTCAGTTTTTAATTATATCCTGTACCTCTGTATATTAAGTACGTTATGTAGTGTGTGTTTTACGTCTATACCCGTCGTGGAGACTCTATTAGACGTTTGTAGGGAATTAAGCGTCCCTGCGCCCCCCCGAAGGAGGTCCCAACTTTAGAACTCACATCATAGGCTATGTAAGTTCACCCCTTGGTGACAGGGTTTTTTGCCATGCACTACCAGCGATTTTACAGCCCCCGCGAAGCTTCCACAAGGGGGCCTACCCAAGAGTACGTACTGGCAAGAACCTTAGTTCTTGGGGCTCCAGTACCCCGCGGTACCAAACTTCGTCTTTGGTAGGACTGTCGATCACTTGATCTCCCAACTTTGGACAGCCTATTGCCCATGGGTTGGTATCCCATTGGTGTTATGTTTGCTAAAACGTAGTTATTGATCCCAAGGAATTTTTCCAAGGGATCTTATATAATATGCTTTTTGCATTTTTGTTTTGGCCCCGTGATCCTTGGACGAAGCACCTATGCCGGTACTCCGTTTCAGGGCGGGGCCCAATTAAGTACGTTATATTAAGTTTGTGCATATGTTCGTAACTTCTAACTTGATACTCATCGGCTCAGAATCAAAATCTGAATCGATTTAACCATGTCCGTCCATCCGCCAGTTCGGTGTCTGTCCAATTGGTGCGCAAGGTTTTCGAAACAGTGCATTGGGTGCAATACACCGTCTTATATGTCTGCTCGTCCTAAAACTTAGAAATGGCTCTTTCTGGTGCACTTTCTCTACATTAGAGGCCAAGTGGTTGACCATTTGTTATTTTTCTTAATTTTAAACTGATGCACGTGACTGCTCTTGTCGTGCCAGATCATGTTTTATTTTTTATTTAATGGTCTTGTACTTTGGTATGGGGTAGTGATGGTGGGTACCCTAGATTTGGTGTATGCTTAATAAAATCTTTTTACTTCTTTAATATTAAAATTATTCATATTTACTCGATTATTTCCAAAATGATTACAAATGTTCAAAAATATGATTTTTAAGAGATCTTGTTCACAGGAAAGTATCCCAATGGAAATGTATGTCAACAATATAGGAGAAGGTACTCTGATCAAATTAATAAATACATGTGTGTGAACGCAGTACGCGTACACAATAAAGAGATATATATATTAAATATTCTAGAGAACAACATATTATACTTGCTGATAAGAGCATTGACATTATCAGCAACAACAACAACAACAACAACAACAACGGCAATACAAACTAGGAACGAAATTTCTCTACATACTTGATTGTTACATTAACAGAGGGTCGTAAATACAGACATGGGAACTACATAGACTTAAGATAACAAGAAATTTGCGTAAAGAGCGTGCGAAGGAGGGATGCAAAATCAAACAGGTTTTCAGTTAAGTACACGTAGCAAAGCAAACACAATAATACCGTAAAGGAATGTACAGCAACAACAAAGCAGCCGCAACACAATAGTCACCTTTAAGCAAATCTCTTAGGTAAACAACTTCATAGTAAGGAGAACAGATTTGTCACGCATAACTAAACGAGTTGATGCGGGCTGAGGTAATATTGTGAAGGATGTGTGGTTGGTTATATTATACATATTCTTACGTCCAAGAGAGAGCATTAGGCAGATATAGACGTTTAGCTGGTAGCCGATTTCTTTAATTCCTAAAAATAGCTAACTATATAGTTGAAAAATGTCGAGCGAACTTAAAACCGAAATATGGACGTACAGACGGACGCGGAACAATCGTCTTCAATTTTGATGCTGATCAAGAAAACAAAACTCATGTAGGCTCTACCATCTTCTTATGGTTCTAGACAATGGAATATCATTCTTAATACGTCTCTCCTCCTTACATGGAATATATAATCATTATATATTAAGAAAAAACGGTAATTTCAAAAACTTGTGTAAACTCGTTTGGGGCAATCGCTAACAGTTATCCGTTTAAGCTAAAAGCCTGTAAATATTAGACATAACAAAATGAGGAGGTGGAAGCTAAACATTTCGAAAATTCGAAAGATAACGGCCACCCCAATATCCAACAATTGCACCACATACATGCTTACATTCGCTACTAATTAACATTTTAGATGTGCCAAATGCCATTTTAGACATAAAATATATTATGCATACACATACACATACACGTTCACATATAATTTTGACATAACTTAGTTCAGATTTGTCTCATATCTTCTATCACCTACTTCTACCTGTATAAGTGTATAAATAGATGAGGGTGCTTATTCAATTAACTGGCTTGTGATTTACATACGGCGACGCTATGACGATTTCACAGACATTTTTGGTTTTGGTTTTAAGTATTAAATGTATGGGGGGTATATTGGTTTTGTTCAAAGATTCGTAGGTATCAGCAGAGGGGCAAGCCCCACCCCCCCCAAAGTACATATATAGAGTCGTAGAGTAGACAAGTCGATTTAATCCTTCTGTCCGTCCCTGTGAGTTTATGTTTCTGTGTCTATTTTTAATTTTGGTTTTGTATTATAAATAGGCAAAATCGATTTAACGGCATGCCCACATCTCTCCTTAAGATAACTCGATATTAGCTTGAAAAGATATTTAATTGTATGCGTCTAATATCATTTAGGATCGTCGCCCAATTAACGGTTTTGTTTTAAAATTAACACCGCACAGTATTTCTTGGTGTCTTCTTTTCATCTTTTGACTTCAATGACTTTCGTTGCCGGTATATGATGGAATCATAGCCCATGGCGTCCACCAGGCATATTAGATGATAGGATCCCTTACGGCTTCCCTTTTAGTATTAAGATTACTTTCTGTCGTTTCAACATTTTGGCCAACAAGGCTTTATTTGTAATGCCACCGCACTCAGGCGCTTTGCTATCCGTAATTTTGCAATTATACCGTTCATGTCCATCTGTCTGTCTATTTAATTAATGGTTGCATTTTTAAATATATTTTGATGAAATTTGGTTCTTGACTCAAAAGGAAACCCTATTGAAAATGGACTGGATGGAACCATTTAACATCCAATAAAATGAAGGTCTTTATGTAGAGTTAAGTGGTGTAGAGTATTACATTGTCGGGCTTGCATTGTAATACAATATAATGCGTTCGCACTATACGCTTATGTCGCTTATGTTTGCTTATGTTTGCTACGTCAAAAGGTTCTATAGAGTACCCCAAAAGCAAATAGGTGCGCATAAATCTACGTACAATATACACATGTATATACGCCATGTGCGAGATTTATCGCTTTATAATCCGGGATATGTAATTAAGTTTGTAAACATTAATGTACGTTTGTACAGCTCAATTGTTCATGAATGCCTATTGGTTTAATCTCCTAAATAATTTTCGATATTACTTTTCTGTTGTATATTGATAAGTAATGCATTTATGAAAAATGTTTACCGCAACAAGAGAACATGTTATAGTCATGTCAAAAAAAATTCCACCGGTAATCACTCAACAAATTTTTCAAAGTTCAGAAAAATTATTGCTGAGTAATTTTAATTCCAAATAACAAATACACATAAAGGATAATTTGCGAGGGCTCGTGGATCACCATAGACCAACATATACACATATATGAGAATTTCGTCAAGTAATTGTTATAAGGAGAGAGATTCCACACAATAACCTATTGGATCCAAATTTTAGGCGAAGACTAACCGAAAGTGCTGAAATGGTAAGTTTCTGCCATCTTAGAAAACAATTTTATTTAGGAAGGAAGTCCAAAAGTGATCCGATCGATTCCAAATTTAACAAAGTTTGCTCAATGAATGAAAATGAAAATGGGGCCACTTATCATAAATAATGTGACTTTTTTGAAATCATTCTACAACTAAACCAAATTTGCCTTAGGCCAAGTCTTAAATAACCTCCATAACGGTGGGCGTGGATGGGATAAATATGGATACGCATGCCGATGGCAGATAAGTATAGAGGGGAAGCCATTCAGAACAGAATTTGTAAGTAAATGGTGTAGGGTATCTATAAAGCTTAACCAACTTTAATATTTTTGCTTGTTATGTGCAAAGAACCCATGTCAAATTTTTATGATGATATGTATAAAAAGTTTGTCATGCCGTTTGCAACACCCAGAAGAAGGCATCAGACCCTACAAAGTCAAAAAGTGAGTGGATGTCCGTATGTCCATGTATTCGTCTGTTGTTCGCATTCTCACGCACATTGCTAGTTAAAATAGGCAAAATCGGTCTTGAGCCACGCCCACAAATTTATTTATCTGCCACAAAAATTAATCTTCAAAGTTGCAATTTAGTGCGCATATGTATGATTATCCCAACCATCGATGCGGCAAATAGAGGCATGGTCGGAAAACAGACACAAAATCTACATAACTGTCACAAAAATTGATAATAAAACTTTCGTAAACGTGTAAATGTGTTGTTCCTATCATCGATGTGCAAAAATGAAAATGGTAGAACGCCCACAATTTTCAAATAATCAGCGTAAAACTCGACTTGTAGGTAGATCCGTATTAAAGCAGATAATCGTATACCTGCCACTATACCAAAATTGCTGAAAACTTTACCTCAAATATGATTAACATGTATCATTTTTAATGATAGATGTGATTGACAGTTGAATGATTTATTTCAGGATTCATTTATGCATATACCTTAATGACAATTTATAAACTTAATAAAAGCTTTTATATATCCATACATGTATACGCCGACGTACCCTACACATTTCATTATCCCAATAAACCGCCCTTTATATGACCTTACATACCTTTGTCACAGCACACATAACATCAAAATTATAATATTTTGTATGTATTATATTCTTACACGTACTTATGTACTCAAATCCACATGAGCCATATAAATGAGCAAAACGAGCAGACAACAAAATCAATAAAAGCAATTTTCGTCTCGAAATTAACGACAGTTTATGACACATACAATAGATATGTGTGCATGCAGCATGTACACATAAATATAAATCATTCACCTTTAAACTTAAATATTATTTAAAATGTGCGTGTGTGCGAATGTTACATGCATACAAATATGAGACACCTGTCAAATGTATCTGTCACTCATTAATGCATTCATTTACCTTATATTTGTGTGCATGAATTCACATATACATACATCATATGCCAGTAGACGTATATGCGTGTGTTGTTCTTAAACAAAATCTTCAATATGATTTATGTCGATGCGATAATTTTAAGGATATACATATTAAAATATCTAAAATGTGTAGAATTTTATGTAAAAGTGTAAAACATACATGGACCCAATAACATTTAGGTAATTACAAATATTATGATTCCTCTTGAATGGATGTAAAGCTGAAATTAAAATAAAATATTTTTGAAGTTCACACGTCCACATTGTCATCATACAAAACAAGTACTAAAACAAAATTTGACTTAACCCTTGCAGAGCAGCACTTTAACGAATTCGAAGAAGTTAAAAAATGACTCAATGACAGTTTCTGAGTTTCTAATGGACTGAAAGGAGAAACTGTACGTTTAGAATGGCATCTATAAATTGCCTGACAGTTGGGAAAAATGTGTAAAATCAAATGGCCAATACTTTAAATAAATAAATTTTAACCATCCATTGTAAGTAACGTGTTATCTCTAGCAAAAAAACCGGAAAGGAATTATCGACACACCTGGTAACTGCTATTAATGACTTAAAGATGAATAAAGCACCGCATGTTATAAAAAAGAATAAAAGCGCCAGGACTGCACCTTTCCCTTAACTAGGGCACAATGTAATATTTATTTACACATACGTTTATATTTACTATATAAAGAACCTGCTCTCTCCTTCTCGATTCTCAATTGACAAATTCAATTAATTCAGTGGTTTGTGCAAACGAGTATTGTGATGTATAGACAATATCTGTTACTTGGATGCTTACATACTTGCACTGTAGTGGTGATGGATTGACAGCACGCATGTGTAGTGTAGGAAATCGATTTTAATGTCTTATTTAAAATATTCAAGCTGTTGGTAATGATTTAAAATCATTTTCAGGGAATTTAAACAAATATTTCTGAAATACTTAAAAATGTTTTTGCTGGACTTTAAGGTCATACATACAATACAATCCCAAGACGTGAGCAGTGCTTATATGTACTGGCACACGCACAACGGCAAAGGTATGTATGGACCTGACTGGTATCAATATATGTATCTGAAAACTTTGTCCGACTAATGAAATGTTAATTTTGACACATCATTAATGTATTATTTACCATATGGATATGTTGTAAGTATACTCGTATATACATAGATGTATGCACATGTATGTAGCTGTGTTTATGTACATGTGGCGTAATTAGTTTTGATGGCTTTTGTTTCAAAATTAATTTATTTGACGTTTCTGTTTTATTTTACGTTTAATGTTTATTGACTGACATTTATTATGGGAGAAGGAGAGAGAGAGAGAGAGAGAGAGAGAGAGAGTACTTGCAACAATATAATGCAAACACTTGCACACACGCATGTAACCATTGTAACACATAAGTTTGAATGTGTGTTTCTGTTTGATTCATTTGCGTTCATGTTGGCTGGAGGGTTCATTTTCATTAAATTGCATAATTTGTTTTGTCACAAAAGTTAATTGATGTTATACAATTTTAGTCATTAGGCACAATAGCGTGGATGAACAGCCGCGATAAGTCGCACGCAATACCGATTCAAATAAAAAACTAAAATCTACTTAATGTGTACGGGCGATAAATACAGGCCCCATTATCAATGAAGGACTGAGTGACTGAGTGACTGAGTGACTGGCTGACTGATTATTAGTATAAAAGGTCATTGACTTGGAGAGGATTGTATGATTTATTAATTGAATTAAAATTATTATAAAGTTTTAGTTTTTGCCATTTACAAACTTAAAACTCTCCTTCCGTCCCTTCTTCCTTCATTCTTTTCTTCTTTTCTACATTCGCAGCAGAAGCACAGATATAATATAAATATCATTTTGTATTTTCTACATCTTTACATTTTTACATTTTTGCATTCCTTCTTCTTGAAAAGAGACATAAGGTCTATTAAGAAAGTCAATCAATGTCTATCAAATGAGATGACTTAAAGGACTAACTCAAACAACGTGTTTTGCATGAGTATTCTTGTACAGAGTATGTATGTGTTTGTGTATGTGAATATACATTTGATGAAAACTTATACATCAGAAGGACTCTTCTTTTCATTTATTTTTCTTATTACGAACTTATACAAAGGGGGAGTGCAAGGGCGACATTTTGATTGTGAGCAACGAAGCACGCACTAGAATTTTCTCAGAATTTGAACTTATACCTTATATGTAATATAGTAGGAAAGTCTTGAAAAAGTTGACATTAGTGATGGACAGGTTGACAACTGAACTGAACTGAACTGAACTGAACTAAACCAAGTACAAACTGAACCAACTGACTGACGGATTGACTAACGCACAACTAACACAACGACTGAGAATGCCAATGCGAGTGCATCAAACCAGCTCAAGTGTGAGCTGATGGCAAATGATTGAGAGGTGTAAGGACTTTAGTTGTACACATTGTTTTCCTTTACCCACTTCCTGCTTTTCGGTCGTTTTTTCTTGCAACCCAGGACTGTGTGGGGTGGTGTTTTTCCTTTTAATCAGTAAAATATTTAAAGAAAAGGAATCCTTCAAGTATGTCACCTTGTCAAAATGTAAGTGCATTTCTCTCTATTACTTAGAATATGACCATTTTCTATAATTTGATTGAAAGTTTTGATTGTTATTCCCCCCACATCATAGTGATGGGTATACTGAGTTTGTCATTCCCTATACAACTACCAGGAAGCAACTCGAGGGATCCCACAGTAGTAGCTAAAATTCTGCTTTTAGGGTTACTTTTTTTAAATGGGTAAAATCGATTAACGATCTCGGCCTTTGGCCTAATTCTAAACAAACTTTCTTAATTGATTTTTTCCTTTCTTTTTCAGTGGGTTGAATATTAAAAAAATGTTTATAGGAAATCCGTTTACTGGCTCTGAACATTTACCTGTGCAGACCATTCCTCACATCACCATCTCTTCTCTCTCTCTCTTTCCATGTAAATTATTTTTATATAGTCCTTTACACAAGCACTTATGAAACTGAATCAAATCAAATAATAGAAGAATAATAATGTGCACGCGACGATGATGATGATTATAGAACGGATAGAAAAAATTCTTGACGAAAGTTTGACAAAGTACGAAAGTTTTATAAAAGTGTCTTCAAGACGGAATTAATTAACATCAAGGACAATTTCTAGTGTAAAAAACAATAGAAAAATGGTTTCACATAAAAATAATACAATGAAAAAAATTAACAACAAACTTTTGATATGAAAAAAAAAACAAAACAAGTAAAACGGGCGTGCGCCAAATCTAGGATACCCATCACCATGCAAGAAATAATATCTCAATTTCTTGTAAAGCGAGGGTCTTGAAACGAACGTTGGTTCGATTTCTGTTGTAGTTTCTCGATGTTTTATAATATGGTGTTGTTGGATAGTCAGTGGGTCGATTTTGCCCATTTTCAACGGGCTACTTGAACTATTATTGAAGAAAATGTGTCCCAAATTTCAGCTGCATATATGAAAATTTGCGACTATGAGAGTCTGAGCTGAAAGTTCCGGGTTTAAGGTTTAGGACGTTGCCAAATTGTAATGGGGAACCGTAGAAAACCTCGAAGTTTGCGTGTACCAAATTTCTTTGCGATATCTAAATTTTTGCGACTGTGGACGGACGGACTGGCTAAATCAATTTTTCTATTAATGCCGATCAAGAATATATGCACTTTTGAGGGTGTGGCTTGTTCGCTTCTGGCACTTACAAACGCTTGAACAAAAACAATATACCCGCATAATAACGCACACATCCCCTTATATCTTTTACGGACAACTAAACAGCCAAACAGCTGATGAGTTCAACCATCAACTCTATTTAATCATGACTTTGAAGTTCGTCAAACTTTGTCTGCTTTATACCTTATTCTCTCCTCCTTTAAATTCGTCAATCAACGTGCTATTCGAAAATGAATGACAAGCTTTTCATAGAGATTGCGATTAAAAAAATGGATTTCATCACAATGAAAGACATTTAAATCTTATTTATTTAATCTATTGGTAGTAAAAAGAAAGTAAGCAAATTGAGTGTATACTTTGTAGAGACCTAGCGTTGGATGCGCTCGGCAGGTGAATGAGCATTTAAGCTCATTACCATGTAAATCGCATGAAAGTCAGTTCCACAACAAAGAATGTCCCTCATGCTAACAAAATACAAGTGATGATATTTTAGGTGTCGAATCTAGCTATGTGTACTTGTTTATATAAATGCCTTGCATCTGAGTAACGCTCATGCTACACCTACGACACCGATCGTTTTGCCATTTTAGTTACGTTGCGGCAATTAGTTATTAGAATCTACAATAATTCCCCAAATCCTTGGGGGTTATTCATTATTCCTTCACAAGGCAATGATTTACTATTTATTTTTCTTGGTCATACAAGTAAGCCCTGAATCTGATGAATAACTATACTTTCTAATTAAAATGGCTACTTATAAGTGTATCATCATAAATAATAATCATCATCATTCATAACATTTCATTAATTAATGCAATTTATATATTATATGTGTGCACACAAGTGTAATGTGTGTACTTGTGTACATTAGGGTGGGCGCTATTTTAGCAATATTCGAAAGTTTAGCTCCCACCCCCCCAATTTGTAATTAACAAAGCGAAGACGTTTGCAAAATTTTAGGTTATCCGGAAACTGCTGAGGGTGCCGCAAATGCCTCAAACTTTAGAAATCGTTGATATTCCCATTTTTCATAAAAGTATTATAATTTATCTTTCACATAAAGCAGAAGACAAACTAAGAGTGTTATACCGTTGGTTTGAATTACGGAAGGGCATTAGGGACCACATAAGTTTCACTTTATTAATTAGCGTTAAAATTAGACTCAATGGAACCACGCCGTGCGTGGTCGCATGGTCGCAAAAATCTAGATGAAAAATTCACTAAATTGAAATTTTGTAAAAATATTTATTTTTAATATGAATTGTGGGCACACCTATTAAGCCTCTCTGACCTTTTCATCGAAGGATAACAAAATCCCTTTCAAATTTATATTTTTATTTTTAAAGCCATGAGAGATTTTTGTTTGGGGCGTGGCTATTATTCTTAAATGAATAGGTTCTGTGCAACCGTGAGCGTTTTAAGAACAGAAACAGAAAATACAGACGTCCAGGCGGACGAGATTCAAATCAACGAAATAATAGTCTTAGTATGCCCGCCGCCTTACACCCAAATTATACTCATAATACTTCGAGAATTCGTAAAATAAAGGCCACCCTACTGTATACACGTACACATTTCTATTGCTCTTCCATAATCTATCCATAAATAAACTTGGGTTTATGTATTATTTTGGATTTAATATGCCACAAACACAATTTATCCGACCAGAGTATGGTCACCGTTAGCATATGCGTGGTGTAGTTTTTCTTCAAGTGTATAAGAGCGCTTATTAATTAATGACAACCAAACTCCTTATGAGTTTCAGCCTCAACTCTATGGTCGATTTAGGTTTCGTTTGTGCAGCCACAAATCTTGAGGTTAATATGGAATGCTGGCGTAAATCACATCCATGTGTATTTATATCATTGCCTAATAGAGGTGTAGAATACGAAATCTTTATATTAGACTCATTTGTTTATATTCTTTTAATATTGTCATTTATTATTCGCACAAAAATTATGCCAATAAATGGATGCATAAATCATTTAACAACGTTAGTGAAGTTGTTGCCTTCGTCTATGTCTCTGTCTTGATTAACTCTCATATGACTTAACATTAGAAACTTCTATTGAAGGTTTTAATATCAAATAAATCATAATAATATGAACGAGCAAACGGTATGAAATTTGAAATCTTGAATTGGATTTAAATTAAACGCCAACGTGCAAGCGCACGTCATATTTAAACGTAATAGTATTGCTTAACAAATGTGCACATCGAGTACAGTGCTGGCAACGGGAGGCAGGAATAAAGCTATTGTGAGGTTTTAGCCCTAATCTGCTCACGCTACATACACTTTATAACATATAACAGCTATAACATGGTAACGCCTCATTTGCGGACCCATGTTATATACTCACTTAGATACGGTGGAATGTATAGTAGGGCCGCTTTGTAGGCAACGATTTACTAGGATTACGATTAAATTATCACTTTTTACATTCTTTACATAAGGCTTAGGAGGTATATTAAATTTATTTATATGTGAATCGACATTGGAAGGAAGCGCCAAAGATCCTATACCCTTGCGTTCTTAATCGTACTAGCCATCTCCGACGGTTTGACGCTTATGCGTCTGTTGTTGGAACCCTCATGGTTAACAAAAACTCAGATATTGATTGGAAAAGTCGCAATAACAATTCTTTTAGAAGCATAAAAAAATCCCCAGAATTGATATCAGTCGATACGCTAAAAATAGGTGGGGTCGTGTACATATAGTACATAATCCAATAGCCTTTGAAAGAGAGATATGAGATAGAGCGTTATTTAACCTTTTTACTGACGTCTATGTTGTGTTGCATAATATTCAAGAAAACTCCAAACATGTAATGGTGCCTGTGTCATGTGACCATGGTGGTTGGGATAGAGTAAAAGAAAATAGTCAAAAAATTGTCAATACGGATTATATCAATATCTCTGGCGATTTCAAAATTACTATAACATCATAGGTACGAAGACAGTTAAGCATATGAATGCTACCACTACTACTTGATTTTTAGCTGAGTATTCCAGAAATTGTAGAGTCTCCAAGGCTCTCTTATAAACGTGTTCAAAAGGAAAGAAGTGCTACATTAACTGACCGATGAATATAGAAAGTCTGTTCATATTAAACTTATGAAAAATTGCAGTCAAACTGTTAGAGTGCATTTCAACATTTTTCTATAAACAATTTGTCAAATCTTTGTCCATTTGAATCAAAACACGAACAAACACTTTTTTAAACTTGATATTTTTCTTGTCCAAGAGACAACAGCTTACTCAACGTATTGGCCAGAACAATCAATTCAGTAGCGCATAAATTTCATCATTACACTAATCAAGTGTTAATGAAGATCGTTCTATTCAGTTTCTCTAAGCATGAAATGCTACGACATAATGAGAGTATAATATTTAACAAAGATACAAAACTCAATGAATGGTTATAAAAACAACAAGACCCAAAGACACCTTTTAAGCTTTTTCAAGTCTGCAACAATTGCCTTCCCCAGGAACGTATTCATTTCGAAAAGCAAGAAGAAAAAGTTTTGCATATACAGCAATTGGTCGTCGGAGTCATTCATTGACCTCTTTCCACTTTTTTTTGTTGCTATAACATCATGAATGGTATACTAAGTTGATGAAGTGTTTTAAAGTTTTACGTATTTAGCTAAAAATTATCTAAAAACAAATGCTTTTTGACGAACAAATCCTCCAAGATTTCCACTAATGTTACTTCTTAACCTCAGGTAGTGCTCAGTAGACAGGTTCAAATTTCTAATCTAAACAATTTGAAATAAATTGCAGCCCATCTTAGATTTCCTTGTTGACCAGGTGATGTTCCTGTGTTAGTGGCAAATCTCACTCAGCAAAATCAATTTTTTATAAACAATAGCTTTTCGAAAACATCATCGGAAAGTAAAATAATATGGATTGATGGACTCTCTATAGTGTGGACTGATAAGGAGCAATAGAGATTTTAGTTCGTAGAAGCCTCAATTGTGAGCTCAACTTTTATCTAAAATTATATCACAGCAGAGTTAAAATGTTAACTAATGAAAAAGTCGTTTTGGATTGTGTACTAATTCCGTACCTGGTTTGACTTTTCTTTTTCTTCCTGTCATAAGTCTTCTTCTAATTAATACACATATCCACATTCCACAGGCACTATCCACACACAAGAGTGTCTGTCTTATGTTATAATCAGTTTTAATTTTGGTGAATTGTTCATATTGGCGTGAAATGTCAGAAAGCATCACGTTTGTCTCATCAAAGTTGATGAGACGAGAATGAATCAATTTTCATTCACTCTGTTTGGTTTTTTTTTTTTTCTTTTTTATCGAGGAATGATTATATGGTGTGACTACGTCATCATTCATTTACGAAATTAGCCTAATTTAGTATAGCCATAGATTACGTTTTATGTAGAAAATGTACTCGTTCAGTATTCAGTGAGATTAGTTTTAAACTCTTTAAGACGTTGCTTGTATGTTGTGCAAGAATTATTATTTGTTAGTCTGTGGCAGTACATGCCATGGCAGTATAATCGCTCAATATTACAGTAGATTGCAATTGGAATGAATCATAAAGTAAAATATTGTATTATTGATGGCGTTGGATCTGACATGAACTCGTTTGCGTTGGTAATCAAACGATTTATTTTTCCTTTTTATTATCGCAATATGAGAAGATAAACAGCAAGCAATATGACGAGGATGATGAGGAGTGATGGATTGATGGTCTAATTTTAAATCGTGAACTTTATATAAAATATTACACATACATACACACTACACACACATAATATATTGAAGTCTTCTTGAACAAGCAAGAGCTGTACAAATGATATGTGATGGATGGCTGTGATGGAATTGATGTTAAAGATTACAGAGTGCTAGGGTCTGTATGAATGGTTGAGTGGTAAAGAATGGGATTAAAATAAAAATATTCCATCAAGAAAGTGAACAGCAATAAAAACTGAAGAAGATTTATTGTTCGTTTATCACAAAATAGTTTGGAGACTGAACGGCACTATGTATGCAATGAAAATCCATTGGTGTCATAATTTAATGACATAATTGAATTTAATACAACTTCGCTAAAGAATTACTTAACACTGGTGGGAAATATAATAAATGTGTGCGAAAAACCGTATTTTTTAAATGTAAGAACAAACGGATGAAAAGGGTTAGTAGTGTAGTGTCTGATTAAAGGTCGCGGTGTCGGCTTTTGCCCTTGAAAGGCAAGACACCGCAAGTTCATATAAATTTATTCCGTTTTATTTTGTCAAAGACGACTTATCTAGGTTTCCTTTTACTTTTTAATGCTCAGTTAGACAACGAAATGTCTGAGAAATGTTGGTTTTTTTCCCTTCGCGCCTTGTATTACTTTCTAGGTAGTATAGCTGGTGTGGAGGTAGAGTGGCAGCAACAAGTAGTTGTTAGCATTATACATCACTTGAACTTTTACCAGCTACGGCACGACACCAACACCAACACCAACACTAGCTATTTTGAGAGTTGAAAGCTAAAGCGTCTGTTATGCTGTTCAAAGAAATTCCCGAAAAATGTTGAAAAAAGCAAAACAGAAAACTCGGCTAGTTAACCAGACACACTATGCCTAGACTATATGTCACAACACCCACATCTCATTAAAGCATTGCCCTCGCTTTCGGCTTTTCCCTTTCCCTTTTATCTGCTATTTTACATTAAGCAGTACTATACTCCCCTCCCCCCTCTCATTCCCCTCAAACACATCCAAACTATGTGCGGAATAAAGTTGGTGGTAATAGTATTTTCTCTCTGTAGGTTATACAATGGGGGAATTGTAATCATAAGGGGGTATATTGTTTTTAAACAAACGCTTATGAAAGATAGTAGTAGACATGCCACACCCCAAAAACTGTATATATTATTATTCAGTATCAAAGTCGGGTCGATGTAGCCCTTCTTCTGTTCTATTTCTTCATGTACCTGTATGAATTCTGGAGTGGCGCTGGGCGCAAAAGTTGCGATCTTGAGCTAAAATTTAAATAATTGGAACGATTTTATATAAGCGGGTATTTTGGTACTTTGAGTGGGCAAAGTGGATCCAAAAACACGCCCATAATGCTAACAAAACACAAAATTATTTGCAATATTTTTTTTCTTTACTTGGAAGAGTAACGTAGTGCGTATCCTAGATTTGACATACGCCTGATGCAGCTTTGTCACTTGTTCTCTTTGGAATTTTTTATATTTTTCGTTCCATTTTATATAAACACACATAATTATTGAGCAGGAAAGCGAACACAATTTATGAATATAGGGGGAAAGAGCTTTAAGTAAGGCAACAATAACCACATTGTATGTACGTGACATGTGTTCGTGTGTGTAAGCGAAAAAAAACACAATCACTGTGTGTTCCATATCTCTGCTTATTTTCGCTTATTTCCATGTTCTTATGTAGGTTTTCCGGTATCATTCCTCTCACTAGATTGTGTACGTAATTGTCTAGTTAAAGCAAATGGTTCGGCTTGGCCCGGTTGGTTATTGGGCTGTCTGGCTGACTGGCTGACTGGCTGACTGGCTAACTAGTTGGCTGATTGTTGAGGCTTTAACTTTGGCAAGTGTCCTTGCCCTAGTCCCACTTTATTTAGATTCACTTATACATATGTTTTTACCCCATTTACAATTCAAACATGCGTTCTTAGAGTTGCGTGTATATGTACGCTTGCATGCACTATATGTTAAAAACTCCGAAAGCATTTATTTGTAACGATTTTTGTTCCCTTTCTTCTCTTTATTTTATATAAATCGTGAAAAAATCTTTAAAGCTTTCAAATGTGAATCATTTTAATCTTTATTATTAAACAGTTACTCTGCTTCTTTTCTACCGATTATTGATTCAAATTATATTCTGAAGTAATGCAGACATTATCATAATCACACCAGAAATAGAAATTTGTGGTTGAAAAGGTATGAAAAAGTTTTTAGTGAAGATGGAAATGTATTCCATTACACGCGTTTCTTCAACAGTTGTGCGGTTGATGGGCATTCATATACGAGTACGTATAATTCACGCACAGAAAATGTAAACATCAATGTCAGCATTCATCGTTCATGTTGCTCGTGCTAGTGATGATGCAGTTTGCGGTCTGTCACAGGGCCTGCCATATGACAACAATCAGGCCAACGTGTCCTAACAAGGATTAAACCTTCTAACTATAGATAAATGACAGCGAAGCAGACCAACGCAACAGCACAACAACCCAACAACACATGTGCCATAAAATTATACGAACTAGGAGTAATATTTTTTCTTGACCATCAATTGCGTTCTTTTTTATAAGTGTTAGTTGCGAATATAATTTTCATGTGTGGTCGAGCTGGTCAAGTGAGTGTGTGATGATTGCCGTTGTTGTTGTTTCACTGCTAATATATGTTTCAAATTTATGTTACGTTGGGAGAAATGGTCACCATGGTGAGGGTGTGTTTGTTGGAGGTGAACCAAAAAACTTTAAAAAATTTTGTTGAAAATACATTTTTCCCAAATAGACATTCGCTTGTCGAAACATATACATAAACATGTGCTTGGATGTGAAAAATATAGTTCATATGATGTTATCAGTTGATGCATGTGTGGTATAGTATAACGTCGTCATTGCGTTGGACAATGTCTTCAGCTGCAATTACAACATGTTTCACTAAAACTGATGCTGATAAATGTTGACACATGTGTGGTCATAAACATTTTTACTCACCCTCACTATCTCTTCTTTCACACTACTACCGCTTCCAACGAGTTAAACTTTATTATACCCTGCACCACCTGTGGCAAAGGGTATGTTGAGTTTGTGCAGATGTTTGAAACTCGTAAACGGCAAAAGCCACACCCACCTTCAATCGATTCAAAACCAAAATCTTAATCGATTTAACCATGTCCGTCTGTCTGTCCATGTAAACTTGTGAGCAAACTAAAGGATGAAAGTCCGATCCAATTCGGTGCAAAGGCATGTATTGGCCCTAAGGAGAAGTCCTATTGAAAATGGACCGAATCAGACTATTTTGAAAGCACCTCGCCACATTACAGTGAAACTAATTGTAGCATAATATGTGGAGTAGTGTAGGGTATTAAATATATTCACTTGTTTTTTTGTGGCCATGTTCAATGCTCTCTACATATGTATGCACGCACATATATGTATATATGGCCTATATGTGTGCAAGCACGAGCATTGTGTGATATGTGGTCCATTTAAGTACTCTCTCGGCCAGCATGACAAAATTGTGTTTTATTAAATATTATTACACTTTAAGAGTTTTACTTGCTCGGGCTTATTATTATTGCTGTTGTTGTTGTATGATATTTACTACAATCATCATTCTCGTCATCATCATCTAACATTCATCACTTAAGTTAACCAGCACAACCGCACTGTTTTACACCATTATGAAGTGTATAAACGAAATGAACAATTGTACATATGAATGTGCGTCAGTACTTACATAAGCAGCAACGTCATGTATCACTGTAAATATATGTAATACACACACACATACAGAGGAGCAACTTTTAAAAATATAGCAGTCGTTCAAGTGTGACAATTTAAGAGCAGAATTTAAGGATTTCTTCAACAACATTTCATGGACTGGCCAACAAACATGTAGATGGAAAGCGTTTCTGATGGATGGATGACGGCTTTATAATCATAAGCGCAAAATTTACTTTTGCTTGCATCAAAAGTGGCGTAGAGCCTCTATAAAAATGTTGTACATTGAAGAACATTAATCATCATCGTTACAACAAATAATTATTGTTTGTACACAAAGTAGGTTACATGATAACCCCGAGAAAGAATCTTAAAGAGACCGTATAAAATATACATTCTGAATCTATTTAGCAATATATGTTTGTCCGTCTGTGTAAATCATTCTCCCGATCGCAAAAGCTCAGATATTAGCGACGAAACCAAACCTATGTAATGTATGTTGTTGTACGACGGCATTGAATTAAATCAAAAATTAATAATAATCATGATCCCACTAAAAATACAAAAGGATCATTACGAGTCAGTACCCACCATCTTGGCGATGATTAAGATTGCACTACCTAGAGAAAGCCTGTAATAACTTAACATAATCAAAATATAAAAATACCGTAGAAAGAAATCGACAGTTCTTGATACATAGCAACAACAACAAATGCTAATCAATAAAATTGTGCGACTATAATTATTAAAAAAAAAATAAATTAAGTTCATGTCGGCAGCAACAACTGCATTCGGAAGATATGAAAGGCCAATGAAAAATTTTTAAGTCTTCCGCGACAAACATTTTTAATGCAACCCTTGGCAAATGCGTCAATTTGACAATTGCACACAATTTGTCACTTTGATTTTATTAATGAACGCCAACCACTTTACCAGTATTCATGTGTAGAAGTGTTGATGGCGAAGGTATACGGCATCGCCTTTAACTCGACACAGGCCATAACAGAAATAATTATTCAACCGAGTGGGAAAGTACTCGTACCACAATACGTGTTATGTTGTTTTTTTTACGCTAGTTTGTTGCATCCTAATGAATCATCAAAATGATAATAAAGACTACGATGATGATGAAGAATATTATTATTATTATTTTTGCTGTGAATTATAGTTATACGAATATAAACTTCGTTCACATTCACTTTGAATCACTCACTGCCTCATTTGTTTGATGAATTGTTGCGCATATGGAAAACATACGAAATGTAAACATGAAATTGTTTTTAAGATATCATTTGCATTCACTTTCGCATCAAGAATGCAGCAACATAGGCTGATTGGACGATTTGAATACAGGCTGACAAACTATTTGCAAGACAACAACTAATGAGTGTGTACGAAAAGCATTCTGAGAGATAAGTTGTCAAAGATAATATTTTGGCATTGATGAATAATGAGTTCAATTGTACAAATATTTGTACTGATGTGTGTATTGATTATTCATTCTCCATAAACGCGAACATTAAAATATTGACGTACGCCTTAATGGAACATCTGGCGGACACCTTTTCTGAATGATTTAAGTTTAATTAATGTTTATAATAGTTAGTGGAAGACCGACGCGTAGGATAACGGTGCTGATTTATAAATTTTAATAAGGAGTTGTGCTAATGGGCAATTAGTTGCTTTGGGTCGTGGTGATACATTTTTACCATAAAAGTTATCTTATTGTTGAATTTTGCAGAAACAAGAGACAAGACAATGTGGGTGTGGCAACGAGGGCAAAATATACCACCAAAATAACTAAAAGCGACCTCCTCGGCTCATTAACCACGTCCAAATAGTTAGGAAGTAATATTTAAAATTTCTTTGAACCCAAGTAAAACATGAGACTGTGAGTACAATCGATTCCGCAAATTATGAGAAATATCATTTTACGAAAAGGGGGTCCAAAAATATCAGCGATTTGCCACGCCCAATATTGAGGAGGTGGTGCCGAATTTTTAAGCGTTTTCCTAAGACAAAATTAATTTGTTGACTTGTCTCGTTTATCATTCCTGTTGATAGACATGTCAGTTGAAATTTTACTGCATGCTACTGTGCGTAGCACCACTGTGTCGAGATATATTACACGTTATGGAAGCAAAATAAAAACCACATTTAGTACCAGTTTTTGTAGATTAACGTTATGAAGGTGTCAAATGTCAAGGACATTTAATGAAGTTCAAATAACCAGCAAACATATGTAGTGGGCCGGAAAAACACTAAATGCATGTGTAAATAGTGTGCAAATTTGCATGAAGGCATATGTGTGCAGTGTTTTGCAGTGTTTTGCGTTTGTGCATGAAGCCACGTCATGGGAGAATAAGGCGAAGAAGCATGGTCAAATAGAGACTGACATAAATGCATCACTTGCACTCAAAACCACCAAACATGTGACACACACAGACATGGGCACCAGGAAGCATAACAAGCACATATGCACATACGCACAATGCACACACATGTATACATATTTGAACACTTCAACAATAACCCTCATTTCCTCACTCCCTCACTCGCCCAGCAAAGACATAACTAAACCAAAGACTATCAAAAATAGGTGATAAATGTATGTGTGGGTGTGTATGCTTGCGTGTCAAGATGAATAGCATATCAAAGAGCAACGAAAATAGTGTCATAACTGTGGTCATGTCGCAGCAATAAAGGGAGGTGGTGAGCAACAGCACAGCACACAAGAGGCATTCATTGTGCAATCAGTAGAATCAACAGCAAAGAGGCTCACTTTACCATACATATTATCAACAACATTACCATCATTATCCGTACTTTCCTCAACAGGATGGATGGAACTCGTATGCATGTACACAAATTGCTGTATGTACGTGTTGACTGGTAAATACATCATCATCAGCAAACAACAAACACATCACATTCAATTCGTCTTTCCTTCTCCTTCTCCTTCTCCTCTCCCTTCTCTTTCTAGGCCCACTCTGAAATATACAAATTATGTATGTAACGGGACATGGTATGTGTACAGTGAGAGGGGTTGAACATTATACGTCAGGGTTTCCGTAAACGGCAAGGTAAACGGAAAATATTTTAAACAATTTTCACCCAATTTTCCATCATTCTTGCACTCATTTCACTTATACAGCAATTCAGTCATTGCAGTAAAACGGTGCTGTTGCATGTAAAACATACTTGGACGCACTTTACTAGTGCATGTATAAGATGATAAACAACCACGACCAAATTAAATGCTAAACGAAGACATTAACAATGCAGGACAACTGTGCCAGAGACGATGACGCACCATGCAGCCACGTATCTGTACATGCCCGAGCACACTCGCACGCAGCATCATATATACACACCACATGTGTACGTCTTTCCCACGCATATATTTTCAGTTTATTAAATGCTCTGAAATTTTGATGATATTTACTACAGACTTGGCGTTTGACAATCATTTATGCTGACATCTTTTGAAAGCCTTTGCGGTCTCAACGGCATACTCCACAAATGTGCAAAATGTACAAAAACAAGAGAGTGCGTGGGGAGGGGGATGAACAAGATCCTTGAAAAGAATGATTACTGCATTTGATGTTAGATTATGAAAACTAACCA
Organism: Crataerina pallida; assembly: GCA_949710015.1. Classification (NCBI taxonomy): domain Eukaryota; kingdom Metazoa; phylum Arthropoda; class Insecta; order Diptera; family Hippoboscidae; genus Crataerina; species Crataerina pallida. The sequence goes on along the minus strand of OX453289.1, from coordinate 3,735,458 downwards.
ATGCACCCTAGAATTCGAAGGCAATTAAAACTAAAACTCACATGTACACGGACACACTTCCAAATGCAATAATGGATTAATTCATGTGGTAGACGAATGTGTGCTTATGACATTTGATGTTCAAAGAAAAATTTACCAATTGACTGCGTTTTTGATGGAAAAGAAAAACAAGGCGTGGGCAATTGACCCAGACCAACCAACTGCAGCAAAGCGTGCGAAAAGAGGCTGAAAACTCATTGAAATGCGTTTAACTAAGCAATCACAACCTTTTATACAAAAGGCTTAGAAATGAGTTATAACGATGCTTTATGGGCCATAATTCATACAGTTGCGCGCGTTGTAAATTTTATAATGCAATTTATGCCGTTCGGGGAGAAAGACACAAACAAGTCAAAGTGCAGTTTAGTCCCATCAGTTAATTTGTGAAATGCCCAAACGGCCATTGGGCACCAACTTCCATTTGGAAACATTAAACAATTTCGAGTATTATGACTTACATGGGTGGATGCTGCAAACTGTCCGAGTCTATGCATTTCGAATGAGTTTTTGTAGTTTCTTCAGGAAATGTCCTCTTAAGAAGGTAGAAGGAATTTATATGGACAAACAATAGACTTCCTCTATATGTTTACAGTTTAGCAGTTAATATGCGTTCGTTGTTATCGGTTGAAAAAAATAGAAAAAAGTTATAAAATTAATAACAATAAAACTAATACGAAGCTCTGTATCCACACGAACATAAAATGTATAAACGCTTAAAACATTTGTTTATTAAAATAATTTGCACTTTCGCAGAAACTTAATAAGTGTTGGCGTAATGGTAGTAGCGATAAAGAGTCAGGGACGGTGGCATTCTCTCACTTTATTTAGGCCTAATGAAGGACCCTGTGTCTTATCTAAGTCTTTGCATTTCGACGGGACGAATTTATCTGTTGTTAGTTCGCTGAGCTGTACTTTAAATGTATACCCTGTCAGTTATAAGAGAGTACTTGATAGAAGCTTTAATATATTCGCAGCAGGCACAATAAAAAATGACTTTCTGCGAAAAAATTATTAATTATAATTCTTTCTCTTAACCAATGACTGAAATAACGAACAACACTTAACCTGGAAACACTCTACACATAGATATATTCAAGTACACAAACATGTTTCAATTCATCTCCATTCAGTTCAATCAATCATCTCAATCATCTGTCAAATCAATCCAAACTGAAGTGTTTAAACAATGACACATGATTTTAGGTAACGGTCACATTTACCTAAGTTTTGAGAACTGCCAACTACAACCACTGAAGTTTTGAATAGTAGATGTAAACGTAAACATAATAACAATAACAATAGCAATAGCAATAGCAATAATAATAATAATAATAATAATAATAACAACAACAACAGCAACACATTCAATAAACACACACTTTTCTCGTGATTACTACGTTTTATGCTTTTGTGTTGCTTTGTGTGTGTGTTTGTGTTTTTGTTTTTGTTTTTTTTTTTGGTACATTAGTATTGGACATATAACCGCACAAATGTATAAACTGCTCTTAGCTTGACGCTTGTACGCTAGCATGCGTAGAAGTTGAAGGAACTTGGTTTTTACACGAGAAACCAATTTAAAGTGTCTCTCGATAACGTCAACATCATCATTCAATATAATCGCAAATGCTTCAAAATAACACAGAGTGAAAAGCGAGTAGTGTACACATACACACACACACAAAATAATTCTCATGAACATTGTTGTGCATAGCAATGCTATGCTATGTGGAGAGAGGCATGTAGGAATACACTTGAACAAGAAGAAGAAACGAAAATTAAATCAAGCAAAAACAAAACATTTCACGAGAACGGGAAAGGAATTATGAAGCTTTAGCCGATATCGCAGCCAACAGATATATTTCTTATAATGCCATCATCATAATGATGTTTGAAGGTTTGTAAGTAGCGGAAACTGATGAGTCGCACCCTTCCACCCCTATCTGTCCGTCCGTCCAACAGTCGCAATGAAATTTGGTACACAGAATCTTCGAGGTTTTCTACGGTTCCCCATTACAATTTGGCAAAATCGGGCAAAGGATACGCCCACAATGACGATCTAAATCTTAAACCCGGAACTTTCAGCTCAGACTTTCACTGTTGCAAATTTTCAAATATCCAGGTGAAATTTGGGACACATTTTCTTCAATAATAGTTCAAGTAGCCCGTTGAAAATGGGCAAAATCGACCCATTGACTGGCCAACAACACCATATTACAAAACATCGAGAAACTACAACAGAAATCGAACCAACAATATATCATTTTCAAGTTCCTCGCTCTACAACTGTACCACACATACCCGTATAAATAAAAAATTTACATTAAGAAATTGAGATATTATTTCTTGCATGATGATGGGTATCCTAGATTTCGCGCACGCCTAAGATACTTGTTTTATTCATTGACACGTAACAAACACAAAACAAACAAAAAATTACAATTTGATTACTTAGGCTACAAATTTTGAAAAAATTTCGACAAAAACTCAAACACTGCGATTAGGTTAACCTATGTTGTAGTACAGTACCACTACAGAAGCATACAACGATTTTCAGAAAAGCCATAACAACACAGTTAGTGAACAAAAAACGAGTCTAATTGTTGCAAAAATATTTTATTGATTTAACCAAAAGAAAAAAGTATAAGAAATGTGACAACTGTTGAATAATAGGACAACAACCATGGGATTCGTTTATAGATTCTAAAATCATCCATTTCTCTTCGGTAAAGCCTTTGGCACCAAGATAGGTAACATAACTGCTGCTAACCTCTTAAAAGTATAGTAATTAGTAGACCTCCCCTAAACCCCTACACACCGTACAATCACATTTATATTTATTACATATGTGTTTGTGTGTCGTTCAGCAAGAGCAACTATCAAGCAACATGTTGATGGATTGTAAACACTTGAAATCATTCAAGTCACTCATCCAACTCTCCTTCACTTACAAAACATAACAAGCACACACAGACATATATGCACACTCGTACAATTGTATCAATGTCATTATTTTCTACAAACAACACTAATAGTAAGCAACAAAACACAATCAGTTTGATGACGATCTGATAAATTTATTGCTTATGACAATGAAGTGAAATTTAAATAATGAGGAGCACATAACTTAAACAATAACAACATCAGATGCACTTTGGTGTGCATGTGAAATTTGTTTAAAATTATTGTTAATTACGTTACCAGTTAAGTCTACATAGAACAATCCCACTAAAGTCATTAACTGCGAGGTGCCTCGGCAAACACATGATGAGCATTTGAATGATTTGAACTGTATTCCCAAAGGTATTCTTAGGCGCAAAAGGCTCTTTTGATTTGAATAATTGTCATCAGCTTTAATAGTTGTCAATACGGCAACAGTAAAAACAACAATGACTTAATTGTAATTAAAGATAAAAGCATGTAAACTAAGTGCTGCACGTTACGTTGTCGCCTCGCTCTTGATGAGTAGACATAATTCTTACCTTTAATCAAATGCTTTAATTATACCCTACACCGCATGTGCTAAGAGGGTGTACAAAACAAAAAATTCAAAATTGATGCATCGCTTAAGAATAAAAGAAGTTGCAACTTAGCATTGATTGGGAAACTTGTGATTGGTTTAGTAACCTTTTTGGTGAATAATATTAAATTAATTATGCAGCGGGCAAATATCATTTTAAGCGACTGCGATATGTCAACCATAAAAGAAGAATGAGTTCAGCAGTAAGGAGAGAAGTATACAAAATACAACAACAACAGATGTATCGCTTATAAAAAGTTGGAACATTGCGTGCGTAAGGAGAACTACAAGTGACAGTCTCTTGAGTTTCATATCTACCACAAAAGATCTATCTGTTTTTGTCTACAAGTACGTTTGTCGTCCAAAGAGCGAAAGACTTAAAACGATGTCATCAGAGACGCGCAGGTACGCCTAAAACAAGAAAGACCAAGACCAAGAGAAAGTAAAGATTTTAATTACAACTTTTTAAATTGCTATGCAATTATTTACATTAGCACGACACCAGCGACATGGCACATGCATCAAACGCATCCCGTTGTACCCAGAATAGTAGAGGCAGTATCGAATAAACAGACCGAGACAGTCAATATGTCACCTCTACAAAATACTGTGCAATCTAGCAGTGTAATTTTGAGTGGATCGATCGGAAACGAAACGCTCCTTTTAACACAAATGGGAAATTCACTTTTTCTCTAACTGTGAGCGTGTCCTGCACGTTAACATTTAAGCATATCAGATCATATTACACACATATTATAGTGACGTCTTTGCAAAAAAAAAAAAAAATGGTTTGTGGAAGTATTGTGTTGAAATGTTAACCTAGCAGAAAATTAAATCTGGTAGAAGCACAAGAAATTTAATAAAAAATTATGCTAAGATTTCGTATTAGAAAACGAATGCGGTAGAATCTTCACCCACGGTAGTTCTAAAGCTGAAACTTTCAAACTTTTGTGGTTTTTTGTCTTTAGTTTTTTACTTCTCGTTTATGTGGAGACACACTTTTATTATACATCCATCTCTCTAATGCTTTGGTATCAAGAATTAATTAATTTTTGTACATTCTTCACTTACCTCATTAATGCATATTTGAGACTGTCCTTTTTTTCCTGCAATAAAACTGAATTGAAATCGTTGTATAGTTATGATGTTTTGCAACGAAATGTGCAGCCCTACCTACGAATTTAAACACAGATTTTAAGTGACATGTGTAATTGTGTATGTTTCGTTGATGATGTCTAAACTTCATCACACACTAAATGTTTTTACACGACACGCAAAACAACGCACAGTAAGCATTTATGTCATCTAGTTCTGCTAAAAATAACTTAAGCTGAGTATGTAGAACTAAAACAGAGCAATTCCTCACGGGGTGTATGTATGTAGTCCAGAGCCAGCTTTACAACATTTTACATATGCAGAGGCAGAGAATAAGTTTAAAAAATATTAAATCCATCCATTATGTGTCGAACGGCAAATTTGACAACATCGACATAAACTTAAAATTCTTCTATTTGAAAAATTTGAAAAAATCACCAAAAACTTTGTGCGTGCAAATAATATAATAATAATAAATTGAATACTGCTGGAAGGTGGAACTTGGCGTAGATCCCACAAGAGATATGTTTGGCAATATCCGAGATTCGATTTGAGCCTTTTTAGGAATGTAAAAATCGAGGCGGTCCCAACCAACAGGAAAAAGACTCCACATAAATTCTATAAAACGGTCTAATATTTTTGGGCAAGATTGGCGAGTGATGAGTATTATAAATTTTATTTGCTCCATACTTATGTAACCGAAAATATTTTTCATTAAAAATAATTATTATATGTGATTAAGGAAAAAATATCGGATCATATCCAAATTGACCACTTACCAATCAGATAGCGATATAACGATATTTTGGCATATTCATACATAGTTAGAAGGGGCGTATGAACGCAAAGAAATGTTTGTCCTTACATCCTTTTTAATAAAAAGCATGATTGTTTAATTACAATTTTACGTGTTATTCGATCAGAAGATTGTTTTTATTTTCATTTCTAATTATCACCTTTGTTCGGTCCCTGACGTTGGCCTTTGTCGTTATCTATACTTTATGTACTTCACATATAAATTGCATAGAATTACTTTATAGGAAACATTTATTAATTTATTATTATATCGACTCATCCGTATTCGATCGTCTTGATATATTTGCCTTGTATGAGAACAAAACAATTTTAATAAATGGGCCCAATGAGTATCAGCTTAGTGTAGTTAGCTTCAGATATTTGATGTATGACGCTCCTTACGAACGACTATGTTGTCGGTGTTGCTTCCCAAGCATTTGATTGTTGTTGTGCTCCCGCTATTGAATGGGACGGCGTGTTCGCAACAGGGCTCAATTTTTATACGCGGTCCCCCGCTGTGCCTTAACACGTACACATATACATATATTTTCAGTGCTACACAGTGTTTTGTGCAACAACTCTCTTGTGTACCTTAGGGTTTACTGAACGGTTAGCGTCAATACTTTAGCTATGTTGCTTTGTTGTTGCTATGTTGCTTCTGTTATTCATAGAATAGTTGTAGTTGATGGTTTACATTGCACGCCATGCATGTGTATTACGCGCCCAACAATATGGTGTTGATTGCTACCATTTGCAGTTTGTTCTGCGTGTTCTGGTGCGTTCAGACCAATGATCGGTTGAATCGCCACCAAGTTAAAAAAAAATCAATGGCCACCGTTTACATATAAATGAGGAAGATATTAAGGATTTGTCCAAAGTGTGTATCAAATATTCTGATCTGGTAACAAAATCAGTTGGGCCCATAAAACATTCTCACATCCTGATGGTTGAACGGTACAAACAAGTAAAGAAAGTATATTAAGTTCGTGTACTGAACTGAGAGTGTATACACTGTGTATTTTGTAAAGGCTCTATCTGGTCAAATAGTTTTAAAGTTCTTCTTCACACGCACACAAAGCTCTCGTAAAATTAATTATTATCATCAGTGAAAACATGTGATGATAATTGGAAATGTATTTTGGTCATCAGAATGAATGGAGACATAAAACTAAGAAAAAGGAGATCTTTGACCTTTAACTCATTCATCATTCATTCGTTCGTTCAAACACGTTCAACTTCCCCTCACACAGTCGTGTTGCATCAAAAGCTTTGGAAAACCCTTGACCATGTCACGTAAACACTGTGCGTAAAAAATATTTCTGGAGTAACAACAAGACAACGCAAAGACAGCAGTATTCTAGCGAGAATGTGAACTCTTGAGGATAACATTGTATCTACAAAGACGTTGACTTGTAGATATATGTGCCCTGTAATATGTTTGTTCTCTTTCAGTTCGCTCATCAAAATGAAATATTGAAGTTTTACTTGTCGAACTAAAAGATGTACGATAGTTGAACATGATGTATTAAGAGTTAAATAAATCGTACGGATACAATCGACACTGGCACACAAACGTACACGAGTTTGCATAGAAATATGAAAGCATCGAAGGAAAGTTTCTACTTAGACTGTGGAGCAGCGCAAGTGTGTTGCGGTGTTCGCGTTTGTTCAGAAGCTGAGACAACAATATTTGATGTCTGTCTAGCCATGCTGTAGCTGTTACTTGTTGTTGCAGCTGGGCTACTATTTAATCTTGACTGTTCTATAATATTTTGCTGATGATTGGAACTTTTTGAAGAAGAATTATTATTTTAGTTTTTGTTCTTTGTTGGATAATTATATTGATGGATACTTATTAAGGCGTACAAAGGAGAGGTGGAAAGGGATGAGCTATTAGATGACACATGTTTATAAATTGACGCTAGTAATGAAACCTTCTACAAATAAAAGGAATTTAAAGGAATATTTCATTATAACGCCGCTCTCCGCTCTCCGCGCTCCGAGCAATTGCAACAACTCATTAAAGTACTTATTGACATAACTGAGATCATAAATAATGCTAATGTCGTGTACGTTAGCAACACGGCAAGTAACAACACAACTGGTTGATGCTCAAACGTTTGGTGAATGGTTTAAATATTAAACTTTAACTTGAACCGTGTGAGAGATGGGAGAGGCTGCACTGTAATCTTTAGTTTCGCTTTAATAGAATTAGAACAACATCAGATAGTGAGATGGTCAGGGGAAGCGGTCATCGTGCAGATGACGTTAGCAATTGATAACAATCAAAAATGTTTCGCATGCTCACTTATGCTTTAAGACAAAACATAAGCAAACATCAGCAACAGCAGCAGCATCAATAGCAGCAACACAAATAATGCTTTTAATGAGATCGTAATCACTTGAAAAGTTAAGCATTGCAGCTCACATCACATTCTCACAATCGCAAGGTACACGTTACGGATGCTCGCAAGGAGCTTGGTTGCACTCCCTGAAGCTCAAATCATTCCAGCTAACATGCGCGAACTTGCTACTTATTATGCTTTTTTCATATTCTATTGTTATATTTCTTCGAGAGCTCTTGTGCGAAATTATGCAAGAAAATAAATAAGAACAAGTCAAAAACTGAATTTGGCTTTGACCAAATCTTAAACACCCGCCACATCTGAACTTACTACGTCCTCTGACAGTGTATGTGTCAACTTGGAAGCCCGATTTTGGGTCAAGTTGTAGCCGTGTACATGGTACGGCCCCTCCCATTTTTATAACATTGATGAATTGCTTAATTATGAATGTGTGTACCAAGGTTTAATGTCCTAGGTATATGGAAGAGGTTTTACCAAATGTGGTCCTGACTTCCGCACTAGAAATCTTTCTAGAAAGTCTTGATCGACTCCGATTTTGATACTGAGTGCGAATATAAATACTTTGGAGGCTCTCTGGGGCTTCGTTGTGGATGTCCCAGATTCTCATCACTAAGGTGGAGGGCACACAAAAACAAGCAATAGTGTGTGAGCAAAATTCCCCATTATACCCTGAATAGCTGCTGGTTGCGTTGATGTTGATGTTGATGTTGTTGTTAATGTTGCTATTGTTATTGTCGTTGTGGTTATTGTTTTTCTGCATTCTTGTATAACTCGCATCAGCGAAATTCATCGCTTAGCGATCAATGCTTGTCTTCCAATGATTTGCGATCGCTAACAATGTTAAACATTATTCCATTTAGCTCTGTGTGTTTTTTTATTTACAAAACAATTTTGTACACACATGCACATGCACACGTGCACACATATAAACCAAGCGTAACAAAAATTTGCATTCTCTCTATTTAGTTTATTGCAAATTACAATTTCAGCGGATAATTGCATGAAAGCTATAATAACAACCAGGGCATGAGAGGAGGGCTAGGCCGGCCATAAACGGAATGGCTTGTTGAGGTTCATATGTTGTTATTGCTGCATATGTTATTGACATACTCAGCATGTCTAACTTTTCAACACCCAGAACAAACACACAACACGTCAACATGTCATTATGAATAATCCATGTTTGGATGTTTGATGCTGTTCTTGCGTTGTACTTTTTATACTCTGCACTCCTCGTGACAAAGAGTATATTTAGTTTGTGCGGATGTTTGTAACTCTTAAACCTTCTATTACCCCGTTCGATTTGGAATTAAAATCTGAATCGATTTAACCATGTCCGTCTGTCTGTCCATTTAAATTTGTTAGCAAGCAATATCGCATTTTTGAGCCCAGAGGAGAACCTTATTGAAAATGGACCGAATCGAACCATTTTTAGAACCTCTCTCCTTATAATGATAGACACAACATTAAGGAGCTAAGTAATGTAGGGTATTAAATGGCCGGGCTTGACCGACCATAATATTTACACTCGTTTTTCAATATTTTCGTTGAGTAGATTAAAATATTTGCCAAGACATTAGGCGTATGCCAAATCTAGGATACCCTCTCATCATTACCCTCAATAGTGTGAAATTTTTTCTGATCATCAATGTATTTTATTTAACCAATAGCAGCAAGATGGTACGATCCTGCACTGTAAGGAGGGAATCGGTTCACAGTTACATGTTTATCAATGTTTTGTTAATTTGAGTGCGCTTTACAGTAATCTACCTCAATATCTTCAATTCATTTTTCTGTCAATCTTCCTTAAAACCAGTTTTTATGCCATTTACCAATTGCATTCAGTTTCGTTGTACACTAGTAGAATGATCACATTGTTTTGTACACACAATCATACAATAGGAGGTGGTCTTATCTCTTATACCAGTGATTGGGTGCTGCTTCCGAATGCGAGTTGTTGCTTGTAAATAAATTTGGACCAATTCGAGCCACTTTTGGAGATTCCTATATCCTATATGTTGTTTAAGAAGGGAGCGAGCCACACCCCACAACTTCTAATTCTAAGTCGATTTAGCCCTTCTGCCCATCCGTGCATCCCGACCGCAATGGCGTCCCAAACCTCGCACCCGTAGCTTTCAACCCTCTCAATGCCGCAAATATTTACGACATTAACGTCAAAAGTATTCTAATTGAGATGGAAAAAAACCGGTAAATGGACACGCCCAAAAATTAATGATATTCGATTTATCTATTTCTTGTGTGGAGAAGTAATACAATGGCGCTCTGTTTGGCAACAATAGCATGAAAATTTCACGTCATTTTTGGCTCCACATCTCCGTGTAGTGGCTTTCGGTTCAGCCTATTTTAATGATACGTATCATACTTGTTGTCTACACGCAACTATTCTAAATAAACACTTCACTTAACAAAATAAACATTAACAGCATACACATCTACATCACTAATGATTACTGACAGACACTTTTGAGTACTGCGCGTCTATTCATGGTTTGTGTCTAAGAAAAATTGAAAGATTTATGGCTCGTGCTAATTGTTTAGAATTGTGAGGCTCTCATAAATATGCCAACAAATCTGACATTATTTACATTTAAAGAACATGCCAAACTACTAATATTGTTAGCATTTACTAATTAGAGAAGTATTTCCTGCATTTTGTTTAGTTAGGTTATGGAAATAAATGGAACAGCATTCAGTTCAGTTCAATATGTTTTATTTGGACTATATTGAAATATGTGAACATTGTGTGAACATTGAAATAGTGAAAAAAGAAGGAGTGTCAGTCATTCAAAATCAAAGATTTTTCTTTAAAAAATTATTCTTTGGTTTCCCCATACCTATCTTATTATATGTATGCAGTTGCAAATTATATACTCGTATATATATATATATATATCCACCACTTTCTGATGAGAGTATACTCAGTTCGCTGTTCCGTTTGCAGCACCCAGAAGGAAGACTCGGAGACCGTAAAAATCAGTGGACTTTGGGGAACGCTCTCTCTCTCTCTCTCTCTATTTACCTTCCGTGAGTATAAATAAAGTTTAATTTTTCGATGCTAAACCCCTTATCCTTTTGTGGAGGAGGCAGGAACGTCGTCCAAAGTCCATTTGAGTCGAAATTTATATTTGTAATTCTTCTTACATCTATTTACGTTGTACTGTTTGATTTATTCCCTTGAAATTAACATACATTGAACATCAGTATATGATGTACAAGAAGTGATATCGACTAAAGCATTTCGTAGTTTCTGTATGTCTCTGATTTCTTGTGAATATTTTATTCAAAAAACCGCTCTATATACATATTAAACATGAGTAGAGGACAATTGTTTAAGAAATTAATGGAATGCCGCATGTCCCGAACACCAAACAATGGAAACATAAATCAATGTAATTAACATGAAAACGTAATATAAGCCACCGTAACTAGAAAACCATAAAGCACAGACAAAACGCAGAAGCAACCAAAACATACTCTTACAAAACATGAAAACAATTTGTATATTTTTTGAGAAATGAAGAATAAATCCCGTACAAATTTTTACAAATGCAAAAACAAATGATTTTGTTGTAAGACACGACCGATAAAAACACATTTATGTCCTCATCATAAATTTGTTAGTACCAGAAGAAGGCAAGCCACACCCTAAGTTCAGCCTAAGCATCTAATTTTAAGCAGGTACGTCATACACAATCATAACCGCCGCGCCTAGCGTTTCAATGTGGATGTGGACGGTATTTAAGATTTGGCTTAAACCAAATTTCGTGACAGCGAACATCCCATTATTTAGTTCATTCGTACCCTATTTTCTACTTTTTATATACGACCGATGTTATTGTGAACAATACTGAGCAGGCATGATGATCTATTTGAATTATACAAGTATATGAAATAAATCTACGGTCCTGCATATTATACGGAATTGAATTATTTTCGTCCTATTATCGCACACCGTTCCTGAACAATGTGTGAAAAATGCTTTGTTTATTTTCGAATCGAATACATTAGTGCCTACTCATGTAAATAAATAATTGTATATACATTTATTTAGCTCAACCATAACGCAACACTTTAACAGAATACGCACTGTAGGATAACTCATAAACAATTTAGACGCGGCTAATAATTCATGTCCATTCATGGGCCCATAAATCGCACAATTTTCGTATTTCTCGTTGAATGAAAACAGCAACAATAACAATATGAAGATCATAAAATTCAATGTTTTCTAATCAAGTTTAAGAAAACGAATGTTGTGCACGTACGTACAGCCCCAATAAGACGTACGATAAGTTCTCAATCGAATGGAATTAAATTTTTATAACACAACGTCAAACTTTAAGAATGGAATTGTGTTGTTGCTATTATTATTCGGTTGTAACTTTATTTCAAAAGCCACTCAATACGTTCACTCATCATTATGTGGTGGCGTATCGAGTCAGTGATGTGTTGCTTGTTCTGCGTGTTCCTCATATCTTGGGCATGTGCATTTGACTGCTTGTGAGGCCTTTTCTAAAATTGATTTTCTTCATTCTTTTAATGCAAGTAATAAATATTTTTTTACTACACAAGATTGTTTTACAGATTTTCATAAAAAGTTATTTGCTATATATTTAGCATGCACGCATTACGTGATGTGCTCACAGCGTTGTACGTTCATTTGTACGTTCGCTCATCTTATTACAGCTTCTTTTATCTGAGAATTTGCAGTGGGTTGTAATGAATTGATTTGTTTTATTATGCGTACGATTTATTCATACATCATAAACTTGCAAAATTTACTAAAACATATTTTCTACACGAATTCAATTGATATTCAATCAACAGATTTCCGTTTCATTGTTTTTCCATTTGATAATTATTTCTTTTTTTATTTCAATGAAAAGAATGAAATCGTAACAAAATGCTTTTAAGGTTGAATATGTAAAGGGGGGGCTAAATTAGGCGTATGCCAAATCTAGTATACCCACCATCATCAACCTCCTCCAAATAGTTAGAAATAATATCTCAAATTTCTTAAAACGCTACTAAAACGTAAGACTTTACGTACTTTAACCGATCACGCCCATTTCACAAGTTTGTTTCGCAATTAAGCGAGGAAGGGTGTTTGTAAATTTTGTATTTATATAAAGTCATCTGCGATAAATATTCTAAATAAACCCCTAAACATATTAACGTCTATAATATCAAAGTCTAAAAATTTAATAGTGGGCGGATTGCGTCCTTCAATAGTGTATATTTTATTCTACGTTAACATACATGCAGAATTTTGTGTCATATGCAGTTTTCTGTAAATTGTGGCAGTTCATGCATACCAAATATAAAATTTAATATTTGTTTTAGATGAGTTGGTTTATATTGATTGGGGGCGTAGCTTTTGACCAATTTTGTCCAATGACTTACATTACGATCTAGGTGAAGAAACTAGAAGTGTGTCTGTACAAAATCTTAAAATTTACGTCCGTGAGAGTGCTAACAACAGACGGACATACAGACGGATATGTCTAGATTGATTCAGATTTTTGCGTATATATATATATATATATTTGGTAAACACACTTAGTAAACTTAGTTTTCATTATAAATATTTTCAAAATCTGTCCGTTTACGTTCACGACTACAAACACTGACACTAAGCTTAAAAAATTATTATAGATACACAAAAGATGAATTTTATTTGTTCAATTCTTTAACGTAATGAGTATATTTCATTTCTTAAATATGCAAATAATAAAGAGACATCAATTTTCATCAGCAATCATTGAGGGACGACAACACAACTGCGACAAAGAAGGGACAACATCAACTTTTCATTCATATTATTCGTAAGTACAATTCTCCAAGGAAGTAATCCATTTATTAAAATCTAACAACAACAACAACGACCATTACGTCATGAGCTTAATGTTTTTTGCACAAAAATATTTATATATAAGAAGAATGAGTGGTCAACTGTACTAAACAAATGCGGCTCAGAAAAAATTGTGTAAGAGACAATTTAAAAAAAACATCGGAAAATTAGTCTCAAGAGTTTATTGCATTCGTGTGACTAGGCATTCTTTTCGGCCGAACAATGGTTGAATTCATTTATTTACATAATAATTTAAATTAATTAAAACAAGTGAAAAGATTATAGTCGGTTATATCCGCCTTTCATTTTCACTGCGAATTTTCGCATATAAAGACCGATCAGGTCCAATTGTTATAGGGATAGTCCTTAGATTCAAAAACATCTTCATCATCTCTACCCATTTTTTATTTTCAAATGAAAAATGTTTATTTTAAATAAAGTGTACCTTCCTGATACCTTACGAGAGCTCCTACTTATTTGTTATTCCCATCATTTCAGACACTTTACTAATAATTATAAATGAACTCTCATAGTTTAAATACATATGGTTCAAAGCACAATTGTTATTTCTATTAGGTTCACCCCTTTGAAGATGTTTTCTTCTCGCACACACATTAAAGTTAAATTGATACAGATTTTCATTCTTATTCGATATGAATAATTAGAGGTGGACGTAGCACTTGTCGTTTCGGGTTTACGGTGTAAAAGGTGTCATTTGTCAAAATAGTAGTTTGGTAGTATTATTAGTACCATTATTGAATTGAACAAAGCCGGTATCAAGTGTTAAATCGCATAAAAAATAACGATTAAAGTTTTGTATAAGTAGCCCATTCTATTATTTACGAGAGTCCGAACAAAAACTCTCTTAAAATTTTCAAAATTTCAGCTTTAATGCTTTATTCTAATTATTAGCCGAACTTAATAATACCCTTCACCACATTCAAAGATGTAAGGATGGCGGAATATTTGTTCTCTCATTTTATTTGTGTATCAAACATTGGTGGCGACATATTTTCCTGCTTGTCAATTTGACTCATCAGTAATTCTTTGCTTTCCGTTTCTTTTTCGACTTCTCTTTCGTCCAACACATCTTGCGATTGTATTTTTAAGATGTTTACCTCCGCCCTTTCGTGTAATGCATTTTCATTCATGTAGATTGTTTGCGGTGCTAATTCTATCAAGTGGTTTTATGCTCTCAAAAGCTTTTACACAATTTTTCTTAAGATTTCATGTCCTTGTTTTTCTATGTTTTATTATTTTTCAATTTGATTGTTATCCTTTGTGTTGTCTCTCCATCCCTCACACTGTTTGGACTGAGTTTTAAGAAAATTCTTGAGCGATGCGAAAATGAAAAATTCGCCTTTTGCCATTGTTTGCATCTGTCCGCAGCTGTCTGGCACTGTCATGTCGTATCTTATGATAGCGTGTTTTTAATTAAACGCAAGAAAAACATATAAACCTATGGTAAGAAAAGTGACCAAATTAATTAGTGGCTCTCGGCATTCTACTTGTAAGCCATTAAACATAATTTAATATGAAGGAGTCCGTGGGATGACTGGCCGGTGCAGAAGTAATGCATTGAAAATTTAAGCAATATTAATCGCTAACCAGAAGTTAGTTAGTTAGAAGAAGGGGTTATTTTGGGTTTTTACAAGGGACAAGGGGACATTGCGCTACTTTTTCCTTTTACTGATTGTTCTAAAATCCGATTTGAGTTAATCATGCCCATCCGACTGTTGGTTCAGACGCCTGGGCGATCACTATTGAATATATACCACATTGCTTCGCTTTATGGGGCTACATTTTAAAATATAGGGAAGGGTGCGACGAGTACGTTACTCTTGTTTTAAATAGATGTAATTTCTTAAACTTAGAGCCTACCTTGATACTAACAACTTTATTTGATAAGAGTATTTGCTGTTAGTATTGTTTCATTGAATGCACCCTTCCCCCAAACCTTTATTTAATGAAAATCCCTGCTTTTAAAAATCCATTCATGAAATTGGTAAATAATAATTAACTGTGCCGAATATGAACCCGTTCAGAACATTTTTCATATAAGGCTTTTTCACAAATTAACGTGTAAATGAAGAGATACTGATGCAACTATTATTGAATAAATTGTGGAACTAAGTGGTTCATTAAATACTCAGGTAGAAGCTATAATATATTTACTTGTTTTACTATAAAATAATATCTAATACGTTGAATTTGTTTTCATTTTATGTGAAAGAAAAAATGAAATCATCAAAAGGTCATACACTTGCACAACCATCCAAAGGACACATACGATTACTGTTACAATTTCTTTTCAACCTTTCTCTTACTAGTCATATAAAATCTATAATAATGAACGTATTTTGTTGTATTGTTATTCTACACAATAGCCCATTAGTTGTGCAAACACTTTCTACTCTAGTAAAACTTATTATTTCATTGTCCCGACCTTACGGTTTCACTACTGCAAGCAGAAGATGCAAGGCAGGAGAAAATCCTAAAATCATTGTTCACCATATCGTTAAGCAGTAGCCTTCTGCCTTTATATATATTCAAATCAACTTCGATTTTGGTTTCATCATACAAACGTATCCCTTTTTTAATATGTGCATGTACTCGTATATGAAGAGTCTCTTATGGGACCAGACACATCCATCAAAGATGTTTTTTTGGTTAGTTTCTATTTTATTGGCGGTTCATTCAGTTTGTCATTAGGAATATATCATATATTCTAATCAGCATCAAAATTTGTATCGAAGTAGCTACGTCCGAGTCTGTTATGAATGAAGAATTGAATATTTTTTGAGATGATTGATTAAGGATTCTTTACTTGGGAAAAAAATACTAATATTACCACGCCCAAAAATTAAATATATTGTACACATGCTTGTTCACACAAATTTTAGGTATTTTTTTTTTTCCTTATTTGGACATGTGATGTAGTGATGCTACACTTTGGAGCTGGAGCTGTCTTTACTCTTTTTTTTTATTGAAATAATATGAAAGAAGAAATAAATGAGAGATAATGATGCGATTAAAATAATTAAATTAATAAAATGTAACAATCGAGAGCGGTTATCTGGTGTAATTGGCTTTTATGTTTGCTATTGTGATTGAGAAGAAACTCGAAACTGAGTCGAAGCTTAGCACTTGCTTTTAAAACAACATTGAAACAAGTATTCGCTCTCCTCTATTCTAGTTTAGTGTTCCTTCTCTATAACGACAAGGCATCAGGAGGACTCTGATTCATTATCCAAACAGTTTAGTTTAAGGAAACATTTTCTTAATGATTTGTAGTTATTCATATTCGCATATTTAGTTACACATTCATTCTAAAAGTTGATAAGCTAACATCGCCGAGCAATTCCTTCCCGAAATGTTCATTTTCTGCATTTATTATATCCTGCATGACTTGTGGTTTGAATGCCACACCCACCTTATATTATAGCGATCGATTTATAATCCCTCCATCCGTGTGTCCGCCTCTTTGTTGTTTTTTTGTTTCGATGCCATTTTTTTTAATAAAGGCAGTATTTCTTATTATTATTTTACTAATGAATACTTAATTGGCTTAAATTTAAATTTTGCTATGTTTTGCTTCAAATGAACATTTTTCACAAATTTTAATTTATTTTTGGTGAATATTTTTCATATAAATGCGCGGTAAGTGGATTTTTTTACTTATACAACTTTTTTTACTAGATCAGATAGGAGAGAAAAGGTGGAGAGGGAAAAGTAGTAATGTTGATGAGAGACAAAAGATGCATATTTCATGTCAACAATCTTAACTGTATGTAGTTGTATGGACGTACATACACGTGCAATTATTCTCTTCATACGCCCTGTTCAAAATATTCTTCATATATTCTGAACATCAACAAAGTTATACAAAATAAAAAAACAGCAAAAATTATGAGAAAAAAAGGCAAATGCAATTACTTTAGAAAATAACCGTTAAATGTAATGGTCTGTATCAAATATATTAAAATATAATGTATAATAATAAGTAGGAGCAGGACAAAATGAACAACAACCTTTCCATGGAAAATTAGCACACAGCATAAATGAACATTAAGACTCTAACAGGAGAGAGAGAGAGAGAGATGGAGGCAATGGACGAGTACTGGTACTGGTAGGGAGAACCGCTTCTAGACTAGCAAACTCAAAAACTCACTGAAGGGTTTAAATGACGAATACACATTTGAGATAAGTTTGCCAGGCCAACTGAAATAGTACATTGTTGTTGGTGGCGTTGTTACACGAATGAAAGCTGCCAATGCGTCAAATATAGCATTTGCGTTGTGCTCCACTACAGCACACCCTCTCTCTCACCCCCTCGACTTACCTCAACAAACATCAGAAATTACCCAATGCTTCAATGCTTCTGTTGCCTTTCGTCAGTTGCAAAAGTTCTGGAACGAAATGTGTCATTATTTTATATTTACTTTGGCTGTATAACATATAGAATATAATTATGATGAAAACAGAAACAAAACAAATGAGAAAAGGCTATATTAGGCGTTTGCCAGATCTAAGACACTACATTACTTAACAAGTGCAAATTTATACGAATAAAAATGCGTATAAATAAGTAATTTTTGGGCGTAGCAACATTAGTATTTTTCTTCCAAGTAGAAAATTCTTAAATGAACATGAATAGGTTTTCTATATAAATAAAGGGCACGCCCATTTTGTAGGCCGTTTTTTATGCAAACACAGCCAAAAGTGCAAAATATTAGAAACAGATTTGCACAGATTTAATTGTTCATAAATAACAACGCAAGTAAAACGTAATTTAACTTTTTAACCACTGCGTATATGTGTATTAACCAATCGCACCCATTTTCACAAGTTTGTTTCGGACTTTCGCAGTGTCACCCATCTAATAAAGGTGAGTGTGGTTAATTTGGATTTTCCCAACCTGTGCATTGCTCATATTATTATCTGGTCCAATTTTCTTCATTCATATACCGTTAGAATGCTTAATAAAAGATGTAATTACTAAATCAACATTTTCACTAGAAAACAATTAAACAGATTTAATTATATAATTATAGCGGCCGTGGACCGATTTTGTCCATTTGGGGTACTATAAATAAAGTCTACCAAATTTCAGGTTAGAGACACACATCAAAAAGATCAAATCGGCTATTAATGTTGATCAAGAATATGTATAGTTTTGTGGGTGTGACTCGCCCGCTTCTGGTACTTACAAACGCTTGAACAAAACCAATATATCCCCATATCCTTATGATGGTATTTGGTATAAAAAGCACAACCAACTTTCTTTGGGTAGACAGTTAAATATAACTTTTAAAGAGAGAGATAGAACAAAATTGATATTTCTGTATTATTTTTTGTCTATCTGTCTACACTTCCGTCCGGTCATTAGTGCCGAAATTTTATTACACCTCTGTGTCCTAATCACTAGTAAGTATATCCTTCATCCATGGTGGTATGTTAAGTTTGTCATTATGTGTACAACACCTAAAAGGAGATGTCTGAGACCGTATTTACCGTACCGTATATACCAGCAAATTCTCAGTCGATCTAAACATGTTGAACTTTGTGTGCGCCTGTTCCTGGCCTGTTCCTATATTTAAAGTCTTTGTAGACAGGTTGCTTATTAAATTAGGTGAAATTGGTAAGATGCCACGCCCACAATCGTTAAAAGTATATCTAAAAGCCAAAGCCAAAGCAGCTATAAAGTTGAAACGTGTTACAAATACTTAGCCATCTGTGTGCCGAAAACGGGTGGGGGCAGTTAACGAACACATCAGTAGTTTGTTTATAGAACTGGAGGGTATTTAAGATTTGTCTTGGTGAGCATTTTACAATATTTACATTTGAAACCCACTGTGCTGTAAAAAGTTATGTTATAATTACTGCGAAACTTTTAAAAATTTACCTCAAAATGATGGGTACATTAGATTATTTCATTTCAAGATTCTTCTACCTGATAGTAGTACTACACTTGTATTATAAATTAGGCCCTGCACCACTTGCCTTTTAAACGACCACAGAGAGACACCATCGATTTTAATCATATATATCAAAAACGCGTACTTCTTAATAGTCTTTAACTGAGTGTGTCGTATTTTTACCCAATCGAACCCCCTTTCTGTACAATGTTTCGGGCGGACAAGCGAGGAGCATTGAATCACATTATATTTCGGAAGTCACCGCCCAGCCTGAATTATAACCACTGACCACGTATTCCTTTATGAAATTGGAAAAGTTTCATTTTAAGGTTAACATTTGCGCCGACCTGGTGCATTCAAGAAATTTCTATTCAAGAATTGTGAGAATTGTGTGTGAATTGAATTTGTTTAAAAAACTTGATATTGTTTTGAGTTTCTCTATTTCCATTTGCATGCCTGTATTTTGAATTCCATATAAATGGTTTCCACTGTGCTAAACGAGATTTCTGTCTCCGTGCTGTTGTAGGTATGGGCATTGTAAGAGTGCATATAATGCTCAATGACAAATGCTCCTTCTCACTTATAAGTAATTTCTTTCAATTTTCATACCGTAGGATGGAAAAACGTGATGCGCAGGCGTCCATGGTGGAATTAGTTGCATGGATGTACCTACGTTTTATGTACATGAACAATCGGCGTTGACTTTGACACATGGCGCAACACTCTGCATTACGATCATCATTTCATGCATAAGTTTTGTTGTTGTCGTATTTTGTATGTATTTACCTTCCGGCCACATCATTTGAAGTGAAGAAATTATCCTGATATATTTGTTGTTGCTGTTTTTTTTATACTTTATTTTAATTTTGCAATCGTCTCCGCTTGACCACGCTGACTTGAAGCATAAAGTGCCAAGCCACTGTGAGCTGTACGCTGCTATGTTAAAAAATGATCATTTTAGTGATCGCACCACTGATGATGTTTTGCTGAAGCTCGTTATGATGATGAAGAGAACAAAAACCAGACAGTCGCAGTTAGATAATGCCAACTGGTGGCACGGTGCTAGTGCATACATATGTATTCACAAAGTACGTTTATTTTGTATGCTCGCCTCCCAATTGAGGCTACAGTTGTCAGTTATTAATGTTGCACATTTTACTGTTAAATGGCCAATTCAAAAGGTTGACAGATGTGCGTAATTTATTTGCGCTTTTCTTTTCGGTTTCTTTCTTCGCATACAATTTTTCTTTTAATACAACATTATATTAGTTATTTATTGGAATGGTGTCTCGCTCGCTATCTCCCCCACTCCGCCTCTACCGATGTGATTAAGAAGGATCGTTTTGATTGTGTATGTGCGCTACATGGGTGTAAGTATTACTTGACGGCGATACTGGCAACACAACAACATGTTGCGAGCGAGTGATCATTCGTTGTATTTTGTTATTGTTGTTGTTTTTGCGTGTTGAAAAATGGTTGAAAAATATGATGAGGCTATTCGGCACAATCCTCATGATGGCGGCCGGTACAAGATAAGCACCTTAGCATTACAATCATAATAAATGATATTCATGCGCAACGTAACGTGTAGACGTTGTAAAATTTCTTAGTTCATTATGAGTGATAGGGTGGGAACAACAGCAATGACAATTTAGTCAAGACACAAATCATTATAATGTAAAACCATAAATTACGATCATATGGCATATTTATCAAGGGATATAAATAAAAAATTATGAACTCGGAAACACAGTGAACTGCAAAAAGTCCCCACGTCTGCGTTTCTCCTCTCTGTAATCCCATCCCATAACATAAATTGCTAACTGGCAAATTTCTCCGCATCCAGCACAAATTAGTGAAGTTAAGAAATGTTCCATTCAAAAATATATAATTTTCTCTAATCAATACTCACCAAACCCGCCTGTACATTTTCATTCTTAGCCAACTGCTTAAACGTATACTTGCCTGTACGTTTATGTGTATGTGTATGCTGGCAACATTTTAATTACAATAACTATAATCGAAGACCAACTACATGGCTGCGGAGGGAATGATTAAAGATAAAATAACTATCATAAGTTTCCTATTTACACTAGCTAATGCTACGTTATTGGCAGCAAACAGTAATTGTCTATAATTCAAGTGTTTCTTTATGGAGACAGTGAGTGAAACGTTTTGGTATTATATGACAAAGCATTTGTTCGCACTGCGTGACATATTAGATCAGATGCCAGCACTCTTAATTATATTGTTGTACTGTTTCTTTCTTGGCCACTGCAATTGAAACGAAAATTGATTTTGGTGCATGTGACGTGTTTACATAAAGTGTTGTACGTGTAAGTTTTAAAAGGAAAACTCTTCTTCAAAAAGGAAGTTGAAAGAAATTGAACGGGGTGCTGGTAAGGAAATATATTCGAGAGCAAATTATATGGAATGAGAAAATTTGAACAAAATCAGCAAAAATCGGTACGTTGTAGACAATTATTGAGCAGAAACTTTGTTCATTATCCCAAGCAAGCAAACAAAGTCGAATTCAGCCAATCCGACTACTTAATGACCTACATCACTTACTCTGCACCTCTTCAGTTTTATACGAATTAAATTCTTCCCGTATATTATTCAGAAACAGTTCCCACTCTTTGCCGTGGGAGCCTTGTGTGGCGTACCATTCTTGTTCTTCCACTTAAAACTTAAAACTCCGCTATAAACGAGAAGTCCGACTCTCAATATGTGTTTTGTTTTCAAGTTATCAAATGGTGAAATTACCTTTAAGTTCCAGCTTGTATGTCCTGTCTCCTTAAACGCATTAGTCTGCCATTTTGTCGTTCTGATTACGAGAAGTTTTATTGATTATTGATTGACATGTATATACGCTCCACATAACATGAGAGTATATTAAGTTAAGTATGTCCGTCTGTCCGTCTATGTAATTTGTGCGCAATCTACAGGCTCAGAAAGGAACCCTATTGAAATCGGATAACCCCTCCCCATATAATGATATTTTACAAAGGGACTTACATATACTTCGCATTTACTAACACAACTAAACCAATTGTAGCATAATTTGTGGAACTAGATGGTGTAGAGTATTATATGGTCAAGCTTGACCCACTTTCACATTTTCACTTGTTTTATATTCTTCGTTTTGTATTCTTTCAAAAAATTTGGAAGTAATAGGCAGTAAGCTTATGCGTTTGTAAAACGATACCACGGTACTATCATGTCCTTGTTTAGGTACAGATTCTTTCCTTCCTTGATAAGAAGTATCCTATACGGAGATTGGCATTGAAGATGGCGTCACTGTCCACCATGTATTTATTGAGGATTGCGTGAGAAAAGCCTGAAACTTTTTCAAAGTTATTGGGGGAAAAATATATTGATAATGCCACGCCCAAAATGCTTGTTCAAATAAATTTAAAGTATAATTTGTATATATGTGTGGAGCAGTATTAATGGAGTAGTGCTCTATATGGAAGGGGTTAAAGATGGTGTGTATCCTAGATATCGCGTTTCCTAATATGTTCCTTTTTTATTTACTTGCTTGAATTATCTTTATACTAATCCGAATTTCTATATTTCCATGTTTTTAGGTACGTAAATAGATAAACATTTAAACACAAATGGAAACTGGAAAAAACTCAAATTCAAAATTCACTAAAATATATGCAATCTAGTAAGAGTGAATCAATCAGAAAAGATGAATTCAGTAAAACTTTTATGACAAATAGCAGCTGTTGACAGTTCAAGTAAGAAGCACGTTTCTACCTATTATCGACACCATGTATGACATCAATGGTTAATGTTACGTACAGCACCTCTGAACCAATCAAATTTCAAAAATGACAATGATAACAGCACCGGTATTGATACGTTGACGATATTAGGTAAAAACACGTTCATAATTTATAATCACAGAGTAAAGAGTGCAGTAAATAAATACATACATTATCAGTGTAGAACACTTTTATGAAATTTACTGCCACACAGTGTCTGTGACATTTAAAACCACATGACTACACATATTTAAAACATCATCATCGTGATGTGAAAAGTATAAAAGTAACAACAACGATAAAGCAGAAAAAGAAAAGAATGTGTAAAAACTCTATAGTGGAAGCGTACAATGTGTGAAATTTATCATAGTTGTTCTTCCACGGAGGCGATACTATCGCCCAGCACAATACATTATCCTCAACAACAATATAATGGTGGTCATATGAGAAGGATGACAAACAGCACAAGTACATTGAAAAACAGCACTCCAAGTGACATATCCGTTTCAAAATATCACCAACGACAACAACAACAACAACAACAACAATACAACCAAAAAAGCTTATATCAAAAGGAATGCATGGACACGTCAGTCACCATATGGTAAGTTACGAAATTAATTGCATTCTTCTGTTGTGTGTTAACTCTAGATGATTTTTCTTTGTTTGTCATTTGGAGGCGTCAGGGACCCTACAAATTATACACATATACTCTGATCGGCATTAAAGCCTTAAAGTCTGCCTCTAAAGGTATTGATCTGAAACCTCAAACAGACATTCTTTGTCAAATCGCTTAACAAGCACACCCACAATTGATAGAAATATCTCGCTATCGAAAAATGGTCTACAAAATATCAATTTTGTTATTATATTTATATTGATGCAGATGTGTCAGAAGTGGGCAAATTGTGGCAAGAGATAGTAAGAAAAAATAGTGTGTATGTTCAAAAAGAGGCTTCGGAATGCAGCCAATTTGCGTTCAATGCGTTCGTGGCATGTGGGTGTATTTTAAGAACAATTCGTGAAGGTGTATTCCGTTTCTATGAATGTGTGTTAACCAAGTAGCAGTGGTTTCAGTGTTCACACACAGTGTTAAAGCTAACCAAAGTTGAGTGTGTGAGCCCGAGGTAGCGCTCCTTAAACATGCAAAACATCATGTTGTGCTGTCAACATCATCAACACCACTACATCCTGACATGTGGTAAATTTTCTATACTGCTTCTTTTTTATCGTCATCACAAGTGAACATATGCAGATTTATAGATGCGTTGTTATTGTTGTTTTTGTGGTGCATTTATCACTTTCTAACTAACCAAAAAACAAAAAAACAAAAAAAAAAAAATGTTAAGTTAACCGTTAAACAATTTCCAACTTGATATTCATTTAGTTGTCGTTCTTAGTGGTATGCCATGTTGTTGTTGTTTTTATTTTAAGAACATGTTTGTACAATAGAATCATATAAACAAACACAACAAATCACTCAAACCATCACTAAATACGTTGGTTGGCTTTGGTTGGGTTCAGTGTTTAGATTTAAATGTTGGTTATTTGCCTATCACACCTACTAAATCCACACACAAACACATACACACACTAGATATGGAGTTTTTCTTTCTTTTTCATATCTTCATTGCATGGATGTAGTGCCTCTCACTGTGGCACCAACATGTGTTTAGCTTTCCATCGTTTTGTGTATGTTTGTTATTATTCCACTTTAGTCAAGTGATAAATGTTTTATGATGGCATACATGTATGCATGTGTGTGTTAATATTTTCATATCTTCCACTTTAGTGATGGGGGCATACTAAGTTTGGTGTCTGTCTGTTGTTGGCACCGTCACTGTCGTACACTTTCACATTCTGCACGCATATCTCTACTTGGATGGGCCACATTTGGTCAAAAGCCAATCGATAAAATTCAACTTATCTGCCACAAAAATTGTTTTAAGAGAAAGTTGAAATTTTGAATACACGTACATGCCGAAAATGGGCATGGTAATACCCGTACTTGCACGTTAATACTTAATACATACCCTACTCTAGAGGGCGTAATCATGTATACGCTACGCCCACCACTTGTATGATACTTAAGATTTAAGGTATTAAAGATTTGGTTTAAGCCAAATGTAGCTTTTTTCTAATTGTTGTTATGTGAGGGTGTTTGAATGTGTGCGTGCTGGTGTGATGAGATCCTGTGTGTCACATACTAGTCGTTAAACGTGTTGATTGATGTTAATTTCAGTTGTTGCTGATATATGTTGCACTCACTAGATTCCAAGGGTTCTCCTTTCATATTCATAAGTACTAAGTTTTCTAGCACATTACACACAATCACTCTCGCTCTTTCTCCCTGTCTTTCTATACGTTCTTAACAATCTCTGAGTTACACTCTGAGTGAGTTTAACATATTTGTGTGTATTTATGGTTGTTTAGTTGCTGCTGCTGTTGTTGTTGTTGTTGTTGTTGTTGTTATTATTGTTGTTATTGTTTTATTGCTACGCTTAGTGGTTCTAATCTACTCTTAGATTTACATGCTCTGTTGATTAGTGTTGATGACGATGACAACCAGCCATACACAACAGAAGAGATAATGCTGCTGATGTGGATGCAAAATTGATTGTGTCAAGTTTATTTATGACTTAATAGTTCACACGAAAGTTATTAAATTCAACAATACGTAGAATTATCCATAAAAGTATGATAACATAATCTATGTAGAATATGAGTTTTTGTAAAATTTTGTAAATAATTTTTTTTAACTCAATTTTCGTTTTACATTTATCTATAATTTATGGCGCATTACACAAGCTGTGGGTGTGACATATACAATACACACTTGCACACACTTTGATAATCATTTTACCACAATGCCCGTTTTGTACAATACATCAAACAAGAGTTGTTGTAAATCTCATGGATAGGTGGACTAATATTGTATACGCGTGGACCCTAAATTTTAAGCAAAATTTAAGAGGATATCTAAGATTTGGCCTAAGCCAAATATGAATTGTTCTATTTGAACTTAAATGTAACATGTGGTCGGTTTTATAACATTTCATTTAAAACATGGCCTTCAGTTACTACGAGACCCACGATAGACCCAAAATCAATCCAATAAAAAAAAAAACATTATTTTCATTAAATATTTTTTAAAAAATTATACCATTAAAATGGTAAAATAAAATATAATATTTTAATATAAAGTTTATTCTATTTTGGAAAATTACATTCGAAAAATTTCACGAAAAAAACACTACATCCCCCATCACAAAAATGATTTAATTTTGTTCAATAATTCAACTCCAGCCCAGTAATTGCTTAATAATAGACGGCAAGTGAAAATTAAATTTAATATCCTGCACCACACAGTTCCATAAATTGTGGTATAATTAGTTCAGTTGAATCAGTAAACTTGAGGAAAAGTCAAAGCCATCTTAAGTGAACTTATTAGGGATGTTAGAATGAGTACAAAGGTTTATTTAGAATATTTGGCGTAGGTTGCACCATATAAATATAAAATTTACTTTAGGAAATTGAGATATTATTTCCTAACCATTTGGAAGAGGTTCATAATGATGGGTATCCCAGATTTGGCGCACGCTTTGTACTTGACTTTTGATTCTTTAAATATTTGCGTTCATACCATTAGACACATACACACACACACACACAATTTCTATCACACCCTATACCTGTCGTGTCTATTCGATTTGTCAATTGTAACCATTAAACTGTTGTCAGATGTCGAGTGCCATGTAAGGCTGCCGCAAATTTTCGAATACTTGTTTTGAAAAGCATTCATACGTTACGTTACTTTATGTATGAAACCTTGAGGAATGACATTATTATCGCTAGATGTCACAGCATTTTTGACAACTTTTTAAATGAATTTGACTGACAACTATTAGAGTTTGCTCATGTATTTTTGCATCAGTAAAAGTTTTTATTGCATGACAGATGATGTATGTAAAAAAAAGAAGTGTAACGGTTATATGTGGTTCACGTCAACTCTTTAATACCAAACACTTTACATCAAAATTAAGGGCGTTTCTTCTTTTATGTGAAATATTGAACTCATGTTTTATTCATTTTGTAACAAAAAATGTATCAATTGGTTTTTGTTAAATATTTTCGGGTGGGCTCAGCCGCTTCTCTTTAATGCCTGGACCAATTTTGCCCAATTTCAATACCAACCGGGTAGCCGCTTTGTCAATTTTTGCTACCGAATGACTTTTTACAGACGGACAGACAGACATGGCCAAATCGATTCAGAATTTGATGCTTATTAAATATATTTTGTTTGATTTCTGATACTTCATTTGACAGTTAGGACTGCCGTTAGATATTACTACACGGGAATGGTTTGCAGTCTCCTTACTTTTCTAGACTCCTAGACTCTTCACATCTCAAGATATATGCTGCCATGGCGTTTATCTTCTGCCAGTTTTCTTCATTTTATATAAGAAATTCTTTCATTTCTGTTACCTCCAGTAAGATGAGGTAATCAGTTCTAAAGCGCGGACAATGAAAGAAAACACCAGTTGGGCATGGTGGACTTTCTTAATGATATAAAATATTGTACAATATGAGAGCAGTAATAAGTGAAAAGTTCTATTTGATTTGAGGCAAATATTGTTTACCACTGACAGGCACTCAGACAGACGGACGAATCAATTGAGAATTTTATGTTATTATTGTTGATTAATATATATACTATATGGGTGATATGCGTTGTTTCTCTCTGGGGGTCACAAATGTTTTGACAAGGTGGTGAGTGGCGAGTCCAAAGCGACAAATTCATTGATGTACAATTTTAAACTGCCGCACGATTCGCTTCTACTGTTTATATTAAACTATTAAATGATATCAAGTAATTATTGTACATTACTTGGTACCTAGATAAATAGAATTATCGTTGTGTAGCGTATGTTATGATTTACATATCTTTTGTTTTATCAGTCCAATGTGACCGATAGATTCGATCCACATGTGTCAATTGTTTCGTTTCCATGTGTCAAGCAAACGTTATAATTGTGCATGCACATACACGTAAATTTAGACAACAACAATAACAAGAACAAGGAAAATAGAAATATTTGGCTTTGGCCAAATGTTACGTACCCACCACCTGTGTGCCACATGTAGAGTGGGTGGGAATGCACGAAGAATTACTATTTTCGGTTTGTGTGTAACTGTGGGTGTATCCTTCGATCACTTTTAAACAATTTCAGTACCAACCTGCCTGCCCGAACCAGCAATATTTCCACCAAGTTTAGATTCGATGTCTTTGCAAGAATGTTTACCACTGACAAACAAACGGACGTACAGACAGACACGATTAAATCCAATCAGAATTATTTTTCTCTTTAGAAGTTACGTACGTTTCGAAAAAGTGAACGTACCCTCGATCTTAAAATGGTGGATATAACAATAATACCATAGCTACGGAAAAGTCTGTTTTCCTTTCATACATGTGCACATGTGTGCATATAGTATAGCTAGCAGACACACATGAAGTGACTGACCATTGCTTATGATTGTGGTTGCACAGCTTTGTTGGAGTTTTGAAAAAATGCGTTTACGTTTTATATTCTAGTTTGTATTTTTTAGGCAATAACGCCTGGGGATTGACAAACATCCTACACTAGAGTGGGCCGAAAGCGCAAACCGCGAAAACTTTGCAAATTGGTGAGATTAACAAATTTTAGCTAATTAGTAATCGGTTAATAAGTTTCAATGGCGCAACAGCCATAAAGTGAAAAAAGAAAAAAACTCATTTTTGAACATATTTTTTTTTACTTAAGTTGGAGGGCATGCTTAGTTTGTTACATGTTTCGCTACATCCTTGGCGATTCATCAGAATAAACATTACATGTTTATTTTTTTCTTGACTAGAATCAAAAGAAGTTTTTGTTGAAGGATATGTCCGTCTGGCTTGTTAGATTGAGATGTTGAGTTGAAATTTTCAATTTGGTGACTACCCTGCGATTATTTTTTAACCCAATTAATGCTTCTACTTGAAGACACAATGACTCTCGCAACTCTCAAATATAGGATTATCAGATTTTTTGTGGTAATAACATTATAAATATTAATAGTAACAGAATGTGTTAATAACTCAATTTTGAGAGCCGTAAGCTCTATAAAATCATAAATTTGGACACACCGACGGGAAAAGGACGCATCCTTCAATAAACTCTAATTTTGATACTAATCAAGAAAATAAGCTCTTTGTGGTCTCTAGTGACTTCTTTTAGATGAAGCTAAAGAACTATTATCTTAAATAAAATGTAAATTTGTAGAGTTTTTTGAAAAATTTCATGTGTTTCAAGATATTAATGGATTTTATTTCTCTTTCGAAAGCTTATTGTGAGCTTAGCTCACAAAGATTTTCGACGAATTTTTCTGTGCTATAACAAGTCGGAAAACGTAAAAGTGCTGTTTCGGCCCACTCTAATACACATTTATTTTAGTATATTGTAACTAGACGAGAAGAGTGAGGGAATGGAAATGATTTTGCTTACCTAACGAAATGCTGAAAAAAAACTTCTGACAATCGATTGCCTGACAATTGTCATTTAAATCCGTGTTAAACCAGCCAAACTGTCAAAAATATTTACATACACGCACACTCATAAATATTGACATATCTCTATTTGCTAACAAAAATGACGATTAACAACGGAAAAAACACAAGTGAAAGTGGTTTAGTCGAGCAACACTCAACCCCTGATGCCACACGCCAATTAGTTCGAAATACAACTAAACAAAGTCATAATATATATTTCGTGTATGAAAATGCTACCCATTTAAATGGCATTTATTGAGAAAACATTACGAGGAGAAAGTTTCTAAAAATGGTTCAATCATACATCATGGTTCCTAAGAAATATTTACCACTTGTGACTTTTTGCGATAAAAGACGGGCCTGGCATTCTTCAAAAAATTATGTTAAACAAATATTAAGAAAGCTCGTGTGCCTCATAGCGGTCCTCAACGTAGCGCACTTGCCTTACTTACCATTCAATAGGGTTCATCTTTACTTGAATATTTCTACAAAAAAAAATATTCTTAACATCCCCCCCATATCATTAGCATGGTGGATATAATGATTTATATGATGACAGCAGGATACAGCGTCATTTTATTTCTTTGGATACGTTCAGCCTATATTAAGCCAAATTAATATGAAATTGACAAAGCAACCGCTTAAAAGTTATTTGACGAAGGACGTGCTTGTTGTTGGGATTGTTGTTGAGGGTGCGCAAAGTATAAAAACCCATAAACATGCGTATTAGCTGGCTGCGCACAACTATCGGAAAACTATTAACTCTAAACTCAAACCACTCGCACACATACGCATACACAAACCAAGCAAGATTGTTCCCTTAAGGAAAAAGTCACAGTAATCGATAAGAAAAGAGAACAGTTGGACCTTTCCTTGGTATGTATGTGTTGGTAAGGATAACCTTCATTGCTTATACAAAGTTCATCTTTGAAAATCATCATCATGAGAAGAGATTTAGCCAAGAAAGCTATCACAGCTATCACAAAACTCTGCTCTGCCAGCTAGCAACACTGTGCGAATTAGTTATAAATATTAGAATGTCAGTAGCAAAATTTATGCCCCAAGCAAGATTTCATGAATATACATGAATAAATAAATGTGTACAAAAAAAAAAAAACCGCAACCATAGAAAGAGAGAGAAAAAAACGTTCACAAACAATGCACACAACATACAGCGCTAAACAAATAGTTTTGACTTTTGACATATGTTTTTATAATACGAAACAAAAAAACCTGATTGAAAACCACCCGGAGGAAAATCTAATGAACACTTTTCCCCACCAAGTGTGGTGGTGTTGTTTCATTTATTCATTTAATTGCTGTTCAAAGGCAAACTAGTTGGTCAAAAGCAGCAACAATGCCACAGTTGTGTATATGATA
The DNA here is from genome assembly GCA_949710015.1 of Crataerina pallida. Classification (NCBI taxonomy): domain Eukaryota; kingdom Metazoa; phylum Arthropoda; class Insecta; order Diptera; family Hippoboscidae; genus Crataerina; species Crataerina pallida. The sequence continues at coordinate 3,704,135 of OX453289.1, read as the reverse complement.
AATAATCCGGGCGCACTTATTGAATTTCACTTTTCGAAAGTGGAAAATAACAGCCAAAATAATACAGTGACAAGTTCTTTCTTTCACTATCAGCGCAGCATAAGCACATGCAGGGCTTTCCTGTACTCGTTCCGCAGCATTATGTTGTGTTTGTATATTTTTTGTGTACACTGTAACGAAAAGATTTTCTCACACCCACTTCACCAAATACATATAATATCATATAATATTTATGTACAAGTTTGTTTAGGTCCTTGTTACAATTACAACTGAGGGCTTTTTACAGCAGACAGAACAACCTTAACCTTAATCAAGTTATATAATCAGCACTTGAGCATGTGCGCATATGTGTGACATATATGTGGTACATACACAATTATGCAGTCTCATGTGGAACCCAAAGGTGCTGTTGCTGCTGCTGCTGCGGCCAATGTGTAGTAAAGTTAAAGTGAATGACTGTGACTGCAAATCTGTCTATGAATAAACGGTGAAGAAAGAAGTGAAAACAGAGCGACACATGCAGCAACATTATAGGCCATCAGGGCTTTGTCTTACAAGGTGCACACACATACTGCTAAATACCAAAAAAAAAAAAAACGCAATCCTTTACATGCAACAATTTTTATTAAAGTTTTGCCAAGATTAATTTCTGAATTCGTTTGAATGAGAGGCACTCTGTCGAAATGTTTTCAATGCCTAGAAATAAGTAGTGAAACACATATTTCTGTTAGCATCAATTTATCACAGTCATTGTATGTGTTTGTCTCTCTGAGGTAAGTACTATCATAATCGCCAAAGTTATTGGACCAATTGGACCAGCCGTTCCAAAGATATACTAAAAAAAAGAAGATTTTAATGGAAACGTTTCGCAATGCACGCGTGCGTATGTGCATGTTTGCTTTTTATATGGAAAAAGGTTCTAAAAATTGTACTATTGGGTCCAAATTTGGTACAGTCTCTTACTAACCTAATTAACTATTCTTCTTCATAAAATTTTGTCAAAAAATCATAAGAGGATCGATTTTTTTATGCCATATAAAGACTTCCATTATAATAGGGCCTAATATGGGGAAAGATTCTAAAAATGGTGCGACTCAGTCAGTCCGAGTCATGCGCATAGATATTTCTTTGCAGCAGGGCGGTGGAACTCATCGTCATACTATATTACATAGAGGTGCTCCCGGGTACCCGATCACTTCCAGAACGGCAGTGTGCATCGCGGAAACGTCGAGTAGAGTAGACTGCAAGCTTCCGTACTGCACATTGACGGATGGTGTTGGCAGTACTTAAACGGGTGTGGACCTTGTATGCAACAAGATAGTGATCCGAATCAATGTTGGCGCCCCAGAACGTTCGCACATCCATGACACTGAAAGCATACCGTTCATCTATCACAACAGGATCTATTTGATTATTGACCGTTCATTACGGCTACAACGATGTGGCTTTGTGAATGTCCACATGCTAGAATCTTGTACTACTGACCAGCATGTTCCAGCATGTTCCTCTCCCGACAAAGTCAATCAGCCTCATTCCGTTTGCGGAGGTGGTGTCGTGGAGACTGGTGGGGCAAAGATGCTCTCCTTCCCAATCTTGGCCTTAAAATCACCCAAAACGATTTTAATGTCATGGGAGCGGCAGCTTGGTCCCATCATCTTTATCCTCTGACCGGGAGTGTATTAGATGCATATTAAGCTAATATAGAAATACTCCGCCTTGAGGTGGATTGTGGCAACGCGATCGTTCACTAATGGGAACCGCGAGGCAAGTTGGCAAAGTCTCTTATTTACCACAAAACCGCACCCAAATTCACGCACCATCGGGTGGCAGCTGTCACAGTTGGCTCTTTCAATGCACCCCTGTCCCAGCCATCGCATTTGCTGAATAGCTGGATAGAGACATCAGCTCTGACAAGTGTTCTTACATCCCAGGTGCATATCCTCAAGTCCTGTCCCTTTAATCATTTCCGGAGGTCATCAACGAGGGGGTAGGCCGTTTTATTTCATTCTCCTTTTTACCTTTCATGGTAATGGTTTTTTACCGTAAGCGGGTTAACAGCCCAACGCGACTCTGTGGTCGCTGCCCACATTAGGTCGCTGCCTAGACTGATGTTAAGGCAGCTAACCAGTGATACCACGCAAAGGTTGTGCGTCAACTTGAAGTAGGGAGAGGCCACGATAGTTCTGCGCTTATAATATAGATTTTCTAAGTAGGTGGTGTAGAATGTATTAAACGATCGGGCTTGACCGACTACAACATTTTTATTTGTTGGTGTTATTTACTAATTTTTATTAAAGAAGCAACTTTTGCATCCTCGATATAAATTTGTTACTCCCTATGCAACACTCAGAAGGGGCGTTTCATACGGACTGATCTAGTCAATGATCGGCTTAGATTTTTATGGTGGATGGGGAGTCGCCATTTAAGGGTTACAAACATCTGCACAAACTTAATATACCCTCTCACCACATATGAGGTAGGGTATAATTATACTTTCATACTCGTCCCTTTGGGCATATTTTAAATTTAGCACTTGTGAGTTTATTTAACACCATCGAGTGCTCGCCAAAGTACAATAAAAACATAGAATAAACAAATGAAAGAGGTACAAAACTATGCGTACATATACACAAGCAAACAGCTGCTTCGTACCGCTTACATATTTTGCGCAGAAATAAAAAATGTACAGAAACTGCAGAGAAACGTGAAAATAAATATGAATGAAATGTTTAGACTCACGTGTAAGTGTGTATGCTTGTGCCATTTGTTTTATTTAGGTAATATGTATGTGCACACACACTTACATACTTTTAATGCCATAAACACCCAAAACTACTATAACGATAAATTTAGTTTCACTACCAGTAAAACTGTTCATGTTGTTGCTGTTGTTGTCAGTGTTCCTTTCCTGCAGTAACCAACGCGTTGTGAGTTTATTATATTATATGCATAACACTTGCATACTCAACGTTCAATGCAGCGTGCAATGTTGTAATAGTTTCTTCTTCTTATTAACATTCCTATGGATAGCGCTTACAATAGTTTTTGTTATCACTTATTTATGTTGTTATTATACCACATGCACCGCCTGTGGCAGAGAGTATATTAAGTTTGTGCGAATGTGTGCAACTCATAAACGCAAATCCTCAATTATGACAATAGATTCAGAATCAGAAAATCTGAATCGATTTAAATATGTCCGTCTGTCGGTCCATGTAAATTTGTGCGCAAGCTACAGGTTGCATTTTTGTAGATATTTCGATGACATTTGGTACATGAACATGTGTTGGCCTAAGGAAGAATCCTGTGGAAAATGGACTGGATCAGACTATATCTTTAGAAGCCATTCCCATATAATTATATTTCATTGCGTAACAGTGCATACAGATACAACTAAACTAATTGTAGCAGAATTTAAGGAGCTAAGTGGTGTAGGGTATTACATGGTCGGACTGTACCGACTATAACATTTTTACATGTTTTTACTTTATTATATATTTACAAGCAGATATCTGATCTATTTTTTATAAATAAATTTTTTAAAGGACATTTAAACTATGTCTTCAAGTGTAATGTCCTGGGCAAGAGTGATACATGAAGTCTTGTATTTGTGATAACGTAAAATAATATTGCTTAAAATTTTCTATGGTTTCTATGGTATACGAGTATTAACGAAAAAGCATTTGCTTTCTAAATATAATTATTAATTCCAAGGCCGTCTCTACGTTCAATTGAATGTATCTGATCCGAACCACCGTCCACTCACTTTCAAGTGGTCATTCGCTAAATGATTTTCTATACATGCACCTGTGTAAGTATGTGTATGATAAAGGCATGCAGGTCACCTAGTGCGATAATTAATAATATCACCCAGTTTTTATATATATTTGATTTTAAACAAAAAGGAATTTTAAAATGGAAAAGAAGAGTTTTAAACCATCCCTACTCCGCCCTCTGCCCTCCCCCTTTAGTACTTATTGACTCACCAGTTGGTACTAAAAAAATAATGAATAATTGGAGCCAATTCTCAAAACAGTTAGCTATCGCTGGTATATGGTATAATTTCATTGATTATTTCTATACCCATCCACTTGTATAAATTTTCATTTGTTCTACACGCATCTACACCTACACAACAGAAAATATTTTGAACGTCTTCTTTTGCACTTAACAGAACTTTAAGACCTCTTTAATAGTACATAACATAAATAACCTTGATTTAGAGTTATCAATACAATATCACACATACACACACACACACGCAAGCAATAGCATTTGCCACCATTATATCAAGTTCTACATATAGTGAGTACACAATAGTAAATATTTGCCAGTGGTTAGGGGCCAGTCCACATATTTCTGTTAAACATATAAAGAGTAACGTTAACAGGGAGTGAGAGATTTTGAGAAAAGCGCATAAAATTCTAAACATGAGCATAACATTAATATCTTCCTGCTAAGAGAATACGATTGTTGAACTAGGAAAAGCAAGAGTAAGAGCATAAGCACAAGCATATAAAATCCCCTAAATGTTACACTTGTATAGTCAAATAATGAAAGCTGTCAAAGCTTTTTATCTATGGAAATATCTCTTATGAATTGTACTTAGTTTTCGGCTTCTGAATTCTTCTATCGCTGAGGATGAACTAATGTTGTTATTTCTGTTGGTTCATTTCATTTTTTGCTTGCAATCAAAACAATAAATCAAAACAGAGACACTACACACATGCAACATGCGCACTAATTATTGCAAGAGAGTTTACATTGTATATATATTACAACAACTACAATTAATATTTTTATAAAATATTTCAAATAAGAAATATTTTGTTCCATCACTCTGAGGTACTTGCATGGAGTAACGAAGAGCTTTCCATGGTAGAACGGGAGAACGGTACTGCGCATTTGCTGTTATTGCTATTTTGAATTGAAAGAGAGGCTGCCAGTATCAGTCGTCGGCAATTTATCAAATTAATAGGAAGGCAACTCATAAAACGCGTTCTTCATTGCACAGCCACAGCATAAATATACTCATTCGCTCTTGCTCTTGCAAGTTTAGGTTTGCTGCATGCGAGAGACTTTGTATACAAGTGGCTTCACTGCTACTTCGTGGACTGTTTTTGCCTGTGTTACACTACCGTGTACGTATGCATATAAATAGTGTGCTTAATAATTTATATATGATGGTTTTCAATATTTTTCCACTGCGTTCTCTTGTTTTTTTTTTTTTTTTGCATTTGTTGGTGTCGGTGTCGGCGGTGGTTGTGCTTCTGCTGCTTCTGTTGCCTTTGTAATTCTAACAAATCATGTTATTGTTATTATTGTAGTTGCAGCTGTTTATGTGTATGCTCACGTATATTGGTTATTTTATATTCTACTGTTATGTTATAGTTTTCTGTCGTGATTGTTGTGTTTTGTGGTCTGTCAGCTCTCAACGTTGTCAGTGTCAAAAGATGTTTTAGTCGACAACAGTACGCTTCAACGCAATCATGTCGTGCTTTATATATTATTTTCTTCAAATATTTTTGTACGTCATTTGAAAACTGTATAGTATGTGCGTGTGCTGGGGATTAAATAACTGCTTCTTTTCCCGTTCATATATTATTCTTGATTGTGTTAGTGTGTGTGTGTATGTGTGTGTGGGTGTGTGTGTGTGTGTGTAATATATATATGTACAGGATATATGTCGAATAATTTTACCATTTCAAATAGAAAACTGCCTGCTTGAACCAGAACGAGGAAAATTTTTCAACTAACATTTCAAATCGATATACCAAGGAGGCACTACATCTAGAGACGGTCACATGCACTTCGTCATATCTACTCAGAGTTTGTTTTGTGCATTTCTGGTATTTGGTTACAAAGGATACAAGCAACTTAGTTTACTCACTATAGTCAAGTGGAGAGCACAAAAATCATAATAACATAAATGTTCGTGTGTGTGCTTGGCTTAAATGTCATTTTTTATGTGCAACTGTCAATCACTTTGATGAGTGAGTTGACTGCCACTGTCACTCAGTCATAGTTGCCATAAAGAGAAGGCCAAACAAGCAAGCCATACAAGCATGGACTAAACGAATATTATTTAGAACGAGAATATAAGATGAAAGAGTACAATTAGTGTGTTTTTGTTTTTTCTTTGTTTTGTTTGTTTTGTTGTAAGGTGTTGCAATGCTTTACTGCGCAATATTTAGGTATGAATGCGTACAAACACACATATGCACATACACACCCTTACGCAAGGTACAACTGTAATCATCCTTCGGTATTGTTATTGCTATTTCTGTCATTCTGTGTTCGTGTGCATCGTTTAGAGCAGCAGCTTATAGTTAACGGAAAAGTAATTTTCACTTTAGTCGCTAATGAGACTTTGTTATGGCGACACCACCACTAATAAACGCATAAATCATTGTTAAAAATATAAGAAAAATTGCGATTACTTTCTATCAAAGCAGCGTACATTTGCAATTAGGATATTATAGGATATTACAATTCTCTCATCAAATTAAAAATAGTTATAACACAAACTAGTCATTCAAAAATTCAACGGAATAATAATAAAAACATTAAGCAAAAAAGAAATCTGTGATTTAATAAAATAATAAAAAAAAAAAAAAAAAAGTAGCAATCATTTGAAAGCAGAAGCAAAACAATTTCTTTCGGATGTTTTTCTTCTTTAATAAAAATATCAAACAAACCGTACCGTAAATAAATTATTAGACATTTCCTAACAAATAATAAAAAAAAGAAGAAAAAAACCATAAAAAATAATTAAAAATAATAAATCTTCAAAAATTTCAAACTCACTTAGAACAACAATAATAATAATAAAAAAAAAAATAAACAAATGAAAAAAATTTAGGAGAATTTCATCGTAAAAAAGTAAGCAATAATAACAACAACAGACAATAAAAAGTTCTTTACGTCAGAAAGTGCGTTCAGTCCATTAAAGTGAAATACATTCGAAAAGACGGACAGACGGACAGACGGACATAAACGTCATTGGTGCCAGTGATTTGAAATATGGCCGATGCCATGTAGAAAATCCATCAGTCATCAGTGTACGTACTGCTTCTTGGATTTGTCAGCAAAATATATGTATATACAATATAATCCAAACGTTTCAAACAATAATAATAATGCAATGAATTGATGTGTTTGTTTGTAGGTGTATATGTATACATTTTGGTAGGTAGGTATACATATATATATTTATGGGGATGCGTGTGTGTGTGCGTTTCAACCTTGTAAGCACTTATGCATAAGATTGAACGAGTGCCTGCCTGACGAACTGACTAATTGAATAAGTGAGTGAGTGTATGTGACATTTGATTTATACGACAAGTGGTTATTTATATTAAATATACATATATGTGGAATGGCGCACACACACGTTAACGTAAAGTACACACACACACACACACACACACACACACGAGTTAATGATTATGATTGAAGAGTTCTTTAAGATATTTTGTGAGAAGATTTTAATCGAGAAATTTTACGTAATAAATTATTTTTATTAATTCTTTAAGACCTAAAGAAAACAATTATTAAAAAAAAAAAAAAAAATACAAAAATAACAACAACATTAATACAACGGAGAATATCAATTTTTTTTCATTTTACTGTTGCTTTGTTTTCTTTTGTTGTTGTTGTTGTTGTCTGATTTTTTCTTTTATTCTTTGCATTCTTTCTTTATTAACAAGTGTCTGCAACTAAACGCTTGTTGATTTGTTTGGGTGTACTTACATATGTATCCAAGTGTGGTGTGTGTACGTACGTACATGTAAGCTCATATGTTTACATAACAACCTCTACGAAGAAGCCATTACCTTTACCTTTACAAATTTCCTCGCCTTCTTACGTGTGTGTGTGTGTGTATGTGCGCGTGTGTACGTACGCTTTGCCCTTTACAAAAAAGTGAAAATATCGCATCACACTTATTCGTTTGTTTACTTGCATTTGGGTGTGTGTGTGTTTCTTTTACACGGCGAAAAGCAGCCGACGCACCAACCAAACGACATACACGCATGTTTACATATGTCATTTGCAGAGCTTGTTAACTTGTATGTATACGTGTGCGTGTACAATGATTGCGAGTTATCCGGTAAACAAATGTATGTGCCTATATATGTACATAGATATATAAATATATGCAACTGAGAGCATAAAAAATCTAAATTTTCATTTAAAAATCATGATGCTGCACGAGGCTGTTATGTTGGAAATCTATCGTCAGGCATTGAATGCTAGGTGAATATGTTTTTTCTACTTTTTTTTATCAAATTTTTTCAATTCTATAAATTCGATCAACATACCAGTACTATGTTTTAAATTAATGTAGGCTAGTAAGTGTACGTTGCCTGTCGTTGACATTATAATGCTCGCAACAATTGAGATGAAAATTTTAAAACTGCCAAACAAATCAGTAATAGAATAGAATGTTTAAATCAATAAACCATGTTCCCGTGTTGTTTTATCAATTTTACACCCTCCACATAAGATGGGGGTTATACTAAGTTTGTTCCTCCGTTTGCAACACTCAGTAGAAGGCATCAGATCTTACCCTACAAACTATATATATTCTTGATCAGCGTCAAAAACTGTGTCTAGAGACGTATGTCCGTGTGTCTGTGTCTGTTGTTGGCATAAGAATGCCCATGGGCGTACATTCTGAGATATTAAGCAGACATTTTATACAGACACTTAGTTTTGGCATGCAGATCGCTATAAAAATGGAAAAAATCGGTCAAGAGCCCCGCCCACAAACGACAAAAACCTTTATTTATCGGCCAAAAAAATGAGCTATTAAATTTAAGTTTATAACATATACTTATAATTAATCCAGCCATCAATGTGCGGAAAACGGGCGTGGTCGGATAACAGACACGAGCACAGTCGACAAAAATCTATATATCTGCCATAAAACTTAACCTATGAGTTTGAAATTTAGTATGCGTATCCCTAGTCATCACATCTATCTATGTTATACAGAAGGGGGGTTGGTCTAATAACAGGCACGCCCACTTTATTCACCATAAAACTAGACTTGCAATCTCTTCAGTACGACATACACTAATAAAGGGCGCAATATATATAAATTGGCCACGCCCATCGTTGTGGATGTGTAGGGTATTTAAGATTTGGCCAAAGCCAAATTTAGTTTTCTTGCTTGTTTATATTGTTGGCGAGGAATGATACATAACATGAAACAAAGCAAAATTTTTTTTGGTGTCATAGATTTGATAACTGATTTTATTTGTATGTGGGAGCATTGAATCTAAACATGCAATACCTATCTTTCCGCCAGCTCCGGTATTCGTATTACAAACGTTTAAAACCGGCTTATACGAGATAGCAAAAATGTACGCAGAACTAAAGTTTGCTTGGGCCACATCTTAAATACCACTCACGTCTATATGCAAATGTTGACGCAGCAGACATCTGATTGTTTCAGATAATTTTTTTTACATAAGTTGAGGGGGTGTTTGTTATCTGAAGCGCTCAATATTAATTTGTATAGAAATCGCATTTTTGTCGATTGTGTGTATGAAATAAAAGTGTTGTTCAAAATTTTACCACTTTTAATCGATTCAGATTTCTGTTGCTGCTTAAGTGCTGTTTTCGATGCCTTCTTTTGGGCGTTGCCAATGGAATAACAAATCTAATATGCCGCCACCTCATACATATATAACTAAAGTCAGTTCGCATATTCTTGGCACCAAAATGGTTCTTATTAATAATCTGGATCTGAATCCGATGGGATCATTTTTAAAAACCTCTTTTAATTATTCGCCTTTTGTTTCACTACTAATTATAACATAAATGAAATTATAAAAATAAATGATCGGGCCCACAATCCACATTTTCATTTCACTTGTTTTATTGCAGTGAACTTGCCAGTCCACGGTGTTTGTCGCGCGAGTCGCATCAGTCGACTTCAAATGCGCCTGAAGGTCGATGTCCATCTAATGAATCGCATTGCTCCGGAAATGATAGCAATAGCATTCCAAATCAAACGCCTCACTCGCCACCAGTTGGTCTGCCATTGTCAGCAACTTTAGCACCCGCTGCAGCAGCTGCTCTTTTGCCACCACAATCGGCTGCTATGGCCGCTTACTTAAATGCAGCTGCTGCTGCTGCTGCAGCACAACAGAATCATTTATTGCTTACAAATCCTTTAGCAGCTGCTGCCAGCCTGGTACAACATGCTACGCAAGTTTCGAGCGTGCATTCACCAAATTCAAGGCAAACTACATCAACGCCATCATCCTCTGAACCAACAGATGGCACAGCTTTAGATTTTAGCACCAAAAAAATACGCCGAGAATCGGCGGAAGATAACGAAAGCGAAGGGGGCGGCGATGAAGAAGGAAAGAATGATAATGAGCGCGATAGCAATAATGATGATGAAATAGATGATGAAGCGAATAGTCCGTTAGATTTATCACTAACTGCTAGACGCAAGCGGCAAACTAACGAAGAAGAATCGCCGATTATGCCAACACATAAGATGGTAAGGTCCAGTGATTACAAATCCATGCCGGCCTCTAGCACCTGGGTGCCGCCAATTAACTCATACTTGGCGGCAGTAGCGGCAGCCAGCATGTCTCCCAAAACATCACTTAATGGTATGGACTGGAATCATAAACCGAAAATTTCGCCAAATGAAGCCACCAAAGCGTTAGAGAAAATGACTGAGATGACAAGAATTGCGGCAGCATCAAATGGAGTTGATTTGCATGCACGCCACTCTATTTCTTCCAGTTCATCATTAGCTAATAATAATAGTTCCTCTTCACATACAAGCGCACCCAACATATCAACAACTACGGCTTCATCTGCTGCCACAACAAATGGCCGCCACAGTGCGTGGCAATCGCATTGGCTGAATAAGGGCGCTGATGCAGTCAAGGATGTGTTCAAGTGCGTTTGGTGTAAGCAGAGCTTCGCAACGTTAGCCTCATTGACCACGCACATGAAAGAAACGCAACATTGTGGCGTGAACGTTGCTTCTGGGAACAACAATAATAGCAGCAGCAATAGCTGCATTAATTCTGGCTCAGTTGGAAGTGGAAGTGGTGGCCACAATGGCAATCATCAACATTCACAATCTTCCCGTACATCTCGTCATTCGGCTGTCGCACAGGGATCTACGTTGAACAGCAATACCAGCGGCAACAATAATAGTGGCAGCAACCACAATTCACTACCACTAACGTCTGGTAACAAATCTGATCTAAACATGCTAATCAAAGAAACCATGCCGTTGCCACGCAAATTAGTGCGTGGCCAGGATGTGTGGCTGGGCAAGGGGGCCGAACAAACGCGACAGATACTCAAGTGCATGTGGTGTGGACAGAGTTTCCGTTCTTTGGCTGAGATGACAAGTCACATGCAAGAGACGCAACATTACACGAACATAATATCACAGGAACAAATCATTTCGTGGAAGTCGTCAGACGATAAGAATTCCAGAGATAACAGCCTCTCAAAAACCGTACATTCCGGCAGTTCGCCGAACGCTTCAATTGCAGCCGTCAGCAATAGCGTGAGTAGTAATAGCACGGTATGTGCTGTACTTACGTGCAAGATATGTGAACAAGCGTTTCCCACACTCAAGGAGTTAAGTAACCACATTATTAAGAACAACCACTACAAAGAACATATGATGCGTGCCGGTGGCCAAGCAGCTAATGAACCCATGCCTACTATGATACGTACGGGTGGTCGGGGTAGGCAAGCCAAAGAGAAACGCAAGAAATCTCTGCCAGTACGTAAACTACTGGAAATTGAGCGAGCTCAGCAAGATTTCAAGACCTCGTCTAGTCTGGATCAGGCATTAAAACCGTTGAGGGATTTCGCTGCCTCCACCAAAATTACTTGTGAAAAATGCAATGAGAAAATCGAGACCGCTGTCTTTGTCGATCATATTAGGCAATGCATAGGGGGCAGTATAATGATACCATCCCGCATATCTTATGGTAGCAACAATAACCATCAACGCCATGCTATCAAGTCATCGTATAGTCACGGTCATGGAATGGAAAATTTAGCTAGTCCTCGAACACCTACTGGCCGCAAAATGTCAGATGTCCACATACAATCTCCGATAATAGCATCTCACTCTGACATTTTATGTCCCCTGCCGGTGGATAATGAAAAACATAGCGAAAGCTCATCGGTATTGAATGCTCTGGAACACTTGATCGAGAAAAGTTTCGATACCAGGCCCCGAATGGGCAATTCCTATGGGATGGACAACAACAATTCAGCAAACGCCACTCCGCTGGGTTCTAGCATTTTAAAGCGCTTAGGCATCGATGACACCATGGACTACTCTAAGCCTCTAATGGATCCACAAACTATGCAATTTCTACGTTCCTATTCCAATTATCCATCGACTCGAGATCGCAGTGCCAGTGAATCGAGTTCAGTGTCCGAACGCGGCAGTAGTCGCCTAGAAGGGTTTACCCCAGAAGTGAAAAATGATTTTTCTTCACGTCAAACAACACCCCGTTTAACGCCTGAAAAATTCACTACCCAAGAAAGCTTAGACTTTGTGCGCATTAAATCTGAACCAATGGAGCCCAACGAGGTTATTAGCAAGACAGAGAAGATACCTCACCCAGGTGAAGTGTCCCAAAAAATATCGGTTAAAAAAGAATTCAATACGATGGATGGTACTGTGGCGACGGACGAGGTGAATAAGTGTGGTGCTGGCGACATGAACTCAAATATAAGCGCGCGTAACTTAAGTCCCGGTATGAGTGAAAGGTCGGCAACACCGAAGTCTACATCGTCGCTGAGTGACAGAAAACCAAATTTTCCACCACCTCCACCAACCCCTACTGAGAGCAGTAGTTTAAATGCTTTATCTTCCATGTTTAATAACTTGACTAATATGAATTCCACGCTGAGCGTGACCAGTGCAATAGACTCCGATATCACCAACACCATCAATCATTGTCTCAGTGGCAATAAAAAATCCAATGCCAACCCTTTGGCGGCTTTGCAAAAACTCTGCGAAACTACTGATGCGCCTGCAGCCAACACGCGCAGCTCCGTCACCAGCAATCACAGTCAATTGTTGTCTTCTGCATCTGCCGGTCAGCAGCCAATGTCATCGGCAGTAAGTAACAGTTCAGGTAGTTCAACTTCAGGTAGCTCAGGCATGTTGGCCTTTAGCTGGGCGTGTAACGATGCCGTGGTGACCGCTGATGCTGTGATTAAATGTTCCTTTTGTGACACACCGTTCAGCTCGAAAGGCGCTTACCGCCACCACTTGTCCAAGGTGCACTTTGTCAAGGATGACGGTGCAGGTGTAAGCGGAAATGATGATGGTGTTAAGAGGAAAAGCTTAATATCACCGTCGGGTGCTGCAAATGCCAATTCACCAAAATCGATGGCTTCACCAAAAAGTGCCGCATCATCGACGGGCAGAAGTCCAGTTGTCCAGCGCTTGGATATGACGCCACCGTCCAGTTTGAATTCAACACCCACCATCAATCCTTACGACGAGAGTCCACAAGCAAAATTTTTAAAATATGCAGAAATGGCCAAACAGCTGTCGAGTAAGAACACCTAGATATGCGGTTACAAGCAGAAGTAGGGCGTTATTTAATAATTTTTAACTTTTTTTGTTTGTTTTTAATTTTCAACATGTTACATGGTTACACGGTTAAGCGGTGTTCCTCATTTGTTGTGTGGTTCTTGTTTTTATTTGCTTCTCGCAAACGTGTCTTTCATCAGTTATATGTTGAAGCAGTAACGTTTGTAATCGAAAATTGATTGCGGCTATAATTCATCTAATCTAAAATCATAAATCTTTCCCCTCTCGCCCTCTCGCCCGCTCGCCACTTTCTTTGTGCGACTACAACATAAAACACACCCACACAGCGTTGTGCTACAAATTATTAAGCACATGCAAAAAATATTAATGTTCACATAATCAACACGAAAAATTTATAAAAACACACACAATTAATTGCCACCCCGGCTCTTCTGTTCATCTCGGCAATCTGTAGCATATACACGCGCTGGTTAAAACATGTGCACGTGTTTGGTTGAATATGTGTGAGTGTAGGTACCAAACATACGCGCACCAGTACAATAAATAAATAATATTAAAACAGGTATTCGCGCTGGCAGACAAGCTCCTCCTTACGTACACAATACAGAAAAACCATAAAAGAAGCAATAAGTAAAAATATATTACAACAACAACCACGCAAGAAAAAAAGAAATAACCGAAACCAGAAAAGTTTATAGTGAGCACAGGATGCCCGCTATCAGTAAGAGAACAAACACATATATGACGGACGGACAGACAGACAGATGAACAAATGAACCGTTTAATACTCTATTCACAAATGTTTGAGAGTTAGTATTGTACCAACAACAACGGGCGGCGAACGTATCTCAGACTCGCATACGCAAACAAATTGAAATTCATTTTCAATTATCACACACTCGCTAACGCATACACGCTTAAAGTGGCAATTCGTGTGTGCAGTGCCGTGCCATGGCAAGATATAGCCTGAATTATCAATAAAGCGGAGAAATATTGACTTAATTTAGCTTACAACCACAAATAATGTCTAGAAATATAAAAAAGAAAAGAAGATTGAAAACATGTAATATGTGATGCTTGCCTCTTAGTTACAAATAACACCCACTTGCCAGCAATTAAGTACTTGTATGCTACAAGTTGAAGTGTTGGTTAAATGAATGCGCGAAAGGAAGGAAGGACGGAAGGAAGAGAAACAACACAACAATTTCAATTTTTCATTAACGGTCTGCTGCAGCAGAAATTATCGAGCAGAGATCTTTTGTTTGGCGTGAACAGCGTAAGAGAACACAAGTGCTTTTTGCTAAAGGAGAATTCTTTTAAAGAGAACCTCTTGCCCCTTTAAAAGTTTTCAAGGTTAACAAAACAAATTCTCCTTTTCTGCAGAAAAAACGTCAATCAACTCCTCTTTGATAAATGAAAAGCTCACGCTTCAAAATTTCATTCATTTCCACTTTATTGATATACTCCAACAAAGCTTTACCTCCTCCGTATTGAAATTGAAAAGCGCTCTTTCATAATTACCACTACGTTATATAACCGTCTCCCTTACACCACAGAGAAACACGCTTCAGTGGCTTTTATTTATTCACACTGTCTCTCTCTCCGTGTTAACAATATGCTCACATTTTTTTTTTTTTTGTTAATGCAGGCTCTCTCTCTTTCCCTTTCTCTCTTTATTTATCTTCTCAGTTCAACTCACTTGTTCAATTGGTATTGTCGTTGTTGTTGGTACTCGAGGTTGGGTGTTTTTTGGCTGGATGTGTAAGTGAATGCAATTTTTGATGAACTGCTGTCCATCACTTGCTATCGTTGCATTTGATGGGACAGAAAGAGATATCTGTATTATTCCGTTTAGCGAATGATGAAATGACAAATCAAATACTACCATTGCTCCAATACACTTCACTCACAAACACACATTGTAATAAGAAATCTGGTGTGTGTATGGTGCCGGATGAATGTTTGGTTAAATGCCAACACAACAATTACAATAAACACCAACAATAACAGTACCGATGACAGCATCAACTAAAGAAGAAGAAAAGGGGTGTAGATTATATATATATATACACCTGATTGCTACGCGAACAGCATTAATATTGAAATGAAATGAAATTTTAAAAAATCGAAAAAACAGAAAACAATTTTGTTTAGTGTTTGGTCAAGTCTTGCATTTATGGAGAATTTCATCATTTGCTATGTTACTATTTTTTTTATTTTGTTTTTTTGTTTTTTTTTTTTGTGACATCCTTACGTTCTCTTTTGCAGCTGAGTTGGCTGAGGATTTGGCTTAGCAAACTCTGCATGCTGGTTTAAATCCAGCTAAAGATCAAACATTTTCCAGATGCAATTTGAACTAGTCTGCCGCGTTTGAGTGGTAACAAAAAAAAAAAAAAAAAAAAAAAAGAATTACGCGTGAAAGCCGCGGTTGGTTAAATGAGCTGTAAAGGCCACATGGCCACATTTCTCTTATGTACATTCGCATTATAATTTATGTTTATATAAAAATTGTGACCAATGCAATGCATATAACGGAAAGCTTAAAAATGGGGGACTAGGCGACATCTGACAATTGTTAATTCTTACTATTCTTACTATGAAATTAATACCAAAAGAATTGAAATGAAATCAAAAACATTCAAGTTATTCATTTATTTCTAAGAAATATTGAAATATTGAAATATTTTTTATAATCCTCTCGATAAATGAGTATCGTGCCAGAGCGCTCCTTCACTTTCCTTCACTTTATCATTTTAGCGATTATTTCCTCAATTTAAGTGTTTGTAAATCCTTTTTACAAAACGAGTAAATAACAAATATTGAATTATATAAACGTGCCAAACTTAAAATCAACATTATATACCAAAATTCTTCAAAAACCACTGTATTTACAATAATAATAATAACAACATAAAGTACGAAAACCATGTATACGTAAAGAAAGCGACATTTTCAGAAAACCTCATTTTTTTTTTAACTCTAAAAATCTATAAAATAATCGTAAAAGTTTATTTTAAGAAATAAATTTTATGTAGTTAATAAATAAGAACATAAAACGGAGTAAATCTCGGTCTTCTTACAACCAAAATAAACACAAATCTGTAAAAAAATGTGAACAGAAAAGTATCATTTTCTATTTGATAAGACAACATTGAAATGTGTTCTATTTGATGCAAAATCTTGAATATAAGAAATAGAATAAATTAATAGATACATTAAAGAGTATCCTTGGCATATAAGAAGAACAACAAAAATCATGTATACGTTCCAAATATCTAGTAACTCGTAACTATTATTGAAATTTCAAAAATCAATTGATGGCGGTGCCTCGCAGAAGATAGTGAACTTTTGCAAACTATTATTATTATTATTATTATACAGAAAATACAGAAAATACAGAACATACAGAAAGTATAGAAGAACCAACTCGCAAAAGTAGGCAATGGAAAATGTTTAACATTTGAACGAACAACACAACACAACACAATACAATAGTTACACATCCGTAAACACTTGCGATTAGCACACCCTTGTAAATATATATGTAGCCGTTACTATTATTTACTCTACTGTACTTTCTACATATAAAATATGTTTATTGAATGTTAGCTCATACATTCAATAGTAGTGCATCACAGTTTCGCGTGGTACATGCGTATGAACGAACATTTCCTTAATTTCTTTGTGATATTATTTTTTAGTAATTCCTTAAATAATAAATGAATATTTAACAAGTATGAAATACAAGCACATACACATTAAATGAATAAGATACCTACATGTAACTGCAATAAAACAAACAAAATATTTACCTAAACACTAACGTGTAGAACTCTGATTGAAGAAACATTTAATTTTAAATCATTTCATTCGCAATTGAAGCAAGCGAACGGAATGGAACAACAACAAAATCGTAATAATAATAAATGGAGTAGGAAATTTGGGTATACTCAGTATTCAGTACAATATATAATAAACACCCATCCATATTCAATAAATTTTGTATTAATTTTTTGTACAACTTAATGATGGATGCAAAACCACCAGATTGGATGACTGCGAGTTTTTCAATTCGCTCAGCTACCTATGTGTACTGAGTGGTCTAGAATTTTTTTGGTTTAGGGTATAATCTCATATGCAGTTTGACAACAACAACAACAACAAGTGGTATCACCGACCACTACCCAGTACGAGACCGGGCATTTGCATTGTACAGCTTCATGGGTTGTTAGAATTTTTATATTTTCCCATTATTTTTCACTTAGGGGTATTACTGTGCGGAGACCATTGAATTTGGACCAAAATGCCACTTTTCACGGACGCACAGACGGGCGGATAGAGAGAGAGAGAGAGATGGCGGTAGCGGTTAAATACGAGCATATGGAGAAAAACGGAGTGTACGCTTAAATTCAGCACCTCAAATATTTATATATAAACAGTTATCTGTTAGTTATCAATTTCTTGGCACAAAAAATTTGTAAAATTGTGTAATCAATCAATGAATAAAGAAATAAAAGATCATTTTTAATCAACTAAATGACTAAAATTATTTAATGGAAAACCGGTTCAATTTATATCAAAGCACCGATCTTTGTGTAAATCATTTAATCACTATTAAAGGGTTACTCTCTTGCAGAACGGGCCGAAAAAATGTTCAAGTTCAGTAAAAAAACTAAAATCTTGAGAGTCTCTCTTCATGGTGGGCGTGCACCCCACAACAACAGTTGTAATGATCCGAATTCAGTTGAGCAAGGGTCATCTGAGTGGGACCAGGGTCCAATGAAATGTATAAGTGTAGGTGGCTTGACCTATCCATCCGAGTTCTGATTAAAAGTCGTCCAGCTGAAGGCAGCCGATTTGATTTTTTTTTTTTTTTCTGCTTTCTTAGAAGATAAGACATGATTGTTGATAAATTTTTCTCTTGACAACCTTCAATAAGCCACTAAATCATATATTTAGTTCGAGACTACTTCTCACGCACATGTTCTGGCCACCCATGCAAATATTTAAATATATAGTAAAATCAAGAGTACCTGCGGACCCATATACCTCTGAGATAATATCTTGTACATATGAATGAAGGTAATGCGTTGGTGTGAGTAGAGAGATGATTTTTGTTTGGATTTTCACTGTTGGTAAGTATTAAGATCGATATTATTTGTCCAGCCCTCACCACTTTAGATCCAGGCTCTGCTTTTTGATGATGTATAAGAAGGTAAAAAGCAGCGACCAGCAGACTGCTGATGGTTGTACGGTAGATAACGTATTAACCAACGATTTAATCTCGTTTTATTCATACATCGAATGTGGTAAAAAGCTTATCCTTCAAATCTTACACAAACAATGTGTTGTAATGTTTTGTTCAGTTCCCTAAATTCTTTTATACAATTGTGAGAGTTATCCAAGACGCATTTACATAAACAAACATGTCCAGTTAATCAAGTTGTGCAAATGATAGCTTGGTAAGCGTATTAAATAGTAAAGCGCCACAAAGCGAAACGATCTGGTATTAAGGGGAAGGACACATGTTATCGAAGGCACGTCCGAACCGCAACAATCAACACTTAAGGCTGAAGAATTGATTCAGTATTTAGTTTTACAATAATTTAACTACAATTTTATATCACGCCATTCCTTTTTGCTATTTTACTGTGGAAGGTGGAACAAGCAGCAGGATGGGAAGCGAGCCGTTGCACTGGAGAGGAGGAAAATCTGCCATTTCATTCGTTACTTTCTTGGTTTACATGTGTTCGCTTTGTTTGTTCTATTGTTTACTCAGCTAGTACATAGTTCAGATGTTTGTGTATGAGTGTGTATATGTATCCTTACCTAAATCTCTATGGTTGTACACATTACTCATACGCCCGTCATTGCCACATGAAATATGCTGCTGCCTGAGACGTTAAAGTAGTTTATTGTGAAATAAAAAAACAAAAACGTTGTAGAAAACGAACATTACAACAACAAAGCGTACAATACAGTACAGCAAAAATTATAATGTAACACCGAACGAACTTTTCACAGCAGCAACATCAACTGCGATACGAACAACCGCTGCTATAAATACATATAACCGTGAATGTGTAAAATATCCGGCTCGAATCTTGTCTACGATAAATCAAATTTTATTACACTTTTTCTTTATTCATACCAGTGCATGACGTAAATACACACAAACATCACAAACGTATATATTTATGTACAATATATGATTTTATATGCATAATGTACATAACACGATATTATGTATATGCATGCAGCTAATGTACGCGTACACGAGTTATATACAAGTTTATAAATAAATATATGAGTGTTAATTTTCCATAAGTGGACTTTGCGGGATCTGTCCATTCAGAATCAAACATTTACCGATGGTCCAGCATCACAATCGAAATCAATCTCAAAGATGACATTCGATGTGTTGTTGATTTTTATAGAAGGATCGCAAATACCTTCTGATTGCATTCCATTCGTTCTACGCTGGGTCAATCGCATACTAATCGACTGCGTAAGTATTCATGGTGCGAACAGTGTTGCGGCGTAATGTTAAAGCAAGTTATTACGGTTTTATATTTGTTTAATACTTATGAGCAAAAGTTTAGAATTGTGGCAGCTACCACTGCTGGTATTCACGTTATTGATACCTACATGTCTTTTAAGCGCCATTCATACATTGGGTGAATAATATTATGACCAATAAACACGAACAAACGTTGTAATGCAGTGGAATGATAATGATACATAATCACTGCAATGATTATATATATGCATGCAATATGTGTGTGTGTGAAACTCTTCTCTCTTTGGCCACTTTATACATTGGCATACCTATGTACGTAAAACGCATGTGAGTACGTGCGTAATATGACTACTCGCACATGCAACGCAAAAAATGGCTAATGCCAGTAAGTTATATGCGTAGGCTTGAAGGCTGGTTTTATTTGTTTTTGTTGCTGTTGTTGCTGCTGTTGTTGCTTGATTTGCGTAACATGCACATCATCTTGTAAACTAATATTTGCTAATAAACGAGTTAATTAAACCTGAATTATGGTTGTTATTATTGTTGTTGTTATTGTTATTGTTGTTGTTGTTGATATTAATGTTGTTGCTTTCACTGTTGTACGTGTAATATAATGTTAAATGCTCTGTGTACTATCGCTTTAGCATTTAACATTAACGCGTTTGTTATAAGCGGCCGGCCTTAGTAAACATGGTGCGTTAGCGTTATAAATGTTAAACTACCTAAAATACGCTGATTTATTGCCGTCAAAGGATTCATTTCGAAAATGTGCTTTGTACCTAACCATTTATATGAATGAACTGAACGTATATACAAACGTACATTATACGTAAGCATATGCATGAGAAAGTTTACAAAAGGGACTCATACCGAACAAACGCTTTAACATGAAATGGAAACTTATATAAATCGTATAACCGTATATCGCAATATTTTCTTTTTTTTTTTTTTTTTATAATAATTTTGTTGTTGTTTATTGTGAAGAAAACCTTTCTTAAGTAACATTTAATTATGAGTTAAATAAATGTGGAACTTATGGCGGATAGATGAGAATTTTATAGAGATATAACAGTTTATAACAGAGCGAAGCTAAATAACTTGTTTTTTATGCTTCATTTGAACTTTCCATTTCTATTTTTGCAGCTGTAAGGGATTTTTGCCAATGGTAAGCGGGGCGGCCTATTTGAACCTTTTGTCCTTTTGGATGAAAAAATTCGGCCCATAAAACCTTAGCAGAGCTCCTCCTTTTTTATTATTTATTACCCACCTTGGTGATGAGAGAATACTAAGTTTACTTTCTTTTTGCAGTACTCTTCAGGCTTCAGAAAGTTTCAAGGGCCTTATAAAGTATATATCCGTTAGACGGGGATAGTTGTGGCCGTTCCTTTTCCATATTTTTGAGCCCATTTGCGTATGATTTATATAGTCCAACGGAAAGAAATATCGACATGTCTATAAAAATGGCAATCATTCAATCATTTAAACAATCATTCTGCGCTTCCGTCTTAACTCAAGCAGAGTAGTTACAAAAAGAAGGAACACACTATCTCTTCTGCCAAATATACCCTACAACGAGTGGTCCTAATGCAATAATATATGTTGTGCTTAATACTTGATGTGTGTGTGTGTGTGTGTGTGTGTAGTTCGTTTTTTTTTTCTATCGCTTTGTCCCATCATAGGTACGGTGTATATATAGCAATTGTGTCTCTAGGTTAGTTCATGCAATATTTTATAAACAGTGAAGAATTTGTGCTAAAAGTGGTGCATATGCGGACGGTGGATAATAGTGGTAGTTGGTGTAAGAAATGGCACCAATGCGAAATGAAGTTTTGATTTAGTTCAAAAAATCTTTATCAAAGAAATATTACAGTAGTTTTGTTGCTTTTCTTTCTTCATTCTGTTCACTACTAAGGCTTTATTATTATTGTTACTTTTCTATTTCTTCCTCTTTGTGGCTGATGTTGATGCTGATGCGGATGCTGATGTTGGTGGTAGTATAGTGTACAGTGCTTTTTCTCTTCAATAAATCACGACATGGGATGTCTTTGATACGATGAGCATACTCCGAGTAAAAGCAAATATATTGTATTGCCATGTTGGTGAATGGCATATCATCTCAACTCCTCCTTCTCGTCCTTACTTGCTTATTTCATACATCCAAACAGATACCTTACACAACACTGCACATTATATTACAAAGCATTTTACTGAAGCAAATGTGCACCCCTCTGCTACTCTGTCTCCACTACGCTGATAAGCTTTTTCTTTTAGTGTTGGTGATGTATATTGTGTGTGTGTGTGTGTGCGCTCGTGTTTCTGTATGCATGTATATATTCATCCCGTCTCTTTCTCAGTTTGTAATGGAAATTTTGATTTATGCTATTTTCACTACACATGCACATACACAATATAATGTAAAAGTTCACACTATACAAAATGCAAGCAGAAAAACTATCATACATCAAGACATGTACGCCATTTTGTTATAATTTTATGTTTTTTATTACACTTTTCTCTCCCACTCTTTCACTCACACCATAGCTTTAAACTATTTCGCTTTTTTATTATTTTGATTTATAGAAAGTTTTAAATCACAAAATTATTGAAGGATAAAGATATGCAATGTCTTTCTCTCTCTGTCTCTCTCTTATGAAGATGACATATCAGATTCTGCTTGTGCATATATCATGTATATGTACATGATTTTTATAGCCTCCACCACAGTGATGAGGGTGTCTGCAACACCCCGAAGGATGGCTCGGAGATCTCACACATTATATATATATATATTCTTTATCAGCATCAATATTCAGTCCATTCGTGTACATTTCTATACATTTTCATTGGAATCATTTCGCTGATATTTTGCATACGCAATCTTCGACTATTTTTACGGTATCCTGTGAAAATTGGTCAAAATCGGATCAGAGATATTCCTCTAAAGAAGTCCTAAACCGTAAACTCGTGCTTTTAAGCACTCACGCAGTCACAAATTTTGAGACATCCAGCTGAAATTTGATGCATAAATTCATTGTTCAGAGTTATGAATATGGGCTGGCAATTTTCAAAAGTTTAACGTTAAATATATCGATTCCAGTATCGTAAATTATAATATTAAAGGAAAACGAAATCAATGCTTTATTTGTACATTCTAACGGTACATGAATAATAGAAATTGGACCAGCCAATTATCATTATACTATGCACTACTTGTGCGAATGTTTGTAACTTCTAAACAATTCAGAATCAAAATCTGAATCGATTTAACTATGTCCGTTTTGTCTGTTCATGTAAATTTGTGCAGGTTCAGGGCCCAGAACTATTAGGTTCATGCCTATGCTCGCTATTTACGCGTCTGCTCTGACGTTCGCGACATGGCAAGCTTGGACACAATTGATTTGGCCGCGTATACAACTTAAATTTATATTTTTCAGCAAATTTCTGCGATTAATCAGATCAGATGCAGGACCGGATATCGTACGAAGCATTTTTGAATGCCTTGTTCCGATCTTAAGCACATTGCAAGCACAAGTAGTTCCCAAGCATTCAATACTACAAGTCCAAGTAATTAGTGATCCTTGAATTTTTATAAAATATGAACCAATACCAATGCCAACTACACTCACAAGCATACGTACATCACTTCTATAAAGTTACAGGAACATACATATTATATGACTGCTGTACTGCATTTTGAGCAGTAAATCATCAGAGGCAGCAGCATTGCTTGCTGTATGCTGTATACTATGACAACCGCCATTTTGGAATAGAATTTTTATACGAAAATTCAGCCTCGACGTTGGTTTAAATATAAACATAAAAATAAATAAATGACTTGACAGTCACACTCTGGCTAAGACATTCCTTTGCCCTTAAATATCTTTGTGTGAATTCTTTTTATATACCCTCCACAAAATACGAAGGGCATACTGAATTTGTCATTCCATTGGCAACACTCCGACGGAAGCGTCAGAGATCCTACATCGGGCTCACACATATTTTACGTACTGTTGACCAACATTTTTTCTGGGCTTTAAGTAACAGCACATAGCGAAAATATATAATTCAGCAATAGTATGTAAATTTGTAATTTTTACTTCATATACTTTTGATTAAAATCAAAATTGGGCCCACAATCGACAAAGTTCAACCGACAATTTGGTTTTCACATTTATAACCAAGCTTACGATTTGTAGAGAGATGTGAAGGGTGTTTGTGATTTGGCGAAATTCACTTTCTTTTTGCTTGTTTTATCTATGCCTCTTATTTACGGACATGTAAGTTTGGCTATATATTTGGACACATTTTGAGATGTACACTCACAGCAAAATTGTTATAAATTTTCTGTGAATAAGCCCAGTTACACGGATTTTGCAGTCCGCTTATAGTAAACAAATACATAAATATAATCATACAGACCAACAAAATGAATGACACACCAAAGGGAGAAACAAATGCAAACATAAAACCAAATAACGAGAAATAAAAAATGGAATAAAATAAACATACAAATAGGAAGCCAACAGAGGATTCCATAAAAATTGTATAATTTAAAATGTCACAACATAAATTTTGGGCTCTTCTCTGCTTACTACATTTTTTAGGACTAGCCTACCAAAGGAAATCATGTAAAAGCGCTTTATTTGGCTTGGGATAACATTTTGAATACTCATTCAATACTGGGTTCTACGCAGCGTAAAATTGAGTATTTTAAATTCGGGTCCATCTTCCTCTTCCATTTACGTCTTTTGATATAGTCTCTGTGCTGATTGTATTTCGGAGTTTAGTTTTTTTATCATGTATCATTTTATTCCATTCGGCTTGGTCTGTTCTTATACCCAACACCAAGAGCTCCGCAGTTTATTCAAAACGTTCATTGAATTCTGAAGCGCTTCCTCCGTCTGTGGTAAGCTTTGAGTTATAGATCCCCAACTTACTAAAAATATTGCATCGTACGAGATTAAACTTGTTAAAAAACTAATTTTACTCTAATTTTCAAGTGGGTTTTCAATGAAAAATTGTATCAAAACTCCGCTTACAATACATAAGTATGACGAAGATTGTTGCAACCTAAAATGGCTGAGCTCGAACATCAGTTGTCCCTAAAACCCACGTCTAAACCTGGAACGTGGAAAAAAACTTGGAGAGCTAGATAAGAACAAAGCAACTTCTAAGGAAAACTCATAAAAATCATTGTTTTTTATTTGATTTTTATGTTACAGTTGAACTGGGGTTTAAGCAACATCTGGAGGCCTTGTATACAAGCTTCTATACCAACTTGGGCACGCTTAACCTCGGCTATTGGTTGCTATAAAATATCATAAAGAAGATACCTGCCTGTATACCATGGGGAAAGGCGTCGGATTCCAGGGTTCTTATAGGAAATACAAGAATTAAATTTACGCAATTACTTAACTATAGCTAGAGTCAGAGCATCTGCGTTAAGCCAAACACACTTTTGTTGGCTGCCTCTGAGTACAGAAGAAAGAAAGATCAAATGGTATTAAGATCACACTCGAAACGATGACTGTGTTTCGTTTATATGGAAATGGTGTCGGGGGGATGATTCCATCTTCCGCAATAAATAAACTTGATGAGTCCGATGTCTAGGACTGTCCAAATCTTCAATGTAAAGTGTCGCACTTTCATAGCCGGCTGGACTCTCCAGGATAGGTGTAATTATGACGGATTCACGGGATTAGCTCGTAAAGTTAGTATTTGTATAAGGCTTAGTAACATTATAAGTATATGCCTGAGAAGATATTCGAATTTTATTAAATCAACGTAACTTGTACTGGGGAATGCACCCCAGTTCATTACAACAATTCAGATCAAGTAAGTAAATATGTGGAAGAAAAGGTTTACATGCATTTCATATTTATATTTTACATGTTTCCTTTCATTTCAGAAAGGTGGTGTGACAGTGTATTAAAGAACAGGACAAGAATTAATTTACTACGCAAATTTGGATGAAATGTGTGGTGGAGGCGACTTCCCTCCGTTACAGTGTGTAAGTGCATGAGTTGTGTGCATGCCCACTTATCTTATGATTTCTCTTTGTTATTTATTTTAAGTCTCTTCCCTTTTGCGGCAATTTGAAATATGAAAGAAAAAAGAATACGAGCAATATGATAATATTTTAAGTTGAGTTGAGGTGGTCTTTGGTGCAATCGGGTTTTGTTTGCAAGAAAATACATTTTAATAAATTGTTGTTGTAAACATTTTTTAGACATGGTAAATACAGTTGAAATGAAAATTGTTGTTTATATTGTTGTTGTTATTGTTGTTGAGTTGGTGCTGTTATGTGTAACTGTCCGTTTTGGACATAATCGCGCCTGCATTATTGGTTGATGTTTGTATACCTTTGCCACCAAGAGGTTTCCACACTTACACTGCCACTAACCACTGCCTAGCTTATGCGGTAGAATGAGAAAGCATGACACAAGAAGAGTGGAGAATTTGAAAGTGTATATTTGTTTACGTTATGTTTTTTTTGAGATTATGTGTGTTTTGTATATCCTGACAGGGATCAGCATAAAATGTTGCAAGCTGAGTTTTCTCTTTTATTCATCTAGCCGTTGCCGTTATTGTTGCTTTACTGCTGCTATTATTGTTGCCATAGTTAGGTATTTTTTATCACGGCTTTTCTTGTCATACTCTCTCCACATAAGACACGATGACACAGAAGGAGGTGTCATAGACCTTTATATATTTTAGATCAAAATCTGAGTCGATTTGACGCTGACAGTGCGTCCATGTATCTGCGTTGAAGCGCTTTACATTTTCCCTAAATTTAGTATAAGAACTGTGACACAGAATCCGACTTCAACGTTCAAACATAATGCGTACAATTCTGAAAGGTGTAAAGCCACGCCCACACTTTGAATATAGATGGGGAGGGTATTTAGGATTTGGTCTAAGCAAAATTTAGTTTTCCACTTGTCATTGTAGTTTTTATACCCTCCACATAAGATGCTGGTAAACTAATTTTGTTATTCCATTTGCAATACCAGAACAAAGGCGTCAGAGACCCTACGATCTAGATATGTATGAGCGTCCGTGTTCTGTTCTTGGCACTCTCGCGGTCGTAAATTTTGACATATTGGCAGGCAGTATGAAACTTGGTCTGCTTTTCTTTAATTATCCCATGCATCGATGTGCCAAAAACGGACGTGTGCACAATTGAACTCAACGTACAAGCCAATATATATATACTATTAGAGGGCGTCATAATGTATCTGCCATGCCCACCAGTTGTGTGTGTATTTGCAGGGTATTTAAGATTTGCAATCAACCAAAATTAAGCTCTCTTGCTGGTTTTACTTGGTACAGAATTTTGGGGTTTGTCCATTTTCTATGTTGAGTTGTATTCAGTGCATAACATCTTTCATTTTATTCTCCGGGTATATATGTAGCAACTCACACATCTAAACATTTTCGCATTATAGCTATTTCAGCATCTTTTTACACCCTATACCTCTGCACCTGTTGTAGAGGGTTTGTATATATATTATATACATGTATATGCTTTTGTTTGACAGTTCTAAAGAAAGCCACACATCATGCCAATCGATTTAGAATCATTTTCTGAATCCATATAATCATGTCCGTCAATCCGTCCGTCTGTTAGTGTGTTCATGTAAATGTTAATTTAAAAACATGTGTTGAAACGTTTAATGGCTTCATATTTTCTAGCAAATACAACTGAAGAATTTAAGTTAATTATCTGCTAAATTCGGACCACTCTATATATTTGTTCTAATCTCGTACTGGATCGGGTCTCTTCATGCGCAGAAAGATATCACAGGAGTTGACACGATTTGCGTTCATGCTACTGAACAAATCAAAATATAAATTGTGGTACTTGCATAACCTGTTGGTTGTTGTAAAATTGTAATCGAGAGGTTTAGGGTATCAAGCGGTCGGGCTTGGCCTACCAACATCTTCACTTGTTTGCCGTTGTTTTTATGTATTTTTGGCCACCTGACAGCTTTCCAGATTGTTGCTTCCTCTTTTTGTCGTTCGTCTCCTGCATGATAAGTGACTGTTATGAAATTCGTCTCCTCTCTTTATTTGTGCAATACAGTGCCCAGCACCACCAACAGCTTTTGCCTTAGTTAGCGTAGAGATATCTGGCCCATATATGTATTAAAAAGGCTCATATGCGTGAGAGTGCATGTGTATGTGTATGAATACATACAGCAGTTACCCTTTCAGTTTGCTAAAGGTGTGTTATGTGTTATGTGTTATGTGTAAACATGACTAAAAAGTTGTGGTGAATTTGTAATTATACGTACTCCATACGTATGAGAGTAGGTACCAGCACAGCTAGTTATTGCTACTTTTCTGCTGCTGTCCGTGTCGTTGTGAACGTTTTCTGAATATAACCAACACAAATAATAATCACATTTTAGATTCCTTGTGCTTCTCATCAGGCTTAAGCCACACAGCTACAACAACAATGTATGATAATAACAGTAAAGCAACAACCAAAGTAGCAATAGCTTGGACTTAATCCCCGAGATGACCGAAACTTGAAAAGAGAAATTCTTGGGATATTTTCTTTTGCCTCTTTGTGGTATATAGTCTAGTCCACCACATCATGTCCATTCATTTTTTACAAAAAATGCGGCATAACAATGTTTTACGTTTATTTTATTACATATACTCGTATAATGCCCCTGTTACCTTGTCGTGGCTGTGGGCAGTCATCTAGATATTTATGGCAACTTATACCAGTTGACATTTTATCCATAGTCGTCTGCAAACAATCGTTTTTTCCCGTCAGAGTCATTATGGTGTTGCTTGGCTGCTTGATGGTGGTGGTGTTATATTATATGTATTGAAGCTGTAGTACTCTTATTTATATTTTATTCCGATATCCTTTTATTGTATGTTTTGCTGGCTGGTTGCTTATTTCCTTTTATTGTTATTACCATCTCGTTCGTGTGAGTTAATATACGATGGATGTAAAAGTGTCTCCATAAATTAAAATAATTACACGTACTACAGCCATTTGTACGTATATATATAGATAGCATTTATTATTATATATACGTGTATTATATAAAATTATTAATACAACTTGTGTAGATATAGAGACAGCATCGTTTACAGTGTCGTCAGGATACAGATTCATTTACGTTAGTGTTGCATCTGTTCATGTATAATTCTAACTATACACATACGTACGTGTGTGTATGTAATATATTTATTTTCATGATATTGTATACATGCTCTACACCACATGGATTATAAAAGGGTATATTAAGTTTGTGTGGATGTTTGTGACTTCTGCGCGGAACATGCCGTTCGGCCCCGAACCAAAATCTGTATCGATTTAATTATGTCCGTCTGTCCGACTATCCGGCCGTGCACGGTTTTGAATGCTCCTTTTAATATATTATATTTTAATGAAATTTGATGACAGTCCCTGTCATGATCCAATGGCCTGCACTATTAAAAGTGAACCTCTCTTCATAGAAGGCCCTTTTATATAATCCTTAAATGAGAAAAATTCGTAATTTTCAATATTTTTTGGGTATATTGAACCAAATCTATAAAGAAATGATCAAAATTCGCAATTTTTAATAATGACCTGCCTTCAGAAATTAGAAAATGTTCCCTCAATACCTTGAAAAGTACCGTAAGCCTTCCAATAAACGGACACGGATGCTAATCACAAATATATATACTTTACGGACTGACTGACACCTCCTTCTGGGTGATGCATGTCATATGAGCAAAAAAAATTGGTAAATAACTCTTATTGACCTAAAAAATTATGTTTTAATTTTATACCAAAGTGTGCAATTTTTAGATTCTTACTCATAATAAACATTTTTTCATGAGGTGACTTATTCCCAGACCCGTGCTTTCTGTACTGTATACATTTTGGAAGTACGTGGTGCAGGGTATTAAGTGGTGGCGTTTGACTGACTTTATTAATTTCATTTGTTTTCATAATGCGTATCTGACTAGGTACCAGCTAAATGAGCTGGATTATATTTGAATGCGAAAGATAGATAGATTGTCAGTGATTTTAAGCACACAATATAGACATAGAAGCTTGGTATTGAAAAAGGATTGAACTAGTTCAAAAACCTTCTTACAATTTTACAGAACGTATAGTTCTAAACGTTTTTCCTTTATTACAAATGAACGATAAGAGCTACAAAAAAAAAAAAATTTATCCGAATTTTTTTAAAATTTTTAGAAAAATTTCGACTTATTCTTAATGACTTATTTTAAATGGAAGCGTTATACGGGGAGGGGTTCTAAAGACGCCAGAGAAACTTCAATCTTTATATCTGCCAGAAAATATGACCTAGGAACTTGAAATTTGGTACCCGTATACATAGTTATCCCATACACTGATGTGCCGAAAGTGGGCATGATCGACTAACAGAGACGCCCACAATTTATAAAAAACAATATTCACGATAAAGCTAGACTTTCGAGCTGATACGTAACAAGAACACTAGGACATAATAATATACCTGCCACGCCCACTATTATAGATGTGAAAGGTATTTAAGATTTGGCCTAAACCATATTTAGTTTTCTTACTTATTCTATTCTAGATTCAGTATTGCAAAATACATGCGTAAATTGTTTTCGAAAAAAAAAAGAGTCGATTTCTACAACTTGCCTTTGAGGCTAGTACGGTAGCAAATAGCTTATGGAGAAGACCCTTTTACAAGGCTTCTGTATTCTGTTCGACGTGAAGTTCACAATATATCCAACTCATGATAAATGTGTGGGTATTTAACCATTCTGTGACATCATCATCATCATTACCGGGAAAGTAGTTCATTAAGTTTTTTACATTGTCTAATACGTGGCCAATAATAACATTTCCAAAATGAAATTTGAGATATTTTTTCTTTATTTTTTGAATGGTGATCGTATGGTAGCTATTTGGAAGTGGTTAATGATGGTGTACCCACCTAGGCTTGGCGTTTCCATATTATATCACATTTTTTGTACTTATTTTTTGATGAATCCTCTCTTTCATGTATTGCAATCAACCTGACACAAGATGCGTGGATCCTGTATTTTAATCATATCATAGAACAGAATATAATTTTTAATGTTACATCTCAGGGGAATGTATATCCACATTATACAACGTATGTGCATGTGTGTGTGTATATATTTATGAATTCTCGCAGTATAGTTAATGTTTTTAAACAACAGAAGGGGGAATAATTAATCGTGTGATTTACAACTTCTTGCGTAAGCATAACACAAATACCCGAACTAGCATAAAGCCTCACACACACAGCGCAGTAATAACTTTTATACGCCACACCATATTTACGTATCCTTCTGTACAAGTACCTGTACAGGGTGCACAACACGGGAGCATAAATAGAACATTGTCGTACAGATTATATTGCCGTTTCAAGACGATTTCGTCAGGAACATGATAATGCATTTGCGGTGAAGGTACAATTGCAGTGTAGATCAGGGCATGAAGGCTTACGAACGCGTTTCAGTAAACTTGGACTCATTGTTATTCTGCATCTGTTGGTAACTCATTGTAAGAATTGATGTAAAAAATGAAGAGAAAATAAAAAATAAAAATAAAAATTAATTTTTATCCATTCCCACAAGTCTGAAGGGTGCCGAGTTGGAAAGGGAATAAGGGTTAATCCTCTATGTACATCCAGAAGGTTTGATATTTTTATGATGACTGTAATTCTTTTTGTGTTTGTTGTATGTATTTGATCTGGAATACATAAGTAAATAAATGAATGGATGTATGAATGAGTAGAGTTGAATTAAGTTGAGTTGCGCTGAGCGTTGTCCTGTGTACGAGTATTTATAGTGTCATCGTTCGTTCTCTAAAGTGTGTATTTATTTCTGCAACAATTCGACTCCGCATTACTGCTCAATGAATAGCTGGCTTTACTTGATATATATACACTCCGTGTGTGTGTGTGCATGGAGTTTTGTATTTTATTATATGTATTATTATTTCATTTCAACTTTACGATCATAAATGTCCAAAAAGGGTTTGATTTATTTCACAAAGTTTTATACTTTATTGCTGAACTGGTTGTTTTTTGGTGAAAATTTGGTTAACTTTTACGTACGCGTCACTATATAGGAAATACGCATATACTACAATATATTCATGCATTCGCACCCATACACATACATATCCTTATTCACACTGTGTGCGTGTACAAAAAGCAGATTTTCGTTAACAGACTTGTAGAGACAAAGATTTAAGATGACACCAACCAACCAAGCCAAGTCAGGGATAAATGGGGGAGTTGCCACATTCAGTCAATATGTTTGTAGAAAATATCACCTTTACGTCAATTACAAAGTTCTTTAAAGAATATTTCTTTGGCACTCCCATGAGCGATTACTATTGGAAGCAGTGCAGGACTGTTCATATTTAACAATATTTTAAACAGATTTTCAATTTTAAATCTCTATGCTAATCTCACCACCTAACAGGTGTATTTAAAAATTTAAGATGATTTTAAAGTATAAAAATTATCTTTTTTTCAGTTCTTATTTGATTCGCTTAGTTTCCAATGTTGTTTTAGGCAAAATATCAAAAAGAACAGTTTCATTTAAATAAACATGATTGCAAAGTAAGCGGTGCAATGAAAGGCTTTTTTTCATTTCAAATTAACTCTAACATCTTCCCGATTTTATATTTACAGTGCTGCAAATACACAAATCTTTGAAACAAAGTCGAAAGCAAACAATTAATATCAACAATGTTTACAAACGCTTTAATATAAAGGTAATGTTAAAGTAACAATATTTGACACGCATTCTACTAAAAGCCAAGCCGCCCCACTGAACCAAAACATATCGTGCACACATGAACAAAATCTTTACATAAGAAAGGAAAAAGTGTAAGGCTCCATACCAAACAAAAGGAAAGCCGCCAACGATAACGCAAAGAATAAATATATGTAGTGAGAAAATAAGAAACACAAGTAAACATATTACAGTTGGTTTCAGCAGGCCATTTAATACCCTACAACAATTGTGCTGTGAGTAGTTGAGTTGGATCAGTAAGCGTGAATGCTAGCCAGCTAGCGTTCTTTGCAAAACTTGCATTCGTTATATAAAGACTTACAGATTACAAGAATTACAAGGGCAGACAGACGAATGTACTGACTTTGATTCTGATCCAGTCGATATAATTGTTACTTAGAAGTTATAAATATTTACCCAAAAACAATGTACGCTTGTACCGCTTTGTGGTGTAGGGTTCAAAAGTGAAAATGAAATAATAAGACGGTGTTTGGTTTAGGTAAAACCTTGTACACCTTCTACATCTATACGAAAAGTACTAGGGTGTCATGTGCCCTCTTTTAACGACCACTAGAGTAAGTGTAACGCATCATGGGGAAGGTCGCGAATTTTCATAAAACTCAATTTTCAAAATTGTACGAATGTCTGTGTCCGCCCATATTCTAATAGTAAATAGAAATGCCAACAACAAATGGACAACGGTTGGACATTTCTTTCCAGCTGATCAAGATTTTATATAATATATTGGGCCTTCAACACCTTCTCTTGGTGGTTGCAAATGTAATCCACCACTTAGTACACGTGCTGTCCTATGTGAAGAGCATAAAAACAGAAAGTAAAACAAATGAAATGTAATGTTTGCACACCAAAAATGGAGCATCATGGAAAGGGAGGCCTGAAAATTAAGCGCATTTGGCAGCAGCAGGAATAAGTAAACTGTGCACACACTTACACGAACACTGTACACTTGCAAGTAAGCGTGGTAGCGAGAAATGAGCAACAGTTGTAAACGCCTGCACAGATAGACAAGTACAACGCAAGGAACAAACAGAAAGACGGACAGATGGACGGACTCAAGAAAGGAAAGATAGCAACCACCCAAAAAAGCCGCCTGAAACAAAACACAACTCGGTGCATAATGCACATATACACATATACGTGAAAACATTATACGTACGAGTACTTGCACAATATAGCGAGTGCAGCAGATTCGCTGGAAAAACAAATGCAAAGGTATTCGCATCTGAATCTTAATTAATTAACTTGACGCATTTTCATGTTGAAAACTTCACAAACATTTACTGGCACACAAGGAGTAATTTTGTATTACGGTGCTCTCGTTGACTGCCAAAAAGTGATGTGCAACGATTTTGCACATGCATGCTTCGGTGTGCACTTATGATCTTTGATTGGCGGTGGAGGTGAAACGTAAAAATTATCCATTATTAATGCAGCAGAGAAAATACAAATAAAGAGTGCATAGTGAGGAGAAACCGTAAAAATGTAAGGAACATTTCAAAGTGAATAACCATGATAATGATTAAACAACAACAACAACAACAACAACAACATATGAAATTATGTTTGTGTGTATGCCTAAGCACAAAGGGCCCATTATGAGCACATCAATGTGGGTAGAGAGTAGCAAGTGGTTGCCGCCACCCTCGCTTTCGATTTATCGCCCATTCAAGCACACTTATTAACATTAATGATATGCATAATATTCGCAGTTGACAGCGTTTGTCAAACTGAGATAACACGACCAAATATGCCACCAATACATACGTAAACACACAACTCCACTCCTCCTACAGATTCAGGTCACTCGCCGCCTTACAAAATTGCATCAAACTACAGTCTGTGTTATATTGGATTACCGTTTATTATTATTATTATTATTGTTGTTGTTTTTCTACTTCTACTGTTGAATGTTGTTGTTGTTGTTATCATTTATTTGCATGTTATTCGTTTACATTTTTATTACCTTTTATGCTTCGCGTTACTGCTGGCCTGCTTGTCTTCAGCGTAATTACTGCCTTTTTTATCTCTTTGTAGCGTTTTGGTCGGCAGTTGTTTGTCGGTAAGTTTATATATGAACACATACGAAATTATCACTAATTAGTTTCAGTTTACCGTTTCTACATGACAACGTTTTATGTAAATATTTGTGATGTGCTTCACTGATTGTGCAAAGAGAGATGAAAATAACATTTATTAGGCGCTATAATTAAATCGCCCTAAGCAACTTTCCGACTTAAGAACGAAATACTGCTCCTATGTGTACTTTTACGTTTTCAAAATTCTATTTGCTCAACTTTAACAATATACTCGGATATCATTAAGAAGTAATCTATTTAGTAAATAATTAGTGCTGAAAGAAACCGACTTTGTTTGCATAAAATATGAATTATGTTTAGGGGAAATATACCAATTTCGTCAATCCGTTTGCAACACCCAGAAGAATACTTCAGAGATTCTACGAAATATATTTATTATTGACTAGCATCACAATCTGAATCGGTCTAGACTATGTGTCCGTTTGTTTTTGGCATTCTCACGATCATCAACTTTGAGATATTGAGCTGATTGAGTTTATGCAGACACTTTTATACAGACAACGGTCAAGAGCCACGCCCACAATCGACCAAAATCTGTTAATCTAACAGACAAATAAAGGTATGATGATAGAATTTTGTACATAAATTTATAATGACACATTCATCAATATGCTAATTATGTCATTCAACCACGGCCACAATGCAAACGGAAGAACCAACTTAGTATAACTAAGGTGGAGTGTATAAAAATTAAACTTTACCTAACTGTATACCTCATTAATCAACCATTTAGTTGTTAATTTCAGTCCGCATAAAATAACTTTGGACAAATGAATTCTGAATGCTTATTTCTTTTCTAGGACAAGTACTTACTGCGTCCTCCTCTTTTACTCTTTTATACTTATTCCTTGAAAACTTAACCGGAAGTATGAAGACGCTATGAAAAAATGTATATAATTTGTGTTTATAATTTCTTAACGTGCACAGCTTTACAGACAGAAACACCTCGTACGGAAATATGTGCTCAGAACAAACTTTGTCCACATATCATGCAGTTGTCTCCTAAAATGTTCTTATCATAGTTTCCTTTAAATTGCGTAAACAAATAACCAAACGAGAAGAGGACACACACCAATCTTATATTGACAAAAGACTTACATCAACCCTTGAGGCGAAAGTTTGCAAAGAAAAAAGGAAGCAAGCAAGGAAGCTGAATTCGGCTTGGGCCAAATACTAAACACCTTCGACATCTACACACAAACACTGGGCGTGGCAAATGCATGACTCCGCTCTCTAATGTATTACGCATCAGCTAGCAAGTCGAGTTGTATGTTGCATACGGTTTTATGGAAATTGTGGGCGTGTCTATTATCCTACCACACCCATTTTTGGCACATCGATTGATGGGATATAAATATAATATATATTTATAAATAATTCACTCACTTTTTGTGGTAGATAAATCAATTTTTGTCGATTGTGGGCGTGGCTCTGGACCGATTTTGCTCAATATAAGTAGAAATCTGTATTAAATTTCAGTTCAATATCTTTACCACCGTGAGAATATCAAGAACATTAAGTATTGTGTTTTATGTATATACCCGTCGTGAAGACCCAAATAGACGGTTTTAAGGAAATTAAGCGTCCCTGCGCCCCCCTCGAAGGAGGTCCCAACTTTAGAACTTTCATAATAGGCTATGTAAAGTTCACCCCTTGGTGACAGGTTTTTTTTCCATGCACTACCAGCGATTTTACAGCCCCCGCGAAGCTACCATAAGGGGGCTTACCCAAGAGTATGTACTGGCAAGAACCTTAGTTCTTGGGGCTCCAGTAACCCGCGGTACCAAACTTAGTCTTTGGTAGGACTGTCGACCCCTAGAGGTCTCCCAGATTCAGATAGCCTATTTTCCACGGGCTGGTGTCCCGTTTTATTTTATTTGTAATATCAAGAACAAACAGACACACGGCCATATATGCTGGACATCGACTCAGTTGCTGATACTGATCAAAAATATTTATACTTTGTAGGATTTCTGTCGCCTCCTTCGTGTTGCAAGTGAAATGACAAACTTAGTAAACTTCCCATCTTATGTGAAGTCAAAAAAAAAAGTTAAACTACAATAACAAATACTACTATCTATAATTTTAGCATTGTTGGATGCTAGTGAATGAAGACAATCAACAAACATGGCAAATAACAACAATAATAAACTGATGAAACAAGTGAAACATAGCACGAAAGGAAGAAACGTATGTGGGTGTCTGTGTGTGTAAGTGCTGGAGCTACTCATTGGGACATGCCCCCCAAAAACACATTTCAGCCAACAGAAACATCAACTTAAGTGTTTCATTTTACATATGTTTTGTTGTATTTTTCTTTTCTTTTCTTTTTCGTATTTTGTTTTTTTTTGACTGAAGCCGTAAAGTACAATAGCTTCGTGTGACCAAGAAATTGTTTGCCATCCAAAGTCAGCGTAACAATGCAATATATTGAATACAATAGAAGAAAAGACGAAGATATAATATACGTTGCACGAATGATACCGTTACACAATGAGCGACAAAAACAGTATTCAGTAGTCCGGTCTGATAGATAAAATGTGACCAGCATGCATCACATGAAAAACAACAAGATACAAGCTTATGTCAGTTGATGAAGTTGGCAACAGTGACAAAGACCATGAGATGTAGTGAAGGAGACGCACTTAGGATTGTGTAGGGAGGAACTTGATGATGCCGTCCCTGCCCACTGTATAGAAAGAATTTGGAACATTACTTAAAATATAAAGAATTCTTGGCCCAATCCTTGGATTGGAATACAGGCGACATTTTGATGTTTGTAGAACATTTCTTTTGTGCTGCTCGTCTCTAAAGGCGTGGTTGTCGATCCGAAACCCTTACTTCTGCCGCTTACGTTCCACTAAAAGTTCATTAACTTTCGTATCTATTCCCCATTTCTTCTTCTATACATCACGTAACGTATCGAACACAGGATAGACGTAATAAACTTGTCGAATTTAAATGAAATGTACTTTTCATGTACAATGTCCAACAATGTTCTACCAAGCACAGAATATATTCTATGGTACCAAGTTTCAATTACGAGAAGAACAACAAGAAAATAAAGAATGACAAATGGCATTAAGTACAGAATGAACTGAAGCAACCAACGAGAATGCAATACATTCTACATTAGCAGCGATGCGTTGTGCTGGTAATTGTGTAGCTATTTATGTGTGTGTGTATGCGTGTATATCTGGCAGCAAAATGGTCAGATGGGAACACCTACTTTCATACTCTGCTCTGTAGTTTATTCGTCAGTAACTTGTCAAGTATTTTCATGATGCGCATCAACAATAGAGTTTACTCCGTCAAACCCTACCTCAAGCACAAAATATTTTGTATACATGCGAGTCCGCAAACAAGTTTATATGGAGGTCCTGGTCGCACCTTATTGCGCGCAGCTTTGGCATGAATGAGAAAACTTTTTGCTTTATGTGTGATTTTGAACCTAACCGACGATGATGACTGACTAGAAGTAGGGGCACACTACACAACACACAAATACGTATTTTATACATGTTATGCCGATAAACGAAAAAGAGCAGCATGGTGTTCATCATTTGGTTCTGTTTGCTATTCATAACAAAATCTTATTCATTTGCATGCATTTTATCTTTTCCATTTCATGCTCACTTCTGTTTTCTATGGTTTTTATAACTTTTTGCTCTTTTGCAACAAAATCTGATTTACCCTTCAATACACGTGCAATGCATGCATGGGTTTGTGTTTACATTTGTTTACATTAACATTTCTATTTGAGTTTGTGGTGTTTACAGCATATTCTCGTTCAACTATTTCATCGATGCTCACATGTTTGCTTTGAATTGACCATATTTTGTGAATTGCACACGTTACATACACGTTACCATGTACAATATGTGTGTGTGTGTGCATGCAGCATATGTTTTTTATAGTTTCAATTGCAATTTACTCTTATTGAATGTTGCTGTACATGCATGTGTTTTTGCATGTAGGTATATAGCAGCGTAGCCAAAGCTACATGTTTATAAAATTGATTTTCTTCATGTTGTGTCACTTGATTTTTGCTTCGGTCAGCCCTACTGATATTTATTGAAAAGATGTTTTCTTTGATTTGTTTAAAGTAAACAAAATTTTGCAAAATTAATATATTGCAGTGATGTTTGAGTTTTGTTTCACTTGTTCAGGTGTTACGTCCATTTATGTAAAGTTTTAATCGGATATCTCCTAGAATAGTTTGCTGATGTTTGCTCATTTCATAGAAAATACCAAAAATCTGCTAAAGGACACAGTAACTACTAAACGACAAATGCCACATGCATCTTCAATTATAGCGATCGAATCCGCAACAAAATCTGAATCGATTTAATTATGTCCATCTGTCAGTCCATGAAAATTTATGCGCAAGCTAATGAACGAATTTTTTGAGATATTTCGATGAAATTTAGTGAAAGGACATGTATTTAAAAATGGACCAATTCCGACTATTTTTTGTTGACCCTCTCCATATAAGGTTCTATTGAAATGAAGGCTTTTATATAGTAAAAAAATCACA
This sequence comes from Crataerina pallida, assembly GCA_949710015.1. NCBI lineage: Eukaryota > Metazoa > Arthropoda > Insecta > Diptera > Hippoboscidae > Crataerina > Crataerina pallida. The sequence continues at coordinate 3,664,596 of OX453289.1, read as the reverse complement.
ATTCTTAATATTTTATTAGTGGAGGTAAACTATGAAAAGCTTTTGGACTTGCAGTTGGTCCTTATTTATTAACTTTGGAATCAAGATGACAAACTAAACTCAGTTGATAACTATTTGAGAAACATGGTTCCATAACTGCGGCACGAGAATATAAGTCCCATTAAAGCAAAGGTTCATGAAGATTCATTCAATTTCCAAAAACATGTTATTTAAAACTCTTAACTAATATTTAAGGTGAAGTGCGAGAAGCAATTGTACATTTAAACATTAAGCAAAATACAAACCGAGTTATTTAGAAACACTTTTACTAGAAACTAGGCCTTAGAGTAGTGAAGTAAAAAAATGTCACATTACAGTATAAATAGGCGCCATGTTTACAAAAGCACCACAAGTGGCTACAAAACACCGAAAATATTTTTAAATACGATTAACTGATTAATTACAGTATGAGGAATAACAAGTGAAAAAACTAAATTTGTTTTGGGCCAAATCTTAAATGACCTTTCAAATGCAAAACAGTGGGCACGAAAAAGATGTTGTTTAGAAATGAATTTTTTTTGACATAAATCCTTTATAAATAACACACAGCTTGCACTGAGGCCCTCAATGTTGCTATTAACTATTAAGAGTGTTTGGTCGTTGCAACAAATTCCCCTTGATTGACTCATTTTTTTAAATAAGAGTCTTCCCTCTTATGTCAAAGATTGTGCCCCACCATACACAGGAATGCACATGTACACACACCGCAAAAAAAAAAAAGCTTTAATGCAAAATTTATTTTAAGCCATTTATTAAACATCACACAAACATACACATACAAGTACAGGTTGCGTAAAATTGCTTTAATTAAATGATCCCTATCGCTCAATAATACAAAATACAATAACAACAAAAGAGCAAGAACAAAATGAAAGGATTAAATAAACTACTGCAACAATGATGGTTCGTCCGTCGTCTTAAGGTTTTTTTCAATTTCTTTTTAACGTGCAGAAATTGAAGAAAAAAAATAAAATAAAAAGAAGGAAAAGCGCGTTCACTTGTTGATGGTAGTTAAGCTTTAGAACAGAGAAGAGCTCCCAGCCCCAACGCAGCCAAGTCAAGTCAGTTTGTACATGGCTGCTTGTAAATTTTGCTTCGTTGTGAACATTTGACGCAATTAATTGCAGAATCGACACGTGGTGCATGTGTGTAGCCGCGCTCGCGCGTGAGAGCTGCACTCTTCCTAAGCATTCATTATTTGAATAAGGACAGCCAGGCATTCATTTTCGACAACTTCAGAGATATCAGAATTGTTTGCCTTACCGAACAATACCATGCATCGACAAAGTTGACAAAAAGACAAAATTTCTTTTCTTTTTTCAATTGCTGTTGTTTTTATTTGTGGTTTAAGGCCTCAACTTTCTTGGAATTCCCGATACGAGTGTGTGTGCAGGGTAATGAATGTTCAATGCAGATAAGTTGTGTTTTTTCTTCCTCTTATTAGAGAATGCTAAATTGATATCTTAGTTGCAGCATCGATTTGTATTGAGTTTTGTATTTAGTTACGTGTGCAGTCGTTGATGTGACGCGTCTTCGTGTCTTTTGTGTCTGTACGGGCATATAAAATCGTTCGCTGGCCCTATACTACCTAAGTTAAGCATCATTGTACAGTACATAAATCAGGAGGTTCTACTACATTGAGATGTTTATCGGTGGTCATTTAGTTGTGAAATTTAATGTCTTCTCTCATCCGTGATACATACCTACACATCGCCTCTGCCTATTGCGAACGAATACGATATAGGCAGCAAAGTATCTCCTTGAGTGTCGTTTGTTATGTATGTGTTTTGTTGTCTGATTATTTAACATAAACTCAATTTATTACCGTGAAATTTAACATAATTTAGTGTATGTCTGAGAAAAGGATAATAATATAACACATACACCAAATATACTCAAATAATTGTGAGAAGAATTTAGCAGATATTTCTCAAAACTGCACCATTAGATAAAGTCAGAACGGCAGATGGACAAGCAAAGCATTTTCAGACTCTCCCATGAATATATGGGAACTTGCCGAGTACAGTTACCAGTAACCCATTGAAAATGTTACGCTGCACTACGCGGCAATACTACTATGAATTTGCAAAAAGACTTCAGCAATATGAACAAATTTGTTAGCAATTGTAATTCAAAGATGTCAAAGTCATCATCGAGTCCTTACGAAGCGTACACGTTTCATTTGTGCCTTATCTGAACAATTTACCAATGCCATCGCAAAGACCACAAAGATTATCAGTGGGATTGAAAAAGAGTTGGAATTGGAATCGAAAAGCGGTAGAAATGTAAACGTAAAGCTTGGAAAAGATGAGATCCCAACTGAATTGAACGCAAGCTTGACCTTGTTTAAATAAAACGCCAGCCACACAACCAAAATTTATTACAGTTTCGCTAAAGGGGGAACAAACATGCAACATGCACATACATACGCAGAGATTAAATGAATAGAAATTAAAGAGGAGAAGGAAGAGGAAGAGGTAGAGGTAGAACAGCGTCCACATAACAATTACAGCTAGTAATGGTTCAGTTGAGATCATTTTTTGCAAGTTTAAGCTGTTTGCTTGCTTGAACATGAAATCGTAAGATGAGATCCCTAAATATTTAAGTACAACTTTTGTCTACTGTTGTCTGCTGTTTATGTTGTTGTTGCTTATGTTTGTAATTGCAACGTAGCAAAAAGTTTCAATTTTTACTTGAACGAGGCTTTGAAAAATTTTTTCCTTCTCTCCTTGGCTTAGCAGTAACACTAGCGCTGCCCTGGTTATATATGTATACGTGCACACACACGCTCATACAATGCCTTATTATATGCCAATGAGTAGCTGAAAGATATTTTGTAACCGATACACAAATTAAATGTTATTTGCCGTGCACGATCATCATTAAGTATGTCATCGCCTTAGCTAAAATATCTATGCATGTATTTGTTCAATTTCTTGATTTCATTGCTTCTGGTAGTCTTTGGCATACGAGCTTCCACGTACGTACATGTGTACGTATGCTGGTCGAAAGATATGTTCCTTCCATTGCAGAAATGCAGATACTAGAAAGGTTTTTTCTTGCTGCGCACAAAATTTATAAGATTACGCGTGTAGTTCGTTTACAAATATTACACTCGCACACTTTATACAAATGTACACAAACTGTTTTAAAGAATTTGGTCTTTTCCCATTTCTGTTACTCAATTCCAATAATTTGTCCCGCATGGTTGCTTATAATTCAAGACCTCTTTGCGCAATGAGTGACGATCCCCTCTAAGGCTGGCCATTATTTTGTTGGAGGCGCAATTATTTCACCCCCAGAACATGATGTGTTAAGTCTTTCTTCCAGCTGTGCCAATAGATGGCGGAAGCTTAAGGAATTGCATCAAGTGTTTGCCCCTGGGAGATACTTTTCGTACCTCAAAGATACAAATGGAAATTCTCTTAAAGAAACTAAATAAACTGTTAGTGGCTTTGTCACCAATCGCAGTGATGACCTTCTTCCTAATCCGTGGCGATTACGTCGCATAAAGAAAATGTTTCCAGGTAGTAGAGTTACTAACCGCGAATCTCCAAGGAGAACCTTTGTGTACTCCTTATAATTTTTTTAGTAAAGGCTAGTATTATTGACGAACGTCCTCGACTTTGCCCACTACAAACTGCAGACGCTGGTAAAGATTATACATATGTGCTAAATTTCAGCAATTTATCTCAACTTTTGCTACCGTGATAGTACCGAAACCCAAAAGACTAGCATTTAGCACATTGCGGCCATAGTCAAATTATTTTAGAGATCGACCATATTGAAGAATAATTTCATAATTTTTTTAGGCTTCAAAAGTTTGCATAATAATCACCGTTAAATATTTTTCATGTTGTAGTCAATCGAGGGCTAGGACTACAGTTCATAACTCATATATTTTAAGCTCCGCCAACTGCAAATTTCAACATCTTTAGTATGGATTAAATGTAAACATATATATATTTTATAAATTCACTGAAATCGTTTACTGTTGATGGAAGAGACGGTCTTAATTAAAATAGTCCTTCTCGAAAACATATAAAAACATATTTACAAATCATTATTGATATTAATCATAAACAGTAGAATTGAAAACACAATGAAACGCCAACAACAAATAAAAATTAAAGTTATTACCATCAGACATGGCAGCTAAACAACCACTAACGTACGAAGACAATGATATTTGTATAAAGAAAAGCAGAAAAGTGAATTGAAGAATTCCCACAATCGATATCTGTTAGATTAAGCACATAAATTATATTGGTTGGACAAGCGAACAGATAAGAAAAGATATTTAAAGGAAGTAAAACTGTATTTGGCTAAGGCCAAATCTTAGATACCCACCATCGATGCTCCAAAGCCTCGCGCAAAATGTACTTGAATTAAAAAAATTGTTTTCTTTTCACTTTTTGCTGCATTGTGGGCGTGTTGCTTAATCGATTTTGCGCACTTTCAATACCTATATGCGTATGAAAACTATCAATACTTGGCAGAAGTAACTCAATTTTTGGTACCAGGAGGGTGATAACCACAGAACGCACACAAGGGTACAGACAAACATAGCAAAATCAATTCAGTCAGAATACAATACAATACTTCATGGAGTCTTTGCAAGCGTCTTGACAAATTGATGTGTACCCGCACACACATGTGCTGATGGGTTTAACAATATGTCCAGCACAACTAATTTAAGCAACTTTAAAAACAAAATAATAACAACAATAAGCAACCAGTCAACAAAATTGAAAAACTGATTCGTGTAACCAAATGGCCACATACCACCGACACATCAATTTCATTTGTACCTTTGCAGTGATTCACTTTCAGCAATACAATCAAACGACTGCTCTAAATGTATAAAAATTAAATGTTGATCATATTCTTACTAAACTCATTGGCCTCACTTTTGCCGTACATTCACATAACTTCTACAGATCATGCTTTTGTTGAAGATAAAGCAGACGAAGAGATTGACCATCTTGACGTAGATAGTTTGTAAAGTGCATTTATAATTATGCGTCAAAAACAACAACCACAATAACAAAATTTACGGGTATTCATCGAAAGAAATCGATTTCATTGAAGATGATATTTCAGATACAATTTATGGCAGCCAAACCCAATGGCAGTGAGCGTCGTACCATAAGCAACAATACCAAGCTGAGATTATTCACATATATCACCGCAACCAACATTAAATATAGCCAACCGAACGCTGTCAGCCTGCCGGCTTAGACTGAGTACATATGTCATTGAGGCATTTTGACATATGGGTTGTCTGAATATTTAACCAATGTATACGCAGTGGACCATCTTCTCTTGTTGTTCTGCTCGATGCTACAAAGAAAAACATCTCTTTCACATATTTTTAATCTTCTCTTCTGTCTATCTATGTTTCCTATGCGATTTCTTTAATTTATTTGCAGTTTGTTGTTGAAAACAGGTATCGTGTAACCCTCTCATGTGGGAACTTGCCTTCTACCGTACGAGTGTGAAGTAAGTAAATCTGTTTAGAAAAATTGAAGGCGGTTTCCTGCTCTTGGCATCTATAAATTAAAGTTATTGTACGTTCGCATTACAGTTTATTTTATTGTATGGATAAGGATACAGATTTTCAAATATTGTACGAAAACCTCAGTCATAAATGATTTGCCTTAAATTGTTCTTCCCAACTCAAATTACAAGTAAAAATATTTTTTATAGAAACATTGTACGAAAATAAAGACAATGTGACAATTCAGGACAATTCATTTTGTGCCTGGACAGTGTTTTTAATGTATGACCGGTATGGTCGGTTAGTATGATGTGTTTTTTGAAACACTGCAAATTGATGTTGATGAAGTTGCATAGTTACTGAGTGTCAAAAAGTCTTTAATGCTATTTAAATACAAAACTGAGAGTAGCTTCTTTATTCTGTATCAATATATATGGAACAGTTCGTTGATTGAGTCCATTTAGAATATTAACATTTCCCAAGTGCGCACCAAGGTATTTAACGCGACTTTCTTGTGGAATTGACACATTACGAATTGTTAAAGGGGACACGTATCCTTCCACGTTCTGAATATAGCAGAAGTACAAAAGTATCTGTGCTGGTATTCTTGACGAATAAGAAAAGTTACCTCATTAAAGAAACTGGTAACAATGAAGTTGACTGGTTTTGATTCGATGATAAGTGAGTTGATTTGAGAATATGTCAACAAGCTTAAATGGCATCGCTGGTAAAAACATTGATGGCGTTAGCAGGTCTAGGGCTTAAGAGAAGTAAAGTAGATCAATTCATGTATTATAACAAACATAATGATAATTCAGTTTTATATTGTTTTTTCTAAATAATACGTGCACTGTCAACAAGTTAAAAGCTGACCTCTCTAAAACGCTTTTCATGAGAGATATGGCTGAAGCGTTTTCAGTTCTTGGAATAAGGATTCAATTCACAAGGTGCCTAATTTACAAGCGTTGGGTTGTCTGTAATTTACAGCCCAAGTTACACGACCTGACTTAACCTTTATTGTTAATATGTTAAGCCGTTGTAACCATAACCCAGGAAGAACGCATTGGGCAGCTGTAAAACGTGTAATGAAAATACTGAAAAGGTACTATTGACAAAGACCTCATAATTAAACGTAAATATAGTGAATGGATGGGTTCTTGTGAACATGATTGATCCAGTTGCATAAATAATGGACGATCCATATCGGGATAAGTTTGCATCAGTCACGGTGTCACTATGTCGTGGTCTTCAACACAGCAGCAGCAATTCATATACATAATGAGAGCTACACAAGAATGAATGTGGTTGCAACGTTTAGAATTTGAGTTGATCATCAATTCCAAGAAGTCTCTCATTTTATATTGTGATAATAAGAGTGCCATCCAGGCTTTACAAAATGGGACATTTTCAAACAGAAGAAAACATATTGACATACGTGTAAAGTTTATACGTGAAAAAGTGGAAAGTCGTGCTATAGAAGGCAATGCAATGGTAGCCAAACATCGCGTTTTTCGCGAATACACCGGGACTTTCATAATATAATTTATACTGTTATGTGTAAGTTGTTCATTCTGGGAGTGTATTGTTAAATGTAATAAAAGTAACTCCTCCTTTGTGTGTCCAAAACAAACTTGTGAAAATGCGTGCAGTTCGTTAACGTTCGCGTGCACTTATTTATATATAAAAAGGAATTAAAATCGATCAAGAGCCACGCCCATAATCCACAAAATATATTTATCTGCCACAAAAAGTGAGCTACAAGTTGAAATTTAGTGTTAACATTGGACGTGGTCGCGGATAATAGACACGCGCACAATTTACAAAAAAATCATACTTAGCGTAAAACGTAACTTGCCAGCTGATACATAATCCACACACCATTAGAAGGCGTAATCATGTATCTGCCACGCCTATTGTTTGTATGTAAATGTGGCCCAAATCAAAATTTCGCTTTCTTACTGGTTTCTTCCTTATTTGGAGAAATATTACAGTAATGCTCCATTTTGTTAATGCCAGTGGTTGATGGTGAGTATCCTAGATTTGGCATCCGCCTAATGCAGCTCTTTTACTTGTTTGCATTTCATTTGAAAAGCCATAATTCATCGAATTTTTGTTGGTTGGTGTTCTTCCAAAATAACAAATCCTGTACGTATGCAACGCCTTGCACCGCCATTGAGAGCTATTCGTCGTATGCTGCTCTGTGGGAGCGTAATGCAACAACCAAAAAACGAGAAGTCGTAAAAAGTATGATATATAACCCACACACATACACACACATACATACACCTCTTTGTGCCGACTAGCATGGATACATGTAACTTTGTACTGACGAACAACGAAAAAGTGCATGTGGTAATAAATCAAAAATTTACACAAATAAAATAAACACGTGCCTCCTTTCTATTCGGTTCACATGCCAACATTAAAACACGAATTCTAAACAACAACAACACTAATAACAATAGTAATAACTATTCGTACAGCAGTCACTAACCACAGTTAGTCATTGTCAAATTCAATTCAATTCAACGCTGCTTCATATACAATAAAAAAAACCAAAAAAATCAAAAAAATCCATCCATACATAGACGCACATGTGTGTGTATGCGCCAGAATGCATTTCTATGTTCGATACCTTTTTTGTAACATTTTTCTTTTCCGCACAGCCTTTGAAATTTGTCATTTGGTATCGTTGATGATGTCTGACTGTCATATATTAATAGCCATCATTTATACTTAGCATTGGTTGTAAGTTTTTCTTTGTTTCAGGACCCTGCATACCTTTTTTTTTCAGTAGGGCAGATGAAACAACATTTGCTTGATAACGGTAAGCAAATGCAATTCCACCGTGTGACTCTACAATAAGACAAAAACGAGCACAATTCGTATATACTCGTATATTTTATTAATATCAACAATTGCGAGCTTTTGTCGCATAAGATCAATTAAACAAGTCGCGCTATGTAAAGAAAATTCCCGGAACCTTTCCTTGGTATCAAATTTTAAAAAATTTTACTATTATTCTGAAACTAATCCGTTTAATAAAAAGCACGTCCCCCTCTGTCTGAAAGTGGTGCAAACCAATTGACCCAATGGTAGTGAAAAGCAAGGAAAAAAAAGTTAATATTATACGTACGATTATATTACTTCTCCAAAGCAGGAAAACAATACCACAAATTTATTTGAACAAACATACTTACAATATAGTACATTTTTGGGCCTAAAATTAATATATTTTCCCAAATGGAGAAATTGTTCTTGGAAAAAAACCAAAGACTATAACTTTTGTATAATTGTACGAAAGTCCATGGTCCGATTTAACCCATATTCAATAACCAGACGCTTACATATAAAGAATTGATTTTTACCAAGTTTCCGATCTATGAATTAATTCAAAAACAATACAGATCTGTCGAATTTTTCTACATCTAGACATGTATGTCCCTGTGTCCGTACATCCATCAATTTTTGGCATTCTCATTGTCGTACATTTTGAGATGTTAAACTGAAATTTTGTACATAGTGCGCTATATAAAATGGGGTACAAAAAAAAATACAAATATTTGTAATTACCAGACATTCCCTAATGCACAGACATGTGTACTGTAATAGAAGTTAATACTCTAACGCTGTTGTGGGGTTATTGAAGGCATGTGGCATATTTGTATAGCATTTAAACATCATTACATTATTACTTAATTATTTTTATGACAAAAAACCCAAGAATCACATATTGTTGAAATGGCTTTATGCTCAGTATAGTAACAGGGCAGCATTCATTGCAAGAATTCTTCTATCATGTGTTTATAAACGTAGTATTCAAATTTTCATGATTATTAAGTAGATACTTACGGTTCGATTTATTCAAAGTTGAGCTTAAGTTCTTGAAAGAAAGCAAAGCTAAACCTAAAGCTAAACAAACCCGAAGAGAGCTCATTAAATTGGTATTATTTACATAAACGTTAATTAGTTAATGTATACAATTAACTTAAAGATGAGTCCTTATTTGTTTGTGTACATTTATTTGCACATGTGCATACACATCAAGACATATATTAAAATAATAACCAAAAGTATGGCAGTTAAAGGGAGCGACAGATTTTTCTAATGTCACTATTGTTCAACTGAGTAATGGAACCAATAAAACGGAAAGAAATGGCCGACACGACTTTTAAATACCTTACCACATTAATGGCTAATTGATGCATTCTTGATTCGTTGCCAGGTTGCTGTCATTCTTCACGAGCGTCCTCGGCTATCTTCATAAACTACGTGTCTATGTTTTTCTTCTTTTTCCTTGTTTTCTCCTTTATATGATATACAACAAAAAAAGTACAATTTGCATGCACTTATTTATCTCTTTAATATATTTCATCTGTGCATTCTTTGATTTTGATATATTTGATTTAATTTAGTGTAATTTGTAACTTGTATCAATTTTGATTTAAATCAATCAAGAGCCTGTGCGAACTTCATAGTTGGATTTGTGTGGCTGATAATTAGATTTTTGTTGATTCTGGGCAGGTCGTTAGGTTAAATAATTACAAAACGACAAGTTTCAGTTCAATATCTCAACTTTTGTGCCCGTGAAAATGGCACCAACAGCCATATAAACATACGGACATACGGACGAATTTTTATATATCGATTCTTTCTTCCATACTGCAGCAAACGTAATAACAATCTTAATAGACCTACATAGCCAAGGTGTAGGGTATACATTAAGATGCCAAAAAGCAAAAAAAATTAATGAAATACATAAAAGCTGATTACAGTGATACATGGAGAGGGGAGACGTAGCGAATGCCTTTACACATATGCATAACCAAGGAGAGAAGCACAACATGTGATAAATGTCATAAATTCAGAAAGGAAACACATTCAGATGAATTATAACTTATTATTTCTTTGTATGCATGTGTGTGTATAGTTATAAAAGAAGTGCGAGAGAATGCGAATGATATTGTGTGTGTGTGTGTGTGTGTGTGTGTGTGTGTAAGTTACTTTGATTTGTGCGGTATGAGCCAGCAAAGGGAAGATATGTGGCAGCATATACCTTAATAAATGTATATGTGTGTGTGTGCGTGTGTGTGTTCGTGTGTGTACGTATATATAAACGTATAATTACAACACGAAAAACAATTAAAAACTTGGAGCGTTAACGTAGTGACACTTGTCTGTTATGGCATAAACATAGTGTGCTATATATTATAGAAACGGAAACGGATATAAGAAATCATTTTATTTTTTCTTATCAATATTTCTATGATTTAATAGAGAGAAGGGCTGCTGTAGTGGAGGTAGAGAGCAAGAAGAACATACATTGTGAACATATTTTACATTATTTTCTAGATTTGCCAGACCCAGAAACTAAGCATTACTCACTTATACTCATACAACATTACCTACATACATGCATACGTGTGTGCTTACAATTCGTGTTGATTTTAATGGCCCATAAATTACGGAGCCAACAATAAACATCGCACTGCGAGATTGTGTGTACATTGTACAATTCTGCACTGTTACCGTTACGTTATTTTATAATAAACGCTTCTCTTCCTTCTCGCGTTCGTCTCGACTACTCTTTAACGTGTAAGCTTATCTATCCTCTACACCAAAATTTACCCTTACTCTCGCTAGCTCCTTTTGAGTGTTATTATATCTTACACCACCGTCCTCCCCTCCAACCATTCAGAGTACTTAGTTTACTATACCATTTACTAGTGTTAATGTTGTGCATTTGAAATGTTGCATGTCTCGGTCACAAATCATTATGAAATGTCATAAAAGTAGTAGAGAACAAGTAAAAAAACGAAATTTTACTTTGGCCAAATCTTAAATACCCTTCACATGTATATGGGCGTGGCAATTATATAATTACACGCTTTATGTATGTAGTACGTGTCAATTTGAAAATCGAATTTTGTGGGTGCGCTTGTTATTGGACCACGCCCATTTTCGACACATCCATCTATGGAGTATTTAAAAATATGTGTCCCAAATTTTTGGGGCATATACTCGTATATAGAGATTTTTGTCGATTGTGAACCCGTTTTTTAACCAATTTTGCCCAATTTAAATAATGATCTGTGTGCAGAAACTAGAAGTATTTGTACAAAATTTCAGCTCAATGTCTCAAAATTTACGATCGTGAGAGTACCAACAACAAACCAACAAACAGACAGACGGACGGACAGACATAAATATTTAGATCGTCTCAGTCTTTGATGCCGAACAGAAACTGTAATCCCTCTGGATATTACAAATGGAATGACAAACTTAGTGTATAAAGATAAAGATCACAATGATATAGGGTTGATTTACTAACCATCAATTTTATGTAAAGAAAATTTAAAAATATGTATTGTGTGTTGGTTAATGATTTATTACATATTATTTTCTTCTTTTCTTTTATTTTATTACTCGTGTCATGCCAAAATCTAGTAAAAATTATAACTTCAATCATTTTAGCAAATCTTACGTATTACGTATGTTATTCGGTCTGTACTGGTGTAATTGAGAGCCCTTTGCTTTTCCATTTTATTACGTTGTATTATCTGTCTGTTGGTAAGAAAGTTATGTCGTTTTCTTTTTTCTTTTTTTTTTACATTCAAGTTCATATGTAAAATTAATTAATGGAATATTCAGCACGGTTTTTTATGACCTTCCTGCAGCTAACAATGAGGTCATATATGACGGATTTGCCTTAATCACGTTCACTTTAATTAACGTATATAAACGATTCCGTATCGAACTGATATTTGGGAACAGTATTCCTTATTTACATCTAGAATAATTTGTGAAAATGGGCGTGATCCCTTAATGTGCTAACAAGCTTCAATTACACGTACTTGCGAAGAATTTTACGATCACAAAATTTGTCTTTTCTATGTTAGATTTTTTTATGATAATAATTGATGCGTTAATTATTTTGTACAGAAGAAGAATGAATCTGTACATGAGCGAATTATCCAATCTAAGAAACCAATGCCACGCCTATAACAAATTAAAACAAAATGTAACACAGCATTCTATATCAGGCTCAAGTTTTAATACATGTGCTAAGAAGGGCGAAAAGTTGCTCTCAGTGTTCAAAAACGTTTTCCAAGTTTTTTCTTGGAGTGTACATGTATTTTTATATACGCATAAGTAATACATACTTTACTTGTTTTATTGTTATTCAGATGTATTTTTTATTATATATGTGCGTCCTTTTGATCAAACACTTTTTTGTTGGTCATTCAACGGTACGGACACAAAAGAAAGAAGGTTGTGAGGTAGACTAAGTTTGCCATTCCGCTTGCAACACCCAAAGGAGGCGTCAGAGAGCCCACAAATATCACATATTTTAGGACAACATGAGAACCTGAATGGATCTAGGCATGTCTGTCTTACAAAGCTTGCTAATTACGTTTGTTTGTGCTTCGCTATCAGTCACAAAAATTGAAATCCATTTGTTTTAAATAGCCGCGATCGCACAACAAACGCGCCTTTCATTGACAAATAACCATACTTGACGCAGAATTCGACTTGTAAGTTGAAAACAGAAATCAGATACCTGCCATTTTAATGGTTTACATATAGAGGTGGAGTGGTTTTGAGATTTGGCCTAAGCCAACTTTAGTTGTTTAAATGTTTCCTTCTACTTTGAAATTCCGTTTGGGTCATTTAAATTTCTTCTTTGATACAGTACTACATATATCTGAGTGTGTGCTAAAAATGTATACTCGTATATTCCTATAATCCTTATGCATATAAAATAAAACCGAGAATCTAGTAAGGAAGAGAAAAGCGAGGACAAACGAGTCTAAAAGCTACATTAGACGTACGCCAAGTATAGAACATCCGCTATATTACTTTCAAATAATGAAAAAGTACCTCAAATTTATTTGAATGAATGCATCTAAAATACATTTTAGGAGTTTTTAGGCGTAGCAATGTTAATTTTTTCCCAAATATGGAATCACTTTGAAATAGTGTCAATTTTTCACTCATACCATTCGCATTAAATACACCGTGGACAGACATGACAGAATATTCGACAATCAAAGTTGGGACAAGCCCGTTTCGGGAGATGTACGAGTATTTTATCAAAAACACATTCAAAAAGTACAAAAATATTAGAAAAAGCTTCTGCACAGATTTAGAAATGTCAATGTCATAAGAAGGCAAGTAAAACATAATAGAACTTTTTAAGCACATTATCACGATCTATAGGTCGTATACTTTAAAAACCTCAGAAGAGGCGTGGTCAATTCAAAAACAATTTTAATCAAAATTAAAGGAACAATTGTTCAGAACACTCGACTTATACGTTCAGCATTATTTCCAAATTTTTTAAATAAGCATCTACAAAATTTTGTATTAGCATAAATATAATTACGCATTATGGAATTATTGTATAACAAGTAAAAAAACTAAATTTCGTTTAGGCATGTTTGTCATGTTCATGACTACGCCCTCTAATACTGTACGTAATATGCATAAACTTGAATCACTAATCACTTCTGTGATCTGCATGCTGAAGCTGTCTGCTTAATCAGCTCAATGTCTCAATGAATCTGATTTTATTCCTTTCTTGACATCAAAAAACCAACTAGTAATTTTACGGCTCACCCTAATACACATCCGTTTATATATTAACAGCAATCTTATCTTAAAAAAAAGAAAACAGAAATTTGAAAAAATAAAAAAAAAAAAAAAAATTTTTATTTGAACATTAAAATATTATACCGAACTGAACAAACGTACACCTCCGTAAAATATAATATGTATTTCTAGCGATAGTTAGGTAGGGCTGCAAGTTAAGTGTTGTACAAAAAAAGGACGATTTTTTGAAAAATACAACACAAATATTACCCAAGAAATGTTTATATTCTCGGCTTAAACCTGTAAAATTTTACGTTGACTCTGCTCCGGTTTCCGCCAAAACATAATTTCAACTTGTGATCCTTTCTATACCCTCCACATAAAAGGGGGGTGTACTAAGTGTGTCATTCCATATGCAACACCCAGAAGGAGATGTCGGAGACTCACGTAAATTCTCACATTAATTTTGAGATATTGAACTGAAATTTTGTACAAACACTTTTAGTTTCTGCACGCAGATTGCTATTTAAAATGGGCGCAATTGGTCAAGAGGTGCGGTTAGATAACAGACACGCCCACAATTTACAAAAAACTATACTCAGCTTAAAACTGAAGAACTTATATGAAGTACATAACATGACATTAGGAGGCGTAATAATATACATGAACAAAAAATATAATGCCGCGACTCTGCTTTTCTCTGACATTGGATGAAACTACTGATTTTTCTAATATTTCACAATGGGTGCTATTCATTCGATATAACTAGTGTAACAAATGATAGAGGTAGAAAGATGTGTGGTCATATTTATTAAACAAATAATTAGAGCATGTACCAGTGAAGGATGCCCGAAAGCCATGGTCCTGTAATGTCCATCAACAGCATTACATGTACACCATGAGATTTTGAAGCTTCTGTCAATATTATTCGTTCACGTACACTTAATCATCTTCAGTTTTGTGTATTTTTAAAAGATATATATTCAGAATATAAGGATTTTCCATATCACACCCAAGGTTCGATGGTTTTATTGTGAATAAGTTTGCAACGAGTTTCCAAATTAAGAACTCAGTTTTAGAGATTTACCAAACGAGAAAAATACACTTCTTGAGAGGGGATATAATATTTAAGTCTCTGTGGATATTTGTATTGGACCATGTACCATGGGGTCCCTTTTATAATCACATAAAATGGCTGGTATAAAAAGAATTATCATTCCGTTTGCAACCCCAGAAGAAGGCATCAGAGACCCCCCCCCCCCCCCCCCCCTATCCTATGTGGAGAGTATATAAAAAGGTGTCACATCAAAACTGCATGTACACCAAATGACTATTTCTATCCAAATCATACATTTGATTTGAAAGGCATCTGTTTTCATATGAGTTTTACAGCAACTGCATCAGCATACCCTGGCATGTACTAAAGAAACGAAAAAAATAATTAATTTTATTGACATTTCACATTTCCACAATCATTAATCTTTAATTAGAGCACTATTGCAATATAAGAGAAATGTCAAATTCACATAAAATCAAATAACGCACAATGAGAGATTTGCACCAAAAATATTCGAATAATACAAAATGTGTGACAATCACATGAAAAATTGATTAATCGGTACTTGTAAAGCAAAGAAAAGAAAGGAAAGGAAAGGAGCTGATGTATATTAATACAATACAATGTTTTGGGGGTAGAGTTGCATCATTTCTGCGAATATTTGTTTAAACTTTTCTGTACAAAGAGTTTTTATTGAAATGAACAAATCAATGTACTCGTATGTGTGGGACTACTCGTATATACTTGTGATGAATTTTTATATCCTGCACAGAGTGTCCCCAACTGCACCCTACCTAGGCTTGCACATCATAATTTTGCAGGATTTAATTTTTCTGAAAGAATTTATAAATTCAGGATTATTTGCATACTTTCAATCAATTACAAAATGTGTGCCCTAAAAACAATAGAACAAAGCAAAGCAGCTCACATACTCGCACGCTCACATAAGTACAGAAAAAATAAATTTATGTAAAATACTACAATACAGTCTTTTTTTTGTTTTGTCTTAAACAATTTTTTGGCAATATTACAAAAACAGGAAAATAAAATAAATAAAAATATACAAACAACAACAATAATAACTAATAGGCTTTTAGCTACCTATAGCGATAGCTACGTGTGTCACATGCACAGTGAAATGTTAATAAAAATTTATGATTATTGTTTTCACATATTTCATGTTGTCAATATTTAAAACATTATTTTTCACGCGATGCAACAAGGATAACAACAACAACTACTACGCACAGAAAATGTAATGCAGAAAAGGACGGTAGAGGAAAGGACAGACAGGCTACACGGCAGACTGGAGCAGCATAAGGATTGACGCCAAACCGAAATGCGGACACAAATACCACGTACATGCACACATGCACACAAAGGATTGCACATAGTGCTGGTGCAAAGAGTGAGAACGATAGAGTAGGCTATAAAATGCATTACAATGCGTTTCAATCTTTTCTTTTTTTCTTTTTTTTTTTCTCTCTTTTCAGACATATATGACAACCAGTATTCAGGGCGTCAATTGTTGATGTGTTTGCTGTTGTTATTGTTTTATATAAAAACAGCAATATATTGTAATATATTCATTTGTTGGTGTTGGTGTACAATTGTCAGGTAATAAATCGATCTGTCTCATGTTGTAAATTGTCACAATTGTTGTTATTATTGTTATTATTGTTTTTTACCTTTTCATCTCTCTCTCTCTCTCTCTCTACGTTTGTGTGCATAACTATGCTTATGTTCTTTGCTATCGTTGTTGTTATTGATGCTGACATGATGATGACGTTGACAATGATATCGCGCTATACGAAACATGCATGAGGCCGCCCGCTGTGTGTTGTTGAGTGCGTAAGTATTGATTACAACGGAAACGGATGTAAACGTTGTTGAATTGCTGGCTCAGGTCATTTACAGTAAAATATTATCGACAGTTTTTCTTTTTTTGTCTTTACAGCTTCATATATCACTTCACATCACTCCTTTGCTCGATGTTTTGTATCATGATCGGTTTTTTCAATTTGCTGCTGGTGTGCGTACCGGGTAGAAGAGCTTTACATATCAATACCATCCTGGACATGCATAAATTCATAGAAACTTCTTAACCAAGATATATCTTTCTTGTTTTTTTGGTTTTTTTTTTGTTTCGTGTTCGAGTCAGAGAGGGAGCCAGTATTTTATTGGTCATAAATCCAAATGGTCCGGCTGACTGTTTTTTTCAGCTTTTCGTTGGTATTAATGCATTTTTGTAACAGTGCAACAAATAGCACACATATACACACATACACAATAATAACAACACCCATACGAGGCGACACAAGTACAAATGTGAAGGCGTCCAAGTACAAATGCAAGTCAACTGCAAGCTCAACAAAAACTGTTATATATGTAGTGGGTGTGAAAGTGGTATGTGGGTGGTGGTATTTCAGTCCATCAAAACAATAAATCAGTTAAAGTCGCTGAAAAAGTGAATGAAATATAAAAAAATAAATAAAAAATAAGAACAACAAACCCCCTGCAATACACACCGGATGTCCGCTTTTTGTTATAAATTGCAATTGCCAAATATGTAGATGCACACATGCATGTGTGTGCAGGCATGTAGTGCGTACTTAAGTGTAGTAGGCTGAGTAGATTATTACTTGAACAAAAAACTACCAAAAAACCAGAA
Source organism: Crataerina pallida (assembly GCA_949710015.1). NCBI lineage: Eukaryota > Metazoa > Arthropoda > Insecta > Diptera > Hippoboscidae > Crataerina > Crataerina pallida. The sequence continues at coordinate 3,646,737 of OX453289.1, read as the reverse complement.
CACCGTGACATCAATAAACGAGCGCATTGTCATCATAACCAATGGGGGTGCGGATATGCAAATGAAAAATTTGTATTGATATTAATGTTTAAGTAACAACGAATTTCAAGTGTGCCGTACATACGTTGCCGAGCAAATGATGCATTTTATTGTGGCATTGCTTAGCAAAGGTAGGTTCGGTTAACCAGTTTGCTACAAAGTCTACGGCAAAAGTTTTATTCAGAGATAGCGTACATTCGCAGATATTTCTGTTAAAGTAATTCGACCTAATCAATGGTTTGAAAGGTTCTTTTCCGACTCTTGTTAAAACACACTCCCGACTAAGCCGAAATCAGTGCGAATTATTTGTTAATTAAGCATAATCCATGGAAGCAAAGACCTTTTCATTCATGCCGCTCTCCGCTACAACTTTGTTCGCATCTGATGATTTGCACGATAACCGCCAATATATTGACGATTCTTATGTACTATCTGTGTCATCTTGGGATGCCCCCTTCTTCCTACGAGATCTATACTATATAAAAACATTATACAAAATTACAAAAAAACTTACATGCTGATGGAACTTTCGGCGTTGCAACTTTGTGGCAATTTTTAAGTAAACTTTTGTCCTTAAACTGAGTTGCTAAGAAAAAACTCAATTTTAAGCATTTTTTATTTTATTTATAACCATTTGTTTGAGCGGTTTTGTGATGAATGACGTGTAGTAACAAAAGAAAAGAAGGAAAGACAAATAAAAATTGTCGCCCCCAAAAGACTTGCGCCCCGGCACTATAGTCCGTTTGGCTCTATGGTTAGGGTGTCACGGTCCACTATAACGCTCGTTAGGAAATACTCTTAAAACATTGAAAATCCATAAAAATGCATCATAATTTTTATTTAAACACTCACGCACACTGCTCTGCAATGCTACATACAAACATTTCAAACAGGTAGAAAAAAGTAAAGACGGCTTGGGTCAAATTTTAAATATCTAATAAATGTTTTTCGAAAATTGTGTATGTTATCTAACCGCGCCCATTTTCAGTATATGAAAGCCTCAATTATAGAAATGTGTGCCAAATTTTCACGTCATAGGTGCTCTTTTGTGGCTGAGAGAGGGCGTTTGTCAATTGTGGGAGTTTAACTTCAGCGATTTTGCCCCCTTTACATACCAGAAACATTTGTGCTGATTTTCAATGCAATATCCAAATTTTTGCGACCGTGAGCGTAACAACAAAACAGCTCTAGATGCTGATCAAGAATTCATATACTTTGTAGGGCCTCTGAAGCCAAACGGATCAGGCAACTGAATATACTTCCATCACTGGGGTGGAGGCCATAAAAAATGTGAAACAAAAAGAAGGATCATAATCGGGAAAAACTGGTGAAGCACTAACCAGTATTTACGTGAAAAATCATAAATATGCAACAGCGTACGCATTGGTGGGCTCAACTAAAGCTTAAAAATGCTCTCCGTCATACAATTCACACGTACTATGTGGTATATCAGCGCACTGTGCCGTACCCACTAGAATACAACGCATAAAAAAATCAGTGCAAAGCTCTAGCACTTCCTCAAAGAATTGTCACCGTTTTTATAATTGCTCCCTCCAACTCCAACTCCAACTCCATCTCTCCTTTGTTACTGTATCGCAAACATAGTATGTCACGGTATGTGATGATGGGATTTCTAGCCCGAAATGTATAGAAGTAAGAATGAGAGTGGGGATTATTGGAATATTCACTATTCTTTACAATGCTGACGCATGTCCTGTCCTGTCTTGTATTATGTTGGCCATTGAGTCCTTCTTGTTTTGCTTTTGTTTATTGCTGAGTACCGTGTTGACCATTGTATTGGGAGAGTGCATGATAATAGATTTGCAACACATATACGCACACGGACATAGCAAATTGCATATAATAAAAGCCCGCCTTATTTTTAAACTATCCAAAGAAATTGGCGCTATACTAAGTTCATCAGTCCGTTTGAAACATTTGTTCTTCCTTCAATATATATATTCTTGTCCGACTGTTGTAGGAATGCTCAGGACCAAGAGGGCAAAAGTATTCCTAATTAGCATCGAAATCTGATTCGGCCCAGATGTGTGCGTCCGTGTGTCCATAAATTTCGGTCGTAAGTTTTAGAGCCATTATTCCCACACGTTAAATTTCTGCACGCAAGTTGCTTTTTACAAAATCGATTACGCCCACAATCGATAAAAATATATCTCTCTGGCAAAAAATTGATCTACGAATATTTTAAATTAGATTAATGTGCCAGAAATGGCATAGACACGCCCATACTTCATGAAACTCCATACGCAAAACCATACGCAAAACCATACGCAGAATGCTTTCTTTCCAAGTTAATAGGTTATGCATACAGCATTAGAGAGTGCAGGATGTTCAAGATTTGGTCTGAGCCAAATTTAGTGTTTTTACTTTTTTATACTATTAGGCGCTCCTCCTCCCACTGCTTTGTATTGTATTGATGCGTTTTACATGTGCCGTATATACAAGTATAAGTGATTTTATACCTATCATAACAATGATACGAGGGTATATTGGTTTTGTGCAAAAAGTTTATAATATCCAGAAGGAGAAGTTTCACACATTTATTCTTCTAATCAGTTGCAATAGCCCAGTCGATATAGCGCTTATGTCTGTCCATGTATTTGTCATCGCAAAAGTTGAGATATTGAGAACTTTGCTGTTTGGAATAGTAAAAATTGTCCCAAAGACACGCCCACCATCCTAATAAAACACAAAATAATTTGCTCTTCTGGTCTATTGTTCCTTTAACGGCACTCTTACGGCTACGAAAGTTAGGATATTGTTCTGAAATTTAGTACAAAACAAAATAATTAAAAATAAGCTGAATCGGGCCGAGAATCCACCTAAATAAAATACTCTCAAAAACGACGAACCACAGGAGATCAACCACTGAAATCAAATTTTGGCAGAATATTAAAGTTTCCTTTACGTTCGTATTATAAATTTTAATTTGTTTTAGGGGTTTATTAGGTGAGTGTGGGTGGTCTGCATCGATATGAAATTTCGAAAGTGTATTCCTCCGTTATGTCGGAAAGTAACTTGGCTGGTTGAAAAATTCCCTCTATATGCGTCCCGTTCGCGACTACCACGGCAGTGATGGCGGGTGTCATAGACTTGGCGTATGCCTAATGTGACCATTTCTTACTTGTTTTTTTTTTTCCTCTTGCTCACTCTTGCTGCCATAAATTTCACTTCGTAGTATCCATTCTATGTTTCTCTTTTTTATGTGTGATATTTTGTTCTGCATTTTCTCACTCTCTTTATTCTCGTTTTTTTTTTTTTTTCGATTGCAGTGTATGTTACAAAGCTAAAGCATGCACTTTCCGATAGCTTTGTCATCGTGTCATAACAGTGATTATTTATTGAAATTTAAGCCATTCTGTGGCAGTTTTTTCGAAAAAGCATAAATAGGGAAGTGAAACTTAAAAGTTCTTTAATAGATTTATGTGTGTGAAAATTATTAAACAACAAGTAAAAAACGAAATGCAGCTCAGGCCAAATCTCAAACATCTTCCATCATCTCCTTCATAGTGGACGTGACATGTTACAGTGCCTGTATGATACAAGGAGAATTTTGTGGCAAGTATGGTTTTTTTGTAAATTGTGGGCGTGTCTATTATCCGATTGCATACATTTGTGGCAACACCTAAAAAAATCCATCAGAGACCCTACAAACCCTACATTCTTAATCAGCGTCATAATCTAAGTCGATCTGGAAATGTCCGTCCATACATCCGTATGTCTGTTGTTGGTACAAATATTTCTAGTATCGAAATTGTACAATATCGCTCTGCCCCAAAAATATAAAGTTGCAATTTTATAATTAGGGCTTTGATATATCAAAAATGGGCATGGTTGAATAACGAACAGGACAATAATGATGCCATCAAATGGACACCCAAACATACAGAATGGGTCTTTAAAGTGTCCTTCTTCTACCTTCAAACCTTTGACTGGAACCTTTGGTGGATATAAACATTAAAGATGTCTTAGCATCAGCGACAATCCCTCTCTTTTCATTTGTTTTTTAGGCAAAATCTTAGCGTTAGTCTAACGTTCAAATGATCATAAATTGCAAAACTCTGACATAAATTGTGATTTACCAGAAAAATGTTGCGTCAAAATGAATATTTAAAATTAATTTCGTAAACTGCAGTATAGGCATGTATGCTGTTGGATTTTCTGCATTAATGCACGATTGGTGCCGGGTAATAATTTCTACTTGGCGGCCGTGCGGATGATGTACATACACCTATGGGTAACTCCTATTAGAATGGAGAATAAGGATAGGGAAATATTTTAGTGAATAAAAAGCAACACCAATTGTATTTTGCGCAACAACAATTCATGATCATACAGGTTGGTTACTGTGTTGTTGCTGCTGTTATTGTTATTTTTGTTATTCTATGCAATTAAATGAAATATATTAGTCTCGCAAACTCTGATTTAATTATTTAACAATGGACGTTACGGCTGGCACAAAGAAATAAAGAAAGAGTGAAGCAATGTTGGAAAGGGCTTTAGGAATTTAGTTGTGAAAAAAGTGGGGAAAGCAGAAGCACACATTTAAGTGAAATATGAATGAATGAAGAATATTGTATAAATAGCAATAAACATATTTAACCAACAGTTGGTGTAGCAAGCATTAGAACTGGCCTGTGTGACGTTGCTGCCGTTTCACGTTGAATAGGTTGGTGGGTAGTTCAAAAGAGCTCCATCAGCAGCTGCAATCGTATAATTGTAAGCAGGCATAATGGTCCGAATTCATCCATCCATTAGAGAGAAACCAAACCAAACCAACGGCAGACAGGGCAGTCGTTTTGATATTCCGGTGTAAGAGAGAGCATTATGTAATTATATGCCAACCATGCAGGCGCACACAAACACACACTGAACCGAACGCGTACATATTTCATATCAAATGGCCATTTTTGAAATCCTTTTATAATTTTAACGGCAAAAGAACAGAAACAGAACAGAAAAGGATGGGGTGGGCGACGGGTGTAGAGCATAGTCAAGCAGAACAACTACCACTATTATATAAATTTATATTATTTATATATAAGGTTTTAGTGAATACACACACATCCACACACGCGGACAGACACTAAAACGAGCGCAGTTTAAACACCCTATATACATACGGATGTGTATTGTTACACTCTGACAACATTACATTAACCCGTTTTTTTTTTTTTTTTGTACAGCTAGCTAATACATGTTTTTGGTGCGGTGCGTCCGAAAAATTTTGAAATAATAATTCTTCGAGATAAATTACCTAAAAACAGGTGTGTGTGAGCTCAGTTAAATTGCCATTAGTTTCTCGTATCGCGTTCCATAATTTTTCCCAAACACAAGCGCACATGTGTGTGTTCGTGTACAACCTAACAACCTCAAATTGCTTTCATCCTTCACCGGTGTGTATATGTTTGCACTAGCCTCCATTAATGCCAGTGTACACAGTTACATATTTTATGCTCTTACAGTATATCTGTTGCACCCATTTATTTGACTCATTCCGTTTTTGCTGACCACGGTTATCTATTATACATGTATGTGTATGCAATGCGACTAACTTTGTTATTGTGGTAGAACATAGAACGTAGAACGTATTGTAGATGTATGCTGGCACATAATATCAGGAAATGTTGCTGACACTGAGCCCTCTCTTGTGCATCCAACGTAAACATAAGTAGGTGCCCAAACACTACCAGTCAGCAGTGCCTAAACAATAGTTAGCATTTGCAACTCAGTCGTCTACGACCAATCATAATGTCGCTGCCTCAGATTATCTATAAATATCGAGGCAGCATAGTTGAAAAGATTTGCTTTTGCTTTTGCTATCTGCACCCATCACCACACACACATACCTCCACATTGATTTTATTCAAACGTTCGCCAGTGCCAGGAGGGGGCGAGTCATCTTGATCAGTATCAATAGCCGAGTCGATTTAATCCTTCTGTCTATCCGTGTGATTTGTGGCGGGCACTCTCACTGCCGCAACTATTGCGTTATTGATCAAAAATTTGCTGCAAATAATTTGTATTGAAAATGGGTTAAATCCATTTGCAATGTTTCAAAACGTACAGCATAGTTTTTGGGGTTCTTCCTAATTCATCAGATTTTGCCAGAAAATCATGAGGAATTTTCTAAAACATTAGACAAAAGCCAAACAAACTAACGAAGCGCAGACACTAGTACTTTAATTGACTGATTTGAGTAAAAATTCTGCCTTTGAAAAAAAATATTTATTTTGCAATCACGTTCATTCAAATAAATAATAAGTAACTAAACCCTATCTCCACCTTAACTTTGTGCGGATGCTTCTAATTTCTGAATACATTCATAATTTTATTCAGAATCATTTTCTGAATCGAATGAAACATCTGCGCCCATTCTGTTCATCTAACCTGTCTGTTGCCTGTAAATTTATGCTCAAGGTTTTGTCCACAATTTTAAGTATATTTCAATGAAATCATGTACAAGGGCGTGTCTTGATTCTTTGAAATGAATGGAAAACTCTTCAAAGTATATCCATACAGCGTAGTTAAGACTGCCGTCAACCAAGTCTGATCTCTGCAATTTAATAACTATGTCTAGGTCTGTCTTTTTAAACATTGCACAGGTTGTCGTTAAGTTTAATCCTAATTTAAAAATATATCAACCAATTGTCAGTTGGGTTGTTGAAAAATTTATATGAGAACGGAACTAAAAAGAAATTCGCACCAAATTTTCAATTGCACTTTATTTCATTTCTATATAACTTTAGATGGATATAGAGGTTAGGTTAGACAGACGTGTTGAAGCATACAAGTTGGAAATGACCCACTTTGGCTCAGTTGTACGAAATTGTTCTTCACATTCTAGTGATAAAAAATGTCTTTAAAATGTCTTCAAAACGTTTACTCTACCCAAGCAAGTGTAAACGTTCAGAGAAAGCTGTACTTAGACTATATGTATAGTATAAACGTCAAACAAATCGACAAAATGATGGGAAAAATTGCAAAAAACGCATTCTCGCTGTGAAGCACCAAAAATAATTTTCATCTGTTGCGTACTTTCAGAACGAACGCACTGTATGTCTATTATGTTGGCAGATATCATACAAGACAAAGAGTTTCAATCGATATTATGCTCTTGTAATATAAATAATTAAAATATTCGTAATTTATATTAAGGTTACTAGCTGTAGCTGTCTAAGGCAAATTCATATATTGCATACAATCAACACATACGCATACCTACAGATGCCGAGAGTCATTTCATTGTGATAAATGTTTACACATTACGCGCTTCATTAACATCTAAATGCCTCCGCTGAGGTTAAAATGTATACACCAGCACCAGAACTACTTCCGTTCTTCATCTTAAAGGATAATTTAAGGCAAACACCCAAACAAGCGCACACATGTGTACAGATGCATGAGCATAAGATGGATGAGCCTTAAATCCGTTTAAGTTAAACAAACACCAGATACCAGATACACCAAGAACAAGGAACCACAATGAATATTAATGAGATGTCATCGCTCTTTCGTCAAAAAGCACAACATACACACACACACACACGCACAGTAAACAAAAGGAATTAACAACAAACAATATGATAATACAACGGATACTTAATGTGTGAACTGCAACACTTTTAAGAAAAGGGGAAGTGCTGTGCAGAAAGTGTATAAATCCAGCAGGAGTTGAAACAAAGGCATTGTTGGTGATGTTTAGTGTATGCAACACTTATTAGGTTGTTACTGTTTTTATTGTTGCTGTTTTTACGATACGAAAAGTGAAGCATTAACTTTTCTAATTGCTGACAGCACCAACCAGCACAACGCCCTAAAATAAATCAACCCTTTTTAGGAAAACAAACAACACCAACACCAACACCAACACCAACACCAACACCAACACACACAACATACAACATACAATACGCCACCCGAGTATGTACCCAAAAATACTCAAATTTCTCATACTAGTCTCATCCATTTCCGTAGCTCACCACATAATCTTGCATAGTGTGATGATGGATTACAGTCTTTGCCACTCAACAAGTTTTTGCTAGAGTGTGAATATTTATGAAGTAATAACAACAACAACAACAACAATAATAATAATAATAATAATAACAACAACGATAACAACTAGTGATGGATTCTTGCATAACATTAACATGATTATTATTTGTGTTTGCATCGGAGAGTCTGCTTGCCTGCATGGATGTGTTACCATTTTGAACGTTTTGAACGTTTATGAAAATTAATGCCATTTGACAAATTTCTTACCGTTTGACATTACTTGTCATAATTTGTGGTAGGTTATACGTGTACGTAGAGAAATATGTTAATCAGTTGAGTGCTGCAATTGCCTGAGAGATTAATTCACCATGAAGGTCAATGGTTTACACAAAACGGGTAAATGGTATGGCCATTCGTTCAAGTAAAAAGAGTCTACCTCTCCTCAAATTATCAAGCAGACTTTATTGGAATATTTTATATTCAAACAAGCATATGAAGCGTACAGTAGATGGAGTTAAATTACGATTATACGTATATTTGTAGCTTCTAAACGGTTAAAGCAAGAACCACTTTTACTGCGTACCCGTAGATGAAATTTTCTGTCAATCCGTCTAGAAAATTGCTCTATTTTTATACAAAAGTTAACAATGTTTTATACGGTGGCTTTGTGCAAAGATCAGACCGCCGCAATTACTCGCTCGAACTCCCAATCAGAATTTTAAGCGGACACTTAGTACAAATAATTTCTGTATATGGAAGATGGATTCTATGGTATGGTTTGTTTGGGTGTTTTTCCTTTAGTATCCATAAAAGGTAAGGCATCTATTTAGTGCATAAAATAATCAGTAAATGCACACGCCGACCGATATATATATTGCCTCATTTTCCTAACAACTGCAAACTCTTTTTCAAAAAATTAATGTTGTCCCGCCCACCTTGTAATAGTTACACTCGACGGAAAACGAAAATCTTTCCATCAACCTATAAATTTGAAACTTGATAAATATATTTATACTTTGTCCATCAGTTAATCCACTTTTTTACTTGTTTTACTCTCCTTCTGCATTCAAATAACTCTATTTAAATTGGGCAAAATCGGTCTAAATATCCAAAAACCTGATTAATTTTGTGCAGAACTCGTCTGTCCGTCTGTCTCTTCAATTCATTTTTTGACATATTTCAATGAAATTCGTTACAAGGACATGTACCCTACTGAAAGTGGACCACATTTATCTCCCCTCCCCATATAAGGTCTTATTATAATGAAAGTCTTTAGATGGATGCAATTTTTAATATATTTTGACAAAATTTAATGACGGACCAAATTTATACCCGATCATACTACTTTTAGAACCCCTCTCCATATTATAATATTACAGTGTCTCGCATATACAGATGGTAGCATACTTTAAGGAGGTAAATGGTGTGCGTTATTAAACTAAGTGGAAGGCGAACTAAGGAGTTGGGCTTGACTGCATAAACATTTTTACTTGTTTGTCATATTTTCTTGCATCTTGTTTAATATGTATGTTGTTATTGTTCTGCTGATTTTTGCTCGGATTGGCAAATGGCAACAGGATGGAGAACTAAGACGTGAAAGGGGATGACTTGCTTTACAAGAAATTATGTTTTACATTAACGCTAATGTTTAGAGTGTTGTTACACAAACTTATTGCACAATTTTTTCATTTGATAAATAAAAACTCACTCGTTTCGCCGCTTTAACCGCTTTTCATGTTTTATCTTTTTAGAGTTGAATTTTTAATGCCTTTTAAACATCAGCCCGACCTAAAAGGTCTCTGGCTGCAACCATATTGTATTCTTGTAATGTTTACAGTTCATAAAATTCTAATTTTACAGTTATAAAATAAGTTAGATGGCTAGATCGTTATACCATCATATTTATATATAACCAAATGTACGCATATGTATGTATGCGAACAACCGCATATTATAATATTATCGAAAATGTAGAAAATCGCGCCTAATTGTAATTTAAAATTACCATCACACGCATACGTACTGAACTGAACATGCACTTATGATGAAAGATAACACTGGTCTGCAAAACGACCGTTTCTCCCACCTTCTTCTTCTATTAAATTGGAACTTTTTATAAACATGCATAGACATGCAGCATAAAAGATGTCGTACCACGCAAACCCACACCACATTTGTACCAGGGGACGGTGTATTTAAGTGGATTTTCAAAGATCTGTAGCATAAACATCTGACGTTCCATCATAAAATTGAGGCCATAGTCGGATTCAATATAAAAAATTTAACGCAAGCACTTTTTGTATATTTTCCATGTGAAAGTTAAAAGTAAAATAAGCAAAAGAAGTGAAAATGTCAAGCCCGCCCAACACCGCCGACTCCTTAAATTATGCTACAATTAGTTTAGTTGAAATAAATCGCTGCAGCCAAGTGTACTTAGAACGGAATGTCCTTGCATACGCATACTTTAAACGCATCCATCCTCACTTGGGCTTAACAAAAATACAAACAAACATAATTGTCTGTTTGTCTGTTTGTGTTTGATATTATTGCAGTATATGTTGTGGTAGCATAGGCAATAAAATGCAGCGAGAAGCATATGAAAATAGAATTTCGTATGAATCAGTCTGCATTAGAAGCAATTACAATAATTTGATTTCCACATTCGATACGAGAATAATGAGTTTCACCGTAGATTCAAATTTTAAGATTCTCTTAAAACAATTTTATGATTTATTATGCTCTGGTGGCATGTGAGTTATTTGTTACATGATCAAATTTCGGTCACTATACGCCCATGCTGTAGGGACCGCATTATATATCTTTTTGCCAAAACGTTTGCAACACCCAGAGAGAAACTTCAGAGACCCACCAATTTTTCACATATGCAACATTTTTACCATTTGTTTGAAATGTTCAGTCGAATTTTGGTCTCCATTGAGACTTGGTTACGCTATCAAAAAGTGTATCCATTACATGTAAAACTGGATTGTGTAACGATAAAATGTATTGAACAACGATGCTTGTTGATTCGTTTTGTTTAATTTTAAAGTGAAGGGGAATTGAAAATTTACAGACATAAAAGAAGTCGGCGCTTAGTCAAGATTAGTTAAAACACAAAATCCCTATAATCGCTTTAAAAAGATTCATCCCGTAAAGTAATTGCATTTGAAATATTTTTAAGCTTAAGCTAATAGAGTTAAATGTGTTTCGATGTGACATACATACATATATAAAACACACATGCAATACATAAGTAGTACAGCAACATGAATTACGGATTTAAATGCGGTTAACAATTTACACACGGCGGCGAACAAGTGGATTTATCAGAAAGCCTAAACAACACCCACACCAATGCCAGTGATAAATATGTTTATTTAACAGTTATGCAAATACCAATATAAGCACACATAACAATCAAATAAATAAAACAACCAATCCATTTGCCGATACCAATATAATAACAACAATAGCTAAAGCGGCAACCAAAACAACGTTACCAGCGATCTGACATTAAAGTATGGTTAAAATACTACCAAGCTTATATGTAAATATGTCTTTATATGGTAAATTTGTATGTGTATGTGTATGTGTTGTGGCGTGGTATGTTATATAGTTGTGCCTATAACTGTGACTGTATGATTGTGACTTTTGTGACATACACGTCCATACGTCCATACGTCCGTACGTCCGTATGTACGTATAAAAATGAAAATTAAACTCTAATAAAAATAAAAAAATAACAACAACAAGCAAACAATTGAACGTTAGAAATTGCATAAGAACCGCAATTTGGATTTTGATTGGATTAAAACAAGCATTTGATGTAGCTAAACATTAGAGGGCCGACCTCCTCACACCTCTTTCACAGCATCAACTGATGAGTGGCCATACATTTGATATACGTGTAGTAGTGTGTAGTGTCGCAACAAACAAAAATCACATCATGTGCTCAAATCAAATGTGCTATCAAATGAAAAAAGAGTGCTTACGATATGTATAACGGACAATATTGAACGGAAATCGTAGGGTGAAGAAATTCTACCCGAAACGCAATTCAAACGTGTTGACATGCAGTGGCTGGCAGGAATATGAACATACGTACACATTCATATAAGCACACAATACAACTAAATTATCGTATCGAGATACACTCAATCACCCACACTGTACGTGAACACAGTACAGAGTCTGTGGTGTTTGTTTATATTCTCCATACGGAGAATGTGTTTTGTTTGTATTGTGTTGGTTTTCTATTTGTGTTTGATTAGAGCCATAGATATTTGGTTTTGTACATTTTGAGGCAATTAAAATCCCAAAAATACAGCGATAGCAATTCTAATTTTTATGATTGTTGTATGATTCCTATTCTGTTCGTCGGTGTCCCTCACTCTCTCCCCACTTCCAGCCTCATATTGATTTCTATTCATTTATGTGTGCTTGTATAATTGAAAAGGTTATTAATTTCATGGTATTTATTTTTATATTGTGTTTATAAGTTAAAGTTGGCTAAAGTTGATGTATTTGATAAATAAAATACAAAATGGAAAATACAATAAACGAACATGCAACGAAAGAGAAGCAAACATCTTTGAAAAATCCTCCTTAGTATACCCTACACATAAGATGGGGAGTACGCTAAGTTGGTGATTTCATTTGCAACACCTTGAAGGAGTCGTCAGAGACCCCACAAAGTATATATAATTCTGACCAGCATCAAAAACCGAGTCGATCTAGAGGCGTATGTCCACGTTTTTCATCTTTCCACGATCGTAAATTTTGTACAAACACATTTACTTTCCGCCATCAGATTGATATTTATATTGGGCATAATCGATCTTTATCGATGGCCCTTTGACCACGCCCACAATCAATAAGTCTTTATTTATCTGAAACAAAAGTAGAGTTCGAAAGTTGAAATTTGGTACACATAATAAAAATTTACACTGAAATGTGCCAAAAATGGGCGTGGTCAGAAAATAGATACGCTCACAATTTACATAAAACCGTATTCAGCGTAAAACTTGACTTTTAAGCTGATACGTAATGTACACAGATGTACCTGCCCCCCGCGCTGTTTATGTAGATGCGGAGGATACTTAAGATTTGGCCTAAACCAATTTTAGCTTTCCTACGCACCAACATATGTGGATTCACCTCTTCCATCTCACTGCCGGTTATCCTTTCATATTTCAATAATAGCTTCAAGTTTTTGTGAAATTTTTCGCATCTTAGTCCAAACATGGTTTCTATTGAGAAAATTGAACCAAATCAGATCCTACTTCTTTACAAGTTATAAACAATTTCAGGGACAAATATTTGCTTTGTGCGATCTTTGACGCCTCCTTCTGGATGTTGCAAATGTAATGACAAACTTAGGATACCCCCAATCTTATATAGAGGGTACAGAAATACCTGTATCATAATGTATCAATAAATTTATGCATTGTGAAATGAAACCTATTTCAACCACAGGCTTAAATGTCTTACAATATGTGCTTGTGTTATAAAATTATGTTCCTATTAAGAGCAGGCTTTTCCATTGGAATGAAATGTCACTTGGTAATCATATATTTCGGTATCATATCTGTTGATTCTAAAACCACTGCACTTATGTGTTTGCCAATGAATTTCTTCTCTCAGTGACATGTTTCCTGTTAAGTATGGATTGACCGTTAGGATTTCTTTCTTCGAGCATACCACCAAAGCAAAAGTACCCATCCCCATAACCATCCTAAATTCTTCAAACTGTTTATACACTAGCCACAGTATTGCTGGTCGTTTTTGTGTAATTTTTTGGGAGATTCCTTAGGTGTGTGTATTCATGGCTACTTGCTTGCTTGCTTGCTTGTTTCCTTTCTTTCCTTATTTTATAACAATTCGATTATGCGTGTGTTACGGTATGAATATCGATAGCTGTTAGTATGTGTGTATGCGTGCTTATGCCAAATTGGTTGCCATTCGGTTCAAGTTAAAACTAAAGCTGTTGTGTTGTGTATTTGTCCAATATTAATATAATACATTTGTGTGTGTTCGCATGTATAGCATGTGAATGCATAATATTTTGGTGTCCATTTAATGTTCGATCTAAGATGAACACATAATTTTTTGATCGAAATGAACGAACGAACGAACGAACAAACGAATAAATGAAGAAGCATATACATACATGGGGCAACATCGAAAATACCTTAAGAGATGCTTGAACTCCTTCAGCATTATCATCATCAAGTAGAGACACCAGTAAAATTGAAGAAGGTCAATTACATAGAGATTGCATAAGGGTATGCGTTCATTAGTGTGTGTGTGTATGTGTGTGTGTGTGTGTGAAGGGAAGCGGCCCCATTTACCTTGTCTCTGACACTTGTGGTTTACACAGCATATAAAACCAATTGCTTCATAAACATCGTATGATAAGGGAATTTTCTTTTCATTAACTTTTGGCTTGTTTATGCACTAACAAGCATACGTTTCCTTCATTTACTTTAAGTGTGTAAGAGGGGGTGTAAGTATTTAAGGGTTTGCCATAAGATAATACCACAAACTTTGAATCAATTTTTAAGAGAGCTGAGCAAGACATCCTTTTTTTGCTTTGATGATATAAATTTCATGTAAATGGAGTTTCGTGTTGCAATCTCGTTAATCTCTTTAAAAAGTTTAGTTCGTGATTTTCTATTGCATTTTACCATTTCATAGGCAATGAATGGCATATATAAACAAGAATTAATTGGCACTCAATAGACTAATAATGTAAGGTTTTTATACCGTATAGGACATGCAGATAAGAGGGTATATTAAGTTTGTGCTTCATCTTCAAGTATATCGATCGATTCGGCATCAAAACTCAACATTAGTAGTGCAAGCCATCTCGGAGATCTTTGTAAGAATATATACAATGATTAAGAGATTGTAACAAACATCAATAAGGCTAATATCAGGATTTGACGGAGATTCCTGGACAAAATCCAGGGATCATACTACTATTTAGCTAACCACCAGGACATCAGTCCTTGGGCAATAGGCTGCTTGAACTGGTAGACCCTTGTAGGTAGGGGTCGACAGTCCAACCAGAGACATAACTAGTACCGCAAGGTACTGGAGCCCTAGGAACAGATGGTTCCTGCCAGTACTTATTTGGGTAGGCCTCCTTGTGGGAGCTTCGCAACGGCTGTGGTAAAAAGTTGCTGGTGCAGACCAAAAACCCTCATAAATCTACATAGCCTATTATGTAATTACAAAATTGGCACCTCCAAATGGATGGGGCTCGAGACGCTTTGAATAAAACCATCACGGTTGGTGTAAACGTTAAACAAGAACTCTCTGTCCATGTAAATTTGTGCACTAACTGCAGAATGGATTTTTTAAGATATTTCAATGAAATTTGAACATACATATCTTGGCTAAAGAAGAAACCCTAATGAAAAGGCACCGGATCGGACCATTTTAAGAACCTATTATAAAAGATGGCAAAAAATTGCAATTCTTAATATATGTTGACAAAATTTGGTGAGGAAATTTGGCTGGGTAAAATATGGATCCGTTCGGACCACTTTTAGAACCCCTTTCCACATAATTTCATATGCCTCGCTAATATAGATGCAACTAAACTAGGGAGTCTCTTACCTTTGGATGTTGCAAATTGAATGAAAAACTTCGTTTACCCGGAGCTTGTGTGGGGGTTTAAAACAAACCTTATCATTATTTTGTGAACAGATGTTTATTTAAATGAATATCATAAAATTTTGCATACATTTCTTCTCTATCTATTTCTCTACAGCTCTACAGCTATGCATATAAGAATATAGTTTGATGATATTTTCCAAAAAATTCCCTCAATTACTAACTGATGCTAAACAGACACAATACAGAAGAAATTGAAATATCGATAAATATATATAAAGTGCTGATTATATGCAGGTAAATATATGTATATAATAATAAGAAGTAAAAAATGGATATATTAGGTAAGCGCCAAATGTATCCTACCCACCATCATTAACGTCCTCCAAGTAGAACACTTTAAAGAGCAATAAGTCTGGACAAAATTTAGGATCGTGAATGTGACAACAAACGTACACATGGATGGACATATCCAAATCTATGGACACTTTTATGCTGGTGACGAATATCGAACTACTTACTTTACGGTATGTTTAAACAAATTGTCATGAAGGAAAAGTGTTTTCGGAATAACTTTTGACGGCCCGTAATATTTTTAGGGCAAACAAATTATCCATATACAGTACAGCAACTACTTGATTGTTATTACAACTGCTAGTGAATGTATACATAACGATTACGATAAACAAACTAATCCTTGGTAATAAATAAACTAAAGGGAAGGTTTTCTAATGTACACTAAAATGGCACATTAATTCTTATAAAAAGAATATCGATTTAACAAAAAGGTTACACTTTCCGGCGTATGCGTGGTTGCTTATATTTTATCATTTCTATCTAACCAACAATTTTATGTTCGCTACCACAAACCCAATATCAATATAAAACGAAACGCATAACAATCAAATAATCCTTTACGCTCATAAACTATCAACCATTTGGAATCTTTTTATACTCATCATCACAAGGATATTGGAGTACATTGGTTTTGTTCAAACGTTTGTAAAAGTATATACATTTATTCTTGATTAGCAGCGAGTTCTAAATTGATAAGTCCCTGTGTCTTTTTAGGTCCTCTCCACCTGTGTGTTTCAAACTTTATAATAAATGGAAATATTCCTCCAATCATGGATAGTTGGATATAAAAATTATTGTATAATTAATAATAATTATTATACCTTTTCATACCTTTTCAAGCGTAAAAATGTCTACTTTTTAATGCCACACGGCACATTATTATAACGTCCGTACTTTATATTTATAATCAATATTTTGAACACATAAATTAAAGGAACAAAATTATTAATCGAGCGATTTAATAGGTTTCTGTACACGTAGAAGACTCTCAATATATGAGCAGCAACTTTGTATGATTATTTTCGTTCTCTTTTCCTATTTTGTTTCGGTATAAAATGTTTATATGCAGTAAATTGCATGAAGACACCAAATTCATATAGGAGTCCCGTACAATCTCAGTGAACATTTTTATTAAAGTCCTTTATAAAATAACACATCAAGTATGTTGAAATCCTCTTTCTGTTTCTACTTAAATATTACAAACAGTAATTTCTTGATAATGCTTAGGGACCAACCATAACTGGCCATAAAGTACAGCTAGAGGTTGGCTATGTGTTAATAGTGGTCCGTTACAATATATCCTTTTCATTATTATCCTTGGTATTAAGGAGTGAGTGTGAGTAGAACGAGTTTTCTTCTATGGTTTTGCTCAATTTTGTTTGCTGATGTAATATTGTATTATTTGCCCAATTACCATTAAACCAAGATGGACATGTAATCATGTAGAAGTACTTTGCGCTGTTTAAAAGAAAATTATTATCATCTGAGGTTTGGTTTTTGTTACCTTCGTTGTTGTTATTATATGGTTGTTCTTATTTCCATTTAACTTATTTGTGATAATTTTATAAATAAACTTACATATGTGTAATAATTGTGGTGATTATTGCCGGGTAACGGTTGGAGTTGATAGTTTTTCAGTAACTTTTCACGTTTTACTTTTATGTTGTCGTGGTTCATTGTAGTAACAAAATTGAAATCGTGCTAAATAGTGATTGTCCCAATACAAAGCACCAAGAGAATCACAAGTGTTGGCGCTTTATTGAGGATTCCATTTTTACACCCTTCGCCTTAGTGATGGCAGTACACTAAGTTTGCTTTTTCCGTTTATAAAACTCAAAAAATTAGCGCCAACGTTTAGCCGGTCCATCTATGTGCCAAAAATGAGCGCAATCGGATAACAGACACGCCTACAAACTATAGAGTGCCTAGTCAGCTACTTGCCCAATGTTTGTATAGGGAGAAGGATACTTAAGATTTAATATAAAATAAGACAAACTTTGTGTTTTTACTTGTGTTAGCGTTAGTTAACCACAAATTCATCAAATCAATGAACACGTGATAGCATTTCAAGCAGCAAAACCATAAAAAAGTATAATTTCCAAAGAAATGAAACTCATTGTCATTTCTATACTCCCTATATTTAAGACATATTTATGAGATATAAATGATGATTCAGTTTTGCATGATTTTTATACCCTGCATCACTTGTGGCAAAAGGTATATTGAGTTTGTGCGGATGTTTTGTAACTCCTAAGGGGCAAATGCTGATTTTTGTGTAGTTTCTAACGCCTCCTTCCGGGTGTTGCAAAGAGATCAACGAACTTATATGAAGGTGCATAACTCTGAGTTAACCTAAAAAACAAATTATAGCACAAATTTGGTAGTAAGTGGTGTAGGGTATTAATTAGTCGGGCTGAACCAATTATAACATTTTCATTTGTTTGATATATTTTTTTCCAAACATATTATTAGCCATTGGCTATAATAAAACATTTATTGAACGTGACTCGATTATATTAGTTGTGAAAGTCACTGACTATGACTCTAAAATAGTGAAACGTATATAATGTACAGAACTCTTGTCATCTTAGGTGTACAAATTTGATAAATTTCTTAATTGTTGATGGGTTCCAAGTCTAACGGGACGAGTAAATTAAAATTATAGCTGAAAATATTTTATTAGTTTACTCTTCAGCTGGATTTTAACTCGCATGCACAGTCTACTAAAACAACGTTAGGGCCAACTCAGTGTCGTGGGGTTTATTAGGTTTTCATATATATCATCTAAACCAATGAACAAAATAATTTTACTTTTGCTTTATGTTTCTTTTACGCACTGTATTACATGATCCTGGAAATTCAATGCATTCAATATAACTTTGTAGCATGTTGTCACTCTTTTACAATTTGTTCATTTATTTACTTATCCTTCAAATGTATAAATAGTGGCAATTCATTCTAAAAATATTTATTATTTTTAAGCTATTTGCATGGGTCATCTCCTGTATTGCACAAGATTACATTAAGCTAAGATGTTTTTTAACTACCTACGTAATATATTATAGTGGATTATAGAACTCTACTATTCGACTATATAGAGTTTTGTGTTTTAAATTGTAATTTCATATTGAACATTAAACTAATGGAAGGTACATATACTCGTATACAATATTTCAAGAAATTGTCTTTCTTTTATTTCAAAATAAATTGACTTAAGTCTATGAGACTTTCCCTAGTGTTTTTCGTTTTTATACCCTACACTATCTATGATAAGAGTATGTACAGATGTTTGTATCTCCAAATGCATTGTGATAAATGCCACACCCACCTTCAAGTATACCGATTAATCGAAATTTGAATTGACCTAATTATGTCCGTCTGTCCATGTAAATTTGTATGGTTTTTTGAAGAAATTTGCTATAAGGGCGTGTCTTGACCCAAAGGTGTGCTTTATTGAAATTGGTTTAAATTGGACAATTTTTAGGACTGCTCCCCGTATTTCGAGTTTTCAATATTTTTTGACAAAACTTGGAAAAACATATTCGCTTGGTTTAATCATTCACTTGAATATCTCAAAATGTGCGACCGTGTCCCTTCCAATATACGGACATTTGCTTATTTGCTTTTCTTTAAATTTCTTAATAAAAATTGGTAAATAACACTTGGACCGGATTGGACAATTTTTAGAATCTCTCGATAATACTAAATTTTAAATTTTACAAGCAAATGGTGTAGGGTATTAAATGTTCGTGCTTGGCTCACTATAACATTTTCCCTTGTTATTACGTATTTAATTACAACTGGAAAAGACCTCTTTTTGACCATTAAAATACTCCATTTTTGTAAATTTCTTTATAGTAAGTGTTTACATAAAATTTTAAATGACTTTACATTCTCATTGAGGCTGAAAGGATTAAAACATTTAGCAATGGAATGAAATTTTAAATAAGAAATTATTACAGGGATGTGGAAGAAAATCAACTTGAATGTTGATATCATACATGTAAGGGCAGGCAGCCAACAAAAACAATATCTCACAATTATTCACAAATGATATGAACATTTCATTCCTAGTAGATATCATTGATTGTTCAGTTTGAAAGCGAACGAGAGGCAAATAAACGGACAGAGTTTTGGTCGTGCATGAAGTGTTTATTGTTGTAATCGTACTGTTGTAATTGTGCATTTTATTGTTATTTAATATGATCCACGTACCAAGTCTTACTCAAGTGAACGATAACGACAAACGTTTATGTACTACAGTATTACACTTGGAGATATTGATTGGTTAAATATACGTATGCGACAAGTGAATGTTATACAGGGTGCGTACGGTATTTGAGGACAACTTGGCATTAAAACTAACTTGTTCATATATTTTGAAAAATTTATTATAATTCCATGAAATTGTTACACGACGTTAATTGGCTCCTAGACTATACATACAAATATTCCATGAAATCCCCGTTAGCGTCAATAATCCGGACTTAATCCGGGGTCGGAAACGATTGCATGTCCGAATCAAATGCTCTTTGTTGTTGCACTTGTTGAACTAATTGTTTATTTCTAGTAGTGTCGGAAAGTTCCTCATATTTTTTGCGTTTTGTAACAGTTTCTATATGGCCAGCTGATGCTTATAATTCACGACGAAACTTATGTACGAATATCGGGCGCAATTCAGAAAATTGAAGTTTTCTAAATCAGCGCCGAAACTTCTCCGATTGGACTCTGCTGAAATTTGAAGAAAATCCAGAATTTTACCTCGCCACTTCGCACATGCGATTTAACTCTATTGGAAGCCAACAACGTTAGAGTAGCTCAAGGATAATATACAAACGCTCCGACCAGTATGAATGATTGCCTCCAAAGAATGGATAGCTTCCACCATATTCGCGGTTATATGAACGTTACCGCACTCCATTAACTTTTTGCTAACTGTACTTCACTTGGAGAAAATTTCAATGCAATGTCGCAATTATTCTATGCTTTATTTGAATAGAAAATTGTTATGTCCTTATTGAAAAACCCTTTACTTCACTATAAACTTTCTACTCAATAGCATCAGTATGTGAATGCAATTTGATACGAAGATATATCAATTTAACGAGATTATAACAATTAACATAACAGCCAGACAATTAAACGATGAAAATGGACAGAAAATCAGTTTAAATAATTTCCTACTTTGGAGTCATACTTTTGTAACCGAATAAGGAAAGCTAACAATATTATTCAACTGAATTTTATGTTATGTTGCTCCTCTGTCCTATCCTAGTGCACAAGGATTGCAATTTGCAATTTTTTCGTGATATATTTTGCAGGATATATAAAGGTACATATGGCCACCCCATAAAATTATCGGGTAACTGAAATTATCAATTTTACTATTATTATCATCATAATGATTTGTGGGTATATGGTTACATCCTGCATCACTTGTGGCAAGGTTTATATTAAGATTGTGCGTATATTTGTAACTCCTTCAGTTATACCGATCGATTCAGAATCAAAATCTCAATCGATTTAACCATAACGGTCTGACTGTGTGTCCATGTAAATTTGTGACCTGTAACTGGTCGCATTTTTGGATATATTTTGATGAAATTTCGGACAAGGATATGTATTGACCCAAAAATGAACTCTATTGAAATTGGATAGGATCGGACGATTTTTAGAACGCCTCCCCATGTAAGATCCTTTTATAATGAAGATCTTTATGCGGCAAAAAGTCACAATTCTTATTGTATTTACATTAACATGATTTTGTGCATGTATATATATATAAAAGTATATTAATTTTTTAGAAATTTTTATTATAAATGTAGGTCAGAGCGTGTAGTGAGCGTGTGAGAGCGCGTACAAGTAGTGAAAGCTACAACAAAACCACTTGGTATTGTGAAGCATTTAAATACAACGAAACATTTCCGGCGACTAATAATGCTAAATAGCTAAATAGCCGCAAAATAACAGCTAAACGGCCAACATTATTACTACCCAACGGAAAATAGCCAAGTGCAGGTGTGTGTGTGTGTGTGTGAATACCCGTCGGCGGGGTTTAAGAATAAACATGAAGCTGCTGCTACTGCCACTATACATGACTGTACTGCCAATATAGAATATGGTTTGTGCACACTCGTAACTCAATAATAATGCATTTTCATGGATCCATAAGTGTATGCGCCAGCAAGCCTCGTTGTTCAATTCTAAACATGTTTGTTGCGCACTTAATTCAACCCAAATAATAACATGAGTAATTAATTTAATATGCCACAGCCACACATACGTGCCTGCAAATGTGTTCAAAAACACATAAATATTTGTAATTTCAATAAAACTAAATGTACTTGGTTACCAATGATCACCCAACTCTTTCTTTTCAATACTGATGCCACCAAACACTTCTTAAGTTCTTTGTGCATACAAACATCCAACACCACCTTTTACTTTTGTGCACACATATGTATATAAATGCGCATCTAAACATTATGTGCGCGTTGGAGTGCATTCCGTTGAATTAGATGCAAATAAACAATTTACCCGCAACGGCTAAAAAGTTTTACAGATTATTATGAAAAGTGCATTTGCCTCTAAGCGAAAAGCCTTCATTTCACAGCACTTGTGATTGTGAATATTATATTTGTATGGATGCTTGTATTATACCGATCGATTCAGAATTATTTACTAAATCCATTCATCCATAAACGATCTCTTTCACATTTTTCCATTGTATATATTTTTAAAGAAACGATTTTTTCAATAAATTGTATCGCGCAACTGCACTTAGAATATGGGTGTGGATTTAAAACTATACCCTTTGACGCAGCATTGATCCTATCAGGCATTCTCCCACCTAGAACTAGACTATCGCGCAGTCTACTGAACTTTTTTTTAACGAAGGGGAAAGCGTCGAAAGCCCAGAGTAGTGTGGGACTCTCACCCACTAAAAACCCTTCAACGTCCGACGGCAGATCTCCTGGGACTACCGTTAAGTATTATGTATGCATTAGCTCAAATCGTATGTATCATGTCAATCGTTCTTTGTCTGTATCTGTGCGTGTATGCACGATAGACACATATTTTTACACGATTATCTCTTGGAATGAAGAGTCGTATGCAAAATATTGCGACTAAATATTCTATAATTGAAAAATACGTATACAAAGTTTTGGGTACTACTACGGTACCGTTGTAAGTTGTTACTTCGCAGGAGGAGATTCGTCATTAAGCGTACTTTAGTCCCTGTTGTTGTTGTTGTTCCAACCTCTGTAGCACTTTGAGAACGAATGCTGCTGGTCATCTGCCAGTTTTGCACGTTCTCTGTCATGAACGTAATTGTGTTTTCCACTGGAGGCATTGAGGAGGTCTTGTCTCTAAAGCACGTCGTGATTTCTGTGTATTTGTTTTTTCTAAATAAAAAATTCAGAATTAGTGGACAATAGCAAATAGTTGTTTTTTTATAAAATCCAGATGCTTTTAACTGTTTCTGATTGTTTCGCCTCACCTAAGCCCCGCCCTGAAACGGAGTACCGGCATAGGTGCTTCGTCCAAGGATCACGGGGCAACAGTAATATGCTAATGATCCATAATATATAAGATACCCTGGACAAGATCCAGGTATCACAATAAAGTCATAGCAAATAAAGCCCGTGGGTAATAGGCTACCTGAATCTGGGAGACCTCTAGGGGTTGACAGTCCTACCAAAGACTAAGTTTGGTACCCCAAGAACTAAGGTTCTTGCCAGTACGTACTCCTTGGTAGGCCCCCTTGTGGGAGCTTCGCGGGGGCTGTAAAATCACTGGTAGTGCATGGCAAAAAACCCTGTCACCAAAGGGTGAACTTTACATAGCTCCTTCGGGGGGGGTTCGCAGGGACGCTTAATTCCTTTAAAACCGTCTATTTGGGTCTTCACGATGGGTATAGACATCAAACACAATACTTAATGTTTCCCCTTACCATATGTGGATTGAACAATTTTTAGAACCTCTCTCCTTTTAAAGACTTTTCTCGGACTGACTTGCGGGACAATGAGTCATGTTTACTAATACAACTAAACAAATTATAGTTCAAAATAGAGTTTTGGAAGTGTGTGGAAATGGTCGGGCTTAACCAACTGCAACATTTTCACTTGTTTTTTTTATTATATAAATAAATTCCAATAGTATTGCACTCAATATTCCAACCCTGGTACTAAGCATTTGATCTCTAAGTTTCATTTTTATTGTATTGTATGTATGATGAGGAGAAGGAAAAAGGAAATGGTAACGGTAGAGGAAATGCTTTCAGCAAATGTCGCCGCTTATAGCATATATGCGAATGAAGAACAAAGAAAAACGAACCAACTCAAAAGCAAGTTTAATCACAAAGTTACAAAATATGGCAAATCTAGAGGGTTAAGGTTAACCTTTATTCGTAATGTATTTACTGCTGCAATTAAGGCTTTTAGGCACCACTTGTGTAACCTACTGTACGATGTTATATTTTGCACACTTAAGTATTATTGTTATTGTTGTGGTCCGTACGGCTTTTTACTCAACTGTATTCTTGTTTAGCATCATATGTAACAGATGCAAGAACTGGTCAAGAGTTTAAAAATATGTTATGTTAGATTATGTGTGAAATTTAGTCGTTGCCGCTCATCAACGGCACTTATCAGCGTGTACAATATGCACACACCCAATTTTTTGTTGTGCTTTGTATGCATGTGCATATTTTAACACGTAAGTAGTTATATATGCATATATTTTATAACTTCCTAATTCACTATTTAAATGGTTCACAGGATAACACTCCGTTCTCATGGACTTTTGTCTTCCGTACAGTACCTCTAAAAGCGCCATATATTGTGTGTTAAGAGCATAGTTCAACGTTCATTGTTAGTGACCGCTTAATTTTTTTATTCAGTTTTACTTTATTTACTTGCTTGTAAATATATGCAAATGGTATTGTGTGTGTGTGTGTGTGTGTGCGGCTGTGTGTGTACTTCAGAGGTTGGCTGTTTGTAACGGCTTGGCTGGTGGCGTATTTTATGCTTTTCTCTACTGTTGAGGTGTATAATTTAGTGCGAAATATTTACATGTTTAACGCAATATATGAATACTTTTCTCTCACAGAACCTGCTCTTTCCCGCATCTATACGAATAAGTGAACGTGTAAATATTCTTTTATATTTTTCTATGCACAGGAAATAATTTTTAATGCACTCTCAGAGAGTATATTATTATAGTATTAAAGGGGCAAAAAAGCTTTACATTAAAATAAATTACATGATTACGCAGCCTTATGGTGTATGTATTAGGTATCGGCCTGCAAGTAGAGTTGTACTCTGAATATAGTTTTTTTTGTAAATTGTCGATGTATCACGCCTATTTTCGGCACATCGATACATGCGATAATTATAGATATGCATTCCAAATGTCAACTTCATTGCTCAATTTTTGTGACAGATAAATAGATTTTTGCTGATTTCGAGCATGGTTCTTGACCGATTTTGCCCATTTGAAATAGCGATCTGCGTGCAGATACTAGAAGTGTCCGTACAAAATTTCACCTTGATATCTTACTTAGAATTTACTATCGTTGGAGAGCAAAAAACAGATGGATACACGGACATGCATGTCCAAGTTGATTCCGTTTTTGATGCCGATCAATAAACATATATACATAATAGGATCTTGGACGCCTCCTTCTGGGTGTTGCAAATGGAATGAAAAACTTAGTATGTGAAGGGTATAATGACTGACTACTGCATAAGATTCTATATATAGAAAAATATACTAGCGTGCAGTTAGCCCAGAAAAAATAGTCCATAGTTTGATTGTCTCTGATAGAGTGTGTGTTTTGGATATTGTGGATTATTTTTACACTTTTGTGGGCTAACTTCACAGGACGAAAAAAAAACATAAAATAAAAGTTTTGGCAAAAAAAATTATTAGAATTGAAAGAAAAACCATTTGTATACTTGTTTTTTTTTTTTTTAACGCTATTTATATTTATTCTATGTGTTAATTTTTGCAAGTTTTTTACAAACATTTTAATAAAAAATCTTTGGGAATTTTCAATTGCTGAATTTGTCATATATGTTTCTGAATCTAAGAATATTTTAAAATTATTCCCATGTGCCTAAATAGGGGACGCCATGTCTAGGATTAATGTAAAATTAGTCCCACACCCCTAAACTGAAATACTATACAAAATTATGTATAGCCATGATTATTCCTTGTACTTCCTTTTGTATTAGTTATTTATTACTGTTTTTTTTTTCCGTCTATGATTTGTATTTACGCAACGTAGATTTTTTTTCTCTGAGAATAATTTTTACACTCGCTCTACTTTTGTATATACACACGCACGCCTGCGTGGCGTGATGCTTTGCAGATTCTTTCTTTTTTCTCTATTGTATGTTGTGTACACGCTAGTAAGATTAACGGTACAATCAACGAGCTTTAAACTAACGGTCGCTAACTGCGTATTAGTTTTTGGAGGTCACAATTGCATACTTTGTTATAGGTTTTGACTGTAAAGTATTTTATAAAATATAAAGTATTGTTTGCAATATCCAACAAACATTGTTTTATTATATGTTTCGATAATTGTGGCAAGAGTATTATTTAGAGAGGTTAAACGGCAAATGCCACACCCACTTTTAATTATACCGATTGATACAAAATCAAAAATCTGAGTCGATATAACCATGTCCGTCTGTCCACCACTCTGTCCATATATTTTTGTGCGCAAGCTACAGGTCACATTTTTTGAGATATTTTTATAAAATTTAATACAAGAACAAAGGGAAACCCTTTTGAAAATGGACCAGTTTGAACCATTTTTAGAATCCCTCCCCATATGGGATCCTATTATTTTTTGAGATATTTCGTTGAATTTTGGTACAAGGATTGGCCCAAAAAAAACTTTTTTAAAAATGGATAGTATGGGAGCATTTTTAGAACCCCATCCCTATTATTTTTTGAGATATTTCGATGAACGGATCGCAAAACCGTACTGTACTTTCCGCAAAATATAATCGTAAATAACATGATTTGTTCAAACGATCAAATCACCGCATGTGAATTTGTAAAAGCATCAACATTTTATTGGAAGACTTTTTTTTTTGAAATGTTAAATGCAGCCACCTTACGAGGGCAGTTAGTGGAATTGAAAATTTTAAAAACTCAACACGATCGGGGTCCATGACAACGCAGGATGGCCGAATGTAGAAGGGACAAGGAGGAGACAAAGATGTAGGACAGTAAACAATATTATATAGTGTACAAACATTTTATTAGTAAGTACTTTACATTTTAATATTTTTAAAAATATCAACATATATCAAAAACATCTTATTGTTACGAGTTTGAGAAAATTTTCAACTTAGACGTTTTGTGAATTTGTAAAAGAATCAACTTTTTATCGAAAGACTTTTTTTTTCTACAAATCAAATTTTAAATCTAATAAATTTTGTATTAAAATATTTGGTTTTCCATTAATCCGCAAAATTAATTTAATAATAAAACTTAATTTTTTTAATGTATTCCCAATTTTAGTTTTTATATTTCACAATTCCTTTAATAAGACGCAATCTATTTCCAAAAATAATTATTTAATCTTGTTGTTAACAACTAACATCAAAATAATTGTGATAATTTTTATTACGGTTTTCAATACATGTGGCTACAAAAAAAAAAAACCACAAAGCCTACTACAAAAAGATTTCATAATATACATACATATATATAAATATACAGCAAACGCACGCGGCCGACTAAGTAAACAATACCATTGCAGGCAGAGAGAGAGAGAGAGAGAGTTGCGTAGTCTCTGGTTGCGTGGCTTATAATAGACGCAGCTGACTGAGCAAGCCATGACTTTGCAAACAGAGAGTGTAGCATTTATTGCAGCAAAATAGTGTACTATGAATCAGTTGCAAAAGAGTTAGCTTGGAGAATGGTTGGGCTTGTTAACTATGAAGAAATAATATAAATATAAATTCAATTTTAATGTAAAACCGCTTCAAATGAAAACACTATACATTTAAATAAAATTTTCAGTTGAAATAAAAAATACCATTATAATAAAAATACTACATAAACACAGTAAAAGTATTTTATAAAATATAATCGATAATTATATCCTTCACCACAACAATACTTTATACCTTATAAAATACTTTTACTGTATTTATGTAGTATTTTTATTTTAATGGTATTTTTTGTTTAATCATAGATTTTATTTCCGTGTATAATGTTTTTATTTGGTTTTATTTTAAAATTGAATTGAATGTTAATATTATTTCTTCTAGCATGTCAACTAAACATGCTCGACCATGCCCGAAGTTAACTCTTCTGCAACTTATTCAAAGTACACTCTTTTGCTGTAATAAATGCTACACTCTCTGTGTGCAATGTCATGGCATGCTCATTCAGCTGCGTGCGTTTATTGTTTATATATATTCATATATATTGGGAAATTTTTTTGTAGTAGGCTTTGTGGTTTTCGTGTAGCCACATGTATTGTGTAAGCCTTAATAAAAATTATCACAACTATTTTGGTGTTAGTTGTTAAAAAACAAAATTAAATTATTATTATTAGAAATAGATTGTGACTTATTAAAAGAATTGTGAAATATAAAAACTAAAATTGGGAATATATTTAAAATGTTAAATTTTATTATTAAATATAACATTTATATATATATAGACATATATATGTCAGGCCTGCTGTATATATGAGCGAACCAATCAAGGATTGATATGACGCCTGATTAACTTTCTCACAATTTTTATCGTTACATGCTATCTGATATTTTGGTTCTAATGGAGTTGCAACTGTTTTACAATTCATCATACTATATTGCTGTAATGACCGTTGACCAAGTGATATAGAATCAAGTTCTCCTTCTCGCTCTATTTCCAGGCTCAAAAAATTGATTTTGATATTTTTGTGTATACGCACGGTTCACTTGCACAACTATTAAAACCCATATTTTTTAATATAATGTCTAGTTTTTGGCTCCATTGACGCCCCCACTGTTTTAGTCCATAAAGCGTTTTTTTTTTTTAAGTAATCCAAAATTTATGTTTTAATATGATATTCAAGTGAAAGTAAAGCATACCGTTTATGGAAAGAAAGAAAATTATTTTTAGTCGTGACGTCAAATTTATGAATGACATGTACTTTAAAACTTGTAATGCTAATGATAAACGTGGATTATTCGAATTAGAAAAGATCAAGCAAGATTGGTTGCAAAAGCCAAGTATTAATTATTTCGAGAAGTATCCACCTGTCGCAAAATTGTCCACAATTCGTGTGGTTTTAGTAGTTGCATTACATCGTAAATATAATCGATTAAAAAATTTTTAAAAAATATTAAAACTCACCGATTGAGAGGGGGTGTTATATAGTTTAAAATATACAAACAATCTTTGAGTCAATTGTCTATTGCATAAAATGGAATTTTTTCTTTTGTCAGAAGTTTTTCTTTTTTAATAAAATTAATATTTTTGTAATTAAAAAAATATAAACGAGTTTAATTAATGCATTTATTAAATGTGATAACAGTACTACTAATGTAAAAATTGCAGATCGGGGTATTCTTAAACTCGAATCAGGTTGCCTTCTGCTTACAGATACAATAAAAATGTTATCGTAAAAGGTGTGTACATTCAAAGTTAGTTATGAAGTACCTCCTTTTAATATATCTGAGTACTTACCGAAAATTATGGATATTTGCATTAATTAGAAGTTTCTTGAATTCAAAATACCAGATATTCCAACTCCTAAAATGGTTGACAGATTCAGATTTTTGAACAAAAAAAAAATCAATCATTAACCGAAAAGTAACTGGTTAAAGATAGAAAGGTCCAAACCCCATCTCATACAATTTAAACGAGACCACAATGAAGATTCGGAATATAATGCCATTAATATAAGGAAATCTGTAGCAGGTAGACCGCAAAGTTTGAAAAATGTAGATCAGATAGATAGATAGAATAATGTAAACAGGGAATCCCAAACACCTGCAACATTTTACTTAAACACTTGGGGAAAAGGAAACTATTAAACATAAATGCTTTTTAAAGCAGCTCCAGAAACAATTTCCCAAAGATCACTAAGCCTTTTTAGTTAATAGGAAAAATCAAAGTAAGGAAGGTTAGGTTAGGTTAGGTTAGGTTAGGTTACACGGGTGCGTGCTTAAACAAAAGCGCTTCACTTAGCCCAATAAGTATACGCAAGGTTCCGGCTACAGCTTTTATGAAATTTAAATAAAGTTTGGTAAACGGGTTGTCTTGAGTCAATGGCGCCAATAGCGCCTTTATATAAAATAAGTCTTTATATGACGAAAATTCGCTCTTCTTAATATTGAGAAAACTTGGTAAATCATAGCCAATAGTAGTTAGACTGTACCAAATTTGGAGCCGATGGAACCATTTTTTGAGCCCCGTCGTTTGTACTATAAAGGAAGTCTTCGGCCCAATTAATAAAAGTTGAATCGTTTTTAATGCTGTTGCGTATAAGTTTTTATAACTTTGATCTGAATTTAAAACTTCTTGAATCAGATGTTGGAACGTTTCTGTGCAGGTTTTTACAACACTGCTTTGTTGGATGGGATCCAGATGGATAGACCTGATGTTACAAATCTGTTTATGAAAACACCTTTTTATACCCTGCTCCACATGTGGCAAAGGGCATATTAAATTTGTATGTTTGTTTGTGGTAATGAAGAGATGACAGCTGACATTACGTTGGCTTCTAAAGCTGCAAAAACTGTTGAGGATTTTAGCAGCTTATATAAACCAATCCATGTTGAATTCACTTTTCACAATTACCTGTCTTGGAATTTGTCATAGCCCAAATAGAGAAAGAACACAACACAACACAACACTATACCACACAACACTTGAGATTAATAACTTGCTCATAATGAAAGTTTAAATACCTTTTTACTTTTTGCAGATTTTACCACACAATCCCAGAGTCAAACAGTAAATACGACTTTCATGTGTCCATTCGCCAGGAATCACTGATGAATTTTAACACTTTTGGGTAAGAGAGTCAGGGGCATAAAGGATGACACTGTAATAAATTTGAGCAAAACTTATACGAAAGGATTAAAATTTTAGTTATAAGACTCTAAAAGCACATCAATTTTCTCAACACAATATACTCACATACACGACATGCATGAATATGTGTGTGTGAAAGTGTTCTGTAGTTCATACCATTTAACGCAAAGCCTATAAGAGTAATAAGTTAAGAAGGTAAATCTGGCGAAGACGAAATCTCGGCTACTTTTCACGTCTATATAAAAACACTGGGAGCGGCAGGTACCTACGCCCTCCACTTGACACAAACACTTAGGTGACTGACATTACGAGAACGATTCAGAAGTTCTTGCTGATTCAGAATATTTGAGATATATTGGCTTAACAAGATCTCTGCTGCATATTTTACATATGTTTTGACAAAGTAAGTCTACCTCCAACTTTAAGGTGGTTTATATAAAAAAAAAAATAAAATTATTGTGTTGAGTAGGAGTGCGTGTGTGTAACCCATATGTGTAAAACTATTTAAATATTTGACACTATGGAGACGAAGCATATTTTTACATATATATTTAACTCTTGTGCATAATAAAAAGTTAAAGCATTAGACAAAGTAGGAGAGAAGATGAACCAACCAAACATTCAAAGGAAATCACTTTAGACATCCGGTAAGTTAGGAAAACTCAGAAACTATAAACAAGGAAAACGATGACTTTAGAAAAATCTCCCTGTTAATGTTGCTCTTATTGTTATTATTATTGTTGTTTATGAACGACGATGTTTGCAAAAGTTTGAACTACAAATTCAAAACCAATAAGTAACAAGTAAAAAAGGGCTATATTAGGCGCACGCCACATCTAGGATACCAACCCACATTACTGCTCCAAATAACAAGAAAATCATATCTGAAATTTCTTTGAAAAAATATCCCATTTCCGGCATGAAAAAGTTAATGACCACGCCCAATATTATACAAAAATATACCCGATAGAAAAACTTCTTCACAGGTTTCACAGAACAATATCATCATAACACTGTGTGCACGTACGTAATTCGATCACGTCCATTTTCACATGTTGGTCCTGGACATAAAGGACTCTCTAAAGGATGCTCACTCCAAATTTCAGATCAGGGTCATCTACGCCAAATATTCTAAATGAACCCCTAAAACATACTGACTGACGATGGATATGAAAACAACAGCTTCGTAACGGCTACAAGGCCAAGGATGAAGAAAATGTTCTTTCAATTTGTTATTGTTGTATAAAAGTAAATACATATATTTTTTTTATTTGCTGTTATTATCGGTACATTTGTTGTGATTTTTCCCAGTTAGCCCAGCTCATACCTCCTGATACAATTCTTACTTATAATCCGTTTAACCGCCGGTTGGGCAACGGCATACTTCGGTCCGTTTTTCATTTTGAACTAACTTTGTGACTCTTGCAGCTTATGTAGAGGCGATCTTCCAAAGTATATAAAAATTTGCTTCCTATTAGTTTTCGATAAACTCCTCTGATTGATTTTACTTCATTTTAATATCAACTTTCTATTAATGCTAGTGCTTCTGCAAAGTATGAAATCGATATTTCCTCTTTATGTGACCGATAAAGTATTTAGACAGATGGACAGATGAACTAACACACTTGCTTAAATCATATTAGCCTTTGATGCTGATTAAGAATATGTATAATTCATAGGCTAAGAAAGGATTTCTCTGAACGTTTTGACTACAGAATTACATTTGCTTGGGTAGAGTAAACGTTTTGAAAACATTTTAAAGACTTTATTTATCACTAGAATGTGAAGAACAATTTCGTACAACTGAGCCAAAGTGGGACATTTCCAACTTGTATGCTTCAACACCTGCATAGTCTAACCTAACCTCAGTATCTCTCTAAAATTATATAGAAAAATAATTAATAATTACGTGATAAAATTCGGTTGCCCAACTGACGGTTAAGGATATCAGAGAAACTTTACCAGTCCGTTGCTCTACTCCATACATATATATACATATAGAGAGAGAGAGGGAGAGAAAAAAAGAGAGATAGAAACGGTACTATATTTAAATAAGTAAAAGATAATCGTTTTACTTATATATAATTCGTTCACTCATCTGTTCGTTGGTGTATTGGTAGTGTTGTTTGCCTCTCACTCTCGACATACAGCACTAAAGTGTTCTTGTTTATATTGTGTGTGTGCCAATGTGATGGTGTGCATAAATGGGGAAGAGCTTTCATATATATATTTATATGGAAAATGTCATAAATTAAAACTTAAACTTTTGGAAATGTCAAATATAAAACGGTAAATCTCTGTTCAAACATATACATCGACTACCACTACTACTACTACTACCACTACACTTGCAAAGTGTCAGAGAAAGTATGAGCTGCTCTTACACTACAAACAAACTGCACAACAAAACCTTACTCATCCATACGCGGGACCTGTGTGGCTCCTCTCTAACTAGAGAATGGAGAAGATTATGGTGCTGGTGTGGGTGGCTTCTCATATGTACAGCTGCAACTTGTACATCTCCAACTTTTCTATACAATATATTGTATAATTCATTTTATTTGCCACACCACTACACCATCGACACTTAGGCTGAGAACAGATGAACAGCATGAATGCATTCTTTTCACTCTTTGCATGCTTGCTGAAACACTTTAAAAATATAAATCTGCAATTAGAAACAGAACAAACACTTTTCTCTTTTTCTCCTCATTTTTCGACAAACGACTTGAAGTTGAAAGCTGTGTTAATCACTGCAAAATGCTTGAAGTTGAAAGTTGAGCAATTTTACGCATGCATGGATGCGAGCTCGATCCATGCATGCTTTTTATATGCTTGCAGTCTTGCTGCCTTTAACTGCTCTGAATTTACTCTGTTACCCTGTGCCTTTTTATCTTGTTAGGTGAACTCCTCTAAGTCAAATGAATTGAACCACCCACAAGAATTACAACTGTGTGAAGAATACTATACGTGAACGCATACGATATACAATATAGATAATGTGTTTCCCAGCCTTCGTACGTGCATGCTCATATGGAAAGGTGTGCATGTGTGTATGTGTATATCTTTTTGCATTTGTATTTCAGAACTTTTTGGAAAGATCTTGAATGAAATACCTTAACAGCAAAATAAAACATCATAGTAACCAAACACAAATTTTTATATAAACAAGTAGAAGGGAATATATTAGGCGTATGCCAAATCTAGGGGACCCAGCACCCAGTGTACGACATACACAAACGTATCTGGTAGGTTATCTAATTAAGTATGGACACTAAAATAGGTTAAATAAGTATGGACACATATGTGTACAAAAGAAATTAACACGTGGTGTCCGTGCACGTTGTATGCATCAATTATACATTTTGAAATTATTGTATAGAATACATCTCTACTATTTATAATACATTTCCCGAATGACATGTAGAATCAGAATGTCTAAAAGGGCGACTAATTTTCTTTAAATCAAAATTTGCTGAACTGGAATCGAAATATATAGTCCAGCTCAACATGTCAAAATTTTTCAAGGTGCGGATGCGCGTGCTGAATTTCAATTCGATATCACAACTTTTGCGAGTGTAAGAGTCTTACATGTCACACGGTTTGGGCCCATTTGCAAAACGTTACCGTAGGCTCTAATTTAAGTTCAACATCTCACTTCTTAATCACAAGCAAAGTGTGGCTTGCCCTCTTATGACAAAGCCAATGTACCCCCATATCATGATGATGGTGGGTATAAACATAAAGCCATTTATAAATGCAATACATATGTGTACGTATATCTCTATTTATATGTTTGTGTAGTTTTTCTTTTTTCATCATAAATTTTATGTAAGCAAACTTACAGATTATTCGCATTTAGTTGTAAAGGTCCTTTTTCAATGTTATATATCATTTTGTTTGGTTTGTTGGGTTTCAACTACTTTCAATCCTTCCACATCTCCATTTCCTTCTCCCTTTATCTTTGTGTATGTGTGTGAAGTAGTTTTTCTACTAATAACTAAAGTTTGATTTGTGGATGGTCGTATAAATTAAAGGTACTTTAGTAAAATTGATTGTTTCTATTCCCCTTCTCACAAATGATTTGTACAAATATAAAATACAACTTAGAATCATATTTTGCTAAATATTGTTAAATTACGAATTGGAAATAATAGTTTAAATGGTCATACTGGACAAATCTTCGCTTAATGGTTGATTTGGCATAGTCGCTCAATTTGACCGCAGTCATCATAAGAGCGCACGCAATATGGATTAATATGCTAGAATGGCAAAGTAGATGATCTATCTCAAGCTAAGGACGATGAACCCATACACTGATGCTGTGCCTGGAACCTTGACTGAATAGACAACATGGTGAGGTAAATTTTCACCTTACGCAGATGCAAAGCGAGACTGTTTTAAAGCACATTTGTATCGCTTCAGTCACGATAGAGATCCTTTTTACATGTCCCCGTTTTGTAATGAACGGCGAGTAACTCAAGATGGTGTAAATAGAGGAATATAAGCAAATTTGCTAGAAGCATTCTCTGCAAACTGATAGTGATCGAAAGAGAGCCCAGATCAAATTGTATCGCGAGATGTTAATGATGTTTCAGTGGTCAATGTACCGAAGTATCAGCTCGATATGCCA
This sequence comes from Crataerina pallida, assembly GCA_949710015.1. Classification (NCBI taxonomy): domain Eukaryota; kingdom Metazoa; phylum Arthropoda; class Insecta; order Diptera; family Hippoboscidae; genus Crataerina; species Crataerina pallida. The sequence goes on along the minus strand of OX453289.1, from coordinate 3,611,012 downwards.
AATTTTGGGACCCTAAGACTATCACAAGTCCAGGGCTTATGGTTTAGAAAATCATTGGGGGCATGTACGTGGTCGAATGTCGCCCATTCGCAATAACAAAGTGTACATACTAGAAGATTATGTGTGGCAAACTTCAACATGACATCTCATTGTTTGCGGCCACGACGGGAACCAACAAAAAAGCATCGAAAAAGTACATTGACACACGGACAGACAGAAGGTGTGGTTCTCTTCTTTTGGCATTTATAAACGTTTTAACGAAACCAATAAAAAAAAAGCTTAATATAAATATGTGGAACGAGTTTTTGCAGCTAGCAACAAAGTTTTTTGTTGATTGAACCGATTTCGTCAAAAAGCGATCCGCGTACAAATTGCAGAAATATATGAAGGATATTTAAGATTTGGCTTTTTTACTAGAACTTCGTTAATAAATGTTTACTGATCTAACTCGGGCATGGGTACTGATGTTATTGGTCTTTTTCTTTTTCTTGTTACTGCTCCTACTATCACGTAGGCATCCTTTTACCATAATTCGTTGTGTAATATTGAACGATGTTTACTTTCTCACTCCCCCATGCATCTAGTGCTTTTTTGTCCGTTGTTTCTTGTCTACCATTTCGTGGTCGGAAGCGTTTTAATTAAACTTTATGGATTTCCTAGTGCTAACAGCTGTTTATGGAGTGGATTCATTTACATTTACGCTCAATGTGGGTATATTTCTACAATTTATTTAAAAATACAATTAGATTGTGTTTTGATTTTCCGGTTCCTACTTAAGTGAACTTTATTAAACGAATTATATTTCTGCAATAATTGGTTTTCATTTTTTTGGCATTCCTGAAATCATTTTCTTCAAAATTGTCTATTTTTTTTTAATATAAAGTTTTTATTGACAATAATTTTAATCACATTTGTACACTTATCTGCAGCTGCGTATGGCACACAGCCCCTTCTCTACTCTCACTTCGTTGCTCGCTGCGTTATTAAGAAATCTAATAATGCAAGTTTCTAAACGTTTTTGACTTTATACCAAAAAGCCACTTGTAATGAAGAAATTAAATTTTGTTTTAACAAATTGCTTATTGTTGATGTTGTTACAGCAATTTTTTTTGTATTTCCACCAATTGAAACAACACCACATGCACTTATGTATTTTCAGACGTACAAATACAAAGAAGGTGCATTCCATGATTTAATGTGATCCTTTTTTAAAAATTATTTAGCGACAGTAGTATTCGTGGTAGAATGTGTCATGGGCATTTTTGAAGGAGAACCAAAAACAAAAAATCTGAAAGGCCTACCGAAAATTGTTATGGATTCGAAAAGAATTTTAGACAAACGACGCATGAGGAGAAAGAAGGACTTTGACAAATTTACGTATTCCGTTACTCTGTTGATTGATCTGTTTTTTTGTACCCACTATCATATAGCTCCGCATCGGATTCTGAGTCGATGTTATCCTTTCATTTGTCCGTGCATCCGCCCATCCGTGTCCCCTCTTCTTTCATGATCGTAAATATTCAGATGATATTCAAATGTCATATCCGTCAATGGATCTTTTCTTTGTTACAAACGAATAACAAGTAAAAAAGTTATATTTGAAGGGCAAGCCTTGAATAAAGTGATGCTCACAAATTATGCGCATGGTCCTGAAAAATTTTGTGCGAAATATTGATTTCTTATTATTCTTATTCTTAAACAAGAAAGAACAATAACTTCATTTTGTGTCTTTCGACCGATTTGTCCAATTTCAATACCTGCGGACGGGAGAATGTTTACCATAGACAGAGACAATAGTATAGTTTTTAGGGATCTTCCTTTATTACAGACAAACCAATAAGCCACGCCCACCTCTAATTGGCATTTTTATTTAGAATATTTGATGCAGGGCTAATATAGATCTAAATTTTAGAATGAATCCTCCTCTATGTTGGAAACAAACTTATGGAAATGGGCATAGTCGGTGAAAGTACGCAAAACTTCAAATACGTTTTACTTGGCTTGAAGTAATCTTACATTATTTCATTTGGGAGAATACCATGCGCTATATAGAATTTATTTTGAAATGTCCGATTGCCATTAGCAACATAAACGTATTCGAAAGTTACCGTCAACGTACATAGCATCAAACACCTTGTAAAGCTCTTAAAGGTTTTACAGAAATAAACAAAGTTTTGCGAAATTTTATATGCTATGTGGTGCTAAATGAAGTTATTAAATGTATGGACAGAGTTTATTTTCCACTTGTGCGTTCGCCATGGAATGCCCTATACCCGTACACATTAATACCACTAATTGTTTAATATAAAACGGTAACTACTTTTTAGCCAACTGCAAAACTTCACAATATCTTTGTTGTTACTTAGTTTTTGTAATCTTCCGCAAAATAAAGATAATTGCCTTTAAACAGCGCCACTCTTTCCCTATCAATGATACTGTTCAGCATTTAGAAGTAAATGCACAAAAAGCTAAATTGGCTAATATGCAAAACATTACCAACCATTGCGGTAATTATTTTTAGAAATATTTTTATATAATTAAAAAACAAGAAAAACAAGTAAAAAGTTAGATTTGGCACCTTCCAAATGCAGGAGACCCACCATCATTATCCTTTTGTAAAACAAAGCACAACTGCTTCGAACAATAACTAAAATCCGATTAGTATACTTCCGACTCTATCAAAATTTTTCGAGCGTTTAATAACTAACCAAATTATGAAACATTTGACGTCTAAAGATTTGTTATGTACCAAGTCCGGCCATAATTCGAAAGATATGCGTCCAGGTATCAACATGTTAAAGTTGGTAATTTGCTTTCAGACTTGGGCAAAGAAGTTTCTGGTGTTTCTCAGGGCTCCATACTGGGACCTGTTCTTTTTAGTATGTTGTAGTAGTTGTAGTATTCATTTATATGCCAATGATGTACAAATATATTTTTCTCGACCAATTGGCTTAGTTGAGGATTTGGCTCAACGGATAAATGAAGATTTATAAAGTTACGAGATTTTAATCTTAATGGTGTATCTTTAAATAAATTAAAAATTAAATTAAAAGTGAAAAATTGTGATTTGCGCAATTTAACGCAAATCGCGACTGTTAGAGTGTAGCGCGTGAGTACCGCTATTCGTAATAGCGTGTATATATATATCCGAACAAAGAGAACATCATGGCACGCAAACGTGCGTGCGTATGTACATATATAAGCATAACGGGAAAATGTATTTATATATAAACAAAGAGAACATCACACCACGCAGTCGTGCGCCCGTATCTACTTAAGCATAACGGTAAAATATATACATTTTAAAAACAATAGAGAACATAACACCACACAGTCGTGCGTGTGTGCTCACAAACAGAAAACTTTGTGAGTATAACTATCTAAACTGCTATTGCAAAGTCAAGTTGACCGAGTAATCGGTCAAGCCAGAAGGGGTAGGGGACGCGTATTTGCGACTCGCAGCGAAAGGTTTTACCGGGCCCGAGTTTCCAGTCCGTCACCCGATCCGGAAGAAGTTTCGCCTAGTTCAGAGGCGATACTGAATAGCAGCGAAGGTGCTGCTATAGCATGAACCACCACCAGAAGACCCCGCAGATGGAGGATAACGTGGTGGACGGTGGCTTTCAGAGGGGGGGACGTGTTGTAAGGAAGAAATATGCCACACACATATAAAATAGAAAATACTTATTAGTATAAACCTAATAAATAAGAAGCCTTTTCGGTTATGCTACGAAACGAATGATCCATAGTGACTCAGTGAAGTAAATAAAAGAAATAATAAAAAAAAAGAGTTAACCCTGGAGCCAGCGGCTTAACCTAAGGCTCGATGGAACAAATATTAATCATTACAGCAGATATGCGATGAGTTTTTTTTCAATATCATGTGTTGTGCTATGGCGACCTGAATCGATAATGGCCTTGATATGGGTCTCTTCGACTGCAATTGGACAACCACATTGAGAAGCATTTTTCAATGAAAATCACCAGAACGCAATCTGGCAAGCCTTTCTTTCAAGGCTTCATTCCTTGACATCCCAATCGATATAATTTTTTTACTAAACGAGAGAACACGAAACGACAAAATCCGCAATCACATAGTTGCCAACGCAATACATTGGTCGTATACAATACGAAAACTCTTATAAAGCATAAAATTCGACTTGCAAGTTGGTACGTAATACGTTCACTATTGCATGGCCATCATGCCACGCCCTCGATTTGTATGTAATGTGGAGTGCATTTCAGATTTGACCCAAGCCAAATTTAGTTTGCCCTTCTTTTCGTTTAACGTAATTGTGTTTTTCATTAGAGATTTATGGTTACAAATAATATTTATTCATTTGTACACATATGTGTGCGTGTGTTTATGCATTGTTATCTTTCTAAATAGTAGCCTTTTACAACTAATTGAAAATTTTATGCTGCTTCTGTTGTGTGTTATCAATGACAATAAATCACTGGTAAAATTTAACAATACCTCACATGAACTTTAACACAATTTGTTATAAATTTTCAAACAAAATCTCCAAAATTGAATAATACTCGTAGCGAGCAGACAACCAAACAAAAAATTAATAAAAAATGTGCAATTTCTGTTGCAAATGTTTAGTTTTTAAACATTTAGAAAATTAGTACGAGTACTTAACATTTTACAATAATTGTTGTGCAATGAATGTATGTATGTATGTTTCTATGTACTTGTTTTTGTATGTAGAGGTGTGCATGTGAATTCATTGAATTTTGTATGGTAATCGTAAATTTCAAGTTTTTTTAAACTTCATTCATTCATTCGTGCTGTTTCTGTCCTTCTTCCCCGTTGATGCTCCCTACGCTCTCTGCTCTAGCTTATGATGTTGCGTTGTTGGGCTTGTGGGACATTGAATGGTCATCCATTATTGTATTAATTAACAGAAAACACAGGATCACCAATCAGATGCTTGATTAATGATGTCACACTCGCCTCGTAAATCTTGATACATGCACAACATTTACATGCGCCTGCAGCTGCATTTCCCTGTTACATGCAATGAAGATACATTCGCACAAATGTACAGGCGTATGTGTGTGTGAAAGATACATTTAAGCTTAGTTGTACGAAATATGGACGTCGTCGCACACATCCACATCCACATTCATATCCTGCATTTTAATATACTGGTAAACTTCCTTTTATTTATTCGAGCACACATATGCGCACATCTGTGCGTATGAAACTTTTAAAGAAATTATGTTACAGTTCGTATGTAATTATGTTTGAGTCATCATTCTGCAGAGTATTGAATAGTGGCGCTGACCAGCCCATTAGTAACTTTTACAATAAAATTAAATGGAAATTTCTAAATGATGAATTTTAAAATATGGACCAAACATGGGCGGAAGCTGGGGCACTTAACATATGTATCTAAGACCATATGTTTTAGAACGCAATGGCAGTACTTAGCAGGGGAAGTAGTAGCAGCAGATGGTCAAACATACTCATTGGCACATGGTTGTCTCATTGCTTTGTAAATAACACAAATAATTAATTTATGTAATCGAGCACACAGACACACACACACACAACTACTACATCATAAAGATTCACAATGTAATATAATCTAAAACAAGGCAAAGCAAAGCACAGAACAAAACGATATAAACGCAACACATATCATAACGTATCAATACACAGCAATACACAGCACACATCACACAGCAGACGCACGGTAGTATGCTTATGAAATACCAATGAAAGTTGTACACGTTTGACGCAGAACATCCAGCCAATATACAACTTATATAAATTTATATACCTATGCATTCGATTATTTACCGATGCCATCCAGCTGTTGCTCTGACATATTTTAATACTCCACTCCCAATATTCGAAAGTGATGGGGGCTTGACAAAAACCCTATAAAGGACATGTGCATAAGGAGAAGGCTATGCATTATCAATGCAATAGCAGAGATGAAGAGAAGTTCATTTGCTTATAAATTGTGTGTAAGGGAACTTCCTTCCCTTCCATAAAAACATTTACACACACACTGTGGGTAATTTGCCATCTTCGGTTTACTTGTTAACTCAACTGCATGACATACAATTGGTGCATTAAATGGCAACATTCCATATAGCCAAGGCATGCAACAATTGTCACTGTGTGCGAGTATTTGTAATTCATTACGATTTGAATGTTTAGGTTATGCATACCAACTTATTTATTGTTATTGGAGTTTTGCCCTTACGATACTACTACTACTACTACTAAAAGGCAAAAAGGCGCTATATTAGGTGTCCGCCAAATCTAGTACATCCAGCGCCACTACTCAATATCATACCCATACACATTGAGTGTTGTATGTTGTGTCATCAAATTTCAGAAAATTCGTGTGAACAGTTCAGAAGTTTTACTAAATTTTATAAAAGTATATAAATTGATACAAAAACAATAATCACATCATGTCCATAGACGCACATATTTGCATTCTCCTAATTACACACTGTGACCACCATAGCGACGAGGATGTAGTACATTTGCTATTCAGTTTAAAAAACGTAGAAGGAGGTCTCGGAGACTGTACTTTTTATATTTGTGCTTGATTAGCATTAAAATGTGAGTCCATCTAGACATTTCTGCCCTTTTTTTGCGCCTATCCAAGTCGTAAATTTTGAGATTTTAAGCTGAAATTTTGATCAAGTATTTATGGTATCTGTAGGTAGGTTTTTATTTATTGGACAAAAGCTGCCAACATAAAATTTATTAATATTCATAATTTCCTTCGATATTATCACAATGGGCGTGGTTGGAAAACAGACATATTCATTATTTACAAAAAGTCTTGTTTTGAGCAAAATCTGACGTGTGCCTTGATATGTACTATTTACTGTTAGAGGGCATATGATCAAATATTTGTCACTCTCATTGGCTGCATGTAGAGGTGGAGAGTATTTAAGTACTTTCTTCTAATTTACTCATCCAAAATTGTTTTTCTTTTAGATCGAAAATTGCTTTATAGGAATCGAAATATAAATACAGCCTGCCGCGTTGAACTTTCTAAGATTGTGGGCCAATTCATAGACTGCACATACACACTATTGCATATGCATGTGTGTTACACGTCTGTATATGTATATGTGTGTTGGCTGGCTGCTTTATGGTGCGTAAATAAAACAAATATATTAATGCAGTAAGTCATTCATTTTAAATGATTCTCTTACCTATACACAGAAATTTTGTATAATTTTTTTTTTTTAGAAGGATTCATTGATTGCTTGATAACACAGCGGTGAAGTGGAGAAGTGGTTTTGGTACAAAAAGAAAGACTTTTTTTAATTTCCTAAAACTTCTTAAGTGCAGACTTTTTTTTTTTTTTTTGTATAAAACACACATAACTGTCGGGATGTTATTAAGAGATTATAAAAATTTATTAACGGTGTTTTTACAATTAATTTAAAGCGTGATAAATAATGGAAACGATAATTAAACTTTTCATAAAAAAACATCCATGGAAGAGGAAGATAAAGAAAAAGAAGAAGCAGAAGCAGAAGTAGAATGTCCTTAGATGAAGACATTTTGAAAAACTTTTTGCCTGATATTGGAGTGTATGTAATTTTCATATAATGCAACATTTTTACGTTTTTATTGTTTCTCCTTGATAATCTTATCATTGTGTTAAAACTTACAAGCAACCATTTTGCTATTAGAGGTACATAGCAAACACATAAGTGTATGCACGTGCCCGTAATAAATATATGTAAACCTTGAGACAACAAATAAAATGTGAGCTCATCTAGTTGAGGGTCGGTCTGTGTTTTTCTTCTTATTACTTGCGATTCGCTAAGATGCGACTTGAGCTAATTGCAGGCGATAAATATGCTAGCGATACGTTTCATGAGCCATAATTAGTACTGCATAAAAGAAGTATCTAAAGACTAACGCTAGAACCGTAGAAGACAGATTATACCAACACCAATACCAACACTCCAGCAGGCAGGCAGCGCGAGTATATTGCTTAATTGTCACCTAAGTTTGTGTTCGTGTGTATTTACATTACCATTTGCTATCTTTGTTTAAAAAGGATTATCGTCGAACTACTATTAGCGTAATAAATATAAGCTCACACACTCTACGAAATGTACTTTGGAAAGTGAGGCAAAGGTTGTATGGAAATAACGGTGCTAATAAACGCAACGCAGGCAATAAGGCTGCAAGCATAACGTTTTTAATTATTCCTAAAATGTTTATGTTTGAATATTTATTTCATAAAACTGCGACAAAACTTCAGTTTTTGTACGCACCACCCCAAAGTTGGCGTTAGGTATCATTTTGTCAATGCGTTTGAAACACCCCGGTCAATAGAGCGATGTCTGTACATCTGTCTATTGCACAAAATGTGTCCGTATAAGGATATCATTTTTCTGGTCGCCAAAATCTATATATCGATTGCAGGCTTGGTAGTCTCTGTGCGTTGGTAGTTTCTATAAACTGTTGGAATTAAAATTAGGCAAAATCAGCCGTCCTCAGTGCAACGACATCTGAAATAGACATTACTTGTAAATGAAAGGTAAATAATCGAGAGTTATCCTTCTTAAAAGGCTGCGATATATTGGTGGTGGGTATTCAAGATTTGGTCTAAACCAAATACGGATTTTCATGTGTTTTTTCTACATCTGTCTTGAGAGAGAGAAAATTCTTATAAACTCGTAAATAGCGTTACGTTAAGCAATGGTAAGCGATAAGCTTTTAAAGTGAATAAAATGCGATGAATAAATATGCATTTCTATTTGGTAAGTAATGAAAAAGAAGAGATAGCAGCAGTATGCAAGGAGATTAATAAATTATTTAGCATCGCTTCAAACTCTATGACTTTTGTAGAATGCAGCCCTTTTATGATGCAATTGCTTCAACTGAAATTGTGTTCAATCGCAAACTTGTCGCTGTAACTTTAAAATAAATATTGTCGAATCTGAAAAATGAAGTTTGTGCAAAAAAAATATCAAAATGCAAGAGGAATTCTTTTACCAAATAGATCAGTTGGGTAAATGTAATACTTAACGAGAAGTTGGCGAATGGGAGTAGTGAGCATTATTCGACAGGCTTTAAAGATTTCAGAAAGGAATGCATGCATATGATACGCGCATATGATTTCTTAATACAAACATAAACAGTCCGTTGCCAAGATGAAAAATATAGAGGAGAGAATTAATTAAGAATTAACATGGAACAAAATATAGATGAGCGTCAAATAGAATCGGAAACGAAATTGGCCGATGCTATTAATAATATGGTAAAGACCACCAGAATTTATTAAGAACGTCAAATAAATGTATGTAGTTGATATTTTAATAGATAGTAAATAATAAACAAATTGTATTATTTTATTAATATTATAACATAAATAAAACTATAATGAATTTAGTTTTGCCTTCTTTTGACTTTTACTTTTGTCTTTTTGCAATAATGTTGCATAATATTACTGCAACAATTTCTCAGAATAAGGCCATAAATTTATAATGAATAAAACAGTTTGCGATCAGTTATTCCTTGATCTTCATACCGCATACCGTGGTTTTTACTTTACTTTAACTTTACTATAAATTCTTAACTGAACTTAATACGTCAAAGCCCAAAGAAAAACCCTATTGAAAATGGACCAGACTGGACAATTTTTAGAACCCATAACCATATAAGGTTCTATAATTTTTTGAGATGTTTCGATGAAATATGGTACAAGGATATGTGTTAGCGCAAAAATAAACCCTGTTGAAAATGTATAGCATCGGACCATTTTTAGAAGTTCTCTTCATATAATTTTTTATTGTGATTTCATAAACAAACAAAAAATAAAAAAAAAATTCTGACTTATGTATCACTTTGAAATTTTCGAAAATACAAGTGGGTATAGAAAAATAAAATTTTGTATTTTTCAAAGAAAAAAATTAAAAGTTGTAAAAAAATAAAACTATTAAATTTTTAAAGAAAAATATTAAATTGAATAACGGTATGACGGTATACTTAAGTTAAAAACTATAAATTCTAATGCGTTTATGGAAAAAGAACATGAAAGCGTTTCGCCAACTATATTAGATTTCCTCCTAATATATTATATTTCGGACGTAAACTAAACTATAAACTCTAAATGCCTATTTTGTCGCCGACTTCGGCCACTTTTTTAATTCAATGCGTTCATTAACGGCTTATGGTCCCGCGTAAACTGTAAATTTTCTTCCTTCAAGAATATATCTGAAGTGTTTAATCCCTGAGAAAACTGTTAATAATTCCCTGTCAAATGCACTATGGGCCTCGCCCTGCCCTTTGTAGGTGCATCGCGGGGTCTATGGTAATTATATGCTTTTCTAAAAACCCTCGCCCAAGGGGTTGAATCTAATCTAATTAATACTTAAGAAAACTGTTAATAATTCCCTGTCAAATGCACTATGGGCTTCGCCCTGCCCCTTGTAGGTGCATCGCGGGGTCTATGGTAATTATGAGCTTTTCTAAAAACCCTCGCTCAAGGGGTTGAATCTAATCTAATTAATACTTGAGAAAACTGTTAATAATTCCCTGTAAAATGCACTATGGGCTTCGCCCTGCCCCTTGTAGGTGCATCGCGAGGTCTATGGTAATTATGAGCTTTTCTAAAAACCCTCGCTCAAGGAGTTGAATCTAATCTAATTAATCCTTGAGAAAACTGTTAATAATTCCCTGTCAAATGCACTATGGGCTTCGTCCTGCCCCTTGTAGGTGCATCGCGGGGTCTATGGTAATTATGAGCTTTTCTAAAAACCCTCGCTCAAGGGGCTGAATCTAATCTAATTAATACTTGAGAAAACTGTTAATAATTCCCTGTCAAATGCACTATGGGCTTCGCCCTGCCCCTTGTAGGTGCATCGCGGGGTCTATGGTAATTATGAGCTTTTCTAAAAACCCTCGCTCAAGGGGTTGAATCTAATCTAATTAATACTTGAGAAAACTGTTAATAATTCCCTGTAAAATGCACTATGGGCTTCGCCCTGCCCCTTGTAGGTGCATCGCGAGGTCTATGGTAATTATGAGCTTTTCTAAAAACCCTCGCTCAAGGGGTTGAATCTAATCTAATTAATACTTGAGAAAACTGTTAATAATTCCCTATCAAATGCACTATGGGCCTCGCCGTGCCCCTTGTAGGTGCATCGCGGGGTCTATGGTAATTATGACCTTTTCTAAAAACCCTCGCTCAAGGGGTTGAATCTAATCTAATTAGTCCTTGAGAAAACTGTTAATAATTCCCTGTCAAATGCACTATGGGCTTCGCCCTGCCCCTTGTAGGTGCATCGCGGGGTCTTTGGTAATTATATGCTTTTCTAAAAACCCTCGCTCAAGGGGTTGAATCTAATCTAATTAATACTTAAGAAAACTGTTAATAATTCCCTGTCAAATGCACTATGGGCTTCGCCCTGCCCCTTGTAGGTGCATCGCGGGATCTATGGTAATTATGACCTTTTCTAAAAACCCTCGCTCAAGGGGTTGAATCTAATCTAATTAATACTTGAGAAAACTGTTAATAATTCCCTATCAAATGCACTATGGGCCTCGCCCTGCCCCTTGTAGGTGCATCGCGGGGTCTATGGTAATTATGAGCTTTTCTAAAAACCCTCGCTCAAGGGGTTGAATCTAATCTAATTAATACTTGAGAAAACTGTTAATAATTCCCTGTAAAATGCACTATGGGCCTCGCCCTGCCCCTTGTAGGTGCATCGCGGGGTCTATGGTAATTATGAGCTTTTCTAAAAACCCTCGCTCAAGGGGTTGAATCTAATCTAATTAATACTTGAGAAAACTGTTAATAATTCCCTGTAAAATGCACTATGGGCCTCGCCCTGCCCCTTGTAGGTGCATCGCGGGGTCTATGGTAATTATGAGCTTTTCTAAAAACCCTCGCTCTAGGGGTTCAATCTAATCTAATTAATCCTTGAGAAAACTGTTAATAATTCCCTGTCAAATGCACTATGGGCTTCGCCCTGCTCCTTGTAGGTGCATCGCGGGGTCTTTGGTAATTATGAGCTTTTCTAAAAACCCTCGCTCAAGGGGTTGAATCTAATCTAATTAATACTTGAGAAAACTGTTAATAATTCCCTATCAAATGCACTATGGGCCTCGCCCTGCCCCTTGTAGGTGCATCGCGGGGTCTATGGTAATTATATGCTTTTCTAAAAACCCTCGCCCAAGGGGTTCAATCTAATCTAATTAATACTTGGGAAAACTGTTAATAATTCCCTGTCAAATGCACTATGGGTGTCAATCATATTCAAAAAAGGAAAAATGAAAAAATTTCATTTGACATATCATTAAAAGCTACTATAAAATAACAAACCCCTTAGGTATTTCTTTCTTTATATATTTTTTATTAAAATTTGTAGTTTACGAGATGTTTTAATAAAAAGAGGAACCCTGTCAAAAATTGACCGGATTGGACCATTTTTAGAACATCTCCTCATATAAGGTTCAGAATTATAATTTCTGGTCAAAGCAGGTATCTGTAGACCATCATTGTCAAAGTCCAAAATAAATTTTTATTTTCAAAATTGGATTTGGTGAAAGCTTAAAACCAAATCCCTATGGCTGAAGCCGACATATATAAGACAGCCATTAGAACCTCATTTGGCATGTTCGAATTTGTTAGTGTTGGAGTTATTTATTTATATACTCATACTCTTTGTTATTATATACTTGCTATAAATGTTAAATAGTAGGTGTAGTAAGAACAAACTGTCAATGAATATGATAGGATATAAATTTTCCTTAGTTTGTTTAAATCTTAAGCGAACTAAAGACCTACTAAGACTAAACGACACAAAAGACTTGGAGTCAGATATCCAGAGAATATAATATAATAATTTCCTTTTCCCAAGTGTTTAAGTAAAATGTTGCTTGGGATTCTCTGCTTATATTATTCTATCTACATATATAGATTTTTATTTTTATATACATATATGATTCTTTATATGTACATTATTCTCTCTATATATACGCATGTATATCGTAGAGGATATCTACTTAGGCCAAAGTAATAATATTAAAAATATTAAAAAGCAGGCATTGATAATGGTGCATTGCAAACAATACTTTATGCCTTACTACTGTATTTATGTAGTATTTTTATTTTAATGGTCATAATCAATATAAATTTTATTTACATGCGTAGTGTTATCATTTGAAGCGGTTTTACATTAAAATTGAATTTATATTTATATTATTTCTTCTTAGTTAACATGCTCAACCGTTCTCAATGCTAACTCTTCTGCAACTGATTCACAGTACACTATTTTGCTATAATATATGCTACACTCTCGTGTGCAATGCAATGGTTTGCTCAGTTAGCTGCGTCTATTATAAGCCACGCTACTCTCTCTGCTTGCAATGTTATTGTTTACTTAGTCGTCCGCGTGCTTTTATTGTATATATATACGTATGTATATTATAAAATCGTTTTGTAGTAGACTTTGCTTTGCATGCATAGCCACGTGTATTGTATAAGCCTTAATAAAAATTATCACAACTATTTTGATGTTAGTTGTTAAGAAACGAAAATTAAATTATTATTAGAAATATATTGTGACTTATTAAAATTAAATATAACACCTATAAAATTGGCGATCTTGCCAGGGGGCGTTTGTAACAACCTTCTGAGAAATTATCATTGTTTCTATATTGAATTTATGAAAGGAAACGCTTTCGGTGTTTAGGAAAAACCTCCTGAATTTTATATTTATTAAAAGGAGGAAATTACTTCAATGTTTTAATTATACAATACAACATTCAAATCGTCGTAAACAGGAAAGGGAATAAATCTAGATCTAAAAAACGGCGATAGAAATAAATTTGAATCAAAGGAATTCCTCCACTGTTTCTGTTATATCACAATTAAGTCGTCATAAAAAGGGAAAGAAGTACATTTGGAGTGTGAGTTATTTTTAGTAATCAATTATTATTTAGGTTATTCAATTATAAAGATTTTATTATTAATTGAACCTAAGGCACTGAACATAGCCTGGATAGCCACGAATACTATTTAAACTGACTCATAACTTATGGGAAGCAATGTATGGTGGAGAAGTTGGATTTTTCAGAAAACCGCTTCTCTCATACCCATCCAACAGCAATAATAATAAAAATGGTACAAGCAACTTGAAAAGACTAGAGAAAATGATGTGTAGTTTAGATCAGATTACTAATAATATATTACAGAATATTTCCACAAACTCTCAATGGAAATGTCGGCTATTCAGAAAGAAATATATTCTAACAATCGAAGAAGCAATTGTGATTGAAGTGAAATTTTGATGCTCTCTGTTCGGATCGCAAAACCGTACTGTACTCTCCGAAGAATATAATCGTAAATAACATGATTTGTTCAAACGATCAAATCGCCGCATGTGAAAAGCATCAACTTTTTAGTGGAAGACTTTTTTTTTTGGACAAATCAAATTTTAAATTTAATAAATTTTGTATTAAAATATTTAAAGTTTTCTATTAATTCGCAAAACGTTATATTTAATAATAAAATTTAACATTTTAAATATATTCCCAATTTTAGTTTTTATATTTCACAATTCTTTTAATAAATCACAATCTATTTCTAATAATAATAATTTAATTTTGTTTTTTAACAACTAACATCAAAATAGTTGTGATAATTTTTATTAAGGCTTATACAATACACGTGGCTACATGAAAACCACAAAGCCTACTACAAAAAAATTTCCTAATATATATGAATATATATAAACAATAAACGCACGCAGCTGAATGAGCATGCCATGACATTGCACACAGAGAGTGTAGCATTTATTACAGCAAAAGAGTGTACTTTGAATAAATTGCAGAGGAGTTAACTTCGGGCATGGTCGAGCATGTTTAGTTGACATGCTAGAAGAAATAATATTAACATTCAATTCAATTTTAAAATAAAACCAAATAAAAACATTATACACGGAAATAAAATCTATGATTAAACAAAAAATACTACATAAATACAGTAAAAGTATTTTATAAGGTATAAAGTATTATTGTGGTGAAGGATATAATTATCCAAACATATAATAAAACTATGTTTGTTGGATATTGCAAACAATACTTTATATTTTATAAAATACTTTTACTGTATTTATGTAGTATTTTTATTATAATGGTATTTTTTATTTCAACTGAAAATTTTATTTAAATGTATAGTGTTTTCATTTGAAGCGGTTTTACATTAAAATTGAATTTATATTTATATTATTTCTTCATAGTTAACAAGCCCAACCGTTCTCCAAGCTAACTCTTTTGCAACTGATTCAAAGTACACTATTTTGCTGTAATAAATGCTACACTCTCT
This sequence comes from Crataerina pallida, assembly GCA_949710015.1. Lineage (NCBI taxonomy): Eukaryota > Metazoa > Arthropoda > Insecta > Diptera > Hippoboscidae > Crataerina > Crataerina pallida. The sequence goes on along the minus strand of OX453289.1, from coordinate 3,595,674 downwards.
GTTTGCAATGTCATGGCTTGCTCAGTCAGCTGCGCCTATTATAAGCCACGCAACCAGAGACTACGCAACTCTCTTTCTCTCTCTGCCTGCAATGTTATTGTTTACTTAGTCGGCCGCGTGCGTTTGCTGTATATTTATATATATGTATGTATATTATGAAATCTTTTTGTAGTAGGCTTTGTGGTTTTTTTTTTTTTGTAGCCACATGTATTGTAAACTGTAATAAAAATTATCACAATTATTTTGATGTTAGTTGTTAACAACAAGATTAAATAATTATTTTTGGAAATAGATTGCGTCTTATTAAAGGAATTGTGAAGTATAAAAACTAAAATTGGGAATACATTTAAAAATACAAAATTTATTAGATTTAAAATTTGATTTTTCCAAAAAAAAAAGTCTTCCACTAAAAAGTTGATGCTTTTCACATGCGGCTATTTGATCGTTTGAACAAATCATGTTATTTACGATTATATTCTTCGGAAAGTACAGTACGGTTTTGCGATCCGAACAGAGAGCATCAAAATTTCACTGGGTATAATAGAAATTATTACGTGGTATAAGTGTTAGTTTCGACAAGTGAACAACAATATTTTGTGGTATGAATTACAACTTTTTTGATTTCTAGTCTTAATGTTTTGCGCCGTTGGATTTATATTTTTATATTTTAGTTTTTACTCTATCATTTGTATATTCATCCCCAAAAATGTCAAGACATTCGAGAAATATCAACGTATTAGATAAAATAAATAATATCAACGAGATTTGTTCAGAAGATTATAATGACACAGCAGAATATAATTGTGACTTATTTAACAGCGGTACGGGCGAAGAGAATATTTTGAATATTTGAATAAGAGGACAGAAATGGAAGATATTTATAGTTAGTTCAGAAAGTGAAAATGAGAAAGAGATTGAAACTGTTATGGACGGAACTGTTTGTTAAAAAAGAAAAGAAGGGTCTAATTGGTTGTGGTAGGATTAGGTATAGATAAAATGTCGGTACGTTCAATTTAATTTTTTTCTTTGATAAATGAAAAATTTTCCTTTTTCTATACCAACTTGTGTATTTTCAAAAATGTCAAAGTGAGACATATGTCGGAATATTTTTTTGTTTGTTTATGAAATAAGAAAAAAATTTATATGCGGAGCGGTTCTAAAAATGGACCCATGCTATCCATTTTTAAAAGGGTTTCTTTTTGGGCCAATCCTTGAACCAAATTTCAACGAGATATCTCAAAAAATATTAGGAGCTCATATAGGAGCGGGGTTCAAACTGGTCCATTTTCAAAATGTTTGTATTAAATTTCATAAAAATATCTCAAAAAAATGTGACCTGTAGCTTGCGCACAAAAATATATGTATGGACAGAGAGGTGGACAGACGGACATGGTTATATCGATTCAGATTTTTGATTCTGAATCAATCGGTATAATTAAAAGTGGGTGTGGCATTTGCCATTTAGAGTTACAAATATCCGCACAAACTTAATTTGTTATACCAAGCATCCTTTACTTAAAGTGGTGCATGGTATAACAAGTGAAAATGTTTTATTCGATCAAGCCCATTAACACCCAATACCACCTAGTTTTAAACAAATTATATTTTTATTATTGTACTTTACGTTGTATCAGTAAATGTGAGGCATTGCATCATCACCAAGGTGGAGCATAAAATTGAATTTGCAAGCTCCACCAACACTCCAATGATGACGCTAAACGAAACAAAACTCTCGTAAATTTGTGTAAATATTTTTGTTTTTTCTTATTTAACTGAATAACTACAACTAAATCTCAGTTGTTGTCCCGGCTGCACAGAGCATATATTTACACTGAACATACCGCATTACAGCACAATACAAAGTTAGTTGCCGAAGCTAATAATATCAATTGTGGATGATGGTCAAAAGTCATTTCAACAACACTAAATTATTATTATCTTCAAGAGGTTGCATACACACAGGCGCACGCATTTATATGCAGACGTACACATACAACCGCAATGCAAATAAGAATAAGACACAGTTCTAGTGCAACTCATTCGCACACACATGCAAATATATTCATATGTGTACATGTGCTATAATAATCCGTTTGAATACCTTCAAAATATTGTGGCTTTTTATATGCAAGTGCGAGTGTGTAGAGTTTAACGCAGATAATAGTTACAAACACACTGTTGGACCAATGAGGAAAAGACACAAATAACAAAAAGGCTTCATTTTATTTATTTGTTGTAAAAGTCTTTAGTTTTTTAATTACCATTAACGTGTACAAATACATTAAGTTTGCTGAAGCATGTGGCACCACAACCTACAAAACTACGGATGTACACATCCACACATACTTTTTTGTATATTATACATATTTACATTATAATAGTGACGGCATGGTTATATGGACAATGGACCCAATTATTATTGACCTGTTTTTAAAAGTTTGGGTACAGCGTCTTACCTATCTTACTGCCTACCTCATCTATTACCGTGGACTGGGCCAAAAAACCAACTTTTATGATTTTTTAAGCTGTAATGTCGCGCAAAAGTTGATGAGATTAATAAGCTGTCCGAAAAGAAATAACATCGCTTTACATGTCCATGGGAAGGGCAGCTATCATATATTTGTTTTAGGTGCTGATAAAAGCTGTCCTTGGTCTCATCATCTTTTTCCTCTGTCGGGGCGTGTGCGCAAATTAGACTAATATAGAAGGACTTCACCTTGAGGCGTGTCTATTATAATACAAATTCCGTCAAATCAGATTTCAAAATATTTAGTTATTCGAAATTTTTATAAAAAGTATACAAATTTGTACAAAAGCAATCGTGATGTGCTTTCGACCACATGCAATATTAGGAATGATTGTGTGCTTTACTTAAATGACTTACTTTCTATAATCGAAAACACTGCTTTGAGACTTTTTAGTAGAAATTGTCATACATACACACATCAAGTAGCTGCTCTGGAATGCACAATTGTATACAAAAGTGTACGCATGTGTTTGAAATGAAACAATTAATGTATATAGAAGGTCATGAATGAATATTAGGAATGATTGTGGAATGATATGAAAACTGAATGTAGATACTGGAATCTCAATTTGAAGGTCCAAAATATTTAAGAGCAAAAAATATCCGGTATGTATGCACTTTGGTGCGGCATCAAGTGTTAAAATTTATATGAAAACCTTACAACCTTACAGTAAGAAAATAGTGCCTCTGATTATACTCTGTGTGCGTGTTAATAACAAGTTGTTAAGCGCCATCTGTCTGCATCAACTAACTGTTCTTAAATTTGACTCTATGTAACACTTCTGCACTACAGAGTTGCTATGTACATATTGTTATATAAATAATAATAATAATAATATTTTCATTTCTGTAAACTAATCAAGAGTACAGAGTTCATTAATAATGAATGACAATATTCCATAATAATTATATATTTTTAACTTAGGTGTAAAACATACAAAAAAATTAAATTATTCCAAATTATACTCGAAAGAGTCGTAAAATATGAATTTCGATGATGTATTGTACGTTCTTTGTCTAGTATCATGTATAGGCATTGGTAGCCGTGTCCGCAATGAAGTTAGAAGCAAATTTTTCTTCACTTTTATCGGAATGGTAATGGTGATTGGAATATCCGGATGGCATTCATTACATTGCTTTCTATCCACCTTAGTGGGAGCGATTGCAATAATATTTTTGCATCCTAGGTAAGTTGACGAATTGAGTGTACAGGCAAATATGCAAATGATTTCTGTTTATTTAGTAAAACGCACTTGGTCACATTTGGTCTCATGTTTGGATATTTGTCCTTCTTTCGCCTATCGCATCTATTTAGTTTGTCAGAACCTCCCGGTCATACCAATATGATACAAATGATACTGACTCTAAAGGTGACAAAATATTAATTAAAGTCTTATGTACATTTACTGTTTACACTTTTATGGTAGGTGTCTGGGTTAGCATTTGAGAAAAATGCATCATGGAGGAAATTACAACAACGTGATAAGGAGCAAAGCTCTAAAACAGTTCATAAAGTGCCATTGGATGATAAGGACAATGAAGAACAATTCTTTAGGAAGCAACTGCTAGAAATCACAGATTACGATATTGAAGTGCAATCCATTAATATAATCGAAATTTTCCATTACACTTTTAATTACATCGGAGTTTTAACAGGTGAGCCGTAAAATATTTTTGTTCATAATTTATTACATTTTTATGGAAGTATAGGTCCCTATTATCGTTATCGTACATATCGAGACTACTTTGAGACACCGTTTAAGCATTATGCCCCCAGTGTTGAGGTTACGAAAATAAAATTAAGAGATGCAGCAATATTCTGTTTTTTCTATTTAGTGTCGAATTATATGTGGCCCTTGGAGGTAAGTGCAAACTTATAAATATTATTTTCAAAAAATACACTCCCTATCAGGTGGGGGTATACTAAGTTTCTTATAACGTTTGCAACACTGAGAAGAAGGCTTCAGAAATACTATAAAGTATAGATTTTCGTGATTGGTATCAAAACGTGGGTAGTACATACATTTCCATGTAGTTGCTTAAAGTAAATTCCTAATTGAATTGAGCGATCGGTTAAGGGACACGCCCGCTACTAATAAAAATCCCTTAACCATAAAAATAAAGTTATATAGTTGCAATAGGATGCACACCTAAATATTTACCTTATCCACCGATACATCACAAAGAGGAATGTGGTTATATAGGATGCGTTCAAAATTTATAAAACGATTTCTTTGGGTAGAATTTGACGTTTAAGTTGACATGTGTGCATATGTTACATTTCCATTATTAAGTAAAACGCTTAATTGTAGTCAAATTTTGGTTTTTTTTACTAACCATTCTACATTTACAGTATGCTCTCACCGATGAATTCAATGAACGTTCGTTTTGGTATCGCTTCTGGTATATTTTCCCCACATTTTTCATATTTCGAATGCGCATCTACACTGGCCTAAGTTTAAGTGAATGTGTATGCACTATGGCGGGCTTCGGAGCTTATCCAGATGAGTCATGTGCAGCTAATGGCGAAGGTCCTCGCACCCAGTACTTACACCTTAAACGTGATGCCAATAAACGTTCATACAATTTCACCACAATCATTAATATACGTCCCAAAGACGTGGAACAGTGTATAACATTCCGGGAGAGCATGAAACATTGGAATACTTGTGTACAATATTGGTTGGCGATAAATGTTTATAAATTATTTCCCAGTAAAAAATATAGGTGAGTATAAAATTGTACATAAATGTCCGTGTATACTGTCGCTATATCAAGTTTGTATGGTTGTTTGTAACTTCTGAACGGCAGAAGCTACACGCACCTTCAATTACACCGTTCGATTCTGAACCGATTCTTAACTGTGTCCGTCCGTCTGTCTCTGCACATTTTTGAGATATTTCGCTCTTGAAAATGGATCCGATCGGACCATTTTTAGAACTTTTTTCATTATATAAATGATATTTCTCGAAATGCCTTATATTCCAATACCTGGCATTGACTGATACAATGAAACCAATTGTAGCATACTTGGTGGTGTCAAGTGATGCAGGGTTTTAATGGTCGGTCTTGACCGACTATAACATTTTAATTCGTTTGATTTGAAACTTTCAGAACTGCAGCCACTTTATTATGTTCCGCCTATTGGCATGGTTTTCGTCCCGGCCATTACTTTTGTATAATGGGTGCCGCTTTTTATGTGCCTGTAGAAGACATGTGGCTCAAGTTGTTATATAAAGACATACACCAGATCGATTTAACTGGCTCATTTTTCAAACGATTCATTTTAAATGACATTTGGATCGACACTTTGTATTGGATAGCGAAATTTGTTGGCTTGAGCTATTTGGGTACCGCCTTCGTTTTGGTTACCTTTGCGAATATATGGAAATTTTATTCCTCAGTTTATCATGTAGGCTATATAATGTGGTTTATTATGTTAACTTTAGGCATTTATCTAAAGAAACACAAACGAAAACAAAAACATGTACAAATGTTTGCAAAAGTCCGTGTGCGAATACATTAGAACAATAGAAACTTAACTTCCAATTATTGTAACAAGTTTTGTAATATAAATTTAAGACTTTTCGGGTTTATATATATTTTTGCGAATAATTATATTTTATATTGTTTAGATATTAATTGTGCAATTTATAAATTCCTAGATCAAATATATTCTTGTATGAAACAACTACAATTGATATATATTTTTAAATCGTACTGTATCCTTCGCGTAACGCCCCGTTCATGTTGTTCGATTCTAACGATTCATTTTTGTTTAACCACTCAGAATGGAACTTCTGCTTATTAAACGTTTTCTTCTTCTCTCCTACCAGTTCCGTTACCTTGTTTACCTTGACCACTCCCACGCAAAGTAACAAAAAAAGGGTCGGTAATGGAAAAGATCCTTGAGATTTGGAAAAACCATCTGAATGGTATAAAAAAGTACTTTTGAGTAAAATCCTAATATTCCCTAAAATACTTTACAGGGTAGCCTATAAAAAAATTATTGGAACATTTCTAACTGAACAAAATTAATAGATTATGAGAAATAAAGCATTAGGTGATTATCAGTGTAATAAAAACATCAACAACAACCACTATTTCACAAAATGGATAAAAAAATTCCTATCTAATCATCATGAAAACTAACGGTTTTAGGCTGCGGCCTGACTTATCGAAAACACCACACAAGCAATGTTTAATTAATGGCGCCCTCTGTGCAATGGAAATAAAAAACATTTTGTCAAATTTCAAGTTACTTATGGTGCAAATACTGAGGAGGGCAATACTCTCATATGTTGGGCGGCCCATGCGTAAGCAGCACCTTTGTCCTTGTGCCTTTATGCCTGTTTATTTGATTGAGGCAATTATTGCCTATTGTACATCATATAACTTAAACTAAACTTAAACTAAAATTAGTTTATATTTATTCCTTTACACTGTTCGAATTAATTTACTTGAAATTTCACAAAATGTTTTTTACTTCCATTGCACAGAGGGCGCTATTAATTAAACATTGCTTGTGTGGTGTTTTCGATAAGTCAGGCCGCAGCACAAAACCGTTGGTTTCCATGATGGATAGATGGGAATTTTCTTTCATTTGCTCAGTTAGAAATGTTTCATTAATTTTTTTATTGGCTACCCTGTAAAGTATTTTAGGGAATATTAGGATTTTACTCAAAAGTACTTTTTTATACCATTCAGGTGGTCCCCATATGTATTGTGAAATAGTTTTTCCAAATCTCAAGGACCTTTTTCCTTACCGATGCTTTTCTTATTACTCTTCCTTATCTTGAGTAAATTTAACTCTTGAATGATTTAAGATATTATTTTTTTCCTGATGGGACTTTTTTCCATAATTCGTATTTTCCCGAAAAATTGTTTTTTTTATTCCCATAAATTTCATGATATTTTACTTTCACCCCCTATTCCTTCCTCTATTTTTCGTGATCATATTCCCGGTTACTCCATATTGCTCCATACTACCAACAGAGTTCAAAAGTTGAATGTAAATTTGTAAAGGCCGCAAACATTTTGTTATAAAAAGTTATAAGAACACAACTATCTAGTTTTCTTTAGAGAGATAGAAGGTTTCTCCAATGTGTTACAGGTCCTCTAGTTTTATTGCGAATAAATTGGACGTAAGACATGTCTCTTAGGTGAGACCTAACCTAAAAATATTGTATTTATTTTAATAGGATGTGATTCCGAGACTCTCGTGCGTATATAATCTTCCTTGCCGATCAAATAATTTAAAAAAATTCGGTTGAGTTTATATTAAGTGGTTGTGTTAAGTACCTTAACAATAGATAAACTGAAAAAGCATACCTTAATAATGTTTTAAACATAATCCCACAGACACGAACACACCCAATAAAAAATATAACAATCAAAAGTTATGTTTATTTTTAATTTGTTTAATGTCTCAATTTGTATAAATTTGTAATGAAGTTTAATAGAGAAAATGCACATTTTATACAAGTACCCAACTGGTATGCAGGACACGTGTGAGGACAAGAAAAAAGGTATATGGCTGAAATCAAATTTTCGTAACCCCCCCCCAAACCTTAATAATGAAAAAGTAAGAAAGGCTATTCTTTTACTTGTTGGGTATGCGGATAGTGTGAAATCTCGTAGATACCAACAGACAACCTGGACCTGACTTCACCCTTACATCTACGCCTAGGTACTAAAAAACACACATACTTTCTTCATTTTGTATAATGAAATTTTTTTATTACTGTAACCTCCGGTAAGTTCTGAATTGCAGACAGTGAAAAAAAGCGTTTTCCATCTCTCCTTCACAAGTTGGTCATACTGAGGAGTCATCCTGTACAAACACAAATAAGTATTTTCTGTATAGCCTGTGGCCAGTTCTGAATTGGCCAAGGTAACCTCACCAAATTTCCTATTCTTCCAGACTTGAATATCTGAAATGAGTCGATAGGTCCACCTGCCCTTCGTGAACGCATCCCATCGGCTCTGCCATCTTGTTACAAATGTTTGTCTCTCTTCTTTTTTTATCAACCTTTCGGTTTGTGGATTACTGGATTTTCTTAAATAAATCTGTCTCATTTTATCCACCGGGATGTCGATAGGTATTGTTCCAGCTACCACATTCGCTGCGTCATCTGATATAGTTCTGAATCCGCAGATTGTGCGTAGGGAACTGATTCTTTGAATAGAGATCCTATTTTGTCTTGTCTGTTTATTTTTTAGGCCGAGTGCGCCCATACGGGAGAAAAGCTGTGAGGTAACAAATCCTGGTTTAAATCCTCCTACGTTAGAAAGCATCCTAGATAGGACCGATTGAAGTTTTGTTGCTTTATCAAATGCCTTGTTTAGTATAAATATGTCTGGACTGGCCGGTTCGGGAAGAGGGCATTTATGATGTTCCTCAATACTATTGGTTGCGCATTAATCTTTTCGCGTTAAGTTTTTTTTTGTGACGCCCAGGGTTTCACGTTTGTCTCATCACATATATTTTTAAAAAATATATTTTTGCCCAAAGTGATTAATGTGCTCAGGAAAGCTTGGTCTATTTCTTGACCTCTGCGTCTTTCTTCTCGCTTTTAGGCATTCTGTCCTTAGATGCTAGTAATAGTAATTCCGTCGATATCTTTTATTTCTACAGTCAGCCTTTTCGTAAGTTTTTTTACGGCCGTTTGCTCTACAAGGTACTGATTATATCCGTAAACTCCTTGGGTTTTTGTGCCCTTCTAATCGTAGTACCGAGAATTTCGGGTCAATTATATTATATTATATTCTCCGCAAGATAACTGACCTTTAGATTCGATTAGAATCGCACTTCACCTAGTTTTAGCAGATTTTTCCTGTTTCTTTCCATATCTGTCTTTAGATGAGAGTTCTTTGTCCTGGCTTTTTTTTTCCACAGGGCGTATGTGTTATATGTTATCATAATGATTTGTGGGAATAATTTTGTAAGTTTGTAAATATCGGAAGCGTGCGAGCTGATCAAATATGTATATATACGACCAGGAGAATGTTTACCATAAGCGAACGGGCAGACATGTTTAAATCGTTCTAGAATTTCATGCTGATCAAGAATTGCATATACTTTGCGAGATTTTTGATGCTACTTTTTGGATGCTACAAATGTGCGCACCACTCCAGACCTCAACTTGAGTATGACATTCCAAAAAAACGAAGCATTTAATGCATTCTGCCTCAATGCGGGTATAAATAACAAAACTGTAGTAAAAAAAAAATTTAATCAAATCGTCAACAAAATGAAAAATGTTCTATTGAGGCATGAGCGCTAGGGTTTCCTTTTTCGATCCTTCTTCTTACATTATTTCTAGAAAATATTTTAAAATTCCACACATTTACAAGTGTCACTTTCAATTGTTAAGGACAAGGGAATAAGGACGACTGACAAGGAACGTGTTTCAGTTTTAGTTGTTTGGTGTCAATTATTAAATTGTTCATAAAAAAGTCGCACCAAAGCCAATCCATCCATCTACTACGACAGATATTATCTTTATCTATAGCGTTGGTGGCCACACACACCATTTATCATGCTGAAACACGCAGTTATTTGTTAGACTAAGGTTCCTCTCCCCCACCATAAATCTTGTATTCTTCTAACATCTTCTTTGCTTTGTTTTAAATATTGTTATCCATTTAAATAATTCGTTTTAAATATTGTTTCTGCACTCGCCCCATTATTATTTCTATTGTTTCTTTATTTCCTTTACGACTTGTTTGCTAGTGTTTTCGTTTCTTTTCGTATAAGTATCATGAATTTATAAGTATTTTGAACACGTATCACGTTGCTATACAAAAAATTGATAAACTCAATATTGACAAGAAAATAATATAATTTTCATATGTCTCTAGTATGCATACACTGTACACAGCGACAAATAAATATGTGCATGTAAAATATGTATAGTATTGGGACATTGAAAATTTAAACTGCAAAAAGCTTTTCATCCTTATATCATATTGCTTCCATGTTACATTGTGGATCGACAATATTATAAAATTTTATAAACGTTTTTATTTTAGTTTCTATTAATAAAATTCGATTCGGCTTTAAGGGGTCAATATGTAAAAGTTAATGGACAAATTGGAGAATTGCAATTGTTTTTAAAATGTTTATAAAAATATCACCTTACACAAAAATATTTTTGGCAAATGCCACGCAATCATTAATGTAGTAGACAAGGGCGGCATCAAATGGCAGGCACGCACATAATTTATAAAATACAGTTTTTTTTTGCTTCAGAATCCGACCTTCGGGTTTATATGTAATACAAGAGGGTTCACAAAATTTAAATGCTATACCTACCTTAAATGTATACTAACTGTGCCAGTGCGTCCGGTATTTGAGGACACTTCTCTATGTATAAATGTGAAGGGTATCCAAAATTCGCCTTATGAACCGTACAACCGCTCAGAAACTGTGTCATTAAGGCGCAAATCAACATTGAAAACTTCATATTGGATAATAATTGCATATGTGATCAAAAACTAATCAACAGTACAGAACAAGCCATCGACACAGTTGTTTCTATTAGGATTATATACACACTCTGCTAATAATTTTGAGGCGCGACCACTAAACTCAACTTTTAAGTGTTCGATCACACTATCAGCGCCAGACTTTATTACAGTTTTGTAATTAAGGCCGTGCTTAACATAGACAGCAATGCCACTGCATCCCAAACCAGTGATTCTATCATGACGAATCAAGCTATAAATGAAATTATTAACAAAGTCAGACTTACAGAAATGAATATTGAACTTATAAATTAAGTTGAACCTACTTGCGCAATCGTATTTGAACTTTGAATTGCTTCTAAGTAGATTAGCGGTTGTTACGGATGAATGACTGCTACTCTTCCTGACCACTCTTCCTTTAAGTGCTGTGGCCTTGATCAGACTAGTTTGAATTTGATGAATACCAAAAAGTTTCTCCGTTTTCTATGTGATGCAGTCGATTTTGCTTTGAAAGAGTTGCAACCAGTAGCAGAGAAAAAGAGTTTCTATCTAAAAGAATATAAATATGAATTTAATGCATCACTTAGAAAGAACGAAAATAAGATTAAACTTCTGTTCGAGACAATTGAGGCAAGATATAGTGAAAGGCTGAAAGATATGCCTCAATCATCAACGCCAATATGAGGATGGTTTGAAGAAAGTTAAGCATTTAAGTGAATAAAAATGTTGACAACTGAAAATGATGATTTCTTACTGTACATAAGTTGAAAATTGATGTGTATTGAAATGAAGCCTTGAAGTAATCTATGGATCAGCTTTCGCGTAATTTAAGGAAGAATAAAAAATATATGTTGATATAGCTAAAGCCCCCGATGTCAATGCTGATGTTACTGTTGTAATCAAACCAAAGACTAAACACAATGGTGCCAAGAATGATGTAGACGCTGAAGTTATCTCATGTTCGGTTCAGAAATAGTGGTGCCGATGAGCGTGAAAAAGCTATCGCCATAATTAGCTTTATGTCTAATGAGTATGACATAATTATGCGTAATAAAGCTAGCCCTAGGGTAAAGATTTCCAACATGACCTTTATATACACTGGTGAGAAGATTATTGAAAAATTGCATAGTCAAGCAGTTTGAAAATATTGAGGACCTACAGTGTGACCAGAGACGGTAATATCTACTAAATTGCTATTATTGATATAGACGCTATAGATAATGTTAATATAGCTTTCCCCCAGTAATAGAAATTACTGGGGGAAAGCTGTTCATTAGTTGGGTAAAATGTAGGGCCCATGATGCGGCTGAAGTTATACTATGTTTTAAATCATATTGAAAAAAATTGTCTGGGCGTAAAAGAATACCACATACTAAATTTCTCTACACTGAATGTGATGAAAGCAAATTGTGGGCATGGCTTAAGTTTAATATAATTGCTTACAGTTTGAATTATGCATCGGGAAAGGTTGTTTTTAAAATTCAATGTGATTATAATCCGACACTACCTAGTCTCAGCAAATCGATGACTGAATTAAATGTATATGTGAATACCAAGTTTAAATTTGTGTACGTGTTAAATATTTGTATAGATGATGGGCGCATCGTTGTTAGATTTTTCTCGATATAAACTGATGTCTGGGTATATCATATTATTAGAAGGATATACAAATGTAGAGGTCGCATTATAGCCACATGAAACGCTGCTGTGTAAAATGTACAAATTACCATCGTCCATGTATTTATTTTATTTTTACATATCACAAGAACGCTTTTTGGTTGCTTGTCTTTTTTCCATTTATTGTTGCTTTAGCAATTCTGCGTTTTTGTATATATCTCGCAACTCACATCATTTCATTCTGTGTCACACGTCTCGCTTCTTTTTTACAAACTTTAACATAGCGATGCGAACAAACTGATTTTCTTATTTCGTTTGTAACACATATCCTCATAGAAATAATAAGTTAAATATGTTATGATCGTAAAATTCTGGGGCTATCGTATCTATACCTGACTAGTTAATAATAGTTAATATGTATGACAGAACGTCACATTGACATAGTCCCCAATCGCGCATCAGTTTTAAGTTGTTTAATCTATAAAATCATTATCAAGTAGGGGCAATGCTGAAGTCAACTGTAGCCATTTGATTTGACGCTCATTTTATGTTTTTTTTTTCCCACACCATCCATCATTTGTATTATTTTGCATACATCCTTGATGTGAAAATCCCAGGTGTATCTGTAATGAATTTCAGCGTTTCTTTATCAATTATAAATAAAATTTTCATACATTTAGGAGTTATTGAGCTCATAATTTGCTAAAATCCTTCCTAAGCTTAACACTAACTTATATTATGTACAAAAACGTATAATTTATGGCATTTATACAATAAATCATTAATATTTTATGTGCTCATCACGCATATTAAAGATCAATTTTTATTTTATAATATAGAAAGTTAGATAATGAGAATATTCAACACATTTTACTCCTTCAATAAAGTGAAGTATTTGTGGGATTGGATATAAGTGTTCAATTTTTCAAACCCTATACCTTGTGCGATAGAAGGTTTGTGCTGCACTTTTTGAATCGATCCATAATCACATATGCATATAAGCCATATATGGCATTTTTTAAGATACTTCCATGAAAGATGAAGCCTATTGAAAATAGACCGAAATGTACACTTTTTAGAACTCCTTTTCATATAACTATATATTATAAAGGAAGGCCAATAAATCTTAATATTTTTAAATAAAAATTAGTAGTTTTTTTTACTTCTTTTGTCCCAAAATTCTTTATACAATTCTTAAGTTAATAATTTCGACTTTGTTGGTCAAGTTGGCTAGGACCTTGTCATGCTATACTCTGTATTAAATATATATATACGAGTATATGCTTCAACATTGGATTTGAATCCGCGAAGTAAAAATCTGAACTTGATGTTGGTCAATAGGCAAAAACTTTCAAACTTGTACAACGACATAATTGTTTTAAATCTGACTCTGCCTTAGATAAATATGAAGAATTCTCTGGAGAGGGCTTTTACAAAATTGTATAATTCGATCTATATTCAAAAGCCTTCTTCTTTGGCCTTAAATGTGTTCTTGTAACCATCTCTGTCATCAAAACATTTCAAAAATTCGATCTGAACACAAATTTACACAAAGAGTGACTTCTTTGCAGACAATCAGATGGACATGATTAACTCGATTCAGAAAGTGATTCTGATACGGTGTATAAAATTGAAAGTAGGTGTGGCATTTGCCTTTTGGGAGTTACAAATATACGCATGAACTGAAAATACTTTTTACCACAAGTGATGCCGGGTATAATAATTATGTGACTCTAACACTGAGCTGTAGTATAAACTTGATCACAATCATTTTTATATTATGTTGCTATGCAAATTGGCTGGAAGCTGTGAACAATTCGATGAACTGGCTCATGCGAATATTTGTACACAATTGTATTATATTTGTATAGTAAGTATATATAAATTGAAATGGAGTTTCACGACATCCACTTTGTAAAAGGTATAGAAGTATAATATTAACATCGTTATCGGTTGCAGGGTATATGAGTTCAGGGAGCTCGTACCCTCTATAGTTGGTCGGTTGATGATACGCGTTGAGGTTAAGTTGAAAGTTTATATAAATGTTTATTACTCGCGAATAATTAGTATTAAAATTTGTACATATGTACACTATTGTACTACTGTACGCCAATGGCTCCTTTTGCATCGTTTTCCTTTCCTCCTCAATATCTTCACACTGTTTACTTTTGTACACCACCACCAACAGAACACTATGCATATATACAGAGTCTAAATAGCGTGAAGTGAAATGTATAAATAATATTTCAAAATGGAAATTGTTCATGTTCAACTGCCATGAATTGCCGCTGTAAAGGAAAGTTGGAGAAAATTTCCATTTAAATGCCATAATTGTGCTTGTAAAAACAAAATTAAACTTCACTTTTTAGGAAATTGCTATTCCACCTATTCACTTAGCGAGTTTCCTTTAGCAAAAGTTGTTGTTGCTGATTTAATCGTTATGTTGCCACTATGGTGATTTCAACAAAATTTCATCGCCTATCCTCTCAACGTTGCTCATCACTGCTTTTTATCACTCCGAGTGGAACATTTCACATTTCACATTTCACTACTTTAATGCAATGTTATTACCTTAACTCGTACCATTTTGACTTGGTCTCCTCCCCTCTGGCAAAACAATATAAACTTTCTTAACTATAAACTTTGATCAAGTGCCTCCATTTTTTCTTTATTTGAAATAAAAAAGTTAAGCTTAACATTCCCGGCAATTGTTATTTTATTATTTGCAATATTGTTGTTTCTACGCTTTTTAACTTACCAAGCGTTCATCGTTGTCGTCATCATGATTATTATCATTGTTGAAAGAACTCTATTTACTTTTGAGAACGTACAAGAGAACTTTTCGACTTTCAATTATAAGTTCTTTGTACTGAATACATTTTCTTTTCTTATATTGAATTTTCCGCTTCCTTTATTATTTTATCGCGTTTTTATTACCACATTATGGTGCGAAGTATACTAAGTTCGCCTACCATTGCAACTAACAAAAGGATACTTTACAAATTGTATATATATCCTTGATCAGCATCAAAGTCTGACTCGACTGAATAAGACTGAATTAATGGCATAAAACCTTCCTTGATGCAGAATTCGACATAAAACAAAGTGTAATAGTCGCTAAATCGTTAAATAATCGCTACTATGTTGTACTTCTTGCTCATTCTAAACAGAACCTCAATTATGAATCTACATTAAATGGCTTTGATCGATACAAAGCCAGTGCTGTACCGAGACACTTTTATTAAAGGTTTAGAGACTATTGGGTATGAAAGAACTAAGAAGTTTCACCTCGAGCTTTACAATTATTTACAAAATTAGGAAACCAAAATTAATAACAAGGCTAAGAGACAGGTAAAATTCAAATGATATTGTGCATTTTCGTGTGCCTCACAAGAACAATAACAATATTAGGAACTTGCCATTATATTCTCATTCGGATTTCCATTTCTTGCCAACTCTATCGGTGCTAAAGTTTAAGTAATACAACATGCTCTAATAAAACTTTTCAGTCTGGAAGATATAATATTTTATTTTGCCAACACTAAAATCATTGCTATTAATGCTATAATAGGTGACAATATTGTACCGTCTGCGGTTATCCATCTTAAAGAAAACCACATGACAATAGAAGGATAAATTAAATTAAATCAATAAAAATAATTAATAGCAGACGACCAGCCAACATTTAATCACATGTTTTGAATCCAGACAAACGGCATGAATAAGCTACACCTGACGAACCACTGCCCTCTACTATTAAATCGGTGATCGGTGACATACGCACCAGTGCATAAATGACGAAATCATATGATCTTCTCTTGATGTTAAAAATGCTCTCTCAATATTTTGAATAACTTTAGATGACATTCTAATTGAACACATTGGTTTTTTGTAAAACCGACCTCACCAATCATCAGACTTTGGTTCTGAATCAATCGGTATAGCTGAAGGTTGCCGTTTAGCAGTGACATACATCGGCGCAAACTTAATATACCCTCTGCCACAAATGGTGCAGTGTAGAACTATTAAAAACAGTTTTTCATAGGCCTATAAACAGTCTCATAACAACTGAAGTAAAAGGTAAGTGCTCATTGTCCATTAAAATAGGAAACTGTTATTAAATTGCTTGTGCCAAATTTTAGCACGATATCGCAAAATTTTGGGAGAATTCCAACAAAAATGTATAAAAATTAGCAACGGCACAGGGGCGGACAGAACAGCTAAATCAACTCAAAACTCTATGCTGAGGAAGAAAACATGTACACGCATAAGTGTGGCTGGCGCCTTCTGATACTTGCAAATAATGGAACATTTCTATACAAGCTAAATAACTACAATACATTGTATATAAAGGGTACTTCTCCTACTTAAAGCCCAGACTTTAACATTTGTTTCATTATTCCAAGGGTCTGTTGAAATTATTAGAGAATTTGTTTATCGTCTTAATAGATCACCTGATATCCATTTCATGTTAAAAAACTCTTTATCTCATGCAACATAACTTAATGATTAATATATATAATAAATAAATGTATTAATATTTTGATACTTAATTTATTCTAATCAATATATTACATACGTACGTCTCACTTATTCACTCACCATTTACGTGGACATGTAGAAATAGTTGATTAAAAATTTATAAATGCATTTGGGGAAATATGTTGCAATTACTATGAAACGTGTTCTGGTCACATTTGCGAAAATTTCAATAAATTTCCAAACAGAAAATAACAAAATGACAACATTGAACGTCTACAATAACAACAGCAGCGGCAATAGCAACAGCAACAGATAAACAGGTAGCAAGCATTTTTATATGTGAACAGCCCAGATATTGACACAGAACAGACATTTCGCAAAGAGTGAAGAAGAGGACATAAACTGTGAAGGATGGAAAACGGTGCATACGTTGATTGCACAAAAATACATAAAACAGAACATATCACCAAATAAAAGAAAAAACTAATCATTTGGAGTATATATAAATATTATGGATGCCAATATAATAAAAGGGTAAAAAAATAGAAAAAATATAAAAAAAAAAAAAAAAACACAACACAACACAAGACAAGACAAGACGAGTATTCATAAATAACATATGTACAGCAAAGAGAAAGATTACTAAAATATTGGAAAAATTTCATTTTTCACCCTCCTGAAGCTACTTTTGCTATGTGACATATGACATTGACTTAAATTTTGCAAACTGAGAGAAATATTTGGCATATTTTGCTAAACGAGGTAAAAAATTTCACCATACATCTCAAATATTGTATAAAGTATTCAGTAGAGTGGGCCATAAAAGCCTTCAGATTCTTCAAGTTCAAATTCAAGCCAAATCCGAAAAAGTGGCAAATTCTAAATCAGTATTTGAATGGAAGATGTTGACCAATTTTAACAATGATTCATGCAAAAGTCTCATTAAAATACATTTTCTAGTTATGATTCCATGATAATCACTAAACTGAAACTTCGTAGTAAAATTTATATAAAATGTGCCAACACTCTAGTAGAAATCTTTTCCTTTGGAACCTCATTATTCATACGTGTGAGATATTTTTGTCAATTGGAAAAAACAATGTGTCCCAAAATCAATTGTAATTTTGATACTAATCAAGAAAGCTTTGATCTCTAACGACTCCTTGGGATGTAGCTAAAATAATAACAAACTTAGTCCACTTTATGTAAATGGTGTAAATACGACGTTTTTTCGTAAATTTCTTGTTTTTCAACGTCAAGAATTTTTCCCACATTAGCGCTCTTTTGGGTGGAATATATATTAACCGATTATATATCTTTTTCGATAGCCTAAACTAACGAATTTACAACTTTTTCGCGATATTTCAACATGAAAAACGAAAAAAATGCTTTTTCGGCCCACGCCTTCATATATTTTATTACTTACCAGCAGATCTATTAGCTTTGCTATGATATAGTTTATAGGCAAACTGTAAAATAACCATTTCATTTAAGAGTAGAGTGTATAAACAAAATTAAATTTATTATATCATTGGAATAATTTTTGTTCTTAATCAGATCAATACGTATACATGCATATTCCAGCATGGTAACGTGCTACATATGCATAGTTGTCCATATGAGAAGCAATGATTTTTATACCCTCTACATGAGAGGGAGGCATGCTAAGTTTGCCATTCCGTTTGCAACACCTAGAAGGAGGCGTCAGAGAGGCTACAGAGTATTTTTGATCAGCATCAAAAACTGATTCGATCTAGACATGTATGTATGTGCGTGTGTCAATCTCACGATTATAAATTTTGAGATAATGGGCTGAAATTGTGTTAATATATTTCTAGTTTTTGCCCGCATATCACTATTTAAGTTGGACAAAATAGGTCAAGAGGCTTTAATTGACAAAAATCTATTTATTTGCCACAAAAATTGAGCGTTGACGTTAATTTGGTACCACATTAATCAATGTCGGATATCAGGCACGCCCATAATTAACAAAAAACTGTACTCTTAGATTTGGCATATGCTTAATGTGTCCTTTTACTTGTTGTTGTTATTTAATAGCTTTCCAAACACTCTCATGCTTTTTATACAAAAACATATAATTTACGTACATGTCCATGCACGGTTATATAGATAGGTGTGCTATTCAATGTACCTTTGGTCTAGCTAATAAAAATGTTGTAACCCTTTATGTTTTTTTTTTTTTTTTTTTGTTTGCATTGGGGCGTTGTTGTCTACAATACCGCACGCATGGTGGTTATGTTATAAAGTATGTTGTTGTTATTATTGTTGATAATTAAGTAATATTTGTCCAGTATTTTTGTTTGTTTCCTCTGGTACACGTTTTGAACACGAGTCCTTGCATTGTTAACGATAGAAGTCCTTACGGTACAGTATAGAGTAAATAAAGTTTAAACTATTTGTTCCGGTTGTTATGTAGTAACAACATTTGCTTTAATATTTGTACTCGTATGGTAATTGGGTTTTGTAAAGTTTTCCTTTCCTGTATTTGGAAATGTAATTATACCATTTTATTTAATTTAATTATACAAAACAAGGTAATAATGTAAAACCAGTGAAAACAAACAAGCTTCTTATACTCTTCATATTGGTCCGCTAGTTATACTCTGCACTATTCGTGGTAAAAGGTTATATTAAGTTTGTGCGGAGGCTTGTAATTTCTAAACGGCAAATGCCACACCCACCTTTGATTAAAGATCTGTTCAAAATCAAAATCTGAATCAATTTAATATTCGTTTGTCCGTCTGTCCATGTAAATATGTTGGCAAACTACAGGTTCGATGAAATTTGGTATTGGCCCTAGAGGAACGCTCTTGAAAATGGACTAAATTGGACAATTTTGAGAACCCTTCCCCTTTATTATAAACGAGTGTAATTTGGTGCTTTTCCTCTTATATTTAAAATTATCTTTAAATTGACCACGCCTCTTCTTAGATCCATTAATTGTACTTGAAAGTAAATTTCGTATAACTTCTGAACCGCAAGACCTGTACACCTGAAATTCAGTTCAAATATGTACCTTCGAAAGTTAAATATGAATTTTTTTTTTTCAAAGACATTAATGAAGGGCATTCATATTTTTTCATTACCCTGTTTAGATAAAATATTTATATTTCAGTTGACTTGTAATGCTTGTAACGCAATAGATTGATATTTATTTTAAGACTGCCAAAACATTTCTCATTTTTATAAAAATTAATTTTTAATAACTGATTTTATTGGCGCTCGTATAAAACTAAAAACTCTATGCACTTATTAGTGCGTGCAAGCTTTGTTTACACCTTTGCTCGGATACGTGTAGAGATGTATAAGATGATTACTTGTGTTCACTGAAAGTACTTTGAACGTTTAATCCCTTGTTCGGCTTGTTGCAATTAAATGGACGTCAAGGTTGCTGATGCACTTAACGAAAATATAATTCTGAATATCAGTTCTTCACTAATACAAGAGATCATTTTCCACAATTGCATTCCAACATAAAATCATCATTCATCAAATGTAGTGAATAATTTATATAAATTTGTCGATTATAATGTTCCAACAAATTTTATAAAACGATCTATTCCTACTACGCTTCACAAAGTACAACTGTCATCTAATACCAACTCAATTTAATTACCTTTTTCAATAACTATACCGAGGCAAGCCTTTCCATCCACAACATACCGTATTACCAACAGCTGAACGTGTTCGCTGTCCTAAAGAATTAGTGGTGGTACCAACAAAGAAGTACATTTTTGCGGTACATTTTACTTCCGACACTACTTCTGATGATATTACTGAGTATGCATCCGTACTGATATCTCTGCACATAAGTTTAGGACTTTACTAAACCGGATCTTTTAAAGATATAGTGCCTGAAGACGTCTCCTCCACTGTCGTCAATATGATTTTTGATTTTGATCGGTAACCCCTGTTCGAGAATTTATATCATAAAGACACTGGCTGTCTGTCACCGTTTGCAACTCATTCTAGTAAATCCAGTGAATGGGCCTTCTGTTATGCGCAGCCCAGTAAACAAAATAAAGGAAAGAAGCATCTTTTTCCTTCTAATCGCATAATCCTAAATGTTCTACTTACTTTATTTATTATTATATCGAAACAATTATTCTAATGCTAACCCAAAGGACAAACTTACACACAAGTATAACAATTTATTCTACTTAATTGAATTTCGTTTTAATATTGATGCGCGATTTGGGCATGTTTATATGGTGTTTGATAGTCTGTGGGAATGAATTTCCGTACGAAGGAATACAGACTAATGTTCGCTTTTAATCCTCGCCATGAGACTTTCCAAACCTTTGAATAAGGATCCAACAATTATTTATACTGATCAGCATCAAATTTCAGGTTAATTCAGGTATGTCTATATGTCCATCCGACTATTTATTTATTTTGTTTCATGAAGAATTTATATGCAGACCGAAATAAAATTTTATTTAGTTTTTTACTCCCCTGGATAACATAAATAACACGCATCAGAAACATGCCACAATATAAAGCTAGTGTTAGAATCTAGGTAACCGCAGCTCATTTATGTGACGATTCAAATATAATGTTTCAGGTTTTTATTGAAACGTACATTTTGATGGTCTTTTGAAAAAATACCAATAAAGACACAGCAGAAACAACAACTAACCACTTGCCTATAAAATCATATATACGTTCTACATGAAATGGCAACAAATAAGGTTGTCATCCGTGCGAGTATATTGATTGGATAACGCGCGGTTTGCCTAAAACCCGTTTAAATGGAGAACGGCCATAAGTAAAAAAGTAAATGGGGCCGCGTTGCCCAAAACACGTTTACATTTATTTTATTGTAAAGTATAATAAAGTGGTTTCCAATTTTGTTGTTATTTTGCTATATGGCAATGTAGATATTTTATAAATATGCGCTGTTTAACTATAGGAGTCGCTTGTACGCGTTACTATATACTGTATACCTGAGGGTATTTTGCTACAGAAAGCGACATAATGAATTACCTTTATTGACAAGTTAATATTTTATCGGTGTCATCATCATCATCATCAATGTTGTCTTTTACATTCACACACCAAAACGCCAGTATTGCTGTTTGTGCCTGTTTAACTGAAATTAGAGGAAAAGGTGTTTGCATTTTGTATGGTGGAACACATATTGGCATGAATTGGTCCCCAAGCAATTTTTTGTTATTTGTTTTATAGACCAATAAAAGGAAAAAAGCGCTTAAGTATGAAATGTGATACAAAAATATATTCAGCCTCTTTTTTATATCCATCATCCTAACCTGACGATATGGGGATATATTGGCTTTGTTCAAACTCAGTAAGCGTTAGAATGAGACTCTGAAATCCTAAAAGTTAATTTACTATTACTCCTGAATCATAAGACCTGTACACCTAAAATCCAAACATATTTTTATATCTGGGCATGTTGATATTGGCAATGGGTTAAATGGTCCATACACCTTCCTACAATTTTCCATAACATACCATAAAGTTTTAAGAGTTCTTCCTTTTTGCCAGAATATTAATGAAAATTTCTATAAATTTGAAATTATGAACTTTGCTGAAATGGGCGCATCTGCCACGATTTATTTATTGCGATATATTACGTAAGAATTTTCTCTTTGGGAAAAATATATTTATATTGCCAAGCCTCAAAACGGTATGTTTGTTCAAATAAATTGCAATATTTTTTATACATTATTAGTAGGAGTAGTAAGGTATCTGCCCCTTTGATTTAGCATACCCCTACTATGGTTCTTTTTTACTTCTTTTATTACCAAACGTGTAACCAATGCCCCTCTTTCAAAATGTTGCTGGTTACTGATATTTAATATATTGTCTTTGTGGTCTTTTAATGTCTTCTCATATAACCGTGAATGTTAACTTGTATTTGTAATAATGTGTTTTTTTGCGCAATAATTTATTGACTTTGTCAAGTAATTGATTGTAATTCCGTTTACGTTGAAAGCAATAACGTAGAATGTGTTTATTATCAATTCTATAAATTGCAACAAACACAATAAAGAACAAATGAAACTTTATTATAATATGGTATTAATAAGAACGTGCGGCTGTTGTATAAATACGTCTAGTCGTAAAAATTGAGATAAACAACAAAACTTGGCAGATGTACCGGAAGTCCTTATACCCCAAATGATTTTTCGTTAAATTTTACTTACTACACTTGTTGCCAGTCCGTGAACAAGTTTGGCCTTTTTCAATACGATACTTGAGAACGCTACGCGCTTCGATCGTTGGCGCGCCACGAACTATGTCAATGTGGGGTGTGTGATTCGTACTGTTTCGGAACTTATCGCCAACGCGGGCAGGACCAAAGAACTTTTATATACAAATATCAAAACCATATCTAAAAATTTTCGATTGTGTACGGTGCAAAGTTTAGAACGTCATTGCGGGCGTGTTCTTTGACCAATTTTGCCCAATTGCAATACGAAACAAAACAAAAATTATGGCTGCTAAATCGGCACAAAATTCGATGCTGATCAAGAATATATCTGTACTTTTGGGGGTTTGGGAGTTGAGCAGTTTAAAATCTGAATCCAATCAGCTGAAAGTTTCAGCTTTTAGCCGTACAGACATGTCCGTCCTCGGTTGATTAGGCGCGATTGTGGCCGTCATTGTCGTGGTTCTTAAAAAGGAGCGCTTCTCCATATTGAAGTAATGTTGAAAAGCATATTTGGAAAGAGTCTCAATGGTACTGTTGTTTCCCTCCATATCTGTAATATTTTATGCAATGATTAAAATAAAAACAACGCCAATGTACTAAGAGTGGCCCCATTTAAAAGCTTTTATTAAATAATCTGATATTAACGAACAATTATTTGGCCATATGCAAAAGACCAACCCAATCCCAAAAGACTTGAAAATTACAGAGAATCCTGCAACAATCCGCGTAAGGAAAAAGAAGACAAATTGCATATCCAACTAAATATATGACATAATATGCAAATGTAAACAACCATATATGTATACAGATATGGGAATATCCACACGACAGACAGGACATTTAACCATTTTTTAAACACATTACAAATTTATATAATTTTTACAGCATTATGTATGTCCGTGTGTCTGTCTGTTGTTGACATTCTCACGGTCGTAAATTGTGAGATATTGTTTGTAAAAGAAGTCATCAAATATTGTAACCGAAGTTATCAAAATTTACTAATTTTTTAGTCAAACTGGATAAAGAAAGAAAACCTTCATAAAAATGAAAATGTTTAAAAAATTTAACCCATGGCACAAAATTAAACAAAGATGGACGAAGTTACAAAGAAAAGAACCTATCTACGCCTAAAGAAAGAAGAGAAAAAATAGGGTTCAATTATATAGGACTGGCTTAAGGTACCCAAGAACTGGAAAGAGCGATTCCTCTCGTCCGTGAAGAAAAGAAATATTGTGCTGCAAAACTTACCCATATGTATAATGCGTTTGGTATTACCAAGGTTGTACTATTCTTTAATGGAAAATCAATGCGCTTCTAAACATCGCAACTTCTTAAATGCTCTAATGCAGGTGGATTTTTCAGACGAAATTTAAAGTTTTCAATGGGTGCAGCTTCTGCCGTAACGTTGTTTACTTGTTCCCTTTGGTACTCAGATCAACACGCTATCGTTATTATACCTGATTCCCGCTTGTCTCCGCAAGAAATCTAAGATTTTGGGAACAAAATAAGTGAAATAATTGATCTGGAATATCTAAGAGGCCAAAACATTGAACTAAAGACAGCTAATTCAACTAAACACTTTGGACCAGCTTTCGTCAAGTGTCCTTAAATGTTTTCTTTTAATATCTTTAATGGTCGCCGGGTGAAATTTAATTGAAATCCATAAAAAGTGTCGCATTGTAATCGTTCTGTGGATACTCCCATATGCAGAATAGGGGATATGTGGTAACGTGCACATAAGCTTAGATTGTCAACTTCTTTACTAACTACTTTTTATTTTGATTTCTTTGGGGAATCGTAAAACTTTGAAAGGACAAGAGTAGGTGCGTATAAAATCCCACAAACGTATTCCCATACATAAATACATATGTATATAGTTACGACAAAGTTTTATTTTCCTAACAGGGTGGGTTAACATATGGAACTTAAAAATGTGTTGTCACGATGATAACACCTACAATACTGATGGAAGTGGACAGTGACAGTGATGGCTTTAGTAATGATGTTACACCTCACTCTTTATGAAGAATGAATTGTCTAAGCGATGATAGTTACAATGCAAGTTTATAATTTACTTAATTACGCCACAAGGCGAATTGCTTGATATGTAGATAGAATAGAATAAATGCACAAAAGTGGAAAATAGTTTTAATGTTCACTGTCCTTGATTATAATTGTTATAATTATACTCGTGCGCTTCAAAGGTGATTCAAAAAGAGTTGATAGCTTATATATGGTTTGCTGTAAAATTTATTCGTTCTTCCGCATTCTTAAACAACTGTATCACTATGATAATCAGTCTCATAAATTCAGTTGTCACAGCCAACAAATGACACTTGTAAATGGGTCATTTAAGAGTTTTACAAAAATTGCAAATTGAAACAAAGTTTACTTCTTCGTCAATCACTTTGGTTTGGTTTTACGTTAGACCATCACATGAATATAAACAATAATTAAAACAAATTCTTCTTCTATTTACTCAGCTTTTCCGTTTCCCAATTGATTATTTGGCAAAACGTGAAGCATATATAAAATATTATTCTTTGCGTTCGCGTTAAAAGGGGTTCGTTCATGGCCACTGTTTCTCTTACTGTAAAATAACCCTTTTTCTTAAACACAACGTCATATGGCTCCTGTTGATTGGTTATTGTTGTTGTTGTTATTCGTATTCTCTTGTTCTATTAATATCAATTCTGTGGTTATTGAAACTTCCCTCTCAAATTGTACAAACCGTTCAAAACATTATCCCATAATTACATATATGCTACAAACTCTGCGAACACCACAATACAATCTTACGCCCTGGAAATGCCTTATGAAAAGCTCTCGTCCTATTGTAATTTGCTGGCGGCATGATTGTGCCACGTGTTTATATTTATGTAACAATTTAACCGCAAAATTTATTCATGATTATCGAAAAAATGAGACCAACTTCACTTTGATCCTTGATTTATTCCTCCTGCTGGCTTTATAAACATTAGCTACTGTTTGTTTTCGTTTGGAGAAGGCGTTTACCTATTACCCTTTTCCCAATTACATTGCTCAAATGGTTTTTGTCTGGAAAATTACTATGAATGCATGAGGAGGACGGCGTAATTTTCCTATTATCAGATTTACATCCATTTAATACAAGTTCTATTAGTTATTATAGATGTTTTTTTGTTCCCAAGCGATGGTTTTCTTAACGTTTTAGAAATATAGACAATTGAAAGAAACATTTAGCCTCAAGGCTATTACCATTTATATTGAATCGATTTTACATTAAGATACATAAACTATTACAGTATATTATGGCAATTTTTATAAGCTCTTGTGTTGGAATCACAAAGGAGGAGTCACCATATGGTCAAATAAAGTGCGTAAGAAACACATAAACTGCTCAAAATTAAACGATTCCAAACCGACTCACCAATATATTATATATTCTGTCAACATAACATTACATTCCTAAAGAAATAAACAAGTAAAAAAGGGTTATATTAAGCGTATGCCAAATCTAGCATACCCACCACAATCAACCTCTTCCAAAGAGAGCACCACCTTATCACTGTTCCAAATAATAAGGAAAGACTATCTCAATGCCACAATACAACAAGTAAGAAAACTAAATTAGGCTTAGGCCAAATCTTAAATACCCTCCACCAGTGGGCGTGGCAAATATATATTGCGCCCTCTAATAGTGTACGTATTACGTATCAGCCTGCAAGTGAAGTTTTACGTTGAGAACCGCGCTCATTTTCGGCACATTGGCAGCGATTTGCGTGTAAAAACTAAACGTATCTATACAAAATTTCAGCTCAATACTTCAAGATTTATGACCGTGAGAATAGCAACAATAGACGGATACATGGACGCATATTTAGATCGACACAGTTTTTGATGCTGATCAAGAATATATATACTTTTGGGAAAAATTGTTTAAACAAAAGCAATATAACCCCATAACCATTATGATAGTGGGCATAAAGAAGATTTTCTTCTTCTTCTTCTTCTTCTTCTTCTTCTTCTTCTTCTTTTACTTTAATACCTAGTATCGGCGGCATTTGCACAAATTCTTTGAACCAAAAGAACTTCAAAAGAATTCTGCACCATAGGCCATATGTGCACCAATTTATTTCTCTTATATATATAATTATAGTCCGTGACTATCAATTTAAATTAAGTGAAGATTTTGCTTTAATTGAAGATCTTCCCAAAAAACTAAATGGCGAATACTTGATACCCGGCATACACAGCAGCTATAAGCGTCAACAACTATTTTTAGTAACTATTTATCACTTAAGAGAAAATTAAAAAACTGAATTGTTTCAAATGTTGTTTAATTTACAGATACAACATACTTGTGATTAACAGAAATCCCACCACATTTAGCCAGATGACTACCATACACGCAATTGGTTTGATTTGCTTTCATCAATTTTATTTACTTGAAATTCTTTCTCCTATCATATGGACAAAGAATGAATTTGCTACAAAGACGACATTATGCGCAATAATACAATCAGCAAAATATTTGTCAGTATTCCTAAACTTTTTCCAGTCTACTTGTTTTCGATCAGTTGCCCTTATTCAAACATATGTTTGATGCTAATGATGTACTTTAAGCTACGAACTAAAATTATCTAAAAGTTGTATGAATTGATATTGTCAGTCTTTTGGAACTTTTTTGTGGAACGTTTTGCTGAGGAAGTATTCGAACGTGCAGACCCTTTTAATATTCTTCAATTTGAAAGTCTTCAATGAAAGTTATGTAAGGCGGGTGGAGTGTTCTTCTACAACAAGCTAAAGATCTACGAAGTTTATAATTCATTGATTGATTATGATGAAAGTTTCTTACTAAGGCGCAATTATGAGTGTTCTAAAAAAAAAAAAAAAAAAAAATCAGTAGTGTATTAAAATATTTAATTGCCTTTATTTTGAAAGAGTGGTTTCAGTGTATATTACTGCCATTGGTGAACATCTTAGTGATTCTCCTTCTTCCTAGCTATCTATATGAAATAATTCAATTAATTGCAATAAATTTTTGTAGCCCGCATTCGAATGCAATACATAAATTAGGCGACACCCTAGTTTGTACTTGAATAAGGAAATGAAAATACTTCCACGGCCTGAAAAATTACTATAAAATGACAAGAGCCACATGATGATGATTGTAATGACGACTACGAATATTGTAAACACTAAATAAAAAGTTAATTCCTTGAACACCAATTCAGAAATCAACAAAAACAACTATAACAACAATGTATACAAGGAAGAAAAACGCATAAGCGCCTATTGACAAAGAGCGCTTACAAAGAAAAAGCATTAAATTAATTAACCCCTTGCGTGATGATCACCAAACAACTAACAGTTGTGCCATTATTCTCAGGCCTATATAATATAAAATACCACGAGTACGTAGACGTACATATGTAAGTGAAAAAGGTCTTTAAATGCAAAATTGAGAAATCATTTATGGTTTCAGTGGAAAATTTCAACAACATTAATGAAAATCATTTAAATAACACAATCCAGCCTTATATCTGTGTGTATGTATATGTCTTTAAACAATCCTTTGGTTAAAGGTGTGTTTGTCACCTTTTTGTCTGCTTTTAATGGTTGGGTTTTCGTTTGATGATTGTGCATTATTTACGAACTTTTTCATAATTTTCAGGAGTGTCTTTAAGTGTGTTTGTCACTCGCTTGAGTTGAGTTGTTAGGGAATTATATACATTTTTATATCTTTCACATAAAATGGGGGGTATTCTAAGTTTGTCGTACCGTTTGCAACAACCAGAAGGAGGCGTCAGAGACCCTATATAGTATATATAATAATGATTAGCATGAAAATGTGACGTGTAGTCTGTTGTCGACATTTTCACGATCCTAATTTTTAAGATATTGAACTCAAATTGTATACAGTGACTAGTTCTAGGTTTTGCAAGCTTTTTAAATTGGGAAAAATCGGCCAAGAGCTACGCCCATAATCGATATAATTCTATATATCTGCCAAAAATATTGATCTAGGAATTTGAAGTTAGCTGCATTATTTATAATTACCGCACTCCAAAAATTGCCACAACAGACACGCCCAAAATTTGCAAAAAACCGTATCCAGCATAAAGCTTGATTTGCAAGCTGATACGTAATATAATCACTATTAAAGGGCACAGCCACGTCCATCGTTTCTACGTATACGTGGAGGGTATGTAAGATTTGGCCTAAACCAAATTTTGGTTTTTTTTTTACTAGTTTTTATACAGTTATTGCGTGATACGTTGTTGTGTTATTAAAAATGTCTAAAAATCACATAACGTTTTAGAAAAGTGGGAATTTGTTGTTGTTCACTAATATTTTGTTGATTTCGTATTTTCAACCATGACTATATTCATCGTTGAATTTGTGACAAATCATTGTCATTATTGTTGGTTTTAAATCTTTCATATAAGATGACGGATATATGTACTAACAACGCAACAAGCAAAGCTCGACAATTAGACTTCAGAGACCCTACAAAGTATATATATAGCAATAAAAACTATTCGATCTAGACACATATGTTCGTGTGGTAACAAGAGACAGACACAGGAGCACATTTTGAGATAGTGAACTGTACAGACATTCCTAGTTTCTGAAAGCAAATCGGTATTTAATGAACATTAATCGATTGTATAAATTGATTTATAAAAAACCGTATTCAACGTAAAACTCGACTTGCAACTGAATACGTAATACATGCATTTTTATATGAGGATACATAGGTTTTGTGAAACTTATAATACCCACAAGTCACACCCAACAAGTATATATATATTCTTACTTAGCGTCAACAGCCGAGTCAAACTTGTCCTTCTGTCTGTCCGCATGCCTGTCCGGCACTGTCACGTTCGCTGCCTATATGGAGACCAAGTTATCTATAAACATTCTCGTGGTAAATCCGACCACAAAATGGTGATATCCATTCCAAAGTTTACAAAAGCATAGGTGCTCTTCGGATGATGTTTAAGAAAAGACTTTTTCGCTTTACTTATAAAGTATAAAGTATGGTAAAATGATATTTTTATTGACTTTTATACCCTCCGCATAAAATGGTTTTGTCTATTCATTTGCATCGAATTAGACATAAACCAGATGCATTGCCATATAACTTACTTCGTGAAATATCATTACTTGAAACAGGGGTTCTAAAAATGATGAACCAATTATTAAGCTAATCAACTGTTCTCCACCAAATATTTCCAAACAAATACTAAGAATTGCATTTTTTTGCCAAATTTATAGGAAAATTTAAAAATAGTTCAATTCAGTTCATTTTTGAAAGATCCTATCTCAAAAAGTGGGACGTACGTACAAATTTGCGTGGACAGTGTTAAATTTATTCAGAAACTCATTCTAAATCGATCCGTAAAATTGAAGGTGGGTGTGGCATTTGCAGTTTAAGATATACAAATATCCCCACACACTTAATACAGCCTTTGCATCAATGCTAGTCACAAATTTTGCATTATTGGCTGAAGCAGATCTAAGGTATATAAAATTTCTTTACTTGCTAGTTGTTTCATATCTGATTCGTTTGCGTGCTTTTTATGAAACTGGGGAAACTCTCTATTAATAGTAGAATATTTTTAAGCTTTTATTGATTTATTATTTTGAAGAACCCAAAACCATAAATTAAATTTTCATGTTCATACGTACTTCTTACATTCTTCATATTTCTTTTGATACATAATAGACCTACATAGACAGAAAAATGCCTTTACTTATAATCTAGTCCACTATGTCCATGCTAATGGGGAGTCCATTATATTTATTTTATTTTGATCGCATTGGTTCGGTCGTTACTTCACACAGTCATTTGGTGTGTTTTTAAATAATCTGCATATATGAAAAATGTGTGGAGAAGTTTTCCCACAATTGTTAAAAATATTGCAATGGCCTCTCAAACTCACTTATAAAATAATAAATTTCTTATAAAATAAACAACAAATTTATGTCTTCGGTACTTACGCATAACACACTAACACACAATTACCATATTTTTTAATAATATGATATTAATGATATCTTTGGTTATATGAGAATATATTCCACCATTGTGTGTTAAAATATTGTTTTCCGTTCGTGTTAATTATATACAATTAAAACCACACAAAAAAAGTCCATTTTTATTTCATAAGCAATACAAATACAATGCATTCCATCATTCATTCAGTGGGATTCATATCATATTGATTGCGTGCAAGGGTAAGGGGGCGGCATATGTATCAGTGTCGACACCCCAAGAGTGCGTAACCATTACTTTGTTATTAATATCTTGGTACTGTGTTTAATTAAAGTCATGTTGATGGTTTTTTGTTCTTGCTCACATTTATTCTTATCATACCCTACATCATTTGTATTAAGTTTGTGCGGGTTCTTAACGCTCCGAAGCTGTTAAGGAAACCTCACCTCACCTTTTATTTTACCAATCTATTCAACATCGCTTAGTCAGTCGAAAAGGACATGTTGTTCATATTGAAAATAGACCGAATCGGACCATTTCTCATAGAAAGTTTTGGTTTAGTTTAGCAAGACTTTATACGACATTTTGCAATAGTTCATGATAAAGAGTTACTTGGTATAATAATTAACTATCGATTGGTCTATTTATAAAACATGTATGCTTTTCCAAAATTAATGGCAAATATCCAATTAGTTTCCAATTGTTCCAATTCCAAAAATGACAGAAACATCCAATTAGTTAGTTTTGAAATTGTTTAAATACGAACCAAATATTAAATAATTTTTAGAATCTTTTACGACATGAAGATTTTACAAAGTGAAAGACTATTAGAATAATTACACGACACATTTGCAATACTTGTACGATTTGAAATTAATAGCAGGCCTCCGCACAGACCATTGCGTCCTCAGGTCTCACTTGAAAATATTAGGCCACCGATACAAATAACTGCAGGCTCTGAGAATAGGTGACCGGGACGCCTTTCTATATGAATATCTCGCAATCTATGGAGCCAGGTTTCAAACGTTTGGTAGCCGCCTTGTAACTTAGCCACAATATCAACTTCCGAGTCCAGCCAACACAGTACACCTCCTAAGGATTGCTTATATATATAATAAATAATAAATTTGGTGTAGGGAATTAAATAGTCTGGTTAAACTGACTATACATTTTCATTTGTTCTTAAATCATACAAAAGTTCAAAAATGTCAAGTTGACCACTTACATACATGTACATGTAGTAACATTTTTATAAAAGCAAGCGTGAGAAAAATATTTAATTTTCATATAATGTTAATGAAACAAATCTTAAAAATATCATGACAACATCGCCTGATAAGAAATATAACGTGGACATGGTTGGTATCCCACTGGTAACTAATTTCATAAACCATTAATGTCTGTTTCAAATTTCATTCCATGTAACTGTGTTTTAACTGGTCAGGTTCAGGTTCAGGTTTAGGTTCAAGTTCATCTTCACCGTTTTTATAAACTCCCTTGTGTAAATTTATTTATTTATTTATTTATTTAACACATTTATTTCAGTTTTTAATGCCTTTACGTAAATGTCCTTCTTCTACCTTTTTTACTTTTCATGAATCAATAATAAGAGGCAAACATTGCATCTTTCGTTAGACAAACAGTTGAAACAATTCATTTTTAATTTAGAAATTGGTGCTTACATGAATTAAAAAAACAAGTAAGAAAACTAAATCGTAAATACCCCCCACATCCACGACAGTGGGCGTGACAAGTCAGCTTCCAAGTGGAGTTTTACGTTGAATATGGTGTTTTCTAGAATTGCGGGCGCGTCTGTTATCCAACCCCGCCCATTTTAGGCACTACAATACGAATGTAAGCATATTCAACTTCGTGGTTCAATATTTACAGCTAATAGTAAGCTTATTGTCTATTGGGTGTGTGGGGCTCTTAACCTATTTTGCCCCAACAAAATAGGAGTCTGCATGCAGGAGGTAGAATATCTAAATATCTCGAGATTTACGCCGTGAGCGTTTCAACAGTAGTTTGGACCAGCCATTCAGATGATATTATTTTAACAGATTAGTGCATAACTTATATGATGATGTGCATTATACTGATATTTGGCAGATCTGTTCATATTTGTATCCTTTACATTTAAAATTGTCTTTGGATAGATCACGGCTCTTAAGAGTGCTTTAGATTCTACTTGAAAGTTAATTACTTCTGAACCATAAGACCTGAACAAATAATATTTGTTATGTTTAGGTAAATTGGTATTGAAAATAGGTTAAATGGGTCCATGACCCCACCTACAATTTTACAAAACGTATGGTATAGTTTTGAAAGCCTTTCTTTTTTAACATGCAAAAATAAAATTTTGCCGTGATATTGACGAAAACTTTTTATAAATGTGAACGGTGCGATGGTAGTATGTTTTCGGGGTTTTTTTAAAGATTCTTTTACGTAGATGATCCTATATAGATTTGAACGAAATTGCGAAATTGGGCGTAATCGGTTAACGTACGCGCACACAGTGCTACTTGAATTGATATGAGATTGATCATAAACCTGTGAAGAGCTGCTGCTTTGGGGTACTTTCGTACTTTTGAATGCACTTTTGTATAAGGCACGTCTATCGTAATATGGGAGATGGTGTTCTCTTTGGAAGAGGTTAATGAGGGGGGGTATGCCTAGTTTCGTATACGCCTAATGTAGCCCTTTTTACTCGTCTTTGGTTGAATCATAGGTTTCCCATTATGTTTCGTTTTCGCCTTTAAAACAATTTCAACACTCACTCTTCCTACACATACATATGTATATGTGCTATGTAAACTTTAGTCACAGCTCAAGTCTGTGTGGGAAGATTAATTGAATTTAATTGATTTGCTAAACCAAACTAAATTGGCGAAACTGTGTTTAGATTCAGTATAAGCAATCGTACCATCAAATGACACTTGTAACACAAACACGTTCTGTGTAGATATAGACTCACACAACTCACACAACTCACACATAGAGAAACATATTTCATAGAACACAAATAACAAATGAAATTATGAATGAGAATGCAGCAGCACCAAATGGGGAAAGTATGATTAATGCCTAAGAAAGGCTGGCTGTGTAGCTGCTTAAGTACAGAGGGTGGTTTTGTTCCCATTGTATAAAAGAGGCTTTTTTAAGACATGACATCATTCGTGTTCTTTTTTTTTTTGTTTGTTATGTGCCAGAAAAATTGTTCTATAGTTTGCTTCAATTATCATTAACAAA
The DNA here is from genome assembly GCA_949710015.1 of Crataerina pallida. Lineage (NCBI taxonomy): Eukaryota > Metazoa > Arthropoda > Insecta > Diptera > Hippoboscidae > Crataerina > Crataerina pallida. The sequence goes on along the minus strand of OX453289.1, from coordinate 3,561,147 downwards.
CATATGTTCATGCTGTGTTACTGGTAATCTTCATACGCACACCAACTTATGATTCCTATAGGTTCCTATTTAGTTGTATAAAATCTTTGGTGGCCTCCAGAAGTAGGTTACATAGAACAATTTCATCATTCATCTAAGTTTGGTTGTAAAAATAGATTTTGTTCTATTATTATAAATGATTACAATTAGCGTAATTGATGTCTTTTTATGGAAGGAGGGAGAGAGAACTAATTGTTGTGCATTAGCACAATAGGTTCAGAGTATAAGTAAAAGTCAAACTTAAGTCTTAAGTCCTTTTGATAGGTTCTTCACATGCACTTTCGAACAGTACAGACATGTAATGCAAAGTTCATAGTTTGTTATATTCTGTGCAAAATGATACAAGAGTATATTTCTATTTGTACAGATATTTGAAATCCTTAAGGCAAAGGCTACTACTATAGATGCAAACTATGTCCGTACGTGCATTTATTGTAATCAACGAACAGACCGTAATATTGAGTAATTTTTGATGAGTTGAGAGTGAACCAACCATTCCGAAGATATAAATAATTTTAATGGAATAATTTCATAATGCGTGATTAATATGAACAATACGCACGTTTACGTGCACGTTCGCTTTTATTCAATTTCGCTTCCTTTTTTATAAATAACGCATTAATCCTGAACTACTATGCGGAATGATTTGAAATTTGGCATATCTGTTTACAATAGTATCCTTTATATTAAAATTTGTCTTGGGATTGGCCAAGCCTCTGCTAAGGTTCTTAAATTCAACTTGAAAGTTAATTTTGTATCAACCTGAATCATAAGACATGATCGGTAAACGTACGTGCACTGAGTCTTATGTCTTATGTTTTAATTAACGATGTTAATGATGAGGGGTACCCTAGCTTTGGCAACCGCTTAATGTAGCCCCATTTTGCATGTTTTTATTTGCACATTAGCAAAAATTATACGTAATTTATTTGAACGAAAAACCTCAGCCTTAAATCTCATCGTGGAAATATTTATTTTTAAAAGCTTGCGTACACAAAACTGCATAAAAACTAATGCGTCAGTACTTAAATAATGCAAGAGTGGACATATTTTCATTCAATCACCCATCTCACCATTGGTAGATATTACGTTTAAAAAATAATCCACAAAACATTTTGAATCGACTGACTGGTGGGCTATTATATAAATCGTTAAATGATAAATAAGTAAACGTGCCCTATACCAATAATTTAAATATTGTTGAAGTGTATTTTTCGTACAACAACAATAAGTACTCAATTCATTTAGATTTAAAATTTCGGAACACAACTGGTAACAATGAGATAACATTGTTACAGCAGCCCCACGTAAATACGCAAATTGCAATTATTTGTACGTTGCACGTCTAATGCGAATTTCGCGTAGAAATGTTTATTCGGTCCTTAGCTTTTTATTTATTATTGACGTTGATTTTCAGAGAGAGCAGTTATCTTGCATTAGAACAAGAGAGCTCCACCCTGAAGAGAGTAGATGCGTATAGACGCACTAGGAAACATCGTCTTGTTGTCTAATTCTAACACCCACTCGCACACATACACACCACCCAGCATACTAATCGTGAACCGTAAATATTTAAATGTTTACAAATACAAAATTGAACAAGTTACGAAATCCAAATAAAAAATCGTTTCAACTATTTTGCGATTAGTTGCGGTAAGAATTTTTTGAGGGGTTAGGCCCCGATACCCTATAGATTTAAAAGCTCCTCCCCAAGTAGTACTATAATGGCATGGTTCTGCCTCTTATTTAACGCATATAAAAACCCGTATTCTCTCTAAGCCAATCACAACTATTGGTTTTGTGCGCATGATAGGCACCCGTTGTTTATGTTGTTGCGTTTTTATATTTAAATTAATAACTAATCTGTATCGTTAGGGAATAGTTATCGTTGCTGTTTGGTTAATATTTTTGTACTTTTTTCCCTTCGCTATCGTTGCTTAAAACTGTCAAATATTTTATAATATTTATTGTGAATATGCACGTGCGTTCCCTTACTTTGTTGATACAAAAATTGATTTAATTGATACCGAATCAGTATCGTACGGCTATTTATTGTTATATGGCCTCCTCGTTGATTACCTTTTTAAGCAAATACAAATAAAATATTTATTGTGATAAATGTTTAGCTTTGATATCCAACACTGTCGTTGATTAGGCACCACCACCCAGCACGTAACCACAATATTGTAAATTTTCATTTACATTGCATAATATTATTTACGTTTATTGATGTCATTTGATTCAAAAACTTTTCACCGCAGCAACACATATTTCATTCAATTCAATACTTTCAGAATTAAGAGCCCTTGCCTAAAAACTTCCACGTGAGGCAGTTCTTTTCTAGTAGTTATTGACTTTGAGAAAAGTTTTAAAATTGCAATCCCAAGACCATTTCCGCATCGTTCAGAGTCCTCAGTACTTGTTTTATTTACTTTCAACGCTTAACTAACTGGTACATTATCAACAAATAGAAAAGCTGTACTATCTATAATGAAGAAGCCTAAATTTTTACAAGTAAACGTAGTAGCCTGCAAAAAAAGAATAGTTTACTTTTCTCTTGGAAAGACAAGCAGACTGTAACACTAGGTAGTACTTGGGATGTGTCAGGTGGTGAATGTAACAAAAATATGATTGGCGGGGTAAACGAAATTCTTTTACGGGGGCCTTGAAGTATGTGCTACAAATTCCTACATTCTATATAAATCCGTTCCCATTACGTTTAAACAAAAGAATTGTTTGTTTAGTTAGTAGACGACTTTCATATAATGGAAGAACCTCGAGGACGCATTAATACTAAACCATAGTTTGCAGGGACTAGATGGAAAGCTCGCAGTGGAACTAGAAACTGCATAGAGTGCTCGGATTGTATATTCCAGAGGAAGAGAAGAAACAGGATTTTTACCAACAACTAATATTTTCAATCAAAGATTAATAAATCATTAAGAAGAAGCAAACCAAGCATTACTGAATGGTTTGATTATCAATGAAGTAATAAAACTTTTATCATTTTAATAAAATTGCAGGTTTTGTTGATTTAAAAAATAAAAATAAAAATAAAAATAAACTAAAGGTGTAGTTAAAGTTCATTTCCATGCGATGATAATCTTTATGACTCTTCATTATTGATTTAGTATCGGCCGCTATTATGATTATTTGGTTTGAAGAACTTTAATCGACAGTGCTAGGATACCCTCCCTAGTTATAGACAGTGTATGTGTATGCACTGTTAAAGTCTGTATTACAATTTAAGCTAAAGTTTGAATTTTATACCAAAGAAAGTTTTTATAAATTGTAGGCGTGTTTTTTATACAACAACATCGATGGATGGAACACCTTTCAATATTTTTATTGTACTGAATTTGAAATCTTTGCTTTTATTTGAGCGATTTTTGTTAATTGCAGCTTTAGTTGCACCAAGGCTTCGCAATCGTTGATATCTCAAAATATGTGACCGGACGAATGACTACCACAATATACGCACGGACGGATGGATAGACAGACATGACTAGATCCAATCAGTACTCGATGCTGATCCAGATTAATTAAATATGTTTGGGGGCCCTCTTTTGGCCATTTCACACGTTTGGACAAAGTACTATATGCTAATATGTTGTAAAATATTTAAGTTCAGACTTGCGGCGGAGCACTCGGTACAGTTCACTTTGTATAGCTAAACAATAGAAAGTGTGTTTATGAAATATTTTATTTAAACAAAATATTCGGGTAGGAGTGCTGAGGCAGAAAATTATAGAGATTATAATTTTAATCAATGAACTCTATAAAGTAACACCACAGCCAAAAACAATTAAAAGACAAAATTTGGCTTAGCCCGAATCCTAAATACCGTCCACATCTCCATGCAAACGGTGGGCTTGATAGATACATGATAACGATTAACTTCCAAAACGAGTTTTACGCTTTATATGTCTGTTACCCGTCTCTGTGGTTGATGCTGATCCAGAATATAAATACTTTGTACAGCCTCTCATATCTCGTTCTGGGTGTTGCAAATGGAATGACAAACATAGTTTACCCCCATTTGAAATGGTTGGTATGAAAGAATTTTTCACATGTCGACAAAACACAGAAAAATATGTGTCACAGATTTACGTCCATTTACTTAATTCGGGGCTCATTTCTAGTCATTAACCAATACAACACATATGGAGGCAACACTAAAGCGTACTTTCTGTCCTCTATGTAATGTTTAAGTTGAAAAGAAAAATCGCTGTCATTTGCTGACAAAAGAAATTTAAAATAAATTTTTAAACCCCCCAAAAAAAAAGAAAAGAAAAAAACATTGAAGCTTTTTTCATATAGTATACAATGCTAACTTATAAGCAGTGATTAAGTCAGCTCGATGTGTTTTTTTTTTTTTTTTTTTGTGTAAGAAGAGGAAAATGTTCTGTTTATGCTTTACGAGATTTATGACAACGTTGAAATGTGAACACATTATATTCGAGTCCCCCTTAAAATTATATTAAATATCTGTTTTTACATCCTCCACATATGAGAGGGATGTACTAAGTTTGCTATTCCGTTTATAACACATCCAAGACTTCAATATATGTATTCTTGATCATATTCAACCAATTTGGATATGACCGTCTGGGCATGTGTTGTCGAAATGTTCAAGGTTGTAAATTTTGTATATTGAACTGAAATTGTGTTAAAACATTTCTACTTAGGATACCTGGACCTCAAATTGTAATTGGAAGGCCCACAATCGACAAAAATCTGTCACAACTACAAAGCTTGACATGTGGTGCAGTTATTTTTCATAACCCCATCCATTGAATAGGCGGAACGCTATACAATTTTATAAAAGATCTCAGTTAGAGCAGAATCGTGCACCTGTCACACTCTTTATAAGCAGATGCGAAGGGTATTTCAGATTTAGTCTAAGCCACAAGTACTTTTCTTACTTGATATATATATATATATATTTAAATATTTGAAATCAACATGAGAGTAATGTGTGCATGTATGCCAGTTTTATTAATCATAACCCCAATATTAAGCTGCACTTGCTTAATGGCATCATCCAATACTTGGATGTCTCTACCGCAGTCTGAATGACTGTTGGCAAGTCAATATATTTTGCCTTCAAATTCAATTGCTACTCTTATAATTCACATTTCGTATGAGTGTTTGCGCTAACTCAACAGAATTAACCGATTGGTGAGTAAGTTTTGTTGGGTGCAGTAATTACGGTTTATTTTATCTATATAAATACCAATAAATAAATATAAAATGTTGCAATTTGGCTTAAATATCCTCCAGCGGTAGTAAACACCTTTCATTAATAATTAATAACATCACTTAATTTTGCGAAATTAAACCCACCATGAGACGTCCTTCGCGAGATCCCTTACGAATCAATTTCTAATTCTATTCATAGGAATTTAATGTCAAGTCGACAGCCGCTACGAGATTGCAAATTGAGTTTTAGGTTGAGTATGGTTTTTTGTATCTTGTGGGCGTGTTCGTCCACATCCATTTTCATTACAGTAATGGATGGGGACCATTATATTTATGTGTACGAAATTTCAACTCAATTTTTGTGACAAATATATAGATTTTAATCGATTGTGGGCGTGGCGCTTGACTCTTTATGGTTTTTATAAGTAGCAATTAACTAAAATTACAAGTGTCCGTATAAAATGTCAGCTCAATATCACAAAATTTATGCCCAACAACAGTTAGACACCCGGACGCACGGACATACATGTCTAGATCGACTCGGTTTTTTGATGCTGATCTGCAATATGTGACAAGCTAAGTATCTTATGTTGAGGGCATAAAAAACCTAAATTCGGCTTAGGTCGAATCTGAATTATTATTATTTTTTTCCCATTTATATTTTTCACAAATAAATTCGTTTAGGAAATAAAATTAGGGTTAGGTGGGGTCCTACGCTTTTGCTTTCACTCCACCAGTTTTTCAACACTGACCAAAATCCATTCAGCTTGTCGATCTACAATGTCGAATAATTTAAATTTTTGATAGTTTCACCCGCGTTGGCTATACATACAAAGGCGGAGTCCAAGTTCAAGGAAACAGGGGCCCCAACAGAAAAATCCATTTTTCTACAAATCGTAAAATCTTCACACCTTTTACAAATGCACGGTATACCCCCTTATTCTTATTTTCTATACATGTGTAGGTGCCGTTGTAAATATGTGTTTATGGTGAGCTTGTTGACATCATATGTTTTATGGTCGAAGCCGGCCAATTCCATTTCGACCAAGTTCATGTACAAAAACTGTTTTGAAGGATCTAAATGTATAGTTATATACAAACGGGGTTGAAATGAAAAATTCGATTATGTTTTTCTGTAACAATCCACAGTGGCTCAGAAGCTTGAGGCTTCTTTCGTAATGGCGGATATTCAACGTTCCTATAAGAAAATAACATCCAAAATACGGGAGCGGCGTTCCGACTTAATAACGTTATAACTCTTAGAAATATGTACACACACGTTGAAAATTGTAAAAACACAATCGGATATATTATTGGACGACGTAGCTGCTTTTTATACGTTTACACGCACGCACATATATGTAGAGAACTCTCACTCATTATTGTGTTCGTTTAAATGTTATTTAAACAAAACTAGTACAAAGGTTCAAGACCATTAAAATAATATTAGGATAGATTAAATTGAACTTTACCAATAAGCAAGTAAGAGGTAAGTGTGAAAGTCTCTTACAACGTTTTTCTTTAAATGTTAAGCAGCGACTACCTTATTCGTCTGTACTCTACCAAATCCACGGACAGTGATGTCCGTTCCGTCTGCATAATCATAGCTTACTCAGTCCAAATATAATAGCTAATGCAGTACAGTAGTACTTTCGTCCAAGTCTAGTTATTTTCTGTTCGTACGTTGTATACCCTATATTAGGCGATTTTGACGAGCAATTCGCCATGTTCATTACTTCTTTATAAATTCTGCTGCTGAGGTAGACTTGTTCGTCTATCTTTTCAAGTGCTAAGAAAATCTGTGTTTATTTTGGCAACAGGCCAATGATCTATATCGTAATCGAAATCTTGCAAAGCCAATACCCATCGCCCTACTCTTGGTGGAACCACGACTTACCGCATAGTCATGTGGAATGCACTACAATCAGAATAAAATAATATAAACACCATGCATGTACGTTGCGTGTAGCCAAACTGCTTCCGTGTAAACAATCCCACGCGTGTGTAGGTAGATTATATTTCAGAGTATTATACGCTTTGTTCTGCGACGGTTAAAATAAGCGATCGGTGAACTGTGGCATCTCTCAGTCTCCGAAAGAGGGCAAATCGTTGGTGCTCGAATAGCGAAGAGGAAGATGATGAATCAAAGTCCAAACAATAAGAGAAAAATGCAGGTTAGGTACTTTAAACACGTTAATGAAACAAAAGAGAATCCATCTGTGCCAATCCAATAATTATGTATTGTGAAATTTTTCTATACACTTTGTCCTTAAAATATATCTCCCGAATAGTTGGTCTAATTTTTTTTATTTATGTACCATTCGAATGATCCAAAAAAAGAACTAAAATCTTACTTGATTGAACACGATATGCCCATGCTTGGATGATGTTTCAAAAAGGAATCTTTCTACGGAAACATTTGCAATTCTCAATATATCATAAAGAGAATTTTCAGACAGTATTTGGTTGGAGTAAAGCTTAATTGTTGTAAATTTAAATAGTACATAACGAGTCGATATTTTGTAAAAATATTTTTGGGCTCAGTGCCACGAACACAACCTCTGATGTCGAAGATTGTTACAAGTATTTATCATTGGGCCGTCCAATGGTCAAAAGTGGTCGGATAACAGATAAAAAAAAACTTATTTGACAACAACAACAACAACAACAATATTAAAAGCCAAGCAAACATTTAATAAAAATCTTTAGAATAATGGTGGTGTGGAAAGCAATCAACGCAAAATAATTGAAAGATTTTCAAAAATAATCACAGTCAAAAATCCGGCACAAGTCATGGGCCTGGCAAAAATGGACAAATACTAATGGTAGTAAAAGGGGAGAAAATCCACACAATAGGAAGGAAGCTGGTTGAAAGAACTTAGTGGTTGAAATTACAGTTATTTGCGTTTTAACAACACACACGAATGCGAATAAAACTGAAACCACTCTGTAAAGCGTTCAAGACGAATTTCAACCTCTGTACCGTTTACGCTGCTGTGGTTAGACCATAATCACGATTAATTCGAATAAAATTTAATAATGCAATTCTCATGATTATGCAATTTTGACTTGTATCATTTCTTCCGAAAAAGTGAATAACAAGTCATTCAACACTTCATATATAGTCTACTGGAATTATAACATATTTAGCATAAGCAACAGTGAACGCAACATACCCAAAGAAATCGTGCCTGTAGCAAGGGGACGGAGCACAAGAGAAATGTATGCATGCCTACACGTATATAGAAATACATGTAACAACAACAATCACAAATGGGGAGGGGTTAAAGCAACAGGCTCTTTCTTCTCACCACAATAACATACAGCATGAAAGAGACGAATGCATGAACTTATGGGAAAAGAGAACAAAATGGATAAAAGAGAGTAATAATAATATTGGGGCGATTTTGTATTTTCGTACAAGTGTTTGCGCAAGTGTGCTTTGGGAGACGAATACGATGGTGCTACTGATGGTAGCCATATTACAATGAAAAGGTGTGTGTTTCACATTCCACTTTGTTTCACTTCCAATTGGAAACTTGTGGCAATCTCAGTTGTCGGAGAGATAAGTAACAGCAGTATGTTTGTATGTGAGTGCACGTGGGTTACATATAGTCGGAGCACACTAAAGAACAAAGGCCCTTAGTGTCGGGCGCAGCTCTATAGATGAATTCGTTTATGATATTCTCTGAGATTCAGATTGGGAAGTGACCATTAACTCCACCACGGCCACCACCATCACACCATTGCACAATGCTTAAGCTTCCCCTATAAACTAAAGCAAAAGCAAACACAACACTGATAAATTCCACTACGAGAGACTGATTTCTTATTGTTAAGCTGTCTCTGTCGCTCTTGGAGATTGTGCCGCATGGAACCCGCATAGTGGGCGCGATGTTATAGCAGTTATACAATAGTATTGTGTAAATCGCATAAAATCCAGTTTGCGGTGGTTGTTATAACACCACACACACACCCAGGCACACATTCAAAGTATCATTCCATAAAAAATGAGATAGAATTGAAAGTGGGCAAATATGGTCGACGCTAAACAATACTTGCACGCACACTTCTTACGAAATGAGCAAACAGTCGGCGCTAAGACGTGTCCATGTACAAACAATACGAAAATGTACAGTGCACGCTGTACAGGTTTAAATTCAAATAATTAATACAGGTTTACCGCTATACTTGCCAAGTGGAACACAAAAAAGGAAAAAAAACAAAAAAAAAAACAAAAATAAGAATAAGTGCTTGTGTGCTGAATTTATTAAAATGGATTTATTTTTACACTGTAACCAATACCGTCACTCGTGCGCGCCATTTGAAAACAATTCTCTCTCTCTTCCTCATTTAAATTATAGTGAATAATTAAATGACTGCTTGGCATCTCTTCATTGCACTCTCTGTACAACTTACTCTGACTTTCGTGTTAATTGAAAAAGAATGAAAAAATCATAACATTCTATTCAATGAAATACTCTTCACGGGTTCCAAGTAAAGAAGATGTGTTTTCCAATCTCTAAGCTGGGAAATCGCTACAAATGGAATTGACGGATTGGGAAAGCGCACACATAACTGTCTGTGCGTTAACTACCCAACACTTTTACTCCCACCGGAAAATATGTTAACCAACACAACAAACCTCTGGCTTTCTCTGTCTCAGGTCCTCTCAGGTTTCAACAAGGAAAACATGAAATAAAACAAACGAACGCATCAAATGTTAAAATTGTACAGCAGCCGCCACAACAGTCAAGTGTTTCAGTCTCCGCTATAGTCTTAGTGAGAGATCAGATTCATCCAGTTGGTGGCCGAGTTATACAACAGTGCCCTATATACAAATACATACAAATGCACAAATAATATTTATTACAATGATAGTGGTCACTAAAGCAGTGATTAATGCCACTACAGTTAGTTCAGCGCGAGATGCCTAAGCAACAGTAACTTGAATTAAATCACTCTGAATCGTAACCAGCCACAAAAAGCAAGATAAAATCACACCAACTTAACTTAAAAAGCCGACGCGAGTGCACAAATTTAATTTAAAAAAAAAAAAAAAAAAAAAAAACATTTAGGACAAAAAAATATTTTTCGAAAATTGAGGATTTCTTTAACAAATCTTACATGTAACTGTGATAATTAAAAATTAATAAGTAAACAAAATTTTTTTAAAAATGGATACTTCAACAAACGCAATTTCAATTATTAATAATGGAAATCCTGCAAACCCCGGAAATCCTACCTTGCCTTTAACGCACGCCACTTCCACCACTCATTCGCACTTACCGCTCGACTACAGCCTGGGCAATTTCAAGCCCGCCATAGCCTCTGACTTTCCCGGTTCCTTTATCAGTTCTACACAATCTTCCCTTCATTTGCGCGATATTAGTGCGTTGACTACAATGGCTGTTACAATACCGTCACCTACACAACTCCTACAGCACCGTGCCCAACACCAACAGAAACACAACGGCAATGGCCCTCAGCATCCAAGTCAACAGGATTATCAACCAGTGTCGGCATTTAAAGCGGTTTTACCCAAAAAGAAAATCACCGACGGTGAGTTCAGCAACGGCTTTTACTTACAACACTAACCCGTTAACCCGAACTTATTATTAACTAAACATCCCATAAAATATATGTCACTAGCACTCTAGGAATTTGGAAATTGGCATTAAATGCATTTTAAAAACAAGTACATTTGGCTGAAGCCCACCGTCGATGCACCAAAGTTTCCCGAGTAGTATATATGTCAATACATCTTCTATAAGTAATACGGAATATTTTCTTAAAAAATGCTCCCTTTTCAGTTTTTGTTGCATTGTGGGCGTGTCGCTTGACCAATTCTTGCCAAGTTCGGAATTTATATCTAAATTTTTGCGATCAGGTGAGTGATTACCACAGAACGCACATACCGGTGAGATGGACGGTCGGACGGATAGACATAATAGACGCAGTTTTTCATTCAGATTCAATATACATTGAGGGATGATGCGTTATATGCAGTAAATAAAATTTATACAAAAGAAGAGTTTGGTTTGATTTGAATGGATAAAGGCGAAGACGATTCGCCTTGTAATATACTCGTACTTTGCCAGGTCTCTTCTTGAGATTATGCACATTTTGATAAAGAAATGCATACCCGTAACATCGAAGAGACGGGTGTATAGGTGCTTTCTTTCTGTGGTGCAATTAAAACTTTATCTTGGTCTAATGGTATGGTGTCGCTTAAAGTATCCGGAAGAAAATTTCCAGATAGAGATTCTGAGTCTAGCAAAATAAAACACAAAGTGAAAATTTACTCAATTTAATAATTTTTGCAAGTATTTGTTGAATATTGTTAAAAATATGTCTTGACAGTTGTCACAATGAAAACGCGTTGAAAAGCAACATTTTCATTAAATGTTTGGGGAGTTATTTCACAAATTGGTTGCTTCAAATAAATCATTCTTACTATACAGCTGAGTGAAATGAAGTGTTTACTAATATTTTGCCTGTCTTTAGTTGCGGCGCCATTCTCTCAAGTCAACAAAACAAACGAGTTCTGGATAAAAAAATCCAAAGACAAATATAAAATATTATATATTTGTTACAATGAAAATTAGCTGAAAATTATCCAGATATGTTCCGTAGGGCACGGACGGACGGACGGACGGACTGATGGCCACGTTTAAGTTCGAATTTTGATTGTGATGTAATCGGTATAATTAAAGGTGGGTATAGCACTTGTCCCTTAGGAGTTACAGCCGCACCCTACACTGCTTAAGTATTGGTAAGAATTCTACCGTTGGCTAGTTTACTTGTTGGATTATTGCATTTTTCTGTTTTTTTATCACCCCCCGTCACAATGGCTTTTGTTCAGACGTTTATAAAAGGGCCCCAAAAGATTATACATTCTTGATCATCATCAATAGAAAAGTTGATGTAGGCAATCTGTCCCTCCGTGTGTCCGTGTGAATAATATACTATTTTGTTGGAACTCTCACAGTTGCAAGAGATGAAGTATCGCACTGAAATTTGGTACATATATGCTTCATCAATGTTAAAAGTGTTCAGTTGAAAATGGGCAAAATCGCACCAAGGATCTTTCTATTGTACAATTTTACAACACGTATAGTTTATAGGGTTTTTTCTTTTTTACATACAGAGTAAAAACTAAATTTTAATTTTTAATTATTTATATATTTGGAAAAATCAAAGTCACCTAAAGTGAAGAACTTTTTAATGGATGTTGGATTGTTGGAGAGGTTTGTTAAGAATATTTGGTGCTGGTTGCCTCACATACAACAAATATAAAATTTACTCTTCCTTTCTTATAAGACCCTTCCTCCTTTATGTCCGGAACAAACTTGTGCAAATTGATGTTATTGGTTAACGTATGCGGGCAAAGTGATTACGTTTTTCTTGCGTTCATAGAAATTTGGGATATTATTTCCTAACTGCGTGGACGAGGTTAATGATGATGGGTATCCTAGATGTGGCACCCGCCTAATATAGCCCCGCTTATTTTATTTGTATTTAGACTGTTACATTATTATATATTACATCAGTATAATGAATTTGCATAGTTTTCCTGACTCTGCATATACTAGCTTACTTTTTGGCTTAGCTCACTTTGATTCCTTTTCTCTGTTAAAACTTAATATAAATTATATTTTGACAGAGTATAACGTGTTGTGTATAGTGTAACATTGTAGGTGTGGCAGACTTCGATTATATTTATATTTTTATATTCCACTGTTGTGGTTTTGTTCATCAAGTTTTTATAGATTGATGCTTTCCGAATTGAAAGGAAACTAAACACGACCGTTTCCTTCTCTGCAGGTTGTGTAATTGATCGGCTTACCCTAAATGTGCCGATTTTAGTGGTGGACAGTTCGACCACAGACCCGACCGGAGGGCTTCGTTGGGTCTAAAGAAATTGCCATATGCATGTATGTTGATGTTCACGTATTATTTAAACAGACTCAGAGAAACTTCCATGAACTAGGCAAGGATTTGAAGAAATTTTATGATAAATTTACAAAACATCAGCATTCATTCTTCAACACTTGCAAGTTATTGAAACAATATGAATTTGTTCCTAAAGCCTGTCGGTCTGTTTTGCAGATATTTTGATTCAATAAAATGACATCATCATCACACTGTTATTCTCTCGCAACATGGGTCTAAATAAGGGCATTATATTGATATCAGTGATCCACATACTTCAACTATTAATAATGTAGTGACTCGTACTATTTTCATTATAGTTTGGTATCAAATCGTCGTAATATTATATTTCCGACTCGGAGGGTAATTTTTGTATCACGCTTTGCTAAGGATACTACACGGGATGTGCCAGATATTGACTTGTGTGACGCAAGCATTTTTAAATCTAATTTTTTTCAACCTAGGGATATATTTTCTTTTATAACTTTAGTTTCGTTGTTTTACCTTGAGAGCATCTTGTTCTTTTTAAAGAATTATTTCCAAGAAAAAAATCTGTTAGACTTGCTCTTCTCTGTCAAAATGTCTGTGGTCTGAATTTTTAAAAGTTTGTTTGTGTACAGATCAAATTACGCAATTGTTCTTTGTCCATAGCTTGCCGATTATTCGAAAAGTATAAACGTAGTGATTTGTTCGTGGACTATACGTTATATTCAAAGGTGTGAGAAGAAGAAGACTTTAATGATTTGAGTTAAGTTAAGGTAACTTCTTTTATATTTCCCGAACTAACGTTTTAATGCCTGCCTAAGTAAAGGTTACTTTTCTTTTATTTGCAAAAACAGAATTATTTTTACTCTTAAAAAAGTGGTTCGAGACACGGTTGCACCCATGCACGGACATACGAACAGACATGACTAGATCAAGTTAGATTTTGATGCTAATCAGAAATATATATACTTTGTGGGGTTTCCAGTATCTCCTTATGGGTGTTGCAAATAATTTCTTATATATATAAAAAAAAAAAAAGTACATAATACGTAGTTAGCCCCAAAAGTAGATAATGACCATCTGTACGTTGGAATTATCACGCCCGAAAAAAGTTAAACATCATGCCATAATTGGTACACGTAATCTTCGATATTTCTATTGGGTAGAATCAGACCATGGACACGTCCGCAAAGGTGCCGCAAATCTTGCATTGTGGCTTTCAGCAATCTCACAGTGGCAAACTTAACTTAGTACATATATTCATCATCAAAAGTACGGTTTCACGAGCCACGGACAGACCCACAACTTTAAACATGCTGAGATATATTATATATTTATATATATTTCGATTCCGGTATAGTAAATTGTGATTTCAAAGGAAAGCGAAATTAGCCCTTTGTTTAGTTTTGTATTAAACGTGAACCATAAGACTTTTAGACCTGAAATTTGGTACAAATCATTCTTAGATATGCAGGCACCTTGGTATTGAAAATGGCTTAAATCAGTCCTAGATGACTTTATGTCTGGTATAATCTTGTGAAAAAGGGGCGTGCTCGGTTAAAATACGCGCACACAGTAATTAATTCTCACTTGCTGTTATGATATTGTTCATAAACCTGCGAAAAACAGTTGGTAGTAGTGATAGTAGTTGACCCTTTTAATTGTTTTTTTCTATCTTGTACAGTTTTTGAGTTATGCTGCCTCGCAAAATTGGAATTTTGGGGCAGAATCGAATTTTCAAACAGCCGCAACGGGTAAGCAAAAGCTGATGGGGAGAAACAGATTTCATATTTAGATTTAAGCGCCCAAATATATACATAATTCGTTATAAAACGGATGTTGCCCCGTGTAATACACAGCATTTGTTAGGTGGCAAAAATAATTACAATCACAGCGTAAACGAAATAAAGTTTAAAAATAATTCAACATAAAGCGTGCATCGATAGACATTCGCACAGTCTACATACAACATGATATTAAAACATGATGCTTAATTTTCGCCCCCCCCCCCCCCCCCCCCCCCCTTCATCCAACTCAACATTTCCCAACACTTGGTTATTTATTATTATTATTACAGTTTGCATGTGTGTGTGGAGAGCTTTAAGAATGATACCAAGAGAAACCAATGTCAGTTAATTAAAAATATGCATGAAAAGTAATGTCAAAACATTCATACATGGAGCATTCATTCGCTGTTACATATTACATTCGCCTGCCTACATATCGTTCTGTATTACACATAAAACCACCATGATAGCCAGTCGGAGAGAATTATACATAAAATCCTGGGGTAAAAAGTGCAAAATGAATTTAAGTAATGCTTGTGATTTTAAACGCCTGGTACTAATACACATACACATACACATGTACCTACGTTGTAATGCAAACACATTTTACAAAATACAACAAAATGGGCAACCATGGCGTATACTTCACTTTATATATTATAGATTCTATACCAACGTTTCTCAAACGGTGCGTTACGATCCCCGACCAGTCACGAAAAAATTATGAGAATAGAATCAGTACACAAAAATTCCACGATTTGAATAATATTTACACACATACAATATAAGCGGACATAACAAATGACAACATAAACTAATATTTAGCAGTAATTAAAGTTGTTGAAATGGTTATTAATTTACTATAAATGTGATCCTTGGCACAGTCTTTTACTCATAACTTTTTATACCTTCCGCATAAGATGAAATTAATCCATTAAATTTCATAAAATAAAAACTATAGAGGATGTGCAAACGACTCCCTCGTGAAATACAAATGCCGATTTTTATACTCTCTACATACTCCCCATACTAAGTTGGTTTTTTGATTTGCAGCACCCGCAAATAGTCTTCAAAGTTGAGATTCCTGATTATATATTCAAAATATGAGTCGATTTAGACATATCCGTCCGTGTGTCTGTCTGGTGTGGCAAATTTTGAGATATCCGGGTGAAATTTTGCATACGTACTTCTAGTTTAGACAGATCGCTAGAGTGACGCCCTCAATCGACAAAAATTTAGCTATAAAGTTGGAACTTGGTATACATATAGAGGATAATCCACCGATTTAAAAAAAATAGGCATGGTCGCATAATAGACGCGCCTACAATTTATAAAAACTTTATAACCAATAAAATCGACCTGAAGGTGATACGTAATGCATACACAATTAGAGGGCGTAATTTTATAACTGCCACGCCTATTAGAGGGTATTTAAGATTTGGCCTAAAATCAAATTTATTTTTGGTTTCTATCTTGCCAATAATAGAGAGGAGTCGCCACTCTAAAACGGTTGAGAAACCATGTTCTATTCTATATACTCGTATATTGTATTGTATACACATGTATGTATATTGCGTTGTGTGACGTGACAGTCCAGAATAAGGCGCGTAGCATTAATGAAAATGCAGGAATAATAAAAAAAAAAAAAACACCATTGCAATGAAAACTGAACACGCATGTATAAAAAAATTATTCATTATTCCGTTTGTGTAAAATGAACACAAATCTCCCATGTGGACAGATACGGATTTGCTAGAGGATTGTGAGAGAATCCCCAGCATATAACACACACACGCACCCAAACAGAAACTGATACCAACACGAGAAAAGTTTGCTCAAATTCATACAGCAGTGTTTATTACATACATATGCATGAACATGAATTTATCTAGATTGGAAGTGCTGATTTTATCCATGAAGAATTAAAAAAAAAAAATGGAACTTCGGCTTTGGCCAAATTTTAAATACCTTCCAGGCCCTCCGTACATACAAAGAATAAGAGTAGCAGGTACATATGCATAAACATCTAGATCGGCTCAGTTTTTGTTGCTGATCAAAAATATATATGATCTGTGGGTCGTTGACGCCTTCTTCTGGGTGCTGCAAATAGGATGACGAACTTTGTAAAGCCCCATCTTATGTGGGGGTTTAAAAACTACACAAACCTTTATTCATCTAGTCACCAGCACTGCAATCATCTCGCTCGTACATACCTTTGCACATACATACAACGTCTGTTACCTCGATGATGAAACCAATATTTACTGCGCCGGATTTTTTCCTTTTTCGATAACAGAGTAAGAGTGTCTTGTGCGAAGTGTATTCAATTTCATGTTTTGCTTTTTTTTTTGTGTTTGCACACAACACATTCTCCTTCACTCTCTTTATAGCCTACACCACAAAGTGATGCAAGGGATGTGCGGATTTTCCTAAATGGAAAATGCTGATCGGCTCAGAATCAAAATGTAAATCGATTTAAGCGTGCCGTCTGCCCTCCATTTAATTCTTGCAATCCACCTAAAAGTCTCCATTTTTTAAATATTTATTGAAGAAATTTGGTTCAGGGTTAAAGACGATCGCTACACCATGTCCAAGTGTACTTTATCTTAATTTCAAAAATGATCATTTTTATGACAATATATGCCACTTCACGTTTAACAAGTAAAAAAACTAAATTTGGCTTAGGCCGAATCTTAAATACCATCCACATGTACCTACAAGCAGCCGGCGTAGAAGATGCACGATTCCGTCTTATAATAGCGTTAGTATTACGTATCAACTTGCAAGACGAGTTTTACATTTAGGCAGTTTTGTACATCGGAAGCAACCATTTTTGGCATCGATGAAGGGAATAAATATAAATTTGCGTACGAAATTCACACTTTATAGCTCAATTTTTATGGCAGATAAACAGTTGTTTGTTGATTGTGGGCTTGGCTCTTAACTAATTTTACCGGATTTAAGTAGCGATGTGCATGAACTAGAAGTGTTTGTACAAAATTTCAGCTCAATAGTTCAAAATTCATTCTTCATCTGTAGTTTTTTTTTCATTTTATGAAATTTATTTAATTAATTTTATTTTTTTTTTATAACGTGATAATTTTTTAATGATATATAATAACGGACGCAAAAGGGTTACCTTATCCTTATCCAAAAAGTATATCATTATCTTGTACTATATACTCTTACGGGCAAAAAATCCGTCCACCCCAATTTTTTTGATCTTTTAATTAATTGCGCTTTGCTTTAAAATTGAAATAAATTATACGTTATTCAGCGTTCATTTGCAACCTTAACTGAGGGTATGTTGATTAAATATTAGAAATTTTACTGTGTGCCAAATGCTAAATAATCCGTTTTCTTAACCGCCAATTTATTCTCTGCTATTTAACTATATGAACATTCTAAAAATGTTCATCTTCAAACTCAACTCCGGGCTGGATATTTTCGTCTGTGAGTGTACCGCGACCCAAAGAGATCTATTGGTTAGCAATTGTTAAACCTAGAGTTTAAGGCTTTTAAATAATTGTAATAAAACGGTGTCAATATTCTGAAACAGTGGATAGATCGACTCAGTTTTTTAAACTGATCAAGAATATATTTTGTAATGAATGTAATGAATGTTTTACTTGTTTTCGGCTGGATTGCCTTGTAATGAATGTTTATGATATGTCGCTCAACGTCTGAATCCAGCAAAGGTGCTAGGAATCTAATGCGATAGAAATGCGACTACTGTTTACTCTTTTCTTTAAAGTTTTATTTATTTAGATTTTAATCATGTCTATACGAATATTTTGTTATAGATTTCTTATAAAGTTACAGAACACACATTACCTAAATCCATGTCATTAACGCATAATGCTTTTCATTCATAATATTATTCAATTAGTGCGTGCCATGAATTGTATTGAAGTGTATTATAATGATGTAATAATGAGTACAAGTGAACAGTGTAATGCGAATGCACTACAATATACTTTACAGGCTCCTAGGCTTCCTTCTGAATGTTGCATGAATCCCACAATCATTTTCCTCCTCAAAAATACAGCCATATAAACAATTCCTGAAATGTTTTTGAATGAATACAAGTTTTTGGGCGAGACAAAATGTATATTTACACAAGTTTGTTCTCATTTTAAATTTTAAATACACCCTTAAAACCAAATAATAATATAATAATATGTGTTCATTATAAGTGGGTGTGGTTAAAATGGATTTCCCAAATGTTAAGATAGGCTTCAATAAAACAAGTAGATGGGGCGTCTAACAAATCCCATCCATCATCATTAGTTAACCTCTTCCAATTCTTCGCAAGTAAAACATAATACTGAAAGGTTCGGGTGCAAGGTTTAGGACGCCATTGTAAGCCTATCCTTAGACCCATGCCCAATTGCAATCTCGAATATTGTTTGTACACAATTAAAATTTTCGTGACCTTGAAAGTTCCAACAAAAAATGTGTACAAATTCACATGGACACAGGGGCGAACAATTGACACTGATCAAGAATATATATATTTTGGGGGAGTGGCTTCTTCTTTTCTGATACTTACAAGTGTCTGAATAAAAACCCACATTTACCCACCGACAATACCTTGTAAGCTATATTTCTAATAAAAGAAAAATTCCGTAAACTATAAGGTACGTTTTGTGATATTGTAGGCGGATTCGATTGACTTTGACTTGACAATACCGAGCTATAATATACTAACTACATATACAAAAATTATTTGTACTAATTTTCTGATCAAGTTGATATAACTTTTACTGACGTGAGAGTATCGGGGAGTGGTAAAGAATGGGCTAGAAAAGTAAATATTTTGTGAATTATTAGCATTGCCGGCGTGCCTTTTCAAAATATCTTCAAAATATCAAACGCTTTTATAAAACCAATATATGTACATACTTTCATATCATTATGATGGTGCATGGTGGATAATAAGTTTGCTTTAGGCCAGATTTTAAATCTCTTTAACAAAAGGACGCATTTATTGTCGGACCAGTTTTGGCACATGGATGGACTAGTTATAAATACGTGTTACAAATTTCGGCTTCATGACCCATGACTGTCTATCTAATAGGTAGATTTTGATTTATTGGAGGCGTGGCTGTTGGCAAATTTAGCCCATTTTAAATAAACACCTACGACATGGATTAAAAATGAGTGTATTTCAGCTTAAGGCCTCCTTCTGGTACTTACATTCGGAATGTAAAACTTAGTAAAGTTCCCACCTTATGTTGAGAGTATAATTATATGTGTACATGTATGAATATTAATGTATTTTCTAAATGTCTGCCTTATAGCTCAATTTTCGTGCAGAGAGACTTTTGTCGATTATGGCTGGGGCAGCTCTGAGTGATTCTGCCCAATTTAAATAAGAACTTGCGTGCGGAGAGTAAGTTTCTGTATAAAACGTGAGAGTGCCAACAACAGACGGATACACAGATGCACGGCTAGATCGATTTAGATTTTTATGCTGATATACTTAGCGATTTGTCTATGGCCTTCTAGTTGTTGTGATCGAAATAACAAACTTAGTAAATTTCCCATCTTCTATATATTTTAATAAAATAGTGCGTTCCTGAAACTCATTTGATAAAACAATTTAAACAATATCGTGGCGCCAAGCGTCATAATTTAATCAAATTGAATCACATTTTAACTGACTGCAATAATACAAATTAATTAAGTATCTTGCCTAGAAAGACTTCAAGGAAATAAAATGATATTGAATTAAAACGAGTTTACAACCAAGTACTTATTCACAATAAAGATAATTATAACGCCTGACCATTTCTCTGCACAACTTTCTATATTTAAACCTTTTTATTTCAAGTTTTTGTGAACGAATGTTTTGCAAATCGCATATTATGGGTAGAAATCGCTCAGAATTTATTTTGGTCATATGTGAACTATATTCCAGACGATTTTCTAAACACACAGACCTTCGTGCATTTCGGATTTAACTCTATGAATGAAAGTTCTTTCCACAGAAGGTCTACAAGTTGAAAACCAGATTGGATGATATTTGAACTCTCCCTCTTTGATGGGCTCTTTAAAGAAATGCAATAAGCCCGCTTCTGTTTAGTATAAAATTAGAACTAACTTTGCTCGTTTTTAAATGGATGTAGATGGAAATCCCCTTAACTCGCGACAAATGTTGTACCCTTTCCTTTATTTACAACTTATCTTTCCATTTATAATAAAGTGTTACAAAGAGAGAAATAAAATTAATATATTTTAATATACATTAAGTATCAAGAATAAGTAACTCGGTGGTAGTTTTTGTGTAATGCCAAAACAAGTGCTTAGTACCCGGTTAATGTAAATAGCGCTCTTGGGCATATATGCATGTACACATAACTAAGCAGATGATTGCTGTCGTTTAGCAAAAATATTTAGCTACGTACACATGTGCGTGTACAAGCAAGCACACGAATTTACACATCCCTTTAGCAGTGGCTCTATCTTATTACTCCAGTGGTCGGTACAAGTGGTTGCAAACTCAACATCTAATGCTTACAAATTTATGACTTTTGTTGTGTGATATATAATAGAAGGCGAGTGAAAATGAGAGTGTGTGTGCGAAATCAATTGTGTGTATATTTGTATGTTTATGTTCCGTTTGAGAGTTGAGAGTTGAAAGAGGGGGCGTTTTGTTGATATTATTATTGCACATTATCATTATTTTTCTTTTCCAACAACTGTTGAAATTGTGTGCGTGTTGTGTGTTTATATTGTCAGCTTAGCTTGGCTTAGCTTCTTGTAAATAACCGGAATCAATGATGTTCATTTGAGAGTTCCCTTGTAAATCCTACCGCTCTCATTATTATTATCATTTATACTAAAGCCTTATTTCCTATTCCGCCTTTGCTTTGGATATATTGCACCACTTTAATTGAATTTGTTGATATTTAATTGTGCACCACACTCACTGCTGCTTGCTTAAAGGTAGCACTGGTTGGAATTGACTGCTTGCGTATGAAACAATTGGAGGAAAAGTGGTGGTGGTTACTAGTTATTAGTTACTTTTGGGTTTATATCTGTTGTGTTGATTTTTTTGCGGTGACCGAAATTTGTTGGAGTCGGTGGTGGTTCACAATTGAATTTCATTCGATTCATAAAATTTTTATCTGTTTAAAAAACCGTGAAAATGCCACATGAACGGGTTAAACGCAGTTAAACGGGGGACCCAACAATATCGCCTTCTTTCATAATTCAGCACCATTGCAAGTGCCCATAATTTTGAAAGTGGGCCAAGTCTATTTTTCTAACGCATAAACTATGAATAAATAGATAAATCTATAAACAGGTAATGTTCGTGCACGTATTTGTGTGCATTGCTCATATTAATCACACATTGCGAAATTATATTATAGAAAATGCGCACATTTTTCTTAATAATATGTCTGCTCAATCCTAATCTATTTTTTTTGATTCATATACCGTTAGAATATCCAAAAAAGAACTGAAATCGGAATATATAGTTCAGCCTAACAGGTTGAACTTAGTCAAGCTATGGGCGTGTCCTTGCACCACTTTTGTCCATTTTCCCACCTTTTCTCATCGATGAAGGTATTCAGTTCGATGTCTGAACTTTTGCGATCGTTCGAATGTCAAAAGCGTCAAAAGTTTGGCATTGGATTGTCCATGGGCAGATGTCGCCCATTTGTAATACCGAACTATACGCAAACTCGACGCTTACAAATATCAGTTTGAACAAAATCATTATACCCCCATATCATTATATTAGTGGGTATAAAAATTGAATACATATCCTTGCTGCGAATTCTGTGTTTATGAGTATTATCACATACATGGAGTAAGTTTCATCAATTTGGAAGACAGTTATAAATATGCCCAAGAGAGTTTCCCACCCTACACTTCTACTCTACATTGTCTCTGTTTTTGAAGCGTAGCTTATGTTCTACAAAAATATGTATGACTATGTCACATATATTGCCGCCCCCTTAATTAATTGGTGCATAGAAGGATAATTAAAAATATCAGAACTTTTTACTTTCAATTCCTAGTTTACGCAGTTTTTCAAGATTATGTCATAAAGTAGCGGTTCGTACCAAATCCTCAATTTAACAATCTGGTAGAATAAGGCAGCCTTACGCTTTAAAGTCGCCCCTCAATAAAAATTTATCAACAATAAAATCAAAATATCATTTTCCGGGTAGATAGAGAAGGTGGCGGCACTTTTACAAAGCACCAAACCGGTGAGAAGTGTATAATAAAAGTACTTAATAAATATATTTACCAAACTAAATCAATAAATTTATAACGTACCTTAACCGTCTATCTCTCCGCTTTCCTCCTTCTCCATAATAAAACTACACGTATGACGAAGCGAACCACTTTGCCAGTCATAGCAGCCATGTACATAAATTTCATAATAAATTACAACTGTTTAAATATGAAAACAATAACAAATCGTGTATGAATTAAATGTCTAAAGTTCAGATAGAGAGTTTTTTGTGATTTATGATCCTCACACACAACAAACCCCAGATAAGGCGCAATCAATTGTTACCATACTTATGTCCCATTGATTTTATTGATGTACTTTGCGAAACGTATAGACAGACATGGATGAAGCGGGAAAGAAGAGTTTACATTATTTCAAAACAATTAGCCGACACCGCGATTCAATCATATGTACATACAAACAAGAAACGAGTATAAAAACTAAATTGGGCTTAGGCCAAATCTTAAATTCCCTCCACATCTACAAATAAAGGATGGGCGTGACCGGTATACGATTACGTATGTTTTACGTATCAGCTTGCTAATTGTAGCTAATTGTGAACGTGTTTGTTATGCGACTACGCCCATTTATTGAATGGGATAAGTATAATTATGTGTACTAAATTTAAACTTTATCAAGCTCAATTTTTGTGGCAGATAAATAGATTTTTGTCGATAGTGAGTTCTCGGCCTATTTTGCCAAACTTAACAGCTGAAGTTTATTTCAGCCGCAAGTCTCAAAATGTACGACCATAAGATTGACACACACATACACACGGACGATCAAGAATACATATAAATATTACAAGGGGTCTCAGATGCCACCTTCTGGGTGTTGCAAATGAAATGACGAACTTTGTAAAGCCCCATCTTATGTGGAGGGTATAATTAAATTAAACATTCGTCGTGTTATTAAATATTTATTTAGGCCCCAGTTTGTTTGTAAGATTGATATAATATTTCTCAAGCAAGTCGGTAATATTTCACATATTTTAAAATGAAAATCAAAATCAAAATTAAAATTAAAAAATATACGTTAACTAAGTTGTTATCGTTATCTCAGCTCTTAATTCGAAAACTCCGGATTCAACTTTTCTACAACTAAGCTATGGGACCTGTGCGTGATGTGGCAAATCATTATAATCTGAATCTATCTCTTTCAAAAATTTACAGAATTGACTATGATTGAGTACATGTGCAACAATAAAATTTATAGTATCAGCGACAATATCTGTATTCAAATATTTAGCACATAAAGCCTGTTTATGGATAATACAATGAAGGACCTTGGATTTCGTACAACCTTCACTAGCATATGCTTTGATAATTTGACCATACATATTCCACTCTTTACATTTTTGTTCAACTCTGCGTGAAATTGTGTTAGCTTGTCATTCCATTAGCAATACCCAGAAGGAGACGTCAGACACCCTACAAAGTATATATATATTCTTGATCAGCATCGAAAACTGACTCGATCTATTGTATTTTTCTGCCACAACAGCTTACCTTCGCATGCATATTACTCCATTCATCGGTGTGCATGGTCGGAGGGTATTTAAGATTTGGCCAAAGTCAAATTTAGTTTTCTTACTTGTTTTTAAATGATATCACAAAATAGTCAACATTACACCGTTCTTTGAACCTTTGACATTCCGAATGAATTTTTGTTTTTTATGCTCTTCCCACCAAAATTTAACAAAAATAAAACTTTTAAAAATTTAATTAGAGGTTACTCTAAAAATATTCTGCAAGACCATCATGGTAAATAAATGTTGTTTATACAATTGCAAAGAAAACAAATGAAAATGGGCTATATTAGGCGTATGCCAAATCTATCCACCCACCATCATAACCCACTTGCAAAATACATGTATGTGAACCGACCACACCCATTTTCACATATTTATTTACATACATAAAAGAGGAATGTTCATTCTAAATAATGTGTACAATACCTACAATAAGGCCAGTCTTTGTGGGAGTGATTAATTTTATATTTCCATTTATATATAAATAAATAATGATTCGTTAATATTGTGGAAAACATTTTATTTATGACCGTAATAAAGGAAAAACACTAAAAATTGTACGTTTTGTAAAATTATAGGAAGATCCCTATGGACGCCCATTCGAAGTACTTAAAACTCTACTAAAGTTAATTTTATAATAACCATGCAAGTCATCATCATCATAAAATCTATGCACGTCTTTGGCCTGTTGCAAAAGGGAACGTCACGCGTTTCGTTCTTGGGCGCGCCTTTTCCAGTTTTGTACATCAAGTGTCTTCAGGGCATCAAACACTTGGTCCCTGCACCGGAGTTTCGGTCTACGGCCATCGTAGGCGTTGAATCTTCATATGACGGACTACGTCAACATTGGCGTAAAGTTCATACAAGATTCATTCTGATTCGTAACTCATCGTGAACGCATACAGGGCTTAAGACCTTTCGGAGAATTTTTCTTTCAAGCACGCCTAAAAAAGCCTCATCATTTTGTGTTAGTGTCCATGCTTCTGCGCCATAAAGATGCACGGGGGTGATGAAGGTCTTATAGAGTGTAAGTTTTGTCGCACAAAACTTGTTGCTGCTGAACTGCTTACCATAGCCTATAGTAGTTGACTGAATACCTGGTGTCACTGAAGAGTTGATGCATGCATTGCAACCTATTCATAAAATTTGCTGGTTTCGTTCATTCCTCTGTGCATCTCTATCACCTCATGTTCTCTTTTTTGCGTCTGAAAAGGCGTTTTTCGAGTTAGCAATTTGGGGGAGTGCCTCGCCCCGTTCTGGAACTTACAAGCCTTTGAACAAAACCCAATATATGGGGGTATATTGCTTTTGTTCATAGTGATGGTGGGTATAAAAGTTCAATACTTACATTTCAAATTATGTGTACTTGAGTTAAATTTAAAATTTATATGAAATTTTTGGTTTCATTAATCCGAATTTAAATAGAGCTCGGAAGTTTTTAGGGTTTCAGTTTCTGATTATTAGTAAGAGCAAACAAGACTCAGGAAAGTGCTAAATTTAAGATCTGCTTTCGAAGAAGAAGAAGATCTTGATAAATGTGAACATTTTTTTTTCTAAAGACACTATTGGTTCAAGTAGAAGCCAACTTGATTTAGTACATTTAAAGTTTGTCACGTTAAGTGGTTTAAATAATGACGACGAAGTGGTCAATAAACTAAAATTTAGTATTAAAATTTATATAAAATGTACCCGCCCATTTTTGATACATCGATGGACGGAGTAAATGTAAACGTGTATACTAAATTTGCAACTTTGAATATTTGTAGCTGTGAGCTTCTAAGCCAGAAATTTGGACGTACAGACAGAAAAGCGGACGAAACATTCAATGGACTCTAATTTTAATACTGATCAAGAAAATAAAGTGTTCATGGTCTATATCGAATAACAGGTGTTCCCAGAAAATCAGAATTAGATTGTGAACTATATACATGTACTAAGTTATATGAAACGATTTGAAACAATTGAAAAAGCAGACGTTTCAGGGAAATCATTAATCATTTACCGTTTTATACTATATGGTACGATTCTTGATTTTGTACCTGTGAACACGTCTGAGTATGCAAAATCATTTAACTGAGTGGCATATACAAACTTACGCGGATACAAGCAATAATCGGTCATATGATCCATATCGAATTTCAAACATAATTATTTTTGTATTGAATCCGCCTAATCCACCTTACATGACCATTAATTTTCACCCTAATCAAACCGTAACTGAACTGAATTACTTATACACATACACACACACACACACACACACACAAAGTCTATACAAACATTGTCAGCAAATCATCGTCAACGTTTTGTCATCCTCATCGTTTTTCCTCAACCATGAATCATACAACATACAAGCTTTAGCATTCAATCACATATACATTCATACACATAATATGTATATACAATAATAGTCGGCAGACCTTCCCATATGCAGTTGATAACCCTCTCCTTTCCACATCTACTCCGCAATACACAGACTCATGCGAATAATAATCCGTTTCAATAGAACATCTGTTCTCGTCCACACCCGAATAAATGGAGCATGTTGATCCTCGGTGTTGAATAAACGCAATCAAATATATACATGTAAGTACATATGCACACACATCTTCCCTTACTCAGACTTCATACAACAAACCAACGATACAGAAAAGTTCAAGTGTGAAGTAACAAACAAAGGGGAATAGATTGTACGCACACAGTATGTAGATGAAACGGTTGAAAGACATGATTTGCACGACAAATGTGTGTATGGTGAGGAGTGAACACAATTTTTTGGGCACTGAACGACAGCTATGGTGACGATGGAAATGAAAACAAAGTTTTCAATTGTTACGTAGCGTAAGAAAAATCATAACACAGCCGAAACTGCTGGGACTTCTACGCTATAACAAATCTTTATTTGATGTTGTTGTAGAATTATGAAAATGTCATGTGAAATTCGGAAAAATCTTGATATGTGTCCCAGTTTGAGCTGAGTTGAGGCTATTTTTTTGTTCTCCTTTTCAGATGAACTGGGCTTTAGTATAAACCGTTTGGTGAAGAGTGAACATCTGCAAGCGCATACAGTGGCCGTGGCGGCAGCAGCCGCTGTAGTCGCCAACGCTACCCAGTCGGTACCGGGTGCAGCTGGGAAGCTGCCAATGGACGAAACAAACAACAACAATATATCCATGCTAAGCAAGAATTCAATACTGCATTGGAAATTGGAGGCGGCTGGTCATCTAAACACACAATACTCATTAAATAATTCCATGGAAGAGAGCGCGCGGCAATATGTACGAAAATCTAGATCAAGGTCGCGCAGTCGCTCCCGCTCCTCATCCTCACAAATCGATCTAGATGACTACAATAATTGTAGGCGTTCTTTACAATCACGTTCCCGCTCCAGTTCGATGGAATTGGAAGTTGACTCGCCGCCTAGTTCTCCCCTGCCTAGTAGTAGTAGAGTTCTATCACGACCCTCTAGTGCCAATAATAGTACATCTAGTATAGATGTGTTGGGTTCCAGTCGTGCCAGCCCGAAGAAATCCGAAATGTTTTCAGTGTCAGCCTTGTTGCGTAAAGAGGATCCCAAAGTAAATCTGAGCAAGTCCAGTGTACCTCCTCAGGGTGCCATAGCATTTGAGGCATTCCGGCAAGCTTATCCTGGGAGCTATGAAGCCTCCATATTTCATCGTCCAATATTGCCACCAGCCTTTCCCTTCTTTGCGGCTTTTGCCTTCCATCAGGGTCAACAACAATCTGGCCTGTCCTCTAGGTAAGTGGCTGCCTAATTGTGCCTTATATCTGTGTAATCCTCTCTGGCTCAGTAAATATAAGCCACATAATAATGTCTTTACTTTCATTAAATGGAATGTAGTTTTTGTTTTGTTTTGTATTTTGTTTTATTTTGTAATTATATTTAGTGCTTTGTTCATGTACGTTATGTCAGTGTGAAAACCTTTTTAATTATATATTGTTCAAAATAACATTTCCAGTTATCATCCCGACTCACAAGAAGATCTATTTAGATTACGCAATTTAATGGTCCCTCTGCAGACGGCACAGAACAGCGCCACTACAGCAGCAAATGGCACGGGAATGGGTAATGGTCTGCCACCAAATTCCAGTCTGGGACTTACACATCCCGCCGCTCATTTGCATTTTCACCATATGGCTGCCGCTAAATGGCCCGGTTTGCCGCAATTTAGTGACCTCTACTCATGCATGAAGTGCGAAAAGATGTTTTCCACGCCACACGGTCTAGAAGTACACTCACGTCGGACACATCATGGCAAAAAACCATATGCTTGTGAACTATGCAACAAAACGTTTGGTCATGAAGTTAGTTTGAGTCAACACAGGTATGCACAATGCTTTGTAATGAGTTTGCCGAACGGCTAACTCTTCATGGCGTTACACACCAATATAATTGTTATTTCCCTCATTCGTTTATTTTCTATTTTATTATGTTAATTAATGTATGAACCGTTTGCCTTTTACATATAATTACAGGGCTGTACATAATGTTGAAAAGGTGTTCGAGTGCAAGCAGTGCGGTAAACGTTTTAAGCGTTCCAGCACCTTATCTACACACCTACTCATACACAGTGATACAAGACCATTTCCCTGCAATTATTGCGGCAAACGTTTCCATCAAAAAAGCGACATGAAAAAACACACCTATATACATACAGGTAATCATAATGAACAACAAAAAACAATATAAAAATATCTTGTGTTTAGCTATTCAACCATTTAGCTTGAACTTGAATCTAAATCTTACTCATTTTATAGCAAATTAGATGTAGATGATACCAAAAATCTCAAAATTATACAAAAATACAAAATATTTAATTTACATTGTCAAAACGTTTGTAATACCTAGAAGGAGGCTTCAGAGAACCCACAAAGTTTGATCTACATGAAATTCTGAATCGATTTAACTATGTCTGTTTAACGGTTGAAGGACACCATTACAGTTAAATTTTAAAGAGTTCTTCAGTGTTTTTCATTTATGATTCAAAAGCCCCAAAATATAAAAAGTAGAGCACATAAGTTTTTAGAGTTTTTACAAAAAGAATGGGATGTACTGAGCATGAAAAAGATGGGCAATTTTCCTTATTATACATATTAATGATTTTCCGTTTTTGATAAGGAAACAGAAAAAAGAACAAGAATTCAACATTTTACATAAAAAAGTTATTAAGATCACGCACACCATTTGTAAGCGTCACTGCTCGTCATATATTTTATTTCAATTCTCCAAGGTGATGGATTTCAAGATTTGTCCTAAGCCACATATAACTTTTGTTATACTCTCCATATAAAATTGAAGGTGTACTAAGTTCGTTCTTCCGTTTGCAATACTCAGAAGGAGACGTCAGAGACCCTACAACGTAAATATATTCTTCATCAGCAGAGTTTAGTTTATTGCAGGTTGCGATTTAAGTTGAGCAAAATCACTCAAGTGCCACGCCTAAAATTGTCCAAAAAAACCATCTATCCAGCATAAAAATGTACCTATGAGGTAAGAACTAGATACACATATGTGGGTCTCTCTGGTTTGGTATTGAAAATTGAATAAATCGTTCAGACGTCGTGACATATTTTATGAATCTAATTTTTTTTCATTCATTGTAATGTAAAACAATATTCATGCAACTTGCGATTAGCTCACAGACAATCCCACTTTTAGTAGTTGAGAAAATTAAAAAATATAAAAAAAAATTTTGCTTAGGTCCTTCACATCTACAATAGAAACGGTGGACATGGCAGGTACAAGATTCCGATGGATGCCTTAATTATAATTAAGTATAACAATTTTTAACTTGATAGCTAAATGATTGTGGCGGATAAGTAGATGTTTGTCGATTGTGGGCGTGGCTTTTTAACGATTTTGCCCAATTTTAATACCGATATGCGAGTAAAAACTAGAAGTAACTTTAAAATGTACGACTGTGTCTCTTTTTTGATGGCACAGGGACGAACATGTCTAGAACGACTCAGTTTGTCATGTTGATCAGGAATGTATATGCTTTGTAGGGTCTGTGACGCTTTTTGGGTGTTGTAAGTGAAATGATAAAGTTACTATACCGCCGATATAACGTGGAAGGTATAAAAATAAAATACTCTTAATCTGTACAGCACTTTTAGTTGTCTTTCGGTCTTTCTGTCTTTTTTACAAAATGTTTTCTGATTTTTACGCATACATAGAAGAAATTCTTTTTCAGTGCAATATATTGTTTATTATTTGTTCAAGAATAATATGTATGTCCGTCCCATATTCTTTTTCTGTCAGATTTTTAACTTTTATCCATGACCATAAATAAGGTTTGTTTTAGATTTGAACGCGTAACGAAAAGTGAATATTGAATGAATTCAAGAATTGAAATATTTCTGTTCGTGTATTTGTTGTGGTTTTACTGTATAATCTGTGCTAAGTTACGTGACGTTATCTAAATCATACGTACATAAACGTGCTCAGAGTACAAAAAAATACTTTCTACCAACACAAGCAAATGCAATATAAATTTATGTTGTTCGTATATACGGGCTTATATACATATGACTGCACATATACATATACATATACTAAAGCATAGTTGTTCACAAACATGGTTCGTTATTGTTGTTTCGTTAGTTATTTAAAGCTTTTAACTAATATCAGCTACAATGCTGTGCTAGCCAAGCATAAGTTGGCAAATCATACAAATCCATCTAAATATAAATATGTGTATATGGGGCAGTGATCCTAAAGTGTTGTTATTATTATTATTATTTTTTTTTTGTTGCGCAAAGAACAACATAAAGCTATTAAACCATTTTACTTGAATCAGTTGTGAATCAAAGCACATCCCAAGGGCCGAATGTTTCACAATCACGTTTATGCAATTTCATTTGGTCCTCCACTGAACCAGCGTTCATACCCACCGCCACCAGTACCATATACTAGAAACTGGGAATAGGCATACGTCTTCCTGAAAGGATTTTTCCAAGCGATTTCAAAAAAACAGAAGAACGCCCAAGCCCATTAAAAAATATTTAACAAAAACGAAACGAAGCCATGAGTTCAATATTGCACATAGAAATACTTAAGACCACGCCCATAATGTATAAGCATTATTCCATTTCGAGAATCTACGGTTGGGGGCTGAAGCCATATCCAACTTGTTTCTTAATTCACTTGTTCACACACACACGCACGAAAACCAAATCACTTTTCATATCAAATACTTACTGCATTTAAGTGTATGTATGTATGTAATGATAATAATGATTATACACACACATATAACAATCCAACCAATAATGATATTTTTAGCTCATTGTCATTGGCATAGGTTCGTGTGTGTGTGTGTGTGTGTGTGTGTGTGTGTTGGTATCTATATACATATAGATAAATGATTTTTTTTTTGGTGGTAATATATACGTTGTCTTCTACCACATGCAGTTCCAATTTCAATTTCAGTTTTAGTCTCAGTTTATGTTCATTTGTACATAACCTGCGTCAGTATCGTATTTTTTATATATTAGAGTATGAAAGGGTTGAGAGATGGCAGGTTAATAAATGTGCAAAGCATCATTGTAAATCTCTACAAAATGTTGCAAGGATTC
The DNA here is from genome assembly GCA_949710015.1 of Crataerina pallida. Lineage (NCBI taxonomy): Eukaryota > Metazoa > Arthropoda > Insecta > Diptera > Hippoboscidae > Crataerina > Crataerina pallida. The sequence continues at coordinate 3,528,815 of OX453289.1, read as the reverse complement.
ATTCTACACACATGCATCCATATACTTGTATTTGTATGTGCCATGTATAAATTTATATAAATATGCATACACGTCGGTGAGTTGACTATACCTTCCATATAACGCTTTATAAAATAATATATAAGCAACACGGCTTTATATAGTATAGATATGCAAATTCATTTTAGCTGGAGAATACCAGCTAAATTTATTGTTTGGTTATAAATCAAGGATAATACAAGCACACACAACGCCAACATGCATTCACAGATTCCTATTCATAATGAAGCAGTTTTTTATTGATTTTAAGTGATTTTATTGCCCGATATGTAAAAATGCTTAAAATACATTTTCATCGCTATTGAATTGAATGGGATAATAAAATTGCAATGTATTACAATGCAATGGAATGCAAAGTGTTGATTGATTCATAATATTGTAGAAATTCTCTCTCGCTCTCTTATTAACTTGTACGATTTTACTAAGTTTTTGTTAAGTGCACTTTGCGAAATTGTTCTTTAAATGTATTCACGACATATGAAACAACAACAATTGAAAAAAAATATTTTACCCGACAATTTACACCACTTAGTGTCCCAAACTATTCTATTAGAATTAGTTTAGTTGTCGGTAGTAGTTTGTGAAATATGAACACTGTCTTTAAAAATGGTCCGATCGGATCCAAGTTTCATTGAAATATCTTAAAAACAATACCGAAAACGTTGTCCACAAATTTATTGTAGCCGGGCAGAGCACAGACCGTCGAATATGGTTCAATCTAAATTGTGACTCTGTGAATCAATCGGTTTCTCTTCAGCTGTTTAGGAATTACAAACATCCGCAAAAAAGTTGACCGCTTAAGTTGAAGTGGAATTAGTAGGTGGTGTTGAGCAAGTCGGCTAACAAGCTATAATCTACGACGAATCTATATTTAGACTTCTTCGGTGTAAGTTAACTTTATTTGGTGGGAAGTGTGTCACTTCCGAGCGGTAGAGGAAGACGCAATTACACGAATCGATTTGAAATCATGTTGTGAACCAATTTCATAACATTTTGCGCGATTTCAGTATGGATTGAATAGGATGATAGCATCGAACTGAATTCGGCAACAAGTTGAGTTTTTTGTCTACTGTGGATCAATCTTATATTCGATGACGCCCAGTTTTTATAAATCGATTCGAATCAGCAATCTATATAAACAGTTCTATAAAACTTTATTTGTGTTGCCGTGAGAAACTTTTATTATTTGTGTGTGAGAATGTCAACCAAACTCACTCACTAACTCGACTTGGGTTATACTGTTGATCTAGAATATATAAATTACACGGGGTCTCTGACACTGCATTCTGGGTCTTAACAAACTTAGTGGAGGATGTAAGTACAGTTGTTAAGCGCAGTAATTAACTGTTAAACTAAATTTAAATTTTATTGGACCATGTTTTGAACCTCTTCGCATTGAACGCTTTTTCTAAAAATGGTAATTTTCAATAAAATAATATTTAGCTAATATTTTGACGTATCTCTTGGTAGGGACTAAAATATCAAGGATCTATTTAGATCATATCCTGTATCCTGTTGACACTTGTAATCGAATTAAGATTCAGTTTAGTGGTTAGTTGGGCATGAGCTGTTTATCTGCCTATCTGCCTCTCTATAACGTTTTTTGCACGTGTTATAAAATCCAACATCGCACTTCTAACTCTAACTCTAACTCTTTATTATTATTTAAGTTTCTTCATACTCAATACACTACGTATTCACTTGAGTGTGTATAGCTGTGCCCTTAAGTCAGTAAAATGTACAGAATATGTAGTAAAAATTCCTAAAATTGAAAGCAAAGGGAAAAACTATAAAAATGTCTGGCAGCCATTAAGACGCTGATTTTTTACTGATTTCCTTAAGCGTACATAAAGTGGAAAGAGGGGAGAAAGGATTCTAACATAATGTGGATGAAACGCCATGCGTTTGTACATGGATGTACATAAAAGTATGTATATACCGGCATATTGTATGTGTTATATGTGTTTGTGATCTATATACCCATTGGATACAATATGGCAGTCAACACAATTCAGTGATTTTACAACAATTTTTTTGTTTTTTTTTTTTTTGTTTCTTGCTTTTGACTTAGTGTCTGCATGTGCCATTTTCTGTTAGTAGAATAATCATGAAATGGCTGAATCTACAAACTCACCCATGGTTTGTTCTCTCTTTGGTTTGTTGTAACAGAGTGTGTGGAAGCTTGCTACCATGCGCTACTGGGTGGTAAATGGTATGAAATGTATTAACTGAATATTGTAGCTGTATCACCATTCCGTGGCGTGTGTTAGTGGGTATAAGAGAGTGGAGCAGAGTGTAGAAAATCAGGTTTCTTTAACTAAAATTTTTATTGGTTGTCTCAGATTGCTTTTGCTCGTCACACTTGTGCGCTACTAAAGTGTGGTCACTTCTTCCCCACATATAAGTAAAACAACTCAAGTGCACTCATGTGCATGTATGGGTAGAACGGCTTCGTCTTCCTTTGATTCCATTATGTGTAATAATATCAGCTACAAACTGAATATATTTCTATTGTATGTATTTTTTTTTTTTTTTTTGTTATAATCAGAGAGAGAGAAAGACGAGGTTTGAGTATAAGACTATTTCTATATTTCTATTTGAGCTCTTCTCCACTCTCACCCGTTGTTGTTTTGATTCCAATGAGTTGGTGTTTCATTTCAAATAAATCCCCCACAAAAAAATCAACGCTTTATCATATTTTCCAATGCGCGTACGCGTGAGCTTCTTCTCATATTTGTAACTGTGTATGGGCAAGTACATATAATTTGAGTACGGTTATTTTGCCATATGGTATAATCGGGTATGTATGGGAGTTGAGTTTTGTTTTTGTAAAAATTAATCAGAGAGTGTGTTAACTTCTTCCGTTAACCTCCTTTCAAAGCCGTAATTGTGGTGATAATGATGGTGTTTTGTCCCTTGCTTTGGTTGTAACAACGCCGAATTCAGTTTTTATAGAATATGTTTTCTACAGTAATGAATGTTTGTTTGCTTGTATATATATATATATATATATATATGTATGCGAGTATATGTGCATGAACTCCCCAGTATATACAATAGTTTCAGTGATATTAGTGTTTTTTTATTCTTACTACCTAACGACTGACACTCAGTTGTGCTGATTTTCCATTTGTTGAATTTATGTGGATTGAAAAAGGAAGTAAACCAGATTTGTTTCATTTAAGTTTATGAAATTCAGTGAAATTTAATAAAACTTATGTAACGGGTTTTTCAAATAATGCAAATACACACACACACACACACACACACACACACACAAACAACATATATATTTACACTTAAAAGAGATATTTTTTCTGGTCCATAAGTCCATCAATGGAAATTCTTGATTTGAAACTTTCGCTGCTGTATACAAGACAATTATTTCGTAGGATATGTGTATGAATGGTTGAAAATTTTATAGTTGGTTAAACCCTACCATTTAATACCCGACATCTCTTACTTTCATTATAGGTGGGTGTGGTTAATTTGACTTTTCCATATCCGATTTTGGCAAAATATTATTTTCGTGTTTGCCTGAAATATTATCTTCGTGTTTGCCCTAAAAAGTATACGTTTTAAAAAATTGTAAAAAGATTCATTGACCGATTTAACCCGTTTTCAATACCAAGCTTTAGTTCCGAATTCAAAATAAGGGGTATAGTCTTTATACACCACAGGGTGGTGCAGGGTATAAAGACTAATTTCAATTTCTTTCATTTTCAACACCCAGAAGGAGGCACAAAGTATATATATTCTTGAAAACTGCGTTGAAAACTGAGTCGATTTAGACATGTAGGTCCGTTGTTGGCATTGTCACGGGCGTACATTTTGAGATATTGAGCTAAAATTATGTACAGACACTATTAGTTTTTGCACGCAGTTAGCCGTTAAAAATGGGTAAAATCGGTCAAGAGCCACATCCACAATCAATAAAAGAATATTTATCTGCCACAAAAATTGCCCTATAAACTTGAATTTATTATTATTAGGGTATTTAAGATTTCGTTTAAGCCAAATTTAGTTTTCTTACGCCCGTCGCCCAATTTTGTATATTGGCAATAGGAAACTTGAAGATTATGTGCGCCAAATTTCAGATGGATATCTCAAATTTTACGCCTTTATGAGTTCCAACAAAAAAGCGTAGAAATTCACGCAGACACACAAATACTCCGACGAAGAGAAGTACTAAATCGATTCAGAATTTGATGCTATATATATTTATATATATATTTGGGGGTGTGGCTCATCCTCTTCTAGTACTTAGAAATGTTTGAACAAAACCAATGTACCCCCCTATTAGTATGATGGTAGGTGTAATGAAGGACGAAATCAAATCAAAACTTAAGCAGAATATATTAAACTCAAGAACAGTTTCGATTGTAAAAACCTTTCACCGAAATGTATGTGAACGAATGGTATTTTAATGTACTGAGGTGTTTTGGTTAGAGCAAGTGAGTGCTTAATAGAGATTGGATTTTAAGAGAGGGCCATATGGTATTTTTGGCAGTAAATGTTACCGGATAAATGAAGCTGGAAAGGGACGGTGAGGTGTTGGAGAAGAACAAAGAGTAAAATCAAAATCAAATGCACAAACGTGTGTTTAAAATTTGCACTTCTTCATGTTGTGGGTTGTATGCACAGCTAGCTGGGTATCATCTTTGGGATATTTATATGTATGTAAGTGTGTGTGTGTGTGTGTGTGCTATATATATATATGTAGAGTAACGTAGTCACGAGTCAGGAGTTTTGCGCAGATTTCATGAGTTTATCGATTTTATGTATAATTCCTTGCTCTGATTGCTGTTCTTCTCCTTTGTTCAAGTAAGAAAATTCGCAAGCTATGAATTTTCTAAAACTCCAAATCAAACAAGATTTACGCTTCAATTCAATTTTGTATTTCTTTATCTATAAAACTTAAGATTTTCGCTCTCAACTTTTACGAGAATTTCAATAACAAAATGTGTTACTTTATTTCCTTTTTCCTTTTTCATTTTTTCTTCTGCTATATATTTCACAATGAAATGTTTTAGGTGAGAAACCACACAAGTGCCAAGTTTGTGGCAAAGCCTTCAGTCAAAGTTCAAATCTTATTACACATTCCCGCAAGCACACCGGCTATAAACCGTTCTCTTGTAAAATGTGCCATAAGGCTTTCCAGCGCAAAGTGGATTTGCGACGTCATAAAGAGACACAGCACACGGATTTACGGCCTCTGCTCGAACGAAATATAGGCAAAGTGGAATTTTTGACTGCAGCTGCTGTAAATTCGGGCGAACAAAATGGTGGTTTAACAGCACTGAATTCGTTGGCACACCAGACAGTGATAACAACACATTCGCCATCACAACAGCAACGACAGTCGTCGCCACCTCCATCATCTTGTACGTTCACAGTGCCCACATCCTCCGCCGCTGCTATTAATGCACAATTATCGGCTGTGAATTGTCAGAAGGTTTCACTGTTGGTATAACGGCAACATCACAAACATCATCAGCAACAGCACCAACAACAGCAACAACACCAGCATCAACAGCAACAATTGCAACACCAACATCAACATCCACATCAACATCAACATCAACATCAATTAAATGCACAACACGCATCACAACGTTTAATAGTCATGCCACAAATTGCTCAAAACAGTATATAGTATCAATGTCAACAACAACAATGATAGTGATGGTAAAAATTCGTGTATATATAATTTTGAAGCCTATGTGAAGCATTCACTTATAAGAATGTCAGCTCCTTGTAGCGCAATTCCTTTTGAACTACGACAAATACCCTTTTAAATAATCCCAAGACCATGCCATCAAAGGGGAAGTTAAAGAAATTCTCATATGAAGTTAATTCATTAATTTACTTTCGTTAGAACCTTCATTCATGTTCAACGTGACGTTTTAACGGGTAGTCAGTCAGTTCTTCAATTAATTGCATTTTATTCAAAAAGCTTTAATCTAATAATACAAATAGCGTTTCAAATTTGGTTAAGTGACACAACTTGCGACCCGAACAAACAAAAATTATACAAATGCATGTCAGAGACCGAAAAATATTTTTATCTATCCATATAAAACTGCACAGAACTCAAGTAGCTATAATTATATAGTATAATTTATTCAATAAGAGTTCTCATGCAACACAGTTTAATAACTATTTAGTGTAAAAACATTTTTAAATTCGTTGTACATGGAACCCTTTTGTGTTTTTGTAAAAATAAAACAAAACTATAAAAACGCTGTCAACACAAATTGTTTTATAGAAAAATTATGTATAAATATTGATATTATATCTACGTAGCACACTCCCCGATTACTTTTGTACGTTTATGTAGCAAACAAATAATTTCACTTGTTAAAAATTTTTGAATGTAATTCAATCAATAATGTTGTAATTTTGTATATTGGGCGCATAAAATTGAAATTGAAACACTTTTCTTTGAATCTTTATGGAAAATATTCTAATAAACTTGCTTTGAACTTGTACAGTATAGGGTGTTATTCTTAGAGGATTGCAGGACTGCATCTAAGGAACCCATGCCACCATAAGCCACAGCCTAAGTATACCCGAGTACTGTTACCTTAAAACTATATTATCTATTAACAAACGCTATGTTTAATTTTAATGCTGGTATTTGAAAGGAAATTAACTTTGTATCAAAATCATTACACAACACATATAGTTCTCTACTACGTTGCACACAAAACGGTTACCTTTCGATGCCGCAATTGCATTTTTTCTTGAGAAATGTAAATGATGTCAACTTTTCAGTCAAAATATATCAGAGTGATCTTTTTGAAAATAACACCTTCATTGTCACTAACAAGAGCAAGATGAATATTTAGGATGATGCTGCACACAGCACACAGCATCGTGTTTACTTTAAAAACTATATTTTTAGGCACTATTTGGCTCAAAAATATTTGTGAAGTGAACTGTAACGACAACCAATATTTTTTTCAAGTTTAGATGGCCTTAATAACTGCCTTATACTCAGTTTAGACTTTAAATTCAGGAGTCAATGTAATTCGTTAGCGTTCAACTTTATTTGCATAATTTATAACTGTATATAGTGCGTCTATATCAGTCTTAAATACAAATGCACACCAAGAGTTCGCAACAGGGAATCCTTATTAGGAAGGATCGGTTGATAAGATAGCTTTCAAGCAGGGTGTGAGATTAGAAAGGAAGAAATCTGTATATTTTTTGCTTAAGTTCATCATAAAACACAGAACATCCTATGGTACCTACAACTATTTTAATTTTCATTTTTATACCCTGCATCATTTGTGCCAGAGGGTATGCCAAGTTTGTGCGTCCTAAACGTACGTAAGTCCTAAACGACAAATGTCACAACCACCTTCACTTATACCGATCGATTCAGAATCAAAATCGAATCTAACCGTGTCCGTCGGTCCATCCGTGTAAAGTTTTGCACAGGACACAAGTCGGATTTTGTGAGATAATTCGATGAAATTTAATACAAGGACCTTTATTGGCTCAAAAACGAATCCTATTGCGAATGCACCGAATCGGACCATTTTTAGAACTCCTCTTAATATAAGATTCTATTAAAATATTATAATGGTTACATCGATTCAAATTTTAATTCTGAATCGATGCGTGTAATTGAAGGTGGGTGTGGTATTTGCCGTTTATGAGATAAAAAACATCCGTAAAAACTTAATATACCCTTTGGTGTAATGCAGGGTATAATAACTATTTAAAATATACGCTTGCATGAAATACACTCGAATGGAATTATTTTTATTCAACGCAACGTTATTGATAAACAAAGTAACGCATGGATCACTTTAAGCATAAAAATTTGGAATAAAAAAAAAACAAAGTAAATGCGACAAGTTTACTTAGCGATCGATAATATCCTGGGTTTGATTCTCATTAATTAAAGCGAACCGCTTTGAAAAGCAAAACGTACAACGTACGAAAGTAAACTGTGCACGTATGGTACAGAAAAACAAATCAATCTTACAAGAAATTGATCAACACTCGATGCAGTAACAATATCGAAACATTGAATTTATAAATTCAAGAAAGAAATCAGCAACATCCGGCATAAACAACAGTTGTCATGTACAACAATTATGTGGGAGTTCATGACATACTGGTGAATGTGGACTCAGCCGCACTTTATTTATTTATGACGACAACAAATTATTGAATAATGAATGCGGTTCAGACTAATTTATTGGTAAGTCAACAGAAGAGGGCAATGCACCTACAAATTAATTGAATATTCAATATATAAATACTCGTATATATGTAATCAAGGGAAGTAAAGAAGTTATCTGGTGAAAAAAAAAACAGCAAATGTAATCAAATGCGGGCACTTCATACTAATAAACTGTTACTTACTGAAAGGAGCAGACAAAGGCATTCGCTGTAAAAAAACGAAGACTTTGTCAAATTTTTCACTGTTAAACACAAATGTTTGCTTAACTCAGGGCTAATACAGTTTGCGTGTTGTTAGAGTACGTTGAGATGTATTGAATTCAAAATAGGTTTTAATGCGAATTTATTACCTCCATCAATAGATAAAATCTTTTTTATGGGTTATTAAAGGCAAAAAGAACATTTTATTCTCAAGTTGAAGATGATTTTAAGTTTTCGTTAAATTTCTCTGCTCTTCGTAATTAATTAACGTGCCCGTATTTTTTTCTTTTTCAAAAAATTACTTAATTTTTCAATAATGTTTCCTTTCATTCGATGATTCAAAATTGTCTCCTTTTTAATAATCAAATAAAGTCAACGTGTCTGTAAATAATACTTATTTAAAAAAAAAGATTTGAGATTTGAGATTTGCCATAAACCAAATGTAGTTTTTTTACTTGTTTCTTATATCTTTTAATTATTTAATTGAATATTGACGCGTTTATAGGAAAATTTTTAATACGTATGAAAATCATGCAAACTATATAGATGTAGCTATTAGGCCCATGCCGGCACATGTCTACATCTTGTTTAGGCACGCTATACGTTTTAGTCTACTGTAACGTTCAAGCAAAGGAACTGCAAAGTCAATAAGATGAGGGATTCTATTAAAATCATTCAGCTATACAATAGGTGTAATTAGTCTTTATTCCCAATACGTATTTTTAGCGTTAAAGTTAGCGGCGGCTGCAAAATTTCGCGCTCAAGTTTGAGAAATATTCTTGAAATTGTTCTGAAATGAAAAATTTAGATGGTCGCAATGATATCGCCATGTTCAGAGTATAACCAATAAGCCAGATAAGATAATGTACGTACACACGGTCTAAGTTAAATAATTTGGTGAATTAAAACCATTTTTAATCGTAAATGGTAACTGACTGCATATACTGAATGAGAGACGTTGTAGAACTTTCTGTACGATTCGATTGTGAGGTTGGTTGTCTAAAAGCATATATCGTATATCGGTGTGATGAAGGTTTACTTTATTAGTCAGGGTGTTGTTGTCAGAACAATAGCCTAACTAAAGTGTTGTGATGACTGTGGTATGTTTGATAATTACAACTGGCCGTGATTAGGCTAATTTATCTATATATTGAATCAGTTATAATAGAGATTACAGACAAATACAAAATGAAGCTAATACATAATAAAAAAGCTTAAGTGATAAATAAATAAATTAGAGTATTTTTAAGAAAAGAAAAAAAAAAGCTGAAAACAAAAAAATTGAAACAAAAATAAAAAACTCGTCATATCATCACATGACGTGATGATTGCTTTTGTACATTTTGCCTATTATTTATAAAGTTTGCAAAAATAGAACAACAACAGACCAAACGTATGGATAGGATATTGGGTGATTCCAGCAGGTGAGGCAGTATATGGTTAAAAACGGCGAGTGTTGCCTTTCGCATCCGTTCACATGTACAATGTATGCGCGCGAGATTTCATATATCTCCACAAAAACTAAATCACATCACTTTAGCGGTCAATTCCCAGATCCATAATACAATCATCGAATTTAAATAACTCGATTAAGTCAAGTGTGCTAGCTCTTCCATATTAATAACATTCAATTATGGATCACACATATTGTGTACCTGAGTTTCCGATTATTGTATGTGTGGGCACTTAATTAAATATTAGAAAAAAATCATTTTCATGACTTTCGCATCCCCTTACTCTGTGAAATTATGTGAAATCAATTTAATATTCATTTACGGCAGAAAATGAACCATATCCAAAGCTACATATTTGCATTAAGGCATAAAGTCAAGCCCTAACTCACTAATTTCACATAAATGAAGGGGCGTTCGAGATGTTCCACTTGAATTGTGAATTGTGCACAAGCATACTTGCAATATATTGTGCTATCATCACATTATTTTTGTTGCTGTTGTTATTTCAATTTATTTTCTTTATATTGTCCCATATTATTATATGTTTTTATTATATTTGTCCCATGGTTGGGCTATAAACTCACATTAGATTTTAATGTTTTTGCTACAATGTTTGGCCAGTTTTGCAAAATATTTTTCATTTGTTTTGTTTGTGTGGGCTTTTATTATTGTAGAGCACCTGCTGACAATTTCAAGTGCACTTCGCTCTTTTATCACTTGATTTTAACCACACAAGAAAATTGTCTCTCCTTGGTGGGGGGGTACGACAAAGTGATTGGTGGTGTTACTGCCAAGTTTATATAATAAAGTGCTCGTTCGGATATATCTCAATAACAGAAACAATAATAATGAAAATAACACAAATGGAAATCATCCCCTAATGTGTTTTATATGTAAATTATTATTACTTTTATACCCACCATCATTATCTATTATGGAAGGGGATATGTATCACTTTGTCGAAACGTTTGCAACGCCCAAAAGGAGGTATCGGAGATCCCACAAAGTACGTTCTCAATCAACATCGAATACGTTGTGCCATGTCTGTCTGACCGCTTGTATAAATGGAGATATCGATTGGTATGAAAAAGAATGAACAATTTTTTAAAAATTGAAACCTTTTAAATTAGAAAAGATATGTTGATATAAATACTTCTTAGAGAGCTTTGCTGCATCGATGGTATTCAAGATTTGGTCTCAGCCAAATATTTCCTTGTTATACCCAACGTCATCATAATAAGAGGTTATATTGGTTTTGTTCAAACGTTTCTAAGTGGCTTAAGTGGGCGAGCCACACCCCCAAGGGTATATATTCTGGTTCAGCATCAATAATCGAGTCGATATCCGTGTACTTTTTTAGGTTTTTTATTGGCACTCTCACGGCCGCAACGTCTAAATAGACGTGAAGCTGAAGTTTACCACACATAATCTTCGAGTTTGTTTACAGTTTGATACCGCAAATGGGTGACATCTTCCTACCGACACTGCCACATGGCATTCTATAGTTCGCATTTATTTATAGTTTCAGATTTTGAATGGCCAAAACAGGTGTTGGACACGCCGCCACACTTTAAGAAAGTTTAATGTGTCGAGCTAGGCTATATAGATAGTTCATAATCAATCAAGAGTCCTTTTTTGTTAATATTATAATGGTATATGAATGGAAGTATTCGGAATGATGAATGTTTGCATCTACTTCGCTTACTTCTGAAGCACCAGGTCGAAAGTTTTGAAATCTGTTCAAATTAGTCTTTTTGTACATAAAATTGTGTTTGGTTGGACCATGCCTCTTCTGAGACATTTCTAACATTTTACTTGAAAGTTAATATTGCATTACTCTGAACCATAAAACCTATAGCCCTGAAATTTGATTCAAATCATTTCCTTATATCTGTCCAGGGACCTTCTTACTATTTCACAAAACATATGGTTTTTGGGATATTCCTTTATTACAGACCTAATTGAATATTTGAGGTAGGTGACCCAATAGTTTTGAACATGTGGATGTCCCCAGGAATTTAATGTTGAGGTGTTTTTTCTATTTTGCAAGTGTGTAATGATCATCCTAGGACATCCTAGATTTGGCATACCCCTAATATAGCCCGTGCTTGCGTGTTTTATTTTGGTTTATAGAGTGGTTTTCTCTTTACTAAGCTTACCAGCTATAACTAAGCAGATAATTTTGAAGCTATTGTATTGAATACGTCGGCAGCCTCATTTACAATTGTAGTGATAGTGTAGATATAGTTGAGAATATATAATAAACGGGTTAAATGGGTTAAGGCCTAATAGCGTTAAGCTTCTCATATGGACGGATAGAACGACGTAGCCAAATCCACACAGAATCTAAACGTAATTAGAACTATACAATAGCTATGTAATTATAGCCTACACTCCTTGTGGCAAAGGTTACATTAAGTTTGTGCGGATGTTTGCAACTCTTAAACGCAAATGCCACACCCACCTCAACTATGCCTATCGATTTAGAATCAAAATTTTAGCGTAAGCTACTTGTCGCACTTTTTGAGATATTTTAATGAAATTTAGCTTAGAAAGGAACCCCAATAAAAGTGGACAGAATCGGTCCATTTCTGGAAAACCTTCCAATATAAGGTCCCATTATAACGGAAGTCTTTATATAGAAAAAATATTGCAATTCTTGAAAAAGATTGTTGAAGAATAGTTAATTAGCTAAATTTTAACTCGATCGGATCATTTTTACAACCTCTTCCGAGAAATGATATTTTCTGAAAGTGATTATAAAGCAATGCTTCACGTTTACTGATACCACTCAACTAATTGTAGCATACATTGGAGCTGAAACGAAGTGGTGTAGGGTAATAAATGGTCGCAATTGACTGATTTTTCACTTGTTTTCTATATTTTTTGTATAAGTTTCGAATGAACCCTTTTAACTAATATTTCTATTGTAGAATAAGTGTGACACACGTCAACTCCCTTCCTTTGGCAGCCTTGAGAAACCTACAATTCACGCACACGCATCATGTTTGTAAAACTCTCACAAATAATGAGATAAGCAAATAATGCGAGTACAGCACACAAACATACCATAACAAAGTTTGGCATAAGTTCGACTTATGACACTAAAAAATATTTAACTGCTCAATTTTCAGGCAAACGCCGCAAATTAACAAACTGACTGAATGATTTTGATCTTAGCAAAATGCAAAAAGCAACAACGGCAACGGCAACGGCAGCAGCAACAAATGCTTTAATAACAGAGCACAAGGGGGAGAATCATATGTTATGTGAGATGGCTCAATATATTTATATGAATTGTCTGCTAGAGTGTTGTTGTTGTTGTTGTTGTTATTGTTGTTATTCCCCGGTCTTAACAAATTAGACCACAGGGATTATGATGGCCACAGTGTACGGTTGCCTTTGTTGTTCTAAAAATCTTTTGTTATTGATGTTGTTGTTATCACTCCCATTTCAAGGGTTGTTCAATGTGTTCACTTGATCTCAGTTTAAAAAAATGTTTAGTTGGAATGTGCGAGTTGGGCTCTGCATGCGTTCTATAAACTATAACATTATTTTCAGTCGTATACCAATTGAGATATTGCACAGATGAGGATGATTTGTTTGTTGGCTGCTGCTGCTGCTATTGTTATCATTCATTTTGTTTGGCTGTGTTAAAAAGACTCACGCAATAATTACTCTGATACAGTTAATTCAATTGAATTGAGGGCAACGCAGCCCTCAGCAGTATGATGAAATAATTATTATTTTATACGCGTTATTAACATATAAGCATGTATTCAGTATTTGATAATCATAAATACGCAATAATTAATATATATAGACTCAGTTATAAAAAAAAAAAAAAAAGAAAAATTAAGTAGAAAGGGTCGAATGCCAAATTTTGGATACTCATCATGATTAGTCGCTCCCAAATAGTTAGGAAATAATATCTCAAAATTCTTTGAATAAATACGCCATTTTGGGCGTGAGACTACAAATTCTTAGAAACACGTCTTCACAGGTTTATGAACGATTTCATAACGACGTAAGTAAAACGTACGATAATCCATCACGATACGATAATCCTACACCAAATATTCTAATAAAACGCCTACACATACCAATGTCCATAATTCAGTTCACTTTAGATGGGCGTGATTAATATCACTTATCCAAATATATAAATAATTAATGATTCGTTAATATTCTGGCAAAAGTTTCTTTTTGAATCTCTTATGGTTTGTCTGTAAAAAAGAAGAACCTTAAAAACTGTGCGTTTTGTAAAATTAAAAGAAGGTCCATGGACCAATTCATCCCATTTTTATTACCAAGCTACCAAGCTACCAAGGTTACTTATGCAGGTGTTACGGTTTAATAAAAAAATTACTTTTCAGGTATAATTTAAGGACCTCAGAAAAGACGTGGTCAATACCAAGTCAAATTTAAATATAAAGGGTACTTATATGAATAGATCTGCTAAATTTTAAAAAAGTAAATTTAAAGTCCTCTCTCGTAACAGCTAAGGGCGAGCGGCAAAAACAGAAAGAATACATTATTTATATTTCAAATAGGTTTCACTAACGGTAAAACAAAACAAGTTTCATGAAAATCTGGAATGGACAAGCATTCGACATGTCAGATTTTTATAGTAATCAAGAATATGTAAAAATTGTGGTCTGTATGAAGCTTTTCTGTTTGTTACAAGCATTTTACAAAGTGAGAACATCTCCGGGCTCAAGGTGGTGAGTATAATAAAACATTCCTTTGGCAAATGCACTCATGTGATATACGATTGAAACACAGATGTTTTGCATCAAAAATTAATGGATTGCCAATTGATTGTACAATTGCATGCAAAAAAAATATACACTTGACTCTCACCAAATAATATAATGCCTGAGTGGGGTACACAGCACAGCTCATTCTACTTGCTATAAAACAAAGATGAAAAAGATATTGTTGAGGTTTTTTCATTCTCAAAAGATTTATGAATATCTGGAGACTTCTACAAAATAATAAAATATATACTAATGTTGAGATAGACACATACAATAAATTGTGTGCTGACAGCACACTTAAAACAATAACATTGAAATGGTATTGTATTGTATAATATCAGAAAATTTTATTTAAAAGCTTTGTTTTTTCTTTAATTGCTCACATACACAGGCGCATACATAAATTGCAAACATTGTGTTTACCTGAACAAATTAAAATCTGTGAATTAACAACATATTGAACAAAAATACAAATTATGCAAAGCAACAAGAGTTACAACAACTACAATCATAATAATATTGATAATACTTATGGTACATAAACACTCGCTTCCAATAGACTAGGGCCACCCTTTGCTTATAACAATTTTCAAATCAAATTTTGCCAGAACATTAACGAAAACTTAAATCTGAAAAATAACCCACGCCCACCTTTAATGTACATGTTATAGATGTTATTATGTTTTAGTGATTTATATAAAATATTTGACGTAGATGACCCTAAATAGGGCTGAACTTTAAAATGCGTATACTCGCTTTATCTGCGAAATGCACTCGTGAAAGTGGACGTGATCGGTTAATCCACGCTATAGCATACCCATACCCACCACTTGTGGCAAAGAGTATATTAAGTTTGTGTGGATGTTTGTAACTCCTAAATGTCACAACCACCTTCCATTATAGGGATCGTCTCTCCGTCTTTGGTGCAAGAACATGATAGGACCAGATAGGAACTCCTTTGAAGACGGATTGAATAGGACAACCCCATCTAAGGTCTCATTATATTAAAAGTCTTTATAATTCTTAATATTTTATGGTATAGGTTTTTTACTTGTTTATCAATTTGGATAGAAAAATCGTTTGCAAGTCTACAGGTGGCACAATTGTAGCAAAAATTGTTGTAAACAAAGGGTGGCCCTAGTCTATTGAGCGCCGGTGTATATGAAAGAACTGTGTGTACATACTCGTATATATACATACATAGTTTCGTGCAATAACTTTCGTATAACATTTAATATAAACAAATAAACAACAAATTATAAAGTTCTCTCGAACGATGACCATTTAGTTTCACAGTAAAATGTGATATACGTACGAATATATTTAAATGTCACATAAGAAGTTTTTGCATACAAATCAGTGTAGGGGAGTCAGGGGAGCAAAGGCAGGAGCTATAGATTGTCCATCTTTGTATATATATTATAATTAAATACAATTTTATTTGGTAGATATAACTTAACGTTCAGTTAGTGTTGTTTTTGTAAACTTTCTGGGGTTTGTCCTTTATATGCAAAATGTCGAATTAATGCTGTTTGGTTACATTTAGGGTAAAATTATTTGTGTTTAGATTCAGTTTAGTGATAATGATATTTGGCATCCAACTTTATGTTTACATTTTGATTAATTTGGTTTATTTATTTAGGTTGGATGCACATATAATATTGCAAGAATATGCGACGGTTGGGCAACCGCATACCTCGGTAAGTTGTCTATTGTACCCTACAACAACCCACATATTAAGTTTGTGCGAATGTTTGTAACTCCTAAACGACTAATCCCACACCCAGCCGAACACCCAATTATGCCGATTTGCTCAGGATCAAAATTTAAATCTAAAGTACCTGTACCTGTACCAATCAAAATGTTTTGACAAAACTTTGTGAAGCATTATCGTTGGTTAATAATTGATTGTGCCAAATTTGGACGCGGTCGAACCATTTTTTAACGCTCACCCCATTTACTATTTTATTCCAACAGAAGTCTCTCAATGGCAAAAATTTGCGACGTTTGTGCAAAAACTGCAAAATGAAACCACAAAATTTCAGCTTAATATATCAACGACCACGAGCCTAGGGTCTCCCATGACCACATTTTGGAAGCAATGAACTTTTGTGGAGAATGCAAAAGTTGCATTTCTTAATTTTTTTATTTTCAAATAAAATTTGGTAAGAAACCCTTTATTGCTCTGATTTTGGATCGTATTGGACAATTTTTAGACCCTCACTCCCTTTACTCTTATGACCGATACAACTAAATATTGATAAGGTATTAAGCAGTCGGTAAATAAGATGAAGATGTTGATTTAGTTTTGCGCGTACTGAAAATATTTTTAGAATAACTTTCCTAATGATTTGTATACATTGTTGGTTTTTAGGGTTTCTCTTTCATTACATACAATGTATAGAAAAGACACAAAAGTGAAATTTGTCTAGAATATTATCGAATTATTACGTATTTATGTATTTGAAAAAGTGTACTTAACCAGGCATATGGACTTATTATAGACGTTAGTATGTTTAGAAGGGTTACTTGCGTTGTTATGTGATTGTTCTTAAACCTGTGAAGGCTTGTTTCTGAGAAGAAGTTCTGTACCTTTGTATGTTTGTATAATACACGAGAATTTTGATGTATTCATAAAAGAAAATCCCTTCTTGAATTCCGGTTTCAATGTTCTTTCGGGATCTATTGGTTGTAGATTATTCTTCATGTTGAGCTTCTTGTGACGGCATGGCATTCCTTACCTCTCTAAGTGATTAAGGAGCTCTGAAAAACCTGGCCCTTTTCAAGGCCTTGCAACTTTCTTCTGCTGTCTTTTAGAATTTAAAATTTTATTTACAATTAGAGCATCCATCGATTGGGGGTGGTCGTATCACGAACACGCAGACATAACTAAATCGATTCAAAATATCATGTTGATCAAAAATATATTTGGGTCTCCGAAGAGTTCTGTAGTTTGCAAATCATCACCTAAAGGTAGTGGTTATAGCAATAAGAACTTTTTCAAGCTCTTCCTCGTTGCTTATAATTTATAAAATACAGAAAGTTAAAAATTGGCGCATATACTCCTTAGGGGCTAGGTGTAGCACAAGGTTTGACCTAAGTCAAAGTTCAGATTTGTTTTTATTTAAAAATGCTCTTACGTTTATAAATATTTATAAAAATGTATTTATTATTAATGTAAACACGTATACAAATCTTTTGCTAAACCAGTGATGAATTCTCGTTATTTTTCAAAATTCACGGATGAAAGTTTCACCACTCTACTAATCATTTTCTTAAGCAAGATTCATATTCCACACAACTGGGCAGGGGTAACAATCGAAACGGAATAAAATTAGCAGATTCATATTTCAGGATCTCGTTAAGAGATTATATATATGTATGTTTGTTGTATATATATACCACACATTAACGTGTACTATCAGTAAAAATCAACCAGAAAGTATGCCGATTAGAGTGAAATTGTAAACTCACAGATTCGCAGATTCACTTAAGCTAGAGTATAAATTTGATTTATTTAATCTCTATCATGTTCAACTCTCTGGTAGTTTATTCAACTGAATACTTGTACAAATGTCAAGATTAATTGAACTAAAGAAACATTGAAAAAATACGCATAAGAACGGAAGTGGAATGACAAATAAGTAAAAACGCTAAAGTGTGGCTGGGGCGAAATCTTAGATGCCCTCCCATTTCTTTTAAAGACTACTTCAGCAGTTGAATTTCATGTCTGTCACTTTTTCAATCTAAGAATATATGAACTGGATTTCAGCCTGATATCTCAAGTCTTGCAACCGTGACAGTTTCAACAAGAAATTTTCATGATGATCAATAATATAATAATTAAGTCTCCTTCTGGTTGTTTCATATGAAATGGCAAATTAAGTATGTTGAGTTTAAGTGTCAAGACTGAAGGTCAACGTTCGACTTTCTTAGTCGGAATAAACCTCGTAAATAGTCGTAAAAAGATTTTTACAATAAAGCATGTAAGTCGTCGAAACTCATAAACTTAATTTGAAATAAATTGATTAGTGGGTGTAAAATGTTCGTTTCAGTTCAACTATTATAAGCGATGCTTCAAAACTTCAACAAAATGTTCAAAATTTGAAAGGAAAAGAAATGTAGATATGCCGTGTAAAAGGTATCGGGGGCCAAATGTGATGCATCCATTTTATCCATTTTAAACAGAAAACTACTACGTAAGAATATGTATACGTATGTACCAAATATGATCTCAAAATCTCACTTTTTCAACCGCATACACACACAGATGAATGGGTCACTGAAGTTATTTTCTGGTTGTGATAAGACGTAGAACAAACTTAGAATACCCCTATTATGATGAGGAATGTATATTAAAAACTACCACAAATATTTCATGAGCCAGAAGCAAACACGAATATAATCTGTTAGCATTAATTGTTACAATTTAGCAAGTACAAATTTCAACCTTTTCTCTACACACATACGAATTTAATATAATAGAATCGTATACATATGTTTATGTGGGTACTTTCGGTTCAATTCTCTAGAGAACATCTTATACATAATAGGTCTGACTTATGGTCATCGTTGTCTTTTGTCTTTCATCTAAAAGTAACGACTTGTTGTTGTTGTTGTTGTTATTGTTATTATTATTATTATTATTGGTGCATGTCTTTTTATCACTTTTACTATTTTCATTTATTATGAATCGAATAAACACGTTCTCACAATATCAGAATTGTGTCGTGCATGTTCCCTTTGAAGGAAGCTTCCATATGTATGTACGTCAATGCTTTGCTTTTGTTTTATATCTACCTTCTACTCTGACTTGATATATTTAATATATTTAATAGACTTTATAGAGAAGGAGGCCCCATAGATCCCATAAAGCATATATATTCTTGATCAGTATCCAAGTCGATAGTCGATCCAAGCCATGTTCGCTTACAGTCGTAAATCTTGTAGTGTAATATTGTTGTTGTTGTTGTTAATCTCCTTGTTTACATAGAGAAAAAGAAATTATTATATTTCTTTTCGCATTGTTTTATTGATTTTATTATACTTATTATTCTGTCATCTCACCACTCCTTACTTGCACTATTAAGGCGAACCATTATTGTATTCAACCTTAGCATACTTTCTACTACATAATTGTTTTCTTTGTTAATATAACATTCACACAGTCCTAATAGAGATCATTATATCAAAGGACATAGTTCACTAACTAACAGTATTATTCATTTTACTGCACTTTATCGAAGATTCTGTATGCCAAACTTCAGCGCGTTGGACACGAACAAATTCACACAGAGAAATGCCAACTGGACAGACGGACATGTTTAATTCGATTCAGATTTTGATTCTGGTAAAAAAAAAAGGGGCGAATAGTCCGCATTATGTAAAATAAGCATAAATTTCAAGCAAAATACTGAAACAACAGTAGACAAGGCCAAAAAGCATATAATGCAAAAATGTTATGAAATTTTTTCTTATGTTTGTTATTGAGTGCTTTTTATATAAGAAAAATAAACAAAATTCTAATCTATGCGATTTGCAAAGGAAGCAAGTAAATATATATAACACATATCATTAAAGAATTAAGGTTAATTCTTTTCTACTTGGAATATTTCTTTCACACAATTATAACGTTACATGTTTATTAACATTCATTTCAACATTTCCCTAACAGTTAATAGTTAAATTCATAAATAGGTAAATGTAACGCTCACTAGAAAATAGGGAGCATAAATTACCCTTAATGAGAACGGTATACAAAGGCACGTGTTGCGATGCTCAAGGCACCCATATATGAATTGGGCGAGTTTTGGGAATACCGTAAATAAAAAATAACAACCAAAAAAACTAAATTTGGATTAGGGCAAATCTGAAATACCCTCCACATGACTGTACCCTCTAACAGGGTATGTAGTGAGTATCAAGTTACAAGTCGAATTTTGCGAGTTATCCGCCTATGCTCACATTTGCCACATCGATGGCTGAGATAATAATATTCGATTCAATTTGAATGGCAGTTAAATATATTTTTGTCGATTGTTGGTGTGGCTTTTGAACGATTTTATCTACTTTAAAACGATTCAGATTTTGATGCTGATCATTTTTTTTTTTTATTTTGATGCCTTCGTTTGATTGTTGCAAATGGAATGACCAGCTTAGTACACCCCCATCAATGAGGCTGATCCACAAAACGTATATGTGCCGAGTCAGTGAACAAGTCAAGCCTACACTTGAACAAACAGAATTAAAAGAGATGGGAATGTAAATATAACATTAACAGTACTTAAAATAATGTTGTTTGCATTGCTGTCTTTAATAACTTAATTGATTAAATGCTTAAAAAAGTTAATGTTGCCGCCACCACCACATTGTTTACTTTTTTTAAATAATTTTTTCTTATTTTTTTATAAAACAAACATCACGTATCAATCATATATTTGATATAATGATAATGGAAAGCAGTTAAAGGTTTCTATTTTCTAAGTGGATGGTTAAGACCCGCATGTAAATTTATCTTGTGATTAAATGAAATTTGTGTGAATTTTTTACGGTCTCGTAATGTGTTTAATAAGCGTGGAAAATAAATGAAAATCATTCACAACGGACAACCGGTTATTATACTTATTTAATAATTGATATTGGATACACCTATTTTATTGTTTGTGTTTATTAATAAATATAAACTTCTGGACATATGTGTGATAAAGTTATTTAAGCTGATACTGTGAGAAATTCGATTAACATGTGATTTTGCCAATGCTTCTGATTATATGATTACAGATGAATAAAGTCATATACATATATACCACCAAACTGGTTATTATAACTTTATTTGATTTTTTTTAATGCACCTGGCTTCGTATTAAACAAATTATTTCCTTAATATTGAAAGTAAAATAATGATTGATTTGTATTGGAGGGGATAGAAGCATGCGCATCCCATCCATCATTAAGTAGAAAATCTAAATTCGACTTTGGCCAAATCCTAAATACCCTACACATCTGCAATAGGTGGCATAGCAGATATATACTCGTATATTATGCTCCCTAATAATGTATGTATATATTTCGTACCATCGATGTATGGGTTAACTATGCATGGTATGCATACAAAATTTCTAGACCATGGGTGAGTTAAGATATATGATGATGACATTAACACAACCCGTCAACCATTTAGCATCAAACACTAAAAGCATCGATCAAGGAACAACAAAAGAAAATTATACTGAGCAAGCTAAAAACGCCAACGCCCCCACAATATGTAAATCCCAACAAACAATTACATCAAAACAATTCGTTGATAAAGTGGAATAATTACGACTACATAACAAGGACAGATGGAAAGACGAAGTTACATTATTTGCGGCACTTTATAAAGTGGTTAGTTTGGCAAAGGAATGGCTTCAATACCAGTGATTCGAACCTGGCCGGAGTTCAGGGTACTCATTCAAATAGATTTTCTCTGAAGTGAGTATCACCGACATTCACCGTTAATGTCTCACTAAAGGAAAAGTTCAGAGTCACTCATTGAATATTATTCATATCATTCTTGGCCTGATGGCCTGATCAATATTTCTCAACTTTGGACACGACATCGCGATATTCTTAGATACCAGCAGCCAAAAATATAAAAGGGTTTCAGGTTTTCACACTCCCGATGGCTAATATGCTACATAT
Organism: Crataerina pallida; assembly: GCA_949710015.1. NCBI lineage: Eukaryota > Metazoa > Arthropoda > Insecta > Diptera > Hippoboscidae > Crataerina > Crataerina pallida. Next base: position 3,506,482 of record OX453289.1, on the reverse strand, counting down.
GTAGGCAAAGTTATAATTCCGTCTAGAAACATGGAAGAGGTGAAAAATGAAGGATTGACTTGAAGTCATTGTGTGCCATTAAAATGTTGATTTTTAGATAAATCGGTCTAAGGTATATAGTGACTCATATAGTGAATGTATTTCCAAGGGCACGAAACATAAATATATAAAATGTTTTGTATTCGATTGACATAAAGGCATTTTAAGAACGCTTCGCAACTTACCTTAGTCTATAAAAATTGTTCAACCAACTTTTAAATTCAAAAATTAAACATTATGCCCGCAAATATTAGCATTTAACCTGCCGCGTGTAATTTTTTAAATATTTGTTCGGCTTTTTATATTTAAAACTGGGTTGATCAAAATTTTCTTGATGGTTTTGTGTCCTTAGCTTATGTAAACAAATAAAATATCATCAATAAATACTCTCTAGATGTACAATAGTTGAATCGATTTAGAAGGTGATTAATATACCCTCTGGCACAAGTGCTTTGGTGTATAACAGTTGGCTTACGCCAAATCCTAAATACCCTCCACATCTAAATAGAAACGGTGGGCACTTAAGTTTAGTTTTACGCTGAGTATAGGTTTTTTTTTAATTATGGGAATGTCTGGTATCCAAACATGAATAATTATAAATATATGTAGAAAATTTTAACGTTGCTCTTGAGCGATTTTGCTCATTTTGATTAGCGAACCAAACATGTACAACATTTCAGCTGAATGTCTCAAAATTTACAATTATTTTTGAAGTTAATCTTGAAATACTTTGTATGGTCTCAGATGCCACCTTCTGAATGTTGCAAACAAAATGACACACTTAGTACACCTCCCATCCTATATGGAGGGTATAAAAATACAAACACGTACTGCAACATTCTCTTTCCATTTAAACATTTTTTTACCACCAAAAACAAAAGGGTTGCGATATATATCAAGTGAAACAAAATGATAAAGTATCTTTCTCTTTATCATATTAGCACTCACAGAACTCATTCTACATGCACATCAGGCCTTTAACATTATTCCTTTTTTCATATTGACATTTTTTTCATTTCTCGTTATGTCTAATATTTTTTTTTGTAGCACACATATTAAAAAGCAACAAGATAAATGATTTGTTTCCTATTCACATCCTATTAGCGGACTATTCGCAATAATGTCACATTCATTTCACTACTTCATTAAACAATCACTGGACTTGAATAATATTTGCTACACTGCACACATATTTTTGACAAATAAACCTTAACTGGGAATTAATTTATTTATAAAGATTGAACATAGTCAAGAATGTGTAAGAGCTGTGACATCTACTTTTGGGTGCTGCCAACGGAATGACAAATTTAGTATATCTGCTATCTTATGTGGAGGGTATACAGACTAAATTTGGCTTGGACCAAATCTTAAATACCCTCCACAGGTATTACTTACGTATCAACTTGCAGGTCGAGTTTTGTTGCACATCGATGGATGGGGTTATTATAAATATTATAGGGTATAAATATAATAAAAGGTCTCTCTCTCTCTCCCCCTATCTCTCTGCACAACATATTATGTATAATAACAGAGCGTTTGATAGACTTTTATGAATATATTCTTTTATAAAAAATCGCCCTGCGAATATACAATACCTTTCAACCGAGAAAGTGCGTATCAGAAGTCCCACACATACCCAAAGAAATAATTGTATAGGCGTCAAAAATTCTGAATATCTTTTATCAGATCTTTTGATATTTGCCACAAAAGCACTAAATGAATTATTTTGGCCCCTGTTTCCGATGAAGTCCTTGTTTGATATTATCACTTATGTCTTTAAAAATCTGCAGGAACTTTTAAAATTGCTGCATAACTTACAGTTGTATATGTTACTAATATGCACGGCAGATAATCTTTGTAATCAGTGAGGTTTTAAAAGCAAATCCGACGACGTTTTAACGCAGTTAATAAATGTTTATATGCCATAGTTACGTACAAAATTCAAATCATTAACAATGTTAACAGAATATTATATTAAACAATAACTGCAATATCATATAAATACTTCAATCATTTGATACACATTAAAATTTACATTTTGGCAACTAAAGCAATAAACTGCCAAATTTATTTTAACCCCTTGATATCAAATTAATCTTCATAAATCACAAATCAACATTAAATACCCAAAATACTGAAAGATTACTAGCAATGTTGTTAGAAAGACAGGGACAGAAATACATAAATTTCAAGTTCGTACAAATGCATATAAATGTAAATATATTTGTGTGCGTAAGTAACCAAACAAATAATGGGAACAATGCTAAGATTCTAAATAATGACAAAAGCAATTAATTTACGTTAAAGACGACACCAACCTGACAACAATATATACCGACAGCAAACAAGCTGACATATAAACACTAAGAAAATGTGGGAGCAGGTAACATATACACATTTGTAATTATAGATAATTGGTTTGTGTGTGTATGTGCATTTGTAATTGTTGTGTGTATGTTGAATAGAGAAATTCTAACGCTTTCATTTGATTACATTCATATAAGAATATTCAAAAGAGAGTAAGTAAGTAAATAAAATGAAACGGTTGCAAAGAGGAGAATCATGTAATAAACGGAACAGTGTACAATATTTTGCTTGCATTGTGGTTTACCTGATAATAAGGGAAATTAATTTAGCATAAGAAGAAATTTCAATAATAACATAACATAACATAACATAACATAACATAATAATCAGATAAAAACAAGCACCATGTGCTCATAAAGCATAATCTTTTTAAAATGTGAAATTATCGTACATCACACTTTATCCACTTGAGTGTGCAGTTGCTTTAGTCCTTGTGCTAAAACACATTGTACGTAATTTCCGTTTCCTGTAAACCAAAGTTGCTCTAATGTACCAAATAACGCATACGCATTCACACAAAATGTCTCTTCATTTTCTTGACTTAGTAATCTTATTTAAATAACCCGACCTACACAAAATATTTCATAATATAATCCTTGCCTCACCGGCAAACAACTAACTGATGACCTTTCTTCTTGTATAGCTTAATAATTTTCATTGCTCTAAAATACATTTCTCTCATCCATTCCACATTTTGCGTACAATAATGAACAAGTTTATAGTCATCACCTTTCCCTGTTTTCTAATTTTAAATTTAATTGACTGTCTCATAAATTAAATGCGTGCGAAACTTATCACGATGTCTATGCCTTATAATCGTATAAGTATTGGGGTTCATGCTGGCTTATATTTTAAGGAAAAGAGTTACAAACCCTTTAGTCTTTTTCTCTTTTCAGTACTTTTACATTTCACATTCTTAATATGTATTGTACGAGTAAAGTGTGTGTATGTGTGAACATATTTTTAGTAATTGCACTGGTTTAATGGAAACTTGCTTGTTGTACTCATCATCATAAGGATTTGTGGGTATATTGGTTTTCTTCCAACGTTCGTATACATATTCTTGATCAGTTCGTTCGTCTATCCGTCCGTCTGTCTTCGACTATATTTGCGGTTTTCTATTGAAAGTGGGCAAAATCGGGCCAAAGACACGTCTGCAATAGCGTCCTATCCTATACAAACAGTCGCAAATGTTGAGATATCGAGCTGACATTGGGTAAAGGATACAGATTTTCGTGAATTTTTGCTTACGTCCAATTTTGCCTAATTTTTTTTTTAATATTAAACCAAATTTTCCGAAATTTTTCAGATCTATTCATATTAATATTGCCTGGGATTGACCACACCTTTTCTGAGGTCCTTAAATTACACCACATTTCTATCAGCACCACATAAAGTTTTTTTTTTTACACTCCACATAAGATTTGTCATTCCATTTGCAACACCTAACAGATGTCAGAGATCCTACAAAGTACATATATTTTTGATCAGCATCAAAACTCAGTCGATCTACACATATATGTCCATGTCCGTCGTTCGTAAATTATGAGATATTGAGCTGAAATTTTGTACAGACACTTTTAATTTAGTTTGCTTTTCTTTTAGCAGATTTCTATTTAAAATGGGTAAAATTGGTCATGAACCACGCCCACAATAGACAAAAATCTACATATATCTACCAATAAAATTTACGTATGAACTTCAAATTAAGTACGAATATAATTATGCTAATAATTGATGTGTCAAAAATGGGCGCGGTCGGATAATAGACAAAAATTTCTCTATCATAGGCAACATGGACACGCCCACAATTTACTAAAACTTTATACAACATACATTATTGTGTAATTATGTACCTGCGACATGTACCATGTGGAGGGTATTTAAGATTTGGCCTAAGCCGAATAAAGGATTCTGTCATGTTCATGTTTAAACAATGTTTACCTAAAGTGCGGCCCGATGTAATGTTTGCATCACAGCTCATGAAACCGTTTAATAAATCAATTTTGGACACAAGTTTACCAAAGTTGATCTATTGTGTGAATATATTGCTTATGGTTAATAGAACTTGGTCGTTTCTTAAAAATTCAAACCAAAGACACCTAAGAAAATAACATTCAGGATTGATCTAATTAACCGCTTATGTGTTTCAATTGAAATTTGAATATAATCACATAAAGAGAATAATAGAGGCGCATGCATTTCATTAATAATAAGAATACCGGTTACACTTGTATTCCACCCTTTCGTAGTAATATCTGTTCCTTCTGATAATATTTATTCCTCTGAACTTCCGTATTGGTGTAGTTTGGTACATTTATTCATGGTTTGTTATGTCCATAGTTTGTTAACTCCAAACACCTTGTACAATAGAACCGATAACTTGGAGTCGACTATAGAGAAATAAATCCATAAAGCTGATATTGCAATACGTAAATTAACGAGTGAGAAGAAAAAAATGTTAAAGAAACGAAAAAGATGTGGATAGCACGCGCCTGTAAATACACTAAAATTGAATTGAATTGCTTAACCCTCTGTAGCGCTAAAATCGCGTAGAGATAGGCATCGCTTTTTTACGAATTGTTTTTGCTAAAACGTTTATAAGTACCAAAAGGGGACGAGTCACAGCCCAAAAGTATACATTATTGATTAGCATCAATAGAAAAATCGATCTCAAATTGGAAAATTTGTCAAAATCAGAACAAGGATACACCCGAAATGGTGTCCTAAGCCTTGCATGGACTAGACCACATTTTTAAAAAGTTCATTATGCTAAACTAGGCTATATTTATGTCGATTCCAGTATTGTATATTCCTTTTTCAAAGAAGTTTATTGGGGCAAGACCCTCTAGAGGCGATCATTCGACTTTTTCGATAAAAATATTTGCATTTCTCATATCAAAATTATCCCAACACCAAAATTATTATTATTGGAAAATCATTATTTAGAGGGTTAAGGGCAAGTGGATGAGCGTAAAAAAGTAATGGGAATTATTCCATTGCTACTGGTACATAATAAGTATCACATGCGCCTGATATTGCATGAAAGTTATGATGACGATAGTACTGGTATTGGTGGTAGTAATATATGCATGTAAATAATACCATATTATACCGAATAACAACTAAGACAAGGGGTGATCCACCGCTACTCTGTAAAATGTTTAATCAGTGTACGTAACATTAAGTCACGTGTCAAACACAGATATACATTTACATGCATAGGCTTACATGCAAGTTAAAATTGTACCAAATAATTGCCACTGTGCGAGTGTTCCTTCTACCCTTACACCCAACCCAAAAGGCAAGAGAGCCCAAAATAAATAATAAAAATTATTTAAAAGCAAGTAAAAAAGTACATTCGGCAAGGGAAAAATCTTAAATACCCTCTATCTTCACATGCAAACAACTGTCGTGGCAAGTACTTAATTGCGTCTTCTATAGGTTTTTTTTTAAATTGCGGCCAATTACGAATATTTGTACCAAATATCAATTCATAAGAAACTTTCGCCATTTCGCCTAATACGTTCTACGTGCAGAAACTATAAGTCCAACAACAGACAATATTATGGACGGACATATCTAGGTCAATATTTATATATATACTTTGTAGATTATCGGGCGCCTTCTTCCGTGAATTGCAAACAGAATGACAAACTTAGTATACCCTCATCACTAAGGTGAACGGTACAAAAATTATGCGTTAAGGGCAAATTTTCAAGTGTTATGATTATGAATTTATATTACTTATGGATGGTTTACGGAACGAGCAAAACAAGTGTGGCGATTTTGATAAATTGAAATAATGAAAGCAGGTTGTTTGCGTGATTGGCTGGTTTAAAATATGGGAGAATGAGGAAATGAATACGGCTGACCGTGAGATTGTTTCTTGTGTTGGTTTTTAAGATAGAGAAAGAGAGATTTATGAAAAAGTGCTGCTAAATACCGATGAGATTTGTTGCATGGTTGTTCAGTGTCAAGGGATTTCGAAATAACAAATTTTGTTTTTCAAAATAATGGAAAACACTCTGTTTACTGAAACAGTTTAGAGGGTGTTTTGGGGGTCTTCAAATAGGAAATTTCACCGTTTTAATGAAAACTCATAAAAATTATAAAATTAATGTTTCAGTAGCAGTGCAATTGTCTATAAACTATGACAAGAACAATATTTGCTTGAGCCATAAAACCAGGATAAAAAGGCAAAGGATAAGATAGCAGAGTTATCTATAAAACTTATAGTTCGTCTTAATAAATAAAATCATAGTAACAAGTAAAAAAACTAACTTTGGCTTGGACCAAATCTTAAATACCCTCCACGTCTACAATTGTGGGTGGAAAAGGAGTGTGATGACGCCCTCTATTGTAGTGTATGTATTACGTATCAGCTTGAATGTCGCGTTTTACGTGGAATACGCTTTTTTGTAAATTGTAGGCATGTCCGACCATACCCATTTTTGCCACATCGATGTATGGAGTAACCCATAAATATGTGTACCAAATTTTAACTTATTAGCTACATTTTTATTTGGCAGATAAATTGTTTTTATCGATTGTGGACGTGGCTCTTAACCGATGTTGCCCATTTTAAATAGCGATCTGCGTGTAAACAAAATTTGCAAACGTAAGAACAAACTTAATATACCCTCATCACTAAGGTGAAGGATATAAAAGTAAAATTTTGCCAGAATATTAACGAAAATTTTCTATAAAGGACATACGTCCATCTATAATGGATATATTCTAGATGATATTATATGTTAGGGGTTTATTTAGAATATATGATCTAGGTAAACCTACATAGATCTGAAATTTAGAATGAGTATGATGAATGATTTATTTTTATTGGGTAAGTCGTACGTTTATACCAACAATGTTAGAGGAGCTCAATAACAAGACCGCTGCAAATGTTCTTGCGGTAGCCCTATGAACTAGGTCGAAATATAACATGTATACTACACTTAAGAATAAATTTCAACCTAATATCTCAATTATTCTGTGTTTTATTTAAATAAAAAATTGTCATGTCCTTAACGAAAAACGTTTTATTTATAGACTCGACCTCAATAGATGGAGTCAGAATCAATACAATATCTAACTTTTTATTTTCTATACTTTATAAATAATACGGAAAAATCATTGAAAAAGAATGTTTTTATCGCGCCATGGGCCTGTCGTTTGACCGATTAGTGTAAAGACTACCAACAGTTCTGCCAGAATTGGAAGCTGTATCAAAATTTTTGCTACCAAAAGATTGATTTCACCCTCACCCTCACCTCACAAATACAAGTACGGACAGATAGAAATGTTTTAATACTTTGAAAACATACAAATACAGACGCCGCTCGACAGCCCATAATAATATAAAGCGGAATTAAATTTATTAATGCAAAACAATACAAATCGATTTGTCATATTAATATCATAATAATGACTACGAAAGACTAATTCTAATGTTCGTTCGTTTATTAAAATTTGTGCGGCCTATACGCAAAAATCAATGACTATGAATATGAATAGAAGTGTATGTGAGAAATCACCCCTATAATGAACTATTATTTACTAATATTTAGTTGTTCTTATTGTCGTTTCATTATCAGCCCACATTAATAATATAAATTTTTAATATTACCACTTGTCTCTGTGGTCAGGGAGTGTCAGCGCATTAACAATAACTTACTATAATTTATCATTCTTTCCATATAATGTTGTTTTCGTTGTTGCAACAACCTTTCACTTCAACATTTGATTTATTTTTTTTTTTTTTTTGCTTTCTTCTAATGCTTTAGTCATTCGAAAAACGTTCCCCTCAAATTGCAATGATGACAGTTTAAATATTTCATGCATGTATGCGTATAGCTCCATTATCATCATCTTCAAACCCAAAACACCCTGCAAAAACTAAAAAAACGTTCCCTCTACTCAAATATAAGTATATAAAATACTACATACTCGAAAAACTAAGCAAACTTTTAATTAATAATATTAAATTAAAATAAAACTGAATACATACGTGTAGTATCGAGACGTGGTATTTCATCAATAACAACAATAAATATTCGCAATCACTTGAACACTTCACGCAAGAGTGCATTGCCTTTTATGCCCTTCACCTTATTATGAGAATACATTAAGTTTGTCATTCCATTTGCACCCAGAAAGATCTTCATTAATACTACACCCCACAACATTGATCTCATTCACACTTAACAGTGCAATAAAAGAAAAGCAATAAATCAGTAATTAGTGAACTCCTGTAGAATTTCCTTTCCACGACATTTTACTACCAGAACATCGCTCTGAACCGAGTCGGAGTTTGCGCTGTGCGCACAAAATTTTGCATGAGATCGAATTTATTATTACATTTAAACAAAACAAAATGATCATTACAGTACTTCTAACGAATTGTATATGATAAGTTATTTAACTAAGTTATTCAAAAAGACGATTTTGAGTAATCATCAATATGGGTTTGATCAGTTACAATAAGTGATTTATTGGATCGTCAAATATGAAAGAATTGTCCATTTTATTAGCTTAATATTTTACCGTTATTATTTTTTTCAAAAACTACATATTTCACTTATTTAGAAAAATTGGGGTAAGATGGCATAACATGTCCTATGTTGCTCACAACTTTTAAAACTATAGCAGTTGGTGAGAACTTTGTGTGCGTAACACGGATAACCTCTGTAGTGTGCGTAACACGGGTAACCACCTGTCATTTCTCCGTTTGATTTTTTGATCTCAGTCGAAATTTTTTTCGTTTGAGTTGGTTCAAAAGACGTTTTCTACGGATAAGTCTCTATTCCCGAGTCTGTCTTCTGCGCATAACGTAGAACGTATAGCGCTCAACTATAGGCTTTACGTTATGCGCAAAAACTGGAAAAATCGATTCAAAAACATTTAGGTCCTTCGCAGTGACCCTCATGGACTTTAAATGGCTTTCGTCAACGATTTCTTGCACTCGTTGAACAAATTGTGTATTTCTAGTAGTGTTCGAACATATCTTATGTTTTTTGCGCTTTGCAACAGCTTCTACATCACGAGCTGATGCTTCCAATTCACGAAAGAACCTTACTTACGAGTGATCGGCCTCAATTGAGGATATCGGAGATTTCTAAATCGGTGTGTTTCACGCATATAGCGACGATAACTGCATGTCCCTTAATTATCAATAATAATCAATAATTCCAAGAACTATAGTGTTGTGCCACCACTACATTTCACTCAACTTAACTAGTTAAACGTTGCCAACCTGAAAATAATTGCGAGATTATTAACAACCGTAAAATTTCCTGAAACGAGTATAAATAAATAGTAATGAAACCTCACTTGCCCGTGGCTTAGGGTTGAGCGTTAAAAAGCTTAAATAGTCATATTGAAAACTTCATATATATTTGTGCAAGTCTTTAAACATTTCAAAAACATTTGCTCTGCAGTTAATTAAAGTCTATTATAACATGAGTTAATCATATTACTATTATAACATATCATGCAAAATACAAATAAAACGAAATTAGTGGATTGGAATATTTTAAGCATACTTTAGTTATATTTTTTATAGCACCGAAGTATAGAGTTGATCTATAAATAGTTTACACTTGCGTATTGGTTGTTAAATTCATGCATTCATGAATTTTTTTTTTTGGTGTTTGGTTATTCTACAATGGCAACACTGTTTACTCCACGCTTTATTTGACAAATTTATTAAATTGAAAAAATTCTGTCAAACAAAAACAAAAAAAATTGAGTTATAAATATACGCAATTGAATTGAGGAAAATATAGAAAAATTCTTTGAAAAATGGCCACCTCTTTGTTTCAACAACTGCAACGCTTGAAGGCACCGCAAACGTTAGCATTAATAGACACAAAACGTAAACCCTCTATACTTTTTGATTCCAAAGAAGCGGCCAGCAAAGATAAGCGCACGATTTACGATTTAGGCATTTCTGGTCTGGAGGAATTAATTGCTCTGAATCCAGTTTTTGAACACTTCAAAGGAACACTATTCGACGAATCCGCTATTGAATTGGAACGTGCAGTAGAGCACAGGGACGTCAATGAGGTTTTAGATATTAATATAAAGAAATTTTTTCACTTTTTATCGCCATATGTCCTATTGCGTCCCGCTCATATGTGTTTGGAGTGGTTAATAAGACGCTTCCAAGTGCAAGAATATAATCGTAATGATATGATGGCTTTAATTATGCCCTATCACGAGACGAATGTGTTTGTGAAAGTATTGCAAGTATTTCGTCTAAATAGCAATGATAATGCTTGGCACTGGTTGAAACCTATGCAGAGAGCGGGTAAACCGTTGTCAAAGACGGCTCTCTTAAATAGAGCATCGACGGAAAAGGCATTCTTTAAATTTGTATGCGATACGACAATGTCGTCCATTAAGGATTTGGGCTCAAATGCACATTTACTCCAAGCGCAAATAAATTTTTATGGTTCTGTTGTGGTGGGTGTCTTGGAACGTGTGCAACAGATAGAGGAATGGCATATATCTTCTTTGTTGCCATCACTGATTAAAGGATTAAAATCAACTGTTGAGGATTTTGCGGCAGCATCTTTTATTATTACAGCCCGCTTGGTATCTCGCACACAATTAACACCGAAATTTTGCCAAAGTCTTATTACTAGATTAGCAGCCATCAAAAGTGAACGTTTACACCATGTTGCTGTTCCGCTACTGGTCCATATATTTGATTCACAAAAATTAGTGAAATTTAAATTCAATGCTGAAACACTTTTAAACTTGATACAACAGAAATGGTTCACTCAAATATTAGCCTCTTTAGCCAAAGATAATATGGACATAGAAGTTATATGTAAAAGTATAATGCAACAGTGCATTCAAGCTATACAAAGTAGTCATGTTGAAGAGGCTAAATTCAAGCATTTTATGGAAATCCTACTAAACGAAGTACAATTTCCGCACAATACTGCACGTCAAATTATCGGGTAAATTGTATAATTTACTTGATAATTAACAGGTGCAAATACTAACAAATTATTTTTCCTTCAATTTCAGTGTTTTTTTGGATTGTCATGTACCGTGCACTGATAATATATCACCAACTCGGACCTTACAGGACGGCGATGTTATCGATTTGGATTCTGATGACGATATACCCATGCTTGGTAAAGACTTTTATTCATGGTATTCAGGTTTTTTGCATAAGTTAGAACATCAGTATCCCACTGTCTTTGATGCAGTACTTAAGGAATCTTTATCGAATAATGAACGCAGCCCTACTAATAATCGATCTGAAGCTATTAAATTGATTTTAAGTATGTTATAATTACAGAAATACGTAAAGATTTGTACATGAATTGTTTTGTTCAAAATAGGTCATCGTTTGCAAATCAGTGACGATACGGCCTGTGACATATATGAAACTTTATACCATCATACAGAAGCAATTCGGTTAGTGGCTGTTCAAACGTTGTTAAATAATTTACAGGATTATCAAAAACGCACCCAAAACTTGCGCATCTTAGCGGAATGTTTAATCGATCGCATTAACGACGATAGCGAGGAGGTTGTAAAAGAAATTTTAAAACTACCGACAACAACATGTATGGATGTAATGGATTGTAGTAAGTTTACGGAAGCTTTAATGAAGATTTTATATAAAACACAAATCATGCCCAAACAGTGGTCATCCTTAATCGTACCTGTTGTAAAACATTTAACTCATTCAATGGTGGTGGCTAATTATGACAATAATTTATTATTATTGTCTTTAATGCCGATTTTATGTCCCATTGAGCCATCGCTTGAAAATTTCTCAGTTGAAGCTCTAGAAGAAATATCTAATAGCAATCTAATCTATAATATGCCGTTCTTAAAGGATTTGAACTTTAACAGAGCAAACTTTAATGCGACAAGCTTTAGAAAACATTTTTTGGATGTTATAAGTTCTGCTACAGCAGTACCAAGCATTATGGATCTTTTAGAAGGTATCAAAAATACTGATAAAGGTGGCGAATATGTTATGCAACCCGTACAAATGTATAATTTTCTTATGTTGGCCACAGCATATTTGAGACCCTCGTACCGAGCTGATGAGAGCTTAAAGATATTCCAGCAAATATCTGCTTACCTTAAGTCATATAAACATTTACCTAAACAAGTGCAGCTTTTCAGTAATTTCCTTAAGACCTTGATAAAGTGCACAAGCTTTGAAAATTACTGTAACGTACAATGGGAATCCATATCAGGATGCGATAAGTGTGAACTTCTATTTATATTAAACGTGTTGGAGGTGGTTTCTGCAGCAGCATTTGATATTCAGTTGAAGGCAGAGGAGCATTTGGAATGGATGAAACTCTTGAGAGACTCGTTGGATTCAATTTTTACTAATGTCGAAGCTAAAGTGGATTTCTTAAGCAAATTCTTTGTGTATGAGAAGATAGAAGGCATTAAAGGTTTCCCAGCACTTCGGGTAAAAGCCTTAAAGGTCTTGCAAAATATTTTAAAAAATGATAAAAACAAATTGAACTTAAGTGTAGAACAAGTTATAAGAACTTGCCTGGCTTTGAGTTCGCCCAACAAAATTATACGCTTACAAGCCTTGGAAACGTTGGCTGTCGCATTTGAAAATCAAAGGGTTGCCAAGATTAATTTACAACTTTTCATTCAATTGCTGCTGCATCGTAGCGAAGAGATTTCTATGGACCACGAACAATTTCCATTGATTTTATATGCTTTGCTGAAAATGAAAGACACAGAAGTGGGGAATGACAGCTTCAGAGGAGATATCATGCTGGGAGACATTCTTGATGTGTTGAGTATGGACAGAGATTTGAAACAACCCCAATTTATAGGGATGATTATGAATGCTTTAAAACATGTCAACGGCGAGAATATATTCAATCAATTTATTCCCTTATGCATAACAACTCTGCAGAAATGCAGCCAGGAGGAGGACTCAGTAAAGTTGTTAAAATCACCTCTAAATAATATTTATCGTTCAGTGATTGAACGTTTCGATAGCCAAACAATAGAAAATGTTTTAATGGATAATCGTCAAGCTTGGCAGTTGATAGAGATGATCTTTCAAAACCATCAAATCTATATGGATTGTGACAATATCTTGAAAGCGCTACCCACCGTATTTTTAGAAACTCTGGATGAAAGTGCTTTTGCGAAAATTCCTGCCAATTATAAAATTCAATTCATGAAAATCATTGTAAAAACTTTAGCTGAGTCGGAAAATGATGCGATATCCTTGGCGGTAAATAAACTGCTGAAGAAATGTTATGTGGACTGTAGTCCATTGGTAATAATATTGGATAATATGCACAAATCATTGAAAGCAAATACAATAGTTACGCACAAATCCAGCCAGGTCAATAAAACTGACAATAAGCAGCACATCCCAATTAATGATAGTGCCTGGAAACAGGGTGTTGTCTTATTGGAGCTTTTGGAGAACAAAAAGAAACTTCAAAACACTGAACTATTGATACCCGCCCTCTTCGATATCATAAATTCTTGTCTACTCACCGATGAACAAAGCAATGTGGAATACATCAAGCAATTATGCCTCTCTGCTGTTTTGAATTGTTGTCATATAGCTGAAGAAGAGGGTTGCGATTTGCAGAAGGCTGTCCCCAAAACGACATTTCGTATGGATCAAGTGGTACAGTGTTTAAGGGCCTCGCAAAATCCCCAAACTCACCGCAATGCTTTACTACTATTATCGTATTGCGCCAAACCCTTTCCTCATCAAGTTCTACATAATATTGTAGATATTTTCACGTTTATGGGCTCATCGGTGGTGCGACATGACGATGCTTTCAGCTTTCACACCATTAATGACATTATTGAAACGATTGTGCCCATATTGGTGCAAGAGAAAGCCGCCGTCATTCCCGTTATGAAGGTATTCTCCGATATAATGCTAGATGTGCCCGAGCACAGACGCAAACCTCTGTACACTAAGTTATTTCTCACTTTGGGAGCCAATTCAAATCTGTGGATATTTTTATGTGTGGTGTTTGAAGCTCACGTCATTCACGATGAAAAACAACGTTTGTTTAAGAAATTAAAGAAGACGTCTCCCACACCCCCAATAGCCGAGCAGCCAACAGCGAAACGTGTAGAAATTTTACTTGAATTGTGCGAAAGCTTTACGCCGGCTACGATTTTAGAAACTTGTATTCACCTAATGCACTATATGAAGGAGTTACCCATAAATAAAGATGATGGTGAAAAGCAACGCAGAAGTTTACTACCAGACATCACAGAAATTACCCTGTTCGATGTAGATGTACGGTCTAGCAAACAATTGCGCCATTACAAGTACATCATAATGCAGTTCCTTTCCTCACTAACCAGTTCTAAAGAGTTCTTACGCAAAATTGCTTTATTGTCTGGTGAAGAATTGGCAGCAATGAAATCGTTTTATCAGAAGTTCATCATTAAGATTCTCTCTTACATACCATTGGCGAACAGTGCTTTAGAAAAGTTAACCGACTATACGCAACAGAAGTTCTGGAAGGTTTTATTACATCATGCGCATGACGTTTTAGATAACGCCATTAGTCTGCTATCACCGGACATGTTTTTGGTGGTCGTGACCGGATTAATGCAGCACCAATTATTAAGCATACGAAAGAAAGTTATTGAATTGCTGATTGGAAAATTGCAACAGAATAGTGACTATTTTAATGCATGTGATCGACAGAATTTTGAAAATCTTTTAAAACCATTAACGGACATAGTTGACGACATTCTAGTGACAGATGGAAATGCAGAGAATTCTTCTTCCACAGTTCGACTTAACAATGAGTTGATTTATTTGCAACAAACTGCTCTAATAGCCTTAAAGTTATTGTCAAAATTGTTTGCGCTGCAGCATATTGAAGAATTCCACAGGATATTAGCCAGTTTAACAAAAATTGCAAAACATCGTACGAGAATATCAAATATTTTACTGGCCTCCGTGGTGTTAACAATGATTGAAATATCTTCTAATTTGAAAGCATATTCGCTGGCTTATTTACCTAAATTTATGCCACAACTCCTAGCAGTGCTACAAGATCAAGCTGAATCCCTTCAGCAACGTCCGCCCGATAATGTATGCTTCGCTATCGTTGCAGGTAAATTTCGTTAGATGGTAGTGTCGCTCTTTCATTAAATTCACTAAATTCCTACAATTTTCCTCTAGGTATCCAAAAATTAATTGAAGCTTTGCCATTATTCTTGGGTCCATACATGGTAGATATTTTAACAACCTTAAGCGCTATTGAAGCAAGCACTCTGTTGAAAAGAAACCGGAAAGGTGAACGATCAATGAATACGTTACAAAAAATCGATGGAATTTGGTCAAAAATTGCTTGTGATGTACCGCTCCGAATATTGGTGCCCAGTTGTGAAAAAGCTTACGACCACTTTATGGCTAACAAGTGCTACGATGATATACAAATTTTAATGAAAGTACTCCAAAAAACGATAGAACACAATTCAAGCCGAGAATTGAACACAATGCAACAGGAGTTGACCCAACTATTCAAGCAAGCTATAGAATTCCGTTCACTATTAAGGGATGAAAGAAGGGCATGTGAAATGGAGAGAATTGACCGCATTGAAGGCAGTATTATAAGTGCCTGCGTTTCGTGGATTTTGAAATTATCGGAAAGTACATTCCGTACTTTGTATCACAAAATGTACAAATGGGCCTTAGCAAGGACCAACCAGAAAGAAAGCATGCTTACGCACTTCCGTTTGAGCTACAGAATTGCTAAAGCTTTGAAATCATTGTTTGTTTTATTTGCTGGTGACTTTATTGATGATACTGCACGCCTCCTTGATGAATGCAATATTAGTAAAGAGGAAAATATGATCGACCCACAACACGTACCCTTATGTGTAGAATTGTTGACAGCAATTTTAAACACATTACAACAAATATTTCTGCATGACAACAAAGAATTTGTCAACATTCAACGATTCGAACTACTAATGCCAGCCATTGTAGATCAGTTGGAAAACCCTGTGGTGTGGGCGGACAAGTCGCTAAAACAATTATTAATGAACTGTATTTGTCATCTGGCAGTTGATGTGTCCAGCGATGTAATGTGGAAGCAACTGAATTATCAAGTTTTGCTGAAAACACGCACCGTTGAAGCTGAAGTCAGAATTTTAGCTTTTAACTGTTGTTTGGAAATAGCTCGCAAGCTGGGTGATGATTTTACTCCTCTGCTGCCGGAGACAGTGCCCTTCATTTCCGAGTTGTTAGAAGATGAGAATCCTCATGTTGAAAAGAGTATCCGCGAGGCAGTACAAGAATTGGAGAAAATTGTAGGCGATTCATTGCAAAAATATTTGTAGAAAATAAACTTTAAACAAGTGCCAAATCTTAAATATCTACTACATCCATGTACATGAAAACGCCCTTAAACAATAAACCAAATGCTCATCAATGCAACCCTGAGTTGCCCATTAAAAAGTTTTTTTTTTTTTTTTTTTTTTTTTTGGAAATTATGAACGTTCTTTGTTATCCGACTCTGCCCACTTTGGCATATCGATAGATAGACTCTAGCTCTACGTCTATAAATTTACGACTGTTTAGCGGTATATGCCCTCGCGTGGACATGTATACATCGACTTATATTTTGATGCTAATAAAGAATCTTGCCGCTGACGTCACTGACGGGTGTTGCAAACGGAATAACAAATTCAGGCTTGTGTGAAGGGTATAGAAATTATTTGTATACAGTTGGGCGTTGGTTGGGAAGAATTGGTCAAACGACCATTCAACAGAGTAGCGAGAATAGTAGAAAAGGCAATTTACAAAAGACATTAAGAAAAAAGTGTACTCCTTGAAAGATTTCGGTGGAGCGCCGGTGGGTATTCAAGGTTTGATCTAAGGCACGTGTATTTTTTTTTTTTTTTTGGTTAATTCCTCAAATTATCAGTTTCTTCATTTTCTCAAATTTTCTTCCTGGAGATTTATAATTCATTTAAACATGTTTTTAACTTCAATAATTATCTAAAATTAAGCTTTAATAACTTGCTAACGAGAATACATACATATACTCGTACATATATATTTATACTTATTAAAAATTTGTTATCATTTATCTGGTGTTGTGTAGGTTATATTTGGTATATGAGCATTTGTTTGGGTGTTATCTGCGGTTTCCTTATCCTCTGCTAATTCGGGATCTTCCCGCTCTCCCTCCTCATCAATAATGCTAATATCGCGTATAGACGGACGATGAGTACGTCGCCAACCTAAGTAAACAAATAAATTTTACAGAGTATATATTGTATGAATTTTCGATGGTAATACGCAGTAAATACCTTCTTTGATGGATGGTTGTTTAGTTTTGGTCAACAGCTTAGTGCCGGATACCGAAATCAAAATAGCACCCAGTGGTGCTGTCAATACAATGGATAATACAGCTATTGTTTGTACCACATATGCAAAATTTTTCTCCTGCTCAGTTGATTTACTACTCATATGCTTCATGGCTACAGGTCCTAATGCCGCCTGCACTGTAGCTTTTGACATCCAGGACAGAGCAACAAAAAATTTCTCTTTCATATTTAGTTTATCACCAAAGGCAATGCCAACTGTACAAAGAATACGCAAAACTAAACCCAATACAATGCAGCCTAAGCCCACGCTAACAATGTCTGGATCCAATTCGTCGATCTAAAATATTTATATGAAATATTACATGAAGCGAAAATCTTGAACTCATTCCACAAATTACCTTAACAGTGGCTCCCGTAATACCAAATAAAATCGGTTCAAATATCATCCAGAATATTTCGAAAGCCGTTGCAACAGGATTGTCCTCCACGTCCCAACCTTGCTTGCACCAGAACAGATTAGAAACGAAAGCGGCAAAAACAGCAGCTAGTGGTCCAGCTCCTTCATAGCCAACCTCTTCGCTTCCATAAATAGCTACCAGACCACCCGAAAATAATAATATCGTACGTAAAGGTACTACGTAAGGATCACCCATTTCGGGAAAATACCGTGCCATATAGCCCCAGACAACACCGAAAGCCAGGCCACCAACAATACAAACAGGAGCCTGCGAAATTTGATAACCAATGCCACCATCCGAAAACATTACACTACTGATAATACCGAAAATGGCCACTGATAAGGCATCGTCTATGCCAGCCACTGCTATAATTAAAGTGGGTATACCTTTAGCCACGCCATAACCTTTGATGCGCAAACGAAACAGGCAAGGCACCACCACTGCAGGTGATACGGCCGCTATTATGGAACCCAACAAGAAGGCCCATAACCAAGGTAACTCCAGTAAATAGTGAGTACTAATACCAATAACACAGCATTCTAAAAACCATGGAACAATGCCCAACTTCAAAATCGTTCTATAGACTTTCTTAAAAGCTTCCGGTTCCATTTCCAGACCTGCTCGAATTAATATAATAGTTAAGGCGAATTTACGCAGATGAGAAGTGACATGAATGAATTCACCATCTAAATTAGTCCAATTTAAATTCTGTTATGGAACGCAAGCATAATTTTTATTGTCATCCATTAATGTAATTTAAGGATAATGAAGATTAAGTACCTGAAATAATATACCCACTAGAAGCATACCAATTAGACGTGGCAGCGTTGTTAACGATATTAGAAAACCGCCAAAATTTGCGGCCACTGCTAGTACAACCAAACTGAAAAGTTGTCCTCCCGGTGCTGCCGATTTTCCTATAATAACATATGCTATAATCCATAACAGGATACCGATCATTAATAAAACAAGAATGCGAGCAAATTGTCGAAACGAGGGACACAGAGGGTATGGACATATTTTTTGCCAATGCTTGGGCTCCCAAGAGGGCGTATTCTCTTCTCCCCGACATTTCACACAAAAATTGTAAAGCCATGATTGTTCAATATTTATCGCAGCCTGCTGCTGTTGCTGTTGCAGAATTTTCGCATTCAGAGCATCCAAAGCTGTAGGACGACAGCGTCTACTATCTGAAAAAAAACAAGATTTAAAAAATATATATTAGGCAGCTGACCTGGGTTATATATATTTCGATTCCAGTACAGTAAATTCCGATTTCAAGAAAAGCAATATTAGCCCTTCATGTGTACATTCTAACGGTAAATGAAAAATAGAAATTCAACCAGCCGTTCGGAAGATATATTTAAAAGAAGGAGGTATCATTTTAATGGAATCATTTCACAATACAAGATTAATATGAACAATATTTATACAGTTTACGTGCGTGTTTGCTAATGTCCAAATCTGTGCAAATGTCCAAATTGTGTATGAATTGACCACGCGTCTTCTGACGTCTTTAAATTCTTCTTGAAAGTTAATTTTATATTACTTCTGAATCATAAGATCTGCAAACCTGAAATTTGGTACAAATCATCCCTTTATACCTAAAGGTATCTTGGTATTGAAAATGGGTTAAATCGGTCTATGGATCTTCTTTCACTTTTACAAAAAACATACAGCATATTTTTTGTAAAAATGGACGTGATTGGTTAACGTACACACACACACACACACACAATGATTACGTTTTACTTGCGTTGATATAAGATGGTTGAAAACCTGTGAATGTCTGTCTCTAAGAAATAGTGTTGTACTTTCGTATGGGCGTGACATTGATATTTCCAT
Source organism: Crataerina pallida (assembly GCA_949710015.1). NCBI lineage: Eukaryota > Metazoa > Arthropoda > Insecta > Diptera > Hippoboscidae > Crataerina > Crataerina pallida. Next base: position 3,486,431 of record OX453289.1, on the reverse strand, counting down.
GCTTATAATGGCGCATTTATTCAAAGAAATTTCAATTATACTCGTATTTCTTTACTACTGGGTTGGCAACTAAGTGATTGCGGATTTTGTCTCAGGTGGATTTCTTTTTTGTTTCGTTAACGTTATTGAACTCCTCAAATGGTAAAACGTTTACTTAATGCAAAGCAAAGATCAGAAATTTTATGAACGTGAAATTACGACATTGCCTGAATAAAGGCAAAAGGTCCTCGGCCAAAACGGACAGTATCTAATTGATCAAAGTTATATTTTAAAACAAAATTTTTGAATTTTCATTCTTATTAAAAAACCGCAATCACTTAGTTTCCAATCCAGTAGATTCTGAACTAAAGTTTAGTTTTTTGCTTAATAACGAACTAAGTGAGCTAAGAATTTCAGTCGTTGAAACGAACTAGAAAGCACGACTCTAATGTCAATATAAGAGTTTTGTTCATATTTAAGTATTTATATAAATTAAATCCTATCTAATTGATAGAATTAATATAGAAAGCATATGTGACAATGAATCACATAATCTTGTTTATTGATTTTTATAATTCTCATTTTCAAATTTCATCACGCATGTTCGCAATTCGCATGAAATGGGAACAATTTTTTTTAACAATTTCTTATATTCATATGTGTGTGTGTGTGTGTATATGTAAATTTGAAGTGGCATTTAATTATTTTATAGTTGTATTTCTATACCCACCATTATAATGATTATGGAGGTATTTTGGTTTTGTCTACGTTTGTAGGTACGAGAAGGCGGTATGCTAGACCCAAAAGAATCTCAATAGCCGAGTCGAGCTTCATCGTGTGCTAGGCTTTATATTTTGATTCCAGTAAAGCAATTTCGATTTAAAAACAAATAACTTTTTGTACTTTGTCCTTTCTGTTAAGATTTTAACCGCACATAAATGGAGGAAATTGGACCAACCTTTTAGGAGATATATTAAAAAGAATTTTTTGATTGAATAATTTCACAATACATATTTAATATGAGCTACGCACACGTTTACGTGGATGTTTATTTCTGTCCAAATTTGCGTATTTTTTTAAAAAATTTCGCATCCATCCTGAACTACTAAGCCGAGTGTTCTGAAATTTGATAGATCTGTTCATATTAGTACCCTCTGTATTTAAAATTGTCTTTGCGTTAACCACGCCTCTTCTTTAATTTCGTACCGTTCCTTTATATTTCTATATCTCGGTCCATTTTATAAGACGCATAGTTTTTAAGATTTTTCCTTTTATTATAGACAAACCATAAGGGATACAAAAAAGGAAATTTTACCGGAATATTAACACCCCTTCCGGATGTTGCAAACGGAATGACAAACTTAATAGACTTTCTATTATCTATTGTTTAATTAAGCCCTGCACCGCTTGTGGCAAAGGTTCATATGTTTGTAACTCTTAAATGGCAAATTCCACACCCATAAAGTATACATATCTGAATCAATTAATATATTTTGCATCAACATCGAACATTAAGACAATCTAGCCAAGTGTGTTTGTCCGTGTGCGTGTGTTCTGTGGCAATTACTCTCCTAATCGCAAGAATTGAAATATCGATTTAAAACTTGACAAAAGTAGTAGTTTTCATGAGCAGGTTGGTATTGAAATTGGTTAAAATCTGTCAAGCGTCTCGATTTCGATCTCTTCTAAATAGAATACTATGAGTACGTATAGATATAAGACCATATTTTAAATCCACTCCTCCACTACTGTGGGCGTGGGGTGTTGCGTCCCCTATTAGTGTAAGTGTTACGTATCAGCTTGCACGTCTAGGTTTATGGTGAATATGGTATTTTGTCGATTGTGGGCGTGTTTCTTATTCTACCACGCCTGTTTGATGGATGGGAAAATCATGTGCACAAAGTTTAAAGTTCATAGGTCAATTTTTGTGGCAGATAAATAAATTTTTATAGATTGTGGGCGCGTCTGTAAACTGACGACACCTATTTTTAGCACATCCGTGGATGGGATAACTGTGGACACAATCGGCTCAATTTTTGATGCTGATCAAGAATATACATATATACTTTGTAGGGCCTCCTTCTGGGAGAACAAACTTAGTATACTCGTACCCTTATCACCAAGGTGAAGAGTATAAAAACTTATTTATTTAAAATAAATTTGAATTGTTGAGGAATACAAAACTTACCAAAACTATGTAAAGAACATCGATCATGATCTAATTCATTATCATGGACGGCATTTATTAGAATACTTTTTCGTCTGGCTGGCCCAATGTCTGTGTGTGACTGCAGAGAAGTCTATAAAATAATGTTTAAAAATAATTACAGAACTACATAGCAAATAAATTAAAATAAAAGCAAAAAAATAAAAATCACTTAATGGCTCAATTCAATTTTATATGTTTAATTAAATAGTTTTTTTAATTTGAATATTAGACAATTTGTTCAAAAGGAGGAAGCTGTTTACGGGATGATCTATATATTTAATGTTACATTTGTTAAGATTGTTAAAAATGAAAACAATCAAGGCTTGTATCATAATCTGTTTCCCTTAGCTATGTGGTAAATGACTTCATGAAATGCTTCTTGTACTTTTGATATCTGCGTAGGTCTCGTCAAAAAAATTGCTTATGTAACCCCTCAGCAAATTTATTAGTGAATTTTTTTCATTTAGGAAAACGGGTTTTTTATTAAGTGTTGGCGATGCTCAGATTTTCATGAAATTTAATATACCGTTAGTGAAAGTTTTTAGGATAGAGGTCTGAATTCAATTAATTAATAAATAAAAAAGCTTAGACTTGGACCAAATCTTAAATACTCTTCACTTTTACATTCAAACAGTGGGCGTGGCAGGAGCATAATAACGTACTCTAACATTGTTCATATTACGTATCAACGTTAAATTTGAGTTTTACGCTTTATAAGGTTTTTGTGGCCACGCCCATTTTGGGAAATTGGCTCCACCCATTCTTAAACAAATATTATCTAATTTTTTTTAAACGCCACAATTTTTTCGAGTACTTGTATTTATTTACCTGTGATATTTTGCGGCGAGGATAATGTTCAAATCCTAGATTATCATAACCCTTAACCGCAAAAGCTGGATCTGAGGCAATACTAACGCGTCGTTTCGGTTGATTATCTATCGGTAGCGTATTCATATTGTTGGTGTTGGTTACATTTGCATTAAGTGAATTATTTAAATCGTTGGGATTGAGATTATTATTAATAACACTTCCACCACCGCCTGGTCCACCAGGCATTGAGGCGCTTAAAGGTGATAAATTATTTGGATTTTCCACAATTTCGTTCATATTTTTAGCATGTGGCTGTGAAGCATGAGATATTTAACAGTTATAAAAAATAAAAATTAGTATTATATTCATAAAATCTCTTTCATTTACATAATATAATAATATTTTGCTGCTTCTTTTACGTAAAACAATTGAATGCAATATCTCTTACAATATACATAATAACCAACGGGTTTTAATTTTGTTTTAGAGAACACTTTAAATATTGCGACCGTTACGTATTCAAAACAAATTTACGACTAAATATTAAACGTAATTCAACAACGAAATAAATTCATATTGAAATCAGTTCATTATTGTATAATGTTTTTTTTTTTAATTTAACTTGTTTGTTTGGCACATATATTAACACATTTAACAAAAAAGCATGTACATATATATGCGTTGAGTATGAATTGCTTATTTGGTGTTGCCGTTGTTTTTAATCTTTCGAAAATTACTATAAATTGCTGTCTTTTTTAGAGGTGTTGAAATATTTAATAAGGGAAGTAACTTAAACAAAAGGAAGAAACAATCAATTGATCAGTCTGACGTGTTCAATCAGTGCACTTTATGATACTTATTATACCCTGCACATAAGGTGGGACGCATATTAAGTTTGACCCACAAAGTATAGACGTATGTATTTTCAGTTTTAAACTCTGAGTCAATCTAGCCATGCCTACCCGAGTGTTTGTCTGTTGTTGGAATATCACGGTTGCAAACATTGAGATATTGAGCTGAAATATTGAATGTACAAGCATTTTTAGTTTACACGGACAATTGTCGAAATTCGTCACTCGACGCACCCCCAAGTAACAAAAATCGCTCAGAAGTTGACCAAAACAAAGTTTCCAATTCAAGTGCCTAAAAAACCTATTGAGCTCGGCCTAACTTGACTTATTGGATTAAAAAATTTCATGTTCCGGGGATGTCGGTGAAACATGATGGAGTTTAGCATATGAAAAGGTTGACGAAATGGTAGATAGCTCTGAGTTACACGGATCTTGACTTCATACTTGTCTGGACGTGAAGTAAGAAAAAAGTATAAAATATTTTAATGCAGCCCTTCCGCGCTGAGAATTTGCGTTAGTTCGCTAATTATCTGCATTAAGCAGTTAAGCAATCTACGCGTCACGTGCCTCAGGAGTTATTTAGGTCGAATTACATAAATAAGACATATTGTGAACATTGAACTCACTAACAACAACAATTTCACTGTTAGGATAATCTTGTAAGATAGGAGGAGTTAGAAAAAATTTCAAAGCCGTTACAGGAAAGTACTTTTTCGCCTTTTGGGCCACGGTAGACGAATCCGACTTCCAATGTATATACTCGGATGTTGAATTTAACCAATAAAGAGGTAAATTCGAGATTTTGTTCATATTAATTATTAATAAATCGCTTGGCAACTCTATCGTTAGAAAGACCCGTGTTCGCTGTGCTCTTGAAGTAAATAAAAGTTTTTGCTTTGTAATACGTGTTAAATAATTTCCATTTCAATATAATTTAATACATAATAGCTGATTATTTCCCTATCAATCTCCGTTTGGGTGGAGAACAAAGTTTTTACTAAATTTCTTTACTACCACTTACCATTATTCTCCTTTTACGCTGTTAAGTCGGTCTAACACATTTCGTGATTGTATTCAACGTTAGCATACTTTTAGGCAAACTTCTTTTGCGCCAACATTTCTATTAATTATTTCTTTTAACATTTTCATATTCTTAACAGAAATTATAACAAAGTTTACATTTCCCTAATTAACAGGATTATTACACCATTTACCATAGTTATGAGGTTATACTAAGTTTGTTGTTCGGTTTGCAACACCCAGAAGGAAGCGTAAGAGACTCTATAAGATTCATAGGTTAAAGGTTAAAGTTGAAGTTTTACCGTTACGTCTCATAGAAGATTGCAAAGAGGAATGGTCTTTTTTTAGATTTAAATAGTGGAATTCAACAAGTGAATATGTCGCCTAAATCAATACCGAATACTGCTTTTGTGACTCGCCATTACGAATATGCTTTTTTATAAATTGTGTGTGTGTCTGTTATCCGATTCCGCCCATTTCCGGCACATCAGTCAATGGAATGACTATGTATACGCGTACCAAATTTCAAGTTTCTAGGTCAACTTTTGTGTCAGATATAAAGAATTTTATTGATTGTAGGCGTTTCTGTTATCTGATCACGCCCATTTTCAGCACATCACAAAGAAATATTTATAGATATACGTACCAAATTTCAAGTTTACAGCTCCATTTTTGTGTCTGATAAATATATAATATATAACTGCATGAAATGCATCATGCACGGGTGCACTGTTCCTAATAATGAAAGAACATTGTATAGTATTTCTCACATTAGGACCGTCTTGTCCCATTACGATGTTTAAAATTGAAGAGAAAGCAAGTTGTAAATATGTGTGCCTACATTTTATCATAGAGGTATGACAACTATGAAAATCGGATGCAGCCTGAAATATACGTAAACGAGAAGCAGCAATTTCTCAAATAAATTTAGTACTCGAATCTTGTTTTTGGAAATTGCGGTAGACTGTTATTTGGTATGTAGTTCAAGTATTCTTATGATATATTTTACAAGAACTCAAGTTCAAATTGGGCTTAATCCTCAGATAAATGATTGTCACGTCCATTTAGTTTCAATGTCAAAGTTGTACTTTCAGCTTCAACTTGGCGGAATGTTATTACTTTACAAAAATTAACACTTCTGTTCGTGACTCTCTTAAATATTTGCCATTTCTGAAAACAATATTATACAAATGATTGAAACCAAAAACAACAATAAGTGAGAAAACTAAATTTGGCTTAAATCAAATCTTAAATACCCTCCACATGTACATTAAGTATTGTGTTTTACGTCTATACCCGTCGCGAAGACCCAAATAGACGGTTTTAAGGGAATTAGGCGTCCCTGCGCCCCCTCCCCCCGCGAAGGAGGTCCCAACTTTAGAACTTACATAATAGGCTATGTAAAGTTCACCCCTTGGTGGCAGGGTTTTTTGCCATGCACTACCAGCGATTTTACAGCCCCCGCGAAGCTCCCACAAGGGGGCCTACCCAAGAGTACGTACTGGCAAGAACCTTAGTTCTTGGAGCTCCAGTACCCCGCGGTACCAAACTTGGTCTTTGGTAGGACTATCGACCCCTAGAGGACTCCCAGATTCAGGTAGCCTATTACCCACGGGCTGGTGTCCCGTTTTATTTTATTTGCTATGACTTTATTGTGATGATCTTGTCCAGAGTATCTTATATATTATGGATCATTAGCATATTACTGTTGCCCCGTTATCCTTGGACGAAGCACCTATGCCGGTACTCCGTTTCAGGGCGGGGCCCCTTCCATATGTACAATAGTGGGCGTAACAGGTATGTGATTAGGGCCCCTATTGTAGTGTATATATTACGTATCGGCTTGAAAGTTGAATTTTACGTGGAGCCGGCTTTTGGCCCATCCATGGAATGGATAATTATAAATATATGCATCAAATTTCAAGTTCATAGGTCAACTTTTGATATATAACTTTTTGTCGATTGTGATGCTGATTAAGAATATATGAATTTTATAGAGTCTCTGACGCCTCCTTCTGGTTGTTGCAAACGGAATAACTAACAAAACAAACATTACTAGGATGGAGGGTATAAAAACAACAATAAATCACTAATGAACTAAACGTTTTTCACGTTAAAGGTTTCAACCTTTAGTAAGGCCACGAGACATATATGCTGGAATAATAATAGTGAATAAAAAACACACATACATACAAAAAAAAATTGAGCAAATGTAAATAAAAACTAAAACAAAGAGTGTGTGTGTAAGTCATATGCAAAGTACAATAATCATCAACAGGTTCACAGTCAACGGCAGTCGGTCGTCTATAAGTTTTTGGGTACGTGCTTTAATTATAAATTATCGCACATCAATACACATATGATACATGTGCACATTTGCCCATGCATTGTCATGGAGTGATCAAAATTACACATATACACATATTTAAATGCAATTGCATACATACAGATGGAAGCAAAGACGTGTATATTTGAATAGTAATTGTTATTCTAGTTTTGTGTTGGGTTGACTTGTCTCGTGTTGTGCCTTTTTTCTAATGTGAAAATATTGGTACCTCGGTGGTACCTAGGTCTTTATGTGTGTTGTGTGTATGGGTGTGCGTGGATATGAACTAAAATTCTATATATATATTGCCACCAAAATTAACATTAAGTACAACCATGCAGCTTTATGATAAGTACAATATGAAGAGTGAAAAAAATGACACTTTTCCTACTTGTGTTTTTACATTGTTTGTATATATTTTAGTATTCATATGATTGTTAGTTGATGTTGATGTCGTTGTTGTTGTTGGCTTGTTTGCCAATACCCATAGGAGTTAGTAAATAATGTACACGATAGTGTATCGAAAGCCACATGTATTTACATAAAATTTGTAATTACGTCTGCTTGATGTCTTGTTGTTATATGCTCCAATATGCTTTCAATTCCTGTCTCTCTGCGATTTATTTTATTTTTATACCCTCCACCTTAGGGATGAAGGCATATTCACTTTGATCATTCGTTTACAACACATCGAAAGAAGCCTCGGAGACCCCACAAATCATATATATTCTTAAGCAGCATGAAAAGAGAGATCGTCCGTCCGTGCGTCCATCTGTTGTTGGCACTGTCACGGTCGTAATTTTTGAGATATCAAATTGAAACTTGGCACACTTATTCTTAGTTTAATTTCGCTGTTTCGTATTGAAATTGGGCAAAATCGGCTAAGAGACACGCCCACAATAAATGAAAATCTCAACATACCTCGAAAAAATTGTATCTTTAAAAAATTATATATCGCACAATACTGTGCCTATCAAGTTGAAATTTGGTATATATATAAGTGGTACCGTTATCCAACACTTTGCCAAAAATGGGCGTGATTGAGATAAAACAAGTGAGAAAACTAAATTTTATCGAGTTTTTTATAAATTGTGGGCGCGTCTGTTATACGACCATGCTCACTTTTGGCACAACGATGGATGGGATAATTATAAATATATGCATCAAATTTTAAGTTCATAGGTCAACGTTTGTGTCAGATATATAAATTTTTGTTGGTTGTAGGCGTGGCTCTTGACCAATTTTGCCCATTTTGTTTAATAGTGATCTACGTGCAAGAACTAAACGTACCTGTACAAAATTTCAGCTCGATATCACAAAATTGTAGCCCATGAGAATGCCAATAACAGACGGACATACGGACACACGTGCATACATGTCTAAATCGATTCAGTTTTTGATGCTGATTAAGAATATATATACTTCGTAGAGTCTGTGACGCCTCCTTCTGGTAGAAAAATAGACTCACGCACTACCACAATTAACCAAAAAAGAGCTGATACGTAGTGCACACACTATTAGAGGGCGGAATCATATAACTGCCACGCCCACCGTTATTATGTAGGTGTGAAAGGTATATAAAATTTGGCATAAGCCAAAGTTTTTTATACTTGTTGTATTTACTCGTTTTTAATAGTTTCGTATATGATGAAATGTTGTTGAAGGAGACAAGCCCAACGAATTGGACGTTTATGACAAATTGGATTGTTGTTATATGTATGTTTGTAGATGTACTTTTCACTTATAAATTGAACTTGTAAAATCAAAGCTTTGAATATGCCCACGGTGTTTTTTTTTTTTTGGTATACGACCGGGTGGTGTGAAATCCTCATGGATACCAACAGACATCTGGCATGCACGACTCATATACAAAGCTGGACCTGGCTTCACCTTTATATATTCCTACGTACTAAAACACGCCCCCTCTCAGCGTCAACCACCCCCCCCGCGGGACTGTCGTTAGGCATTACTTCGCGGGGATGGTTTCCATTAGTATGCATTCTCCTCAAGAGTGGAGGAGGCTAAGAAGGTCCTAATCTACCAGACTACTAGACTCGCACCTCCGTTAAGATATGTACTGTCATGATTTTTTATCTTCTGCATTAGCAAGATCCAAGTCTCCTGAACTCGGTAACCTTATATTTTTTGACGCCATCTTCTATGTTATAAATTAATATTCTATTCGCGAGCTAGCTCGAAATTAACTTCAGGAGATATTTGGGTATATCCGTTCCCCTGAGGGCTTTTGCCATTTGTTTGATTTGCCTTTTCTAAAGCCAAATTGGATATGCGATAAGACTTTGTTATTTTCGACTACGAGAAGGAGTCGATTGTATATGACCTTCTGCAGTACCTCAGCTGTAGTGTCCAGCAGACATATTGGGCGGTAGGATTGGGAATATTTCTGTTCAGGCTTGCCGTGTCTAATTGCACCCACTTGAGCTGATTTTTATAGATTTTTATAAGTTCATTTTACAATATACGTGCAAAGTTCTGATAATTTTTTATTTATTAGTGCATATATATGCATATAAACAAAAGTACAAAACTTTTGAGAACCGTTTGTCAGGTCACACCAAAGCAAGTAATGCGTAATTAAAGGTTTTAACTACCATGTGTTCATTAACCCATAGGGCTAAATAGACTCAAAATTCGATGCTGTTCAAGAATGTATATACTTTTTGGGGTGTGGCACACCTCCTTCTGGGTATTACAAAGTCAATATAGCCCCATATCATAATGATGTTGGGTATATAAAAAATTGAGCGCACAAGATTCCAATAATTTGTGGATTACCACAAAAAACTCTAAATCCTTCTGCTAATGTAATGAGTGTCTGATAATAAGGGCAAGTTTTCACCTCTTCCTCGTCCCTGAAGCTTCTACAGAAGCTGTTGCTTAAGGTAAAATAATTTGCAACCAAGTTGGGATATTGTGGCGAGAGAACTTTACATATTTTATATTATAGATAATTCTGATTCGAAACTGTAAATGGGGTGGCATTTAAAAAAAAATATTCAAGGCTAATAATGAACTTGAAAAACTTTAAAAATAAAGGATTTATAAAAAACAATAATTCAATTTAATGTGACACTCTTCTCTAATTTTTCTTTATGCAACACTTGAATATCTTATCATACTGTTAGACGATATCCTTTGCATGTAGTTAATCCCTAAGTACACATATATTTTTATATTGAATGAATGCATTTAGCGATAAGTACTTCATAACAATCGGCATTTTATCAATTTACAGTTATTTAACACAATTACCTTGCAACCATATTCAAAAACAATACTGAGATTATTGCTATTGTAAATACATGTGTAAAGTAGAAACATACATAGATAAATAAACAAACAGCAGAGTAGATCAATTGATTATTTAATGCCTTGTTAATAATAATTGCAATTTACATTGCCTGTGATTGTGTGATATAAACAAATGCTCGAAATAAAATACATGTAATATGTGTGTGTGTGTGTGTATTAAAGGCCAGTGCATGTGCGTAAGACGACAGTACTTGTTGTTAGCTTGTACATTAGAGGAAGTATTACTATTGTTATATTACTTTATAGTTCAATACGTTAAAATTGGTGAAGTTTCCTACATTAACTGCATGGTTTATGCTATTGACGTGTGTTTTGTATAAATACATGCATTATTTACATCACAAGACTACATTTGATTTTGCACAAGTAAAAATGTATACTTATTGAGACAGCAAAGCCGTCCCAGGAGTATGTATATGTGGCCATCTATTGTCAACACTTTTTGGATAATTGGGAAACAGTTTTTAAGATGTCACAAATGTTGAGATATCTGTCTGAAATTTAGTACACCCATGCACCATTAACTTTAGAAGTAGGTTGTTGAAAAGAGATAAAATCGCCACACAGACTAGTCCACATTAATATTCTAAAAAAATTGTCTTTCTTTTTATCTCTCACTCAAGAGCCATGCCCACAAGCGACAAATATGTAACTATCAGCAACAAAATCTGCTTAATGAAGTTGATATTTGGTACAAAATATATATAACGAGTCCATACATCAATGTGGTAAAAATGGGCGGAGCAGATGACGGATACGCTAACAATTAAAAACAATATGTATCACCATGGAATGGGTATGCATTCGGTATTTGTCATGATGTTAAAGGAAAACTCTTTTACGGCTCACCGCGATAATCTTGAAGAGAGTTGGCTAAAAAAATACTTATTAAAGGTCAAATATTCAAGTTGTTGCGTTTTTGTACAAAGTAACAATTTTTTTTCAACAAACTATTAAGAACTTTTCAATTCACCAGAGACTATTAGAAAAGGGGACACGGCAATTCAACCCAATTTACTCACCAAAAATCTTTATCAATCAAAATACTAATGCGAAGTCATAGCATATAAGTTTTGTTAAACACAATATACTCGTATGTGTTAATATAATATACGCGCAATTACGGTTTTAGGCAAGGCTTTGTGTATTTAATGAAAGTATAATTAATGCAAGAATTAAATATAATTTTCTAAGCAGTGTTGTTTTTGGGTATGTGGGTGTGGGTATAATTACAATTATATTATTAGCTCCTCTTTAAATATTAACTCGTTTGTGGTAAATTTTTCAACAATTTCATATTTTCGATATTATTTAATTGATATAAAATATTATTCAATGTATTACAAAACCCATCTTAACCCACTTAAAGAGATGTGCCCAACATACCATACATGTATGTGTATAGATGGGAAATTATTTATATTAAAATAGCGATAGTGCGCAAGAAAAAATTTTAAATGAAATATGTTATACAAAACAAAACTTGGCTTAGACCAAATCTTAAATACCCTTTACATCTACAATAGTGGGCGTGACAGGTATGTTATTACGCCCTCTTATAGTGTATGTATTACGTATCAGCTTGAAAATCGAGTTTTACATGGAGTATAGTTTTTTGTAAATTGTATTCAATCCTGCCCATTTTTAGCACACCCATGAATGGGATAACTATAAATATGTGTATTAAATTTCAACTTTTCAACCCAATATTGTCCATTGTGGGCGTGGCTATTGACCGATTTTTTCCCATTTGAAATAGCGATCTGTGTGCAAGAACTATTTCGGTCTTTACAAAAAATTTAACACAATTTCTCAAAATTTACAACGTCAAAAGGCAGACGGACACACGGACACATAGACATGCATGACTAAATCGACTCAATTTTTGATGCTGATCAAAAATATATATACTTTGTAGAGTCTCTGACGCCTCCTTCTCGGTGTTGCAGACGGAATAGCAAACTTAATATACCCTCATCCCTAAGGTGGCGGGTATAAAAATTATAATAATAATAATAAATAAAGAGATTATGCAGATTATTGTAAAACATTAACACATTTCCCTGCTATAATCCAAATTATGTAAATATACACTTTGAATTTTTTCGATTCAAACATAAATACTTCGGCGTGGTAATATGTATTAATTTACACATATATACATAACATATATGTGTACAAAAAAGTACAAAACTACAAAAAAATATAAAATTCAATTTCTATGTGGTCTGATCACGCTTCTTTTTTCCTCACATAGAGCAGGACGATTCATTTGGAATTTTAGTTCTATTGTATATAGGGTCACCTACGCAAAATATTCTAAATAAACCACTCAAATGTACTAACACCTACACATATGAAATATCCTTAAAACTATACCGTATATTTTGTAAAAGTGTATGAAGGTTCATGAATGATTTTAACCTATTTTCAATACCGAGGTATCTAAATATATAGGAATTATTTTTAGCGAAATTCTGCAGGTCTTACGGTTTAATGGTAAAACGAAATAAACTTTCGAGTAGAACTTAAGGACCTCATAGTAGGCGTAGTCAATACAAAAACAATTTTAAGTGTAAAGCCCTGCAAAATTTCACAACATTCTACTTCTAATAGTTTAGGAGTAATGCGAAAATTTTCAATAATTATACTAATTTGTAAGAGAGGAAACGTTCACGTAAATAAACATTGCTCATTTTATTCATGTACACGTATTGTGAAATTATTCTATTAAAATAATACCGCCCCTTCTTTGTAATATATTTTTCTAATAGCTGGTCCTATTGTCTTCATTAAAAAAGGACTAATATCAAGAAATATCAAATTTCGTTTTATAAAATCTTATTTAAGAAATGGAAAGATATCCAACATATTGAAACCATTTTTAATAAAACACGACTTTTACCGAGTTTCATCGAAATATCTTAAAAAGTGTGGCCAAAAGCTTACGCAAAAATTTACAAAGGCAGACCCCGTAAAATAGTATTATTAATATATGTGCATTATGTAATAAGATATTGATTTTAAAAATGTGCCATAAGATGTTTTATATTCAAGGAAGTGAAGAATTGAGTTTTGAAAACCTTGAAGAACAGAAATGTCACTTTCACAACAGAATTCACACATGGAAGAAGTATTCTGGGTAATATGGTGACGGTGTGTAATAATAGTGTGGTCTAAGCGCATCAATTGGATGATGTTTTTAGGTTCAAGTTTACAGGCATTAGTATAATCAAAGGTCAAGAGTTTCTTTCAATATCCACGATTATAATGATACGTAGGTGTAGGGGGTTTTGTTCAAGTGCGTCTGCTTTTTGACACTTTCGCGACTGCAAAACGGAGGTATCGAGCTAAAATTTAACAAAAATGTAAAATGCATTGTTTTTATAAATCAAATCGGTTCATGAACGCGTCCACAAATATATGAAAGCAGAACCGAACCGGTTCTTGATTCTACTTGAAAGTTAATTTTGCAATACTCCTGAACTATAAAATTTGTAGACTTGAAATTTGGTACATATCACTCCTTCATATGTAGATATCTTGGTATTGAAAATAGATTAAATCGATCCATGGATATTTCCAAAATTTTTCAAAATGTATAGTTTTTGGATTTTTTCCTTTACTACAGACAAACGATACAATTTACAAATATAAAATTTTGCCAGAATATTAACGTAAACTTATTAACGAAAAGCATTTGAAAAATTCCAATTAACAACGCCAACCCATAATGAACTCATTATAGATGTCAATATGTTTTAGAAATTTATTTAGAATACTTGACGTAGTTAACCCTCGGAATGGTACGGTTGCCGTACATGCACACTGTGGCTAAAAACTTCAATATTCACGTACTCAAAAATTAATTATATTGAACGTATGTTTATTTGAATAAATACGATGTATTTTTTCCATGTTTGGAATGGTACCCTATTAAGCAAATGGGTAACTCTCTTTTTCTTGTTAAATTTTAATTCTATACACTAACCATTTGATATTGAAATTAACAACATCAAGAATTATTAACAGTCCTTCAGGAAATTCTTTGACTCATTCAGACTCAAATTGTGATGAAGCATTTCGTCATAAACTACTGTAATTATATTGCAGAATCTAGAGAAGTTTGAAGTTGACAAATTCAAATAAATAAATTAATCAACAAACTTATACTTTAGATTTAAATATTCTGAGTTTGTCTTTGCAAAAGCATCTTTCCACTCTTTCAAAAACAATTTTTTTTTTAATTTGTCGATTCCCAATCTAAACACGAATGGCGAATGGATAGTATCGGTTGAACTTGGTTAGTTAGATTGTCAAGGACACACTATGATCCACGAAGTATCCCTTCGTGGACAAGTATAATTCTTCCATTGCCATTATAACGAATCTCTAATTAAATTTGGTCCATATTTTTCACACATATAAGCACTCTTGCTATATTGTAATGTATACGTTGACGTTTACGTTTATGTTTAGTATAAAAACTTCATCGTGTAGTTTTCTTACTTTTTTTGAACTGAATGTAATAGTCGGTGAAGCCCGACCACTTAATACTGCAACAATTATTTTAGTTGTATCAGTATTTACGAGTCACTGCCATGTAAGTCTCTTCGTGAACTATTATTGCGTGGAAAGGAAGCCTAAAAATTGTCTGGCCGGATCCAATGCGGGCACAGTCAAATATTAAATCAATTAAATCGCATTTGTCAAAAAATATCAAGAATACGCGCTTTTGCCATATAAAAACTTCCCTTATAATAGAACCTTATATGGGTAGGGGTTCTAAAAATGGTCGATTTGGTCCATTTTCGAACAAATTTCATCGAAAAGTTTCAAAAAATGCGACCTGTAGCTTGATCGCTTTAATTGAAGGTGGGTGTGGCATTTGCGGTTTGGAAGTTACAAACATCCGCACAAACTTAATATGCCCATTACCACAAGTGGTGCAGGGTGTAAACATTGCGTACACTTACTTGATATCCTGTTAAGGATTGAAAATTATATTAAACTTTCCTCATGTGTGCAGTATGTCTAAATATTGAAACTTTTCTTTATTTAACTTATCGTATGAATTATATTTTCGTACTTTTTGGCACAATACGTTGGAATATATTTTTTTTTTTTTTTTTGTTGCAATTTTCTTACTGATTTTATTTAAGAACAATGTTTCGGTTTTTTGTTTTTAAAATTCAATACAATACAGTTTCGCTGTCTTATTCTTATTGAACCTAATTGTAGGTACACAAGGTGCTCGTGTCTAGTTGAAGACTGAACGATTGTCGAGACTCGGCGTTATATACTGTGTAGAGACAGAAGGTTTTAATTTCAATGAAACCGCTTTTATTTTGTGCTCTTACTCAACTAATTGTGGGCGCACTGTCATAACTTAGGAAGCAAATATTACATTTTCGTAATATCGTAAGCATTTCAAACATATACAATTATAAATATGTATAAAGGTATTTGTATAAGTAGCGCACATTAGGAAGTTAAAAATTATTTTGTTTCTGATTTTTCACTATTCACATGTTTGCTTCTGTGCTTATGTTCAATTATTGGCGAAGATGATTATATATGTGTATGTGAATATGTTTGCGTAATACCCGCATAGATATTGTGGGTTGTTGTCTGCGCTAAATGTTTAATAACTACAAATGAAAGGGTTTAAACCCTGTCAGGTCTGCCATTCCAGCTGGATCGACCCGTACCCGCAGTAAACAATTTAAATGGGGTGTTCCCGTAGTTACCAAAGCACAAAGGTTTAGTTTGTGATTTAGCCGTTCGTTCATTCAACTTTTAAGACCTGTACTATTATGTGTCGATATCAAACCAGAGGCATAAACCGCCACTGAAGCGCTCTGTCTTTGCAGGGTCAGCTTCACTCTTGTCAGCGTATAATCATTATTTTGATAAAGCGATAAACAACAAAGACATAAACAAATGGCAAACAACAAGTGGCAATAATCATCGTCGGCACATATACACTTTATTTATGAGCAAAGCACTCAAACACATAAACAGACATATGTAAGTGGGAGTGCAAGCAAAAATCAAAAGAAACAAAAATGTGGTATGCGTGGTGAAAGAGAAAGCAAAACGATACAACTTAAATAAGTGCACAACACCAGCAGCAATAATAATTTCAACTGAAACTTGCATAGTTGGGGAAAATAACTATAACATTAAATCAAAACAATTTTGCTCGTTACGAGTATGTGTCTGCTTGTACTAATATATGATGACAGAAGGAGAGACAGAGAGAGACAGAGGAGACAGAAATTAATATTTCACATAGTATCACTTTATAGGCTTGTTAAACGTAGACAAAACATGGCACATACAGCCATATGTACATGCGTACATACGTACTCGTATGTGCACACTCTTAGCATGGAAAGTCTTCAGCAAGCGTTCGTGTGCGCGATTATTTCATAGAAAATACTGCAGAATGCATACCTTCTCGACTTTATGGCTACAGCACCTATGTATGTACAATGTATGTCCGCATTGTAAATAACATATGTGCTGAGCCTCTTACCGTTTATTAAGGTAGGTCTGGATTTTCAGTGCCAAAGGTAAAATAACTTTGCCCCATATGTATACATATACATATATATATCAAAGGTATCAATGTAAAGGAATTTTGGATATTTTTTTGCCATCTACAAAGTATGTGACTCCGTGATGTGAATCTGTGTTAGAAACTCCACAAAGCATACAACTTCTTCATCAATCACAAGATGGCCACGTCCGAGCGCATTTCTGTTGCATGGAAACGGTCACAGTTGCAATATTTGAGATATTTATACTTATAGTTTGGATGCGACATTGCGATTCCTTTCAACGATAAATTAAATAAAATTCTGCCTGAAATAAAGTTTATTGCATATTGTAGGCGGGTGTGTAAATGGACTCATATTTTGATACAGATTAAGAACATAAAAAGTTGTCCAAATGTAGACGTAAATAAAAGTTTTTCATGAAATGTTTTTCATTTATAAAGATTGGATCTTGACAGTATGTGTGAAGCACTATGTCCATTGCAATAGTCCATCCGTTTGATGTAATTTTCGACCATATTTTTACACATTTCGGGCAGTATCCCGGCCATTACGTGACGAATGTAGTTTTCTTTTGTTCTCTCTGAGGTTTATCCTCACATACGTGGTCTTTTGCATTAACCCACAAAAAGAGACGCGAACGTCGGGGAATTGACAAATTCGATTTTTTGGTCAGACTTTCAATTCTATTAATTGCAACAAGATTACAAACTAATAAAATGGTGATTGCAAGGTGAAGAGGTTCTTATCGATTGTGGGACTTAGCCAATCTAAATAGGAAACTATGCACAGAAACTTGAAATTTTTGTGCAACGTTTCAGCTCGATATGTGAAAATTTACAATTTACAAAAGTTTCACAAAAGACAAAAGAACGAGCATGTCTAGATTGACTTGGATTTTGATCAAGAATGAATATACTTTGTAGAGTCTTCGAGGGTATTTTCTGAGTGTTGCAAACAGGATAGCAAACTTAATATACCGTCACAACTAAGATGGTGGGTATAAAAAACTAATTCGTCTTGAACCGAGAATATTTAATATTCGACCCAAGCCGACTCTTAAATACTTCCTGGGTAATACTTAACTTCCACAATTTTTCAAATTCCTAACTCCACATCAAAATGTCTGTTTTTAGTGTTGATTAAGAGCGTCACAGCTAATAACGCCATAACTCATAGAAATGTATGAATCTACTTAAACTTTATATATAATAAACATTAAGGAATAAACATATTGTGACGATGTGACGAAAAGTGGCCACTTTTGTGTATACATGTATCTGTTTATATCCAACCAATGCCATCTTGTGTGTATGTGTATAGACAGCGTAAACACTTTACTAATATTTTGATCACGCTTAAGTTTTATGACGTACTTTTTATGTGATGTGTTAAATTATTTGACAATTTTCGTTTTTGTAAATTTGTACATGGTTGTACTACAATATTGGTTGTTCTTCTCAAGTTAAAGTATAATGTTGTCACATTAAATACAAATACACAAATCCATGCAATAAATTTTTTTGTAATCACGAGAGTTTTTGTAAACTGTGAGTGTGTCAGATAATGAATTACGTCCTCGATTAATGTACTCGTATATACAGTATTATGTAGCAAGTTGCAAGTTAGATTCTGATAAATAGAAAGAAACGTCAACTTAATGTCTCAACACTTGCGGTGTTGCAAACGGAATAGCAAATTCAGTATACCCTCATCTGTAAGGTGAGGGGTAAAATAACTTAATGTGTATGCTTAAAAATTTAACGATATTTTGAAACATTATTAGCTTTCGGTAATCAATAACAGCTTAAGGGTTCATTGACTTTTTTCAAGCCTTAACTCATTGATGATGTCTGGCCAACAAACGTATTAATTATAACAGTATAAAATATATGGACAGATGATAAACATTTCCTATGGTAATTTATAGATCATACATATACTGCATAAAAAACATGTGCGTTATATTATATTTAAGTATCCATGCATTTATATGTAATTTTTTGAATAAATACTTTCAACTGTTTAACATATTAAATTGACTTATTATTTGTCCATTATTGGCTTGCTAAGTCTCTTTCAAGGACTTTTCCTAAATTAATTATTCAACGGAACGGATATTCATAAATATTTAATTCAACCAAATATAAATAAAATATTTTACGTATTAATTAATAACACGGGTTTACAAAAATGTGTTTTGATTACTTCATCTAATGTTGATGGTTTTGGGTCTGCTGAATCCTCCGTTTTGTCGTCACGTCATTCACTATTTATGTTTAAAAATGGGATTTTGGAAAAAACTACAACTTTTTGAGGTAGAATATCTCGAAAATTAAATTTGACTTAGGTCCAAACTTAAAGCCGCCCTACATCACCACACAAGTGTCGGACATGGTAGGTAAATGATTACTTTCTCTAATAGCAAAAATTGTGGGCGCGCTTATCTTTGGCACCTCCATGAACGGGGTAATTATAAATATGTATACCAAATTACAGATTTTTATCGATTGTGGGCGTGGCTCTTGATCGATTTTGTCCCTTTTAAATAATGTCTACAGAAACCTTAAAATTTTCGACCAGGTTTAAGATGTACGATGCCATTGTGAAGAAATCTTAGAATATCTTGAAAATTGCATATGCCAAAGTTCATTGCGGCATCTCATATGGACAGTCGGACAGAGAGATGGGCTAAATCGACTTTTTTATTGACGCTGATCTATAATATATGAACTTTTTACATTTGAGAAAAGTGTATCTTAACATATGTAAGGATTTCAAACTGAAGATCGATTTTCTTAATTTTATATAAAAGAAATAAAAGTGCGGATTATGCAGTCCCATTAGCTCATTCTTAGCGCAGTAAAAACTTTGTATGGATTTAAAAGGTAAAAAATTAAAAAGCTAAGTGTCTCCAATCATTATTAATATAATGCCACAAGGTATGTTACACTTTTAACCTATTTTATACATTACACTTCATACCACATAATTTTTGCTTGTATTCTAAGTAATATGTCAATGGTGGCGTAAAGCTCATACCGCTCAAGATTCATTCTAATCGTAAACACATGTATGTACGTGCGTCCGTCTATTGTTGACACTCTCGCCATTGTAAATTTTGGTATATTGAGTTAAAATTTCAAACGCATATTTACAATTATCCCAAAATCAGAGTGTTTGCATAACAGATATGCAGACATAATTTTTCAATCTGCATCACCGAGTTAGCCATTAAATTTTAATTATTTTATTTTCAATAAAGCAAAAAAATACAAATAACTATATACGATGGAGCACTGGACTCATAACCAATATTAGAACCAAAAATTATTATTAAATAAAACTCATTGGTTCTCTTCGACAGTTTATTCTCAATCATATTCAAAAAAGGTATTCCATGTTTGACATTCAGTTTGCAACTACCGAAGGAGTTGATCTGAAATCCACCCGGCCACAAAAATTAAGATATCTCACAGACATAGAATAACATGCAAGGGTAACTCTTGACTTGGTGCTGTTTGCATTAGTATTAGTCATTCAGAAACTATTATACCTTAAATATATACTAAATGAAATAAATTTTAAGATATTGAGCTTGATTTTCTAAATAAATTTAAAATATCTTCAAAACGAAAATCATTCATATAAATATTGGCCTGCCTACATGGCAAAGACTGAACAACCACTTTTATGAGTCTATACAGCATATGAAAAGAACAAAAGAGAATGGGCAGTGTACACAAAAACATGACGATGTTATTAAGAAATGAGAAATGGGAACATTTGCAATTAGAACTATTTACAATTATGTCAAACCGAAACATATGTTGTACGCCAACGCACACGTACATATGTATATGGTTTGCAACGACAAGTAATGACAATCGATGCAAGTCAAGGTAAGTCAAGCCAAACTAGCCAGTTAAACAAAGCTATTACAGGAAAGACGGTGCAAACCATCCAATCGACTAACCAATGCCACCATCATTAAATCAAATACTCACTCGTTCGTTCCATATGTTAGAAAGCATCAAGCTACCATCTTACCAAGTAAGCAACAATATTCATACAATGAACTGAACCAATGTCACTCAATACGGTCTCACAAATGCACACATCCACACACATACAAATATAAACAATATAAAAATAATACGCAAGCTTACCGGCCCCTATGCCTGCTAGATACTATGGCAACATTTTAGAAAAGATTTTATATAATCGGCTCGTACCGATAGTGGAAGGAAATGGAGCCCTGTCGGATAATCAGTTTGGTTTTAACAAATCAACAATACATGCCGTTGATCTAGTGATTCTACAGGCAACAAAAGCCATTGAAGGCAAACGATGAAAAGGTCGGCACGAAGTAAAACTATGCTGTAGTAACCGTAGACATCAAATATACGTTTAACCCAGGTAGCCGGCTACTAGCATTGTAACAGATGCACCAAAATATCTAGTCAAGCTAATATCGAGCTATCTCAAAGATTCAATTTTAATATACAATGCAAAGGAAGACCAAAGAATAAAGGTTACATAAAGAGCAAAATTTATGTTATGCAATGGCATGAGATAAACGCCAAGGCAGCATATATTTTGATCGAAGTAAGGTGGCGCGAGGAATAAAAGAAGACTAGAACATGGAGACAAGTGAATATTTATGCAAACCATACCCGTGAAGCAGTCCTACTGGGGGATGGTTGAAGCTCAATGGTGTGTGTTTTACTACGTACGCGTATGCCAGGGTGAACTCTTGTACAGATCGGCTGTTGCTATCTCTGAAGATTTCACACTAACCGGTCGCATACAAAAGAAAAAAAAGAAAATAATATAAAAATGCAAACTAAATATGCTTTGCCGATATGTTTGCTTCTATTGTTTGGTTTTTAAACCCTAAGCTGAGATGTTAATATTCGTTTAAAGTCTTTTTAAAGTCACAGACAGTATGCATTGTAAATGCATCATAGAACCACGTTTGTTTAAAAATATTGAGACACACAGACTTCTATAAAAAAAGAATCGCAACAAACAAAATATGAGATTTAGATAAATATTTTGAGGCAAAACATCTTTAAACAAATATCTGCAGATACTGTATATGTTGCATTTCAGAACTGTAAGAGCTCCTGCACGTCCTTACATAAATCTCATCAAACGAGAAATATTTTTTTTTTTTTAGCAAAGATTTCACTATGAAAAGTTCAGTTTCATTTGTAAGATATATTTAATCACTGCAGCACTCTTATGCTGAATTGTAATTACGTTTGTACTCCTTTTAATGAATAATGATAAATGGCCGTACGCAGAAGTACCTGCCGCCTGAACTCAGTAACAATAATCTAGCATCTTTTGTCTTCATTGTATGGAATTCTTCTACAGCAAATTGAAAATCACCAAATTTAATAATAATAATAAAAGTAGATTTAATATGAGACTACTACTTCAAAAAGTTAAAAATTACACCATTTTTCTTATCTAAGGTGCAATTCAAACAAGTGTATTGTTGACGCTTTTCACAGGTTTCCTTTTTCTTTGCATTCCTACTTATATTTTGGTAAAAGTCATTTGTGATATTCTACTTAGCGAATCCTTTATTTCAATATTTAGTGTTCCTGCGATTTTCTTTAAGTGTTTTTAAATTGTTTATTGCTTTGTTGCACTGTCCTTGTCTTCCTTTCAGCGTACATTAACGCCATAATGCGTAGGTTACACAGCCAAGCAGTATGACAAAATTACAAATAGGTCTTCGCTGGTCACGTCGCAAAATGGATGTTGACCTGCATAGACTTTTTACACAAACTCAGCAAAGTTGTTCTAAGTTGACTAAGGACTTGAATAAAATGACTGCTCATAATTACAGTCGGAAGCCAGTTGTCTTTCTTCTGGCGTATATAATATCGTATCATCAATAATCGGAAGCAATTGCTGGTGCAGCAATGGCACCTTCTCCAGTAGAAAATTCCCTTAACCCCACTAAAAGCGATTGGTACCGCTTAAAAAGAAACGCCATTACGTTGTATTTGTATTTCTCGGGTAAATGTTATTTACTCTAGTTCTTGTCCCATCTGGTTTATTAGAGAATGTGGCCCCTCTGGAACATCTGCATACATCGTGGTGGCGACGATTGAAAAAAAAATAAAATATAATAAAAATATTTGTACAAGTTTAAATTGCTCGTTTAACTCGTGCGTTGCTCGTCAAACAGTCAACACTGCAGTCGTAAGTGGCAGCTGGTATTTCGTGTAAAATATAATTTCAGTTTCCATTTTGTGAAGTGCATAATTTCTTTAAAAAAAAAAGTATTTAAAAAAAGAAAAGACTTTTCTTTTCGATTTAAACTTAGAAAAAAAACAAGATAGAGAAGTTCGGTTAAGATCGAAGCTTTCGCATAGACTGCGAAAAAGTTCGCTTGCAGCCTGCGGATATTTCAGAAATCTATTCTGAATTTGTGCATTATACCAAATGAACACAAGACATATTCGGACGGACTTGTGCTTTATGATAGTTTGAAGAAAGACCGAGGAAGGGGACGGAGGGCCCGTTCGGTGAGTTTCATGCCTTCACCGACAAGCATCGATAAGCACTCACGCCAACCGAAGCCGCGCCCTGTCCTATCTAATGCATCAGATGGAAATAGGAGGGAAGGGAATTTGCCATGGTGTAAAGGCCATAAGAAACCCTCAGTGGTGGTTTTATTTTAATGATTGCATAAAAAATTTGTGTATTTTTTATTTTATTGCGCCACTGTGTTTAGTTTATTTAGTGTGGTGAGTATTTGAATGTAGTTTTTGTCGGTAGTAGGTATATACTCGTATGTACTATTGTACTAACTATTGCGCGTTTGAGTGTTTTGAGGTAACTGTAAACACTGTTATTGCTTAGGTGTGTGCTATTGATATATTTAGTTGTATGTAAAATAAGATTGTTTTTTATTGCAGTTGGTTTGAGTTTTTATATATAATTATAAATTTTAGTTTTTGTGCGTATATATCATTAAGAAATAACTGTAGTATATAAATTGCTTTGTAAGTTATTTTGTACATGACTTAACTACACGAATGCTAAACTATGAAGAATTTTCGTTAAAATTGAATCTCGTCCTGGGAAGGGAATTTCGTTGGACATTTTTGATTGCTGAAGTCACCTCCGGCACTATCGGTGCCGATGTTCTGAAGCATTATAACTTGCCAATGGACGTAAAATAAACGACTTATTGATAACACCACCAGCTTTTATATCACAACACCCGAGCCCTTCTTTCTTTATTTGATGCAGCAACGCCACATGCAAAAATTTTGGCCAAATTCCCTGACATTGTCAAACAAGGAACCGCCACTAATTCATCACTTATGTATTTTATCTATACATGAGGCGCACCAGTTTTTGCACGCCCTAGACGATTGCCTCCTGAAAAATTGGTAGCAGCACGAGCTTTATTTGGACATTCTAACGGTAGATGAATAATAGAAATTAGACCATCCGTCCGAAAGATGTATTAAAAAGAAGATGGTATTATTTTAATTAAATAATCTCATATCCTTTATATATAAATGTCATAAAATTAATATAAAACAAATATAACATAAACATAACATAAATAAACGTAAAAGAGCTGCAGGTTCTGTAGAAAATTTCATTGTCATGCAGCATGCGGTTCGGTTGTTTTGGGTGATAGTGGGTGCGGTGCCAGTGTCTTCTATGTTTATGCCCAATATTCCCCAGAACATCCTGCATATTATAACATCAAAAATAAATCTACATGTAGCATGTAAATTGTAGTGCAACATATACACAGCATACAAAAAAGGATATCCCAAAATATAACAGTCTGAGCATAAGGCACATGCATTGAATGAATGCTTTTGCATTCAAGTATTTCATATAATGTAAAGCATCTCTAAGTTTCTATTAAAACCAACAATATCTAAGCTGCAAAGTTTCAAGTGTAGGCGTTGTAAACCTTATCTAGGATTAATAACATTTATATTTTTGGGAGAGAAGCCACAAAAATGCTCCCTCGAACACAAACGAATTTCTATGGCTATTAGATGATGTTATTGCTGTTGCTGCTGTAT
The DNA here is from genome assembly GCA_949710015.1 of Crataerina pallida. Classification (NCBI taxonomy): domain Eukaryota; kingdom Metazoa; phylum Arthropoda; class Insecta; order Diptera; family Hippoboscidae; genus Crataerina; species Crataerina pallida. Next base: position 3,461,262 of record OX453289.1, on the reverse strand, counting down.
TCACATCTATTGGAGTTTGCGCCAAATCGTTCACAGAAAATTTTACCACAGAGGCGTAGTATTTATAAAAGAGAAAAGTGTGAGCGCAACTTTTTCATAAAATTATAAATTATTTATTTTATTATGAATGCCATGGCCCGCACTTTTGCGTGACGAACAGACCACGAACCGAAACGGACATACATACACATATCAGCTACACATCATTTCAGTTCAGCCTGATATAAACAATTTTTTATACAATAATCAAGTGAGTGGTTTAAATTGTATTTAAGAATTCAATTATTTACATTTAGCATTAGTTTTTAGAGAAGGAAATTAATGCAAAGCGTTTGGTGGAAGTTGCAGATTAGGATTTCTTGGCCAACCACGCAGACAGAAAAGCAGAAATTGTTTCTGCACAGATTCAACCTGTTTACAATTCACATCGTACTGTGAATTCCAAATCAGAGCTTCAACATCGCTTCTTGGTCGTGCTGAAACCTAGGCATCACAATTGTTGGGTAGAAAAAAAAAATGTCAAATTATTATCTAAACTTGGAAAAGTTAATCCTCTGGTATCATTGTACAGATCCATAAGTTTACTACGGATCTTGTTCAAGTTGACTTGAACTGCAATTTCGTAGCACCGCTTTGAACTGAGGTTCTATGGCACCATTTAACAACTCGATCGCATTGTAGCCCTAATACGCAAAGCATTGAAACAAAATACTATTACTCAGCTCCTTTAATTGATCTAATGAATCTAATACGCCCACTTTACTAGAAAATTATCTTACTGACCTTCTTTGTATTACGTATTAATAACTGAATCTCCACCGGAGGGAATTTTCAGCAACAGTTCATCTAGGTAGTATTCTGGAACCTATTCTCTAACTATTATATCCAGCAAATACGTTCACATTTACTGATGTCACAGCAATTAGAAGTACTCATGCAAACCCTATTATGGCATCAAGGTAAATTAAAAACTAAGTAGACATGAAGCATTATCTGCAAAGGTGGAAAATACACGTGTATTCATCAAAATGTGTGATAAAAACTTCTAGTTTCTGTACGCAGATCATAATTTTAATTGGGCAAAAGTCACGCCCACAATTAAAACAATTCATTTGCCAAAAACTATGATACATATTTATAATTATCCCATCCGTCGTTGTGACTGACTTTATATAAATTCATATGATTCAGGCGTTGCGAAAAGCGGTTGTAACCGCTTGCAAACACTAATACGATTCAACTTTTTTTGAAAGACGACGACGCCCACCGACTTCAGGTTCTATACGGTACAAATAGAACGGAGTCTCTTTATGGAATATTTTTGAAAGACTTTTATTTAAACAAAAAAAAAAAAAAGGGTTTGTAAAGAACCTACCATGGATTGTTTTCCGATTACAGCGACTATGTATTCTGTATCAGCACGGAGAATTGTTATTCTACCGCTGACTTAAACAAAACTACGCCACTGATAACTACTAGGGCAACAATGGAGAAATTACTTGTGTACATAAACTCGCGCACATCCTTTATTGAGAGAAGAACAAAGCAAATGGTGAGTAATAAAGATAACAACCATATTAACACAGCCACTGAAACCGCACAGATGACAGTCGTTTTCAAAGGACTACAATTGAAGCAACCTATCGCTTGATAAAGGAAATTTCAATTGAAAAATTGAGAAAAAATAATAAGTTGCAAAAAATATTTAAAAAAATCAAATCAAACCAAATCAAATACACTCACAGTGCAAGAATGTCATAAATAACCCAAATTTTACATTACAAAGAATAGGATAAGCTGAAAGTAGTAACAGACAGATGATAAAGATAATAAAGCCCAAAGCTCTTTTTACTATATGAAAAGCTAATCAAGGGCAGCTTACACATAAAACGCCACATACGCCATAAATTCTGTTGCAACAACAGAAACAACAAAAATCAATTAAAGCGCATCTCCGAAGAGTGCTAAAGAAATAAAGGAAAAACACAAATACCGACCACAGAAAAGGAAGCAAAAATGTGAATGAAATTATTGTTTGCTAAAGAGAGCCGTAAAGTCAATAAAACCTTAAGCGAGCATTATACTTGAAAGTAACAGAAACAACTTGCAACTCTTCTCCCAATACATGAAAAACGCTCGGGAAGACTTTTTTTTTTAAATATACATAAAGTGCTGGGCAAAGTGATGTGATGATATTCCATTACACACATACGCATGTATAGTGCAAATGTTTTAAAACAGTAAGTGAATGAGTAAAAAAGACAAGTTAGTAAATAAAAATATTGAAATTTTGTATAAGCAAGAAAAAAAAAAAAAAGGCAGATTGTTAAGCTTTTCAAAAATGAATAATAATTTGAAGTGCTAAGCGGTCGTAGAACTTAACGCAAAAGAAACATAGAACACGCCTAAGTGAAGTCAAACATCAAGCACACACGTACAATTTTTATACCCATCACCATACGCATCACTGTGTCACTGTTGTACGTGGGCGTTAAACACGCCACAGGGTATATTTTTTTTTTTTTTGAATCAGTTTTGAATAATGATTCTGTCTAACCAGGTCCAGTCTGCGTGTGTTCTGTTAAGATATCGATTCCAATATTGCCAGAAATTTTCATAGACTTCATATGTTGGTTGTTATTGAAATTGGACCAAATCGGTCAAATGACACGCCCACAGTAAAACAAAAAGTGAAAAACTTTGAAGCAAATTCTTCTTGTTACTTATAAAGTACAGAAGAATATTGACGACATATGTTACATACTCCTCCGGAAGTAAACAAAGCTTTAGTGCAACGATACGAATTCTCACCGTATTCAAGATTTTGCCTCAGCCAAATATAGTTTTTCACTTATTTTAGTTTAAATAAGCGAAACGTTCAAGCAACCAAGCAATCAAGCAGACAGTGCCAACATCAAAACAAAGAACTCAATTGGTGAAAGGAAGAATAAAAAATCATTGGACTAGAAGCACACCTCAAACAATACAACAACTGCTACAATAAATAGAAGGTGAGCTTTCGTAGGGAAACAAATTATGAACGGTGTTTGCTTTTATACCCTCAACATTAGATGGGTTAGTAACTACTAAGTTTGTCATTCCGTTTGCAACACGCAAAAGGAGACGTCAGAGACCTACCAAGGTATAAATATTATTCGTGATCAGCATCAAGACCTAAATCGATCTAAACAAGCGGTGGGCGTGGCGGATATATATATATGTTGCGCTCTCTAATAATGTATGTATTACGTACCAGCATGCAAATCTAGTTTTATGGTGAATATGGTTTTTTGTAAATTGTGGGCGTGTCTGTTATGCGACTATGGCTATTTTAAGTTAGGAGATCAATTTTTGTGGCAAATATAGAGATTTTTGTTGATTGTAGGCGTGGCTCTTGCCCGATTTTTCCCCATTTTAAATAGAAATATGCGTGTAAAGTACCTGTACAAAGTTTCAGCTCAATATCTCAAAATTTACGTCCCTGAGAATGCCAACAAAAGGCAGACTTACGGCTACACGGACATACGTGTCTAGATCGATTCAGTTTTTAATGCTGATCACAAACTATGTAGGATCTCTAATCCGGGTGTTGCAAATGGAAGAACACACTTATCCCATCTTATGTGGGAGGGTATAAATATACAGAGAAGAAGAAAAAGTTTATATTATGGGTATATAAGAAGGACATGTATCTTGTCTATGTTATGTGTATATATTGTGTATATATGTATATATACTCTTACGGTAAGCTTACCGCAAGGGATAATGGTTGCAAGAAACAAAAGCAAGTACAAGTAAGTACAAGGGAAAATGGTTTAGTCGGCCAGGCTAACCATTTAATACCCTACACCACTTAGTTCCACATTTTATACCAAAAACAAAATTAGTTTAGTGTGTCAGCAAACACGAGGTGTTACCATATGTCTCTTCGTGAAATATCATTATATGGGGAAGGATTTCAAAAATAGTCCGAACGGGTCCAAATTTGGTCCAATCACAACTAATAAAATATTTTTCAACAAATTCTGTCAAAAAATATGAAGAATTGTTATTTTTTGCTATATAAAAACTTCCATTATAATGGGGTGGGGCTCTAGAAATGGTCTGATTTGGTCCATCAATAGGATTCCTCTTTGGACCAATACATGTCCGTGTACCTTGTACATGTATGAAGAAGGTGGGTGTGGCATTTAACATTTAGGAGTTACAAGCATCCGCACAAACTAAATATGTTCTTTGCCGCCAGCGGTACAGGGCATAAAAAGTATTTAAAAAAATATGAAAAGGAAATGTATACAAACAAAAATTGTAACGTTTTCATTCATACAGTACATACATACATGCACTTCATTGCTGCATTAGAGCAGCACAACAACACATGTAGGGACACTATCCAAAAGATGGCATACATAACATTGTATATGACAACAAATGGAAAAAGGAAGACAAACGAACAAATTTGTAGGCCAAGCACTGTGCACTGTGCACTATGCACTGTATACTGTAATCAGCACAGCAGCCGACAACATGCAGCAAAGCAATAAACCACAAGGCAACAAACACATACACATGTACACAAAGGCTGGATGGCTGCCTCACCATATATTTTTACTCTACCAACACACTTATATTTTTCGTGTTTGTATACGCGCGTCTGATAGATTTATAAAAAGTAGGCACATTCACATAATACTTTATTACACAAAACACATACGCACACTTGTACACATTTATAAAGATGCCACTCTATCTGTTTATTGTCATACGTATAAGGAAGTATTACAATTGAGTCACATACAATATGAAAAATGATGTAGGGTAAGCAACGAATAAATATTTAAACCGAATGCTGGGTTAAAAGATGGCTCACTGTGTGAAATTTTCTCTTTTGCAAATTTATGAATGCAAAGAGTTCTCTGTTAAATATAACACGTTCTTAAATTGTAGCATAAAGTGCGCAAAAGAGAATAATGACCCCACAAGACGGAGAGTGTATTAAGTTTGGTATTGCGTTTGCAACGTCCAGGAGAGTGTGCCAGAGACCGCATAGAGTTAATATTTGGATGGAAAATCAAATTTTTTATCAAATGTATATTTTGGACCAACACATCATTAAATGTGATTTTATAATTAAATTGTGCAAGGTTGGGCAATGAAATTTCGTAAATAAATGTATCATAAAAGAAATATACGGGTACGAATACACTTTTCATATAACGTGAAGGATATTTTAGATTCGGTCTATGCGACTAACAGTTGCTAGTCCAAAGTACTTTCATTTGAAAATCTAATGCGGTCTTACGTCAAATACAATATATTGCGTTTTTGATTTTGTTGTGCTTTCTAAAAACGTATTTCAAAAGGATTAATTAAAAATTCCAGAAAAATTTTTCTCGTTTATGTTGGTATAATGCATGTCACTGAACCTTTCTATTTTCTCCCCCCTTACCTGTCCTTATAAAGCTTGCTTTTGTCGAATTTTAATGAAATTTTTCTCAAAACACAAAACGTGCTTCTATTGTCATTTCGCATACTTTGTAAATATAGACAAAACAAGTAAGAAAAGTAAATTTGTGGCTTGAGCCAAATTTTAAATATGTTACCATACACGTCTGAATACAAACGGTGGTCGTTACAGGCATATGAGTACGCCTTCTAACAATGAATGTGTTACATGTCTGCTTGCAAGTCGAGTATAGTTTTTTGTAAATTAGGGTGCGGTTAGTATCCAACTACGCCCATTTTTGGCACATCGGTAGATATTCAGATCAAATTTCAAGTGAGAGTCTATTGTGGGCGTGGCTTATGTGGAGGTTATAAAAATATGCATTTTTGACATCTTCTTTTCATATCCTCCACATAAGATGGGGAGTGTACTAAATTTATCACTTCATTTGCAACACCCAGAGGGAGGCGTTAGAGGCCCACAAAGTATACACACCCACTTTTAGTTTCTGTGCGCAGATTGCTATTCAAAATGCACAAAATTCGTAAAGAGCCACGCCCACAATCGATAAACATGTATTTATTTATTACAAAAATCAACTTATGGAATTGGAATTGGCGCACATACCCCTTTAATCGATGTGCCCAAAATAGCCGTGGTTGGATAACAGATACAATTAACACACATACACATTCTTAGTGAACGGAATCGTAAACTGGCCAGACCCATCGTTTGTAAGTAGATATGGAGCGTATCTAAGGTTTTGGTCTAAGCCAAATTAAGTTTTCTTACTTTCCCTTCCTTTTATTCCACTGGTTTAACTACAAGATAAACAAAAAATCTAAAGCTTGTTACTGTTCATAAACTTTCTATTTAACGGCTGAATAACTTCGTAATATATGCGTAAAAAGACTCTCAATAGGACTTAAGCATATTTATTCAAATTGTATTTGTGCAGATGTTTGTAACTCCTAAATGGCAAATACCACACCCACTTTTAATTATACCGATCGGAACACAATAAAAATCTGAACTGATTGTTAAATCGATATGTCCGTTTGTCCTTCCATTTGAAAGTTGTCACAGAGATGCCTTTTGGGGCAGGGACTATTAAAAAAGGACCACTTTTTGAAACTCTCCCCATATAATCCTCTATATTAAAATAAGTTTTTATATAATGACAAATCGTATTTCTTAATCGTTTTACAAATATCGATGAAGAATTGATTGGTTTGATTTGATTGGTTTAAATTTGGACCCCATCAGCCCATAACTAATAAAACCAAGCGAATTATAACAGAAATTGTGAAGCTCAGTGGTGTAGGGTATTAAATGGCCGGATAGAACCGACCGACCATAATATTTTTACATCTTTTCAGTTCTTTTTGTTTTGAACAGCCAACATATGTGTTGGACATAAGTATGGAAGGAAGGAATGTATTAATGTGGGATGTTGTGGCATTTTCATTGGTAATATGCATAAGTAATCCGGTATTGTACATATAATGTGTACGCATCGAAAATGCACAAATATTGTAAAATTAATGGTGTGATTATGGGCATTAAATGTTCCCTTGTCCTACATTTTCGTTTGCCCCCTGTGTCTTTTTATGTGTCCCAAGGCTGTCTGTCTCCTTTAATTTTACTATAGTGATGGTATTGTTATTGTATTTAATTATATGAACGAGTAAACGGATGCTTACGCTAGTGATTCTGAGTTGTTTTGTCTCTCTCCTAGCATTGCTGTGTTAAGGTGTGCGCAGAATTTATCATTTCTTCAATTTTATGGCAATTTCATCATTTAACTCTACTTAATGAATACATTATCGAAAAATTAGCCTCAATTGTCTACCTATGACATGCACTAAATTTGTTATTTCATTGACTAATAATTTAATACATTTTTTTAATGCAAAGGGATTGTGGCCAATTTAGTATCATAGGGTCCCCGTTCCATATATTGTTTTATTATAAAGGAAGTCATTCACAATTCTTAATAGCGTTCAAATTTTGAGGTTTAGTAGTTAAGTTCACTCTTTGATGTCGCTGCGCCAAGAACTTTGATATGATCAGTCTCATCGTATCTGGGACAGACTGTCTACTTAGCCTAAAAAGAAGTGAAAATGTTATAGTCGGTCAAGACCTACCATTTAATACCCCACACCACTTAGCTAGCTCCTAAAATTATATAGAAAGCGATTCTAAAAATGGTCCGATACAATAATTTCTCTTCTTATTTTTTTAGAGGGCTGTAGTGCACCGCTACCAATTGGTATATTTTGAGCTGAAATTTTGTAAAAATTTCTAGTGTCAGGATTTAATTTTTTACTTGATACCTTTTCATTTTAGAATATATATAATTTTCTTTTAATCTCTTTTGTTTAAAAAATTTTTGTGGAAACTTGGATTTATTTGTCTTCGGCCTTTTATGTCTAATTGATAAAGCATTAATATAATGGAAATTACTAGTGAGTGAAAAACGTAAAAATAAATTCATTTCAATTCTTTTGAAAAGTAAAATATTGATGGTACAGCAAACTATACACATCCTTGAGTATATATGTAGATAAGTATGCATGCACATGTTGTTCGCATATGCAAATAATGACACAACATATTGTGTCGGATGGGGGCGATTATTACTATTTCCTTGTAAATGATGGTGATTTTGAACAAAGTGTTAGTATGTTAGTTTCAGCCATTTGAATGGCATTACTTAAGATGGTGAGTGTCTATGTGTGCATTGTAAACATATATAATATATACATAAATTTTTGTAGGATACCATAGCGTAGAGGTTTTCTCATAAAATGTAAATTAGAATTGGATGGAACAGCAGTGATAAGCAGTGTTAGGCGGCACTACATCTGCAGCAATATTGACTTACCGGCAGCATTTGCTTTTAATACTTCAAAGCAATAAAGGGTCTGTATCGCTCTCCCCTGGCAACAGGTTCGCATTGTTGGCAACGAAATACTAACTTAATCTAAATACAATTTTGTTTCCCCCTTTGCGCCAAAGGCAAAGAATAATATTTTAATACTCACATACCCAGGAGAGGGGAAGGGGGAATGTAACGAATAATTTCATTTATTGAGAACCATCGAAATGCGTTACTTCAAGGAACATAAGCATTCATTTCGTTGTGCTTTATAATCATTATCAGCAACAGCAGTAAGCAACTTCCTTTGCTTAACATAAAATCACAAACATTGCTGGCACATCAGGGACCTAATGGATCGTAAAAAATGATTAATGCAAAGTAGAGGCATATGTGGAACATGTTATTGTACAACGCTTTAATGCCTTTAATGTTAATAATTAATTATGTCGGAGTTCGTAGCTTAAATTTTATTTGTTTCTACGTAGCTTCCCAATGCTCGGATATTTTTCAATTTTGAACAAAAATCAATCATGTGTTATGTTATGTCTATAAACACTCTTCATAATATCCTCAAAATTATATATAAAAATCCCTGTTCAGGTGTTGCTTTTATTTGATTCCCTCTTTACGAGCTTCTTACATTCACTAGAAACTCATTCAAAAGTAATTGCAACTACCAGCACTTAAATAAACATATCTTCACAGCCATCTTGAAAAAAGTTGAAGACACTGATGAACATGATTATTATCTTTGTGATGTTCTTGCATTTTTACAGCACATTTCTATATGTATGTAGCTCTGCGTTGTTAAGGTGGTGGTAATAAAATAATATATTTTAATGTGAAGTTAAGCAATTGCTCCCAAAAGAAGAAACACTTTCTAAATTTACCATAAAACTAGTTCTAATCAAGTATTATTCCTTCAAACAATATCTATGACGTAAGCTTTTTACAGCTGAGCTGAATGCCAGAAGTTTACTTCATGTAACCTCGATAATAGTAAAGTAAATTAACTATCAAAAGCAGTGGTAAACGATTGACTGGAAGACGCATTTTTAACGAGTTAAAAAGAAAGTGCCGGTATAATACGTTTGTCATTGAAATCTGCCATGTCAGCACTACTTCGAAATAAGTCTTTATGCAGCAGAAATTCGCAATTCTTAATATTCTTCAATGACAGTTCGTACAAGTTCGTTTCCTTTCTTAAATATGTAAAAATATAACTTTTTTTTTATTGTCACATTTACTTTAGAACAAATATCGAGTAACTTTGTCTTTAGACAAATAGGGAAAGATGCGACGAGTAAGATACTTTCTTTTCAAATTGGTGTTATTTTTATACCACTGGTGGCAAAGAACGGATAATGCGGATGTTTGAAACTCCTAAGCGGCAATTATTAATCACATCTTCAATTATACTGACACATACATTTCAAATTAAAATCTGAATTGTTAAATCAACAATGTCGGTCTGTCGGTCCGTCTGTTCATGTGAATTTGTGAGGTTAAAATTTGGGCGTGGTTGAGTAAAAAAATCGTACTCAGCGTAAAACTCGACTACTTGCAAGTTGACGTAATCATGTACCTGACACGCTCTCCGTTTGTAGGAGGAGTTAATAAAGATTTAGCCTCAGCCAAATTTAACTGTTAAAATTCTAATCCATAGTTAATTGGTATATAAAGAAATCACAATTTCTTATTTTCGGATCAAAAATACCATCAAAGTTGTCAATATTTTGCTATGCGTGTTTAACTACAATATACATAAAAAGTTGTTGTAACACCTGAGACATAAAGATTGTCCCAAGCTTGAGGCAAACTTTCCTTACCCTTCTTTTTTCTCTTTTCCTCATACATATAAGTCTCTTACGCGTGATTTTCTGGTCATTTCATTTATAACATATAATACATACCATACATACATATATGCGAAATGCTTCAAGTGGGGTTTTATTATATTGTATGTTATCGTAATAGATGTTGTTTTGGGCACAATTTCACACTCACTCATCGCGCTCTCATAGAAATTTATTATATTTATTGTAATATTCTTTAAATGTATATTGGCATGCATGTGTTTGTGTATAGATGTGTCGATTTCAGATGAATTTGTCTATGATGACAGATAGTACTCTTTAGTTGGTGTTTGTATTATGAGGATGATACCGACATAGAGTTAAATTTGATCAGATTGAATTACGTTAACGTACATTGAAATTTATGAGCAAGTATCCTTAAAGTCCATTTTGTTCAATTTATTTTTACCGTTCTATAATTCCGTTGTATGGAGATCAAAACAATTATACCGTTACAAACGATAAAAATGTATATTTTCAAACTCTATATGATGTGCCTTTTTACCAAGTTTGTTTGTAACAACCGGAAAGAGACATATGAAGAATATCAGCATCAAAAACTAAGTCGATCTATGTATGTCCGTCTGTTAATGGCATTCTCACTGCCGTAAATTTTGAGATTTTGAGCTTTTAGTTTCTGCACGCAGATCGCTATTTAAAATTGACGAAATCAATCAAAATCCACGCCCACAATGGTTGTGATTTGGTACTCATTTCAAAAAATTATCCCTTCCATCGATGTGCTAACAAATTTACAAAAAAACGCACTAGACGTGGACCCTCCAATTAATACTTGGCCTAAGCCATTTATTTTAGATTTGGCTTAAGAGAAATGTCTCTAAGTACGTGAGTGATAACCTGGAACTTTCTCATTGTTATTGGGTAAGAATTTTCCAAATATAAAATATTTGTATATTGCACGTAAACGTTATTTGAAGCTGTGATATAGTGGTATTCTATTCGGAAGATATTAATGATGGTGGTGGCGTTTGCCTAATTTTACTTGTTTCGTTTTAGCAAACTATTGTCATACATATATAATTTGTACATGACTGTAGAATGCATCCTTAAACGTATCTAAACAAGGACAACAATTGCTTGTTGTTTCCTCCATCCAAATGCAATTTACAAAAACAATAATAAAAACGGGAAAGTAATCACAATAAAAACACAACGCAAATTATTTAAGAATTTATTAGGCAGGTCCACTAAAGAATAATTACGCTATTATGCCTTAATGTTATGAGTCAGTGTTTGGTTGAAGGACATTTCATTACATACAATACTTAAGCTCATATATAAATAATCATAACCTAGCAAATGTTCCGAAATATTAAAAAAATGTTGCAGGAGTTGGCACGAGCGCATGGATAGCGAACAATATAACCCCCATCATATAATTTGCACCCATCTAATATCTAACGAATTGCTGATACCCTTTTTACGACCTTCTACGTGCCAACGTTGCGACTTTTCAAGAATTTGCGCTGATTTTACTGCTTTTAATTTGACGATTATAACAGTTATTGGTGTTGTCGTTTTACGTCGTGTTTTTTGTTTTTGTTTTTGTTTTTTTTTTTGTCGAATTCATTCATTGTTGTTGATTACAGTTGATTTAACAGAAAAATTGCCCTCATTCGTATGGATTTCTCTTTCTCTCTTTTTCTGTCTCTGTCTCTTTCTCTATATTTTCATTGATGTGCAATATATTGAGTACCGGCTGCAATGAATACACAATCGCTATAGTTGTAGTTGTTATTTGAGTGGCATTCATTTTACACTAGTTTGATTGCTTTAGGATACACGCAAGGATTTATGTGGAGTTATACTTCCTCATAAATACAGGCAGTATGTAGTATATCAGTCAGCATACAGTACAATATGGAGAAGTAACGAGCATGCCGTATATACCTACCAACAGCAAATTTAAAAATTGTGCAGTCGCGTTTCAAAAAAAGGGAAAAATTACTGTCGTAATGTAACATATTTTGATGGCAATATGTATAAAGTTGCCATTTAAGCATCAACATCGCTATCACCGCCATAAATAAGAGATTTTATTGCATTTTATCTTATGTTTATTCTTTATACATCAGTATAATGCCATCAGGGTTAAAAAATGATAATAAAAATCATTATCATTATTTAATACAACAAAGTGATGATTGAGTGCACAATCTCGTTATATCAATAACGTAACTAAAGGATATATTATTATATGAAAATTCATCGACTAATTTATAGGATGCTACCCCAAGGAACAGAAACAACAAATAATAAATCATGCTGGCGTACTTGATGCACTTTTTTAAACATCAATAAACAAAACAAGTAAAAAGGGGCTATATTGGGTGAACGCCAAATCTGGGATCTCTTCCATATACTAAGTAAAGAATATCTCAAATTTCTTTGAATAAATACATCATTGTGGGCCTGTAAATAATAATAAAAAATAAAATAACAATAAAAATACAGCTCAACGTACACAACTACTTCGTAAAAACAATTCTTCACAGGTTTATGATTAATTTCAAAACAACGCGAGTAAAACGTATGCGCGTACGCTAACCGATCGTGATCATTTTTCATCAAAAACTGAGTCGATTTGGACATGTATGTGCGTGTATCCGTGTGTCTGTTTATTGTTGGCATTCTCATGGGCGTAAATTTCGAGATATTGAGCTGAAATTTTGTACCGGAACATTCAGTTTTTGCATGCAGCTCGCTATTAAAAATGGAGAAATCGCTCAATTGACAAAAATCTATTTATCTGCAACAAAGAATTGACCTATTAGCTTAATTTCTGGTATTCATATAAGCATATATCTCATCCACCGATATGCTAGAAACGAGCGTGGTCGGATAACAGGCACACCCACAAGACTACCAAACTGATACGTAATATATGCATTATTAGAGGGCGCAGTATATATATATTTGCCACTCGCACCGTGGTAGATGTGGGGGGTATTTAAAATTTGGTCTAAACCAAATTTAGTTTTCTTACTTGTTTTGGGCTAACTTTACGCTAGTATATGGTGTGCAATGGATTCGTAACAATGTGACTTTTATGCAAGTTAACTACATACATGCATATGCACTTGGGTGAAAAATGCATATTGCCCGTTCCAACGAATGGAAGATGACGGCGACTCACTGTCTACGGTTACGGAAGAAAGATTACAAAATATGATTGCAAAGAGTGTAAGCATGATAATGCTACATCTCTCTCTCTCTCTCTCTCTCTCTGTCTATAACTGTACGTTTTTTATAACCTTCAATATAAATATATATACAGAAACTTTTCGCACTTAAGCGGCAATTTATATTCTCTTTTTGGTTGCAGTGTATAAGCAGTTTTTCGCTCTATACTGCAAGCATCACGTAGTCAAACATTATTATACCCATCATCATATGTATATGGTGGTATATTTTACTTTGTCAAATCGTTTGTAGCGCCCAAAAGTAGGTGTCGGAGACCGCAAAATATTTCCGATTTCGATCAGCATCAAAAACTCAAGGTTGTAAATTGTAAGACATTGAACAGAAATTTCGTTCAAACACTTATAGATCATTATTTAAATATGTCCAAGAGCCACACCCACAAGCGTTAAAAATCGATTTATCTAACAAAACAAATAAACCATGACGTTTGATTATGGTACAAATTTTACATTTCCTTCATTTATCGATGTGCCAAACATGAGCGTGGTCGGATACCAACCCTCCCCCAATTTACAAAAAACCGTACTCAGCGTAAAGTTCGACTTGCTAGCTGCTACGTAATACATGCACTATTAGAGCGCGGAATAATGTAATTGCCACACCCACCGTTTTGTAAATAATTGTGGAGGGTGGTTTAAATTTGGCCTAAACTGAATTTAGTTTTCTTTTACTCGTTTTTAATTAACACATTTCATGTTTACATTCATTTCATGTCGTAAATATATGGGCTAAGAGCAAACAGCATTTTTACTAGTGGGTAGCATTGAGGAGCCTTATTATTAACCACAAGCATAGAGTAACACTAACAAGAATCACAAAATGAAAAACGAAAATTACTTTTTCTGTAAAGAGTTCTTTACTTCTGATAATACTTTTGTTATTTTTCTCTTTGTTGAGTTGAGTGCAAGTTATGGTTGTGAAATTGTGTATAAAATCAAAACTGATTGCAGCTTGGACCTGCTTCTTATAAACGTTATTTGTAGTTAATCAATTTACTAAATGAAGTCAAGTATGGAAGCAAATTTCAATTTAAGTTTTAGGTTATTTTAGGAGAAAGTTTATCGTGTTTGCACCCGTTTGTACTATGCAGCCTATATATATATTACGGATCCATTTAAATATTGTCAGTCTTTATAATAGTTATTCCCATCATCTTGATGTCGGGGGTGTACTCAATTTGTCAAAACGTTTAGTAGTCTCAGTGTCTTGGTCGGTATTGAAAATCTGCCACAGAGAAATGAAAACTAAAACTACGTTTATATGTAAAAGGCAAGAAGTTTATTCTTCGGAAAGCTTTACTACATGAGGAGGTTAAGTTTTACTACTCAAAACTTCGACTCAGCCTAGACAAGACATAGACTAGACATTTTCGCTTTTGAACAATTTTTGATTTCTGTTAAAAGATATGGAAATAAGAAATCATGATTTTATAAAGAGTTGCATCGGTGACAGTTATAAGCTCTGTCAATACTAGACCATTAAAGCCCGGAGTTAAATTTTTTTTTTAATATACAAAACTATTAAAGTGCTTTAACCGAAATCTATATTGACTTTATGCAGTCGAAATGAAGTAATGAATTTAATTGTTTCATTGTTTAATGAAATGCTTACACAGTTTAAAATTGTCACTGCTTTCGGAAACACAAAATCAATCAAAACAATCTGAAAGAAGTATAATCTCTGTCCAGTTTTAGGAATTGAATAAAGTGCATAACCGAATGACATGCAAAATTCTACCAAATTGGTTATTGTATCCGTAACCACTGTAAACTAAACTTTACTGAATGAATTAAAATAATAAAAAAACGCATAGAAACCGTTTTAATGTATTCGTATGTAAATTAATTGAAAAAATAATTAGGATCATGCCTCTAATCTTAAAATATTAAATATCCTCCACGGCGAGTCAGGGTGCATGATGGCGCTCTCTAATGGTGTATTTATTGCGTATCAGCTTGCTGGTCAAATTTTGCGCTGAGTGTGGTAGTTTGTAAATTCACATTCTTTTAAATCGGTTTAAGGTATTTGTATTGAAAATTTAACGGACGAATTCTACATCAATGAGACCTTTTGTACGTGTTATCCGATCACGCCCACTTTTTGTACGAAGATAAACATGAGTTTGCGGCTGTTTGTCAATAGTGGATGTGGATGCTCAACTTGTCCAATTTTTACGACCTTGAGCATTTCAACAACAAACATACGCATACCTATGCGATAAAGCTACTATATTGACTTAGAACGTGGTGCAGAATAATTTCAGTTGATTTTTTTAAAGTTAAGATTATATTGGAATAAAAAACGTGCATAGAAGAAATATTTGCTTATGAGTATTAACCGGTGAAAATATAACTTATGATACTTATTGTACTCACTGTACTGTGGTATTGTTTTCAAATGTTACCAATAAACAAAAGTGCAGTGAGTAGTCTTTATAATATATGTTCCGGGTTATTGTCATACCATATATTAATTGCTTATGTATTTTAACCATTCATTGCACAGAGTTCTCACTTATCCACTAGCAACAGTATTTGATGCTTTAGTTTGAATAATTTATGACAACAAATGTAACCCAAAGGAGTTGCATTTCATATCCGTATTAGCTCTTTATGCCCGAGCATTTCTCTGTTGTAATATGTCTGCGTGTGTGCTCTTCACCGCTGAAAGAGGTACTTTCGAACTTTGGTTGGTTTTATTAATCAAACCATAAACTAAATTTACCGTTTACGTGTACATATATTTTGGTAAAATATTTTACAATTTCAATTCAAAAAATATTGAAAATGTAAAAAATCAGAATGAGAACAGAACAAGTAAGAGAACTACATTTGGCTTGGGCCAAATCTTAAATATTCTCAACATTAACTTACAAACGGTGGGCGCGCCAGATATTTGATTACGCCCGAGTATGGCTTTTTGTAAATTGTTGAGGAGTTTCTTATCCAACCACGCCTGCTTTGGACACATCGATGGATGGGATAATTGTAAATAGGTGTACCAAAATTCAACTTCATAGTTCACTGTTTGTGGTAGATAAATAGATTTCTGTCGATTATGGGCGTGGCTTTTGATCGATTCTGCGCAATTTAAATAGCAATGCTCAAGCAGAACCTAAAAGTGTCTGTACAAAATTTCAAAGTCACAAAAGTATGCATAGTATTTAATTTGAATAAATCAAATTTCAATTCGCTTTTGTCCCTCTGTCCGTCCGTCTGGATGTCCATATAAATTTGTACGCATTTTTAATGAAATGCTGATATTTGGCACACACAATTTTCGAACTTGTCTACGGTTTGCACGCCCGCAATAACGTTCAAAACCTTGCACACGTTATTTCCAGCACTCTCAAAGTAATAAATTTTGAGATATCGAGCTGAAATTTTGTACACATATTCATCATCAACGTCAAAGGTATCTTATTTAAAATAGACAAAATCGGTTTAAGGACTGGTCAAAAAATTTTAAAAATCTGACGCGCTGAGTAGGTTATATATTATATTTCGATTCCAGTATAGAAAAAGTCCAGTTTCAAAGAAAAGCAAAATTACTACTCTTTGTGTACATTGTAACGGTATATGAATAAAAAAAATTGGACCAGGTCTTGTCTTGAAATTGACCACACTTGATTGGCTTTTAGATGTATTTTTCATAAGACACGCTTAACCAAGTAAGCGTACAAAATATATGTTTCTTTAACTTATTATTTGGAGCAGTCAGTAATGTGTGAATTTCATTTGGCGACTTCCGATTCCCATCTCGAAATGGTGTGGACTTAATCTCTACGTCCGCCTCTTGAAAAGTAAGCAAGGAATTATTTTGAAATATAGAACCGTTCAGGCTATTTTTTGAAACACATAATCCTAAAGACTGTCTAGAGACTGTCTATGAACCTTTATCTTGATTGCATCCAAGATGCGCTGCCACTATTAGAGGGAACGTGTTAAACCAGCTGGTTTAGTAAATGGGCGTGTCAAATTGGAAATAAGTACGTTAGTATGTTGGAAAAATCATTTAATCGTTAATTAATTTTTCATTTTATCTCTATTTGATTTGTTGAAGCACATTCACAATTAAGAGTTAGAATGTGTGAATTAGGCATTAGGTACTAGGAAGTGTAACAATTGCCGCCACGCATAAGTTGCATATACGCTATGGTATCGGAATAGCGTTTGTATGTTTGCAAAGGTTTGAAATCGCATTTTGCGAGCAAAGGTTATCCAGCTGGAAAATTGAAATTGTTTTACATCTACACACTCCAGAACAAAATCATCTATATATTCAAACTATGCAAATTTTTATACTGCGATCTTGTGTCACCCGCCTGTACCTTAACAAGTACAACGGACTCATTATCTCTCAGGTTTCTCATCTCTTCTATATAATTATTATCATCACATCGTCATTCTTACCTCATAAGTATTTTGAACAATTTATTTTGTAATTTCGTGTAACGCATACATATATACATATGTCTGCATGTGAGTGCATAAACTGCATATAAAAGAAGATACCATGTAAGGACAAAATACAGTACAACAACAATTTCAATTGTTTCATCGTATGCATGTATAAACAAACACCTCGAATGGAGCGCATCACGCACGCCTGTGCACCTGTAAACAACACACGTGTAACATATTTATTACATGTATGCAGACACATGTGCCCCTTTCATGCAACAATACATGCAACAAACAGTACAAACAACAAAAATAATTACTACGACACTCCGACATATTCTCGCTTTAATTGAAATGTTATGCCCCCACATAAGCATGTGTGCACAGCATTACAAAAAGACGACGATAATTATAAAACATGTAAAAAAGCTAAATTTGGCTTAGGCCGTATCTTGAATACCCTCGACAACGACATGCACACGATGGGTGTGGCAGGTACATGATTACACCCAATAGTTTATATATCACGTATCTACTTGCAAGTTGATTTTTACGCTAAGTACGGCTTTTTGTAAATTGTGATTTTGCCCATATTAAAAAATTTCAGTTCAATGAGAATGTCAAAAATAGACAGAAAAATACACGGTTACAGACATACGTCTACGATCGGCAATTTTTAACAGTAACAAGTAACAAAGAATACCAACCAGCTAATTTGAGTATCTATGAGGACCCAGTGAGTGGAAGAAGGCTATGTTAACTTTGATTAAAAACTGGCCACACAACAAAAAAATCGTAAAATCAAAATGGACTCTGAGTATAATAAAGCGTAGAAAAGTACGGCTCGAACACCTGGAATTAATTTTAAGGAAACTTTTACTCCAGTAGCAAGGCTTAGCTCCATCCGTACATTATTAGCAATAGTTCCATATTATTCAACGTTAGAACCAAGAATTATTTTTATTCTCAAAGAAGGAAAAATGAAAAAATTTCATTTGACATTTCATTAAAAGCTACTCTGATTAAAGTATTAAATTTATTATGAAAGTAATGAAAGGTCCGGGTGCAAGTTTTGTACGGCATTGCGATCCTGTTTTTGGCCCGTTTTCCGCCAATCGTAATAGAAAACCTTAGAAAAACTCGAGGATTACATCATTATGTTGATGAGTTTTAAATGTTTGTTGGAGAGATATATGTTATGAACATTTTGTGTATACATACTTTGTACAAATAACTCAGTCCTTTGTCGATGTTTTTGTTAATATATTTACTCCTTAATCAAAACGAAAAAACTAATTTTCACTTCAAATACTTATCGTTTAAATAAAAGAAGTCGTGTATGTTTCATACCATATAATTATAATCAAATCAAATTGCAATGAATAAATTTTTGGAAATAAGTAAAGAAACATTTGAATAAAATCGGAATTAAAGCATCGCAAAATGATCATCTCAGGAATCAGAATTAATCCATTAAATAAAGAAAACGTTGTCACAGGGAAAATTTAAATAGAAGCGGTTTTGTTTAAAATTTATCAATGCCCTCCTTCAGAACGGCCGGAGATTACCCGATTCATGGATTGTTTTTGTTGTTGTTGTTGTTGTTGTTGTTGCTGCTGTTGTTGTTGTTGCTGCTGTTGTTGTTGTTCTTGTTGTTGTTGTTGTGGTGGTGGTGGTGGTTGTTGTGGTGGTTGTTGTTGTGGTGGTGGTGGTTGTTGTTTTTGTTTTTGTTGTTGGTGGTGGTGGTGATAACATTGCGTATTTATAGCTGGACACCAATAATCTATAAGAATGTTGGCATGACTTTTCGCATACCTGGTTGGATGTAAAAATGAATGCATTCGCGCACACATGTTATCTATCGAAGGTGGAGTGAACCCCAAAGCTGGGGTATTTATATTGTCGTCAGCAGCAGCAGTAGCATCAGCCGTATTTATGGGATTAGGCATTAGGTTAGCGGCTGAAGAAGTCATTGCCCTGGCCGCTGCCGCAGATCCTGTAATAGGTTCAGCATGCGCCAATAATGTACTGGTATCGGACAGAATGCTCGGCATATTGTCATCATCATCAATTTCATTTTTCGGTTTAACCGCCATCATCGCCTCCAAGCTTGTAACATCTGGCAAAGGATCAGCCGAAGCTGGTATTGTCATCCCTTGCGATGTTTCATTTAAAACATTAAAACCAGATATTGTGGTGATGGTGGTGGTTGTTGCAGTTGTTTTTGGATTGGTAGACATGGTGGTGGGGGTGCTGATAGTACTGTTGCTGAAGCTGCCAATAATGGTAGACGACAAAGAGATGTTATAAAATCTATAATTGATTCCTCACCTTTTATCCTTGCGCACTCGATCAGAACCTTTTCTTTAATGTATTCTGTATTGTCAATAATAAGAAAAGTTTTCCTTACCAATATTGATACCTAAAAATAATAAAAATTATTAAAATCGCAAATTGATTCGATAAATATAATTAAAATCCATAAAATCCATAATAATATGTATATATACTCATCATAAATGAGGAAAAAGGATAATTTTACTTTTTAATAAATTATTTCTTATTTTTTACTTATTTTTTCTGACAGAGCAACGTCTCCAGGCAAACGCTTTCCAAATAATAGTCGTTTTCTACAAAAAAATTGCTTTTAGGTTTTTTTATGGTTCATGGCCTACTACATTTTATTTCTACAAAATGTATTAAACATACAGTACATATAAGTGAATTACGTTCATGGCCTCCTATATTTTATTTCGGCAAAGTGTATATATCAGACAGCAATAGCGTCTAGTGAAAAATTTCATAATAGAAAATCCAAAATCTGTACAACAAGCGTAAGCGTTTAAATCTGATGATGCCTACAGAATATTTCATCAATAAGATTTTCTTTTATATGTAAATTATATAATAGTTTTCTCTTTGCAAAAATGTTTTAAAACGAAATAAATGTATTTGTCCGTAATTTGCTTTCAATATCAACTCAGTCGATACGAAAACTTCGGATTGTAAAGAACGCTTTTTGCTTTTGCATGAAATAAAAATTATTCTTTTGTATATTTTTCTAAAAAAAAAAAAGTTGCTTGCGCATCACCTCAGCATAACAACAAATTTACCACTTTTCACTTTTAATTGTAAATCGTAGAAGACTTTGAAATATTTTCATGAATCTCAATGGTAAAAAAAATGAAGCAAAAAAATATAAAGAATTGCGACTTTTTGCCATAAAAAGTTCTCCATTATAATAGGACCTCATATGGGGAGGAGTTCTAAAAATGGTCTGATCCTATCCATTTTCAATAGGGTTTCCTTTTGGGCCAATACATGTTCTTATACCAAATTTCATCGAAATATCTCCAAAAATGCGACCTGTAGCTTGCGCATAAATTTACATGGATTGACGCACAGACGGACATATATATATATGTTATGAAATGTTATGAAATTTCACAAAATTTCAGCTAAATGTATCAAAGTTTACGACCGTAAGAATGCCAACAACATATAGAGACACGGACGAACATGTCTAAATTGGATCAGTTTTTGATGCTGATCAAGACTAAATCGACTCAGTTATTCATACTGATTAAGAATATATATAATTTTTGGGGGTGTGGCCATAAACGTTTTCAAAAAAATATCGTTATGGTTGTGGGAACAAAAATAAAGAAAAAGTTTGTGTATATGTGCACAAAAAATATCCCCAAGGGATAGTTAAGTAAAACGAGGTTTAAGTATTTCCGCAAGATTTAATTAACAACATTTAATTTATGCACTGATCAGTTTACAGTCAATTGGCAGGATAATGCAATTTCTGTCATGGCGACAGTCTCTACTTAAGAAACATTTTACTCTGTATTTCTGGTTAAATCGTAAAAACATTTTTTGTGTCTTCACCACTTGCTTGGAAAATTCCTTGTGTGTGCGTTTTTTATGGCATTCTCACCATTCATTCCACTGTCACGGCTCAATCAGTAGAAAACCATTTCATTTTTGATTCAACTCAATGATGTTAAAGTTTACAATTTACAAGTATTGGCTCGAGAGTGTTTTTACAATTTCTTTTTGTTTCGTTGCTTCTACTTCTTTTTCCTTGTTTTTCAATTCGTTCGCTATGTATGCACTTACTTGTAAATTTATAAATTTAGCGCAAAGGGAAGAGGGTGTTGTAAACGTGAAATGAAATAAAACTCGTCAATGCACAAGTGCTGCTTTATGTGTGCTTACTTGCTGGAAACGGAGCCATCACCGTACACATAATATTCGATGAAACTTTACTGAATGACGAGGCAAAGATGAGAAAAAGACTTAGGGAGAGGGGCTATAAATCAGAGGAAAATATTTTCTTTACTATAACCGCACTTGTATAGAATCATCATCCTTACCCTTACGTTACCATTACGACATTGTAACTAGAGCATCTTCATCATCAGGAGCAACGCATCGACTGGAATTAACAACCATTACTAACATGCTAGCCTAGCATGCTTTTTGACCTCTACGCTTTGTTAAATTAAATTTTTGCGGTTTTCATTTTATGTAGTGCTTGCTTGCCTCGCCTCCAACTATTGTATAAGTAAGTATTTAAATACCTATGTACTGAATGAAACTTGTCTACATAACAACTAGTACTTCTGGCAGAGTGTGTCCTGGTGAGGGTATCACGCCACCACCAACCCCGGCAAAACCACAATCATAAAGACAATTTGCATAAATTGATATGGTTGACTAATACATATGCACACACAAACGCGAGAACTTGTTTATCTGCTAAATATGACTTTGTATGCTATGCATGCTTGCGTATATATGGTTAGAGGGAAATGCATCATGGGTTAGATAATCACTAAAAACTGTTTATGAGTATGTGGCCGTGGGTGTTGTTGTTGTTGTTGTTGTTGTTATGAATATAATTCTTGTTTACGTTGGTGATGTGATAATTTTGAATGACAAGCATTTTTGAATTACATTTATATGGTATGTAAATGGAGTAAGTGTGTCACTTGTCGCACTCTCCACACATCTAACGGTTCTTCAAATTATATATGCATTCAGGATAAACAACATTAAGTCATTTGCGTTGTTTTAAAAAATAGTGTGGTCGAAAATATCAACTTTAATTTAAAGATGGATGGCGGGCGCCTCGTTGTTTAGTATGTGCTCTCAGGGATTTTGTAAATCGGTCTCAGGAAGTCTTATTTCTACCAATAACAAACCAGGCGAACGAATTCTACTGGGGGAGTCTGCTCCTCTGGTTACAGCAATCAAATATTCGTGGGCAGAGTTTAAGCGAGACCGACGCAATGGTCGATCACATGAGCTGATTACCGTAGAAAAAGTGAAGAAGATCTAAGAAAACATATTAGATGACCGCCGACTAAAAGTGCGACAGCTAGCAGGCATTTCATTGCATATTGACAAAGAAATATGTTAGAAAGGTGATGATGGTGGCTCTCTCCACACCTGGACCTGTGTCCTCTAAATTCGTTAAGGTATAAGCTTGTTGTTGATCAAAATTACCTTATTAAGCATATAAGTTTACCCATATAATCATGATCAAGATGAGATTTTGAATTGATTTCGGCTTGCGTTGGGTATCGCAGATTTGAATTAAACTAAATATAAATGTCTTGTGTTGTTGTTATATGCGTTGCTTCTATGTCTGCTCTATATACACATGAATATGTAAATAAATAGTCTTCCGCCAGATTATTGAGCATTTAATTTAAAAAAATCTTTATTTACCTGAAAGTATTTATTTTCATTAACAGATGACCGTATTTCAAAAAAACA
Organism: Crataerina pallida; assembly: GCA_949710015.1. Taxonomy (NCBI): domain Eukaryota; kingdom Metazoa; phylum Arthropoda; class Insecta; order Diptera; family Hippoboscidae; genus Crataerina; species Crataerina pallida. The sequence goes on along the minus strand of OX453289.1, from coordinate 3,437,658 downwards.
AAAAATGGTTTTTTTAAAAAACCTGTTCATGGAAAAACCATAACTATTCAGGCATTGATACTGTTCTGTTCTATTTTTTTTTTTTTTGTCATTGTGATTCAAATTATAGTTCGATATGAATATGCATCGGATAATATTGCAAGGGGGTGTGAGAGGAAGAGAAAGAGAGGTTTCCACGTTTGAAATTATTATTGAATAAAAAAATCGACTTTATAACAAATAGCTAAAGTGTCCTCGGGTAACATGTGAGTGAGTTTAGAACGCTTAAAAACAAAGCACTACATGAAAATGACAAAAAAGGAGTTTTTGAATAAATTGCAATCACATACATTCACAAAACCTGAATTCAATTACTGCTGCCGGCAACCAGAAAAACCAGAAAATCCAGAAAAAAACTAACAAACAAACCCGAGTGGTACAGGACGTGTGCTTGTTTCTTAGTTTGTTTGCGTTTGTGTAGGTGATTGTTATATTCAAATAAATATCGAATGTAAGGTGAACTGAGGTGGGCCGAACAACCACTTATTCTTTTTTTTTCCAATTTTGAATACCGCGGAACAGTTTCGAATCGGTCAGATTATTGTGCTGACAAAAGAGAAATGAAATTCTAAAAATCTTCTGCTCCCGCAACTGCGCTAAAGTGGTACAAATCCTCGAGAAACATAAAATTTTTGGAAAAAAACGCTTTAGTTATACCTTTTGTATAAGATAAATGGCATACTAAGTTGTTTATTCCTTTAGCTACGTTCGTAAGGAATCGGTATGGTCTCCAACATACAAAATCTATTTATTTGATGAGTAGCAAAATTAGAGTTGATTAAACAATAAGTCCTTCTTTCCTTCTATACGTCCAAATTTCAGATTTTGTAGCGCTCACGGCTACAATAATAATGTAGTAAATGTATGGTAAGTGCGACCAAGCCCAAAAAGTGGCCAATTGTGACAATCAAAATATTAAGGTAAAAAGTAAACAAGTAAGAAAACTAAATTTGGCTTATGCGATGTCTTAAATACCCTTCACATCTACATATAAATTGTGGGTGTGGCCCTCTAATGATGTCATCAACTTGCAATTCGAGTTTTAAAGCTTTATAAGTTTTTTGTATATTGTGGGCGCGTCTGTTATTTGACCACGAGTTTCTTCAAAGCTTCAATCCCATATACTGCGCATAACTTCTTGTCTGCTTGCGATGCGTTCTTGCCTTTTCGGAAAAAACACAATAAAATATATCTGAAGTTGCACGTCTTGTTCTTTCTTTTTTAAATTGAGATAAAAACAAAACTAAAGAACTATTCGATGTATTTTTTTACCAAATGCCGGCCAGACCTAGCGTGCCACCATGTCGCACCCGCCTCTACATAAACACCCATGATCATAACAACAACATCTCCTGCTAAAAATGTTATTAATGTGACCAAAAATCGGAAGATATATTAAAAAGAAGATGGTATCATTTAGAATAATCTCACATGGTGGGATTAATATGAACAATGCACATATTTGCTTTTGTCCAAATTTGCATCCTTTTCCCCAAAATTTAAACTTTTTTTTTTTTTTTGGTTCTGTTCTTATCATGGAGATGTAGTAGCAATTCCGCCTGCACGAAGCGACAATGTCATGCAATATAAATAAAACAATAGTTGCAATTTTCCAACTATGATAAAAAATCAAATTTACTTTACTAAATGTCAAACCGGCTAAAGCGAAATGTTCTAAAAGCTATTTGTAAAATTCTATTTTGTTGAATTGCAAAAACTTCCCCACATGACCACATTATGATCGGTTTTTGTTTGTTGCTCTTTCCAACCTCCTGCACATATTACCAATGCAATGACTGTAAAATATTTTCCCTTCCGGTTTCCATCAACGCAGTGGTTTGTCAGAAACTTTTACGTTACAAATATTTATATTGAAGGATTTTGTGCATGTGTATTTAAAACCCATGCATGTATAAGTTGTTGATTTGTGAGTGTGTGTGGCACTGAACAAAATGCCTGTTCAGTCTTCAGTCAAACGTACTCAAACTAATTCTAGAACATGTTTGATTTAACAAATCCAGACACTCTTTATATACAGAACTAAATGCAAACACTCAGTCTCGTTTATGTGCGTAATATTTCTACTTACTAGCAGGAAATTAAAGTCAGTTACGACATATTTTAGGTTGTTGGGAGTAAACTTTGAAAGTAGGTACAACCAGTAAGAAAACTAAATTTGTCTTAGACCAAATCCTTAATACCCGCCACATTCACAACGGTGGGCGTAACAATATATATATATACGTATATGCACATATTTATAGTTGTCCTCTGCATCGATTTGCTTCAATTTACAAAAAACCATATTCACCACAAAACTAGACTTGCAAGCTGATACATAATCCACACACTATTAAAGGGCACAATATATATATTGCCACGCCCACCGTTGTAGATCTGAAGGGTATTTAAGATTCGTTCTTTGTTCCATGTCGGTTTTTGGACCGACGTAAACTAAGTGTCAAACCACAGTGAAATCAACTGAATTCGCTCTAATTGTGTGGTTAAGTAGACGAAGAATAGAACATTTACCATCATTTACTTATAGATGTCGGTGCGTTAAGAAAAATTTTAAACCTGAACAAGAGCGAATGGTCCTACGACCAATACTAGTCTAACGGATATAGTGTATGGACAAGCAACTTTAGAACTCTTTTTTTTTTTTTTGGTTTAATACATAATAAGCATTCATGTCATGTACAAACAGGTACAGTTGGCTTCTTTAATAATTAATTTATGTTTCTATGTGCATTTGTACAGATATATGTTCAAATACGGATGTCTCTCAATAGCTCTTAGATGTATAAACAAAGGATACCTTTACTGTATATTAATTGAATGTTTGTATAAATTCATGCAAAAGAAAAAACTACAAAAACCGATTTCCAAACCATACAAGCAAACATAGTGTGAATTACTGACAATACACGTTGGTATGATTGTGGGGCATTATCTCAAATGAGATGCGTTTTTTTATTAGCTACCTATACTTATGCTTTACCAGTTCAAGCTATTTAAGATTGTGCAACTAATCACAGGATGAATAGTTGAAGCGTGACTTTTTAAACGGAAACATTGCGACCACAACGCATAATATCATATTTGAGTACATCATACGTGAACATTGTAATCATGTTACACATTTTATGTGAATTGTGCACATTAATGGAAGAAATATTTAAATTATTTATAATTTATATATTTAAGGGAAAATTAAAAAAACTAGAATAATATTTTAAAACCAAGTTGTACAAAATTTAAAATCCAATGGCAAGCGGGAGTAACATTAAATTATTTTTTACGAAACTACATCAAAAACGTTCAATTAAATGTCATTTTGTATATTCTATTGTATTTTGCAAAGTAAGTTCAGTAGCTGAAGTCATGTATTAACAATTAAGAAAATTAAATTTGACTTGGGCCAAATCTTAAGTACCCTTCACATCCCTTCACATCCATAATTGTATGTATTACGTTTCAGCTTGGTAGTCTAGTTTTATGGTGAATACGGTTTTATTGTAAGTTGTGGGCGTGTCTGTTATCCGACCCCGCCCATTTTCCGCACAACAGTCAATTGGATAACTATGTATAAGTGTACCAAATTTCATTTATATTGATTGTAGGTGCGTCTGTTATCGCACCACGCCCGTTTATGGCCCATCAATATAACTTGTATTTATAGACGTACATACCAAATTTCAACTTCATAACTCAATTTTTGTGGCAGATGAATAGATTTTTGTCAATTGTGGGCGTGGCTAATTTTGCCCATTTGATTGTCATTGTACACCGACCAATACAAACCATATGAGAAGCTTGCTTTCTCAGCTACAATTTTTTTTTTTATTTTTTGAAGAAGTATAAAGGATTTATTTGAATTAGGCTTAATCTTGGACATTCTTCATATTTATGCATAAATTGTAGACGCGGCATATATAAGTTTGCGCCATATTTTTACATCACTAAATTAAATTGTGAGAGGATGTGTTATCCGTTGCAGCTAATTTTAGCCCAATATTTATATGGCAGTCCATTGTTGTTGTTAAATCGCGACTTAATGAAAATTTCAAAGTGAGATCGGGTAAATAGGTTTAGTTTCAATACTTACAAAACTGTCTTCTGGGCATAAGAATACAGTGTGACGTCCGTTCTAAAGCGGTGCAAGAAACACTTCACCCCAGCTGATATCAGAAGCATCTACGTCGCCTATATTCGGCTGAAACTGAAGTACAATTCGCATGTATGGGCAGGGGCCCCAATTCAATCTTGGAGGTTCTCGAACTACCTAAATAGAATCTCTTAAATAATTCCCCCAATAAATTATTCTCATTTAATTCAATTGGAAGATCTCTCGTTCCTAATTCTTTACGCTTTATAGATTAAAAAGTTAAATTATAAAACAACAGGGAATAAAAAAAGAGAACTCAAGCGCAAAACGAACGCAGTGACGCGTCACATGTTGAACACATATCTTGAGGAGGAGTATTAAAAGTGTATTCTTTACACTATCACTTCTTCTAAAACACTTAACAACATATAATGAATATATGCCGTTGTTGTAAAATATTTCATATTGTGTATAAAATGTTTCACTTCGGATAAAATTATCTAATGCAACAGCTATCAAAACAAAGCAATTTGAAATCACTTTTATTTTCTCCTTTCTGCACTCTATTCTATTTACAGCCACTTGAGTGAATGCTATAAAATAATTAAGTGAAAGGAAAAAGTCGTCATTATTAATAGAGGACATTAAATAAAATACTGCGAGGGAGAAGTGTTGGTTCAGCAATTGTATAATATTTACCATCAACACTTTAAGCGAACCAAATGGATTTAAAGATTGTGGAAAAACGCAAACACAGAACCATGGCTGTCAAAATGAAAAGGAACCACAAGAAACGTCCAGCAGGCAGCACAATCTACAGCACAACAAAGACATGGGCACAACAATCAGTAAAAAGAAAAATTTTCATATTAGAAGGAGCAGCAACAACAGATCACATGGCAGCATGCACACACAACTCCATCAATTTTATAAACACTTAAAATTTATGTTGAGCAAGTTTTATCCTGTAAACCCTTTTTCTATTCTTCATATAAAATGCTTTATTATAATAATTAAAATAGTAGTGAGCAAGCTGAAAGGAGTTACGTGTAATCAGATTATTCAAAGGAATGTCAGTATAAAGAGTAAAGTGGGGATTAGAAGGAACGCCAATATGTCACACAGCGCCGAGGACTGCAGTTATTATAGCGAGTGGCAAATGAATGAAATTATTAAAAAGTTAGTTGGCTCGTTACGACTATTGCAAGAGCAACACCAGCAACAACAAATACAAGGAATTTGCATTATAAGACTGATATCATTAAAAATAATTTTTAAACAACAACAACAACAACAACAACAACCACAACACCCGGAACAAATTCCTGAGTATGCAGCAAGGCCGCTAGAGGAGGATCATCATCTACAAAAACAGCGAAAGCAACTTAATGTAGAACAAATACAAATATTTGTAAGAACTTTATTGAGGATACTTAATGAAAAGCAAGCAACACCACAGCGTAATCATACATGTTATTATCAACAAAAAGAACAACAACAACAGAAAACACTTTCCTGTAACCGCTACTTTAGATATTACCGTATAGCCAATAAAATATGGCAGCTCCAACATAGTGTAAATCAACAGTTATCACACTATCATCCAAAACTAACAGCTGAGCCAAAGAAATGGCCTCATACCCTCTTCATCAGTTGGCGATGCTGCTTGTTTGCATTTGCGTCAGTGTCCGGTCAAAAATTCCACTTTGTTCAATATTTTTGTATAATTGTCTATATTGACAACAGTAATAACAGCAACAACCATATCCACATAGTAAGAGCCATCAATAGTAAAAATTGTTGTTGTTGTATATATACCAAAAAGATACCTACCAGTAAAACCAGAAATACCGTTACCAATAGTGTTCTTGTAATGTTTGTTGATGTTGTTGCCAATGGTATCATCAAGTACATCCAAGAGACAAAGGTACAATCATTTGCTGTTAAAAAATTTCAGTTACAACCACTCCGAAGATATGGATGTAAAATCCTGTACAAAAATTACAATACCGACAACAGCAACCAAAACACATACATTGAAAGAGATAACCACAGTACGACTATTGTCAAGGAATTAAAGAAGGTAGTTTACAATCGAATTACCATGTTAACGGCTTCGCCGTCAGCAGCATCACTTTCATTATCAGCAGCTGCAGCGCCTGCAGCCTCACCGTTGGTGCAATATAACCATTACGGCAATAACTCATTGCCATCTTGGGCATCACATTTGTCATCACTGTTCCCACGAATTTTCGTATTCTTGCTGCTATTGTCGTCCTTGTGCCATGGCATCGAGTGTTTTCATGGAAGCGTAAAATTGAGTACAAACACTGTAAAAACCAAATACGGTTTAGTGCGTGGCACTGTTGTACGCACGTCGCCCTTGGTTGAAGCTTATCTGGGCATACCTTATGCATCACCACCTGTTGGAAACTTAAGGTAATTATTTTCCTTGAAGTATTGCTCTTTTTATGATTATACCAGAGAGGCGCGAGCCATACCCCACAAACTATGTAGATTCTTGCTCAGCGTAGGTCCTTCATGCCATACTTTATCTTTTTAATCCATGTTACAAGTTTTCAACACAGATCTTGGTTACTTTATTATTAGTTATTTTTGTGTTCAATATAAAAACAATTAGAAAATTATTGAATCAATAGAAAAGACAATGAGAAGTTTTAGAATTTTAATCTTATGAAATAAGAATTCTCGCCTTTTTGTAGATATATGCCGCCCATAACGCCATCCTCATGGAAAAATCTACGTAATGCAGATCGTTTTTCTGCAGTATGCCCCCAAACCGTGCCAATACCACCTAATGGACCGGAGGCTCTATTAGAAGTACCGCGAGCACGTCTGGCGCAATTGCGCCGATTATTGCCACTGTTAAGCAATCAATCTGAAGATTGTTTATACTTAAATCTTTATGTACCCTATGAAAAAAGCCGATATAAACGTAAGTCCATCAGACATTTAAAAATGGTTCATATAAAGAGTGTTCTACTCCTGCTAATGCTGGGAATAGCTGGGAAGTCTTCAATTCCGTAGTGCATTGCAGTGTGTTTAATGCTTTAAAAAAAAATTACTGCAAGCATTGTGGAAATGATGATTTTCATAAGCTAAATATCATCGAAATAAATGAAAGAAAAAAGCTATTGTTTTCACAATATTTTAGAAAAGTACGGCCTGGTGTTCCCCTAATAAATGTTTTTTCTGTTAATTTATTAAGGTTACAGTTCAACTAGCAGGGAAGAAGAAGGTTCGTACAAATTGCCCGCCATTTTGTTTATACATGGAGAGTCGTACGGGTGGAATTCTGGTAATCCTTATGATGGTTCCGAATTGGCCGCCCATGGCAGTGTTATAGTGGTCACCATAAATTTTCGTTTGGGCATTTTTGGATTCTTGAAAACCGGCGGCCGGGAAAGTGCTCAGGGTAATTTCGGTCTAATGGATTTAGTAGCAGGTTTGCATTGGCTGAAAGAGAATTTGCCCGCCTTTGGAGGTGATCCACAGAGTATCACTTTATTAGGCCACGGTACAGGTGCCGCATTGGCAAATATATTAGTTGTATCACCGGTTGCGAATGGTAAGACATAGCGGTATTCGATATACATTGAAATTTCGAACCTATTCGATGTCACTACTTGAAACATCGAATAGTTATTCGAAGTTTTGCAAAGGATAAAAATATTCGATGTATTTTCATGCGGTATGCACTGCGAATAAACTGTTCGAGCCAGTCAGATAATAACCTCCAAAAAATTCTGTATATTGTCTGGTGCATGTGGTGCCGGTTTGTTTGGAGATACAATAGATTGTCTGTATTGCGGAGTACATTTGTTTTGTTTTGCTAAGATTAAAATAGTTTAAGTTTGCTCTTCAGATTTGAAATACTTAGAAGGAAGCCTCAGAGCCCTATAAAGTATATTATTGATGAGCATCAAAAACAAATCGATCTAGGCAATCTAATCTCTCATGGTCGTACGTTTTAAGATATTGAATTGAAATTTTGTACATGCACTTCCATTTGCTATACGCAGATTGTTGAATAACAATTCCGTTGCTTATAAAGATCATAAAATACATTGACGCACATACTCCTCGGGAGTATTTGGTACAACGATTGTGCATATACAGATGATGTATATTTTTACAATAGCCACCACTGAATAAACGAATATCCGGGCTTTACAGCGAAAAGTATCTCATCATATAAGATAAATGTAAAAATTTACATTAACTGCTACCTACATAAAAGTTAAAATTGCAATACCCTCTCATTTTGTCTGCGAGACCATTCTATCAAAGCAAGCAAACAAACAAATAATCACAGAATTATTTTCATTTAAATAACCGGTAGATCTCATACAACGTACGGTTCTGGTTAGTGGTTCAGCTTTAACGCCGTGGGCCATACAAAAGAACCCATTGTTTGTGAAACGTCGTGTGGCTGAACAAACTGGTTGTCACGGTGATATGCTTTACGATGATTTGGCGCCCTGCCTCCGTACGAAATCCGTCGCTGAATTGCTAGCAGTTGAAATTGATCATCCCCGGTATGAATGAATCTAACAATTCTCACATTGACAGTTATACAATTCCTAGTTTATAATAGATTTTTAGTTGGTTTTGCTCCCTTTATTGATGGCACCGTCATTTCACCACCCGCTAATGCTATTGGCAAGGCAACACTACCATTGGGCTCCACTATAGTAAGGTATGGACAATTTTAATGACACCGACAAACACGACAGAGCTCATCTTGGGCGTTGGGTGCTTTTCTTTGCAGTACATCAGGAATTGAATACGCAAATTTTCCCAAACGCAATCTCATATTTTGCCTTACGTCGGTCGAGTCGCATTTGGATTTGAATGCACAAGATTTGGAATTTGGCTTTAATGAAACCCGCCGTGATCGTATATTGCGTACTTTTGTGCGAAATAATTTTCACTACCATCTTAATGAAATATTTGCAGTAGTTAAGGTTCGAGAAAGCTGTGAAATAAATGTTGGATAAAATATATAAAATTGTAATATTTAGAATGAATATACGGATTGGGAGAAAGCCATACGTAGTCCATTGAGTTCTCGCGATGCCACATTGGCATTTCTAAGTGATGGCCATACCGCTTCATCACTTATAAAGCTGGGTTACATGCACAATTTAAGAGGCGGTAAGAGTTATTTTCTGCACTTTAAGCATCGTACAGTGGAAGAGGAATATCCACAAAGGACGGGTTCTGTGAGGGGAGAAGATGTGCCTTTTTGGTTAGGTCTGCCCTTATCCCCACTCTTTCCGCATAACTATACAGTGCAGGAGAAACAAATTAGTCATTTAATGTTACGTTATTTGGTAAATTTCGCCAGAACGGGGTAAGTTATTTATGAAAAATATTTATTTAAATTTTAACATCGACATTGGATTTAATAGAAATCCCAATCAATCTTCTATGCGTACACTGCAACCTGCAAGATCCACATTGAATAATATGTCTCCTCAAACTGTTAATAGTACTTCAAATGAAAATAAAATTACAAAAATCAAACGTTCCTCCAATTTAAAACTCGCCAACTTAGAAGGCATGATAAACAAGCTGCCAAATGTGACTCAAGAAAAATTTGCAAAGGCGGCAGCGCGAGAAGCTCTCAATTTGGCTATAATTTACAATAAACGTCGCACCAAGCGCACCCACTCGCATCACACTTCAGACAACAATGCTGACAATGCTAACTTTGAGCTAAGCAGTGGTGATTCTAGAATTACTCCCGAAGTGAAAGACTGCCCCTTTTGGGATGCTTATGATGTAGTCAATCAACTTTATTTAGAATTGGGTATGACAAAAAAATCTTGCTAGTTCACCTCATCAACATTCAGTGAAGTTCTCTAAGTAAGGAAGACACTCTACAACGTTTAATACAATAAATGTAAATCAGTCGTTCCAACCATGTTTGTCCGCGTGTCTAACGTTGAGACGCTATTTTTCTGAAATTTTTCATTATATATATTTGATAGCCATTCTTACTTTTTACATGTCGAATTTAAAAGCGACAGAATCGGTGGAGTGATAGGCTGCTCAATCAAAAAAATTTCTCATAGTCCGAAAATTAAGGTTAGAACGATGTTATACATATTTATAATTAGTCCATCTAACGATGAGCAAAAAATGGGAGGTGTTGGATAACAGACACTTCCACAATTTACAAAAAGCCTTTTTTGATGCAGATTTGAAGGGTATTTAAGATTTGCCACAAGCCAAATTTAGTTTCTTCACTTACTACCGTACGTTATACTCACGTATCTCTACTATGCAGGTAGCAAAGCAGAAATTCAAAGTCATTATCGTGGTCACAAGCTATCAATGTGGCTCAATTTAATACCACAACTGCATCGACACACCAATATGAATGATCTGTCCATGAGACATCATCAATTTCAAGACGATATAAATCATATGAATCTCTACGAAGGTAAGAATTAACATGAATATAATCTCATTAAAAGAATTCAATATAAATAAGTTTCTTTCCAGGCATTGTAAGACCCCAACCACATATAAAACCAGACGATAATGAAAATGATTTATTAGTGGGCACAGTCAGAACAACAACACAGCCCTTTAAGGCAATTACGGAAGCAAATGACAGTCTCCGATCAAACACAGGTACAGAAGCGGTCTTTGCATAAATATAAAAAAAATTCATTGATTTGAAAAAAAATAATATTTTGAATTATTATTAGAGTGTAGTATAGATGGAGGTACTTTTATAAATGCCGACTTAACCACACCTCAAATACTGGCAGATAACGAATCTCTACAGGATCCCAGAGAAAAGGATTTAGAAACGTCCTCTACCGCCCTAATTGGTAATTTAGAAGTACTACGCCGCTTAAATAGCAAAGAATTTCAAAGTTACACCACCGCTCTAATAGCTACTGTATCAGTGGGCTGCTTTTTATTGATATTGAATGTTTTAATATTTGCGGGTATATATCATCAGCGTGAGAAGCGAGCAAGAGACGCTAAAACTAAGGAAGAACTGCAAGATAATGATGCCAGCAAAAATTCGAGTATGTTAAAATTGAATACCATTGGCAGTGAAAGCGGATCTTTCAGTGAAGGTGTGGCAGGATTTAGTGGAAAATCGTCGATATTATTTGGTGAATACACTTGCTACGATGAAAAATCTTTGCCTAGCAAAGATGAGAAATTATTGGTAGATATACCTTCATCACCAACTGAGCAATTAATGGACCCTGCCACGTGGGGTGTCTGCAATAGCAGCACTTTAGATTTATTAAAAGCAAAACATCATCATATTGGGCTTGATAATACAACGAGTACTCGAACATATAATTTGGAGACTCAAATGAAAATGTTGCCCACTGACCGCCAGTTGTCGGTTAATTCTAGGGAAAAGGTCAGCTGCAGCATACCGCTAGATAGTGCTGCCACTACTTCCTCTGCCATTAATATTATACTGCACAATAAAGGTGCAGCTTTTAAGGGTTCTGCCACCCAAACAAATCAATATGATTTCGCTTCAGTACAATCCTCAGATCAAATGTCCTTCCAATCTATAGAAGATGCAGTAAAATCGGCTCATTCCATAACCGACATAACACTTGATGATGATATACCAGAGCCGCCACCACCACCAAAATCATTTCAAAGTACAAGCACCGGCGGTATACTGCGTCAAGCTGGTGCCAACTCTGCAACGCCGTCCGGCGGTAAGAAACGTGTCCATATACAAGAAATATCCGTTTAACTAACATATTCTTAACACCGTGTTAACTGTAATCATTAATCGTTATTTTTTGATTTTAATGTTAGGTTACCACAGTGATTGTATTGCATTAATTTGAAAAATTATATTTGTGCTAAATTTAATAAGGTATCAAAAGATGTTAATGTACTCGTATAATTGTGTGTATGGATGTATTTTCAAATTAACGTTTATGTATATACATATAGTAAATATATTGTTATTTAATTATGTTCTTTTATTAGACAAAAGTCGTTTTGGATTTAGGTAATATGACAAAAATGTCTTCTCACCGTTATATATGTTTGAAATGTGTAATATAACATAAAATATAATAATAACTTTATTAATTGAAATATATTATATAGCTACATATAAATAATTCACCCTCCAAAGAGTACAATTATTTTTTTGTACTTTTTTGTACTTTTTTGTACTTTTTTGTACCCTGCAGTGCATTGATTAATGAAAATGGTTTAAATTGAACAATTTTTATTTTTCCCCACTTAACGCCCTTATTTAAAAAAAAAAAGTCCTCATATGACTAATTTCGCTATTTTCAATATTTTCTGACTTTATAATTGAATTGTGCCAAACTTGGACTTGATCGGACCATATTTTGAACACCCGCCCCATTTAGCGTTTTATTATAAAAATGTCATTCTACGGTGAAAATGATCAATTCTTAATAGTTACCAGCATGCAGAAACCAGAAATGTAAGTACAAAATTTCAGATCAATATGTATGAGCCTTCCAATATACGGACACACAGATTAAGATTTTTATGTTAATCAAGACAAGTCAGAAAAGGGCTATATTAAGCTTATAACAATTGTAGAATACCCACCATTACCCACTTACAAAATATATTATATACCCAAGCAAGGAAAAAATACATCAAATGTTCCTTCAATATAATTCATTTTTGGGCACGGCAGTATTACGTTTCTCTACATAGGATAAAATATTAATCCAAACACTTAAAAAAAAAGTTTCATTTTTTCCTTCAAATAATTTGTAATAAATGCATCGTGGACAGACACGCTTATTTGAGCTAATTTTATACATTTCCATAATTTCATTTTATACGTGAAATATCTGAAAATCAAGTTTGGTAGTGGAGCATGCCTATTTCACAGGCGTGTTTTATCCAAAAACATATCCAGATATATGGTACAGTTTTAGGGGTTTTTTCTTTTTTTTACAACAACAATAAGAGATACAGATCTCTGTCAGAATAATAACGTAAAGATCCTATAAAAATGGCCTTTTTACGTTTTAAGGTTCTATTAAGAATATTCGACGTATATTTATTCAAATAAATTTGAAATATTTTTCCTAATTATTTGAAACTGTACTGGATCCGTCCTGTCCAAATTATTTCACTTCTATATAGCACAGTCTCTACTACAGATTGTTCAACATGAACTGCAACGTTTTCAACATTCAGCCTTTTTTCAATAGGTCGGTTTTAAGTTCTTATTAAAATACAACATTCAGATGGTGATAACATGAGAGTTGATCTTGAAGACTTTTCAAACGACTAAACATATTATAGTCGGTCAAGCCCGACGATTTAATACTTAGCTCTTAAAATTGTGCCATAATTGGTTTAATTGTATCTGTATACTTGAGGCAGTGCCATGTAAGTTACTTTGTGAAATATCATTATATGGAAATGGTTCATCGATCCTTTACCAAATTTTGTCAAAAAATATTAAGAATTACGGTTTTTTATCATATAAAGATTATATGCCTTGAACCGTCATGTTCATAAAAATCGATCTGCGTGAAAAAACTGAGTGTCTGTACAAAATTTCAGCTCAATATCTCAAAATGCCCGTGACAATGCCAACAGACGGACACACGGACACCCTATACCCCTATGTTTATGTAATAGCACAATTTTTTTGGGCTAAAGGTACAGTAAAAATACTTGTAGCATTGTTTGGTTCAATTATTAATACATATATAATATAATACAACCGTAAGTTTTTGTGCGAACATTAGCATCGTTACAGAGAAAATTCGTTAACGAAAGACAAAAATTTCACTAAGTCAGTGTGTTCAGGTGAATATACGAATATCAGCTGGTTCTTTTTTATACCTAATCTATGGTTAAATGTTTGCGTTTTACTGGAGCCTAATTTTTCATGAGCTTAACAGCATTGCCAGTCTCTAATATTTTACTTAATGATATAAAATTGGAATGTAAGTGTGGAACGTATTATCTAAAATATATATAAACTTAGTTTTCAATTAATGATCAATACCGACAGTGCAGATGTTTTCGTCTGAGGCTAAAAAAATTTTCCGATTTTGATTTTCAATATTGTGCAATAAATTTACATTTTTTCAGAACTTTCCGCTTTCATAATTTTGTTTTCCATTGGGATCGAATGTGTCCACGTATGTGATTGTTGCTGAAAATGTATCTGCACCGTTGACATCTATTTATATTTAGAATCTTGCTTTGAATGATTTTTCATTTTTGCCGATTTTGTGATATCACCACCCCTTCTAGAATTTTTGGAACCAGATTTTTTTTAGTTGCGTAAATCGTTCCGGCCAAACGTAGCAAACAAATTTAGCTCATCCCTTCATCCTCTTTTAAGCTGCAGTATTAATCTTACATTATAAGTTAGCTTTTAATTTAGGTGCACCGAGTTGCATTATTTTCTGAATTTAATCTTTCTACGTTATTTTTATACTTGCATGGCATGAACTTTATATTTAAACCTTTTTTTGATTGTGCTGAATTTTGAACTTCATTATTAACAGGCTCACATTCGATATGCAATTCCCCCAGAATTTGTTGATTACTTAGATTTAGGTTTGATAAGTATGAACGTTTTTTTTTTCGGGGTCTTTCACATGAATTTTGTTGCATATTGTTACATGTTAAAATATCGTGCAAATGCATTATTTTACCATTGGGTACAAGTCGTCGTTCTCGGTGGTAGCTCTGAAGAGAAAACTGCTGTCTTTAATGCCTGCTCTAGGGGTACTTTTGCAGGCAACTTTTCTCTTAATGTTTTTGACTGGAAACGCTGATTGTGAATTTATAAGTAATGTGTAAAAGTAAAAAAGCTACATTTGACGCAGGCCAATCTGGAATATTTTCATTATTTATGGGCGTGAAACCAACACAACTCCGCCCTTGCTACACTTAATTAATTACATACTCAATACACTACATTATGTGCGGAGGATATAAAATATTTTTTTTTCAATTATTATTAAAGTGGGTTCTTTGAACGATTTTGTCTATTTCTAATAAGAATCAGCACATATGTGGTATGAACAGTTTTGTTAAGTTTGAAATACATTTTAATTTTTATCACCGGATTACGAAAAAATATATAGCAGACGGACAAACGGATCAACACAGACCTCGATTCAGAACTAAATGATAATCAAGTATATATAGATATTGTGTAGGGTTTTTGACAACTTTCTCCGAGTGTTACAAACGTTTTGACAAAGTGAGTACACCCCCAACCACAGATTAATGAGTGAATGTCATTTTAAGCATATTCAAGGCAGTGTTCTTTGGCAGCTGTTTGAGTACCAGCTATCTTACAGACTTCAGCCAATAATTCTTTTAGTACAGCAGCTTGTCGCCCCTGAGAGCCGTCCAATGTAATGGTGGGTATAAACGTTACAGCTGGGCGCAAAGCGTGGGTAGCATCACCATTTAATTTTAATAGTTCACCGCCTTCGGTACCATCGTGACATTTTTGTATGAGATCAACATTAATTATTTGGTGCTGTTTAGCACACTAAATAAAATAAATGTTGATAAAATCTTAGACATTCATACTCGTATACCAAAAAAACATTTTAATCATTACCTTGTAAAAAACTTCTTTTGGCAAACGATTATCTTTAATCATGCACCCTATCATTTCTAAACGCTTAAAATCATCGTCTATTGCTTCTATAACGCAAGCGTGATACATGTTTGCCTGACATTCAACGGGTCCATGTTGGCAGTCGAAACGATAGCTGCCATCAGGATTGATAAAGGTTTGCGCTTTGCCATACGGTTTTAGAACTATTTTCATAATGGATCCCACTTTCTTATAGGCTGGTATTAATTGTTTGTCGATGAAATGTTTCGAATCGGGACACAAAGCTTCATAATATACGGCCACTACTACAGGAGCTTTGGGGTCTCTGTGATAACTATCGGAACCCTAAATAACGTGTTCAGTATGGATTAATGATTAACAATCATTAACACCTCGTTTAAAAACAACTCACCACAAAGAGAACTCCATTATAGAGTAAATAGCGTATTAAAAGAAAAAGTACCACAACTATAATAGTTAACAGCAAGACACGCTTACGTGTCGCAGAAATCATTTGTGCTTTAACAAGCGTGCAAATAACAAGTAAAAAAATTTTATGGTTTAAAAAGGCTAATATTTACATTTTTGGCGTATGCATCAAGTTAGTTGTTTAGTTGTTTATTCTTAACGCATGTGAAGTTATCAAACAGAAAATTTTATCTCTACTTGTTTCAAAGGGGGTAGATTAAGAAACCAATACTATAAAGAATGAATAAATTTCTGTACGCGTACGTATACATATATTAAAGAATGTAAGCAACGCAACAATTGTTTTTATATTAAAAGTGGTTCGGTCAAGGTTCATATAATTTTCATATAAAATTATTGTATATATTGAGAAATGTGTGAATTTAAAAATTGCGAGATCAAATTTAGAGGCCAACAATGTTTAGCTGCATTACCCTCCGTCTGCATGTTAGAAGTGTCTGGGATGAGAACAACAGACGTACGTACAAATAAGTCAGCAAGAAAATTATATTATGTTTACATTATTTTCTCTCAGTGGGAACATATGAAATATAATTTCCTCTTTTGTAACTTTGTCAGAATTACTGTTTGTTAATTTCACGCACCCATTGACAACTCATTTCTTTCTCTCCCATTTCTTACCTGGTGTGATCGGAAAGCCGAAACGAAAAATTTGTTACTTTGGAAGTGGGGCAAGTCCGATACAATACAATTTCATTTATGAATATAGATCAATTATATGAAATGTCGATGAATAAAAATTCCCAATTTGTAATTTACAAACCGTTTCGCAGGAGACCAAGATTTTTAAGTACGTTAATGAATATTGACACCAGACCACTCTCAACTTTAAATATTGAAACAGTCATACACCAATATAAATATTCTCAGGCATTAAAAAGCATTACTTATTAAAATAATTATGATATTGAAATGTTGGGTTATAAAATTAAATGCTAATTAAACTCTAATTGCAACACTTAAGAAAACGTTTAATTTAAACATAAGCGGACCTACTTTACTATGAACCAAGTATAAGGGAGTTCGTTAGAAATTTTCAAAGAGCATTACTTTCAAGTTATAGATGCGCGTTATTGAGGGAATTTTTGGAAATCCCATCTCTAAGAGGCAGATGGAAATAAGGATTCGGCAATTCCAATTTCATTTTGGAATAGTCGAATACATAGTTTTTAATTTTCCTTGATTTATATACAATATTAACGTGATAATAACAAAGCGGAGCCAGGCTATTTTAGCTAGTTTATTATATTTGTGCATGTAAAGATTGCGAACCAAAATCATTTGTGGAAAACAGAACAATACGAAGAAGGAAACAAAATTGAATAGGAAAATTTAATATGTATATAATAAATAACAATAACATGAGGAAGTTCTATATGAATAATTGCAATGAATAGCAATACGTGTAAACACAAACATTAAACATATGTATGTGCATTTTAATTGATTTGACACTTTTTTTTTTATCGTCATATAAACACCTTGCTTACCCAACACGGAGAGCAAATTGGAAAGAAAAGTTGTACATTTCTTCTCTAAACATTTAAAAAAGGCATCATCTACGTTTATTTACGTAACTGAAAGAACACAAGTTATATGAATCAATGCTTGGTACAGCGTATGCTTTTGTATATGTTTGTATTAATTAGTGAGTAGTTTATGCTCTACAGAAAATCAAACGTACAAATTTACTCACAAGATAGCGGGTATCATTCTCAGTTACGGACATTTCCTCTTATTTTATAACAAGTATGTTATTCTTATGTTATGCTCAAACGCGATATCTGAATATTTGCGACCGCGAAGATCAAAAAGTTTGCGTTTTAGGAATTGGGACGTGATTGCAGGCGTGTCTGTTGAATGTTGCCCATTTGAAATACTATAGATAAACTCGAAGACTATATGTTTCACATTAGCTCATTTCTCTATAAATTTCGTAACGTGAGAGTGTCACAAAGTAGAAACTAAAAATTTATAATTGACACGGTCAGACCGAAGGAATATATAAACTTTTAGGAGTGCAGCTTGACACCTTCTGGTACTTACAAGCTTTTGAACAGAATCAATATGCGGATATATTGTTATGTTAGAGTGTATACAAATTGTTTAATCCAAATTCTATACACCCTTCACATTTATGTGTAAACTGTGGATGTGGTTTGTTCACTCCCTTAACGGCTTGCATATGTTCCATTATAACTGAGAAGAAAAATTCTACATCAAAGAAAGTTTTATTGCAGTCAGTTATCAGGTCTCATCAATTTTTACCATTTTGCTGATAGTAGACCAAATTTCAACTTTGTGGTTGTGAGAGATTTTTCTTGATTGCGGTTTTGACAGTTAGTTTATTTTAAGTAGGAACAACAAATGTGTTTTTACAAAATTTCAGCTCAATATCTCCAAATTTATGACTGTAAGAGAGATGCTCTTGTTTATGATGCAACACTTTAATAATTAGTAAAGAGAGTGCAATTGTACACATGCCAGCGGAAATGGGAATATATGGAGGATATTCAATATTTAGCTTAAGCTAAATATTACATTTTTTTATTTGTTTATACGTAGTTTTAATATTTTTCATTAACACACAATATTACTACACGGATGAAATACTTTTTAAATACATTTTACCGGCTTTGCTTTATTGTAATTTTCATTTTTGTACTTAGAAGTTAGCGGTATGCTCTCTTTGTTAAAACGATTGCAACACCTAGAAAAAAAGCTGGGCATCTGCGGTAAACATTTTTCCGGTTATAAAAATTGAATTGATCCCTAACAGACAGAACTATTGAAATTATTAGTAAGGTGCTAGAGTATTAACAATTAAAAAACAAATTTAACTTAGATCAAATGTGTATGTATTATGCAAAGGGTATGAAAAAATATGAAAAAATTGTTAAAGGGCGGACGTACCCACAGTGTAAGGAAGCGTTACAAGTTAGCAATATTTTTACTTTCTTAAATTATTCATAAATTAGAAGTTTGTTAAAAAGTTTGTATTATACCTCAGCATAGCATGCCCATAATGTAGAAACCTCATGGCCAGTAAAAATTTAGTTTTGTATTAGTGTACAGAGATGGTGAGCATTCATGACCTAAGCCCAATATTGTTATTACTTATTATCTTTCATTTTAGCCAAACCACAGTCATTGACCGTTACGCTTCAAATCTTGAATAGAGCCTACTACATACCCGTATGTGAACTGATACATAATAATAAATAAACTTGTTGTAAGCGTGCGTGTAAATTTCTGGTTTGGAGGAAAGTTTTTGCGTGAAACATATGTATTATGAAGAAAAAAAAAATATGATAAAAAATGTGCAAAACAGACATCACAAACAAAGATTCAAAAACAAAACCAAAATAGAACAGCTTTTCAGATAATGATGCCAATTGATAAGCATGCATGTGGTTTACATTTGATAAAGAATCCATGGCCAAAACATTCCCTAATGCAAGCTGATACGTAAGATATACACTATTAGAGGCCGCAATATATATTTGCCACGCCCACCGTTATGGATGTGAAGGGTATTTAAGATTGTTGCACCTAATTTTGTTAAAAAATAATAAAAATTGTGACTATTTACAATAAAAAGACCTCCGTTATAAGAGGATCTTATATGGGAAGGGGTTCTAAAAATGGTCCGATCCTATCCATTTTCAAAAGGGGTTCTTTTTGGGCCAATACATATCCTTTTACCAATGTTTGTACGTGAACAGACAGGCGGACAAACGGACTTGGTTAAATCGATTCAGATTTTAATTCTGAATCGTAAAAACATCCGCACAAACTTAATAGACCCTTTAGCACAAGTGGTGCAAGGTATAATTATCGTATCCAAAGTATTGATTTTCAAAAATTTTTGTTTTATTTTTTTTATATCCTGCGAAATATTCATTAAATTATTCATTCAGTTTAGTCATAGTTGATGGTTATCATATACAAAATACGAATGGGAGATTGGCCAAACCATTTTTCCAATTGAACTTTAATGCAATGCAAAGTTTCCGCATGGTCGAAATTATAAAAAAGAACTCCAAGTACTCCGAAATTGGACTATTTCATGTCTTTATGTTTGAAATTTTCAAAAATCCTCTCCAAATTAGTTTCTAAGATTGCAAAGTGAGCCCTTGCAAACATTTCACAACTTTAAAGAAAGTGGTTTGAGAAGTGAGACTGAAAGGAATAAAAAACAACAAAACTTTACTCTTTTGTATACATATGTACAGATGTGTGATCTAAATTTGTAAATACTTGTACTTACACTTGTAATCGAATCTAACACCAATATATCCTAGAAGGTAATTGATATTACAAGGAAGTGACCAACTAAGAAGTAAGAACTTTTGCAGCCATACGCCCCTGTTACTGGTTGAGTAGTTAATTTTAGCATATTCTTAAGGTTGTGTACAACCATCATACCATGTAGTTGCACAGTAACGCACCAAGAAAACAGAAAAAGATCTTTTTAATAAAATGCACCATAAGGGGTCACATCAGACGGCACATACCGAAGAATGCATTTTGAGTCAAGTTGTCATTTATATGTAAACGAATGCGATGACATTTGAAAGCCTATGCTTTTGTACTTTTCGCATAAGGTAGATTGTGTACTAAATTTATCATTCCGTACACAAGTACTAAAAGGAGGCTTCGGGGATTACACAAAGTATATATATATACTGAGTTGATTTAATGATATTCGTGAGAAATTGAATTTCTGCAGAAAACATCCCTTACTTAAAATCGTTCTGACAGCCACGCTCTTAATACCTCACCTGCCACAAAGGTGGAGCTAAGAAATTTAAACGCAGTACACTTATTATGTTATCATTTATTGATGAATGTGTTGGAAAGGGGTGGGACGCACCCACAATTTACTAGAAGAATGCGTTTTATACACTTTTTGATATTTAAGATGAAGTGCAACATAAACGTAAATGCCTCTAAAGCGTTCTTCTTGAAGTGGCACTTAAGAATCACCACTAGCTTTGCCAAATGCGGGATACTAAGAACAAGTACCAACAATCCAAAACCAAAAATCCATCAAGATTAGAACACATTGAAAGTCGGTAGTTAATGTTAAGGATTTTTGAAGAATGTGACACAATTCAAAACATTGTAACATTGTATGAAAATGTAAAAGACATAAATATCATAATTAGGCAAATATGTGTTAGGTGGATACAATGTAAAGAGCATACACTAAGCCGTTTATGTTACTCACACAAAGTGATTAACAAACTAACATTTCAATGAGCGGAAGAGTTGTTGCTGTCGTAGCCCAGCAGAAATGAGAAGATTTCTTTATGCTCACAATACAATAAGCATCTATAGAAAAGTGCCTTTAGGATTATTTAACTGGATTTCTAGGTACGGTTGGATGGGCAAAGCGGTGTAATCGTAATTTTACTTATGTAACGCTTTGTATAAGAAATACTTGTATCGCTTTCATTTGCACATCGATATTAGTAAAGATATAAATAAATAATGTCAACAGTGTTTGCGATAACGGCCAAATATCTTGTGTATGCACAAAAAGAGAGACATTGTCCAACATGGACTGCTATGTGGACGGTGCGATGGAGCAACAAGAAGGCATGAATCCACCAAGAGAATGTGTAAAATACTAAAACTAGAAAGTCTAAAACAACAACGGCCACAATCATATTCTTTTAACTGTCAGGGTCTTGATCACATCGTATGTATTACTCAAACAATTGTGATAAATAATTATGTTAATAGCGTTCTTTTTATTCAGCAGAACATAAAAAACATAAAAAAACTTAGTGTTCTTATAAAAATAGAAAACCTACAAAAATCCATCTAAACAGAGAACAATATATGTGCGAGCGCTTCTATATTTACTTAAGATTTTGTGGGTAAAGTGTTTAGTGTTTAGTGTTCATGTGTATGTATGTACTCTATGTTAGATGGGTCTTCTCTTTTGCATATAGCCCATGTAGCCAACGTAGCCAACGTATTCACCAGTATTACACATGCATACAAAAGTTTTAGTGACTTTAATGTGTTATACATATGTACAATTTGTACCTAGTAGAAACCCAACCAATTTAAAGAAAATCGGCATTTCAAAGAACCACTAATCAAGCTTTATGTATCTTTTTAATGATTAAATCTAATTTCAACTTCATTTGAAATTCACGTTATTTTTTATACACTGACGTTACCACTTTTTCAAAAAGTTTTCAACACCCAGAAGGACGATTCGGAGATGCAACATAATACATATTATGCAACAGCATCGAATGTTGAAACGACTTATGCGTGTTTGTCTGTCGGCCATTATTCCGAAATTATTCAGCCCTAGTCGTGAAAATTGTAACATCGATTCCAAACTTGTCAAAAGTGTTGCTAGTCTCTGCAAGGTTAGATTAGATAGATAGGTTAGGTTGGTCGCGTGTGCGCTTATAAAAAGCACTTCACTTAGGCCCAGTAAGTAGGGCCATTGTGATACCCGACAGAACATAACGCAGAGTTCAGTTTAGCCACCCATCTCTGTAAAGTATTGGGCAAAAGCGATTAATCGACATGCCGATCAATTTTAGCGGTTTTAATTATATGTATGATTCATACACATTTTATTGATTCTAATTGGACGTTCAAGGAAGTGGTTCGATCCGGTCCAAATTTATAACATAAAAATTCACTGAAAAATATTGAGAACAGACCAAGTGGATGGAGAAGAAGAAGAAGAAGCCCATTCTGAATCTGTCGGTACATTGTACATTTCATTGGGAAAACTTTTGGTTTTATACATATCAAATTTTAAATTTAATAAATTTTGTATCAAAACATTTAAAGTTTTCTTTTACTGGTATTTGTATACCCTCCACATAAGATGGAGTTTGCTATTCCATTTGTAACTCTCAGAAGAAAGTATGAGATACCCCACAAATGCCTTCTTAAGTTGAAATTCTTGATCAGTATCAAATACTGAATATGTCTCGACATGTCCGTCCATATGTTAATGTCAAAAGTATCCTACATAAAATGTGCAAAATCAGTCCCCTTACTGGCCTACAACTATGAAAAGTTCCGCGTTGAACTGAGCGACATATTTCGATTCCAGTATAGTAAATTTATACACATAAGAGATACGAAAACAAATTTTACCAGAATATTAACGAAAAAGTCAAATTTTACCGCGCTCACCGGTATGTCTAGGAGTTTATTTAGAACATTTGGAGTAGGACACCCTATACATATATAAAATTTACAAAAACCTTTTACATTTTACTTGCGTCCAAAGAAATTTGAAATATTATTTCCTAACTATTTGGACGAGGTTAATGATGATGATATGGCCTAATGTAGCTCCGCTTCACTTAATTTACTTGTTTTTCCTTCTCTTTCAAATTGGACTTAATGTATTTGGTAAATTGTGTGGATACGATTTCAAAATGACTAATCATTTTAACCGATTCCCAATCATTTACACGCAATATCAATTTCACATGTGCAATCAATCTGCTTGCACTTGTTTATCTTAAAACAAAATGGAAAATTTTATATTTTCTAGACACTGAAACAATTGTTTATTTGGAACATTTGGGTTTTTCGCTGGTATTATCGTCCATAAAATTTAGTTTATGTGAAATCCCTTAGTAAACGAAGTGAAATTATTGGCAACGCTGGTCATATATAATGCCCATCTATGCGCTTTCCCATATATAAACGGGACTCTCGCTTTATGCAACAAAATAAAAGGCGTAAACATTTATAAGTTGTACCCTTCGCATAACATGGGCGACATGGGCGAAGATCGCGTTCTTCCATCGCCAACACCCAAAAAGAGGACCCAGAGCCTCTACAAAAGTAATTATATTCTTTATCAGTAAACCCGCGCACATGTTAGCATTTGTTTGCATTGAAGGCGTTGTAAATATTGGAGTAAACGTGTATCAGCTATAAGAAGCTTATATCCCTTACTTGCCTAATTTCAATTGAATAATGAATCAATTTAGCAACGTTTATCAGTCCGTCATTCACCCTACAAACATACAAAATTAGTACAGTGTCATACCTTGGGCCAAGAATATTTCCCATTGAATATGAATTAAGTTTCATTTCAACTTTATTTCTTCTTAGAACGTTTTATATTGGCAAAGGTTTTTTATGAGGGTAGTATTCAAAGAAATTTGGTGAGTATAATAGCTTTCTGTACTAAGTTTAGACCAGATCCGACTATTTTTTGAAATCCCTCACGTATCACAGTTGTTCAAAGCTGGAGTAGCCAGAACGGACTAACTATTTTAATTTGGAAAGCCTTAAGAAAATAGTGAAATATCACCTTAATTTGCCCATTTTAAATAAAAATAATAATCTACTTCATTAATCAAAATTACCTTAATCACGTTTAAGTTTACTGAGGCTTTTTTTTTTCTAGCTATCATCAAGTTTTTATTTAATATTCCCAGAGAAAAATGTGAACAAATGAACAGATATAGATGAGTCAGATCAAAACAGTTGTTTCAAATAAAATGACTAACTTAATTTGCCCCTTATCAATAGGTGGGTATAAAAAAAATTGTATGGGGAACAAAACTAAGGGAAATTTATAACAACAAACAAAATCTGTTTATATCAGAGGAATCTAATATAGATATGCAGTGCCGTGCTCTTAAACTTTGTGAACCTACAAATGTTGGGGTTCGAGATTCCAGTCTCTCAATTTCAAAGTTCATATATTTCTCAATAAATACGGTAAATTTACACGAGGTTTATGATTAAGTTTCAACTAAATAATTGTTAATATAAACAATATTAAATGCATTTCTTGTAAAATTAATAAATGTATTGAGAAATACCAGAGAATATATAATATAAACGCTCTTAAATTGTTTAGACCCACAAAATGTGCATTGCGATTCCAGTCTCTCAATTTGTAAATTCACGCATTTCTCAACAAACAATTTGGTTTAGGCCAAATCTTAAATGCCCTTCACACCCAAATACAAACAGGTACATTCAAACCCATTTTTGTGCGGTGGATGGTGACTGCGTAAAAAAAAAGGCATAAAAATCACATATAATGTGTGGGTTTTATTTCAGTAATTGCTGCAACAGCGTGATTTATCCAGTCCAACAACGAAAACTTTTTCCAAACTTCAGTCATCATTTTCAAGTTTTTCCAAAATGTATGTAAAAGTTAAAGTTAAAGTTCACGTGGTGTTTCTTAAAAGCTGCGATTATTCCCTGATGATTTAATGATAACTTTGTCTATTATGTTCCAATTTGATTGAAATTTTCATATATCGCACAAATAAAAAATCGCGCAAAATCAGGTTTCTGCGTATATGATTACGCCCTCTAATAATTGCATATGACCTTGCAAGTCGAGTTAAGTTTTTTGTAAGTTGATGATATGTCTGTTACTCGACCACGTCTATTTTTGGCACAACGATGGATGGAATAACTATAAATATGTGTTCAGAACTTGAAGTTCATAGGTGGGCGTGGCTATTGACTGATTTTGCCCATTTTAATCAGCGCTTGGCATGCAGAAACTCATATGCTTAATATCTCAAAATTAACTACCGTAAGAACGCCACGCTAATACATATCTAGATCGATAGGTTTTTTTGATGCTGATCAAATATATATATATATATATATATACTTTCTAGAGTCTGTAATGCTTCCTTCTGGGTGTTGCAAACGGAATGACAAAACTTGATATACTCCCCATTTTAGGTAGATGGTATACAAATTTAAGAGCAAAACATTTCGTCTCTGTATTCAGAGGACTCTGGATATACATGAATATAAAAATTAAGAGAGTAGAGTGTCGAACCAAAATTTGGGGCCCAAAAAATGTAAGAGTATGTCACTCAGTCTCTATATTAGTGGTCTCTGTTAGCATTCCGAGTAAACATTTATTCTGTAGTAGTTTTGTTATTGAAATATTGATTACGGATTAATTTAGATAACTTCCACAATGTCTGAATTGTTTTTTCTACAATATAAAATATATATAAAGCACTACTCTCCAGCACTCTCTCTTTCAAAGTCAGTGGCATTTTAAAATGTATGTATATGTGTCTAAAGGCTTATTAGCTACTATTATAAAACCAGCAAAATGTCTGGCATATGCTTTTTTTTATCCACCATCATGGCATTAAGATATACTCACTTTGTTTAAACTTTTGTAACACTTGGAATGAATCATTGCAGTCGCCACACTGATTAGAATGAAATTCTGAAAATTTACTTGGGCTGTGGTAAACATTTTTTAGATCGTAAAAACTGAGATACATAACTATTCCAAAGGGAACAGATGAATGGGAGGGTTGGCGTGGAAATTGGGCAAAATCAGATTAAGGGCACCCTCAGAATGCAATAATATTTAAAAAAGGCGTAATTTTTAAGGTATTTGTCCTGTATTTGTATGTAGTATTAAAAGATGAAAAATTGCACATGTACGTATACTTATATGGCTTGGTGAGTGATAGTGAGTGTTTAAGAATTGACTTAAGCCAAATTTAATTGTTTACTTGCTGTAGATAGTCGTGGTGGTGTTTTTTCTGGTATATATATACGTATGCGTAAATGTGTTTGATTGTACTCACTCATAGAGCACATGATGTTATGCTAAGCTGCATATGGTGTACATAACTGGCCCTCAGTTCTGGAAGTTATACGGTAATGTGCGGTTGTTACTAAACGCAAGAGCGCGTCCTCTTAATATTTTCACCATGAAAGATTTTCTGCGGTTCAATAAATAAAATGTTGAGGACAGCGTTTAAAATCAAGTAAAAATATATTTGGTGATTACTAAAATTATATAAAAGTAAAGATTTATTAAAGTGTAAAAAATAAATAAATAATATAAATATCAGAAAGAGAACTAAAGAGTCTTGTCGTCTAGAATAAAGAAGTTTTCAGTAAACATTTTATTTACCGATAAAAAAATAATACAAATACCTTTCGTCTGCCTAATAGATTTTTCTTTGTCTATAAAAACAAGAAACATCGAAGGCTTACTATGTATCCATGCAAATAATATATACAATACAGCCTACATCCCATTACAGTGTGCATATGTGGTACAGATTGCGCAGATGAACTTTATCTTTTTCTGATTACTTTTGTAGATAATTTAGTTTTGGTTTTTTGTGAAATAAGCTGAGGCTCGAAAATTTGTATCTGCGAGAGAAAGGTTTTAAAAAATCTCCATAATTACTGTGAGTGGCTTACGTTTACAGAAATTTAAGCAGCATCACTTTAGATACTGAGAGAATTTGAATTTAAAAAGAAGAAAAATCCTCCTGCAGTGTTGTAAAATGTCAGGAAGTTATGGTACATAGCTAACAATATACACATCAGGTAAAATGTTACTACAACAATTTTTTACATAATTCTAATCCTAGTACTATAAAAAATCATTACTGAATATCTCTATACGAAGAGGATAATACAGGTTTTCCTTACTTCCTTTTCATACTCGCTTTAAAAAGTTGTATATGAGTTGTATATACTATCACCACTTAGTGGGCTTTTTACCTTTAGACCGAGCGGGGGTATTACGGGACTGGACGTACTCGTTTATTTTAAGAAATCAAAAGTCAAAATTTAATGAGTAATCGATTTGTTAACAAGTGTCGAGAAGTTGCAATCGTAAAACATCCATTTAATGAATGGATAAATTATAATAATTCGCATGGGTTAATACTGTCAAAATCGTTGCGGTTGGACTAGAAACAATATAACAAGATTTGCTGGACGCCGGTCCATATTATGGGTATATTGTTTTCGTTCAGACGTTTGTAAGTACCAGCAGCGGGCGAGCCACACCCCCGAAACTATATCTATTCTTGATCAGCTCCAGTAGAAAAGTTGATTTATCCTATCTATCCGCCCTTGCGTACGTGTGAATTTGTACACACGCTTCTTGGAACTCTCACGGTTTCCTTATTGCAATTAGGCAATATTGATAAAAGGACACGCCCACAATGGCGTCCTAAACCAAACATTCAAAATTTCGTATTAATCCAAAACTACTAATAAGAATGTGCTGAAATTTAGCATATCTGTGCATATTAGTATAATTTACATTTAAAATTATCCTTGGCTGGATCGCGCCCCTTCTGACATTATTAAATTCTACTTGAAAGTTACTTGTGCATCACTCTTGATCCATAAGACCGGTAGACCTGAAGTCTCGTACATATAATTACTTCGTAACATGGTAACTAAGTATTGAAAATGGAGATTAAATCTGATAACAGACCTGTCCAAAATTTTTCTCCGTTTTATTTGTCTTAATTTTTTTATGTTTCTGGACGCTTAAGGAATCAGACGAATTGCTTAGACTGCGGAGTCTAAGCTTCATCTTCTGAAGTGCACCAAAGTCGTCTAAAGGGTCTCTTCACTTTATTCCTATTACAAAAGAATAAAATTTCCTTATTATTTATTAATAACGGCGTGGTGTTAGACCTATTTTAAGCCTAACCCTAGTAGCTGGACAGACAGACAGACAGAGAATGTGGGTACAAACAAGTATATTAAAAAAATATTTTTAATATATTTTAATGTATGTACCAAAAAAAAAGGAACGTTTTCAAAGCCGTACAATGTTAGTGAAGCCATATATATTTAACAACACATATCGTTCGTTTAGAACGTTTAACTAAAAAAATTGCTTACAATTCAATTAGATTCACGTGAGTTGAAACAAAAATACCTAAACCAGCTAAACATAAAGAGCACAACATTTCTTTTAAGTTATATCGGTCAAAAATCAGTCAAGGTTTTCATCATTCTTGTCATTACTTATGTGATATTTTCGTTGATAAAAATTCTTTGGCGTTTTTTCTAGTCGTCCTTATTCGGTTTTAATAAAAAATTACTTCCAATTCCAAACGATAGTCTTTTGCTTAAATGATGTGGAGGGTACTTCAACTTTTATTTCTTACAAAATAAAAATTCCACGCCTATCTTCAATCATAACAATCTACATCCATGTAAGCAAATTAAATTTTGTACAAGGACATGTCTTGGCCCAAAAGAAAAACCCTAAGTTTAAGTGGACCAAAGTGTTTAGAACAACTCCTCCTATAAGCTCCTATTATATAAAAAGTTTTTATATAAAGGCAAAAATTTGCAATATTTAGTGAAGAATAGTTAATTGGCTTAATAATTTAGAACCTCTTTCCATATAAGGATATTTTAAAAAGTTTAGAAGTGAAAAGCTTACGACCTGCCACGTTCCTCTTTTGTAATATATAGATCCATTAATATAATTATTCTAGAAGGCTATTCCAAAGTAGTGCGATAGGGTTCAAAGTTGGTGCCATACCTTAATAACCAAACTAAGAAAGTTTTGTCAATAAATATTGAAAATTGCGAATTTTCGTCATAGAAAGGGCATCATAATAAGGGCGTTATATGGGGAGGGATTCTAAAAATATTTCACTTTAAATCATTTTCAATAGTGCAATAATGTAGCAATGACACATCAAAATTCAATTTGTATCAAAATTCAACAAAATTGCTTAAAAACCTTCTACAAATTTACGCACTAGACGAATTTCATTTCAATATCTCAAAGATTCCAGCTTGCGCACAAATTTACATGGACCTGGTTAAATTGATTGGGATTTTGATTCTAAATTGATCGGTATAATTGTTGTTGTTATCGGTGTTATAAGCATCCACACAAACTTAATGCCACAAGAGATGCAAAATATAATTCACGAGGTGACTTATACAATAATGATTCGTGCTTAGTGTTACAACTAAATATTTATAGGACAATATAAATTTTGGAAGCACCTTCCTCTACACATTTTTGGAAAGTTTCCTGCGGGCTAAGATTAATACTTTATTTGTGATAGATGTTATCTCTTCTCTATTGTCTGTAAGTATCTGTGATACAACCGGTCTTGACGGGTGTACCCAGAAGAGTGTATGAATGTTATTTTTCAATTTTAGTAAATTATTCATTATTAATATTATTCTTCAATCTGAAAAATCTGAAAAACGTGATCTATTTCTAAGACTCTGCATCGTTCTTTTGGCTTTTAGACATTGTGCTCTTAAACGATTAATGTTATCGTTCCACCACTAGCAAGAAGTATTATATCTATTAGATGTCGTCCTAGGCACAGAAGTGTCACATGCATCTTTTGCTATTGTAGTACGACTGATCCAGTGGGACTCAAATTTCCATTTTTGGCTTCTTTAATGTCTAGAGTATTCCTTGGTAGACGCTATGAGTATAGTCCTCACTATTAGGAAGCACTCCTAGCAAGTGTACGTCCCTCCAGATTTATGTCAATACTGAATGTATCTCTAGTTTTGTAACCCTTTAGCTATGAGGCAGATGCGTTCTACAAAATATTTAGCATAGTCTGCAATATTTAAATATGTTCTATAAAAAGTTTTACTTAGCAGCCGAGTTAATTTTACACTAATTAATGAAAACATGATACCTTCAGGAATAGTGATTTAAATGTGCGAATAAAATTTATTAGGTGTAGGTTAAAGATAAAGTGTACTTTTACTACTAGGTTGCATTATTTGCGATTTCATGTAAGACACATTTAAATGACAGTGCTAAAAATATAATCAAATGTATTACGAAATACAAAAAAAGGAAATTACAATACATACATACATATATTACATACAATTACACTTCAAATGGTTATTGAGGTCAAAGCGCCATCAAGAATTCTGCAAGTTGACTATTTTGTATTGGCACATACCCACATTTAGCCATACTTTAAAAGTAAAAGCTAATTTCTAGTAGCACAATTATAATTTCCCTTTGCATGTGTATCAGTGAAATACAATTAAATAATTTTTTTCTTCTATTTTTATAACTATTTGTTTAGTTTAGTGTTAGATAATAATTTAAATAATAGAATATATAATTTAAGTGTTCCGTGAAAAACATTTAACGAAAACCGAAGAGCGTGATTTACTGATTAAAAGAGAGACAATTCTGGTCATATTGAAGATATTTTATGATGTCAAACCTAGAATAGAATAATATGGAAGAGCGATTTTGTGACAGATTGGGTCTATCTGGTCTCCTTGGGTATTCCAATTCTTATACCCTCCACATAAAATGGGGGCTACGCTAAATTTGCCATTCCATTTGCAACTTACAGACCCTTCAAATAATATATATATTCTTGATCAGCATCAAGAACTGATAGATTCTAAATAAGTATGTTCATGTATTCGTCTGTTATTGACATTCTCACTGTCGTTATATTTGACATATAGAACTGAACAGACACTTTTAGTTTTTGCACCGCCATTGCTTTTTAGAATGGTCAAAATTGGTCAAGGGCCACTCTCACAATCAATAAAAACCCATTTATCCAGTACAAAAATTAAGCTATTGGGTTGAAATTTTGGAGTGCCAAACTTAGATTTTCCCCATTGGAGGCTACATCAAAGAAAGAAGGTTTTGTTTAATAGCAGATCGATGTTATGTGTTTATACATACATAGATTGACTCAGTTTTTGATCTCTGACGCCTCCTTCTGATTGTTGCAAACGGAATAACAAACTTAGTACACCTTCATCAGTAAGGTGAAGGGTATAAAAATGGTAAATAGAATGAAAAAATCAATTACACTTTAAGAAAGCATCACGCTCAAACTAAAATCCATGCACGCACACAGTACAAACCACTAGGAGAGAGACTAACCTATTGCGCCTGCGCAGTTTAGTTTTTTTGAAGTAAATTTTTCAAAATTTGTCAAAATTTGAGCCGCTGCTAAGTGAAATTCGTTTGTTGTCCGAACTATCTGAGTCTATTTAGCCATGTTCGTCCATATGTCTCTCTGTTTTGCTACTCTCACATAAGACTGTGAGGAGGGTAATAAAACATTACAATAAATGAAATCACTTTCAGTAAATATTAATAACAATTATGACATTAGTGGTACTTTTAAAAATTGCATGTGCGATGAGTTTTTGGTTTATTATTGCATATTATTGTTATTAATTATTATTGCGAACTGTACTCAAAATTCAATTTTAGAGTAATGAAGCCATGATTCAAATAATTACACATCTATATATGTATAATTGTATGTGTGGGTTTATATATATTATAATTTTTTTAATATTTTCCCTTTAGTAAAAAACCGCAAAACTTTTTGTTACAACCTTGGCTTTTTTTTTTTTTTATGTAAAATTCTAAAAGTGTTAAATAATAAACTTTAATCCACCATCATTACCCAATATTATACCAATGCATATGTTGTATGTTGTGTATGCATTCAAATTTGGACAAAAGCAATCGTCTCACATCACGTGCGTGCACGTACAAGTTATATTAATTACACATTTTTAAACCAAAGGATACGTATCTTCTTTTTAATACAACTGCTGTGTGGCGTGTCCCATTTCCTTTATTCATGTACCGTTAGAATATTCAACTATGATTATGATTATGAGAGTTGCAACAAAGGAGTGTGGTATTTACACGGACATACGGACGGACAAATTTCAACTTTTGCTATTGATGCTGACCAAGAACAGATATACTTTTGGGGGTGTGCATATTAACAAATGTGAAAACTAAATATGACTTAGACTAAAAGGCGAAGAGGGAATGGAAGGTACATGTGTACGCCCTCTAATATGTATTTCATTACTTTGCCAGTTTGTTAATTGATCTACATAGTTCTTTCTTAATTGTTATTATAATTTAATTTTGAAGAGTTTTCTACCCCTCCTCATAATGATTGTTTTTGTTCGTTCTTGATTAGTATCAGTAGAAAAGTCGATTTAGCCTATATGATCGTCTGTGTGTCTGGGTATACGTGTGAATATGTACACATATATATTGGAACAATTACGGTCGTAATATCGGTATAAAATTTTGTGTCCGCACACGTTCACAATAACGTCCTAAACCTTGCATTTGAAGCTTTCAGAACTTTCACAGTAGCAAATTTTGAAATGCCGAGCTGACATTTTGTACAAATATACATCATCAACGTCAAAAGTATTCTACTTCAAATAAAAAATCGGTCCACTGATTGGCTACAACTTTAAAAAAGTTCGATACCATTATAGTATATTCCGATTTCAATGAAAAACGAATTTAGCACTTTGCGGTATATGAATAATAGAAATTGGACCAACCGTTCAAAAGATATTTTAAAAAGAATGTGCCATTATTTAGAATATAAACAATCTACGTCCGTTTGCTTTTGTTCAAATTTGCATCCTTTTTTAGAATGAGATCGCTGTTATATAAACGGGGGAAGAATGGACCTAAATCTTATGCATAACCAAACTTCTTCTGTAACATAAGTGTTGGTGAACTATTTGGGATGAAAAAACAATGGCCCACAAAGGCGCATTTGAAGCATTATATAGGATCGCAGAGGATACACCTGATAATGACGTGATGGCTGGAGACTTCCGTCAAACTCTCTTTCCTTGTTATACCAAGGGGAACATGGAACAATTGCGTTATAAACTGATTTCTTTCATAATAATATGTTTTATGACGAGGGGTTCTAAAAATGGTCCGATCGCTTTTGCGGGCTTGCCACATTAACGTCAAAATTAAGAGTGCGTTGTTAATAATAATAATCTGTTGCTAAAGTCGTTCTTATTTATAAATTCAAAGTTTCAGTTGTGACCATTGGCTGGCGCAATTCATTATCCTGTTGAAGTTGTAAAGTGTAAAATAGAGAACACCAATTATGCTAAAGAGAAATGAAGTACAAAAATTACACAAAAATGTTCAAGAAGCAATAATAATTAATGCACCTGGCCGAGAAGAATCCGGAGGTGTTTATTTATTTTAACATTGTGAGGAATGTTAACAGGTTGATATTTATAAAATCGCTTTAAAGTGTTTAGAATGTATTCAGAAAAATGAGACAACAAAGCAAAAACAAACAAATCACTTCTTAGTATCTAGAAAGTATCTATTAATATACAATATAAATTAATTTGTTGAAAAATAGACAATATTTTAAAAAGAAACTGAAATTTCAGTAAAGATAGCTTTGAATTTCAATTCCATATACTTGTTCATGTTTAAATAATTTCCATGACACTCCTTTACGGCATTACATATAATGTAATGTGAGCGTAACGCCGCTTACAACATAAACAATTCGATGGATTAAAACAAGTGTTTATAAAAGAATTTAAGAATAATTCTATTTTATTACATAATTGCTTTACTTAGATTTTATCATTAATTTTTAATTTGGTAATCAATTTGTTTAAATGGCGACACTTTTTCCTTTGTGTTTGTTATCACACATGGTCAAAAATGATTGGATACACGGATGTGTGTGACAATTATAACAAGTGAAAATGTTATGGTCGGTCAACCGGTAACCTTAAAATACCCTGCACCACTTAGCGCCTTAAATTATGCTCGTTTAGTTGTATCAGTATACGCAACGCAGTGCCATATAAGTTAGTTCGTGAAATATCATAATATGGAAAGTGATTGGAATCAGATCCAAATATTAAGCTAATTTTTGTTAGGAGTTTTAAAAATGTTTCATCGAAATATCTCAAAAAATTCGACATGTAACTTGCGCACAGATTTACATTGATTCAGATTTTAATTTTGAATCGATCGGTGTAAATGAGTAGGTGTGACATTTGCCGTTTAAAAGTTACAAACATCCCAACAAACTTAATATATCCAAGTGGTATAGGGTATAATAATGAATTTTTTTTCGAAGGAATAGTGAATTATGAACAGATTTCAATAAGTTCTTAAATATATATTTAGGATGGAATCTGAATGTAATCAATTTTCCAGAATACACAAAAGATAATAAGTTTGTCATTTCGTTTGCATCTACCAGAAGAAGGCAAAAAAAATCCTACAAAGTACATATATTTTTGATCAGCATTAAAAAGTGAGTCAATCTAGAGATTTCCCGTACGGCACGGCGGTACATTATGAGTTATTGCATTGAAATTTTGAACTAGTTTCTGCACACAGAACGGATGGCGTATTTAGATGCAACACTTTAAGTATATAAACAATTCGTTCTTTAACCTCATCCACAAAAACAGCTGTTACATTGTGTCATGTTTCATTTCATTTGCGTAAAGTGTTCTTTGGCTAGATATTCTTAACTACCCTCGTCTACTGTTTTTTTTTTTTTGTAATAAATTATGGAGAGGGGAATATAGCTTTTTTACTTATTATCTCCATAATATGTATTTTTAGGTAATAATTGTGCTCACGAGTCCAATTATTTAACTAGAATCACAGTCTTATACCGCACACATTGGAGGAATCAATAGCTAAGGAAAAAATAACTACAAGATGTTAGATCGATGCGAGTTACCGGTAAGAAGGAAGCGGCTTTTATTATTTTCTTGTTATTTTGTTGTACAACCTTTGTCCCATAACATTAGAAACAAGTGAATATTTTTAAGTAATTATTGGCGAGTGTAACTGTAAGTTAAATGGTAATGATGTCTAATAGGAATGGTCGTTTGTGCTGAAAGATAGTTTGGCTGATTTATGTGGGCATGTTTGATAAAATCAAGATGAATATAAATTTCAAATTTCCTTTGTATTACTTACTGACTTTTTTTTTTAAATATGGAATCAGGTCGAGTTCCAATGCAATTATTTCGTCACATTTTTATCGGTTTGTCCGTTCCGATAAATCGATTTTACGATTCTTACTTTCCAAAAAAGATTCAGAAGCTATTGCGATGAACTGCATACAACCGTACGTTGAATGTTGTTGCCATACAACATGTTTGTAATTCCTAAACGTTTATATTTGTACATCGATCAATTAAGGTTGAGTATTAGAATCGATTTGTCTGGCTACCTGTGTACAAAATTTTGACCCGATTGTATTATTTGTAATATCCATTTCCCGGTAACGATATATCACATGCTTTTGCTAAAGCAACTAAACGATTTATAGCGTAAGCTATAGAACTAAGTGGTGTAGAGTATTAAGTAGTCGTGTATAACCGACTATAATAATATTTTACTCTAAGTTTGCTATTCCATTTGCAACACCCAAAAGGAAGTGTCAAAAACCCTACAAAGGTACATATACTCGTATTTGATCAGCATCAAAATCGAATTCTAAAGTGTCAAATAAATTGGTTGAGAGGCGCGCAAATTTGCAGGATTAGTAAAGTAATGAATTTTAAACATAATGGAATATTTTTTTTTTTTGCTAGGGGGGTTAAGGTAACATAAGCCTGTAGGGAGCCTCCAAATTTGAACATTATTAAAAATCCTTATCGGTTATACGATTTCAAAGACTTTTACACTTTTGTAAACTTGACAAAATAACCGTTTCATTGATATATAACACTTTGTATCCTTATCAAAGATTTATTAAGGAAAATTGAACTAAAAAAATTAAAGGATAAAACACTGAAAAGTTATTTTTAATTTTTATATGAAATTTTGTTAAGAGTTCACACAAACGCATACAGATAAACACTTTTACTTTTTTGTTAAAAATCTCACGGTTGCAAATACTGAGATACCGAGTTGATATTTGGTACACATTCACCATTAACATAAAAAGTACGGCTTTGAAACTAGGCCAAAGCGTTTGAAGGGGTGAAGGGGCTCACAACAATGGAAAATAATAAACTAAGCTAGGCTTTATATATCGATTCCATTCGAGAGATAATTTAAAGTAATTAATACAAGCAATCCGCACTTGTACGTGCGCACACATGTCACGTTATGATTGCTGTTGATTTATGTATATTTCATATTAATCGTGACTTATTGACGCGTATATTGTGAAATCTGTTAGACTGACCATGCCCTGATCTAATTGGGCGGACTTTGCATTATAATATGTTTCACAATTATGCGCGTTCTGGTCTATACTTGTCTGATTAATTTTGTCTAAACATATTAAATCGCATCGCCATCATTGGTCTACTGGTGAGTCACTCGTATACTTTCTTAATATTTGTTTATTTACATGCAATATAGGTTTATGTAGAGAAACGTTCACAGTATTTTACATGTATTTTATTTTATTCTTTTATTTTTTAGTAAGACATTCAGATATAATATCAAAAAGATAAAAATATATGTAATGGATGGACCTTAGAGAAAAGTGTTTTTCATAAAAACCTATTAAAATTTTAAATTATGCTCGATATGGAGACAACGCTTTAGTGTTATATACCAATGAAACTATAAATTTATAAAGTCAGATATCGGATAACGGCCATATTAATGAGTTTTTTTTTTTCTAACTTTGGAGACCATGTCCCGGCCGCAAAAAAATATACAATCGTTATGTTTACATTTATTCCCTCATTGGTTCTAAAAATTTGAACCGCAAATTCCAGTTTTACGTACATCAGGATTAAGCCTACTCTTATACAAAAGTTGACGCTGCTGGTACCTCATTTAACCTTTTAGGAGTGTATAAATTTCCACGTCGGATTTTGCAAAAACGTTCTTTGCATATTGTGAGCACATCTGTTTTTCATTCCCGTCCACTTTGGCACATCGATGGAAAATCTTTGTAGCACAATATATATTCAACTTCATAGTTGAATTTGTGGATGACAGATAATTCTTTATCAATTGTGGGCGAGGCTTTTAAAATTTTAGCTGAAATTCTCAATATTTATCATCGTGATAGTGCTAACAATAGGCATGCACAAGAACGGACATGACATAAGTATTTATATATACTTTGTGAGGTGTCTGACGCCTTATTCTGTATGTTGCAAGAGGAAGAACAAACCCAGTATAATCCCACCTTATGTAGAGGATATAAAGAGGTTGTTTGCCTAAATTCTAATTACCATTTAAGACATGTTATAAAATTGTTTTTTTCAATTTCATCAGGTAACGATTGAGAAAAGTCGTCGTGATCGTAATGGACATCTACCCGCTCTTTATAGTAATGGGAATAGCCATGGCTCATCCCGTAATGATCCTTTTTTAGAAGGTCACGCAATTCTTGTTGCATCCTCGCAACACCATCATCAACAGCACCACCGTCACCAGAATCAGCTGCAGCAGCAGCAGCAGCAGCAGCAACAACAACAACAACAACAACAACAAAAACACCAACAACACCAACACCAACACCAACAACAACAACAAAATCAGGCAATACATCTAACAAGTTTACAACATAGTCCTAGTAATAATAAAAATAATAACAAACATAATAATAACAATTCGGGCTCACCTGTTTCATCATCAAATACAATGTCTTCGCATGGTAACAGCTCAGGAGGTGAACGTGGTTCATCTACAAAATCTTCAAACAGCAGCACTGGTAGTGTACAATCTGCTCAAGAAGATATTAAATGTGTAACACCAATGTCGCCATCAGGTACTTAAAGAAAATATTTAGAGCATCTAACACATAACATACTTAGTTCTTTACAATATCATTAAGATCACTTTATTTGATAAGTCATTTTAAATGGGGAAAGAACTAAATTTTGCTTTCACCTTTTTCTACAAAACATACAATAACAAGAACAAACATACAGCTCAATATCTCAAACCTTTACGACCGTCAACAACATGCTTTTCTCTGGGTGTTGCAAACGGAATAGAAAACTTAGTATACCCCCATCACTAAGGTGGAAGGTATAAAAAGAATTGTAAGAGGGTAAACGAACTTTAATATTCCGGTGGCAACACCCAGAAGGAAGCACCAGAGACCCCACAAAGAAAACCTTTTTTGACGCAACATTCGACTTCGACGATTTGGACCAAGTCAAATTAATTTTTTTTCTATTGTTTACTTTTAGAACTACTTAGAAAATACAGCAATTACTTAACTGATTTGGAATATGAAGAGCTGAAGGTTTACAAGGAAATCTGGTATTTCGGTCAGAATGCCAATAAAAATTACAACAATAAAACTTCAACTACACTGGGGTACGATGACGATAATGGCAACTACAAAATTGTAAGCTTCACAGAAGTGATATTATGTTGTGTGATATTATAAAAATGAAGCTTTTGAATTCTATAGATTGAACATGACCACATAGCATTTCGTTATGAGATATTGGACGTTATAGGTAAAGGTAGTTTCGGTCAAGTCATACGCGCCTTGGATCACAAGACTAATTCGCATGTCGCCATTAAAATTATACGCAATAAAAAGCGCTTTCTTAACCAGGCTGTAGTAGAACTGAATATATTAGATGAGTTGCGTCAAAAGGATTTAGATGGATCTCACAATGTTATACATATGTTGGACTATATGTATTTTCGTAAACATTTGTGCATAACGTTTGAATTAATGAGGTAGGTGAGCACTCCAACAGAGTACATGTTTTTGTGGAAGATAACTTGATTCAATTTATAACAAGTCATGCGATTGGTTTACACTATTTAAAGTGAATATAATTCTAGATGTTATGAATACGAGTACTTTTAAATATACTTCTTGTTTAATTACTTATTTAACGTTACGTTTATTAAACAATTAAACATTTAAATGCAACCGAACTACATGTTGTAACAACATAATAGTAGTATAACGCACATAAGTAAATAAATAACTTATTTATAAGTTTGAATGGGTTTCAAATTTTAATATCATGGCGTTATGTAATGTAAAAATTTAAGTCTTAGTTTGTGAATGTAATTTCATAAGCGATCTATACTACGTTAAATACAAGATGATCTTCCTTGAAATTAATACAAAATTAAATGTATATTACTTTACGTAAATAATTATATTGGGTGAGGTTACAGAAAATTTACTTAAAACATTGTTCCTTTATCTGTTTTTGTTAAGATCGCTTGATCGATTTTAGCCAATTCAATACCAACCTGTGTATGGAATCAACACTTCTGCCAATTGCGAAAATATGGCTAGATCGATCAATATTCGATACTGATTCAGAATTTATACACTTTGCGGAGTTTCCGATGCCATTTTCTGAGCTTTTCTGTTGAAGTAAAATAACTTTCAAAACGTATTTGATCCTCTGTATGTGATGTTGCAATTTACAATACGCAGCTTAGCTTGATTAATGATGCAGTTTGACGCCTTAAACCTTGTGATAATATATTGGTACTTCAATCTTTCGAATGTTTTGTGGTATGTGAATGACGACATTGGCTACTTTACGCCTGTTTCATACCCCATGTACCCCTTGTATCTATGATTCATGCCTCAGAATAATAATATTTTTAACTCGAATAGTAAACTCTTAGACTTGACTTTTTATAATGATACAAACTAAATGTTGACTCGCTTTGCCCCCTTTATTTTACCCCTTGGACTCTTACCATTCAACGTTGTTACTCATATTGCATAGTTTGATTAGTAATGACGTGCAAGCACAATTGAATTAAATAATTTCTGCTAATGTTTGTTATTTTCGTTACAGTGATATTGATAAATTATTGTTATGAAATGAATTTTTTTCATCTGATTATATTAAAAGTTGTAATAATATATTAGAAATTGTGAAAAATTAATATTTGACGACTGGAGGGATTGAACCTGGACCGGTTTCGAACTCGTCCTTATCGAGTTCTTATCAGAAGCTTTTTACCAGTTACACCAAATCCACCTGTGCAATTTCATGCGCAAGTGGTTTATTCCGTACACCATTATTTTACACTTTATATAAGTGTAGAATAAGCTACGTTAAATTATTGTCCTACATTCACAATTTAGTCTTGTCGTCTCATTCTCATAGTAACTGTCCTGTGACTGTTCATTTAACAGTTAAGAATGGCTCACAATAAAAAGGGAGGGTATTCAATATAAACGTAAATATGACTATAATTTGAATACATTCAAGTTATGTGAAACAAATTGCTTTCTGTTGCTTTTTCTACGTTATGAGTTTTGAAAATAGCGTCAATAGACAAGTGCGTCTGTTTTTTCGGATCTTCTTGTAAATAGAGGGTTTTTACTGATATTGATTAATTCATCGATATTTTCCTTAAAACTGACAGTTTTTTTTTTTTAAGAAAAATGATTCCGCTATCCTCTTTAAAATGTTCTACTCTTTCTGGCTCTGGGCCATTTCCCTTCACTATGTTTGTTAACGATCTTCCAACTTGTATTCAATATTCCTAAGTGTTGCCGATGATGTCGAAATATCTATCTTCTCCAATGGGATTTATCTTACTTGGATTCATGATAACTAATGAAATGTCCCTGAATTCAATTAAATATAAAAAACTGTTTTTCTCGTAGTATATAATTATTCCTTTACATACTTAAAATGTAAGTAGCTTTAAGGATTTGTATCTTATCCTTGGTTCTAAGCTTAAATTCAATCTTTAAAACGAGACGTTAGTAAAAAAAAAATGCCAAATCTACTCTTGGTTTCATTAATAGATGGTCCAGGGCATTCAATGATCGAACGTTTGTAAAAGATTCTAAATGTCTATCGTAGGACGCATCCTTAAATACCCTATTGTTGTATGGACACCGACTTACAGATGTTACATTGATCACATAGAATTAGTTCAAATATTTTTTTATTGTTTGTTCTGCGCAATTTAGGTTGAAAGCCTTCATTGCCTCTTCCACCATATGAGAACAGATTGAAACTGATACATTTACCAACTCTCGAATTATGTAGAGATATGTTGGAGGTATTATAATTTGTAGTATAATTGTGGTAAACTTAGGGAGAGAAGAGGTTTACTCACCCACCTTATTAGAACATATTTCCTTCATTGTTCATTGTCAGTTTCTCTAAACATTACGTCCCGATAAAACTGTCGCATTGTCGCATCAATTATAAACTTTTTAATCCCTAATTTGTTCCCTGTAAAAGGCGTTATAAGAATTATAATCTATTTGATCCGTTCGTTTCCTCCATCAATACCATTTAAAAAGTTATATTACAATAATTGGCAGGCCTTGTTCCCTCCGTAAACGTGCCTCCATGTTTATACATGCAATACTTTTTGCAAACATTTATTGAACTTTACTTTTATATATTTGTTCTGTTTACATACATAACTTATTATTATTATTTAATGGTATTTTAATGGTATAATTTTTCCGTTTTGTTTTTTATACCCACCATCACAATATGTGGGTGTATTGTTTTTGGTTTTAGAATACTCGATGGGGGCGAGCCAATCACCAAAAAATTTATATATTCTTGATCAGCATTAAAAGACGACTCAATTTAGCCCTTCTGTCCGTCCTTGTTCCCTCGTAAATTTCTACTAATTAAAACAATTAAAACAAAGACAATGAGCTTTAAGTTAAGTTCGTTAGTTAAGTGCTAATATGTAATTTTTGTTGGTGCTGTCAATATTAATTAACAACCGAATACAGTTAAATTAACCACGTTAATAATTAACATAATTGACATATTAAAGATGTTATTATGTTTTAGAGATTTACTTAGAATATTTGGTTCAAAG
The DNA here is from genome assembly GCA_949710015.1 of Crataerina pallida. Classification (NCBI taxonomy): domain Eukaryota; kingdom Metazoa; phylum Arthropoda; class Insecta; order Diptera; family Hippoboscidae; genus Crataerina; species Crataerina pallida. The sequence goes on along the minus strand of OX453289.1, from coordinate 3,395,016 downwards.
GTAACTCTATGAAGAAGTGATATTGAAAATGAGTTATTATGAGTACCTAACTCGTAAAAATGGATAAAATACACTACCTAAGAAAACGTCCAAACAGAAACAAACCCTAGGCGTTGTATTGCGTATGTATTACGTATTAATTTTCGAATCGAGTTTCACGCTTTTTCAATTGTGGACGTGTCTGTTATCCGACAATGCCCTTTTTGGCACATCGACGTATGTAGATAAATATATTTTTGTCGATGGTGCACGTGGTTCTTGACCGATTTTGTCCAATTTAAATACCGTGCATAACGACATACATGGACGAGTCTTTTTGAAATGGATTAGATAAGAATTCTACACCCAAAAATATATTACATTGTGGGCACATTTATTCAAATAAATTTGAGGTATTTTTCTTTATTAAGTTGTTTGCCTAATATTTTTTTACTCGTTTATTATGATAAACAAAAGTTTTTGCCACTTTTGATTAAATCAAAGTAAATTAATGATTTTCTTTCGTGGAATTTTAACTGCTGTTGAAGTTTTAATGCCACCCCTCAAGAAAACGAGACGCAAACTATCCAAGAAAAACTTTCGAGCGGCCTTCCGCTTATGTATAATATATACAAGGGTCAGGAATGATAGGCTTAATCCTGACGTAGCATGTATTGCAATGTGGCATATACATAAATTGGTGGCTTAAAGTTTATTATGAAATTAGGAACAAATGGATTGCGTGTTGAATGTAACAATTACCAATAATGTCAAAACAGTGACAATTGCAAATATTGCGTTACCATTGTGGGTAAAAGGTGGAATGCTTGTGTGTTCTAATGCGTTTCCTTTTACAATATATGGTAAGTTCATTAACAAGTGACTAAAGTTGTAACAGGTTGTTTTTGAAAATGTCATTCAAAGAATTTTTACAAGCGTGTTAAGTGGTGGCTTTTGTTGAGAGTTCCATGCTTAATTGAACCTTGGACATGTCGTAGGATACAACCCCAAATATTTGACTTCAAATAACAATTTTATCTCATTTATAATTTAAGTGAATTTGTATAATGCACACAATTGCTTTCACTTAACAGTTAAATGCCATAAAAGACAAAAAGCACAAAAAACCCAGTTCTGTGCCTCTTGCTTCTTTGTTCCAAGACCAACTAGTAGAACCTTTTGTATTCCCACTAATAAACATATTAATTTTGCATTATGTCGAAAAACATGCATTTTATATCCGTCAGCCTTGTTATTATTGCTTATTACGTGTAGGCTTCTGATATATACACACCCACACAAATCTATACGATAAAGTTCATAACCGCACTACCGGAAAACTTTCAAACTTTTATTGTACATACACAAAATAATCTTTTAAAATATACGACACAGCAGGCTTTTTATAAACATATTAATGTATTGTATTGTACGAGGAATATATTGTTTGCAAACATGCAATTGAATTCTTTTTCATTTATTTGTTTATTATTACTAAACTTGAAATGACGCCAATTAGTTCCTCAGGCATTTACCCAACACATAATATTTGCTTTAATATGCAGCTCTCTAAAAGTTACAACATTTTTGGGAACTTACAACAAATTTAAACTTAGAACAAATTTGCACAGAAGCAATCATCGTGTGCACGTACACATTGCGTATATTTTACGAATAACTGGTCCAGTTTCTTTCATTCAAATACCGTTACAATGTACAAGAGGAGAAATAAAGATATGAACTTTTATATCCCTCAGAGCTGCTAACCTAATATTAAAATTGACGGACGAGTGTGATATTAAATGAAAGCTTTTGTTGAGTCCTATTATTGGCATCATAGATAAGGAACCTTTTCTTATTTTTTAGTGCATTTAACTTAAGCAGTTATTCATCTTAAAATTTTTTTTAATATTTTATTTCAGTCTGAATTTATATGAGCTCATTAAAAAGAATAATTACAATGGTTTTAGCATGAGTTTGATTCGACGTTTCTGCAATTCTATAGTGAAATGTTTACGTTTGTTATCCAAGGAGAATATCATTCACTGTGATCTCAAACCGGTAGAGCAATATTTTAAATTCTTTTTAGATAATCTGTAATATTAATTTATAAATATTTATTATAGGAAAACATTTTGTTGAAACAAAGAGGTAGTAGTTCAATAAAAGTCATTGATTTTGGCAGTTCGTGTTATAGAAATCGGAAAATATATACGTATATACAATCGCGATTTTATCGCTCCCCAGAAGTCATACTCGGACTGCAATATGGTACTGCCATAGATATGTGGAGTTTAGGTAAGTAGTGTAAATAATATAAAACGCACTCATATTGCAAGCACTAGGATTTATTAGTTATACCCTGCACGACTTGTCTGCGTCCGTCCGTTCGTTTGTTTATGTAAATTTATGCACAACCTTTTGAGCACAGTTTTAAGAGGGCATGTCTTGATCACTATTGGAAATGTTTCGCAATATTTAGCAATGGTGCACATTACATATTTAGTTTAATAGTTTACTCTGCAAAATTGGACCATTTTTAAAACTCCCTTTCCAGTAACGATATTTCACGAAGTGCCTTTTATATGACAACTCTTCGATTTTTACAGATTCCACATGCGTTATTCAATATATTGGTGCAGGGTACAACTGACTACAACGTTTTCACTTGTATCATAAGAGACCACAGCCTTTACCCCCATATTATGTGACTTAAAAATTCTGTTTTTCTCTAAACTTTTTAGGATGTATTTTGGCTGAACTGTACACGGGTTTCCCCTTATTTCCTGGAGAAAATGAAGTCGAACAATTGGCCTGTATAATGGAAGTTTTGGGATTGCCACCCAAAGATCTCATAGCTAATGCTACCCGTCGCCGTTTGTTTTTCGATTCGCGTGGTACGCCACGTTGTATAACCAATTCGAAAGGTCGCAAGCGAGCACCAGGTAGCAAGACTTTATCACAGGTTTTGCTTTGTCAAGATCGTTATTTTATTAATTTCCTCCAACGTTGCTTGGAGTGGGATCCTCTGGAACGTATGACTCCCGATGAGGCAGCTCAACATGAATTTTTGCAACCGTCTTCCTCTAGTCGCCATCGGTCCAGCCGCATGACTAGTTCATCCAGCGCGGGTGGTTTAAATGATTCAGCTTCGCAAAAATCCTCGTGCTTTAGTTTTGCTGAGATATTGCCTTCAACAGCTGTAAATACAGGAGGCGGCGCTGCAGTGGCCTCCATCACCAGCACTACAATTGTTAGCAATGCTGCCATTACCAATACAAATAATAAATCTATACGGTCGGGTGCCAACGGTCAACATTTGTCCTCAGCCATTAATCACAATGGCACCATTCGCCATAAACAGCAGCAACCAAGCAATTCTCTAAATCACTTGCATTTGCCCGATATTAAATTAGGTGATAGTCATTATACAGATGTCAAGAAAATGGCTGTACGCTCAAAAATTACCACTTCTGTATCTGATCTCGAAACGGTTCAACAATATTCACTTCATCGCCTCTACGGTGAAAATGTAAGTGGATCCAATGGTATTTTATCGAATCATGGTTCATCTCATGTATCGTCGCAAATCTCGTCACGAAAAAATTTAGTATCTGGATCCTTACATTCAAATAACAAGTATGGTGGAGGCACAGCTACGCTGGGCAGTCATCATCATTTGCATCTCAATAGAAACAATCATGCGCCATTAGATACCTCCAGTCATAATCACAATTCCACAACTAATAGCGACGCCAATATGTCGCACTCCCAGTCGACTGGTGATGTATCTACTATATTTGGGCGTGCTTGACTTCGTACCCACTCCACAAAACTAGAACTCAAAAAATGCAAACTAGTCAATATGGTGGATTTCTGGAGCTAGAAGTTAAAGTGAAAAGCACCAGAACAGACAGTGGGGGCGAAAAAAGTGTCCGTAAATATATAGAATTAGTGTGGAGACGCGCATATAATTGAAATTGCTTAAAATGAAGAAAACAGAACATGACATTTGTCACTTATTAAGAAAGACAAAGTGATGCAATCTCCAATAGGTAAAGTGAAAAATTGATGTACTTGTGTAATTTATAAAGTGAAAATATTATAGTCGGTTATAACTGACCATTTAATACCCTACACCACTTAGTTCCACAATATATATTATAATTAGTATGGTGGAATGACGCGAGCCAACTCACTTCGGAAAAAGACTTTATACGAAAGTGGGTTCCAAAAATAGTCCGATCGAGCCCAAATTTGGCTCGGCCAATTATTAATCTAATTAACTAGAAAATTTTGTCCACAAATATTAAGAGTAACAAAGACTTCCATTATATAGAAGAGTATTTTAAAAATGGTCCAATTCGGTCCATTTTCAATAGAGTTCCTCCTTAGTCTAAAGCCTTTCTACTAAATTTCATTAAAATACCATAAAAAATGCAGTCTGTAAGTTACGCACAAATTTATGTGAACGCACAGACTAACGGACGTAGGACAAGATAAAATCGATGCAGATTTTGATTCTGAATCGATCGGTATAATTAAAGGTGGACGTGGCATATGCCGTTCAGGAGTTACAGACTTCCGCACAAACTTAATATACCTTTTGTCACATGTGTTGCAGAGTATTATGAATAGTTTTCTGATTATAATTGATTTGAGTTGATTAGAAGTATAAATATTTGCCAACTTTATAAATGCAAAAAATCTAAGAAAACTAACTTTGGTAGATGAAGCGTTAACTTGAACAGTAGACAAATACATGCTAAAACCTATTTGAAGTTTATCCGCTCTATAACAAACAAGATCACAAAGTACAGCAAAAAACTTAACTTGACTTCTGTCAAATCTTATATACCCTCCACGTGGCTCTCTATAGTTTGTGCATTACGTATCCAACAACAAGTCGAATTGTGTGTGAAATAAGGTTTTTTTGTAAATTGAAGACGTGTTCTTTTCAACCTCGTTCACTTTCGGCAATCGATGTATAGTGACGCTATCAATGTGTGTTCCAAATTTCAACTTCATTTCTAAAATTTTGTAAAATTTTCTCGGCTTGTCTGTTATCCGCCAGGCCCATTTTCACAACATCGATAAATGGGGTAAACCAAGTCCATAGATCAGATTTTGTGGCAGATAAAGAGATTTTGTCGACTATGGGCATGGGTTTTGACCAATTTGTCCAATTTAAATAGAGATCTGCGTACAGAAACAGAAGTGTCCCCTTTCTATACCCTCATCTTATGTGGAGTGTATAAAAACTAAATTAGGCTTAGAGCAAACCTTTAATATATTCAATATGTGGTTGTGGCAGGTACCAGATTACGCCACATAATAATATATGAAGTGAGGATCAACTTCCACAACAGAGTTATTTAGCGAATACCACCCATTTTTGGAACATCGATGGAATGCCTTCCTATAAATGTGTTGTAGTTTGTACCGAATTTAAACTTCGTAGCTTAATTTTTATGGCTGAGGTTTTTATTGATCATGGGTGTGACTCTTAACGGAGTTCGCTTAATTTATATAGCGGTCTACGTGCAGAAACTAGAAATGTCTGTACAAGATTTCAGCTCAATATCCCAAAAATTATGACCGTGAGAGTGCCAACAACAGATAAAGACATGGACAAAAACGTCTAGATCGACTCAGACTTTGATGATGATCTATAATATACTTTGTAGGGTCTCTGATGACTTCTCTTAGTTATTACAAAAGGAATAGCAAACTTAGTATACAAGTTGAAATAACTACATTTTATGATACTACCCACCCCACACTCATAGAACAATAGACAAATACAATATTTAAAACTGTGGTAAACCAATTATTTTATAAAACAATGCTCTTTACAAAATCTTTCAGTCTTTAGATAATCAGTAGTTTGTAGACGTAATTTAATTAATTATAAAATATTATGAATAATTATTCATTGCCAATATATTCAATAATTAGGTTAAAAACTCAAATTCAATAAAAAACATGTAAGAAAACTAAAATTGGCGTAGGCCAAATCTTAAATACCCTCCACATTCGCAATGGTGGGAGTGGCAAATATATATATATTGTGCCCTCTAATAGTGCATGTATTACATATCAGCTTACAAGTATAGCTTTATGATGAGCATAGTTTTTCATAAATTTTGGGCGTGTCTGTTCTTCGACTACTCCCAAATCGATTTCTTATCGATTAATGGGAAAACCATGAATATGTGTACCAAATTGCAAGTTCATAGATCAATTTTTGTGGCATATATGAAGGTTTTTGTCGATTGTGAGCGTATATGTTAACCGACCAGGCCCATTTCCAAAACATAGATGAACGGAATATATTTTTAAATATACATACCAAATCTGAAGCTCATATCTCAATTTTTGTGATAGATAAATACATTTTCGTTAATTGTGTGTTCAATAGCGATCTGCATACAGAAACTATAAGTCTCCGAAAAAATTTTATCTCAAAATGTATACACATCCACAGGGATATGCTCACTTTTGGTTGCTGATACTTTGTAGGGTGTCTAAAACCTTCTCCTGGGTGTTTTATGTGGAGGGCATAAATAAAGTAGTGCACTTTTCTTTTATACACTTGAGATAATAAGCTCTAAACTTATAAAGCTTATTCATACTTTTTTCCCTTAAAAAATAGAAGGTTGATGTGTTCGCATATTGCATACATTAAAAGGTGTTCTAATTTAATTAATATATGATTTCAATTGAAGTGGATTTGGACTTTTTTAATTAAAGTAAAATAGTTTTGTGTAAGATAATTTAGAAATTTAATTATATGATAATATCATAACACATACTATTTGAATAAAATTTCGTTAAAGCAATTTTAGGACATGTACGTTATTTTTCATGAGCGCTCAAACCATGTTTTGGCTCGTATAAGACACTATTAAAATGTAAGTATTAAGTGTAAGTTTATCAGAATACCATTTGATCTATGACGCTATTTACGGAGAATAATTTTAGTTAGTTCTACTTGTGATGAAAAGTGTTACCTATTGCATCGGTAACGTACGATACTGCTCCAAATAATAAGGAATTAGTTCATAAATTGAAAAAGTCACAATAAGGAGAAACACTCATTTTAAATTTCATATCTATAAAGGCTAATATCTATAACTTTTCTATAATAGGTGAGCGCAGAATATTGTCTAAATTTAGGCAAAGTTTTCGTCAATATTCTGGTAAAATTTATTTTTGCATCTCTTAAGGTTGTTTTGCAAAAAGGGAAAACCCCTAAAAACTATACTTTTTAAAAAATTATAAAAAAAGATCCATGGATTCATTTAACCCATTTCCAATACACATATCTCCTATATATAAAGAGATAAAGGAATTATCTGCACCAAATTTCAAGTGTACAGGTCTTACAGTTCATGCATAATACATAATTAATATTCAAGTAGATTTTAAGGCAATTTCAATTGTAAAAGGTACTAATTGCCAAATTTCATTAGTTGATTTTTGTGGACGTAAAGTTCTTTCACTTGAAAGCCGGTAAAGTGTCAAACAATTATTTTGGTGAAGTGAATTATTAATGTGCAACCCCGATGCCGTGGCAGCTGGCCTGCATACTACAGAGATTGCAGTTTTATCTGCAAGATGGATCACAATTTTATTGTATGCACAACACCATGACTCTTAAGAATGGTATTGGGCTCCGCTGGAGCTACTGTTGTCTTCTCTCTATAGTAATTTGTTCAAAACGTCTGTATTAAAAAGTTCTATATGGTAGAAGTCCGCAGTATTCAGAATTTTGAATAACTGGGATTTCTCTCTTCGGTAGAACTCCGCAGTTATTCAAAATTATCTAATATTTACTAAGAACTAACATTAAAAAAAATACATCAAATGTGTTGAAGCGACTTCCCGACTTACTGCCATTATAACGCTAGCTGTACTGTCTATGTTTTTAACGTACGTTTCGTGGATAGAGCAAGAGTCTCGCAATTTTTAAAATTCTTCACCACATTTTAAAGTGTTTGTTTGTGGTGTTCATCAATAATTTCGTAACTTCTACATATACATATATGTTAGTATTTTACCACTATTTTGACCACACTTAAGTTTTATAATGAATTTCTAATTATTTTATACCCAAAACATAATGATATGGGAGTGTATTGTTTTTGTTCAGACGTTTGTAACGACCAGAAGAGGTCGAACGACACCCCTAATAGTATATATATATCGTAGATTGGGAAATCGTTTAAGGGCCACGCCCATACTTGCTTCGTATATTAGTAGAAATTAAACACGTACGAATCTTCTATTAATATAACATTACTTAATTTCAATAAATTTAATTTGAGGACACAAGGATAAATCACATTTTATAATATTCGAATAAATGGCGAAATATTTGAAAACTATTCGCATTATTTTAAAGACATTTTCAATTGCGTAATTTATTTATCAAACACAGAAACACAGTAAGTATGCACATCCACTTTCAAAGATGCCTGCTGTAGATATTTCTGGTTTTCATTTATTTTATGGTATAGTAGGCGTTTAATTCCACAAAATATCAATTTAATTTTATGCTAGTGCGAATCACTCAACTGAGCAATCCTTAAACCACGATAGCGCGATGCTGTTAATCAGCAATCAGTCACTCTGTTGTTGTTTGCTGCTTACTGCCGACTACACTGCGCTATTGTGGTTTAATCAAAAGTTATTTAAAGAATAGAAATGATTCTTCTTCTAAAGAACAGTTAAGTTTGGCCACAAATTCAATAAAAAGATCTTTTTCCATTGATGTTTTGGTCGCTCAATGGAAATAGAATTTGTATTCATTTTGAAGAATTTAATTTAACTTTCAGTTTGATTGCAAGATTTTAAAAATTGCTTCAATCGGTTCATAAAACTATTAATGAAGCAAAAGGAGCACATTTCCTCAACTGTTTGGGAGTGACAAACACCAAATTACAACAAATATTCCAAACATAATGTACCCTATACCACAAATATATATTAAAACAAGAAAAAACTAAATTTGGCTTAGGCCAAATCTTAAATACCCTTCACTTTCACAATAGTGGGCATGGCAAATGTATATATACATTGCGCCCTCTAATAGTTTTACAAAATACAGATTGGCACAGGGATCTGTATTGAATAAAATCTACTGACATGAACCACTTCGGTGGCTTTTGTTTGTTAATTCCGGAAGTGATTCACAATTCGCTTTGTGCGTGAATGTGGAGTGCGTGTATACCCACATAAGATGGAGGGTATACACGCGAGACACGACCGTCCGTATTCAGTATAAAACTCGACTTGCAAGATGATACACACACAATTACAAGGCGGAATCATGTATCTGCCACGCCTACAGTTCATAAATAGATGTTGAGGGTATTTAAGATTTCGTCTTAGCCAAATTTAGTTTTATTACTTGTGGCAATAAAACAAGTGAAAATGTTATAGCCGATCAAGCCCAACCATTTAATACTCTATACTAGTTAGTTCCTACAACTAGTTTAGTTGTATCAGTAAAAGGGGGGGAAGTGATGTATAAATCGGTGGAGAAAGGTTTTAAAAATTTCCAAACGGGTCTAAATTCGACATAGATAGTTGTTAAACTAATTAACTATTCTTCACCAAAATTTGTCAAAAATTTTAAGAATTGTAATTTGTTGCCACATAAAGACTTATTTAAAATAAGGGCCCTATATGAGGAAGTGCTCTAAAAATGGTCAACCTTGAAGTATTTTCAATAGTGCACATCTTTGGGTCAAAGCATGCCCTTATCATCGAAATAGCCTAAAAACTGTAGTCAAAACCTTACGCACAAATTTACATCAACACATAACAGACGGATTTGGTTAAATCGGTATAATGGGAGATCTTTTATCATATAGCCATTTACGAGTTACAAACATTAGCACAAACTTAGTATACCCATTGTCACAAGTCAAGTGCAAGGTTTGCCAATTTTTAGGACGCTTTACCTTATAACGCTCATATATAAAATAAGGCTGTATTTGAAGAAAATAAACAGTTGGTCACTTTGGACCCAGTCGGATTACTTTTAGAACCACTTTCCATATAGTGCTTTTTCATGACGTGACTTATATGACAACGCCTTGCCATTCCTGACACAACAAACACATTATCGCATAATTTGTGGAAGTATGTGATATTGGGTATTAAATTGTCGCGTACAACCAACTGTTTTCATTTGTTTTATGATATACAAATGTTTTCGTGTGCATATGCGCGTACAACATGAATTTCTTAAACAGCGCAGTAGCTGCAACGTACTCAACGATCATACTACATAACGGCTCTACAAAAACTTTGAAGCTTATTACAACTTTGTTATACAATCTGTAGTGATATGTTTTACATTTCTGCCACTCGGTGGATTGTTGGCCTAGCTTTTGGCAAAATTTTTGCATTACAGCTATTTCAGGTAGTTTAGTTTCGTATGAATTCTTTCAACTCGCACACTCGCGCTTAAGCTCTAGCGCCAAGACATAAAGCAATCGGCTGTTGCTTATTACATATATTTCTTCGTTGCAAAGCATCTCCAACATCTTAAACTTTTAACTCGTGTATAGACTTTTGTGAATTGGTGAGTGGCCACAAGCAAAAATATGTGGGGTTTTAGTTTGTAATTTTCTTCAGCCACAACATTTGGTGGTGATAAGTGGTGGTGTTAACAACGCTCTAAAAATCGCGTGCTGCTCGTCTTACATTTCGGTCTGTGGCATATTGCAAATGTGCAATCACATCTGGTTCCCAGTATATTTGATTGGAATTTAAAGAGTAACTAAAATAAGTTGTTTTTTGTAGTGAAAAAAATCAGTTGCAACGACAGTTCAGTTGCAATTGTTGTGCAAAGATATATTGAACACATTTTTATTAAAATTTGAGTTTGTTTCAAAAAACATGAATAAATTAATTGTTGCGGCACTCTTGGTAAGCTGTACGTGTAGCTTTACCAACGCGGTCACAGTACAAACACTCAATAAAGCGGTAAGTAATTAGTTCTTCTCCTGCCACCTAAAATAGTTTCCCAAGGATAATAAGGATTCGTTCGTGAAGAATGTCCCTTACAAAGATTGACTTTTCTTATTCAGAATATTTGCCCTGACACAAGTTGCTTTTAAATACACACGTAAATAATATGAATTTTTAATTTTTTTTATTTAAAAAAAAAAAAATTTTTTTTTTAAATTTACATATATTACAGTTCAACTCATTCATACGTATATGTCGTATTGAGTATATGCGATAAAAATCACAACTTTCCCTTTTATACGTTTACTCACATTTTTTTAAGCTTGGCTGAAGATGGGCAGAAGATGAGTAATAGAAATACAGATAAAAACTTATTATAAAAAAAAAGTTTTTGATGCGGTTACGACACACTAATAATTTTAGGCGTTTGCTTGGAGGTTTGAAATAGAAAGAAAAAAAAAAAAAACAGAAATTTCATTTTTCACAAAAGAGAAAAAACGTAAAAAGTAAAGTTTCAATAACTAACTGACTATAATAATAATTACTAAACACTCAAGTAATTGAAAAGGTATGACAAATGTGCAGGATGTAATTGAGAAACTGAAAAGTCATTAAAATTGCGTGAAAAGTATTTAAAGTTTACGTTACCGTGTATAATTAATTACATGCATTTTGTATTAAGTGGTAGGTTATCTAAGTTTTGCGTAACCCATATATTACTTTTATATATAATTTCATTACATCCTCCGCATAACATTGGGGGTATATTAAGTTTGTCATTTCAATTGGAATTAGCAGAAGGGGGCATCACGATCCCCACAAATTTGTATTCTTGATCAACGTCAAACTGGGTTAAAAAATCAATTCAATCTTTCCAATAAAAAGCAACAGATATTTGAAAAGTTGAAAGAAGAGAGTGTGATGTATACAGGGTATACAATATTTAGCCTAGGCAAATCCTAGGCAAAACTGATGACAAACAAAAATGAACGAAACCGGATACATTGCACCTCTGACTGTGATATTTTATGTGAATATGTTGTGGTCATTGACATGTTGAAGGGTCACTGTGGCAGACAGACTCTCATAATAAATGAGCGTCCCAAGATTATTAAAATTTTTTTTTTTTTACTATACGAGTATACACTAATCCGACTACCCTCACCAGCAATATACACAGCAGCTACTTTAAGGCGTATATTATTTGTGCATTGTTTTATAAAATAACAAGTATTATAATTGTATGGTAGCGAAATTTTTCTTCAAAAAATGCAATGAACTCCCAAACAACAACAACAACAACAACAACAACAGTTAAAAGACAAATGAGAAGGAAAAAATCATGTTTTAAACCAAAACGCGCGATTTATAATTTTTTTATTATGTATGTTTCTTTTCTTTCTTGAAAACTTGAATTTCTTCTCCATTTGTTTATATGTTTAATCCAACACAGCACAAAGGAAAGCATACGAAGATGTTGTTTGTATACACTCATCACCTTAGTGTTTCGAAGTTTGGTATTCCGTTTGCAACATCTAAAATAGTAGGCGTCTGAGACCCTACAAAGTACGTACATTCTTGTTCTTGTTCAGCATCAAAATCTGAATCAATTTAAATATGTCGGTCCGTGTTTGTTGGAACTTTCACTGTCGCAAATTTTTATATATCGAATCACAAAAATTTATAATTAGGTCATTAGTGGACGTAGTAGGATAAGGGATCCGACCACAACATACAATAAAATTACTTTGTGCAGAGTCCAGCGTGTACGTTGACACATCTTACCATTACAAGGGTGTTTAAGATTTGGCCTAAGCCGAATTTTGTGTTCTTACTTGTTATTGTATACGTACACATTCAAATTCAATTAAATTATTTAGTAAATAGATTGTCCAGTTTATTTTTGTAAAAGGTAAAAAAAGAAGTTATAATACAACTTGTTGCATAATATCCTAATGAAAGCCTTATGCTATGTTAAGGTGCTGCTGAAGTTGTTGATTTTAAAATTAGTCATCACAAAAAATACTAATTCAGTGAATATACCCACATCGACATTTCTGCCTGTGTGACCAGGAGAATGATTTTCAGACAGTAACGGACAGACAGACACTTTTAGATTAAATTAGCGAGCTATTACAAATATACCTATTTTTACTCAGTGCCAGTTAGATTACGATGGATATAAATCATTAGCATATCAATTTGCAGCAAGACGTTTTCGTTTTCGTCCGTTTTGAGATGAAGTCGAGGAGAGCTACACCGCTGATTAAATCGAAAGAAATGTAACATATATGTTATGGCATATATATATATATATATAACGAATTTGTAGGGTATTGAATCTTAAATTTTGCTACGAATAGTTTAGTTGTATCAGTAAACGCAGGGCAATGCCTTCGTGAAATATCATTATATGGAAAGAGATTCTAAAAATGAACCGATCGGGTCCACAGTCAATTACCAAGTCTCAACAAATTTTGTTGGCAAATGTTAAAAATTGTGATTTTTTGCTATTTAAGGAAGCGTTCTAAAAATGGTCCCATCCCGTCCATTTTCAACAGGGTTGCTCTCTGAGTCAATATATGTCCTTGCATCAAATTCCTTCGTAATCTTTCGAAAAATGCTTGCACACAAATTTACATGGACAGACAGACGGACATCGTTATATCTATTCAGATTTTGATTCTAAATTGATTGGTATAAAAATTGAAGGTGAATGTGGCATTTGCCGTCCAAACTTAATATAATCTTGCACCACATATGGTGCAGGGTCAAAAAAGATATCTTTAATCGTGCATAGTTTTAGTTTGTAAATTAATATATAATTTAAATTCTTATCTAAGTGATGTGGGGATTGACAAAATAATATAAACATCTGATTTACAATATTTATTTATTAATAACGTGTTGGGCAACCTGTCTGCTGTCACTTTTGCCGCAGTAGTTTTACAATTATTTTTAATGTTCTTCAATTTCTCTGTCAGTTATCTTGGAGTTTCGTCCACTTTTCCTATTCGCCGATGATGTTTTACCATGTTTTGTGTATGCGCCACAGACATTCCCGCTAACCGAACTCCAACGATTTGCCCTCTTTCGAAGTCTGTGATATCACACGTCTCACATATAGCTTGAACAAAGCGTATAATGCATTGAAATGTAACCTTAAAGACTTGGCGCCTAAACTGTGCAATACATACGTGTCGCATTATTTACACGGAAACAGTGTTACCAACATACAAAAAGATGTACCATATTTCCTTGTGTTCTTATTATTTTGTTAATCCTCTATATATGTTATTTTATAAGGTTTTAATTTTCCATTTATATTATACGAAATTTTTTTATTTGTTTCATTTATCATAAATCTTGTAATTTTTATAATCAGCATAATCATGATATGTGGGCATATTGGTTTTGTTTAAACGTTTGTAAGTTCTTGGAGGTTGCGAGCTACTATTAATAACCGAGTCGATTTAGCCTTTCTGTCCGTCCGTGCATCTGTAATCTTTTCTTCGGTTCGCGGCGTCACCAGTGAACGCACAGACGGACAGAAGGACAACAGACAGGCTTGGCCGCCGACTCAACTCTTAACAATCTTATTTTCAAAGTTTTGATTTTGTTATGAAAAGCATTAAGCGCACCCCTAATTTCCATTAAACTACCAATACTTTTTTCATTTATTTTTAGCAAAATTTAAGCAACCAGAAAAAAAAAATCAATGGCGGGTCAAAAAATCAAGGAAACTAACAAAAAAAAAAAACCAATTTTAAAATTTTAAACCGACGTTGTGTCATTATTAAATTTCCAGCTGTGTGATTCAACTACTGCTACTTAAGTCAACGGAAGTGATTCAATCACTTAAATCAGCTGTTGTGTTTTATAAAAAATAGAGTCGCGCTTTTCATTTTTTTTTAGGGACAAAGCTTTTTAGCCCGTTTCAATGCAATGAATTAGTTCCCTCACTTAATTTTTAAATTCCTACTCAATTAATATAACAATATATGTAATTATTAAAAAACTATTAAGATTGGTACTTTAGTTTATGTTAAATAAATAATCAAACTCTATATAAAAGTTTAATAAGACCAAAACATTTTATTTTGCAATATTGCAATATAAAATTTATTGAAAATGATTAAAACAAAAAGCAAAACTTTTATTTAATTTATTCAGGGGAACAAAAATTATTTCAACTAACTTTACAAAGCCAAGAAAAGAAAAGAAAAGAAAAGAAAGAAATTGTTGCAGCAGGCAGATTACCACTTTTATTTCTTTTTATAAAAGAAAATTGTATTTTTATGCACTACGTCACGTACTATAGCTTTAATCTTTAATATTGAACATCCTGCTCGGTCAAGAACATGGCACAACTTCTAAACTGCCCGGTCATATTACGAATGAAGCCATCATTTCCAATGTGTACCTCTACTATTCTGCATAGCTTCCAATGAGTGGAAGATAGGTTTCTATTTGTTTTGGTATTGCTGGATAAATAAGTCATCGCTCCATCGCTCTTCTTTGGTAGACCTACCGTATCCATTGCCACTGCTTTAGAAGGTTAGCAAGTATCTGCGACACAATTTGTCGTTGGTTCAAACAAAACCAACGACCCTACCATAAGCTGACGCTTGGCGAATTTCTCAGCATTCTCTCAGTTCATTGTTTTCGTGGACATGCAAATGATTATATTCTTTTAAATTTAATAATTCACACCAGAAGTCATGAATGGCATAGCCGCCCTCAGGCGTGATCGTCGCAGCGAGTACCAAGAAGAGACCTCTCTGAACCCGGTCACTAACTTTCAAAAACATACCAAGAGGGGTAAGAATCGATTCAACTGGGGTAAGCCTTTATGATGAACTTGCTGAATTTCTGCTCGAAAGGAAAGGGCTTGCTATATATGGATGAATGCACACTCCAATTTCTCTGGGCTAACAACGAATGAGCGAAATTGGGCAGGCTGAGATATCCAACGCAGCTATCTACCACAGTGTAGGACTTAAGAGTTAGGCACCGTTTAGGTTGAGATTTGCTAATCTGCCGGGTACTGTTGGAGTCTAACATATAACACCGATTTACAGATGTGAGCCAATGCGTCTACCGAACACTATGGGCAATGTAATGTTAACGAGTACAAGACTGCTTTTGCAATTAGTATATCAACATGTGAATCTTTCCTCAGATAATAAAACGCTTTCTCTAGTTCCAAAGCCAAATGAAGATTTTACACCGAGGGATAGTGGTGTCTCGATATACGCAAAGAGTTAAGCGAGAGTAAAATTTCGTATACGAGGAGCGTCCCAAGTTACGTCTTCAAAGGGATTGAATATATATTTCGCCATGAAGTAGAATTTCGCGTTGGATCAAAAAATCACGCCACCTCGCTTAGAACATGACATTTTGTTGGGTGCTTAACTTTCGTTTCCGGGTTAAAGTTAAATGAAAACAGATCGTCAACTGGACACCAGTTCACGCCCAGCATGGAATACGTTGTTGTATCTGAGATGTGAAAAGTTGTAGCAGAAGATGGCCCAAAACATGAATAGCATCAGCATGGCTTGAGGTTTATTTAACCAAATGAAATTTTTGATTGGATAATCTTTTGAATGCCCAATGCTTCCGGCACAGAAGAGATCGGCAATTTCACTATGGTTAACATGCGCGCATTGGTGGAGAGCGCATATTAGGTTGTATGCAAAAAATATGGCGATGCGGTAATCATCATTAGCTTAATATGCACAAACGCGAACTACCGTTAATAATACTGGGCCATTGCGTAGATTGGGGGCACCCGAATTGATGCCGAGACCAGCTTCAGATTTACCAGAACTTTTAGCCTTCGCCTGCGCTTGATCGCCTTTACTGGATGATGTTTGCTAACGTAATTACGACTTCCTCCAGATGGGAACTGCTTGGATGTGTTACCCGACCGCAGGTAATAGTAGCGCATGACCGTTGCATAAGTTTAATTTTAAGCAGTGAGGAACGATTATGAAATCGATGTCTTCCTTTACGATAGGCGCAATTTACTTTATCCACCTTAACTGCGCACTACTTTACAGACCGTGAGGATCAGCGTTGTTGATCGTTCGGTTATAGCCGTCGATAATCTGTGACTACGATGTTCCAAAAATGCCATACAGCTTCGGTATTTCGTTTACGGAACCCGAATATCGCTAAACATTGGATGGCATCCTAACTGTCCACAGGAACGCCCATGACACGTACAATATCCACAGTATTAAAAAGAACAATGGCAACCCTTGTGCATTAAATGAATTATATTTCAGGTCTATATCCATATATTACGTCTGTAAGAGTGCTGAAAGCCACGGGTTTATAATGATGTTGCGGGCGTGTCTTTATGTGTCTGATATATCAATAATTGCAGCCGTCAAGTTCCACCAAAAATATATAAAAGTTCAGAAACACTTCGAGTTTTGATGTTGATCAAGAATATATACTTTTGGGGTGTAACTCGCTATCTTCTGGTACTTACAAACGTTTCAAAATAAAACAATATACACTCGAATCATTATGATGATGAGAATAATTAATATTTTTTATTATGAAATCGTTAGTTTATCTCAATAATTATTAAAAAAGTACAAAAGTATTTGGTATAAACGCATATTATACAGTATAATAGATCTAAGTTAAACAACTAAATTTGGTTTAGGCCAAATCTTAAATAGCCTATACCTCCACAGCGGTGTGCGTGGCAAATATATATATGTTGCGCCCTCCAATAGTGTATGTATTACGTATCAGCTTGAAAGTCTAATTGTACGTAGAATATGGTTTTTTATAAATTGTGGGAGCATCTGACCACGTCCATTTTAGGCACATCGATGAAGCTATTATTTATAAATATATGTTCTAAATTTCAAGTTAATAGCTTACTTTTTGTGGCAGATAAATAGATTTTTGTTGATAGTGGGCGTATATTTTGACCGATTTTGCCTATTTGAAATAGCGATCTGCGAGCAAAAACTTAAAGTGTTTGTACAAAATTTCAACTCTGTATCTCAAAATTTACGCCCGTGAAAATGCCAATAACCGATAGACACACGGACATATATGTCTAAATCGACTCAGTTTTTAACTCTAAACAAGAATATATATACTTGGTAGGGTCTCTGACGCCTCCTTTTGGGTATTGCAAGCGTAAGAACAAACTTAGTGTACCCTCATAACCAAACCAAACTTATACATAATAATTGTTCTCTCTGGTTTTGCGAAACTTCTCTACTCCCTCGGGTTTCAGGTCAACAAACTGTACGTTGAATGCCACATGGTATATATACAACCTGATTATAATAGCCCTGGTGGTCATATGATGTTAATTTTCGTGCTATAACAAATAACATTTCAAATTTAGATGGCTGACAACTGCAACTAAACTAAGTAATTGTACAAGCAGTTACAAACGTGGCCATAAGTGAATGCCACTTGTGTAGCTTTCTGGGTTTTAAACATGCATACCATGTGCCGCCAATTTTGAGGCTAGATTTCCTGTTTTTTGTTTCCATTTTTGTCGTTGCCGTATAATTGAGCCAAAGATAATTACAATTTAAAAATATCAAGATTACTAGTTCATCACTATTGATACATGGTATTGCTTTAGTATATGAAACACGTAGAGATTTATAAATTTATATTTGTGCGAACACTTTTCTTATTCGAAACATTACTTGTATTAATTTGAGCATCAGCCAAGGTTTCTGTTTTTGTATTGTTACTGCATTAATTTTGCTGATGAGGTAATTACTGTGATTCAGTCATTTACATGAGCAAAATTGTACATTGCCTTGAAGATTTCAAATAATTCTTCTCCTGTAGTTATTGTTTGTTTTCGCCTTTATCTGGTTTTACCAGCATTTTCGTTCAAATGCAATCACTGTGTTCTCTTTATTTATGGTTCCATTCGTGTTTTAGACGAGGATACAGTAAAACATTTTCACATACATTTTTTTTTTTTTTTTGTTATACGTATTTAAGTCGTGATACATATTTTTTTTTTGTATCTTGCAAAAAGTTATTATTCGAAATCCATTCACTTTTCAGTGAGGTATAAATGAAATATGTAATAGTGAAAAACTTTTAGCTTCAATAATTTTTAAAATAATTAAAACGAAACTGGTTTTCCAATGTACAAACTCCATGTAAGTTTAAAATTATGAGGTCACTTCAATGGCTTAGTTGAGCTGAAGTAGATACCATTTAACAGACAACCAACAAAACAAATATTTTCTACAATAATAAATATTATACTAACTTGTTTTCTTAAATCTCTACCTCAAGAGTAAGTTTATTTGCAATATAATAACAATCCTTTTGCAGCAGCAAAACAAATGCTCACACAAGATTTTCTTATATGCTCCACCTTAGTGATGAGGGTACACTAAGTCTACTAACAAAAATCCGTTTATATTCCACAAAAATTGAGCTATAAACTTAAAATGATGTGCCAAAAGTGGGCGTGATAGGGCTCAATATATATATATAATTGCCACGCCCACCGCTGTGAAGGTGCAGGGTATTTAATATTTGGCCTACGCCAAATATAGTTTTCTTACCTGTTACCTGCTCAAAGTGGTAAATTTGTTCAATTAAGTTTGAAATATTAATTTCTTATTATTTGGGGAAGTAACACAGTGGTGTCTTATTCGGAAGAGTCCTACTCTAGCTCTTTTTTAATCGTTTACCTTTGTTTTGTTACTTTAATATTGGTCGACATCGATGAGTATTTTCTACACTTTGCGCAGTAGATGATTTAAAATTTTTTCATGTGCCTGGTACCAGCATTATAAATGTATTTTATAAGTTATCATAGACACCGTTTAAAATTCTTTTTTTTTCTGAGAATTCACAATAGTTTAATAGTTTAAGAATTTTTTTATATATTATCATCCCATATATCATCAGCAATTCAGACGACAATTGAATACTCAACAAAGTGTATTAAACGATCTTCAACAACCTAATTTACGACCAGGAGTACAACAAAATTTTTATGTGCAACAAACGCCTGCCCCACTTCACCCACTAATATTGCAGCAGCAGAAGCAACAACAACAACAGCAACAAACAAGGCAAGGCCCAACCGCGTCGGGTCGACCAAATAACAACCAAGGTAGTCAACAATTTCAGCATGAACCAGAAAAAAAAAATTTTATTGTACCACACCAACCAATACAACAACATGTACAGAATATTTATCAGCCGCAACAACCCCATCGTTTTCATGCACTGAACCAACAACATCAGAATCCACCCTCAGCGTCAAATTTTAATTCACTACCACAGAACCTCTTGCCTATTTCTAATTTCAATCCACAATCACATTTACCACAACAAGATGAAACACCGCCTTCAACTTTTAATGATAAATCTATTTCAACTTCGCAAATATCACATCTATCTCAAGGCCAGTCCTTTCCCACGCATGTAGTACCAGGGCCAATACAAACTCAGCCCCAAACTTTTTCTAGCCAAATCATACCATCATCGCAATCTCACCTTCAGCCATTTCCCACTCAACAGAACCCACCCCAGCAAACGCGCAATCAATCTTATCAACCACAAAGTCATCCACAGAATGAAGTGATATCACAAAATCCGAACTTTCCGCAAACAGAACAGAAATTGCCCAATGAAGATCAGGTGCCAACTTTTGAAACTCATATAGCACCGCAGCAAACCTTTGCAACTCAACAACAATTATTTTTACGATCACAACCACAACTTAACATAAAGTCTCAAACTTCACAAAATTCACAGCCACCGCCACCGAGACCATATGTTCATATAGGAAATCATCCTCAATTTTTACCAACTGTACCCTCAACGACCTTTTCAAATCAAGTACCACCCTATATACCACAACAACAATATCCAAATGTACCCGGTCCGCAACAACCACCATCTCCATCCTCACAAGATCAAGAATACAAACAAAGACTGATACAGAAACATGAACAATTCGTGCAAAAACAATACGAGAAATCTCAAAATAAAGTGCGACAACAACATGCCGAGTTTCTAGCTAAACAACAAAATATTAAGCAACAAACACTGCCACAAATTTTGGCTAACCATGATCCGACACTTTATCAACAAGGAAATTATAACGTCCCGCGTGGTCGACCTGTTGGTCCCTCTGAATTGCCTTTGTTTGCACAAGCTTTACAAAAATATTACCAAGAACATCCTACAACAACAACCACTACTACAACTACTACGACTACTACAACTACACCCAAAACATTAACATCCCACAATTCCAGGAATCAGTCCCGAGGCACACATAATCATGTGCGACAATATGGATCTAAAACGGCTGCTTCCAATAAGAAACCTGTGAAAACTTTCGGTCGTGATGAATTATTAAAGCAATTGAAGGCTGCCCTCTCTGAAACACCGCAAAAAGAATTACCGACAAATAAGTCATACATTGAAATGGACTTAGTGCTACCAAACGGAGAGAGAGTACAAGTTATACGCACTACTGATCCTAACTTGTTGAAAGATCAGCAAGTCTATACACAAGATCAATTGAAAAACTTATTTGGATATCAACAAAGTTCCAGTTCCAGACCTGAAATTACCAGCACTACTAGTAAAATAAAACCAAATAACATAGGTGCAAAAGTTCAAACGGAATATTTATTGGATACTCAAGAAGATACTCAAGAAGATACTCAAAGTTTACCCAGTGATGTTGATTTTAGTTCTCTATACGGCGATAGTATACCCGAACTAGCAGGTGGCTCCAATACAATTGCCAGCACAGCGGTTATACGATCCGACTCAGATGAACCACCTTCTTTAGAAGAATTAGCAAAACGTGGTCTTATACCAGATGGCTATGAAATTGAAAACTTAAGTTCGAAATCTAATCCAAAACCATCAACAACGCTACCACCCAAGAAAAAGGCTACCTATGTATATCTTGAAGAGCAAGTTGATGGCAGTTTTAAAATTCAAGGTGTTAAGGCAAATGGTGAAAAAGAAACTAAACAATCTGGAGCAGAGGTGGAAAACATATTGCAACGTATACGCAGTAGTGATATAAAACTCCCGCCGTCAGTAAAACGTTTAACACTACCCAATGACGAAGTTATCGACATCGAATCTGGTGCTATAATACCAACAACTAAAAATCCTTCAATATCCCCTAAACCCCTCACAACAACTATTCCTACTACTACAACGACGACGACAACACCACATCCTACTACGATTTCAAGTACAACAAAAATAACAACTACTACTCCAATATCTGCAGCTTCATCGCAAAGCTCTAAATTGACCGGACAACGCCACTACTCAAGAACTACCAATTTAGGTTATCGGATCTCTTCAACACCCGTTAACTTAACGCCATATATACAGCGCTCTTCTTCAACCTTTCGGCAAAATGACCCATATTCACATCGGTCATTAGCTACTACAACTAGTTATGCCGCTTTTCCTACCGAAGCACCGATCCATGCATCTGGAACCTATCTACCAGAAGTTGAACATTTTCCTAAACACAATGAAGAGCAACCATTAAAATATACGGATGCTTTGGTGCAGGAATCGGAGCATCAAGAAAAGTCATCAAGCAACATATCAACACCTACTAAGGCTTTGCAACTAACTGACACACCAGTATCTGATTCCACTAAAGATTTGATACATATTCTCAAACAAAATGGATTATATGCCATGGCCAAATATTTGAGACAGTCAGGTTTAGATACTATTTTGAATGAGACCGGTCCATATACAATATTTGTGCCAACAGATAAAGCTTTCAAAAATTTATTGGTACAATTAGGAGGTCCCGAAAGAGCAGAAGAAAAATTCAAGGCAAATCCTCGTTTGCTAAGTGGGGTAAGATTTTATTAGAAGAAACAATTTACTTTTTTATTTTTTGCACTATTTGTTTTAAAGCTTCTATTGCATCACGTAATACCAGGAGCTTTTGATATTGCTACCTTACAAGATGAAATGACTGGAGTTTCTTTGGCTGGCACTCAGTTAAGAGTAAATCAATATATTATGCATGATCAAGAATGGAATGATATTACGGTAAGATTTTTTTAAATAACGTTAAGTAAACAAACGAGTATGATGAAGGTCAGTATACTCACAAGAAGGGGTATACGTACTTTATCAAAACATATGTGGCATGCAAGATAAAGCATCAGAGCCTTATAAAATAAATATATATTCTTAATCAGCACCAAATTCGTGATCTATCCAGCAATGTCTGTCTGTACATCCATCTGTGTGTCTGTCGGTGATAATCATTCTCCTGATAACAAAATTAAGATATCGCCTCCGAACTTTTACCAAAATATTGGTAATTCATACAACTAAACAAATTATAGTACAACACACATTTTGGAAGTAATTGGTGCATAAAATTTTCTTTTGTTTTAGTTTAATTTAAATTCAATATATTTTACTTTTATTTATTTTATTTTCTGCGTAAAGCTTACTACCATTAACGGAGCTATGGTGATTTTGACAAAGAAAGATATTCAAATACCGCAAGGCATAGCTCACGCCATTGATCGTGTTATGTTCCCCCTACCAGTGGGCGATTTGCTACAAACTTTACAAGCTGATCGTGAAAATAGATTTTCAACCTTCTTGAAGATTCTATTTGTGTCGGGTCTCTCTGAAAAATTACAAAGTAAAGGTGCTTCAACATTGATAGAAAATAAAAAAAGTTTATATCCAATCTTATAACTTTATGTAGGTACGAAAACTTACACAGTATTCGCTCCTACTAACAATAGCTTCACTGATGTCGAAACCGATGCGTTAGAAAAACTTTTGAAGAAAAAGGAAGCTGCCGAAGAGTTTGCTATGAAGCATATAGTGTCGGGTACTCTATTTTCAGCAGGAATGCGTTTCTATCAAATCAAAGACTCTTTGTTAACTGGAAAATCCGTGATCTTGCAAAAAACCTCTACTGGCAAAATTAAAGTCAATGATGCTCAAATGTTGGTCTCAAATATACCAGCAACGAATGGCGTAATTCACGCTTTAGATGGAGTATTAACGTGAAATGTTATTGTGACAACAAAAGCATAATATATTTGATTAAGGCTAGATAACAAAAATCATAGAGCGAGACCGTGTACGTTTTGTTGACAACTTTTTGAAATCATCGAAATTATCGAAATTATTGTGAAAATATGGCGGTTGCTCTTTTGAAATTTAAAATTTTTAATTTATGAAAATATGAGTTAACTACAATCATTTCAGTTATTTGACGTTTTTATCTGGTTCTTCATAGTTTTCTATTTCAATCATATGCCTACCGTTATATAAATATATTATGTATATATGAATGTATTATACACTTGTGGTTATTTAATTTTAAAATGCCAATTTTTGGGTTTCTTAATATACTTGTACAATAATAATGGAAAATTTGGAAAACTGTTATAATGCTTATGTATATACATAAAACGCAGATATTGTTAAAACTGTATAAAAAGTATTTTTGAAGTCTTTTACGTTATATAATAAACTAAGTAAAATGTTAAAATAACAGATGTTTTACTTAGCATTGGTCGTCTATTCACATATGTCCAATTATACCCTATACTGGAATTTTTCTGCTCTAATGCGCTATTTCTAAAACATTATTTGATTTAAGCTATTATTGCTGCGAATGAACTATTTTATTAGAGGGCACATAGTTAAAAAAGGTGCAAAATTTCAATAAAAAAGAGTCATTTCGCCAATAACAGACACAACCACAATTTACAAAAAACCATACTCACCGTAAACTAGACTTGTAAACTGATATGTAATATATACACTACGTGTAGGGAGAAAAGATCGATTAGCAATTGTTATTATTGATTGTTTTCACAAGAGATGAAATTCCTTACTTGTTGCATTTCTAGCTGGGTAGTATTGCGTGTTCGACCTCAATCAAATGGGTCCTTTTCAGCATAAAATATACTTAAAAGTTATACTTAAAAAAAAAAAATAAGCGCAGCATGCATGCCTGCGCAGAATTACAAGTTTTCCACATATTGGGTGTTTATGCTAAATAGTCTATGCCATATATAACTCGAATGAATTCTTTAAATGGTAAATGTAGAAATTTCAATATATAACTAACTAATTTAGCTAAAAAAAACTGCTTCGCATAATTCGAAAGACTTAACTAGAGCCACTTTCACTTTTTCCATAAGCAACTGGCAGAAGTCTACAGGGCTTCTGTTGCGAAGTGTGGCCATAAAGTCCAATTTCATTGTATTGATTATACATAAACCACTGTAGGAGGGTGATTTTTGAGACTTTAGATAATTCACAAAGTACTATACTCCATTCATTTTTCTTAATTCCTTTTTTAACAATCTAACAATAAATCAGTTATAACGTCACTACCAATAAGACATAAATTTGTAATATTTGGCGCCAATTAGTTTCCACTAATTGCAAAACTTTTCAATTATTTCACCCAAACATTTTGTAAGGCGTGGAAGAAGCGTGATAAATATTACTAAAATACATAAGGACCCCCATTCTTGGTATAAACTTTGAAAGTAACGGTTTAATATACAAATTTATATCGTACAGAGGTGAAGCTGCGACTGCCGTATTAGTTTGTAATAAAAATAAAATTGCTTTTTACATTTAATTATTCGTAAATTCTGAATTTTATTAAATCGTCCTTTTTTACTTTAAATTCACATATATATTTTTAATTCCCAATGAATATGCGACGACATTTATTTGCAAATACACTATTATTTTAAAAGATTTTACAATTATTGTTTTTAGTATTTGAAATGCATTTTCGGTTAAACTTAATTAAAATTTACTTGGTTGTTGTTAAAATGTTTTGTGAATGTATGAGTGGAATATGTTTAATACTATTTTGATTGCTACACATATTTTTCTTGCTATTTAAATATATAAATTAAGAAAATTCTTTTGTTTTTGTTTACCTTTGATTGTTGGGAGGAAAAGGTTGAGTTTTTAATTTTTTTACATGAAATTTCAATAATTTTGATATTTCAAGAAATGCAATAAACGCCTTATGTTAAAAAAAGAAATTAAACAACTAAAAACTACATTTGGTTTAGACCAAATATTAAATACCCTCCACCTCCATATACAAACGGGGGGCAAGTAACTGACTACGCCCTACGTAACAAGGTAAAAAATTTGTCTCAAAATATACGTCATAAAAAAAGGTTGTTTTTCTGAGGCGAGTCCTTTATCTGATTGTGCATTGTACACTTTTTTGCCGATTGTGGACGCTGTACTTGCCCTATTTTGCACATATTTGTATACAAATTGATCTCGATAAATCAAAATTTACGGCTGTGAGAGTTCCAACAACAGGCACACAGACAGACATGTCTACATCGTCTCATACTTTGGTGCTGACCGAGAATATACATACATTTTATAGTGTCCGAGGCTTCGTTACAGTACTATAATCTCATCACTAAGGTGGAGAATATAAAAATGATATGTAAGATAGATATTTCAAAAAATTAATAAAAAGAAAGTTTCACGTCAACAGAAACATGGATTTAATTTTTTTAGCAGATTTTAATGTTGTTATACGTCCATACTATCCCTAAAATATTCCATACGGAATCCTGACATGTGAATCGCTGATCGGAGCTTTTAGAAAATGTTTGCTCTTTATTCATCACAAATGAAGAACAACTTAATATCAATAATGCTTGTATGAATGAGTTAAGTTGGAACTTCCCAATGATAAAAAAAAAAAAAATGAAAATAAAAATAAAAATAAATAAGCAACATTGAATTTTTTTAGTTAAACTATAATGATACAAAATATTATGTACATTAGATAATATGTAAGTTTTTTCAATTCTAATTTCTGATTTTTATAAAACTTATTTTACCGTTACTTAACTGGTGTTGAACGGAAATTTTATGGCTCGCCTTTAGTTTCTACGAAGGTGTGCTTTAAAGTTTCAATAGATACCAAAACTTAGTCAATCAATAATTTTAGATGCATATTTGTAAACGGCATTTAATAACAAATAAAAATACATATAATGCGAAACATTTATTTTAAAAAAAGATAGATTGAATTAAATAATAAGTTAAAAGTATTATTCATTTGTATGATAGTTCGTTGGCGCATTTTAAGTTCAAATGGTATTGTAGTTTCGTTATTCTTAAAAATATAAGTTGTTATTAAATTGAAAATAATTTTTCACTGATTTTGGATGAAATTAGGTATTTAGTTAAAAACCTTGGACCATGTCCCTCGTAGGGGTTCGTCACCAAATGTGTTCAGTTTTGTACCGTTACATAATCCCACTTTAAAAAATTGTGACGTTTTTTTTTTTTTGTTTTTTGGTCGGAAAAGCCTATTTACGAGGGTGGATTTGCAAAAGAGACCAAATTCAGTCAATCATAATCGATATTTTTATTTGATATTTTCAATTTACCCTCAAAAACGATACAAACATTTATTTTTAAACGGTAATGTTTACATTAAAAATCAAGTTTTCTTAAAAAATGGATCATATAAGTTACTCAATGTACAACAAAAAAAAAAAATACAAAATCAGCACTTAGATCGTTATTAAATTAAAATTTGGTACACATATTTATAACTATCCCATTCCATTGATGTGTTAGAAATGGGCATGGTCGAATGACAGACACGCCCACAATCGACAAAAATATATATATGTGCCACAGAATTTTAATCTAGTATGCACGTATATCTATAATTATTCCCTTAATGTTTTGCACAAAAGAGGCGTGGTCGAAAAAACCGTCCTCTGCATAAAATTCGTCTTGAAAGCTGATACTTACAACATACATTATTAGAGGACGTAATCATATACCTGGCACACCCACCGTTTATATGTAGATGTGGAGGGTATTTAAGATTTGGGCTAAGCCAAATTTAATTTTCTTACTTGTGTTGTATTAATGAACTATAATTGAATGAAGCAATAATGCATTGTGTATTGTAATTTATTATACCCTCCACCTTAGTGATGAGGGTATATTAAGTTTGTTCTTCCATTTGCAATACCCAGAAGGAAGCGACAGATACCCTACAAAATAAGTTCGTGTGTCACAATCGGTCAAGAGGCACGCCCACAATCATCATATATCCATATATTTCCCACAAAAGTTGATATTTATTATGCATATTTACAATTAACTTATCCATCGATGTGATAAAAATGGGCGTGGCTTATAACACAAACAACAAAAACCACAAAATTGACCGATGAACTTAAAATTACGGTTCATATATTTATAATTATAAAATTGTATCTATGAAGTTGAAATTTGGTATAAAATTTATAACTATGGCATTCATCGCAAAACGGACACACCCACAATTTACAAAAATCTTTTTGTGCAGAATCTGACGTGTAAATTGAAACGTACTACTGTTACAGGGCGCAGTCAGCTACTTGCCCAGTTTGTGGATATTTGGTATAAGCCAGATTTATTGTTTCTATTTGCTAACACAGATAACCCCCGAAGAACACGACTAATTGGTTCCTTGCGTGTTGTTCGAGACTACGTTTTAAATTGTTTTTGCCTTTGCCTTTGATCATAACTCTCTATTTTACCAAACAAATGACATATTTAATAATAATAATAATTGTCCATTTAATTCTTTTTCAATAAAATTACTTAAAAATCGTTTAGTGTAAGTAAAATCATTTAATTCGGGGAAAAGCATCCGAGTTCTTCGAAAGTCGTGTTCTTCAGAGGTTACCTGTATTACATCTAATGATAACTGATAACTCTATTGCTTTATTGTTTTTAATATTTGGTAACTTCACTAGTTATATCCTCCACACAAGATGAGGGGTACAAAAAGATTGTCTTTTCATTTGCAACACCCAAAAGGAGGCGCCAGAGACCCTACCAAGTATATATATTCTTGATTAGCGTGAAAAACTTAGTTGATCTAGACAAGTTTGTCCGTATGTCCGTATTCCCATCTGTTGTTGGCTTTCTTACGGGCGAAAATTTTGAGATATTGAGCTAAAGTTTTGTACAGACACTTTTAGTTTATGCTTGGAGATCTCTATTTAAAATGGGCTAAGTCGGTCAGAAGCCACGCCCACAATCAACAAAAAATTTTATATCTGTTCATAACATTCACACATAAACTTAAAATTTGGTGCATATATTTATAATTATTCCATCAATCGTTGTACCAAAAATGGGCATGGTCGGATAACAGACACACCCACAATTTAAAAAAAAACCATATTCAACGTAAAAGTAGACGTGCATGCCGATACGTAATACATGCACTATTAGAGAGCGCAATATATATATATTTGCCACTCCCACCGTTGTGGAGGTTGAGGGTATTTAAAATTTGCCCTAAGCCAAATTTAGTTTCCTTACATGTTTTTTGCTATGTGAATAACTTCTATTAATTTGTATTAAAAACAGGCAAGAAAATTAAATTTGGCTTGGGCCAAATCTTAAATACCCTCCACATCTACAACGGTGGATATTCCGCCCTCTAAAAGTGTATGTATTACGTGTCAGCATGCAAGTCTAGTTTTATGGTGAAAATGTTTTTTTTCTAAATTGTGCGAGTGTCTGTTATCCGACCACGCCCATTTTTGGCACATCGGTGGATAGGATTACCACATACATATATTTGCACCGAATTTCAAGTTCTTAAGCCATTTTTCGTGGCAGATAAATAGATTTTTGCTATTTAAATAGTGTTTTGCGTGTAAAAACTAAAAGTGCCTGTACAAAATTTCAACTCAATAACTCAAAATTTACGTCCGCGAAAATGCCAACAACAGACAGACATACGGACACACAGACATACATGTCTGGATCAACTCAGTTTTTGATGCTGATCAAGAATATATATACTTTGTAGGGTCTCTGATGCCTCCTTCTGGGTGTTACAAACGGAAGAACAAACTTAGTTTACCCCCATCTTGGGTGGAGGGCATACAAAGTGCGAATTGCGAGTTTTTGTCATAATAAATACATTTTATTATGGGCTGTTATCTATGTAGTATATTCGAGCAGCAGGGTTCCACAAATAATATTTAGACATTGACGTAATTAAAATCAAATTTCACTGATTTTGAAAGGAAAGTGAAAAAATTGCTTATGTCCGTTACAAAAATCAAGGAATAAAATATAAAAAGGCCACACCATCAAACGTATTTAACAACAAATATATAACAGAATAACGTGCACTTTACTCTTGAATGATTGTTTTAATGTTTTGGAAATAATAATAATAATAATAATAATAATAATAATAATAATAATAAACATGGCAAAAGCCAATTATTAAATATAAAACAAAAATAGAAGAAAAACATTTACTCTTGATACGGCGCTTATAAAAAGTTGAAGGACATTTAATATTCGGCTCAAGCCGAATTTAGTGTTTATGCCTTTCACATACAATAAAATCGGGGGTATACTAAGTTTAAGGGTTGGTGTCTTTTTTATCCTACCACCACCCCAAGACTGAAAAAAGTATATATAACCTGAATTAAAAAATATTAAGTGGATCTAAGTAAAACTGTCGGTCCGTTTGAGTGCCTGTCAAACGAATTGAACCGACATGTCCACAGTGCATTAAAAAACAAAAAAGCAGCAATTTTTAATGAAATTTTCCGTATTACCATTAAATATAAAAATACAGAAATACAGACAGACACATATGCCCTTTTGAGAGTTTTAATGCATAATAATAGTTTAAAAACATTATTTTCTATGTCCTCGTGTTTTAGTTATTGCATGAAGCATTCGCTTATTTTAGGTCTATTGTTTTATATTCTGCTATAGGAGTGTATGTATAATAGGTGAAAAGTTTTATGCAATTAAGTTCTGTTCCTATTTACTATTAAGAATTAGTTACATTTTTCTGGACAATACATAGTAGTTTTGTTATAATTGCCACCTTAAAATGGTATATACTTCAATGTAAAAAGTGGTGTATTTTTATTCTATGGACTGCGCATCTACTAATTGTCCTAATTCACATTAGACCCGTACGTGAGAAGAGAGTAATAAGAAATCCTGAGTCTACGTCTTTTCATTTCATTGTCAAGTTATAGAACAATGAGGTAATTTTTTAAATTAATTTTGTTTCAACTCCAGTAAAACTCTGAGAAACAGAAACATTTGAATTGATAACAAAAGTTTATACTCATAAACGCGTATCACTTATTCGTATGATTTATTTGCGAGTGACTATACGGAGTCGTGGGGAGGGTCACATACGGCTAAAATTTACAAAACCCTGTTTGGTATGGAAATCGGATGGTGATGTACATTACGTAAGTAAGGAGTTTTTAAAAGCACCTGTATACAACCTAAGACCACCGGTTACGTTTAATCCAGAGGGTATGTTAAATTTTGTCAATATATGTTTATTTGTTATTGATAAGTTGACGCATGGAAGAGTCGTAGAAGCGAAACTCTGGTCAACCTTTTGCGTATATTGGTAACTTGTATACGCTTATATAGTAACTTATATGTTATTCAGGTTAAGGTGGCAAGTATGGGACATTCGGTCCGAGCCGAGCGTACTTCCTTTACTTTGTAAATATTGTACTAGAATGCTTATTTCCAAAAAAAAACCTCCACATAAGATTGGGGATGGACTAATTTGGTTATTCCAGCACCCAGGAATTCATATATATAAAATCTGTTCGTCCGCGTGATCCCACCATTATAATGTATGGCGGTACATATGTATAAATCAATATGCCAAAATGTTTGCAACATCCAAAGGATGCCGTGGAAACACAACGAACGATATATATTTTTTGAATCAGCATAATTAGTCCATCCATCAATGTGCCATGCATCTCTGTAGCGTGGACCCCTTAAGAGAAACGTGACACATAATTTAAAAATCTTTAAAAAAAGGCTTGTGCTTACATGTTTGAATATAAATGTGAAGGGTGTTCAGGATTTGGCCTAAGCCTAATATAGGTTTTTTAATTGTTGTGTGTGTATGTGGATTGCTGGGGGAAACATGTCCTTTTATCTATTTTTGGTTTAGGCTTAAGCATTGGTATTTTATCTATAATGTTTGATTAAATAGAAACTGTGTTGATTATAATTATGTGTTTCTACTAGGTGTACATTTAAGTAGTGTTAGGAACCACCGTCTCTCAATGTGATGCAAACAGTTATGCATGAAGAGAGAATGTAATAATTTTCAGTTAAATTTTTGGTGTTTATTCAATGAACTGCGAGAACGAAACAAAGAAAATAACAATAAATAGAAAGCGCAATCAAAATAAAAACAACAAAGGCAGCAGTAGCGACCCAATGTATATGTAAGCACATACATATAAAGTGTATACATAATACATATATGTCTAATATATTGAGTTAAGTTATAGCAGTCAGACCATAGCCTGGTGGTCACATAATTAAATTTTTTATGGTGAAAAATTTCTGACTTTCTTTAGATTTTTGGATTCATTTTGAGTTCGACCATGTCTTGAATGCCACATTTCCTCTATCCAATGGGACAACACCCACACTTACTGTTGCTGTATCAACAATTGTTCCACCTGATCGGCGGTGCGCAGCAAAAAAGCAGCGCTCTCACGATAAGCTGAGATTACCTGTCGCGCAGCATTTATCTCATTTGGACTAAGTTTGTGAGGAAGCAGTGAAGGCGGTCGAACTGTAGTATTTTCGACATTTGTTTGATTTAAGGAGCCTAATATCGTTTGATGTTGTTGTTGTTGCTGTTGCTGCTGTTGTTGCTGTTGTTGTTGCTGCTGTTGCTGTTGTTGTTGATGCTGATGTTGTTGCGTTTGTTGTTGGTGCTGGGCCTGCTGCTGTAGTTGTTGTAACTGTTGAGTAGCGGTGGCCAAAATATTAGTATTCGTATTAATGTTCCCATTGTTCGGATTCACATTGACATTCAACTGATTAAGAGTTGCCAGATTAGCCAATTGATTCACATTGTTGTGATTAGTATTGTTAGCAACAGTTGCCGAGGTAATAGCAGATGAGTAGGAAGGTTTCATCGACAAATCTGTGGGAGTTACTGAAACGGATTAAAAACAAGAATGACAACAAATTCTACATTATTCTACGTTTTCCATACATATATAGCTATATAAGTAGCTTTTGTGTTTAAAAAAGATTAATTGTTAGCTTGTTCTGTCATTTACATTTTTTTAAACTCCTGGATTTTTGCTTCAAGGTCCCTTGGCTATCATTGAAATTTAACTGAAGTCTACCTAAATTTATTCAAATCTGTTGTTGGCAAATTTGATATATAGTCTTGCATTATATGATCTGTACAGTTTGTACTTTAAACTGCGCATAAAAGAATACTACCTGCGATCCGTATTACAAGTGCAGTGAAATTTACAAATGATAATGACGCAGTCATACTCTTAACTAATAATGAGTATTTCGCCCAAACCAAAAATAAAATATATACGTAAAGTGTAGTTTAATTTGAGTAGAGCTATTTTAATGAAAGTTAAGAGAGTTCATTTAAATAATTAACATTTCGCTACGCACCACTTCCCAAAGGAGCTACACCGGGAAAGTAACTAGGATAATTAGGCGTACGACCGGCTACTGCAGCTGCAGCGGCTGCCACAAACGGAGACGCTGCTGATGGAGAGGTGAAATCTGTAGGTCTGTAAAGAGGACTGGAAGTTGGTATGCCTGTTAAACTAATTGTATTGCTAGTAGTTCCAACATTTCCATTAGACAGACTAGTGAGAGGTTTAATTTCTAAACCTGAAGTACTAGTATTTGAACTGAGAGCTAATGGGGAACTACGTGCTGAATTAATTCCAGTACTGGCAACGTTAGAGGAAGCGGCTGCAGCAGAAGCTGCAACGCCAACTGGGATGAGGCTTAGTGGCTCAGTAGAATCGGAAGTAGGTGTTGAAAGTGCGAAAGTGGTAGCTGTGGAAAATGGTAAACAAGCACCACTAATACCAGCACCAGTAGCTTCTAATACAGAAGCTGATGTAACAGTAGATGAAGTGCTAGAACAACCCACTGAGCCCGTAGAACTGGTATTAGCCACAACTACTGCAGCGGCTACAGCTGCTGCTGCGGCAGCAGCTGCAACTGCTGAACCGGGTGCTGGTATAGCGTGTGTAATAGGTTCGAGACCAATGCGCATGCGCTTGGCATTTAGCGATTCATTTTCACAGGCTATAGCTAAAATTTGCTCCGCCTGTACCGAAGTTAGATGAGCAGGTGTGGGGCGGGTCTGAAAAAGTAGAAGTTGTTAGATGATCAAATTTTAGTTGTAATGCATTTTATACTCACGGTATTTTCCCAACCATCACGGGTCTTTTTATTACGTCGACATGACTTTAAATATGTTCTTATACGTTTACGTGAACGGTCACTAAATTCTGGAAATTGTCTGGCGCACGAATCTATTATAGCTTGAATTTTTTCTTTGGGTTGTTTAGAAATCGGAACTATACGATCCAGATTCTCATCCACAAATAAACGAACAAACATCTGCCAAATTGGTATTTTTTGACAAATCTGATGTTAAGAATTAAATTCTGACTAAAACTTACATTAAAAGCTTTTAACCTTTCGGGATCATGCGTTTGAGCCAATTTTTCATCTAGTTTATCATCAGAATCATCTTCGGAGCCCTCATCCTCTTCCTTTTGACCCGACGAGTTTGTCTCATCTTGGGCCTCCATAGGTGAGGGGTTGTCACCTCGAGGAACTGGAGAAAGTGAGCTTTCTATTTTACCACTAGCTGCTGCTGCATTCTGAGCCAATGCGTTTTGATATTGCGCCCACAATCCGCCAACAACACTCAAATCTGGCCCCTCCGTACCATTACGCACAGCATTGGAATTCTGGTAATTCCATGCCAAAAGCATGAGCTTCAGTTTGTCGGCATCTTTCATTAGACCGGCATAAGCGTCCGTTTCGGTATTAGTCTCACACGAAGTATTAGCGTCAGCTGGAGTTGCGACCGTTGGTATAGTTTCCTGAAAATGTATCGAAAATAAATAAAAAGGAGGTCAGAAGAAGAGGAAAAATAATAATTCACCCAAAAATTATATTATACAATAATTGCAAAGTGAGTACAATGGAGTATCCGTAATCGTTTAAAGAGAAACCATGCATATTACCGGCAAAAAATTCTAAATCTAATGCCATTTCAGTAGTTCGCCAAAAACCTAATATTCTCTAGCTTTTTAAAAGGGAATAACTGAGAAGAATATGTACCAAGTCTTGATGCTTCAATAGCATTAACTTCGTTCACACATATTGTTGGGTAATACGATTATGAAAGCTAGGAAGAGAAAGAATTATCAAAACCTTTGCAAAGTTTGGAATTCATATCTAAAATTTTGCTACTGAGAGAATGTGGCTTGTATAGGAGTACGTATGTATGTGAAATCGAAACAGTTTTTTACAAAAAGTTCAGTTCAAGAAGGTTCAGTTTAAGAAGCGGATTTTCTTCGAATAACAAGCTTAGTATGTTGTATAAAAGACTTGTTTATTGCAGCGCATCTCTTTATTATTCAGATTTTGATTCTGAATCGATCGGCTTGATTGAAATGAACATGTATGTATATATAGTTCAAGTAACAAAGTAGGAACTCAACACCACTGAAGATATACGTAAGCATATATGTTATCAGGAACTTTCCAAAGTCAAAGATTTCTTACAATATTAAAACTGCATCACACTTACGCCGAAATACGGACACATTTCTTAGAATGGTACAGGGGCGTGCAGTTGGAGAAAAAAGTCGTAAACTTCGACTCTAGAGTCATCTTTGTTATACATTCTCCCCACTTACAATCAGAGATGTACCAAGTTTCAACACATTAAATATAATCGTCTGACTCGATTTAACAGTATCCGTTCATGTCTATTTTTGAAATGCTTACAACCGCAAAGTTTTAGATAGTGGGCTTATTATAAGCATTCCTTATCATTCCTATTCGGTTAAGAAACATGGATTTGCATGTACTCATTGATGTGTTTAAAAAAGATGGTTTCGAATAACAGACATACACAAAATTTACAAAACAAAACTGTCACTTCGGTAGAATGTGTCTTTCAAGTTGAAAAGTTGGCTTCTACTCCTTTAAAAATACTCCAACTCCAACTCTTACTTCACAGCTCTGATGCACAGTCGCTCATATAGTTCTATTTCTAAATATATGGGTACAACTATGAAGTAATTTTCACCCTGTACCTACATTAGATAGATATTTAGGCATTTACCAGCTCCCAAGTTATCTTGTGCGCTCATATATATAATGAGCGGATAAGGAAACTCATACTACTCCAGGATATAAATTAAAAGATTTATATACACGCACACACAGAATATTATGTATTTATGGTAGATACATGTATACACACCACATGTGGAAATGCATGACGAAGTTTGAGTTGTGCACAACTTTATTTACGCAACAGTTGTGCAGGTTGCTTATATTTTCTAAACACTCTAAAATTATGTACTTGTACGTTTCCAAGCGTACATAGATATGTACATTTTTAAACAAACATGTACTACAAACCACCTACTACTGCTACCATAACATTTTACATTCA
Organism: Crataerina pallida; assembly: GCA_949710015.1. Taxonomy (NCBI): domain Eukaryota; kingdom Metazoa; phylum Arthropoda; class Insecta; order Diptera; family Hippoboscidae; genus Crataerina; species Crataerina pallida. Next base: position 3,358,454 of record OX453289.1, on the reverse strand, counting down.
TGTATTTATATAGTTTTAATATATAATTAGTATTTGATAGAAATGGTATGAGCTTGAAGAAAGTTCTTTAGTTTCACATTATAAAAATTGCAACAATAATACTACAAACAACACTAACAACACACGAGACAAAAATGTTTAGAAGATGTCTACAATTTTAAGAAGGGTTGTGCAAAAATAGTGATTGTCTGCTACAATACATAAACTACATAAATGTGCGCAACAAACTTCCAATATACAGAAACTATATAAAATAAATTTTCTAATAAAATTGAGTTTTACTCTTGCGTAAGCGATTTCCATTAGTAATTGCGAGAAAGTGGAGAAAGGTGTTCTTCAAGGCAGACAACTATACTTTGAGAAGAACGATCAAATATATTCTTGGAGAATTTCTCAGAATATGCTTTTTCTTCCTATCTGAAGATTGTTACTCGAGTTTATGTTTTTGCACTTGGCCTTTACCGTCCGAATGATTAAAACGCGTTACTTATAAGTTTAGTAGGGAACCCTGGCTGATAAGAGCATAATAAATAATTTAGCTCTTCCAAAATACAGTACCACTATATTGCTCCTCCAAATCACACAAATTTTCATAAGTTTTATCTCGACAAACTCATTCTAAATTTTAGATCTGTACAAGTTTTGAAAATTTTGTTTTTGTATCTCTAATTTCTTTTTGTCTGTAATACAATAAAATCATCATTGTCACTCATTTTTAAGACCAAGCTACCTACGTATGTATTATTTGTGCCAATTTTCTGATTCATATCTCAAGGGGAAGGATAGGTTAGAAAAGCAAACTAGTTTTTGCTTTAGTAGTATTGTGAGTGTATTTATGTTTCGATTTGGTCCAATACCAAAATGCCCACTTGTAAAAAGTTGCTACCACGAGTGTCTCACAATCGACTCGTTTATACACTTTTCTAATCCTGGGTGTTACAAATAGAATGACAAACGTTATATGCGCCGCGTCTTATGTGGAGTTAAGTAAAAATAGATATTTTTTATTTATTAAAAGCGGCATCTTAAATAATAGTACATAACAAAAAAGGCTTTAGTGGAGGGAATACTGTAACAGCCCATTGTGGGCGTATCTTTTACCCAAAAGCGCCTACATTAAATAAATATTATCAAAATTCAACTTTATAGCTTTATTTTCGTAGCCCCGAGACAACTCTAGGCGTGGCTAATAACCCATTTCGTGGTGAAGTCTTGCTAAAGCATTATTTTGTTTTATTTTAATAAACTAACAAAACTTATTGCTTAGTTTTGGTTAAAAAAAAGAACCATATATTGTTAGAAAACTGTAATAACACTAAAGTAAAAGTATAGAATAAAACGTTTGGCTATGTCAAGAAATTCGACCTATGGGTCCGCCAACAGCTTAAATAAATTCATTTAGCGCAACGCATTAGCGTCTGCGTTATTAAGTTTTCTGAAAAAACGATTTATTCAAAGAAATTTGAAATATTATTTCCCAACTATTTGAAAGGGGTTAATGACGATGGGTTTCCTAGATTTGGCATACGCCTAACGCGACCCTTTTTACTTGTTAAGAGTTGTATTTGTTTATGTTTTTTACTGGAAAATATAGAGGTCGTCTCAACGTGGTTAAAAAAATTCGCCATATGTGATGAACGACTACGGTTACAACTTGATCTGTGTATTTGTTTGTGTATGTTAAACGTCTACATTCATTACATAGTCCTATAATGTAATCGAGTTGATGACACACACTTGCACACATACGGAAAAAGAGGTAGAGCTCTTTATAATTGTGTACATATGTGTAATTATATACAAGTATATGAAGCGATTGCATTTGGAGGAACTATATATATATATATATGAAGGTATGCGAAACACTTCTGCTTTTCCATGGAAAATCCATAATTGAATCCGTCACATACATAATATGAATTCAGAAAGCGTATTGCTTACGCACAATCGGCAAACAGTAACACTATTCACATACATTTCACATATATATGGTATGTGCGTGTGAATTATGCATGTGATGAAAAAAAAAAAAAAAGGACAAAAAATCATCATACCGCTAGCAAAAATGAAAGGCGGAGCTTTTTTGATCTTTTTTAGTGCGTGTAATAATACATACGATACATGGGTTATTCCTCTATATATAGAGTGAGAAACGAGTGCTCGTACCATTATACACATATATTGCAATAATAACAAAAAACAACTACTGCATTCAATGTAGGCTGGACAGGAATGGGCGCCAGGCGTATATTCACAACTTTTATATTGTACGTATAACATTCAAAAAGCAACAGTAGATGACAACATCAGTAGGCGATTGAGCGTGCAAGTATGTGTGCCTTGAACAGAATTTGAGACATCAACAACAACAAACACTGGATAACCGCTATAAGTGTTTACCCCCGTAGTTGATTTGATTTTGGTACACAAATTGCATACATGTGAAGATTCTCTCCCTATACACTTTTTGAACAAATTAAAAATTATTAATTAACAGGGTTCGAAGGCCCCCACGACCATTTGGATTCTACATTATTTTGTCACATATACAAATTTATCTTCTCAGATTAACGACAATAACTAATAAATAACTGAGCACATTAAAAATTATTAGCATACTAAATCGCGCATAATATATTGGCAAATATAATATTATATAAAGCGGGTTTTTCATAGGGACATAACAATTCTTTATTTTAATACAAACGCAACCTCGATCTTTGTCAACGTCACAGTTCGCAAACGACTACCTTTGAAAATTATTAAAAATTATTATCGTAATCCCAAGTTGGCAGCGCAAGAGCGCTTACTTCTCAGTCGTACTGATCGTCGCATCAGACAGTCTTTGCGTGCTATAGAAGATGAAGTAGAGTGCACCGGTCGAAGTGTCGTAAGTGCTTCAGTTCAAAAGGAGCCAAATCAGTCGATTCCATGCCGTTCACAGGAATAGTGATTCTCTCAAATGTGAGTTACGCAGAAATTTTCATTAACAGACCGGCGGACCTGATTAAATCGATTCAAGACTTATGGTTAATTTAAATTAAAGTGATTTTGTACCAATAGGTTTAATTGAAGATGGATCCGGCATTTGCGCATTTGGGTTTTTATACCCTCCCACATCTATAGGTGGGATAATTGGTTATGCGACCACTATACCATTCTCAGTTGTATTATTTATTTTTCAAGTATTTAGTTCAAGCCTTACATTTGTAGCAGTGTGACTCCCGAAGCACAGGGCTAAATGGGCTAAAGTCCTGTTCTAATGAAGTAAAAACGGTGCAAAACTGAGTTTTTTCTTAAGAACTCAGTTTAAGAACAATAGTTCACTTGAAAATAGCCTCTCGAAACCACCGGACAATTCTTTTTAATTTTGTATAAATTTTATTTTTATACCCACCATCATAATGAAGTTGTGGAACCAAGGATACCCCTATAATGGCTTCAGCAATCTTTCACTCGCAAAATTTTAGATATGGATCTGATCATAAATGTTAGAACAGTTTATTAATGAAGGTGGACAAAATCGATCTACGGACTGGCCCACAAATTTAGAAAGTTTAACGTGCTATATAGTTTAACGTAGGCTATATATTTCGTTTCCAGTAAAGTGAATTCCGACTTCAAAGAAAAACGAAAAATGATCCCTTTATTTGTATATTCTAACCGTACAAAGTAGCAGCCGTTCGGGAGATATATTAATAAATGATTAATATATTTATGCTGAACTGCTAAGCAGAATGTTTTGAAATTTGGGATATATATTAATATTAGTACCATTTGTTATATTCTGCACTAGGACAGTGAAGGTTAGAACATTCACAACAAACGATTCGGTTAATTTTCAACATGGCTTCTCTCCGAACCAAGTTCTTGTACCAAATTTCAAAAGTTCTTGTACCAAATTTCAAATTTTCAAAACTGTACGTTTTGTAAAATTGTAGGAAGTTCCATGGAGATCTATAAAATTTCAGAACATTCGGCGTAATAGTCCGGAATTGATGCAAAATTTAAATCAAATTAGGGCTTAAGGCAAATCTTGAATACCTCCACATCTACATATATTGTGCTCGTGGCATTATCACGCCATCATTTAATAGTGTGTATATTACGGATCACCTTGCAAGTCGAGTGTTGTCTGTTCATCATGTCCATTTTTGGCCCTTTAACAGCGTATGTAATATATAATAAATTACCAGCTGGATTTGTCTGCTCCATAGACATGTGTGGACATCTGATCATGCTCATGTGGAGGGTATATAAATGAACAAATAGTATTAAAAAAGTGCGTAACACTGTTAAACAAAACAAAACACACATAAAAAGCTTGCTAGAACAATGTGGGTGAGACGATCAGCAAAGCAAATGAGCAATATTTTGGAAAAGTGTGCTTGTATTAAAGAAAAGTTGGATGCTAAGTTAGAAATATCCTTTATTACCGCATACATATATAATATATGAGTGTGTGTTGTGTATTTAAAAAAAAATTTGAATGTATTTGCATTCGTTGTCTCTGATATGCATTTGATTCTGATGTTGAAGCATGTGCACTTCGCTTGGGTATTGAATTGTGATGCATCTAGTCAAAGTAATGCTTACGCTTACAATCACTCAAGCAAACACATTATCATTCCTAAGAATCATAGGATGGTATATACTGTGTGTTCGTGAACATAGGCTTGTTGCTTATAATGATAGTTCATGTGGATATTTAAACTTTCATTTACTTTATTTGCATTGAAATGTTGTGACAGAGTTGTTGTTTTTACGGGGAACGTACTTTACTTCGTAACACATTTTTATATTCGTGTTATGGTGTTACCATAAATATGTGCCTCTTGATGCCACAGAAATGCCCAAAATGTTTCTATACAATCAACTGTATACCGTTTATAGGCAACAACTTTCCAAAGTCATTCAAATGCGTAAACGGTAAAAAGAAAAGACTAACGGACTTTTGTAAAATTGAAAGTTTTCTTACATATAATTTCCACACACATAGTCTTATGAAGTGGTACCGAATATATTGGAATCATTATGATATGTATAGTCTTTCAATAGCATGAAGACTACTCACTAAACGACGCTTTGTATTACGTACCATTACATGTATAATCTTTTTATAGTTAATAGTAAGTTAGCCTATATTTTCCTTGACGGTATTCTCACGGCCGTAATAATTGAGATATTGATGTCAAATTTGGAACAAATTATTTATATTTGCTTGGTATTAAAAATAACTCAAATATGTAATGTCGGGTTCTTGCGCCTTCCTATAATATTACAAAACAGAGAGAATAGTTTTTGGGAGTTTTCCTTTTTTACTGGCATAGATGTACGAAAAATAAAAAATTCCGGAATGGCACAGTAGTTCAGGAGGAGTAATACAAAATATTTAAACAAATGTACAAATTTGTACAAAAGCAGTCAATCTGCCACAAGTAAAATATATTTTGGTATACAGTATGTAGTTATAACTCTTCTACAAACTATGTATTTCAACTTTATAACACGAGGTGGGCACTGTGAAGCCGCATACGTAAGTGTTGTAGAGTATTAAATGGTCGGGGATAAGCGGTTATAATATGTTCACTTGTTTAATGAACAAAAAGTACAAAAAAAAAAAAAAAACTATCATATACGAGTATACCATAAAAATTAGTATTTTGGTTTAGTAAAATTTTATGGCAGGAGTGCAGCAACTAAACATATATATTTACATAACAAATACGAACACACACACATAACGCAGTCGTTATTATTAGTACTTTCGTATATTGGAAAAAAATTTGAAACGAAAAATATGTGGAACCTACAAACTACATACCTTTGCCATTTACAATATATCCAAATAGTGGGAAGTGGGTTCCGGGTGCTTATGTATATATTGTATGTACATTGCCCCGCATTGCCGTGGGCTTAACTATTATGCACCAATAACGAAAAATTTTCCAATGCAGTTATATCTTTGTATGTAATAAGTCTATAGGTGTTTGTTTTACTGTCAACATTTTATGACACGCATAAACAAAAAATCATATTTAATATATTTGTATGCTGAGCTTTACTTGCAGAATCCTGGACGTGACGGGAGGGCGATTTTAAAGCTGTATATCTCAAAAAGTACGTAACAGATTTAAATTTAAATTTAAATTTTTTTGATACAAAAATTTGCATTTCACTATACTATAAAATCATGACCAAAATAGTTATTCGATTTTTAAGATCTTGACAAATTTAACGGTTTTTCTTCAAATTCGGCAAAATGGGTCAAGTGCCACACCCACGAACGACACAAATTTTTATTGCCAGAAAAATTTTTATATATATATTTACAGTTGCTACCTCCATCGATTTGCCAAGAACGAGCGTGAGCGGAAAGCAGACTCACTCAAAATTTACAAAAAAATTAAAGAGCCACGTCCGCAATTGATAAGCTAAAATTTTGTATAAATATTTATAATTACTGCATGCATCGAAGTGTTATAAAATGGGCGTAGTCGTATAACAGAAAATAACCGTTTTCAGCGTAAAACTTAGACTTACTGATACGTAATGCGTACATTATTAGAAGGCGTAATAATATTCCTCCACGCCCGCTAATTGTTTTTAATAAACGCCTAAATCAATTCAATATTCAACACTGATTTACATAGAATATATTATATATACGTCTTCTCCTTCTTCTGGACATTTTAAACGTTTCAATATTATGCCCTAACGAAAATTATTTTAATATTTTTTAAAAGCACAGCATTGCGGACGTGACAGACTTTAACTCTCATTAAAAAATATTGCTTGCATTTAAAAAAATATCTAATGATGCTATTTTGAAGATGTTAAATGTTTTTCTTGATCCGAACTTTCAACTAAATTACAATTTTAGGGTACTGGTGATAATAAATGCATTGTTTGCATTAAGGAAGTGATGGGGGAAAGCTGAAACTGAAAAAGTAACATTTTTTAGATTTTTTTTTTTTGCTATAATTAGATAAATCATGATTACCCCATAAATTCTAATCCAAAAAAGTATAAATAAATGTTTCTGGAACAGAATAAATGTTTGTTGAAAATTTAGCTCAAAAGGTGCTCATTCTAGCATTATATTATGGTAAAGAAATAAGAAAACTAAATTTGACTTTTAACATAAATACCCTCCACATCTGCAATGGTGGGCGTGGCAAATATATGTATGTATTGCACCTAATAGTGTAGGGTATGAGAGTTTGTTTGAAAGAAGGGCTAAATCGAATCAGAATTTTATGCTGAGCAAGGATACGTACATATTTTTGGGTGTGGATTGCCCCCTTCTGGTACTTACAAACATTTGAACAACACCAATATACCCCCATATGTTGATGATATAAAAATGGATCTCCCTTAAAAATACAGCCGGATTTGTCTTTCGAATAAATTTTAATATTAATTTCCACCAAGTTTGCATGGATCTCTATGACTCCTAATAATTATGTCAAGTTATTTGAATTGAAGCTGTGTCAATTTTTTTCAAAACTAACTCGTTTAAAATAAAAATTAAATGCATTATACATTTTCATTATAGAATCGAAGTGAATTTTTGATGATAAAGAACAACATATACTATACTGTGATATTCCTAAACAAGTTACGGTATACGAAATGCTTATTTATTCCGAATTAAAAAAACGAAAAGGCATAGGATATCAAACGGTATACCTTAACCGATTATAACATTTGCAAGCGTATTATCTTAAACATATTTATATATGTTAAAGCCTTAGCTCAGAGAATTCGTACATAAATCGTTTTTCCTTTGTGAATGCACATAACATAGAAAACTTATCACTCCTTTCTCATTTTGAGCCACTATTCATTTATACTGCCGAGGTGCGCCACCTTAAACATTGCCAAACCTTTATGCAGTATAGACAATTATCTTTGGGGGTGTGTGAATGAAGAATAAGTGGTTACGACAAGTACGACCACGAGAAAGGAAGCGGGAACCTTTAAGGGTTACTATTCGCTTTCACATACATTTTACATTACAATTGTGCTTGGTAGTAGTTGTCTTGTTGTTGTTGTATTTCTCTTTGGATGGCACTTTCTAACGAAAGACTGCAAATGTTCGTTACCACGGCGAACTTTGTGTAAAGTTCTTACATTTCGTTCGCACAGTTTTATGGACTACTTAATCTATATTTTGCGTGCTCCCTCCAGATACCAATACCAAGGAGTAAGAGAACACTTTTTGATACGACCATCAGCACCATATAATTAGTAACAATATTTAAATAATTTATAATATAACGAATAAAGGCAGGATTTATTTAAGTCAATGTTGAAAGCAAATCTAACATTTATATGCAGTTGTATATTTAAATAATAACTGTGTCAAACTTAAAACTTTGATTCACTCGTTACTTTCCAGTTCAGCTTATTGCAAAATTTTGAAGGGAGTGATACGGCAAAAATAGTAAAACAGAAAGTGGAAATAAGAATGAAACATAATATGTGTGGTTGAATAAGCAACAACAACAACAATAACAACAACAACGGTGTAACAACAAACACTCTCACTCCAACAACTTTACAATAATAAGTTTGCCGTAGAGTATGAAGCGGCGACTGATGTTCTGCTTTTGTTCATGTTACCCTTGGACTGACTACAAATGCTATTCCGTTTTGGTACCGTTTCGTTTTTTCTTTATATATTTTTACTGCAAGCAAAAAATAATTTATACTGAGGAGTGGAAATAGCAAATGAGAACTTGAATATCTTCTCATCTGTACATACAACCAACGTCACCATCATCAGCAGCAAAGCCATCATTACCAACACTGTTACCATTAACCAACAACGAAACATTTCTAATCAGCAAATGCCAAAGGAAAAAATTACATTACGTTTTTACTTCCCTTAAACGTAACGTGAAAAATAACGAAGAGTCCTTCCTAAAAGCTTATTTTTGACATTTTTCCTTTGTCGTGCTTTTTATACCCTCCATACAAGATGCGGGGTATTACCAAGTTTATCATTCCGTTTGCAACACACAAAATGAGGCATCAGAAATAGAGTCGATCTGGAATTTTTTTACAGACACTTTTCGTTTCTGCAGGCAGATCGCTATTTAAAATGGGCAAATTTGGTCAAGAGAAAAATCTGTTTATATGCCATTGACCTGTAAACGTGAAATTTACATCTCGTATGATCGATGACAGACACGCCCACAATTTACAAAAAACCATACTCGCCGCAAAAGTCGACTTTCAAGCTCAGATTTAGGGTTTCTCCTAGACTAAATTTAGTTTTCTTACTTGGTTTTTTTCATTATTCACCGACCGATCGTCCATAACGTCATCGACGATTTTTATCTACACACATATATATTACTATTACTTGGGCTAAGCCCATTATTATAAGTGCTATTTCTTAAGCAGTAGCCCACTATTAAGTTCGGTTAACACATACTCCAAACACATATTCTGCACTTTTCTCGTTTGTGAATTGGAAAGTCAAAAAATTATTCCTACCTTCCTTTACAGACGTTTTCTTTTTACTCTGTGGGTTATCCTTTGCAGTGTTTACATTCAGACCGATCATGTTCGTAGAGGGCTTTTAAAAATAGAACAAAGACTTTGTTTTTAGTAAATACACCACAAAAACTTTCTTATTTCCTCACAGACGTACATGATAATTTTAAGATTCTTTTATGAAATTTTATTAATTATTCGTTAGACATTAGCAATAATATTAGAATTATTTCGTTGAACTACGCTTAAATTTATGATTTGATATAATTATCTCAATTTTTATTGAAACTTATGCGAAACATACTTAAGGAGTCTTTTTGATATTGCTATAGAGACCTCAGTCCAATCAAATATAAACAGTTTATTTGCTAAATATTTTGAAAAAAATATATACCGTGAGAATTGTAAAAACCTATACTGTCAAGCAGTATATAATATGTCAATATAGTTTAATTATGAAAATGTCACGAAAAACACACTTTTTTTACATTTAAGTCGAGTTTTCTCAAAAAATGGACAATTGCGTTCCATTTAACGTATTTATATTTTTAATATGTTCTAGTTCTTGTCATATAAATAAGGCAAATTGAATCCATAGGGAAGCGTCGGAGACCCCACAGAGTATATAGCAATTTTTGTTACGAATTACTCATAAAGTATGAAAAATATATTTTCATTAGAGAGCTTCGAGGTGGGTATTGGAATACGCCTAGTGTATCCTTCCAAGTAAACTATGCACTCTACAATTCATTAACATATTATGTATATGTTTGGAAGGAGAGGCTTTTATCGTTCTAACGGGAAAGTATTTCTTTCAAAAAAACATAAGTAAAAATATTGCTATTATTTGATTGAATTATAATATATATAATAATAATAATATTATAATATTCATCATAAAAATGTTTATGTGAAATCATTTTTGATTATCAAAAATATTTTTTGAAACACTGATCTAACTAAACTAATTGTTTTGTAAGTTTTTCACTTGAACATTTATTACAAAATTTAATCACCATGAGCATATTTGTATTAAATATCTAAATAAAAGAAAAGAAGTGCTTTGCTAAGAACCCTAGAAAAGGAAAACATAGCACAGAAGGCATGAAAAAAGGGTTCCACTATAACGCATATTCTTCTCTTCTCATAACTACAAAGTATATACAAATCTTATACATATAAAGCATAAACCACACAAAGGAACGGAGCACATTTTTTATTCCCTCCACCTTAGTGTTGAGGGTATACTAGGTTTGTCATTCCCTTTGCATTGTTGAACTGAATTCAACGTGGAAGTTGATATATGTAGAAAAAGACGTAATTAAGCACATGCCACTCCCACTGTTCACATGGAGGTGGAGGTGGCGCATATATAAGATTTGGCCTAAGCCAAATTTAGTTTTTTATTTGTTCTTAGTACGTTGCCAAGAGGAAAGCAAAGACTTTACGTACATACATAGTTGCACTTTGATACATTCTTTGTTGCTTGTGTGCATGTTGTGTTATTGCTTTTGGATTTTATTAGTGGAAGACATACAAGCGTCTCAACCCAAGAAAATACCATAATGTGTGCTTCTCCTCGCCGGCATAAACTAAACAAAGTTTCTTTGGAAACATCATGTACACTAAACACTCATACTCATGCGGCGGAATGAAGGAAACGTTTTGCTAAGGAACTACCAAACCAACTCCCATTGCTCACCCTTACAATTGTACTCTGCCACTCTGCCGCTCTGCCAGTAACATATGATTTTTAGGTTTCCTTATGCTGCCGTCAAACCTTATTCCTTTATTATCAATCACTGGCACCAAAACACCAAAATACGAGGGCGGCTTGTTTCAAATAGAAAAGAGCACAATATTCGAATACTTTCTGTTGAAACAGGCACAAAAACGACAATAACAATGCTTAAATAAGGATGTGGGTTATTTGTGCTCCTTCTCACCACTCCTAAAAACGAGATGTAATACAGTTTCCGTCTAGATTTTCTAACATTTGTGGGTAATAATATGGTGATGTAGCCCCTCTTTCTACGTACTGAACGGTACAAAAAGTACTAAGATTTTCAGGTTGGTGATTTGGCAATTCTATTATATACTATATACACAAGCAGACATGCAGACATTGTTAACATGCAGACATTGGGGCCCTCCCTTAAATATTGTTATACTTTTGAAGTATGTGTGAAAGGCAATATCTTATAAAATCTTAAATATATACTTTTGTCTGTCTTCATCTTCATCTTTAGAAGTTTAAATGACTTTTTTAACTTTGATAACAATTTTACTATTACACATACGAGTGCATGTATGGAAATAGAGATAGATTAGAAATCTTGAAATACTTGCATAAGAAACGCTCAATCCTTCTTCTTATTATATCTCCACTTTGTTTTCCATGCATTTTTCAGGTGAAACACTCAAATTCAAATCAAGAAGAACATAAAATACGTTCAAAAAATTTCAAAAACACTGAAAAGTAACATAAAAACGTCTCTGTACAAATTCGAAAATCACGCACTTTAACGTTATTCATGTAAACAGTCCGTTACAAACTTTCTTACAGAAGAAAAAAAGGGAACCATTTAATAGCAGTCAGCAAGAGCTTTAATTAGATATCAAACACGGACAAATTGGACAACCCCAAAGGTAGCAGTTACCATTCCACACCATACCACATCATATTCCACAGCAAAAAATTAAAAAAATGTGACTCATCAATGTGACTAAATCAAAACACCCATGTTCATTCATTCACGTTTACTAAGGTAAAACTCTTCCCAAAACGTAGCCGTTTCGTCCGCAACGTCACACCCACGCACATTTAGTTAGTTATTTAGTTAAGTGGTCGTGAATGTACAAAAGTTATTTAAAAGTTATATTTGGCTCAAATTTTGGCTCCTGCAACACCTTGTGAAAGTGTTTTTTATTCGCTGGCCCGCGGTTCGCATGGATCTGCGCTGCACCAGAGAGATAATCGTCATTGGCAAAAATTAATCGTAATATCTAAAAGATCTGATAATCCTTCATGTTTATTTTGTCCTTTTTCGGAATCAAATACCACTTATACATAATACTAAAATTTATACCATTGATAAAATGTTACAGTAATCTCTTAATGCAATTCTTGAGCGAAATACTGCTTGAAAATCCCCAAAAAAATATTGTCCTTTTTCAGATTTTACTCAACCACAGCCGTTTCTCTCGACCAAACTTATTGAGAAACAGCACTTGTGGCAAATTTTTAATGGGTGCCTTAGTATTTGCGGCCGAGAAACGCTTACCACGAACGGACAGACATATTTAGCTAAATTCTTATTCTTCTGGCGCAATACAAACATAATAATAGAGTGAGTATGCCCTAGGTCCTCATCGTGACCAAGGCTTACTCTGCAGAAAAAAAAAATTTTTAACTACCGGAACAATTGTAAAGGAAAGCAAAAAATAGTCGTATTCGAAGACTTCCAAGTTTTCAAAGAAGTTCTCTTAAGTGAGTTGTTCAGTTTATATTGAATATTATTTAGCAGCCATTATTATTTAGTTTAGTTAGTTCATTTTGATGTCAAGTATTTTTTTTGTGTAAATTGGATGAATATGCAAAAGTAAGATATGGGCAAATTAAAATTAAACAAGTAAAAAAGGGCTATATTAGGCGTACACCAAATCTAGGGTACCCGTCATCATCAACACCCATTCACAGGTTTATGAATAATCTAATAAAAAAGCAAGTTAAACATACCAATCACGACGATTCTCACAAGTTTATGCTGCACAAAAAAGAGCAACGTTCGTCCTAAATATCAAATTATATGGGTTCACCCACGCCAAATAAACCGCTAAACATTCGGACATTCATAATAAGTTCGTTATGGGTGAGCATGGTTAATTTTGCTTCACATGTATAATACAAAATTAATATTCAAGTAGATGTAACAATAGGCGTGGTCAATTCCAAGAAAAGTACTAATATGAACAAATCTGCCAAATTTCAGAAGATTCAGGATTAATGCGAAATTTTTAAAAAGCTGCAAATTTGAAAAAAAGCAAATATGCCCGTAAAAGTGCGGTTTGTTTATATTAATCATGCGTTGTGAAATTATGCATGATTAATATAATGATCGCCATTTAATATGGGTAAAATCGGTTTAGATCCGCGCCCACAATAAACCAAAATCATTCATGGTTATCCCATCTAATGATGTGAAGAAAATGGGCGTGTTCTTGGCCCGATGTTACCTAATTGCCATAGAAAAGCGTAGGAAATCTCAAACACTGCGTGTACGAAATTTCAGCGTGATATCTCAATTTTCGCGACCATGAATTTAAAGTGGAAATGCTATAGTAAATAATGTCCAGATCAATTAAAGCAACATTGATTGTACAACCACTCTGCTGATTTACAAACAATCTTTAGGCTTTTACAAGTGAATAGTTACAGCCCATGTATTAGAGAGTCCACCAATATAATATTCAGTTACACTACAAACTTTTTCAACGCAAATCTATAAAACATTTTGCACTCTCCTTTCTTTATACACTTTGGTTATCTTCTATGATATCTATTGCACCAAGAATTGTTGTTGCGCTACGTTTACTTTATTTGCAAGTAATATAAAACAAAGAAATTTGAGTCTGGCTCAATTTGATTTGGCAGAAAATACTCAGAAGATAAGTAGGAGGCAAGGGTGTGATATAAGAAATTGGTATGTACAAGCTATACACATATAAAGTCGAACAACTGACTTTTAAAATGAAACTGAAGACCACCATGAAAAATGTCTGTGCATTAATAATAATAATTTTTATACCTTCCACCTTCGTGACGAGGGTTTACTAGGTTTTCTATAATGTTTGCAACACCCAAAGGAAGAAGTTTATATATTCTTGATCAGCATCAAAGTCTGAGTCCATCTAGACATGTTCGTCCGTGTGTCCATGTGTATGTTGTTCGAACTCTCACAGTCGCAATATATTTTATTAATTCTAGTATATGAACGTAGATTCCTAGTGGAACGTCCACAATCAAAGAAATCCCTCATAGCCACAAAAATGTTCCTATGGAATTGAAATTTTTTTGCACATATTTCTAATTATGACATACATCGATGTACTAAAAATGGGCGTTGTCGATTGACGCATCGGCAATCAGGACGAAACCTTTCTTTTATGCAGAATCTATATATTGGTTGATACGTATTACTTACATTGTTATAGGGCATAGTTAGCTATTTGCCACGTCCACTGTTTGTATATGGACATGGAGGTTAGTTAAGGTTTGTCCTAAACCAAATTTAGTCTTTTTCTTGTTTATGCTTATCTTTAGTTCTTTCCAAAGAAGATGCCATGTTACACTCATCACTATAATATGAACAAAAAAAAAAGTATATCTGACTTGAGCCAAATGTTGGATGCCCTCCACATTCATACTGAATTAATTGTATGGCATACATGACTGTAATAATCATGTCGAGCTTGGAGTGTCTGTTATTTAAAATCAACTTTTTTTAAAGATCGGCGATCTGGAGAAAATGTCTCTAAGTGCTATGAGCGATTTTTGTTAATTGGCTGTCGTCCAATTGTGTTCATTTGTACTGTTATAAAATAGGAATCTATGTACAAATTTTAACAATACATGATTTTTGCAACCGTGAACATTTCTAAAATATTACGAAAGGAATAACAAACTTCATAAACCTCTGTCACTGAAGTGGAGAGCATAAAAAGGATAATATAACGTCTAATGTAAGAAAGAACAAAAAAAGGAAAGTAAAAACTTCCTAAGAGGAAGGGAAAGAGAAGAGATAATCTCCCTTAGACAATGTAAAAAACAGTAAAAGTAAACAATATTTTATATGAATTTATAAATTCTTGTTGGAAATTGAAGAGCACCAATGATGAGACCCGGGCCAGCTTTCCTTTAGCACCCTGATAGCAGCACATTTCGTTTATTTTTTGTGCTTGCTTGCTTACTTGTCCATCCCAATTCAAGACAAGTTAAGGTAAAATTCTTCTATTTTTATATAACGAAGGAAAGACTATGTCTTCTCTGTTAAACCACAACTACCCCCTGCCCCCCACCCCTTACAAAATTTCTTTCAATGATACTAGTTTAGTATCTGAGCTAAGTGGAACAACACAGAAGAAAACGTAACCTTCTTTTAGAATAAAACTTGACGTAATATTGAATTCGTTTAACTCAGAGAGAAATACTTCTCAGCTTCCCTTTTTCTTATGGCGCAGCTTTGACATGGCAATAGAAATAAGAAATTATTTTAAAAAAATGTAACTTCCACATAAAAATAAAAAACTACTGCCAAACTCTGTGACGATTTTTATATCCTGCACCACTTGCGGCAAAGGGTATATGAAGTTTGTGCGGACATTTGTAACTCGTAAAAAGCAAATGCCACACCCACCTTCAAGTATAACCAGCGATTCAGAATCGACATCTAAAGCTACAGATCACATTTTTGGAGATATTTCAATGAAATTTGGTAGAAGGACATTTATTGGACCATTCGACCAATGTTTAGGTCCTATTACAATGGACGTCTTTATACTGCAAAGCCACAAATCTTAATATTTTTTCACAATATTTGGTGAAGAATTAAGAGTTAATTGGCTAAATATTTGGCTCGATCGGATCATGTTTAGAACCCCTTTCCTTATAATCATTTACGTGGCAGTGTCCCGCATATGTCAGACAATTGTAGGGTAATAAATGGTCGGGCTTGACGTTCTGTACCATTTTTACTTGTTATGAAAGGAAAGCGACGTACAAGTTGTGTTAAACAGAAACTGTCGTCGTAAGGATTATAAACGTAAAAAACACGCAATAAATGAAAGATTCGAAATGAAGCAGAGTTTGGGATAGAAATTGAAACGGAATGTAAAGGGTAGCTGATCATTAGAGGAAGAAACGGTTGCTTTAGTTGAACAATATAAGAGTATGCTCCGTATCTTTCATAACATTACACACACCCCTACATACACACACACACATGTACAAAGAATTGCAATCGTGGTAGAAGTTCTAGTTTTGCAAGAATTATAGAAGAAGTCTACACATAAAATATTCTTTGGTTGGAGAAAAGTGTTTTTGCTGTTTGCTCTGGCACAACGTATAGCGTATGTACATATGTATAAGTGAAGAGTGAGAGGGAGCTGGTCGTACTGGCATTTATTTTGTTTTTAGTTTTTTATAAAGTTGTTCTTTGGAGCACGGATAGCCAGCCATCATTTACGTATAATTTTCTTCCTCTCGTTGTAAGAGTGTCCGCACTCTACTTAAACCGAATTTGGTTAAAGGGTGCTTCCATTTCTAAACGTACAAACGACATAAGATACCTTACTTTCATGCACGGATTTTTGGAGTACATTTAATGGGCGATACAGTATAAAATATTATCATTAGAAATTTGCCAGAAATAATCAGTAAAAACGACATTTAGTTCATTGATCGCGAAAAATAAATTTATACTTTAATTGCTTGCATTTTATTTGGGATTGCTTTATATACAAAAAGGAATGGTGCGAGCTACAAATTAACATGGCGTGGTACAGTGAAGCACAGTGAGACAAGAGTGAAGGCGTATACAACATAATGATGAACACTAACAAGTTTTGCTGGCGTTCATTACTTTACTTGAGCTGCGAACCCCATCGACATATTGTAAAATGATTTAGCCGAAAATAGGAAAGGAAGACGATAAGTAAACGAAAAATTATTTAGAAAGCATTTAGAAGTACAAGCACAAACACAAATGCATTTACACATAGTCATACGCACAGGCGAAGGCACAGGCACAGACACAGGCACACGCACACATAACAAAATCGCTGAGCGTAAAAGGCGAGATGTGGGGGTTACATATTGCACAACATACTCACACATGAATATCATGAAGAATAAGAATAAGTAACGCTAAGGCAATTCGAACTAACTGTCTTTCTACATATCTACTCTATACGTACGTGTGTGTGCCTAAGATGTATTTGTGTTGATGTAAATACGTATAAAACATTAGAAAGCGACGATGTATGTTACGATAGATAGAGCAGCTAGGGGGCACCCTCCCTCCCCACGTACCAAAAACCTCAAGCACGATTGCCTGTCGGAGTATTTTCTTATATTACAGAAGCGAAAGTATCGTGTGTATGTAGGTGAGTACTTAAAAACGTAAACACACAAACGTAGCAACACACAATACACTTGTACATATGTATTCATGTTTATGTACGGAAGAGGAACGTGTGCACTTTCATTATAAGGGAGTTTTTGCTACTTGTGCTTAGAGGGTACATATAGCTCAGCAGAAACAGAAAGAAAACTAACAAGCTAGACACTATTATATGACTGACTAGAGTGACAGTAACCTCCTACCCACACTTCTTTCTATTACCCACGCCAACGATAAACGCAACAAACACACCCTGCTGTTTTCTAAGGAATACGTACCCACGTACACACGTACGTACGTATGTACGTATGTTCGTATTGTACATATATTATCCAACAAAATTTGTGTGCTTAGAAGAATATGACGTATAAGGTACCAGGGAGAGTTTAGGGCGGCCACAAAACAACTTTTTGAAAGGCTCACGGTAATTCATCAAACTCAACAAAAGAAGAAAAGCTTCTTGGGCAACAACACAATCACACTCGTTACGTTATATACAAAACATACGCACATGTTCACATTAATTCACATATGTACACTCCTGGTCGACATTAACACTACCTTACACATACACATACATGTTTACATATCCGAAATTTTCATACATACGCACACAATACAAACATAAGGCAGTGTTCCATGCGATATGTATATGGGGATAATTTTGGGGGAATGGCGCAAGCAGACGGGTAGGGCTACTAAATGGTATCGAAAGAGGAAGGCAAACGTTTGACATCTTTGCTGTTCTTAAGGTTGGATGTCTCATCTGTCGGTGTGAGGGTCGCTCTATCTGTTCTATTCTAATGTCTTCTTCTTGAGTACAAAAGGAGAACTTTACACACACACACACACACAACTATTCTCCTTCAATTATATGTGTGCAGTTTGTTCGAGTACTAATCCATGCAGACGCAAACCTTACTTTTTTGTTTGCATTTTAAGGTGCCGTATCCTTACCCCAGACTTTTAAATTTTCTGTGTGTGTGCTTTCTTTTCTTTTCATTTCAACTTTGTTCTTTTATCCCTTCCCCTACCCTAGTCTAGTTTCAAGTAGTCTAGAGAAAATCGTTGGTCAAGCATAGAAACATGGACACACAGGGTATTCCCATACATCACAGTAACTCAGTTAAAACACTACGTTACACCGTTACATGGTAGGCGCAAGCATTCTCTTTCAAATCTAATATATTTTAAAAGCACATTCAACCCACATTCGTCCCATAGCTACCATCAGTTATCCTCGATAAATATAAAAACAAAAGCTATACTGCTCTAATCAAATTGGTGACCTCCGACCAAAGAACACGTTTTCCTCACCTTATTCATCATAAATGCTAGCGCTTAGCATCAACTAATGTCACATTAAGCATTGGAATCGAGAACATGCCGTAAAGATATTTATTTGATAGATTGAAGCAAAGGAACAAAGTAGATGGATAAGGTGTTCTGTCGATATTTAAAATTTTGTAAAAAAAAACGTTATCCGTATGTTTAAAAAAAGAAAACTATTCAAAAGGGGCAAAATAAGCATAAAAGCCCCTTTTTTGCAAACTTTTCCCCATATGGCGTAAACTCGTTCTGGCAGAAGAATTCAAGTAGAATATATCTTAAGGGAACCTAAGCCTAGGTGTCCTTATTCTTTCCTACAGAATTTTTTGCACAGACTTTTTACAAAAATGTTGGGAATAATTATGATTTGATGTTTACGATTTTCAAATATGTTATTCTGAGGTTGTCTTTTTTCAAAGTGACTTGGATTCCGCTTACCTTGTGCAGTAGCACAGAGGCTTTCCGTTTTGAGGCCATTTTTGTGCAGCCACCTCCACCACCAGTTGACGACGCTGTACGTGTCGATTGTTTGGTGTTTTTTCTCGGATTCTTCGGAATTTTGGAAAATTTTTCTTAAACAATGCTTCCGGCAGTAATAGGCACAAAACAAAAGGCTTAAAAATTGCTGAACTTTATTTGGAAGTTAACTTCAAAATTTAAGTTAAATTTCAAGCACAGATTATCAAGTTTTCTTAAAATTAGATCCAATGATTGTTTTTCGTAATTTATTTTTTAAAAATATTTCAATAAATTTATTTCAATATTGTTGAGATTACTTTTTAAAACTCTTTGTGAAAGAATTCAAAATGTATTATGTTGAAACTCCTTAAGGCGCGTTTTATCCGCAATGATAGTAGATGTAGAAGTTATAAGTGCTACAATTGTTAGCAAACTGATCAAAACAGAAAATTGCGAATGAATTTAAATTTGGGTGACTTCTTGGCTATAAAGGATAAAACAAAAAATAAGCACAAGAGGTGTAAGGAAAAATGTGTAAAAGCAACCAGGAAAAGAAGAAGAAGAGCGAGAAAATTCCAATTCGGAGCATGCGCGTTGAGTGGGCGCCAAAAAACGGTATGATATATAAAATGTGGGACGTACAGACCAAAAAGATGATGAGCATGAGAATGTGTTATAAAAGAAAAGCACCGATAAAAACGCACCCTAAAGAGCAGTTTGCGTAAAACAATAACAATACTAACAACAACAGGTCATCACATCACATACCGCGCACACACAGTGAAAATATTAGCAACAGAGTGGAACTTCACACAACACACACACACACACTCGTTTATTTTTTGCATTGCGTGAAAAACGAGAACATACTAAACAATCACTTTACTAACGATAATAATAATAATCTTGTTGTTACTGCTGCTGCTGCTGCTGCTACTGATGATAATGATAATGGTGATGGTGATGATGATGATGATGATGATGATAAATACTGGAATAAATATGAGTATTTTAGAAAAGCACATGTGAGTATGGGCATGAAAACCGTATATATATATGTGTGTGTGTGCGTTGTAGATGGAGATAGTATAGTAGGACAAAACAGAAAAACGCCAATAAGCGGCGTAATGACAGTCGAGCATCTAATGGTGTACAACTGACATGGTCGGCTGATTATTTGATAGAGAAATGAGTATACCCGTCAAACAGCTGTAGTGACGTAGTGAGTATGCTAAGGAAGCAGCACAGCTCTCTGCACCAACGTGTGAGTTAGAGTGGGAAGCATATAAACAAAAATTGTAACAGAAAACGTGCCAAGTGGTGTGATGATGAGAGTCCTTGTGCTAAGGCTCAGTCAGTCAGTCAGCTGTGTTAGTAGTTAGTGTTAGCATCAAGGGCGTATGAGTAAGAGTGCGGACAAAAGTATTCCAGTTTTATCAGATAGGGATGAAAACGAGGTGAATGCATACGTATTTTTTTTTTTTTATTTGTCATTTTTTCGGTATTAGGCATACGAACGAGAAAAAGGGAAGAATGGACGCTAATACAAAACAACGCACTACATAACATAACAAAAAAGGCCGATCGGTGTCGGCGTTTCGGACTTAAAAAGCATACAACAAAAATGCTAAAAAACCAGTGAGACAAATAACAAAGAGTGCGCCACATACAAACGATTTTGCTTTAATACGTACACACACACACATATATATATATCGTATATGCAGGCGCATAAATACCTACATACTCTAAATAGAAGTAAAGGGACTTAGCAAAAAACCAAAAAACAAAAAACTGTGGTGGAAAGAGATTTGTGCAGAATTGAGGGATACAAAAACAAAGAATGCCAAATAAAAACTGGAACAATACGCGGTAGATAGAGGGTTTCAGAAAAAAGGTCTGATATATATATAGCACACATATGCACTTACAAATAATATTCAAGTGTGGGAGTATGAAGTGTGGATGTTTGTAACGAGTACGGGCCATTATAATAGTAATAACAAGTTATAATGCACATCAAAGGGAGAGTTTGGGGGGGGTAAACTAGGGTACTCATATATATATATATAAATATAAATATATTTGTGGAAAAGCTATATATTTGGACGATGCACAATAGTATGAGTGATAAATGATAGAAGGATAACGCGTGCCCATATGAAACACACAAACATACCCATCCACATCCACGTACGTATATATTATCATTTATTATTGTTGTTCAAGTTTTTCTTTAGTAAGGCACAAAAATGGAGAAGAATTACTAATGCATTCATCTCTATGCTGTACGGGATCATGTTATTATGTATGTGCACAAGGTTTGGGTGCGTGGGTTCTTGAGCGGACGTTGGTTTAGACCATAGTTTAGTTCAACATATAAATAATATATTATGGATATGCGTTTGGTTTCACATACGACTCTATACGTATACGTACAATAAATATGTAAGAGGGGGTTAATGAAACAATCAAGGGAGTTTTTTTTTTTTTTTTGAACTTATTTTTCCGTTGGTGGATGGACCCGATATATAATCGGGTTCCTTCTGTGGTTCGGGCCTCGTTTCTACGAGGAAGCGCTTCAGAGATACAACAGCAACACACCTCAATAATGCGACATAAACATTATCAAATAGTTTCATGGTTTAGTTTGTGAAAATTATATTATTAACACTTGACGGAAAAGCACGCACCATAAAGTCGTCAAAGTGTTTATTGTATTTGTGAAGATATTTGAACTCCTCTTACGACAAATGCCACACCCACTTTTAATTATGTGCCCTCCACATAGGATGGAAGGTTAAACCGAGTTTATCATCTAGAAGAAGGCAAAATTTATATATTTTTAATCAGCGCCAAAAGCTGATTCGATTTGTTCGCATTCAAAATGGGCAAAATCGATCGAAATCTACGCCCACTATCAACGAAAATCTATTTATTTACCACAAAAATGTACCCATCTACAACTATGACACGCCTTAATGTGCAAAATATGGGTGTGGTTGGATTACAGTTGCGCCTACAATTTACAAAAAACTATCTCGCGTCCAACTCAACTTGCAAACTAGTATGTAATGCGTACATTATTAAAAGGCATAATTACATTCTTGTCACGCCCACTATTCAATGTATTAAGATTTGGCCGAAACCTTTTGGTTTTTAAATCTTCATATGAGTCGTTGTCAAAGAAAAGGCGCAAGTTCAAAATTTGAAAAATTATGAAAATATATGACGAGTGAATTAGTTAAATTGACAAGTTGCAAAGACTTCTTATACACAATTCTTAATATCCTTGGTGAAGAATAGTTAATTGGCTTAATGAGCAACTATGCATAACAAATGAAATTGTTATAGACGGTCAATCTCGACCTATGTAAATTGTCTGATTATAACGGTAAGCACGAGTCATTATCACATTAGACATCTCTTTTTGGAATGTAGGTGTTATAAATGGTACAATCCAGTCCACAACTGATCGGCATCAACATCTGAGTCGACCCAGTAAAGTCCGTTCCTGTATCATTCTGTCGTTGCAATGCTCACCGTCACAAAAATTCGGATATAAAAAATAAATTTGAATTTTTTAGCTGAAATTTGAAACGAAAATTTCTAGTTAGCGATCACGCCCAATTTTACAAATTGTTCTGAATATTTATTTTAAATTTAAACTCTATACAAGACACCTTCGTCAAATAAACTACTAAAACATATAAAAGCTCATTATAAATGGGCGGATATTAATGAAGTGCGTCTCGTACAAAAATTGGTCTAATTAATCTTCACCGCAATGCCTTAAGTTTGCAACGGGGCAAAATTTGCTGTTTGTACTATACCCGAATACCTTTTCCCAATTCATGGAACAATTTCTCGTAGAGTGTAAAACGTTAAGGCACGAGGTCTGTTGTATGTCACACACAATGCCTAGTGCTGTAAGATTTTAAAATATTCACTTAATAAGTGTGAAAATTGTATTAATTGCTAAAAGTAAATGAGATGATTTCTAAAACGATTTATTCGGATATATGTTTATTCTGGAAGTCTTTACTAATATTCGCATTTGTTATTTGGCTTGAAATAATCGAATATTTTGTAGAATTTTTGCAGATCGCTTTTTTAAAGATAATACCGAGTCTTATAAACCAATTAAGCAATGAGAAAAAATATCAAACAATGTCAGATGACTTTCGCAACTTTCGCAGGCTCGAAGACCGAAACATTTTTATTTTTAGGATTGTGGGCGTGGATCTTGTCCGATTTTACTCATTTTAAATAGAGATTTACGTGCAGAAACTAAAAAGTGTTTGTACAAAATTTCAGCTCTACATAAGTTCCACAGTTTCATTAAAATCCGAGACCAGAAAAGCAAGAGTTTACTTGTTTAGATCCGAACTTTCAACAAAATTGTTATATATAGTTGATGGTGCTGGTAATAAAAAATATCTCTTTTGCATTGCCGGCGTGAAAATGAAAATATTAGAGGAAAATTTTGAAAAGTACCATTTAATGGATGCATTTTTAGATGTTTTTATAATAATCGGATAATTTATGGTCGCCCCGTCAATTTTAATCGCAACAAGTCATATTTTTAATATAATTTGTAGAACCTTAATGGAATTTATTGGCAACACTCTTTGAAACACAGAGTGATGGGTATTCTAGTTTTATAGATTATGATGACACATGCAGTTTGGAATTTTGATTTGCGGTAGACTTTCTCTTGGAAGTGCAAATATTATAAATACAACAGCACCGTTTTTTAAAATCGTCAACACCTGTATTCCGGTACAGTGTTTAAAAAATACCGAATACCAGTAATTAATTTTTCGCCCCGCATTGCAATCAATAAACTAAAATAAAATCTTCCCTTTTCTGTCGCAGGCATTTTATGTAATTTTTATTTTTATATTGCGCCGTTATTACATAAAAATATCTTTCTAACTGGTTCTATGTGCTTATTTTATATATATACATATATCATATATGTATGTATGTTCATTATTTATATTGATGAATAATTCCATGCATTTTTTAAAATGCACCAAAAAGCAATGCTACTCTGTAACAACAGCAACAGCAGTAGCAGTAGCAGCGTAAACGTACAATTTTTCGATTTTCTAAAATGTTTAACAATAACAACAATGCGTCAGATTATATTATATAATAAAAGAATATTATAAACATTGAAACAGTTATCCAAAAATTGGTTCAAAAGTGCAATACCAACCATCGGCTATAAAAGCGTCTCAATTCCTTTTGAATTAGTAGCAGAACTTCTTTCAAAATAAAAACGATTGATTCTAATTATACTGAATCATATATTTGCTAAATTGAATTCAACAGGAGGCACAAAACTATCTGGATGCGTTAAAATAATATTTTCAATCCAATTCAGACTCCTTTATATAGAATAAATGGTGGTAAGCGTCTGCATGGCTATAGTTGCAAACCAGTCTAACAAATGTGTGAAATTTTGAACTGAACATGAGGCGTCGTTTTATCAAAGACACGGCAATTATAAAATATAGGAAATTCCGCCCACTTACACATAGACATCTAATATATTTCGTAAATGCGTCTGCCAGAAATGGATGTGTTAAATTTGACGTGAACATGGAAAGTCCCTTAAATCGATATCATTTTTTATCTTCAATTTCTTCATTTTTTACACCGTTATTATTCTTAACTTTTAAACTTTATACATGAGCATAACTATAGTGAATTATTTCAATCGCAAACCATTAATTATTTCAAATAGCATGATATATGAACTTTTGTAACAGTTAAAAATAGGCCCTGCCTAGTATATGATGCTAGTCAAGAACACATATACATATATACGTTATGGTCTCTGAAGCCCCCCTTTCAGGTGCTACAAGCGTTTGCTTTGGTAATGTAATAGTGGCAAAGGGACTCATGCTATCAATAATCGCCAAGGGGAAATTTTAAAAATTAAAAAACAATTTCACTATATCATCCATGTATTACATAATTTACTTTAAATTTAACATAATTCTGCTTAAATATTACAATGCATTATTTTTTTATTTAGTTAGATGAACAGGGCTTTGTGTGGATGCATGTGTAAAAAGTAAAAAATCTATACATGAGTTATGCAGTGTGGTACCCGCCTCCTTGTATATTATTTATTTATTATAAGTAACACATTGTGGTGTAGGTATATGTACAGATGGTACCGTAACCTAATGATGATGTTTTGTCCAGTCTTGTTTATATGTAAATATTCCCGCATATATATTTATATATACATATCAAATGCAGCCAACCTAAGGCATCTTTGTGCATTTACTTCGTTTATGTATATACTATATGCGCGTTTATTTTGTCGTGGGATGCGTACGCACCCCGCGTATAATTCAACTCAATAGAAACAAGTATTAAAGCTATATTAGCTGTATGCCACATCTCTAGGACTCACCACTCGCAATATTATGTTATGCTAAGTTGCCAAATTTTTCCTCGGTATCTAACTTTTTTGCGGCCGTAAGATTGACCCAAAGACACATTGTAAAAATGTATACAATACCTTGGACGAACACAAGAGCCCAATCGTCTCGTCTATTGATGCTAAGCAAGCATGCTTCTAGGAATGCCCTCTACTGGCAGTTGGAAACGTTTCAACAAAATCAATTAACCCCCATATCGTATTTCTGGTCAGTATAACAATTGTAAGCGCTGGTCAGAAAAAAAAAAAAAAAAAGAAATCAATTCGTTTGTTAGCTAAAAGCTGAAAAAATGTTGTTCACTTTCTGTTTACAATTGTTGTTGTTGTTTTAAGTTTGGATGCACCCACATGTAATTTTGATTTAGTATTGATGATAAAAGTTTTTATACATTGAAGAAGTAACATGAAAACAAACACATGGGAACGAATTTGTGATCATAGAAAATTAGTGTGATGACGATGATACATCGGGTTACTTCGCATATGTGTGAACACATACATAAAAGGATGTTCAGCGTTTTAACTGCAATTCTAACATCAAAACAGAGATACATCAGATTTCACATCCAACAGTAACATATTTTTCCCTCATACTTTGAACCCGCACCCAGGCAGCATGCATAGAGTGCACCTCTTTACCTATTCATATATGATATGCATGTGCACCCAATACACACATATATTCATGCACACGCAATTACATGAAAAAAGATTTTATGTATTAAATATCCCTCAGTGTACATACACCGGTAAATAATGCATATCCACAGAATGTCCGGGTGTTTGCTTTATTTAATTATATTACTCACCACCAAAACATTTGTAACAGCGGAGACGTAATATATTACATCCATATATTACCCGGGCAAGCATTGATATTCTTGATCAGCATCGAATTGTAAGCCGATTAATCCTCCCTCTCGATCTGTATATCTATGCATCCGCGTATAATGTTTACCGGCACTCTGACCGTCGCACAAATTAAAATGTTCAGCTAAAATTTGGTATATTTCTATATGTAAATGTCATTTCGTTTCGAAAATTAATCAATTCGGTCAATGGATCCGCCTAAAATGTTACAAAACATAAAGCGTATGACAAACAAACGTTGTCTATATTTTGCAAAATCGTGTTGTCCACGACCACCTTCTGTGTACATAACTTTTCTACGTTTTGTAGTTTAACACTTCAAGGTCACAGGCAAGTTCAAATTTCTCTTTAATGAAAATATTTTCTACGTTGTCACTCTGAGGGATTTGAAACCGAATCTCACAAACATATCATTTTTAGCCAACTCAGCTACGGGAGGGAAGGTGACACGATTCAGGTAAAATTGAAATGACATAAATAGGTAAACTTATGAAAATAGGCGTGGCCCGTAAACTTACACGCATACAGTGCTTAAAAATTTTAACTACGTAGTGTTATACCCTGCACCACTTATGCGAACGTTTATAACTCCTAAACAATAAATGCCACACTCACCTTCAATAATACCGATCGATTCAGATACAAAATCTGAATGGATTTAATCATGTCCGTCTGTCCGTCTGTCCGTCCATATACATTTGTGCGCAAGGTACGGGTTTCATTTTTGGAGATATTTCGATGAAATTTGTTACAAGGATATGTCTTGGCTCAGAAAGGAATCGTATTGAAAATGGACCAAATCGCTCCAAAAAAAAAGCCCAATTTATAATTGAAGCATTTACGTGGCAAAAAATCGCAATTTTTAATATATTTTGTAAAAATTTTGTATATTTTACTTATATGACAATGTATGCAGATACAACTAAACTAATTGTACGATAATTTAAAGCTTGGCTGACCGTAACATTTTCACTTGTTCTCATTACATATAAAAATAGAGCAATTTTTCTTGTGAAAATGTGTAAAATCGGTTCGAAAGAAAAGTGAAGAACTGGTTGTAAGTATTCTTAATTAAAAATTATTAATATTGCCACGCTCCAGTAAACATTAAAAGTTCAATTTGGTGAAACTCAGAACGCAAGTGCTTCCAGACATCCCATTTTGATTTATATCGAGTCAATATACCAGCATTGGTCCGTATGTCGGTGGACATTTTACTTAATGATTGTGTGCAGTATCCCTTCTAGATTTATTTTTGTATAATTTATCCTATAAGTTGTACAATTAACCGCTGCAAGATCCAACTCACAACGCAGGTGCCGACATTTTATTATTTGATAATTGTTTCTACTTAAACGAACCTATTCAGGAATTATATGTTTAAGGAAAAAGAGAGTGTCTACATAAGAAACAAATGCAAAGAAGCGCTGGCGAATGACATAAAATACAGTGTTGGGAGGTTCTACTGTAGCCGTCCAAAACATCCGTTAAAATAGAAATTTTACTCCTCTTTTATAAGTCTTCATAACGCCTGCTTCATAAATCAATTTCATTACATGAAAATTAAAAGCTAAAATCTTTAATTCAATATATAGCAAATAAACTGAACAGGTACGAGTTACATCAAGCTTTAAGGAAAATATGTTTCGATTAGTTCTCATATATATAGCCATGTATCCAAAGCCAATTACCCACGGTTTGAGGTGTCTGCCTCCAATGCATTGGTATTTTAATATCCACCACCACATATTATACACATGAAACGCTATCAAAATGCATTTGCTTAAGTACATGTGCATGCATGTGTATGCGTAAACCCTATGTTTTTTAATAAAAGATTTTTGTTTGTTTTTAACTAGTTAAAAAAATGCATGCACATAACACACTCCACATATATGGAAGAGACATTTTAATCACACTCTACTCGTATGCATATTTTTCAAACGGTATTGTATTTTATGCACTAGTTAGACATTTAATGTCATTTGGCGTCATATCTGTTATTTGCCAAATAGTTAGCTGTGAAAACGAAAATCCTCTCATCCGCCACACATTTTACATTTTTTCAAGCGCACTTTTCCAAAAGCCCATACCCAATACCCAATACCCATGTACGTGTATATATACAATATATATATATTTGAAGTGTTTCTATTTGTTGTTTAAAATGATTTCACACACATATAAGTGTGTACATATCGTTTATTTATTGTATTTATCTACGTACACTGCATTCGTTACTGTTCGCACTGTAATAACAATTTTAACTTGATGCAAGAAAAAACACGCATCGCAGCAGTGCGTATTAATTTTTTTAATTTAGTTAAGTTCTGTGTAAAACAAAAGCGTACATAAAAAAATTTGATCCCAATAAAATCTCATTAAGAAGCTTTCTTTTCTATTCAAGAAAATGTCTCATTTTCTCATTATTTCTTATTTCCCACATTGTTGGAGGATTACCAAAAATTTCGGTATAAAAATTTAGCAGATGTAAAGATATTTACAACTCTTGTGCATTTCTTTACTTTTAAATGTTGGTAAACTTTTTTGCAAAGGACGCTTACATGTGATCTTCAGTTCAATTTAAACACCTCAAACAGACGCCCTATTGGAGTTTACCTTACAGAGAGCTTCAATGCATATGTGTTTGTCCACCACTAAGAATATCTTAGTAAATGTTGCTCAAGGCAGCATTGTATGATCTATTGTATACAACAAACACATCAAGTTCACGTTCGCTAAAGACGCATTAATTAGAAAACATACAATCATTCAAAAGTGGAAAATATACCCTAATCCTTGAGAATGTGTGCACATTACTTTTCCCTACAGAAGGGCAACATGTGCATTCACCTGGACATCCGACTCAATTAAAATTGAAATTGAATGAATTATGTGGTGATTGTTAGAATCGGATCGAAGCCAATACGGTCCTATGGAACATAACCTCAGTTATGGGGTACATAACCTTAAACGCAGAAAACAGTAATCGAAATGATTGCGTATAAGAACAGTGATAGAATCCTAAGCCATCCGAACATTACTTCACGGTGATCTGCACTGGCTGTTGATGTAAAATTGTAAAACTTATTGTAACTTTTCAAGATCCCATAAACAAATAAGAATGAAGGCAACAAGTAAAAAAACTCCTCCTCCAGCATCTTCTTCATAGTGGGCGTGACATGTACACATCTACACCCTCTAATTGTATACATATTATGTATTAACATACAACAACAATATTTTAGCTATGAAATTGAAAAATTTTTCATTCATACATTCCATGTAAGTGTCAAAAAATTGGCGTGGCGGTGAAAATACGTAATATATAATTTATTAGGGGGCGTAATCATGTACCTGCCGCGCCCACCATAGATGTTACTTCCCAGATATATGGACATAATATGCACAAGGGCGATTTTAGAAGTCTTCTAAATAATTAAAAAAGTTGGGACTTTATTAAGAGCAAATTTACTGAATCCACCAGAATTTACTTTTTGTATTGAGGGCAAGAAAACATAATTTCCACCTTTGATAGATTGCCTCATTCTCCCTTTAGCTGTTTCATCGAAGTGATATCTGGTGTGCTTCAAATAGCCATTTATGTCCTGTGCTATTTATCTTATATATTAATAAAGGAATGTACCGCCATGCTTAAAGGATTCAACGGACGATGTTAAAATATTTAGCAGTATCTTGTTATTTTTTTAGAATCATTTTGAAGGATTTTTTAGGTGCTCTAGGCAAAATGCTAAGATATTTATTCTGAGCAAATGCAAAAGATTTACGGTTCCACTCTCCATCGACTTTTTGAAAGCAATTACAAGTTATCAGATCCGAAATTGAATTGGTTTTGTGAAACACTGATTCAATAAACTGGTTGACCCGTAGGTGACTAAAAAGCTTTATTACTCTTCTCGCGTACCTATGTGGCGGTAGTTTGGTAACCTAACAATAATATTCACATTGTAGAGCTTTAATTTCTTGGCGCGAGTATTGTGGTGTCCATTCCAGAAATGTGTATAGTCGCTGTATTCTGTTTGTCATTGAAATTGGACAAAATCGGTCAAACACTTTACCAACAGTGCCTAAATAACTGAATGATTCGAATCGTAAAATATAGCAGTTAAAAAGTTAAAAGTTTTCATATGTGATGAGTGTTTAGAAGTTTTTAGTTTTTAAATTTTTTGTTTGTTGTTATACCCTCCACATAAAAAGGGCGGTGTACTGTACTATAGGGTCTCTGACGCCTCTTTCTGAGTGTTGCAAATGGAAGAACAACTTATTATACCCTCATGACTAAGGCGGTGACACTAACGCCTTAGAATTAGACAATTTTTAAAACCTTTCTACCTATAAAGATTTTTCAGGAGGTGACTTATACGACAATGACTACTGCTTGCTGATACAACTAAACAAATTATTGTACAATATAAATTTTGAAAGAAAGTAGTGTAGGGTATAAAATTGTTGGGCTTGAACGACCATAACATGTTCTCTTGTTTTCGTTAGATAAATATTAACAGTATAATAAGCATCCGAAATGTTCCCTCCCCTTAAAGGTAATTTATATAAAATTATTAAAAATGCAAAATTTTTAAATTTCTTCTTTACTCTTAATAAGCTTCGTGTAATAAGAATGCATATGTAATGCATGGATAATGTTTTATATTCGTACCAAGCTTTTCATAGCCGTAGAAGTATTTGTTAATTTCTTAAGCAAAATAAGTTTTTTCATTACCTAGAACCTCCTCAAAAGTACAGTTGCATATAAACAAAATTATTTTAGAAATATATGTACAGTGCTTTACATATTATTACGTATTAACCCCCATCGACGAGGAATTTTTGTTAAAATTATACCCATTTTACGTACATATAATATATTCGCACACATCATATGTGTGTTGGGCATCATTTACTGGTGCATGTATATTGCACAAATGCATATCTGATTATATAAGCAGTTGCTATTTTATAAGAAAATTTTCTCAAGAATTTAGCAGCAGTAGCAACTGCAACTATGGTTCAAGTTTAAGAAAACTCATACCCTACAGCTTTCCAAAAAAACACAACATCCAATCAATTGCAATCACTTCTGTACCAGTGCATTGGCAGAGACCTCTGCTTATTGGTTTTTATATGCAAACGCATGCTGCTACATACTCAATTGCTCAAAAATTCTAAACCTCAAATGGTATCGACCTGTGCATAATTACACAAACACACACACACGAACTGACTATGTATTTATATACGTATGTACATCAAATATACTTAGATGTTGCAATCGTACAAGGTTTTATAAAATCTAAAGGACGGCAATAACAATACCAACTAAAATAAATTTTGTGCAGTATAAGATACATATATTATATAAGAGACACATTAAAACAACATTTGGTCAAGTTATAACAATCTCTATCTCTTTCAGAGAAAGAGTAGGATAGAACGAAACAAGTAAGTAGAGTAAACTTGGCTTAGGCCCAATCTAAAATACCCTCCACATGTACTTACAAGTGGCGGGTGCGGCAGGTACACGGTTCCGCCCTCTAATAGTGCATGTACTACGTTGAGTACGAATTTTCGTAAATTGTGGGCGCGTCTGGTATCCAACCACGCCCATTTTGGGCACATCAAATTTCAAGTTAAAAGCCGAAAAGATTTTTGTTTATTGTGGGCGTGGATCTTGATCTATTTTACCCGTTTTAAATGGCGATCTGTACGCAAGAACTAAAAGTGTCTGCATAAAATTTCAGGTCAATATCTTAGAGTGTGCATCCGCGGAAATGCCAACAACAAACGGACATACAAGACGAAATCGACTCAGTTTGTAATGCTGATCAAGAACATACAGGCTTAGCAGGGTCTCTAAAGCATGTGAAATGACAAACTTAGTGGAGGGTATAAAAAGGACTGATATGCTTAAGTGCACATTAGCATATACATATGTCGATAAGTATATATAATATCTTATATGGGAGTACTGGGTACGTTGGTGGTGTGGTGGTGGTGGTTTTAGAGGTTCCCTCAATAATAATGCTAATAATACCAACCAGACCTTAAATAAAAATGAGTTTGCAATAGTGTTGTATGAGATGCATACTTAATTAAAACTTCAAAACATACAAGAGAAGGGCCATGTAAGAAAACGAGGCTGTAGTTGGCCGGAGTTTTCTTAGAAGTACAACACATCCTTACAAACACATACATATTTTCACATTAATTAAATACGAAACATCCATTCGCACACACATAGAAAAATTAAAGACTATATTCTGTAGCCTAAAAACGAAAAACGAAATTCTACAATAATGTCTTCCACAAATACATATGTGCAGTATATACGATTTTTCCAAAGTGCAAGATGCACATAAAGCCTACATGCGAATGTAAGAGGGCCTGTCTGGGGAACAATTATTTACTCTGGTGAAAAGGCTGATATGCATTTTATATTCATAAGTTTTCAATATGTTGTGTGCGTGTGTAAACCTGCTGTATGTATTGAATTCTATATATGTATTTATACTACATTTACGTACATTTACTTTAGCCTAAGAAGGATGAGTTTTCTTGGGTGTTGCATATTATTTTTAGACCTATAACTGTATGTATTTGTTGGGGTATATATTTTTGTTTAGATGGTACTATGTACCCATACATTATACTGATAACTAAAATATGTTTGTGTGTATGTATTGAAAATTTATAAATTTATTTCTATTCATAGGCTTCTCCGTACAGGCCTATAATAATAAGATGGCTGCAAAAGTAAAAGAATGAAAGAAACAAAGAAGTTATGAAAAATTTAAGAAATTCGTATTTGTTACCAAGAGAGTTTATTATTGTTATACGCTCCACCTTAGTGATGACGGTATACTAAGTTTATTCATTCATTTGCAACACCCAGAAGGAGGCGTCAGAGACCCTACAAAGTATATATATTCTTGATCACCGTTAAAAAAGCTGAGTCGATGTAGATATGTATGTCTGTGTATCTGTCTGTTGTTGGCATTCTCACGGTCATACATGTTGCGATATTCAGCTGAAATTTTGTACAGGCACTTTTAGTTTTTGCACGCAAATCGCTATTTAAAGTGGGCAAAATGGGTCAAGAGTCATGCCCACAATCGGCAAAAATGAATATATATGCTACAAAAAACGGTCTATGAAGTTGAAATTTTGTATGTTTATCTATAAATATTCCTCACATCGTTATACAAAAATTGGGCGTGGTCTAATAATAGACGCGCCCACAATCAACAACTCTTTATATATGCCACAAAAATGGATCAATGAACTTGAAATTTGGCATTCATATCTATAATTATTCCGGCCTAAAATGAGTGTGGCCGGATAACAAACGCGCCTACATTTTACAAAAAACTATAGTCAGCGTAAAACGCGACCAAAAAAGCTGATACGTGATTCATACACATAAATTTTGGCCGAAGCCAAATTTGATTTTCTTACTTGTTTATGTAAGAACTTACTTTGCTTTGAGTTTAGCTTTCCATGTATTACCACAACCCAATCAACCTAGTTTGGCTAAGCAATCGCCTTTTTTTTGTGCTTTATATGTCGTCAAATAATGATTATATTTCAGCATAACATAAGAACCTATACTGTATTTGTATAAACTGGAACCGATACTCACGTTTTGTTCAAACATTTGCAAATACCATAAAGGGGCGAACCTCACATCCGAAAATTATATATATATTCTTGATCAGCATGAAATTCTGAGCCGATTTGGAGCTTTTATGCGTTCATGTTGGTTTGTGAATTTCTTGTTTTCGCTCCGGCAATGTTTCGAGTTAAAATTTGGCGCGTATAATTTTTGAGTTTGTCTACAGTTTGGTACTGGAAATGGGCAAAATAGATCTAAGGACACGCGCACAGTGAGGGGAATACATAGGTGAAATTCGGTATACTTTAATATTCATTATTATAGTATTGAACAGAATAGAACAGAAGGAGAATGAATAGTTTCATTGAGAACCAGTCCATTTGTACTTATTATTAGACTGCTTTAATTAATGTAGCTCCTCTATCTTATTCAAAAGAAATATTGTTGCCTTTCCATCAGTAATTGTAATAATTTCTTTAGTTTCACAGTGTGCTAAGGATGTAGGGCCATTGTCTAAAAACAATTCCATATATTTCTATATTAAATAAATTTCTCTCTATTCCTTAGAGTTTTACATAAATTATTAATGATTTTTATATTTTTGTTATGTAATATTTTAATGTAAAAATTGTGTTTGTATATGATTTGTGTGCATACAATTTTTTTTATAAAATGGTTTGTTTTTGTCATTATTCAGTCAGCTTTACTTTTTTGTATATTTTGGAATGATATATCGGGGGAAATAAATGAATGAATGGATGTAATGAAATGCAGTCAATATATTCTACCGATTACATTATTTATACATACACACATATATATATGAAAAAATTAAAACTGTAATTGCCTAATATAGACTGTGTAAATAATCCAATACATACATATAAATATATATAAAAATTTATATAAATGGAAACGCCCAATTCAATAAAACATAATGAGGGATTTTGTGCATACTTAAGACACTTCCCTTCCCTTATACCTGTATACTTAATTAGGCAATTAAATCACAAGTTTGTGATTGAGTAGAATTTCGTATAAAAGTAACTTAGATCTGAATTTATATTTCGAAGCCATTCATTTTAGTAGGAATTTAACAAACAAAATGTTATGTTATGTTGGCTGGACCAATTCCTTTTAATCATATACATTAAACTCTAGTCACGTCCGGGGTCCGATTTTGCCCATTTGCAATACCAAACTGTAAGAATGTATATGCTGGATGTATATGTGGATGGGTGATTCACCCACTTCTGGTACTTACAAACGGTTAAACAAAACCAATATGCCCTCTTATCATTATGAATATACAGTAGCATTCATAATAATAGCAGTGCTATCTTTTATTGTTAATTTTTTTTAATTTTTCAAAGAAAACCAAAATATTTTTACCTAAAAATCAAATATTTTTGGTAAGACAACTATATAAGGCTAAGTCGAAATAAATAATAACTAGTAGTTACAGAATAGTGGGACGTTCAAAATATTGTTCAAATGAAGCGAGAGATGTAATAAAAAAATTGCGAAATGGAAATAAAACCTATAAAGAAATCCAAAATATTATTGATTGTTCGGCGAAGATGATTGCGAACGCTATAAAATGGAAAAATCGACCCGAGACTCGCGGCCGGAAACGACTAACAGACGAAAAAACTGATCGTAAGATTATTTAGTGAAGAGGCAGCCAAGTATTAGCTTCCGAAAAGTAAAGGAGGTATTGCCACTTAATGTGAGCTCAGTGACAGTCCCAAGACGTTTGTTGGATGTTAATTTAAAAGGCCACAGAATTTATAGAATTAACTATTGTTTTTTGTGTGTATTTCATTTCATTTCTCATTTCATTTATTTATTTAGTTTTACAAAAGATTTTTATATAATTTACATAGGTTCCTGCCACCTCTCCAGCTCGAAGCTTATATGAGGTAGGAGTATGCACCCATTACCATAGAATGACAACCATTACTACTAATTATCTTTCGCTTAACCTTGAACAAAGTCTCTTACGAGTGGTATTCTGTGTAGACGTAACAGAAGACGGACGGTGATGGTATTCCACAATCAAATTGCAAATATGAAAAAGTGACGTTCAGACATTAAGGATATGTGTCGCATAGGTGTAATATTCTGGTTGGGGTTAGACGTTGAGAATTCAAGTCTGTTAAATAGGTAGCTTAGATTCTGCTTAATAACAATTTTTTGTAGTAGACATAGTGTTCTACGTTTAAGCAGGTCCTCCAAACTTACCGATAACAGAGATACAGTGTAACATGAAACCCGGTCATACCTCCTCAACCCAAAAACGTACCTAATAATGGAATTAATAGCCTTTTGTAGTTTTCTGTTTGGAAATGGAATCACAATTGGCAAACAGCTCACATTCGTGTAGGAGTTTTGGATACAGGTAAGCTTTGGCCAAAAGTTTTCTAATATTTAAGGATGTGAACGACTGTAAATGCCATAGTGTTCTTAGCATGCCGTACACTTTTCCCACGTTTTTACTTATGTGATTATCCCAAGTAAGCGTTTTATTAAATGTCACTCCCAGGTTTTTTACCAAGTCGACTATCTCTATTTAAGGTCCGCTTTCTTGTAAAAAGCTATGCACTTGGGTTTTGCAAGATTTAAGGCCAGACCAGAATTACCTATTGTTTTTTGTGTGTATTTCCTTTTTTTTATGTTCCTGCTATTATTATGAACAGATTTTTGACTATTTGTAGTTTTTTTTGTTTCATTAAAGGAATTTGTGATGAACTCAAATAATTTTCTATAAATTCATTTCGATTTCGATAATAATAATAATAAATTTAAAATTTTATTCAAATTATTTTGGATAAAATCGCACTTTTTTGATCGTTGTAATAAGCACTGCTCTTATTATAAACACTACTGTATGTATAATAAGTTAGTACAGTTATGTGGGTAAAAAAAATGTTAATTGTCGGAGCAAGTGATAATAAAAGTATAATGAAGCAAATATAAATCATCTTCATAGTATAAAGTGTTTAAACATTTTATTCATTAGCTATGATATGGCTTTCATAAAAGTTTTCTGGTATAAAAGAAAAAATTCCTTTCGCTTCGGGGAAATAAATGAATGAATAGATGTAATGAAATACAGTCAATATATTCTACCGATTACACTTCTGCAAGAAACCATGTTACAACATATTGTCGTTTAATAAAGATACAGTATCAATAATACTAAGTAAAAATAAGAGAAACGAGTAAAAAAAGACTATATTAGAGGTATGACAAATCTAGGATAGCCATCGTTATTACCCTTTTCAAATCGAACATTACTGCTTTGAATAATAAGTAAATAATATCACAAATTTAAATATGTACGCCATATATTACGCATCTGTCTGTTGTTGGCATTCTCACGGGCGCCTGTACAAAATTTCAGCTTAATAACTCAAAATTTACGCCTATGAGGGTGCCAATAATAGACAGATCCTTATGTCCTTATCCTTAATGTCTGAAATTTGATGCAGGTATTTTATAATTTTATAAAAATCCTCTCTTAGTGTAAAAATCGACTTTCAAGCTCATACGTAATACATACACTATTAGAGGGCGTAATAATATACCTACACTTCCACCATTGTAGATATGGAGATTATTTAAGGTTTGTGGCCTAAGCAAAATTTACTTGATGTTTCATTATAAAATCATACTTCTACGATGTATTGTTTAGGAGATAGTTGGCGCAACGTGACTCTGAATCGATCTGTGTAATACGAGTAAGTCTCCCTTCATCTGTTGAAGAATCACTAAGATTTATACAAACTTAATATACTTTCTACCATAGTAAAAACATAAAACTCCAGTTCGTTGCTACCGCAACCATAATATTTTAATACAGACACAAATGATGTTGCATCTACAAAATGTTCCTTGTATGTGTTTTGCATGATAGAAGATGAATAAATATATACACGCACATGTTTACAATTTTTCTTAATTTTCCAAACTTCTACAACACAAAACAATTTGAATTGAACCAAACGACCACTTCGCTGATTTAATTGCGTTGGCGGCGACCACCGCTTCTCTTTTCTTGGCGTCTCATGCTGCCGCTTTGGCGACGCCTAGGGCGATCCCTCATCGAGTCATCTTGAGATATAGCGTCATCGTTGACTGCAGCCTCTACATCATCATATTAATTGGTGGGTTTGAGTATCTTCAATTTTTCTTTGGAGGAAACCATAACGCTCCCCACCATTTAATGAGTCTAACACCGAATCTTTAACCACACGTGGGTACACTTTAACGGAATCCGCTATAAGCGACACGATTTTCGAGGTGGTGGCCGGCTCTTCAATTGCTTCTGAAACTGACCAATTTTAATTGGATATAAAAAATTCGAGCAACACAACAAAATTACCGATTCGAACAAAAAATTTCCAGCAAACGAAAAAGTATGGAATTGGGAGTATTTCAAAAGGTGGATCACATGTACTTCATCATAAAGCTATAAACAAATGGAAATACGTACTAAGACGAATGGCTAATGTTGGTGTTGGAAGAAAAACTTCCAAGCTATGTTAATTCTTTGAAATTTTCTTCTGAGTGTAAAAAAAGTAAAATCTTGCAAGATTGTGTAAAATTCTACAATTTTATGATGTCCAGCTCAATTAGTTTGTAGGTTCAGTTCTTACGAAACAGATAGACCATATTTTTTATACCCTTCATTTAAGATGGGATGGTATACTAAGTTTGCCATTTCGTTTACAATAGAATGCAGAAGGAGGCGTCAGGGACCCTACAAAGTTATATTTTCTGGAATAACTTCAACAACTGATCTAGACATTTACGTTCGTGTATCCTGCACGCATATCGCTATTTAAATTGAGCAAAATCGAAAAAAATCCACGCCCACAATTAACAAAAAACCATATTCATCATAAAACTCGATTTGTAAGATGATACGTAATACATACACTATTAGAAGTTGTTGTAATCACATACCTGCCACGCCCACCACGCTTTAAATATGAAATGATATGAAAATATATTGACATATACACGTCTCAGGAAGCTTTCGTGCATCGATGGTGGGTATTCAACACTTGGCATTATCCAAATATATTTTACTTCTTTCCCTTAATATGGAGAAGTAATGTAGTGGTGTTTTACTATGTAAATGGGTAATTATGGTGGGTATCATAGATTTGGCGTCTACCTAATACAGCCCTTTTTTTACTGGTTCCTTTTTGTAAAGAGGGTATAAAATAATTGAATGTTATCCTGCAGAAGTAAGAGACGTGAGGTAGCGAACAGTGCGACCATAGATTCTTAGGATGAGTGTGCAAATATGTTGAATTCATATTGTTGTTTTTGTTGGTATATTGGGTTTACTCATACTCCAATTATATGCGAGGGAATGGCTAGTGTTACGGTTTTTTCAACAGAGGAATTATAACGAAAAAATTGGGCATCACTACAAAATATTATCGCAGAAAGAGAGGGAGAAAGACAGCGCTTAAGGAACGCAAAATTGTAAAACAACTGAAATGAGAATAATATACAAAAACAAAATGATGAAGAACCTTTTTCAAAAACGTCTGGTATAAAGCATATCTGATAAAACCGAACGAGCACACATAGAAAAAGGTTGTGTGGCCCCACCCAAAATCATACAGCATAAAGAAAACTTCCCTGGGCAAACACATAATACACTGTGTTTGTACGCAGGAAGACATAACACACCATTCTTTAACTTAGTTTTGGGTCGCTTGTAGCTTAAGATGACGTGGATTTTGCTAACAAAAAATAAAAAATAAAAATTAAAAAAAGAAAACTGTACCCTTTTTAGAAATTGCCACTGTGTCTGTTACTAACATAACATTTTTGGTTACACTCCGCACAGAGCACCAACCATTCAAAAAGAGCAATACGAAAACATATTATTAACGCAAACAAAAATTTAAAATTATAAATTTATTCCAAGATGATTGTGGGAAATATTTCCTCCCCTTCATACCCACCAACGCAAAGTATCACTTTGACCAAAAGCTTGCAAGTCCCACAAGTAATCGTTGGAAGCTCAAAGTTTCAGTATTGGAAACTGGCACACCCTCAGTGCAAAAACTGAAAACAATTTTTTTTTTAATTCTTGGCGTATTACACATAAAGTGGAGAGAATAGAGTGACACATACATCAATGGTGACTATTCAAAACGTTCTCGGGTTAATCCAACGGCGCTTAATCAAGACAGTCAAATACTTTTTATACCCTCCAGATAAGACAGCGGACATACCAAATTTGTCATTCCTCTTGCAACGTCAGACGTCCCAAAATGTATATTGATTCTCGATCGAAATTTGAATCGATCTAGACATAAATGTCCATGTGTCTGTTTGTTTGAATGTTGGAGATAGTCAGATGGTGAAATTTCGTACAAACATTTTCAATGTTGTTCGGTCAGAGCCACACCCACTATTAAGACAAATCTATCTATTAGTCTAAAAATTGGGCTATGAATTTGAAACAAACATTAATAATTAGTACCAATAGAGGGGTGGAGTTAAATAATGGATACGCCAATAATTTACAAAAAAATATATTTCGCACAAAATTAGATTTTTTAGTAGTTAAACACACCAAATTTTTGCATATAGATGTGGAGGCAAAATCTTGTGTTTATAGTAAAAGAAATTTTAAGGAGACATACTCGAAAGCAATAAATATTACAACAACAAAAACCCATTTCATATTATCAACGTCACCTACACTATTAGCAATATAGTTAATAATTAAACAAATAAAAATATTATAGTTGGCTCCGATCCGACCATATCACACCCTACCCTCTGAACGCGAGTCATAACCAAACAAAATTTACTTCCATAAAAAACCTTTAAAGGGGCAAAGATTTTAATCATTATGCGAAACTTGTAATTTTGATCTAATTAAATGATATCTGCCAATTTTTATTTTGAGATTTACAACAATTTTCTATATAATGGATTCATTTGGTTATGTGTTAAGGCACTCCGGAGGTGTACCGATCGGGTTCAAATTTATAAAATTTTGTCATATTTCAAAAAAATCGACCGACAATAGGCAGATAGCTGTACGTAGCTTATATCAAATCGTTGATACCCGCCCCCTTTACATTTTAAAATGTAACTTAATAACTGACTGACTTTATTGTTTCGACAATTTTAATGACAACAAAAAGATTTTGAAAAATGAAACAAGTGATGCCCATTATAATTCATTTTGTCCCTTCAATATTATCGACCAGTACAATGTACAGCATAGGCAGACAAATTGACATGAATATGGTACTGACCCTGGATATGTTACTGACCAAGAGGCAGCATTCTTGATTTACAAGAATTTATGAAATTGCGGGTTTTCTGTTATTATTGCACGGTGAAGTGATTTCGCTAATTTCAATGTAAATTTTTTAATGGCAGCCTGCACGTTAAAGCTACAAATATTCCCATATGCTGTAAAAAAAGTAAAATCGACCCATAACTTGGTGCTCAAGAAAGATATATCCTTAGCAGACCTTCTGAAGTTCCCTTTTGGTAATAAACGTTTCGACACAGTGAGAATACCGTCGAGTATAAAAGGAGGTTTATTAGTGCTTTACAGTTTTGCTCAGGAATATTAAACCTTTCATTCCTTTATAATATTTGGACAACCTTCTCCCCCTTCTTTTAGTTCTTTTAGTTTCTGCTTCCTTTCTTTTTTTTTTTTTCTCATTTTATAGCAACTTACACTCAAACAGGAATACCCAAAAAGTGCCACAAAATTTTTTGTTCAAAATAAAAGCGATGAGTTTCCCTTCCCATTTGGCTGTTCTCGTATATATATATATATAAATATTTTAGAGAGTAGAAGTAAATTGGACAAATATTTTTTATGGGTGAGATAGGGGTGCGTTAGATGGGAGTATGGTGAGGTGGAGTATAACTCTTTACTAATGAATCTCTTTCATGATACTGAACTCTAGATTTGTCTACAAAGGAAAAGTAAGTAATTTTAAAATATAAAATAACAAAAAAAAAACTACATATGTACGGCTTAGGTTGCAACTTATGCAAACTCCTTAAGAAATTAAAATTGTCAATTGCGAAGCTGAAAAGTTCCCTTTAAAACAAAAACACAGCCAAGGAACAACTTTTAAATTAATAGCCATTTTATCTCTTTTTTTTTTTTTATATATTATTGGAAATATGAAAGCTTCAATCATCGACATATTTATACAAAGACAGTGATAAGGCAATTACCCTTATTTCAGAATAGAAACTGCCTCATAACTAAGAATTTAGATAATAAATTCATTTTAAGTTTAGTTCTTGATTTTTCGCATACGCTCAAGTACCTTTAGAAAGATTTAAAATTCGATTTCAATCATACAATAGACGTACCCATACAAGTTCTGCAAAGCTATTGTAGCTACTGCGTGCAAATTGAAATACCCTCTTAGTGAGTGTATGTATCCACACCACATGTGGAGTCAGGTTGAGGATATGAAAGTAAAAATGAAATTCTAAAAACGAAGGCCTTTTGGCATTATTTCCAACTATGTTTGGGCGGTATTGGAAACGAACACTTACAGCACTCATTCTTTTTGTTTATAAAATGAAGGGTCCATCTAGTCTTGTACTCCCATTCTCCTTATCTTGCACACCCACACTGAAAATTTCGCTTTTTTAATATTCCTTTTCTTGATGGTTTTTAGAGGTCGTTTATGTTAAATACACAAAAAGAGGGGGACTTGTGTTTTGTCTGTATGCTTGACTGACTTTTTCCCTTTTTCTTTTAATTTTCGTTGCTTTTTATACCTTATAAATCCTTTTGCTTTTGTGCTTTTGGGTGGGTTCGTTAATGTACAATATAATACTTATTTATACGCCAGAACTAAGAAACACTAAATGAAAAGCAAACGCCAAGAAATGTTCCTTGTTGTTTATTATCATTTTCTACTATTCTGCTAATTATTGTAAGTTTGTCATTTTGCTTGTGCAATTTTTCCAATGAGAAAATCTTATACATAATTACAATGCATTGACAAATGCAGGAGAACCGCGTTACCAGTAAAACAGTGCAAACAAAGGGACAAAGCAAATAAGAGGTTCATATAAGTCACTCTATCCTATATAGAAACCATTCAGCCATACAACTGATCTCGCAGAATTCTTATTTTAAGATCGTTTTTAAGATCAAAATCTGAATAGATTTACCATTTCCGTCTGTCTATGTTATATAAATTTGTGTGCATACTAGAGGTCTAGAGGAGATATTTCTATGAAATTTCGTACAAAGACATTTATTGGTCCAAAGAGAAACCCTATTGAAAGTGGACCCAATTGGACTATTTTATAACCCCTCCTATTATAATGGAAGTCTCCATATGGCAAAGAGTCGCAATTGTTAATATTTTTTTACAAAAATTGATAAAAAAGTTGTTAATTAACTAAATAATAGGCTGTGCCAAGTTTTGACCCGATCGCACCATTTTTAAACCCCTTTCCATGTAATAATATTTCATGAAGTAATTTATATAGCAATGCTTCGGGTATTCAGTAAATTGTGGGCCACACCCATTTTTGGCAAAACGATGTATGGGATAATTTTGGGTATACATGCCAAATTTCAAGTTCATGGGTTAATATTTGTGGCAGATGTAAAGATTTATTGAGGGCATGTCTGTTATGCAACTACGCCCATTGGCAAATCGATGGATGGGTTACTTACTTACGCATACTAAATTTCATCTTTTAATTTAAATGAATGATTTGAACATATGGGCAAAACACATGGAAAACGACCAAAACAAATATATTTTAAGTTGGAAAATTGGAAACATTACTGGATGACCATCCTCTTCTTTAGTGAGCGAAACCACAATTACTTGGAAGATGGTGCACATCTTATATAAATTTGCTTGTCTTTATATAAACAAACAAACATCTCTTATTTGTGTATAAAAAGGGGCGGACGAATCTGAAAGCTCATGTGGGAACGCGAGATATGAACCGATTTGATTTCTCTTTTATCTATTCATAGTCTTTCTAATTCACAACTATTCCACGGCAGTAAAATTGTAGAAATAAATATTTTTCGTTTTCTCGGCCCACCCTAACATACGCATACAAAAGCATTTATTGCATCAATATGGAAAAATTTACTTGTGTGATCAGCATATTATTAAAAACTATTTTTTTTTTTATATAAAATACATTATTATTGCTTATGCACTTAGGTTCTCGCTGTATATTTTAGTTGAACTTTCTTGTTTAAAATGAAAAGGGGAAGAAATGATATATGACACATTTATATATGTATTTATACGTAT
Source organism: Crataerina pallida (assembly GCA_949710015.1). Taxonomy (NCBI): domain Eukaryota; kingdom Metazoa; phylum Arthropoda; class Insecta; order Diptera; family Hippoboscidae; genus Crataerina; species Crataerina pallida. Next base: position 3,313,697 of record OX453289.1, on the reverse strand, counting down.
TCGTTCATAAGTTGTAATTATTCATAAATACAAATGGACAAGAAAGCAGAATCGTTTTTTCTTTGCATATAAGAATATTTTCTTGCTCCTTCAGCTGCAAGCAATTTTATTAATGTATGCATTTATGTATGTAAGCCTTATGGGTTTCATACAACAACTGAACTTCATTCCACTGCCATCGATCAAGGCAGCAACCTAAGAAATTCTAATTCTAATTATTGCTATTGCTGGGTGTTGTATTTTATCATAGAATAAAAATCATGTTATAATGCATGTGCATTTTATATATTCGGATGCATTTGAGTACTTAACAGAGTATATGTTCTTCTGTGTACATATATATACATACGTATATGTATATGAACAGGTTAAACGTTTTTTCTTCTGAAGAGAAGGCAAAATTTTTTTGTTCTCCTGCCATAATCACACACACACGCACACGCACACAGATATAAATGCATATATAAACCCAAAAGCGAGGCGTAGCAATAGATTATATGTTTTCTTACAAAGTACAGTCCAGGAGTGGAGACATGTATTATTTCCCACACATTATTATTATTGTCTACTTTTATATATTGCACAAATTGTGCATACATACATAAGTGGCAAACACAACAAAGCAGCATCGAACCAGAAACATTACATTAAACTAGAGAGTGGGTTATTTGTGTACTTATTTACAGATGCATTTACAACCTCATCTTATCAAAGACCAAAAAATTTACTTTGTTTCATAAGAAGTCCAAGGAAAGGAATGTTTCTCTTTCTTTCTATTTCATAAAGAAGTGCAATGCAAATGAATGTGTATAATTTTTGTATGCATGCATATAAATTTATATAAAATATATTATAATCATACATGCATTCATTTATATATATATACTCGTATATGTGTAAGGATGCAGTCACTACGCTTACAGAAGAAACTCATTATACCCTGCCCATTAGATGGGGCGGTATATTAAGTTTGTCATTCTGAAACTACAAGAAGGACGTTTCAGGATCGCCCAAAGTATATATTTTTGATCAGCTTCAAAATCAGGCGGAAAAATTTACAAAAAATTTGTTAGAAACATTTTTAGATCATGCAAGCAGGGCAAAATCGGTTGACAGCCACACTCACAATTGACAAAAATCTTTCACGTCTACCCTAATAACACTATGAAATTTAGTAAAGTAAGTAAAGTGGGAGGGGTACGATTACACAAATACCCACAATTTAGAACAAATCGGATTTTTTGATGCACTTTCAAGGATAACATTTACCACTTAACAAATAAAAAAAGTATATTTATCTTTAGCCAAATCTTGAATACTAACCTCAGACCCACCAAATACTCTAGGAATCATTATATCTTGTATACTCCATGAGGAATACCGGAAAATTTTCAGTCCCTATTGCACCCAGGGTATGACTGATTTTGCCCAAATGCACACAACCTCAACCTGTATAAAAAAAAATAACAACACTTCTGCCAAATTCGTTGCAATTATTTCGATTAAGAGAACGATTTCCAAAAAACGCACGCATGAAAGTACAGACATGGCCAGATCGACTCAGAGTTTGAAGCTAATTCAGAATATACAGGGGATTGACAAAATAATAAGAACACCAAGTAATATAGTACATTTTGTTGCATGTTGGTAACACTGCTCCAAGGCTTGTAGGTTACACATCAGTGTATTATATGCTTTGTTCAAGCGATCGGTGAAATGTGTAATATCACAGACTTCGAAAAAGGTTTTTGTAAATTGTGATTGTGTCCGCTCTACGACCATCACCAGTTTTTTTATATAAATATGCAGAATAACAGACACACCCACAATTTACAAAACATCTTAATTGACATTGAATCTGATATAAGTATAAACACTTTTAGAGGACGTAATCATATACCGCGCCCGTGCAATAGTTCTTTATACCATATCTCCGATTCTTAAATCTATTATCAAAATATACCAAACCTTCGCGCGCTTAGCGAAAAACATATACCAGATATGAACATTTATTTGCAGAAACATGGACTTTACTCTTGGGTGGATGTTCCGTTGAAGGATTCGGTATTTTAGTCGATGTGATGCCCTATCTCTACATAATATTTGGAATACATAAATTAATGATTAATAACATTAGACCATGGACACAATCGTGTAAAAAGTTCTTGACATTCGATATTGAATTCTAATTTTCTTTCGAAACAGTATTACTACTGTGAAAAAGGGTATAGTAAATTCGTGCGGATGTTTGTAACTCCTAAACGTCAAATGCCACACCCACCTTCAATTGTACTGAATTTGTGCGCAAGCTACAGATCGCATTTTTTTAAATATTTTTGTGAAATTTAGTACAAGGACATGTAGATTATTAGACTATTTATAGAACCCCTCCCGATATAAAAAATTTTATTTTTGATTTAAAAAAAAAACAACATACAAAAATAAATCTGACATATGTATCATTTTGAAAGTTTTTGAAAATACAAGTAGGTATAGAAAAATTCAATTGGTGTAGGGTATTTGATATTATTATTATTATTATTATTCAAAATTCAAAATTACTGGGCTTTACATATAAGCAAGTTTTCGTTTTTATAAAACTCAGCGGCTTTTAACAAATGCAGCCGTATTACATTATATCCAAATTGCGTAAGACTCCATATCACTCTGTTGAATAGGATAATTCCATCCAAATCAATTCACCATCTACATAAATCTTTCATTTGTATCTACTAAGGCGCACCTATTAGTTTTATTATTGGAGAGCCGATAATGATGCATAAGTATTTATTTAACTGTACATTTATTTATTTTCTTTAAGAAGCCGAATAATTTTCTAGTTTATTGAACTCATATACAAACTTAAAAGTCAAAACTGTGTTTGAATACACACCCAAACATAAGGGTACAAAAAGTTGTGCATGATTTTTAAAAGACCCCCTCATTTGTGCCCGTTCTTCTCATGTCACCATTTTCTATTTACCAGTTTTCAAATCTTTTAAGACAAAATGTCTTCACAACAACTTCTAACAACATAAGCATTTGCCTTTATATGCAAGAAAACAAATAGTAAAGGCATAGCGATATGCACCCTCACAACCCAAGAAACCCTTCCTTCGATTTTCATATACATTACGGTAAAGATACAGAACAGAACAGAATCGAACAGAAGAGAACAGAACTGTACAACAACACAACAATTTTTGGACAGTTTAGGAAGAAAGAATTGAAATTAGCAACCACACCAGCTGTAGTAGCAGCAGCAAAAAGGAGGGCAGGTTATGTTTTTAAGAATATAATAACGTGCTTAAATGAAATTATTATTATACTATATATATTGTATATTTATTGTAAATGCATGTGTGTGTAAAAATATATATACAACACTTGTCCAGTAACAATCTATGTATGTACGTATATGTAATGTATGGGTATTTCCAAAATCACGAAGGTAACGTACATACGATTTGGAAGCTGCCTATCTTGTACAGCACTAGTATTAAATTATTGAAACCTCTCTGATCAATCGTTTAATAGATACACGGACGCGACTAATTTTTCTTTATTTCAAAATACTTCTGCCAAGTTTGAAATCGATGCATGTGATAAAAAAATACCTTTTTTTTGTAATACTAATGTCATATTGAGAAGGTACGGCGAGAGATATTCATTAGACATTAGATGGAAAGGATTAGATAATTTATAGTCACTTTATAAATTCTAGTCTAAAATCGTTAAAAAAAGGGTTTGTGGACATAATGGAATAAACGTTTGCCCAGATTAGATTCATTTTTATGTAATCCTACTTTCTGTAATTTTTAGACTTCCAACTTAATTTTGAAGTGGTGAATATTCTTCTTCCAATGTCCATGTTTAACGCGGAAGACCAATTTTTGGAAATGCCCACGTACACATTAAATACATACATACCTTTATTATTATAAACATAATAGGTATGTACATGTGTGTGTTTTAACAACACAAGCTTTTTATGTGAGACGCCGCCGTCGTCGTCGTCGCCACCTTTGCTACCTTTTGCTCAGTCTTCGTTTTGTCTAAAATTCGATAAGAAAAGTGAATAATTCGGTATTATATAATTACATAATACCGAATGTTGGACGAAATTCGATGATGTTACATTTTCCCTACAGACAGTTCTGATCTTTTCGTACATCTATTCCAAACACATACATATATAACAGTACGTATCCTCCGTACTTCACAAATAATATCTAGGTTTATTCACACATAAAATAAACTACATACAATACAATTTAATGTGTGTGTATGTGTGTGGATAACAATTTCAACATATCTAATTGCCAAGAAATTATGTATATTAAAATTTTCCTAAAATCCTGCCCGTGCGAGAGATGAAGATCACACACATGATATCTATGTATGTTTGTGTGACACGTATTGTATAGTATGTGTGTGCAGGCATAATTAAAATACAAAAATTGGAATTTCTTAAGATTTCTATTTGGGTGAAATTTCAGTTATTATGTACACATATGTATACGCATACAATCCTCAGTTTACTTAGATACTTAAATTTACTTTTTCGTATTTATATGTACGTACGATATATAGGATATTAGAAATTTTACACTTATATTTTTATTATATGTAGTGGTGTTGAAAGTTCCGTTTGATAAATGGGCAAAAACGGTTTACGGGGACGGTCCTTTATTCAACTAAATCTATTTATTTCTATTCGAGTCAAGCAAATTTCGATTTTGAAACATCTCTAAATTGGTCATTTTTTAAACATTCTTTTAAGTTTTTAACATTTTTTTAAGTTTGTTCCTGATATAAAGAAGGACTATTTAAAGTGGGCGTGGTTAATATGAATTTCCCAAATATATAGAAAGTCTTCTTTAATATTATGACAAAACATTTTATTTTTACGTCTTATAGTTTATCTGTAATAAACGAAAAAGACCAAAAACTATTCTGTTCATGGACTGATTTAAGCTATTTTCAATCCAAACTATTTCCATGTATAGGACTCGACTATTGATGCTGAGTAAGATTATATTACTACTATTTTATAGGTCATATGGAAAAGGGTTTTAACGATGGTCCGAGCAGGTCCAAATTTCTAAACAAGTTGGTTACGCTTCACGAGATTTTCTCAAAAAATATTAAAAAATTCGATTTTTTGCAATTTAAAGACTTTCATTATAACAGGATCTTATAAGGGGAGGATTTTAAAAATGGATCCCCTTTGAACCTATACATGTACAAAATATCTCAAAAAATGCGCCCTATACCTAGCGCCAATATTTAAATGGACAGACATACGGAAATGTTTAAGCGGGGAGTGGCACCGCAAATGTATTCTTGCTCCGAATCAGCAAAGGAGTCGCTTTAGCCCTTTTGTTCATGCAAAATTGTAGACTCTGATTGTGACGCCCCCATGACCGCAAGAAAATACACATATCGAGCTGAAATTTTACACTCATAATCTTTGAGTTCATATGTTTGGAAATAGGAGTCATCGCATACAAGAACGTGCCAAATCATAAACCCTAGACTTAGGACCCTTTGACGCTCACAAAAATTTTGTAATTATAATCTGAATATTCACCCACACTTCTTTCGAGTTTATCCAAACTGTTGGTAATGCAAGTCCACACTTTGAGAAAGTTTGATATGTAAAACCGGGCTATATATGGCAATTCCAGTGAAGCAAATTTTGATTCAAAGACAAGTAAGAAAATGCAGTATTAGGTGTAGGCCACATTTAGGGGACGCATCAGGTTTAAGCTTTAGGACGCTACTGTGTTACGTGCTATTGCGTGTCCTTGAACTGATTTCCCAATTGCAGTAGGAAACCGTAGATAAATTCGAAGATTGTATGTAACAAATTTCAGCACGATATCTCATCTCTTTAGAGTCTTGACAGTTCCAACGACGCTGCATAGGTACACTCTTGAGACTGTCAGCCCAATTTGAATAGAAATCTATGTACATATACAAGAAATAGAGTGCTGATGAAGAATATATATATTCTGTAGGGTGGCTGACGCCTCCTTCCAATGGAATAACAAACTCAGTTTACCCTCATCACTAACATGAATGATATAAAAACAAAATATCACGAAATAGGGATTTTAGCCATAAATTTGTCACGAAATTATAATGCATTGGCTGTTTAGAGAAAACCTGGTTACATCCATCATCATAATGATATATGGGTATATTGTTTTTTATATTAATTTAGCTCTGTTCTCTAATTCGGAACTTAGATACTTTTATGTTATATGGCGGGTTGGTTCATATCATTGACATTGACTTAGTTGTTGTTATATTTGCTGTTATAGACGTAGTCGTACGTCCTTTCGCATCCGTCATTCATTTCGTGTGCTTACCAGTCTGATTGTGAGTTTGTAGTATTCACCGGTGCGCTCATGTACGTGCATAATTGGCTGCCCCCACAAAAACATTGCATGCATATGTTTGCATAAGTTGTCTACTTTTCTAGCTTGATATAAAATTCATGTGATATTATTCTGTTACGTATTGTTGTGTCTGGCCGTTTTTATATTCGCCGTCATAATAACTAGGGGTATATTGGTTTTGTTGTTCAAACGTTTGTAAGTACCAGAAATAGGTGAGCCACACCCCCAAAAATATGTATCTCCTTGTCCAAAATCGAATTTTAAGTCGATTCATCCCTTCTGTCCATCAGAGTGTCCATGTATTCATTTTTGATCCGCCACTCTAATTGAGTTTCATATTGTAATTAAGTAAAATTGGTCCAACCGACCAATGCGACCACAGTGACCCTAAATCCGTGACTTAAAGGCACTCTGACCATTGCAAATTTGGAGATATCGGGTTAAAACTTGAACACCTATTCAGTGTCAACGTCGAATGTCCAGTATTGCACAAAGTCGGTCCACGGACTGTTCCACAACTTCAGAAAGTTTTTAGATTGATTCCAGTAAATCAATTTTGGATACAAACGAAAATCGAAATTAGTTTTTTACATTATTTTTTTGACATTCCAGCGGTACATGAATGAAACAAAACTCAGCCATTAAAAACAGCAATAGAATGATTTTCTAATGTGTAATTAATATCATGTGTGTCGTGCGTGTGTATTAAATAATAACATTTCATCCTTGTGGCTAGTGACAAAAAAGCTGTTACAAAAACTGGAAAGGAATTACCGACACACTTGATGTAATCAATGCACGTTTGTGCGTGCACGCACATCACGTGATAGTGAAATTTAGTAACCGACTACGCACTTGGGCGCAATTACAATCTACACTCCTCTGATCATGTTTAATAAAGTTTAAAATATAGAATACAAGATAAGATAACATTCAACATATGTAGCATTTCACATAACATACAACATAATGTATGGGCATGATATGGGGAAGTGATGGTGGGTCGCCTAGGTTTGGCGTACGCCTAATATACACCTTTTGCACTTGTTTGATTTTTTTTTATTGGTTTTGTCTGTAGTTTAAGATGAGGAATGACTGTCGTCGACAAGAGCGTTAATAGTCGACGTTTTGATTGTTTTGTTTTTTGTGTTATTATTTATTTTTTGCATATACAAACATAATTTCGCATGTAAGAGGTTTCATTTAATATTTTTCTAAAGGCCATTTATTCCGCATTCAACAGGTCGTTGTTGTTGATTTTGTTTTATTTTTTTTTTTCCACATCTTTGTTGTTATTATTGTTTCTTGTTCTTTCTACATATTACTTTTCTTGTTTTTGCCGTTCTATTCTCTTCTCATTGTATTATTTTGCCTCAGCTGAAGTTTTTGTCGTTTTTGTGTTTTTGCGTTCGATATATGTACTTTTTTATATGGCACGTTTGTGTGTTTTGTATGTAACTGTTTGGGTGGTGCGGTTAGTAGGTAGGGTTATTTGGTGGTAAATAAAAATTTTCAAATCCTTTTTTTAAGATACTGTACGTTCGCATGCAAATATGTGTGTGTGTGTGTGTGTGTGTGAGTTTCATTATCAGTAAGCTTGCATAAGTATGCATGTGTTTGTAGAGGTATTCACCATAAAGTCATTTTGCTGTTTTGTTATATTTTTTCTTGTTCTTGTCCTTCCTTTTATATGTTCTTTATTTATTGCACACTCTCATACATAGTCATATAATGCGTGTTTGTTTTGCCGGCATTTTCACTTCACTTCTATTGAGTTCGGTTTTTCATTCCACTTTCTCTCTCTTATTGTTAGCTTTGGTTATTTATTTATTTTCTGTTCTCGCGTGGTTGCATGTACTACACACAGTTGTAGTCGTTGTTGCAGTTGTTTTGTCATTTACAAGGACGTTTTGCGTTTTAATTTTATTTTCGTTAAATATATCTTACACAAATAAACGCAATAAAAGTTCGTTCAATTTATTTTTAGTTTATTTTCTGTTGAGGAGAATTTTTGATGTTGGAGAAGCACATGATATTTTATATACCTTTTAAGCGCTACATAATTATGATTGCTATGTAAAGTGCATTTAAGGGGACCGCTGTGAATGGTGGGGGTGCAAGTTCACTTTTGAAACACATCATTTTAACTACGTCACTGGAAATGTGGACTTGCACGACTTAAATTCACAACCGCCCAAACAATGATGGAGCGAAAATTTCAAATAAGAAAAATCATCGGCCTTAAGTACCTTGGAGGAGAACCTTACGTTTATGCTCACATTTCTTTACCGTTATCAGGCCCTATTATAAACATAAAGAATGCATTTTTTGGTCGGTGCAAAGGTTTCCTTTTTATCAGTTGAAGTCTTTCAGTGAGGGTTCACTGTCGCGACATGAGTTTATTTAATACATAGTCTTGTCCATTCGTCTGAATGACTATATTAAAAACAAAAAAAATTTCGCCCTCACTTATTTCTAACTTCTAACAGTAACGTCCAATTTTTGGTTCAATGTTCTCGGTGCTTATTTCTACATGAATGGAGTGGAGTCGAGGTATCACGTACTAACTTTATGTTTTATTGCTGGGATGTAAGCACTGTATATTTTGTACCCACGTTTTACTTTTACATTTGGTATGTTTGGTGTGTTTGGTATGGTATACATCTGTGTGAGTGCGTGTGAGTGCGTGTGAGTGTTTTTTAGAAAAAGTAAAAATGCCTTCAAGTTGCGGTGTGAAGTAGTACCAGTCAAATTGTTTAAAGTTAATTGCAGTTTTTTCACTTGCGATCTTTGTCCACGCGTCAACATTTCTACAATACATTTGCGTGCATACGAGATACGTATAAGAACATTTTTAATAAAATCACATTTATTAATTGACACAAAATCATTCATACAATAGCAAATGTATAAAAATGAATGCGGAATTTTTTGTAAGCTTTTTGAGGCTTGCACTTGTTGATGACGTTTAAAATAATGATAATTAACGTATTGGTATTTTAGTAAGAAAAACGAGCAATGTTTATGGAAAAAACGTTGATGCAACGACACAGCTAATGATAACCTAATTACCCTTTTACTTTTCCAACGAATATAACAATCACATAAAAATTATCAATGCGAGACCTAAGACACAACTCAATTTACAATGCAAAAATTTATTTGGAATAAGTTTAGTCGAATAATCGCTACAGTATTTTAGTCTATCAAAAGTCTTCGTAAAGTGCAGTTTGCAGCATGACATGTTTTATTAAATTAAGCTTCATTTTAGTTTTCCTTTTTGAGGTTAGCAGAGAGCACAAACTACACATAATTATAGAAATATTATTACTTTAATACTGTTTAGAATATATTGTAACTACGAAGTGTTTTTTAAGGGTTTTTTGAATATCGAGGCATATCATGGCAGTCATCCCGATGCAGAAGTGATCGAGGATACAGGAGTGCCCACGTATCGGGAGCGCAATATATTGGAAGTAGCCGTACGGAGAGGTATGGATCCAAATTCGGTTCTTACATTACTTCGTACCCGGCAGCCGGTAATTAAAAAGGAAACCCTGCCAAATGGTTCTACGAAAAGTACAATATATACCCTCCAACCGGATGGAAGTATATCAGCAAAAACAAGAATTGAATTTCGCCTTCGTAAAAACCATTTCCCAATAAACAATAATAGGCCTATTGTGGGTCAGTCCGGACAAGTTATACCCATAAATAATCCATTTGACTTTTCAATGGATTCCATGCTGCCCGAGAGTCGACCACATGTACAAACATTTGTAGGGCCTAATGGTGAAAGAGGTATAATAAGGACTTGGTCTTCGGAACCACAACCAATACCGGATAACGGGCGTCATCTTGACAATACGCCTGAGGGTAACTATAAATTTACGTCAGAACCATGGAGACCGGAAACTGAAGAAGAGACACCCACCCCCGAGGAAGAAGATCCCGAATGGAAAGAGGCATTTGGCGAAGACTCCATTGAAGAGAATACTACTCTTAAACATACTCCACATATAACACCTAAAACTTGGACATGGCCTGAATTCATTCACACCACTACAAAGCAGGACACTTCCCCTTCTACCACCACCACTACAACTAGTAAACCGCCAATACACACCGAATTAGAAAAACCTAACGATTTCGAATACACTACTACGTTTCTACCCACCTTAGATGAATTTCTAAAGCAACAATATGGATCTAAAACTCAGAGTGCAACAACTACCACAACCACTACAAACAATCCTAAAGTAAAAACAACATCACCTACCACCTCAAAATATCCCGAAAATACCACAACTTCCACCACCTATACAACAACTCCTTCTTTTGAAGCGGAAGAAAAAACTCCAAAACCTTTAAAACATGTTAATATAGATGATTTACCTATAACTAATATTTTAAATTCCAAAGGTCAGCCAATAGATGAAGATCACCTGGGTGAGAAACCTCACACAACAGAAAATATACCTAAAACTTCAATAAACGATTTAGATCCCTCAACGTTAAATGACTTAAAAGCAATGGGCATAAATACCGATCTTTTGAATGACCTCGCTTTAGGTAAAACTGAGAAGGGACAAGTTGGTCGGCCTGTGTCCACTATGTATAGAATATATTCTCCACTACCCATTGCACCGGTTAACAAATATCCTTCGTTACCGGAACTAAGTCCAAAAACAACAGTACCACTGCATGTACCTATACCAATTGTAAATCCTATTGAAGCATTCTTGCAGAAATTTGGCTTAACGAAAGCACAGTTGTTGGAAGGGAACGGTAGATATGCAGAAAGTTTAATTGATGACGAAGGTTGCGTCTTAACCGTCACTTTTGTTTTAAGTCGGCCAATGGTAGGACAAACCTCACCCAATAATGAACATGATACAACGAAACAGCGAAATGAACCAATAAAATAGGAAGTTTTTTTATAAGTTTAAATAAAATGTAAACTAATAATAAAAAAATAAAAAAGCGGCTAATGCCAAATCTAAAATACCCAGAATCTTAGATAATGTATTTTTATATTTTTGTTTCCAAATAAAGAATTCCTGTCCAATCGCTTTGGAGAAATTTAAATTTGTAACTCATATAAAAACAGAGACGCCTATTTGAGCTAATTTTATACACTTCCGGGGCCGTATTATATCGTAAATACAATGTATTTTATTTTTTATTTTTTGAAGAAGGCACCATCTAGACATTAAAACTCTCTAATAAATAAATATGTTTCACACATTTAAAGTAATTCGGAATAAAATATATAAAAAATTGCTCCCCTATAGTTTTTTTCTTTTTTTTTTTTTTTAATTGATATTGGGAAAAATCGGTTAAAATCGATGTGAGTAGGTGGCAATTTGGAATCGATATATAAATTTTTTATTCAGAATATTGATTAACACATTACACACACACACACGGATAGACAGACGTGGCTAGTTCGATGCTGATATCGTAAATGATGGTGGGTATAAAGACAAAAGAGGAAGCTTTCAAAATTAACACAAATATTATTCAAAATTTTTGTGAATATTGTAAACTAGCAAATATATTATTTATTAACATTCTCATATATATGTTTTGTTTGTTTGTTGTGTTTTCATTTTCAACCTTTTACCATTTACCTTTAAATTTTAACAATTACATTATATATGTATTCGAAAATGTTTAAACTTTGGGGAACGTCTCCAAGAAATTTTCATACCGTATATATGTGAATTAAAACAAAGTACAGTTCAATGTAAAACTTACCAGATTGAGGCATCTCTGTAAAGATTCTGAAATAACGCTATTACAATAAAAAAAACAAAAGCATCAAATTTACAATATAAGCGCAACTACTTTATTTTCAAATTTCTATTTTAAAAAAATTTATTTATTTAATATAAAAAGCATTTAAAAGCAGCTAAAAAATAAATTTATATAATACCAACATTTAAAATTATTAACTGCCTATTAAGTATATGTGCCTTTAAAATAATAAAACAAAGCAAAAACAAAAAATTTCTAAACCATAATTAAATAATGACATAATGTATTAAAGAGATCTTAAAAAGAATGGTTTTGTACTTTACTATAAATTTTGATCTTTTTGTGCCCAAAAGGTTTGGAATACTATTGCGTTGTAATATCGGATTTATCATATTTGATTGTTGCGTCCTTTGCTTCGTGTTCAACGTTTTTTTTTTTTTTTTTGACAAACAGCTTTTTCTCAACCATATGGAATTAGTTCAAAAAATCAGCGAACATTTCAAAAAATTATTTTAACAATAAAAAAAAAATGCGCATAAGTAATAAAGCAACCTTTAAAAAATATAAACTTAATTAAACATAAAAGCAAATCTAAAATCGGAATCAATTTTACCCGCGTCTACCTTTCTGTCCATGTAAATTTGTGCGCAAGCTTCATGTCACATTTTTTGAGATATTTCGATGAAATGTGGCAAAAGGACCATTTTAGGAACCTCTCCCCATATAAGGTCTTATTATAATGAATGTTTTTATATGGCAAAAATAATAATATTTGGTGGAAAATAGTTAATTAGCTCAATTGTTGGCTGTACCAAATTTGGACCTTTTTAAAACACTTTTCTATATATATATATATAATACCTCGAATAGCAATTCTTCTTCTTTGCTGATGCAACTAAACTAATTGTAACATAATTTGAGAAGCTAAATATTGTAGAATACTAAAAGGTCGGGATTGAGCGACTATACAATTTTTACTTGTTTTGCAGAAAGCAACAGCAATATACTATTAGAAATGACTAAATGAATTCTACAATTCTGAGAACTATACTTATTTTACCCTTTATTTTTAAAAAGAGTTTCTATAAAAGCCTTATAAATTATAATGATATAAAAACTATCTAAAGATTCTTCATTATACCCTCCACATAAGATGGGGAATGTACTAAATTTGCCTAAAGTTTAGCCTAAACGAAATATAACCTTTTTTCGTCTTTGATTTCAATTTCAAGTATCATATAGTGTATGTAAAATCATTACTTACAAACTGATCAAACCGCAAAGCTTCTTCATCGCTTAGGCCCATACTTCGTGTTAATTGTAAATATGTTGAAGTAATCGGTTTCAAACGTTCAAAATTCAGAATTGGCAGCACCGATGTTGAACATGTTTGGGGTATCCGCAATACTGGCGTAATGGTATTCGGTGTTACTTGAGTTTCCACTTTAACCGTTGTAGGCGTGGAGGTTAAGAGCGTAGAAGATGATTTTGTGACGGTATTAAAATCAGCAAATTTCGGAGTTGTGGGCGTTGATTTTATCCTGAAAGTAGATAAATTTGATTTGGAAAGATTAATTGAACAATTTTGAAATGCTTGCACTGAATGTCCTGCTTTTTCTAATTGCGGTATTTTCAAAGGAGTTTCTATATTTTTTAGCTTTACAGGATCTTCGTGGAAACTTTTAAAACGTTTAGGATTAAGTACTGTTATATTATCGGATTCATCGTCCGAAGAGGAGGAGATTGATTTTTCTAAAGGTTTTGGTAAAGGATTTTTTGAAGTAACTTTGGATGGGATGGGGTTAAAACAGTCAGCCGTATGTGATGATTGGGCAGCAGGCACTACTAAATTACTCGAATATAAACGTCGCATAAAATCGTAATAACGCTCCAAGTTATCGTGCGATTTCATACTGTGTAAGCTTAAACTGTAAGGGTAATGTGTTAAACCAGAACTTTCTGTAAAGGGACGTTGTAAATAAGGATTAAAATTTATTTTAGGCATTTGAGTAGATGGTGTATAACCAAGCAAAGGCCTCAAATTACGGCCAGCATCTGTCTGTTGTCCAAACCCTAACTCCTCAGTTGGTGCTAGGCTACTGCAAGGATTAGAATATCTTCGTTTCATATTTAAGACTTCTGTAGATTTTGTTGAGACTTTTGTTGCTGGACCAACTTCCACAGAGCTTTCTGTTTGAGAAGAATAGTTTAAAGCTTCCAAATCCGAGGAACTTTCGTTAAGGGTTGTGAGATCTTCTCTTTTATGACCCACACTTGAAGGAGAATAAGCACGGAGATTTTTTTTACATTCTGGACAAATAGTTAAAAAACGTGTAACAGCTTCTCGGGGCAAAAATGCATAAGTTTCGGATATCTATGAATAAATGCAAATGAATTGTAAAACTCAAACCGGCGAATCTGTTTTATAAACTTACAATGCGATAGGTTCGCTTTTGTCCAGCATGTAAACCACTTCTACCGCCTAGTTCCATGTGCACATTATATATGATATCGAAAAATTCTTCCACGACAGCCACTTTGCGATAATGACGCTTACTTAAATCCTAAGTGAAATTTATGATTATATATTTTTTAAGAAGCTTCAGAGCAAAAAGTATATTCACCTTAGAAGTTGATGCTACGTATAAGTCAACGTCAGCAGGGTTGTCCGACAAAACGGCATTTGGTGGCAAAGGTTTTAAACGACGTTGCATACAGGGAGCATCAATAAAATTTTCCGGCCGCCTTGTGGTGAAACCTAAACAATGCATCCAAAATGAATTATTATTAAAAAGTTTTAAATCATTGTCTACCTTTAGTTTTGACCCAAAAACGAAACTTGGAACTATCCGGACGACTATGCTCTTTGCCTTCTAAAGTTTTCAGAATGCGAACTTTTTTACGTATCGTAATTGTTTTAGTTTTTGAATGATCTCCATAAGTCTTTATCGCCCATGGTTGGAAGAGCTTCGTATAATTTTAAGCAATTAAAAAACTTTAAGTATTTTTTAAAATCTGTAACTAGAATTACCTGATATATATGTGACTTTTCCGACAAAACCTTGTCCTTCTCCTCTGAAGCTTTGGATGAAACCGTTGGTGCAACAGTTTTTTCAACTACCGGTGCAACATCTTCATCAACATCTGCATCGTAGTCAACATCCATTTCACATTTTTTATCTTTTTTATTATCGATAGTTTTTGGACCGTACATACTTGTAGGTTGAGGTACCTGAGATTTTTCCAATGCTTCGGTTGGTTGTTCTGATTTAATATATTTTTGGGAAATATTGGGGTTGACTGACATTTCAAACAATGTCTTATTTGATAAATATATGTATGTTTATTGTTGTAAAAACAATTCAATAGTTGTGTGTAATCAATTAATCTATGATTTGTGAAAACGGGGTGTCGATAATCAACTGCAATGAAAAAATTACAAATGCTCTGAGATATGATGAATATAGATGTTATTTTTGTAAGATGGGTAATATACAGAATTAGTTATCCTGTTTGCAACACCCTTAGATGTGGCATCGAAAATCCTACAAATACATATATTTTTGATCAATAACAAATCGATATAGGTATGTCTCTCTCCTATATATTGTGGGAAATTGCCCATATTCGACTAATATCTTTAACAACCACAAAGTTAAAATTTAGTTTACGTGCTCATAATTAGCCCATTTATTGATGTACCTATCTATTAACGGACAGGACCACAATTTGTAAAAAACCTTTCCTATGGTGGAAATCGGCCTTGAGTTGAAGTGTCACAAGTTCTTGTATACACGCTATTCCAATATTTTATGTAAAAAAATTAAGATTATCCACTCGCATTATGCAATAATTCTTAAAGATTATAACGTTTTGAATTAATGTGACATTGAAAAATCTTTTATGTGTATTAGTTATAATAATTAATATTATGTATATTATATATATATTATTTCACTAACTCTCAACAAAATGTCGCATAAATTGAAACGAAAATGTTGGTGCACTTTAAATATGTTAAACATTCATCAATCACTTAAAAAATCCATAAAAATGTAATTAATTTTTTCTTTTTTATAAAATTAAAAACAACAAACTTAACAAGGTGATATCAAAAAAAAAAAAAAAACAAAAAAAAAAACAAATTTATAATAAAAAAACGAAAAATTCCATAACAAAGCGCTTTCTTTTTTCTCATGTGACCGCATGAGGTTGAACTTTATATGATAACTGATCTTGGTTAGAACGAAAATGACCAGTGGATGCTTAAAAATTAAATTTTCCAACAAACAGGATAATTAAGGCATAAAATAAAGAAAATATAAAACAGGTTTTTCCAAAAAACAATAGTCCAATGTTGAGAGAACTTTATACAATAAGCATAAGGGGGTTAGGCAAAGCTATAGATAACTACATTCAAACAATCGCTGTACGAAGAAAAGTAACTTTATATATGTTTCTTGCACTCTTACAGCTGCAACA
The DNA here is from genome assembly GCA_949710015.1 of Crataerina pallida. Taxonomy (NCBI): domain Eukaryota; kingdom Metazoa; phylum Arthropoda; class Insecta; order Diptera; family Hippoboscidae; genus Crataerina; species Crataerina pallida. Next base: position 3,297,048 of record OX453289.1, on the reverse strand, counting down.
ATAAGATATCGAGCTAAAATCTTCACAATCTTGCAGTTTGGCTACAGTTTCATATAGAAAATGGGACATATCTGCCCTCGAGCACGCCCTCAATAACGTTCCAAGCCATGCAACTATGACTCTGTATGTGTGTGTGTGTGTGTGTGTGTTGTGTGCGTATGTTAGGATATCGAACTATAATTTAATAGACATGGTCTTCATTATTGTCAAAAAGGTTTATATTGAAAATAGATAAATCGGTTAAAAGGCGTGATAGAAAGATCATTTGAAAAAGATCAACATATTATTCAATTCCAATGTATAAATTTCCTATATGGGAGAAAAGCGAAATTCGATTTTTATTTGTACATTCTAACGATATAATATTGAACAAGTAAGATAAGTAAATTTGGCTCAGGTCAAATCTTAAATACTCTCCACATTTACATCCAAACGGGGGGATGGCAGTTATGTAATTACATCTTCTAATAGTGTATGTATTACGTATCAACTTGCAAGTTTAGTTATAACTACTTTATTATATTGTAGAATAAATTACATATTGTTCTATCCTTTCTTCGGCTCTGTCAATTAATTTAAAAATTCAAAAGAAATGTTACCTAATAGATTATACAACAGATTCGTACAATAAAATAAAAATCGTTGCTTTAAATAAATAGCTGCAAAGTATTACGTCTACATAACATGTATGTATTTAGTTTATCTTGCATTACGCTTATTTACTGGTACTTATAAATGTTTGAACAAAAACAGTGTACCCACGTATCATTATGTTGATGGGTATGAATATATTATATTATGAAATATTTTTCATTATATGAATATATGTACATAGAGCACCTTTTCACGTAACAAATGAAATTGTGAAAATGTCTGAAATCAACTCAAGTAGGCGTGTCTTTACCTGTAAGACTGACAATATATTAACATGTAAAAAAGCTGCACTTGTTTTGTTTGTCCCCTAAAGTATATCTCAAATTTTAATTATATATAAAAAATTGGACACATTACATAGTCTTAAAAAATGTAATATTATAAACCAGTCTATGATTTAAGATTATCAATATATTCGTAATGGGTAGCATACATAGTTTTGACTTATACCAAATATTGAATATCTACCATCTTTATCGTCTAAGAATAAATTATTCAATTTATAATTTAAAATTTTTAACTTTCTCTCATATATACAGGGTGCGTATGGTAGTTGAGAAAAAATTGACATTAAAACTAATTTGTTCACATTTTTTGCCAAATTTATTATAATTACATGAAACTTCTATACGGCGTTAATTGACTCCTAGACTATGCAACTATTCAATAAAATTACATGCCCGAATCAAATACTCTTTGTCATTTTGATCATTGTTGTTGTTATAGCATCCTTCAGTGAAATAGTTTGTGCCGACATAACGTACTACGTACAGCGGAGGGTTTTGTGGACGACTTGACGGATTAGGCTCTCAGGGACATTCAGGTCTCTCGCAATTGTCCTCATCAATTTTGAAAGACATTCGTCAACGGTCTGTTGTACTTGTTGGACAAATTGCTTATTTTTGGTTGCATCCGAACGTTCCCCATATTTTTTACATTTTGCAACAGTTTCACGACGAACATCGGACCTACAAACAACATTGGATCTACAACCAAAACGTATAGTTTTTATGGTCTTTCCTTCATTACAAGAAAAGCATAAGAGAAATAAAAACAAAATTTTAATTATTAATTATTTATATATTCGGAACAGTCACACCCACCTAAAGACAACTTATTATAGAAAGAATGGTTAGAATGTTTTAGAGGTTTATTTAGAATATTTTTGGCATAGGTTGCCAACATATTACATATAAAATTTTTATTAAGAAATTAAGATATTATTTCCTAGCGATTTTGAAGAGGTTGACGATGATATTCTAGAATTGGCACACGCCTATTATAGCCCTGTTCTGCTTGTTGGATTTCTTTTGGGTATCTATCGTAACTTTGAACCATCTAATGCTAACGAAGTAAGAGTTCCACTAAAATAAGTTTCATGAACATCTAAGAATCGCTTTTATTCGTAACATAAGCCATTTTTCATAAAAAGAAATATAATTTACATTAAAGGATGTGGCCTAAACTAAGGAATAAAGAATGTATCCTTGGTGCATGTATGTACTACTTTTCGAAGAATACATTTTTAGGGTTGTTTACCTTTATTTTAATTATCTATTTTCTTTATTCCATGCAGCTTAATTATCTACGTTTATATAAAAAATTTTGATTGGCTGTTGTTTCTTATATTGTGTCGTTGAGACGCCTTTAAACGTTCCTTCATGATTATCTTGAATGCACCCTTTTCACACCTTTTGTTTGTTTGTTATCCTCACCTTTGCCTTAAATATATTGCATGGGATATTTACGTAGTGAAATTGAGAAAGTGAGTTTCGATGAGGAATCTGCATTTGATATAAGGAATTAAAATCGCGGGTTGAACCGTCTCTTCACCCTTGCTTGCACTATTAAAACTGCTAAAGTTAATTTGCAAACAAGTGAATTTTATAATTGTCATAATTCGGCTGCCATATCAATTTGTTATACATTTTTAAGAAGAATATTAATACATGAGTACGTACGTATTTTTTCAATTTAAGCCAATTGATCCCCATGTTCGAGAATATATCTATAATGTCTGTTCGGTTTAAATAGTTTGCTTAAATTTCTATAATTATTGGAATGATCGGAAGAGAGATCAAACGGAAAGTATTTGTGAAATTGTTCTTTTGGAATTAAAATATCTGGGTGGTCAATATATTTTGATGTTATCGTGATTTTTGGAGTATAACCGGTGAACCAGATAGATGTTGCTTGAATATATTCCCTTCCAAATTTTCCATAGCATAATGTCTCATATTTTAGTGTATAAGGATAGCTGTACCTATACACACTCTTCCATTTGGATTTTTTGTATCGGAAATTAAATAATTTGCTTTGAATAAAGCGTTATGGCGTTGCAATCATTCAGTTAATGGTTTAAGATATACTAAGAACTTGTGTTTGAATACCAAAAGAATAGATTTGTTAAAGATGGCAGAACGTAACGACATCATTCAACCAAAAAAATGCTTTTGTTCTCTCTAAAGGAATTAGTTTTTATACAATATATACAAATCCTTTAAGCTTCTTTCGTTTCGGAGCTTGAACCGATTACGAGTAAAATATTTTGCTCCTTTATACATATTATATCAAATAGTGAGAATTTTAAAAAAGCAGGCTGTTCTTCCAAACATTGCCATATATATGCGTTTCTCTCAAATACTCCTTGATCTCTCTGGAGAAGGTAAGCCATATTGTAACAAATTTTGTCCACCCAATGCCATTTATATACCCTTCACATAAGATGTGGGGCACACTAAGTTTTTCATTACATTTGCAACACCCAGAAGGAGGCGTCTCTGACGAGCATCAATAACTGAGTCGATCTAGACATATACGTCCGTAATTTACTTGTCAATTGAATGAAAGCATTTGTTGTATTTTTGATCGGTTAAGCATTCGTTCTTTGATTGATTTCGTATTAAATTTTTAAATCCTCCGAAGAGCTATGATTATATTTCATCGAGATAGTTGAAACATAAATAGAAAACTATTACATAGACTACGCATTCGTCTTGATGAAACTTCAACTGCATATATCAACTTATGGGGTCTCTGAGGCATGCTTCCTATGGAATGTCAAAGTTAGTACATATGCACCGATCATTAAAGTGGAGGTACCCTTTGTATACCCTTTCGATCCAAAGAGTATAATTATGAAATTTTTTAATGAATTTCCAAGAATGAACAACAAAATGTATGTAACACGTACAGCTGTCACGAAAACTAGATTTTTGTAGATATCCCTAACTCAAATCGCATTAAAAAGTAGAAAAAACGTATAACGATTATCAAAGATTATCATTATTTGAAGTTTAGGAACGTCCGCTTGATAAAAATACCTTAAAAGTTGTTCTTTTTATAATCATACAAATACAATAAAAATGCGGATTTTTAAAGATGCAGCATCAGTTATTTTTTAAAATGTACGGAACACCAAAATATTCTCATTAGACTGGACATATGCAACAAAGGAACTGACCACAAAACTAGTTTTGAACTAGAAGAGGGTTGATTACACGTCTTATTATTTGGCACTTATTAAATTAACCATCGAAAGACCAACAACTACCACCTTATACAGACCGTACTGAATATTGAACAAAGATGCTGTGCTTGTGTCCAGTTTTTTTAAACCAGCTTTTATGTATCTCTCGTTATTTGTAAAATATATTTCACTTGAAACATATATCAAAAAGATTTAATTGTTGTTTTTTAGCTAAGAATTTACTTGTATACTATACGTTTTAATTTTGAAGAAAAAATCTGTTCAAAATGCGTGTGAAAGTTCAGCAAAAAGATACGTGAACTCGTTTGTTTTTTATGTTTCATGTGAAGATAAAATATGCGTCCTATATAATGATATTAGAGTAGTTGTAAGGTGAGAAAAATTCAAAAACCCAAAAAGATGATTATTATTGAAATTATAGGACATTAAGTAAGTAACGTGTGTAGAATTTAATATGGGTGTATATTAGTTTTTTATACAAACGTTTTTATGCACTTAGAAGGGGGAGTGCTCAGCATCAAATTTTGAGTCGACTTAGTTCAACTTTTTCAGTTGAAATATTGATCTAAAATTTAGTACATACACAGCAGATAATTTAGTGTTGAAAATGGGTTGAATTGGCCTATGGATCCGTCTACATTGTTACAAAACATACAGTACAAACCATAGGAGACAATAATAATAATAATAACCAACACTTTCTATATATTCATAAAATTTGCACAAATCACGTCCACCTATATGTTAACATGATTTAGGGGTTTATTTAGGTTATTTGACAAATGGATGGAAAATTTAGAATAAGTATTCTTCCCTTATGTTGGCGACAAACTTGTTAAAATGGGCGCGACGGGTTAACGTACATGTCCTGTGTGAGCGGTTAGTTTGTTAAGACATAAACCTATATAAATAAACCTGTGAAAAAATGTTTCTAAAAGTCTTGCACTTTTGAATATGATTTTGGAGAAGAAATGGACATGCAGTCCCTGGTATCCGAGCACCTCCAGAGCGGCAGTATCGAGTGCGACACATGTGCCCACATGTGGCATTATTTCACTGTTGTGAAGTGCGAGACAAGGCTGCAGAATCTCTTATTTACCACAAATGCGTACCCTCGTTAGCTATTTTAGCACACCCCTGTCTAAGCCATCATATTCAGTTAGGAATTTAGCAAACATAAATGTAAGTAGGGATCCTGCCATTTTATTTTCGTTGAATTATTTCAATAAATTTAAATGTACTATTAAAATAAAATAATGGTGATTTAAATAAAATTTAAACTTACACTTACATATGTATGTACTATATATTGTATATAATTATTTCTGTATATATTTATATATATATATATATATGCTTATAAATATAATTATGTAAAAGGGCGTTGTATCCGTGGTCATTGGTGTTGTATTTCTGTATGATTGTTGATGTTGTTGTCGTTCCTCTTTTGTTCTAGTTGTTGCAATTTTTTGTTGCTGTTGTTATATCTTGTGGCATAATTGGTTGCCAACATTTGGTATTGAGAAGTGTACGTATTTCACAATTCCATCAGCCAGGGGCCCCATTGAAAAGATATTCAAGAGTACCGTACGGATACCGTACACAGCCCATTGAAACACCTCCTGAAATATTAAAGAACATTATATGAAGAGGAAATAAAAGCAGTGCCTTATTACGATCAAAAAGTAAATGACAAAGCCAGAAAGGGGGATGAGTTTTTGTGGACGCGTAGAACTGCACGCACATAGGTAAAATATTACAAATGCACTATGTGCGCGCATTTCGGTCAACAGCAACCTCGACGACAACAACAACTACATTAAGTTTGGTACTGCAATAATGATGCGTTTGCAGCTCTTGGTTATAAATTGCAACTCCTTCCCTTTTACGATGAATAAATTTTAATGCGAAAAGCAATGTGTTAGTGTGGTAAAAAGGGTCAATACAATGTAATCATGTACATTATGCGCCGGGTACCTATTTATCTCTCTGGACGTACTTGGAACAGATCACAGGAAGACGTTAATATTTAATAAGTGAAAAAAGTAAACAGTAATGATATAAGGCAAGCCATTCGTAAACCAGTCCATTGTCGGATGCAGCAGTGGTGTAGCACTGCTCATACTTCATAATGCAATTGAGGAAAATAACGAGTATAGGTGGCACAAGGAGTCCAGCGTTCAGCATTTTTATCATTGTGTTAAAAAAAACAAGTGCATGCTTGAATTTTTTGCTGGGACCCCTCATGAAGACCAGAGCGCCCAAAAGTCGATTATTTTATTTACTTTTTAGCTCGCATTATACTGTTGCTGCTAACTTCATACAGATGCACAATACGTAATATATACGTACTGTATATAATGAGTTGTGAAGTAAGCGTGTGTGATTATTGCACTGTGATGCAGTTGAGTGCATTTCATTACGCACAATTTTTTAATATTTTATTTTTGTGCGTGAGCGAATGAAAAGTAAAATGATACAGGGAAATGTCGCACACACATACATACTCACATACTCTGTACGCTCATACATATAATTGTCAATGTAAAAAAATTGCAACGGGTAAAAAGAGAGAAAAATCGAAAAACAGCATACATACATACACACACATCTATATATAAAAATTTTATATTTCAATGCCCATATAAGTAAATAGCCAACTAGTATACAAGGGAAGACGAGCCTTCCTTCATGATTTTTACTGTTACTGGCATAATATCAACAACAATGATTCGCTATTGCATGCGTATGCGGCAAAAAGTGAACAAAATGAAAAAGGGATGCTAGATACAAAAGTGCGTAGAGAAAAAAAGAGTAAAACCCATAGATTTCAATATAGACAAAGAAAAGCTGCAGCCTAGCCAAACCAAAGCAAAGTGGAACCGATGGCGAAAGTAAAATTTGACCAGTCCCAAACAGTTCATATACGAGTATATGTTACATTGTCGTATAATTCGGCTTAACAGCAATATTAGTCTGCCCCATCAGTGTTTACTTGCTGCCCCTCCTTTCTCTTATCATCATCTTAAAAAGACCACCATCTGTCTTTTCCTTTCCATTGATGATTTTCTTCGCTTTAAATAATATGTGATACCTTTCCTCCATGTACGCTGTCCACCTGTATTATATTCTCTATTATCTTCTACTATATAACTGACAGAGGAAAGCCTGTTTCAAAAAAAACTTCACATGACGTGCTGCGCAGTACATGTCTAGATCGACTCAGATTTTCATACTGGTGATGAATATATATATATCCCTATAGGCATTCTAAACGGTATGAAAAACTTAAAAAGCCCCTATCTTATGTGAGGCGAAGGAAAACCATTTTTATTATAAAATCCTTGTTTACATAAATTCAGTAACAGTTTATTCAACTGTCAAAGTTTTCATTTTATCATCATCTTCATCGTTATGTTAGTCGATTACGTTTACGTGTTTGGTTGAGCTATAAAGGCCATATGCACAAGTCCCACATAAAGGAGGAACCATTCTAAATAACGCACCTCTACAGACTTATCTTCGTCAAATATTCTACATAAATCACCAAACCATTTTATCGTTAGAATAATTATCCAAAATGTATAGAGTACCTCCAGAAATGTACACTCCACATTTTTTTTAATGTCGTATGGCTTGCGGGGTGATAAAGAAGAACATCAAAAATCATGCTTTTCAGTTTGTAAAATTTTAAGAAGGTCCATAGACCGATTAAACCCATTTTCCATACCATAAAATAAGTGTGCGAATTATTTGTACCAAATTTTAGGTACAAAGTATTTAAGATTTGATCTAAGCCAAATTTACTTTTCTTACTTGTTTTTTATTTTTGCGTTAGGTGGAGAGCATCGAAAACCTTTATCCCGCTAAAACCACCTCTACATCAATTTCCTAGACCCTGTGGTACCTCCGTTAGGTAATCACCCTGTGAAGGAAAGGGCTTACTGGAATACATCTATTATAACAACAACTATCTAAATGAGGTGAGACATTCTCACTGTGCATGGTAACACCCCATTATTGCCATACTCTTCTACACCACAAAGGGTGCAACGAGGGTCGTCGTCACGCTTATTGCGAAGCACCCATGAGCAGATAGGAATTACGTAAGATAAAAGTCGATCTCATTTAAATCAGGTATTAGACGGTTCATCCACCTGCTTTTTTCGAAGGACCTCCATTTCCGTTGTCATTCCTTCACTGATCTACCTTTAGCAAGTTGTTTATCGACACCTTGACATAAGTATGTCCGCCACAAAATTTTATCTATGAACGCCACGCCCAAAATGGCGTATTTATTCAAAGAAATTCAAGATATTTTTTCCTTTCATCATGATGAGTCTCCTAGATTTGGTATACTCCTAATATAAACCATTTTTACCTATTTTTATGGTACTGGAACAAATCAAATATTCTATTTACAAACAGACAGACAGAACAACATGACTTACATACGAGTATCATAATGAATATAAAAAAAAAAAAATTTTTTTTTTTTAATTCCACTTTGCTTCAACATTAGCCCGATGGATAAAATGATGTGTTAACTTTGCCCTAACACAAGGCGAACAAATCAATACAAAATCTTGGGCAAAATTTATGTTGTGTAAAAATGTAGCATTCTATTGGACAGTATGTATTAGCCTCTTCACCAATTTTTTCCAATTTCAATAGAAATTTCCCTGTAGAATCTGTACAATATTTCATCTGAATATTACAAATTTTACACAGGCGCCGTACCACAAAATTGCACATTGCTGGATGGTTGCAAAATGTAATGCTGATCAAAAATGCGTCTACTCGTCTTGTGTAGAGGGTACAAGAAATGTATGTTGTTTTTTAATGGAATGCGATTTTTAAAAAGGGGATGTGGTTTAACGAACATTTTATCGTTTCCCTTCTATTTGAATAAGCAAAGAATAAGATTGGAATATGCCCACGCACGTCAAAGACTACAAGATGATTTAAACTTTTTAGGATTCCTGAAACTGTGCTCTAGATGTTGCAAACATTGTCGTAATGTGAAATAACAATAAAGCAACACTGACAATGCCAACAATTGTTTGTTGAGTTTTTATACAAAACTGAAAATAATGATACTGGACAACACAACGTACAACAATATAATGATAAGCAGTGATGGTAGTGAGTGGGTTTGGAGGGAGGATGGGGAGTGCCTTAATAATTATAAGCACACGTACGTATACCCTGCGGTATGTGTGTGGGTTATGAATTAAAAAAATGCAATTTCATGTTAATGCTTGTAAAGGATTGAAAAAATTTCAGGTTTGCCACCACACATACTCTCCTAGCACCATACATATACTCCTATATGATTCGCATATATATGGAGTAACAGCCAACATATTTACATTGACAAATGTGCGTCCGTCCATTGGTGCGTATGTGTAATCAATTATGTTGGCTTTAAAAAGTGCGTGGATACGCACAAAAAATGTACAATATAACTGCATTTCATTTTTTTATCTCTCCTTTAATAAATGGTCTGTGTAGTGGTGTTGCATTCAGAATAGCTCCATGGCAACTACACAATAATGAATGACAGAGAGGGAGGGCTAGCCCACTACTTTACTCGGATACAAGGAGTGCGAGTGTTGTATTATTTTTTATATATTTTCTCCATCCTTTTCTGGCATAATAGGCTTAACCATACATCACCTACTTACAGAGAGTATGTATTTAACTTGGTAAAGGATAAAGGTGCACACCATTACCACCAACATAACAACATAACAAACGCGTTGGCACTGTCTGCGTTGGCCTCTTTATCATATCATATGGAGTCCGCCATGCACCGCTTTCCCTACCACAAATGCGTGACTGCATTGTTATATACTTATTATGTACATTACATAATAGGCATATATTTTTCGTTGGTATGTATGTAGTTAGGTCTGCATATATGTATAAATGCGATAATCACATACATATCAACAATAAGAATATATCAAAAGCCTATAAAGCAGCAAAAAGCTTTAATGTTAGGCGTGTGATGTACTTATATTTTACTATCATCAGCAAGTCGCTTATAACAAATTCACCTGGAAGGAGAAACGTTAACACCACCAGCAGGTACATTATATCCAAATGTTAAATATATTCAATATATTTAGATTTAGTGATTTATAATATTTATTTTAAATATACATAGAAACCTCAACTAATGCCAGTATCGATTCAACAGATTTCAGTGTCATTTGTAATGACCCGATACTCCCTCGAATGAAAAGGAAAAGTACCTCAAATTTATTTGATTGAACTGAATATGAATGAAACATGAAATTGGTTAGGTTAGATTATCAGCGTGGGTAACTATCAACCAACACAATGAACCCTTTAACACCAAATAAAATGTTTTTTATATTGCGGTTGTATCTCTTCTCTGACCATGCTCATGCCTATCGAATCCATAAGTTCCCTAACTAACCAAATTTTAACTTCTTAGGTACATTGTAGTGATTCTGAGAGATTTTGGTCGATTGTAGGCGTGCATCCATATCGATTTTGTCCAATTTAAATGGAAGTGTTTGTAAAAAAATTTCAGCTTCCAAACAAACGGACATGTCTAGATTGACTTAGTTTTTGATGCGAATCAAGAATAATTATACTTTGTGGGGAACCTAACGTTTCCTTCTCGGTGTTGCAAATGGAATGACAAACTTAGTCTTAATCTGAAGGATATAAAAAAAAATGTATCTTAGTCTGGATCTTAAGCATCCACCATGGATCCACCAAAGCCCTCTAAGTGATACAATAATAAATTGTTCACTCTCTCTCTCTCTCTCTCCTATACTTTATGAATAATATAAAAAAATTATTCATAACGGTCAATAAGGTTCTATAGTAACGGCAACGCAACTGCTGCCAAGTTTGAAATCTATATCATAATTTTTGCGACCAAGATAATGGTGGAAATCAGTTCGCATTTCAATTCCATATACACAATGTGCTATACAGATTTAGAAGTACACATATAATCCATTTCAACTGCATGTCAATGCGTTATCGTGAAAATTAAAAAAAATTTGGTTGTAAGAGGTTTTCCTCAACATATCCTACCATTCTTAACAAATCTAAATGAAATTTTGCAAAGAAGTACTGGAGTACTTAGAAATATAATTGTGCGAGCGCGAATCAAAATAAGACAACAAAGATAACGTACGCACCTCCTGCTACATTTCCATTTATTAGCATCAACTTACCTAAGTTTTGATTTTAAAATATACAGGGTGCGTATGATTGTTGAGGACAAACTGATATTAAAACCAAAACACAAACAAGTACATATATATACACACTATATATATGTATGACAAAATGACAAAATCCATACGTACGCCCACTTTTAGTAGGAATGTTAAAAAATGTGAACATATGGCGAAATCGATTCAGAATCACATTAAAGTTTGTGCTTTTGACCACAGTTTTTAAGATATTTTGATGAAATGTAGTACACGGGCGTTTCCTGACTCAAAGGCGTACACTATTAAAAATGATTTTAATCATTTGTAGGACCCATTCCCATACAACCGTATAATTTGAAAAATTTCAATTTTTAGTATTTTTTTGATTCGCTCTTACTGGTAGAATTAAAGTAGTTATAGCATTATTGTGGAGGCAAGTGGTGTAGGCTTTTAAACGGGCGTGCATAACCGTTGTTTTTATACCCTCCACATACGATTGGGGCTTTAATAAGTTTGGCATACCGTTTGCCTCACGACTCCTTCTGGGTTTGGCAAGGGTATACTGTTTGTTCGGAAGAACAACTAAGATGGATGGTATAAAAATGACAATGAACGCTTCTACGTTGAGTACTCGTTTATGTACCATTTCGAATTTTTTATTCTTTTTGTGGATGGGCGGATGAAGTGTTTTATCCTCCAGCTGTCTTTACTTTTTTTTCTTTTCTTGCGATCGTGCACGCAGATCACTATTTAAAATGGGCGAAATCGAAACAATTAACAAAAATCTATTTACCTGTCACAAAAAATGACCTATGAACTCAAAATTTTTTATATATACATCTACAAATATTACCTTCATCGATATGAGAAAAATTTGGAGCAGCTGAATAGCAGACACGTCCACAATTTTCAAAAAAACAAAACCCAACATAAAACTAGACTTGCAAGCTAATGCGTAATACAAACACTATTAGAAGACGTAATAATAAACCTGCCACGCCCACTATTGTAAATGTTGCGGAAGAGCCCATGGACGTAAAAAACAAATTACAGCCTAATTATTATCACTTTCTTTGCATCCGAGAAGAGTACACATCTCTGGATGCTGATATACGCGGTATATTGTTAACATGTGCTCAACATGGTGCTACTATCAGCGAAGTCAAGAATGACAAATTAATGTTGAAGCCGGAAGATAAAACGAAACATTTGTTAGAATAGCAAGAACAACGGCGATAACCCTCTCATATAACATATTCGATTGCGAAAATATTACAAAGAATTCATAGGGCTACGTGCTGAACCGAATATTGCGTGGATCTTTCTCGATGTCGAACAGGCGGCGCTTAGGCAGAGGGTAGTTGGTACAATCGCAATTTTCCCTGAGATTATGTGCTATAACAGGCTACTATAGTGCATAACTCGTTTTTGTTTGTGTAAAAAGCCTCACTTTATAAATAATAATAAATCAGTTAAAACCATCCTCTGTTGATACAAATGTGTATTACAAAGCTCCATCCAGTAGCAAAATTTCTACTAAAACCTCTTAAAATAGTGCCTATTATTATACTTTCTCACAGAGTGTTATCAGAAAAAATTACACTACTAGATGGCACTTTGCCATACACATTTATATAAGAGAGTACACGTTGTATCCAGAGACCTCTAAATACACTTTTTATACTTTTATGTAAAGTTTATAAATATTGTTACTATTTTTATTACATATTACATTGGTTATATATATATATATATTTAATCATATCCTTTTCCCCCAAAACATTCAATTCATTCATAATTCCAACCAACTTATTACACCCCCATACCTAAAAGCCCAAGGAAAATTGCAAAATCAAAAAAAACATCATATATCAATTTTCAAACACTACCGCGTACCAATTGGTACACAAAACATCATAAGTTTCGCCTGTGCCTTTCACCGGCCATAAACACAGAGAAAACAATAAAAGTAGCATGTGCGTAAAAAACCACTGCCCAAATGTCTCTAAGTCGCGTGCGCCATAATGACGAACATTCATTTGTTGTGGCATGTTCAATCTATTGTATTCCCTTTGCATTGCTCATCAGCACAGAAAAAACAACAACAGTAACACATGCGTAAAAAACCAAAAATAAACAAAAAAATCAATTCTTCACTGAATATAAATATTCACGCTTGTTGTCGATCCGAAAAGAATTAACAGTAAATTGATAATGTATTAGAATATTCACACGGACACAAAACCCCACAAAGTTCAACATAGCAGACTAAGCTAATTAATTCGATTACAATAAAAACAAAGTTTTCATTTTAACACGTAAGAGAACTGAATTTGGCATAAATCGTCTCATTATGGATGTTACAAATGTAATGGCAAACCTAGTGTACAACCCATCTTATAAAGGGACATTTTGTACAAGAACACATGTATTTTTAAAACCCCTCTCCTTATGAAGTCAATATATTTAATTCGGTATGTAATGGGTTGTGTCAAATTTCGACCCGATCGGATCATTTTTACATCCACTTTTCATATAAATATATTTCACAAAGAAGCATACAACTAAACTAATTGTAGCCGTGTCTAATACCAACTTTCCACGTGCAAAAACTACCAACGACTAGACGGACAGGGCAGTGATTAAAAATTATGATGCTTCTACAAGCTACAAACGTTTTTATAAAGCGAGTATACCGAGTATGCCAAACTCAAGGTGGCGAGTACAAAAACAACATTTGTTTATAAATAAAAATTCTATTTTTAATTACACATAAATGGTCGTTTTTTATTTCGTTTATTTAAAATTTTTCCTAAATTAATTAACAAAGTAAATATAACGAACAAAAGAAATGAACAAGCATTAACGTATAATTGCGAAAGCATTGTAATTACTAAAGTAGAGAGAAAGCGCCTCAAAAATCTTCCTATTGTTTATATATACAATACGTAAACTCTCCCGGTAATGTGTATTTGACTACATATATAAATGATTGAGCAATATTAATACGTATAATGGGGAACGAAAAGCACACTCCCATTTGAATTCGTGAAATATATATATTAGAAAACTGACATATAACATAAACAGATTGGCAAACTAGTAACGAATTAATCGTGGAAATTGGAAAAATAAAGTAATAAAGAATAGGAGTAATAACAGCAAAAACCCTTTTAAAAATTTTAAAAAATTTTATGGGCACAGATTATTAATGAATTATTAACAAACTCTTCCTCAGAAGCATAATCCTTAAGCAAAAACTAAACTAAACTATTTAATCACAAAAATATTACATAGAAATTTGAAGGCGAACAAGGGAAGCCTCTTTTAATTATTAGAGTTAGAGAGAAGGGTCCATAAAAGAGGACACTTTATTAATAAATTAAATGACGCGAAGAGTGAATCGAAATTTGATGAGGCTGGCATTTGTAAGACCAAAGTAAGCTAATACTTAGATAAATGATAGTCAAGAATATTACAGCTCGAAATGGTGCCACTACACGAGCACTTAATACTTTCGATTTCTTTTCCACTTTACTACTAGGCCTGTATTCACCTGTTAGTGCATATATATATTTTGATTCGCAACGTTCGCCGACATAGCCTTCGGCACATTTACAATAAAACAGACCTACCATATGGACAAAACATTGACCATTATTTAAGCAATAATGTGACGCATATTCTCCAGTACAAGAAGCTGACAGTGTATCACTCATTAATGTATACAGTTCAAGGAAATTATAACTAGAATTTACGTTAAGAAGAGGCTTGTCCAGTGCAACAGAAGAATATGCTTTTACAATTGTATTATTAATGTTTGCTGGAAGACTTTTTAAAATATTTTTCGTTTTAAACGCCACCATTGTTGAAACAGTAATATTATGCTTTTCATCCTCGTCCGCAACGTCCAATGTATCTTCAGTTTTTGTTTTATTCGGATTGATAGCAATACTGTTAATAAAATCTTTAATATGTTGTAAATATTTTTCAATTTCGCCTTGAAAGAGAATTGTATCTTCTTGATTTCGATGGCGTTGTTGTGTAGATTCTTCTCCTACATCCACATCTGTGGTGGAAGCAGCATCATTACCTTTAAATTCTTCAGATTTTTGTTCAACTACAACAACCATAGTTTGATTTAATCGGGTTAATATTTGACTATAACAACAATCTGTACGAAAAAAAATGAAGAAAGAGAAAAATAATAAATAGTGTTATAAGCAAAAAAATATGATTATTAAATTGATTAATATGGAAAATGCCACTCCCATTTATACGAAATGGAAAATTAGTAACAAATATATTTTGGTATTTCTCCATTCAATTGAACAATCAAATTTTTATATAGCCTAAGCTCGTGTTCAATGTAAGAAATACCTCCGTGAAAAATGTCTTTTAGATTGGTCGAGGTATGTGAATTTCTTACGTTGTCTTCTTGTATACCTATAGGTGCTACCACGCCCATTTTTTATGTGTGTGTGTGTGTGAGAGAGAGTATACAAAATGTTCTAAGGTATTTTAAGTTTGTCCACTAAGTTTGTTCTTCCTTTTGCAACACCTAGAAGGAGACGTCAGAGACCCTGCAAAGGATATATATTCTTGATCAGCGTCGAAAACTGAGTCGATTTAGACATGTATGTCCGCAGTTCTTTCATTAAACGGCAACCATTGTTAAATAAGTCTTCTTGTGAAAAATAGTCCAATCCAGTCCAAAATTAAAACATTTAATTTTTAGACTGATTACAATTGTATCTAACAATTTTATCAAACAAATGAAAATGTTATAGTCGGTCAAGTCTAACCATTTAATACTCTACACTACTTAAGCTGCACAAATTATGCTACAATTAGTTTAGTTGCCACATATGTCGCTTTGTAAAATATCGTTAACTAATTAGCTATTCTTCACCAACTTTCGTTACAAAATCAATGAATTTGCCACATAAAGATTTCCTTTATAATAGCGCGTCATAGGGGATTTTAACAATGGTCCAATTCGGTCTATTTTCAATAGGACCCAAAAAAAAAGAGATTTTAAATTGATCCGTATAATAAATGGTAACTCTCCCTTTATTTGTATATGAATTATAAAAATTCGCATAAATTACCACAAGTGGTGTAGGGCAAAAGTCGTTCTTCTGGGCTGGGTGGTATAAAAATTAACTAAAATTGACCCGCAGTGCAACGAGAACTGAAAAGCGATCATTTTTCAAAGGATTTTTTCTGCACTAATCTTAAAGTGTAGAAAATGGATAAACATATATACTTCTTGGAGCAATTCGGTGCATTGATAATTAGTTTTCAAGATTTGGCTTAAATCAAATTTCACTTGTATTGGTTACAACTTTTATTATGATAAAGAAAACTTAGTAAACTTGTAACTTTCAAAAGCTATTTAGATTTTATTATACTTTTGATTGGTAAGTGCCCGAGTTAATCATATGCGTATTATTTACGTATTATAAAGATCACTTCGTTTTATATATAAATATACGGTATCTACCAGTTCAAGCTAAATGTATCCTCTTCACTTGTTTCATTCTTCAAATTCTTCACCTTCTTTTGTTGTTATTGAATTCTACTTTTCGCAACTCATTCAGCGATTTTCATTAATACATAATAAACACAATTACTATTACCTGTAACGGCGACAATTGTTGACAGCCAAAATATTATTTTAACTAAATTATCGGAAATTTTCATTTTTGTAAAGTTAAATACTAGATACAGTTCACTATTAGCGAAATTTCTTAAACACAAGAAACTGTAGTGACCAGAAATGGTTGAACAAAATCTGATTTTATTCGATTTTCCTTTAAAAATTATTCTTTCTATGCAATGTATCCATATTGCGATACATTTCTTCTTATATTAGAGTCATATAAATAAATGCCGCACATTTTTGTCAGGTTAGCTGGAACATTTTTTTTTTTTTTTTTTTGCTTTTCTGATTTATTGTTTCTTTTTATAAGATTGTCGAAAATCGTATCCAATTTGTGTGTTACGCACACTATTCATTAATGAACGAAATTTGAAATTTTATAATTCCCCGACTAATGTGAAAGCACAAATTTGTAGCTTATATTATTTTATTTAAATACTTTTCGTTCTATCCCATGTTTAGTGGCGTTAGAAAAGATCATGTAAGTGAAATGTTGGCAAAATCATTCCTCTACGATGCGATAGAAAGAAACGGAAACATTAAAATTCTGCTGTAGTCTTAGCAAATGACATTTTGTGTGATTTATGGAC
Source organism: Crataerina pallida (assembly GCA_949710015.1). NCBI lineage: Eukaryota > Metazoa > Arthropoda > Insecta > Diptera > Hippoboscidae > Crataerina > Crataerina pallida. The sequence goes on along the minus strand of OX453289.1, from coordinate 3,279,444 downwards.
AACAATTAAGAGAATTGAAAATAGTACGGGAGAAAAAGCACAGGGATTCAAAGATTTAAGTCTGAAATAAGAAGAGCAAGAGATTTATCAACTGTTAAAAATTACTACAATAGCAATTATAAGTTCTGTTAATTAATAATGTAACATTTTCCTAAAAGTGCAATAATGGCATAACAACAATAAATGATAAGTTGGGAAGAGGGAGATGGCGTGAAACTCTAATATAGGAAGAGATTTTTTTTTATTTGCGCATTATTGCATTTTTATAGTATTTTTCTCTATTCTTTCTAATGTTCTTAATTAGCACCAGACTCATATATGTGAAGAGAGATATTACATTAGCAGTAATGTTTATTTAGATGTGTAGCTTAAGTAAACATTGTTTGCGATTCTCACTTTTTCATAAACAAAACATTTTACCGTTGGCGGATCATATGTAGAACATAAATAACGTTCTCTTTTTTTGGCAAGGCCACGTTACGGGATATTCTAGTGAAGAAATTTGAAAATTGCCATTTGATAGAAAATGTGCCCTTCATCGTTGAAATATGTTTGTAAGGAAGAGGTTCTCAAAGATTTCACTTCCAGGCGGAATATTTTTGTTAATAAACAACTCACTTCGGGAAGAATAATTATTACCAGCCATAAGATTTCCCTTATAATAGAGCCTTATATGGGGAGGTAATCTCAAAAGGGGCAAAATATCACAAAAAATGCGATCTGTAACCTTAACACATATATACATGGGCAGACAACAGACAGACGTAGGTGATAAAATCGATTCAGAATGTGATTTTGATTCTGCACAAACTTAATATATCCTTCGTCCTGCAAATTTTTACAGCAAAGTATATACTGGAACGCCACATACCTGATTTTCTCCTTGTAGCCGGGTCAACACACCTTGCCTATTCAACTTAATCACGCGCAACCATTCCCGGCAAAACAGTCAAAAATAAATATTGGGAGCCCTCAGAGACATTAAGTCAGAGTTAGTGACTCGAATACGTTAAAGATATGGTTTACCATAGATGTAATAAGAAATGTGAATTATTGTCAGTATTCCAATGCGATCTCAGTGAGGGTATTTAAGATTAGTAAAAATAAGTAAATTTATTTTAGGCCAAATCTTAAATACCCTCCACATGCGTAACGATGGCCGTGGCAGATATATATATATTTATTTTATACTTCGTGTACCCTCATCACTAAGGTAGAGGGTATAAAAATGTAACATTTTTATAAAATCATTCTATATTCTCGTTACGTGTCGTTTGAGATTTATATTTTTTATTTAATTTCTATCATCCTCTCTCTAACCATAAGGGACATTTGCAAAATATATTCACAACGTTGTTGAAAACTACACACCCATAGATGACGTACTCGTTTATGATCGAGACAATAGTAAACGATACAATATAATAATATATTAAAAATTTGCTAAGCTCACGTAAAAAATAAATGTGCGCCAAGGTAGCAACGATACTTAACAGTAATATCTTTGTGGCGTAGTGGCAACGCTGTGAACAGGCAAAAAGAGATATATTCGTGAGGGAAATATTTTAAAAGAGAGAGAATCGCAAAAGGGAAATTTATTTTTATATGAACTTAATTAATTTTGAAAGTCGATTTAATCGAAATTTTCACGAGAATCTTTAACAAAGTTTGGTCTTGAAAAATCGATGATAGTGTGTAATATCCCATTATGGTATGCACGGTCCGTCCGCTGTTGAGGTTCTTTCGTAATTGGATAAACCAAATTTTGTTAAACTTTTGTTGTTGTTCTTGTGAAAATTTCGATTGAATTGGCGCATGCAACTTGGCGCGCGTATCAAATGTACATGTTGTTAAAAAACGATATTATCCCAGAAACCCAGTACGATTTAATTATACATATTAAACAATTATTTATGACATTAGAGCACCTATGCGGAGCACACAAATAAACTACTACTAACACTAATAATTGTTATTGTATGTAATAACGTCTTTATTCAACAAATAGCTCAAACAGAGTAAGGTCAAAGGTGAAAATTATTGATAATAAAAACCTGAAAATTGTTTGTTGTTAATAAAACTTAAGTTGATATAAACAAGTTAAAATATCCACAATTGTTGTAAATTAAATAAAGATAAATATTATTGAATTGTAACGCGCCACTGGTACACCTCCTAGGCGCAAATGATCCAGTTGACGATTTGTCCATAACAATTTTACTAGAATGAAAATTTTGGGAGTTATAAAGTATAAGTAAATATATGAGAGTAATGAATTGAAACACTTACAAACCGCCGAAGTTCCAAGATAAATGTAGCAGCAAAAATATAATATAATAATTATTCTCTAAATGAATCCCTTGAACGTAAATCGGAAATTAAGACTCACCGCAAAAAAACCCAACTAGACTGTTTTGCACAGTTCCAAACTCATTAATTTATCCTCCGATTGGGCATCTTCGTCAGTCAAATGATTTCTTCTAGTTTACCACCATGCTGAAACCCCGCCCATACAAATTTGGTATTTTCATATGGATCACACAACATGATTGCACTTTATATTTGCTTAAATTTATTGTATTTTACTTAAATAAATTTTTTGTGTGTGGATAAAAAAAAAAAAGAAAAGTAAACAAAGCGGATTTCATACGTTCGTATACGTAACATTTACAACCATTAACTTGCAAACCTCAATTTAACACTTTATATTCATAACCATGCTTTTAACTTAGAAAAGAAGCAAAATGTCTCCAAAGTATTTGTATAACACTATCTCTATCTGTTCTATATAATCCGTATTGTTATTAAAGAGCGCCGTTCTCATAGCTGTAAAATCAACTTAGTGTTATAAACGTGTGAATGGCGTACTTTAAAAAAAGACCTTAAAGCCGCCATATTGAAAAAATGCAAAATGTGAAAAGTTTACAGTCTATGCAGTGTAGTCTGTGAATCTCGCGTGGACAATGTGTTTGTAGAATCACGTATATTTTTTGCATTTTACGGTATTGACGCTAATAATTTTCACCTTTATATGTGCTATGGCTTTAGGAATAGTGGATGTTCTTGTATAGTATATATAAGACAACATAATGCAATAGGCTTTGTGATACATTTCTCAAAAAGAGAATTCAGTGCTTCAGTCCGTGTCTAGTGTAAAAATGTTAACTGCATCGTAAAAATGTTGAAAATCTAAACCTCCATTGTCTACATATTGTGTGTATGGAGGATATGTATAAAACAATACAAAATGTTACAAATCATAAAAAAAAAAATTCTAAATCGGAAAAGGAGAATAACAATTAATCAATTGTTGTGTTTGGTGGAGTATTACGGAGTGCATGTAAGGATTTTATGTATTTTAAATATAAATTAATTCGTCTTATTTGTACTGGCGTTTCCTAATTGTTGCTTACTGTGCATATAATTAAATTTATTAAAATGAAATATTTTTTTGGAAATCGCGATATTCTCACTCTTATAAACAAAGACAATACTCTGACGAAGCAATACGAACTTTTTTGTTATAACTGGGAATTTTCTCTGCGTGGGTTTCTACGGTGTTTAATTTGCGTGTACAAATGTATAATATAAGAACGTGCGTATCGTACCGTTTTTTTTTTTTGCGTTTTGCAAAAGTTTCTACATCGCCAGCAATTCACGACGAACGTTATGTACGAATGATCGGGTGCAATTGAGAAAATTGGAAACTTATGAATCGGTATATATAGGATCGATAACTGCACGTGCCTTAATTTCTTGCGTTATTTCATAGTCCTCCATTGATGGTCTGGCAAGAAAAAGATAAACAAAATTGTTCTCCAGAAGTTAGGTTTACATGTAAAAGGGAAGCCATCCTCAAATTTGCTCCTTTTGTTACAAAAATTTGACGCTTCTCGGGAGTTTCCACCATTTTTTCTCACACTGTATGTTTATGCCAGTTTCTCAAAAATGCATGTGTGTGAATTTGTTATACCAAAATAAATAAAATTTAGAAAAACTATCAATTAACCCACGTTTTTACGGGAAGGCTTACTTACTTTTATAACTTGCCAGGGAGTTATCTTTTTATCTTTATTTTTGAACTAATTTCTTTTACCTTTTTACCTTAGACGCCGTCTTGGATTGCGTTCAATATTTGCTCTTTAATTATTGTCATTTAAAGGTTACGCATTTTCTTCGAAATATATTTGAAACAATTGGAACCCATGATAAACAAATTTAACGAAGAGATAATACCCTACACCACTTGATATATTATTCAATTTAATTTTTTTCTTTGGAAAATGAAAAATTTTATTTTCCTATACCTACTTGTATTTTCAAACACATCTTCAAAATGATACATATGTCAGAAATGTTTTGTATTTTTTATTTGTTTATAAAGAAAAAAAAAAAAAATTTTTTTTTATATGGGGAGGGGTTCTAAAAATGGTCCAATCCGGTCCATTTTCAATAGAGTTCCCCTTTGGGCCAATACATGTCCTTGTACCAAATTTCATCGAAATATCTCAAAAAATGCAACCCGATTCAGTGCGAAATCGCTAGCAACTCTCAACGCACATGTTCGATATGTCATATGGATACCTCTCATGTACGATGCAACTTCAACAACCTTATGCCAAATAGGTGCTCCATATAATATGTTTGATTTAACAACCTCCACGATAAGTTGCCTGCAGCATTGCCTAAGACCCCGTGTGTTAGCCATAAGCCACGGAAGCGCTGTGACGGCATATGCAGCTTTTTCACCAGCTAATTTTAGGTGTGCTTTATAATTGAGCCTAACGTCTATCGTTACGTCTAAGTATCTAATGGCATCTTGCGTCTGCATCTAAAATTTAAAGTGATCAGGAAGTAGAGAAATGACTGCGTAGCAGTTACATAGATTGAAACAAGCGACATTTATAAGGATGTGAACCTAAACGATGTAATTAAGGAAGGGTGTGGAAATGGCACAAAACATAATATCAAACTTAAATAACTCAACAGTGGCAGCAAGTACACCAAACACTGCAATTGGTAACACTTAGATGTTGAAAGATATGATTAAGACGTTACAGTCAACAACAATAGAGGAAATGTGGAAATCCTTTGAAGTTTCACGTTGCTATTGAATAGTGATAGTTATTGCAGTAGAGAGTCAACAAGTGCAACGAGAAAGATTACGAGAAAACACATTGCAATCTAGCAGGATTTGTCCAACTTTTACGCTACATCAAACGTGTTTTACGTCGTCCACCTCTTATATACCGAACGTTGCATATATTCGGTGACACTTTGCGCTTCTGCCCTTGTCCACATTCTCGCATAGTTTCCAGAAATATCCACGCGGTGGTACTTATAATATAAATTAAGATTAAGCGACATCTCAATGGACATGAAATATTTTATTTTGTTTATGCGTTGTGTTACATTTTTATGTTCTTGGTCAAAATTTGAGATTCATAGCATATGAAATTTAAAATTAAAATTTATTTCAAATAATACTAAAGAAATTCAATTTTTAGTGCAATATAAAAATGGAATTTCTGCAGCATGCCGCTCGCGTTGTTACGAATCTCGTTTTTGGCACATAACTAATCGATGTCGAATTAAAGATTTTGTTGTTTCTATAAGGAAAAAGGTCGTAAATTTTTTTATTTAAACATTGTAGGAAAGAAAGATGGGTAGAAAATAAACTCTTAAATTTTTGTTTTAGTTCAATTAAAATTGTACTCGTTAATAAGATATTTTCACTGAGACATTGCCGTTAATGAATTGCCAAAGACCAATCAACCAGACTATGCGGCAGTGTGGTACTCACGTAGTTGTGGCTTTCCTAAAGTAACCATTAAAATGTTCCATCGGCATTATAATTATCTAACTGATGATTTGAAGTTGAAGGTAAAGGTGAACTCACGCTGAGAGTGCGATAAAAGAAAGCTGTCAAAAAAGAAGCGCTCACAACGAATGCTGCAAAGAAACCCAAACAGAAAATACAATCCCTATTAACCTGCAAGCACAAGCACATGGCGGCACAAAAGTCACATATCGATTCCCATACGCGGCTGCAAAGAGACTGGCGCTGCATAACACTGGAAGGTGGAGATGAGGCGGCCTCAATATGTATTGTGTGAAATTGTTGATTGCAGGGTGGTTGTTCAGTTAAAGCGTTAACCGCAAATAATTCCGTAGTTGATGCTGCTGTGCTGGCCTCTCGCGGTTTAATGATCAACTTCTCTAAGGATTCGTCCACATTTTTTATCTCTTGTGTAACCAGTTGTGCCTGGGAACAGACAAGTATGGCTGCTTCCGGTTGAGCATAGTTATTAAGAGAATTTGGTAACTCTGAACGGCTGGTACTGGATGAATCATTCCTAGAAGAGAATACAATGGAAGTGCTCATATTATCATGCCAGGATGTCTGACATGACAGGGACGTAGACGCAACTGGCTGGGCGTACAATGGTACCATCCCGTTACCAAGCGGAGTGGTGACATCTAAAGAACTGGTAGCCACATCTCTGAATTCGGTAATAGGTCTTTCAGCCCTTGCAGCATTCCCTAACATTGCCACTACATTAAAAAAAAAATATTATATTTTAAAGTTTAATGTGGTTTAATGTGTGTGTTGCATACATTCTTTTTCCTGATTTTCTGCACACAATTGGGAATAATATTCCGCGTAGCGACTTACATGTACCCTGGGTTTAATACCTTTGTGAACAGACTCGCTACTAGTTCGGCGACGAGGGCTAATGGCTTTAAAGGACATTTCTTGAGAATCCAATACCTCCAAATTCTTGCTAAACACATCAAACATGCCCATAAGTTTCTTAAAACGTTGAGTTATTTCGATATTTTCTTCCTCAATTTCTCGCAGTTCAATTTGAGTGCATCTTTGTTGGAGTTTCATTTGTTCTAATTCTGAGGGCTTCTGCGTACGCATCAAGTCTTCTGCACTCCACAGCTGTCGGGGAAAAGTGGTCACCGGGTTTAGCGGCATATGGGTTAGATCGATGTCCATCAAGTTTTTGTTGGTTAGAGTAGTCAAGCTGTCCTCTGAAGTTGTGTTTTCAAGGTCGTGCTCTGTTTCTTTAAATTGCACCGTTTTCACTTCTTTACAACTTTTTACATCTGCATCTACATCCGTTGCTGTCACATGAGATCCTTTGAGTTGTATGGTTTCGGTACGGGGAGATATTGATCTATTATATTGTTCACCGCCGTCTTTGTCTTCTTTATTAGCATCATTACCGGGAATGGAATCTTCTTTATTATTCATATCAACGTAAATCTATTTAGAAAAAATTTGTCTGCAAACGTAAATAAAAGGAAAATTTCTATTGAAAATTTTTGAAAGATGTCATTTTATGATATTTGTGTGTGTGTGCTTCATAGTTCATAGATATTCGTCACTAATTACAAAATATTTATTTTTTCTTATATTTATTCGATATTCGGATAGCTTATAAATATTTCGGTTATCGATGCGCCAAAAATGGGACCACAATCGACGAAAATTTATGTATCTGCCACAAAAAATTTACCCATGAACTTGACATTTGATGCACATATATACGGTTCGGTAACTGAGACTTGCTCAAAAAATTCTCTATATCTGTTAGGTGCGTAATCGAGATCGCTACCCCCAAAGCCGGCATACATAGCGTCTATCACACAAACGCGGCCACTTTACAATTAACAAAACAGCAATCTATCATATAATTATCAAATGAAAGAATGAAATATGTTCAGTTCGAACCATGTGAACTATTTCCTGACTTCACCCAGTGCCTCTGCACAAGTTGTTACTTGAACCATACACGTTTCTTTCCTTTCTCTTACTTGAATGTTTTAAAAGAGCGGCGTGTCGTCGAGTAAAGTGTTGTAGTTTGCTTTTGTCTCTCAAATAGTTTATTAGGATAAACCCGGAGTTCCCTCTCAAGAGAAAGTAAAATTCACAAGACTCGGGAATTTTTGGTGTTAAATGATGTAACTTTATTTCTATCACTATATAAGCTTCCAGTCCATGAAATAGGAATCATTTGTAGACTGGTAAAGAACTTGCAAGGTTGTAAAAAATACCAGTTTATAGGACGTAAAATAACGAAAAGGTATAGGAACGAATATGGTGTATACTTGTTGGATGTATTTTCCTTGCTACTCTGGAATCTATGCAGCGGCTCGAAGAAATGACGGGCGTCGGAAGAAATTCCGACATATATTCTGCACAGTGTTCTCTCTGAATTACTGACGGGCAAGGCTCCGATGTGACATCGCAACAATAAGAAGGCGTAGGAGAACAGAACAGAATTCAAACGAGATTTTCTAAGAAATTTTCTAAACAACCGATTCCAGGAATGATTAGTTGAGCAAGTTCGCCACCTGTACACGAAAATTGCACGAACCTTTCGCAATAGCCAATGGGAGTATGACCAATTTGTTAGCCACCATACTGTCACCGAAATAGATTAGATTACTGAATTAGCAAAAACAAGATAGAGAAGTTCGGTTAAGACCGAATCTTAAATACCCTCCACCTTTTATAATCCTCTAAAAAATAAGTTCCTATTGCCATATTTATTGTATACTCGTACATATGACTATTTCATGTACTTACGCAAATAGTGTTTTTTTTGAGTTATTCAATCACGCCCATTTTTGGCACAGTGTTGGATAACGGTACCACTTATATGTATACCAAATTTCAACTTGTATACCAAAGATCAACTTTTGTGGCAAATATAAAGATTTATATTGATTGTGGGCGTGTATGTTATCGGACCACGCCCATTTTCGGCACATCGATGAAACTAATATTTATAGATGTACATACTAAATTTCAAGTTTATAGCTTAATTTTTGTGGCAGATAGATAGATTTTTGTTGATTGTAGGCGTGGCTCTTTACCGAATTTGCCCATTTTAAATAGCGATCTGCGTGCATAAACTAAAAGTGACTGTACAAAATTTCAGCTCAATATCTCAAAATTTACGCTCGTGAGACACGGACATACATGTCTAAATCGATTCAGTTTTTGACGCTGATCAAGAATATATATACTTTGTAGGGTCTCTGACGCCTCCTTCTGGGTGTTGCAAACGGAAGAACAAAGAGGAGGGAATGTGTAAATGACAAGTTGTAGTAATTTATATGTTTATATGAAAAGGTATTGATTGTATTTATGGGAGGTTTTGTTCTAATGAGATAAAAATGAAGGATTTGACAATATTTCGTTTTATTATTGTAAGACAAATGATTTGTAGTCCACTTCGAGTGTTGGTTTTGTCTCGTCCCAGTTTGTGGTGGCCCAACTTGGGATTAATTTTAACAAAAATTTAAAAATAGCCATTAAATGGTAAACAATTTAAAGAAAGCGGGAAAGAGTTGAGTGCAGCACCTCTACAGTAGCACTTACTAAAGGTGTATTGTAAGGAATAACTTTAACATTAAGCAGGTTAAGTTCGATGTTCGAATTCATAATTACAATTTTTACAATTTTTATGTACAAACTTATGCCCAATAATTGTATGTACTGGATTTCGAAAGTTCTTTTTCTACAATCTTTGTAAAAACAACAGCTTTTAATTTTTTTTTCGGCTTTCTCTTTATTTGTTAAAATAAAATTCATACAAAAATATAAAAAAACTGTTACGGATGGGGTATGTGGGGGGAAAATACAATTTTAATAGAAAAAAAAAAAAATAAAAATAAAAATTGTACAGATATTAATTTCAAGAGTACTTAACCCAAGAATTCAAAGACGCAAGTTACGCGCAGCACTCCTTTTCGGTACCGAATCTGGTGGTAAATTATTTAACCGTTTGCGGCTGACAGTGGTGCGCAATTGAGATCGCGACTTGCGCTTGGGCGTAAGTGGAAGGGTATGAGTCAGTTGCGTGGGTGGTCGCATATGCTCTACGGATATTGCCATTGCCAAGGCATCTGCATCTTGTGACAGACCCTCTTGTCGTTGGTTTCATTTTCTGAGATGTTTGTTGTTGCATCATCTTCTAAATCATCACTATTAAGGGCCAAAGAAAATTGCATCAATAAGTTTCGCGTTGGATTTGACAAGGGCAACGAAGCATCCACAGCCTCATAGATAACTAAAGCAAATTGCATTTGATTATTTTCCAAACATCGACGATAAGATAACCTCAAGTGCGTTTCACGTTCCAAGGAGTCCTTCCAAAACAAATGCTTAACAGGCGACTCAGTATTATCTGATGAACGTAAACGCATTACGCCCTTAACTTCTATATATTGTAAGGGTGAATATAATGCTTCCAAGGATTCTAAATTCTCACCATTATCACTGCCGGAAGAGCTGCTGATATCTGAATCTATGCCTGAATGCAGAGCAGCGCGCTTGATACGAACGCTTCAGTTTTTGTGACCGCTGATTGGAACGAAATTCTGTTGCGTGCTTCGTGTCTTCTCTAATGGCACTAACCGGTGGTGTTAAACCTTCAATGCAACTTTTATCTGGAGTTCTTAACAAAGTTGTTCTGGCCACTACGACCTCCGATAGAACGACACGGTGATCATTATCTTCCACATCACTGTCGGCATAAGGCTTGAGATGCACCATATCGGGCACTCGTTTAATTTGGTGCACCTGAACCACACATTTATTGGTAATGACCCTTGTACGGAAATGCCTGGTTTTGGTTTCAATGGGCGCACAAATTCTGGCATCTTTAAATTTGTAATGTTGAAAGTGGACATTGATTTCATGCCTTAAGTGATCGTGAATCTTAAGAGCATTTAAAGATATTTAAAGCTATTTTGTTGAAACAACTCTAAATACTTTCCCAGCACATCACTAGCCAATCGGGTTTCCATTTGTCTTAAATTACGATGGTTTTTATATATCTTGCACAAATATCAAAAATCTTTCCTTTGATTTTATTTGATTATTTAATTATTATTATTTCAATAGAGTGAAAATAAAAAAAAAAAAAGTAACCGTTTTTAATAATATATAAATATAAACAAATCAAAATATTATAGTCGGTCAAACCCGACCATTAAATACCCTACACCACTTGATATATTATTCAATTTATTCAATTTTTTTTCTTTGAAAAATGAAAATTTTTATTTTTCTATACCTACTTGTATTGTCAAATACATCTTCAAAATTATACATATGTCAGAAATTTTTTTTAATTTTTTGTTTGTTTAATTCCATTTTCAAAAGGGTTTATTTTTCCATTCATTTTTCACATTTTATCGAAATATCTCAAAAAAATAATAGGATCTCTTATGAAAAGGGGTTCTAAAAATGGTCCAATCCGGTCCATTTTGAATAGGGTTCCCCTTTGGGCCAATGTATGTCCTTGTACCAAATTTCATCGAAATATCTCAAAAAATGCGACCTGCAGCTTGCCCACAAATTTAGATGGACAGACGGACATGGTTAAATCGATTCAGATTTTGATTCTGAATCGATCGGCATAATTGAAGGTGGGTGTGACATTTAACAATTACAAAAATCTACACAAACTTAACCCTTTGCCTTTAAGATTTGCTCTTAGCCAAATATAATTTTCTATACAGCAGCAAAAACTGAATCGATCTAGACATAAATGTACGTGTGTCTGTCTGTTGATGGCATTCTCAAAGGTGCAAATTTTGAGATATTTAGCTGAAATTTTGTACAGTGTTATGTTGTACTTGCGTTCAATGGAATTTTGAGATATTATTTCCTATTTTGATAATGCTCCGTTTTACTCGCTTATTTATGTATTAATTATTCGTTAAAAAAACAACAAATAAATTACATAATAAGTATAAAATACTTTTGTTCATTAATTAAAGATATCATGAGCGATTCATTAAAGTTGGCCGATATGCAGCAAACAGTGAATATGGATTTTGAACGTCAGCGCCATTTAGCGAATTGGTTAATAAAGAGCCGCCCACATATGGCAACTCTTCAACATGAAAATAATTCATCGGCAATCGGCACAGTTTCTACTATTAAAGCACATATAACCGGACCAAACGTATCCCCAACTCACGACAATAACCAAAAAGGCGTGGGCATAAGTAATTGTAAGTATACACATAACAGAGAAAATAAATAAAGAAGAAATAAAAAAAATGTATATATGTGTGGCTTACGCCTAATCTTTAATACCCTCTGCCTGTAATTACAAACGATGGACATGGTAGGTACATGATAGAAAAGAATAGAAAATTTTGAGATACTGAGCTGATATTTTCTAGTTTTTGCACTCAGGTCGCTACTAAGGAATGCGAATTTTCGTCTTATAAAGATTTAAATAAGGGCGTTATATGGGGAAAGGTCCTATATATCAAATTTCATGGAAATATCTTAAAAATTGTCCCCAAAACCTTGCGCACAAAATGGACAAAGTTTTATGAACAAACAAGGGATGTATCGTTTCAGATTTTGATTCAAAGTCTATCGATACAATTGAAGATTGGCATGGATTTGCCGGTTAGGAGTTGCAAACATCCGCATAAACTTAATATACCCTTTTCCACAAGCGGTGTAGGGTATTTGACCGACTATAATATTTTCACTTGTTCTAATTATATATTGTTCATATCTTATTCATTTATAAGATTCTTGTCATTTGCATTATCTTTAAACCAATAATGAAAAACTAGTTAAAAACACTAAAAATGTACAATTTCAGCCAACCTAAATTGTTCATCACATATATCATATTTACAACATGTTAATGCCGGCTCAAAGTATGTTTATTTAACGCAACTCAACAATAATATAGGAGCCGTGATAGCCTCAACAAAATGTACTTCGAATGTAACCTCGACTACTACACATACAGGCGCTCATTTATCTGGTCACCTTCATTCACAGTCGCGTCATCCGCATCATCGTAATCATCATGGCTTATCACATTTGGCTGATAGCCAAAGAGCAAAATTAAGGCGCTTTAATTCACATGGTACGAATGCCAATATGTTTTCAGCAGCTGACTTTGAAAATGCCCGCTTGGCGAGGCGAAATAAAATTGAGTTACGACAGCACCTGCAAAAGCATTTACGCAACGGCTTTGTTGGTGGCAGTAATAGGGGTCTTCTGGGCAATACAAATTGTGGTTTGGTAAACAATACATGTAACATGAATACTGGATATGAAACTGCTGGCGACAACAATGTAATTTTTATTATAGGAAAACTTGAAAACTTTGAAACTTTTTAATGTTTTTGATTTATTTGTTGTTTATAAAACATTTCTTTCTTTTAGTCTAAAACAGAACCATTGCCCGTAGAAGAGTTTTTGGAACGATATTCTCTGCCTCGTGTAGCTAAAATCTTTTACAAGTCGAAATGTTCTCATGTAACTTTACAATCATCCTCATCCTCATCAACAATAACTTCAACGTCGTCGGCTTGTGCAAGTGGAGGAGTCACAGTTCCATCATCTATTATAACAAATATCATAGGCTCTCACGTATTAAGTTTAAATTCCAGCTCCAATACGGGCACATCATCTTCCACCTCCTCGGCATCCGCTACTGCGAATGTTAATGCCCAACTTGAATCCGGTGTTAGTAATGGTTGTAAGAGCAATAATCAAATTGCCAGTAATAGTAACGAAAAGCAAGGTAAACTGTTTTTGCTGTACCGATTGGTTCGTCAGCGACACGTCTATCATGGCCAATGTGCAAAATCTACGGCTGCTAATAGCAAGAAAGGTGTGCTAATACCTCAAGAATTTCCTGGTAAGAATTTTAAGATTAAAACTTTTTTTTATGTAAAATAAAGCTTTTGGATGTAGAATAAGTAGGTTGCTCTAGTGCAGGAATGGTGAACCAACGACGCAAGTGCACGCAAATTTTTTAAATGACCCACCCAGTCAGTGATGATTTTTATATACTTATTTGACGACTTATATAATTAATTTGTTTTGCCTTTGCGTTAAGGGTTATTGGCGCCAAAGCTTTCTCGTCATTTAACTCCTATCTTGCAGCTTCTGCAGCAACTATAACATAAGTACACTGTGTACCCGGTTGTTAACATTCTGGCAAAAGCATATTTTTGTAACTCTTATGAATTTAAGGACCTCAGAAGAGGCATAGTCCATCCAACGGCAATTTTAAATATAAAGGAATTCAACGTAAACAGATTTGCCAAATTTCTGAAGATTCGGGATTAATGTGAAATTTTAAAAAAGTTGGACAAAAGCAAACATTCACATAATGTGATTTTATTCTATTAAAATGATATATCTTCCAAACTGCTGCTTCAATTTCGATTTATATAAAACCTAGCTTAGCACGTTGTGGGTCAGTCTGCAGACTGATTTTGTCCATTTTTTCATTCATAATTAGAGTCGTGAAAGTTTTTTGAAAATAGTGAGCCTGACTGTAAACTTATTTTGCCCATTTCAAAAGCAAACTGAAGACACCAGATATCTGAGTTTTTGCGACCGTGAGCAATATAAAATTATAATATGTTATCCTGTTTGTATCCTCTCTTATTAATAGGTTACTTTTCCCTACTCAATGATAAAGGGTTCCCCACGGCTACTCAGTATACATCGCTTATTCAACTTGTGCGCGAAGGTGTCTTTAAGTTTGTGTCCGTGGATAATATGACCGCCTTTATTGAATCGGATGCAAACAACAGCCAGGATACTTCTTCAACAGAAGGTTGTCTCAATATATATTCTTTCAAAAGCAACACCGCTTCTAACAATCGGTCTCAGTACGTTAAAATTATAGCCCACGGAGGGCAGGTCTATAAATTATTGGACGTACTTAATTACGGCAAGCAACATCGTGGTGTTTTAGGGATATCCACATCCAGCGGTAGCCTTAGTACATCGAAAACAACAAATGCTCATGGTAGGGAAAAAGAAAAGGGTTATTACGCTATATTATTAAATGAACAAAAGCAAGTTATTTATGTATCTATGGCCACAAAAGGGAAGTTCTATGAAATAGAACGGGGAGTACCGCAAGTATTAGAAAGATATTTAAATCAAAGAACTCGGAAGGACATCAATCCAGATTGTGTGCACCGAATAGCCGCTCTTATAAATCCGCACAAAGTGTTGCCTATAACCTTGAAATATGTGTCTGGACCAAACGACTGCGCCCAGACTATACCCGAAAATTTGTGCATAACGCGAATTACAACAGAGAATATTATAGTTGCATGCCCCATAGAAGATATAGAAATACACAATTCTCTGCATTTACGTAAACTACACCTCTCCCAAGAAATGACTCTACTTCACAGTACTCTGGATTTTGAAACGGATCAGCGCATGATATCTAACGCTAATATTCAGAATATATTAAAATTCTGTCAATTTAATTTTGACCAGTTCTTGAAAATGGTGGAGCCGAAAATATGTAAAACTTCGGATAAATCAAGTTCGAAGAATCGCAGAGACGGCTTGAAAATTTTCAAACCATTACATCTGCCATTTACATTTTTAAGACGCGAAAAAACTTCAATATCAGCTCACGAAAAAGAAGACTCTATAATATTTCTTAGCAAAGTGGATCTGGCCAATATGGAAAATAAAGACCGCAATTACTGTGATGTGACGAATCGAATAACAGATAAGATTAATGTGTTTCAATCTAGCAAAAAGAAATGGTTCGTTAAACAGCATAAGAGGTTTTCAAACTCAGAACTAAACATGGATGAACAGTCCAAACGCATGTCCATGGAGAGATATACGGATACATCAAAGCTGTTGCAGAAAAGATTCGCCGATAAGTCCAATATACCAGTACACCACGATCATGAATCTATTCCAGGGAATAGAATATCTTTATGTAGAGGCTCGAAAGGTAATGCTTTACAGAAGTCCCGTTCATTACAAGATATAGAACTTTGTACCGTTCGTTATCGTAAATCAAATATTTTAAATGAACTGTGCAATGTTACCGATACTATATCCGAAGGCGGTATAGATATTGAAGATATAGAAAATCATGAGCCCATGCAACAGTCCTTCATAACTGAAAAACTCTACAATGAATTTCACGTCAAAACAAAACAATACAGTAAGTCTTCCTCCAATTTGTATCAATTAAAGAATTTCACATTTTCCCAAAAATTACAAATTGGTGATAAAAAGCGCTCATTGATGGCAAAAAAACATCTTAATAATCGCAATGTTTTGGGAAATCCTTTAGATTTTAATATAGGAGAACGTGTTTCGGGGCGTCGGGTTGCCGGTGGCTTAAATTTGATAACTTTTAATCAGAGTGCCTCCTTAAGCTCTACTCTAACTCCAACAAGTCTTATGTTGGTGGAAGATGATTTGCCCTACGCAAATGTACGTGATTCTTTAATATTTCCCAGCGATAAGGCCAGTCTCCCCGATGCACCAAGCACCACCACATCTCACGCTTTCCTCTATTCTACCGAAGACATTTATGCAGAAATATGTCCACAGATACAAGATAACATATCTGCGATAACACATTCCACAAAAATCACAGACAATTATGGAGATTACGCTTTCTTAGCATCTGCAAGTAGTGCGTCCATCAAGCAAATGAGCAACAAACCTCCTTCAACTGGGTTAGGTAATGCCATTAGTTGTGTAGAAATTGTTAATTCGGACAGCTCGGCTCGCTATTATACCCCCTATTTTAAAAAGGACAGTGTGCTAGAACAACACTTGAAAAATGAACGCAGCGGTTCCCAAAAGGCGGCCAAACGTATAACCGATCGTTCGCATATAACTAAAGTGGATGTCTTGTCGTACGAATTGGATAATATTGATGGTAAAGATGACCAGACAGAAGACAGTAACGAATCAGGTGATTTATACAATATTTATAATACGCTCAAATGATGACTGATGAGACTTGGCTGGAAACTGGGCACATCCGAGTGTGTTAAGCGATGGTAAAACTAAACTAACAATACAATTATAAGACAAACACTAAAAACATCATTAACAAAATGGTTTAAGGGAACAAAATGAATGACTGGAAGCGTGTGTTTTAATGTTTTTCGATACAAAAAAAAAAAAAAAACAAAACAATTTTTCATATAACATGTAAGGTGCATAACAAATGACCGTTTGTATTATTTTGAACGCAAATCATTTTTTTCGGTTCATTCGTCACAATTACGGACTTTGTATTTATCAGAATTTCAATCAACCTGTTTGTCAATTCATGTTAATTAGATCAGCTCCAAAAAATTGATATCTTTAGATTATCTATTAAACATATTCAATACTAGACATATAATATATACATAACGTATCTGTACAATATATCGTTAAAAGTAAGCAATAATAATTTAATAATTTTTAAAGCATTCCATATAGACCTTAAAAAAATAATGGAAATGTCAAAAAAAAATTTATCACAAAGGTCCAACACAATAAGGAAATACCAACAATTGCGAAACTATTATTTAACATGTTTATATAAAGTATTCTAAACGGTAAAGACCACCCCCCACCTTCAATCGATTTAATCATGCCCGTCTAAGTAAATATGTGCGCAAGGTACTACAGGTCACATTTTTTGAGATATTTATGAAATTCGATATAAGAAAATCTATTGAATATGGACCCAATTTGACTATTAAGTAAACATTTTTAATACATAATAATAAGATAAAAACAAACTTAAAATTTCACAAAACTTCACAAGTATTTTGTATAGAATTTAGCATTTATGTAAAAAATGAAAAGTGAATTTTCTAAAATGACACAGTTTCTCAGTAGTAGTTGGAACTCTGCCTAAACTGAGTTCATCTTAACTCCGTTTATGTATAAATGTAGTTTAACTGTCGGATCTGTTTCTCGGTGAAAGTTTTTTCTTTATAGTCATCTTAACAATTTATTAATTAGATGAAGCAATTGTGTTGTAACGAGTTTTTCACTATGCATGGGGTTGAAGCCGTATCTCGTAATGAGAACGGTCTTATCAAATCACAATGCTTTATTTATTAGAGATTATAATTTCGTCCTGGTTCGTGCTGGTTTCCTATTCACGCCATGGCCTACTAATTTTTATGCCTGTTATAGGCGCCAGATATTACACAGCAGAGAACTCCCGGCTCCCGGCCTCATTTTGTGGAAACATTGAAATCCCATTTTACTAGACTTCGGGGGTCAGTAGTAGCCAGATCTCTCTTAATCTACTTAATTCTAAAGAAGGTAATGCAATTTCCTAAAAAGTTTACTTCAATATATAAACTAAACTATATGGAAAACTAAGAATAGGTGGCGAACGAGGCACGACTTTCCTCGACGCCCTTACTTTTTCTAGATTTCCACTTCATTTTAACAATACATGCTGTGCTAACGCATTTTAAAAAATTTATCTTAAAAATTCCCACGAATTTTACGAATTTCTATCTATATATATAAATATGAAAATTAAAAGATTTTGGTTGTAAGTTTTTCTTCAAGACCTATTTTTCTTAATCAATCGCAATGAAATTTTCTAAAGAGATACTGGATACCTTAGAAAATATTGCGGACTAAATGTAACGTTTGAAGTAACCGATCGATCAGTAGTTTCATTTTCTGATTCAGGTTTGCTAATATGACATTTGCGCTGTTTTCTTGCGAAAGCTCTACGTTTGTGTCGCATCGTTGCGTTCGGGTTTTCTTAATAAAGGAGCACTCGCCAAATATTTTTTCGAATCATAATCATTTACGGCAGTATTATCCCAGTTTTACTCACTTTCTATCGGTTTATATTTAGGTATGTCCGTTTATGGCGTTTATGATGTATTAAGTTATCAATCGTCGATGCGGACAGTTCAACACGTGGTACGTAAATTCAGATAACAAGGAATAAGATGGATCGTATTAAACGGACACTTTTTTTTTTAATTCAACATCAGGGTGTACGATTCGAGATACCATTAAGTGTATCCGTAAACGTTTTCATAACATAACGAGAAGATATTTCTCACCTTGGACTTGTGCTATATTTATGTTATCAAAAAAGCTTTTCTCTTACCAATCTATATAATATTACACATATATTTTTTTGACCTATTTATTTGAATACCATACGCTGTAGAATTCATTCATTCAGAATTCATTTTTAAAGTGTAAATTCTTATTAACGAGTTTGTTTCAAAAACGTAATTAAACTCAACAACTTTGGGCATCTGATATATAAAATGAACTGAGAAACGTGATTGTACAGTTAAACGTTCTTTAAACTCTAAAATGCGTTAAGCTACAACTGAGAATCTGGGCCTTAAATGTTTAAGCATATTATAAATATGTAAATGGTATGATACCTATTTTAATTAAAACATATAACACATATGAAATGTTAAATAATAAAAAAAGCTGTGTTAATAGTAGTAGATATATATGTTTGTATATTTTCTGTTATATATTAAAGGTTTTTTCCCCATGTACGGACATATGTAGAAGCTGAATGTTGTAATTTTTTATGGTTTATATATGTAACATTATTACTAATGATATTGTAAAATGCGTCAATTGAAACAGACGAGCAAAGCAGAAATGACAACTCAAAAATCCTAAAAACGGAAAACATTGAACATGAAGTATTGCCAATAGATACATATACTCGTATATTACAAAATTAACAATAAGTAACAAATTGATAAATCAAAAAGAAACAAATAAAATACTCAATTTAGCTCAGACCTAGGATGCTGAAAATTGAACAGTTTTTATTAATTTTTATGGAATATTCGAAAAAGTTTCATATTTTCAGATAAAGTTGATGAAAATGTTCCATTTATTAAATAATTAAAAAAATTATGAAATTTGTTTTCAAAAATTGTGGAATAAGACGAAGAAAACTAAAAACATTTATGACTTGATATTTTTTTTTTAAGTTTTCGATAGTAAGCCGTTTATAGCTAAACATGATGAACATAGAGGTACAGTGCGCGTTTGACTTTTGGACTACACCAATTTCAATTGAAATTGGTAGAAAGAAAGGCAATTGAAATTGAGAAATCGTATTTGAAATTGGGGAAAACAATCCTCAATATTTTATATGGGTATGTCACAAAAATTACCAATTTCCGATTTTATATTTTCAATTAAAGATGAATTTCATAATTTTGATATTCTCACGGTAAATTATGAGGGGGGAGGGGAATATGGTTACATATTAGAAGTTGATCTGTACTACCCTACAGAAATACACGACAAACACGATTCATTACCTTTTTGCTCTAAAAATAAAACTCCTCTGCATGGTAACTGTTCAAAGTTGATTGCAGATGTGACCCCAATAAGAAAAATTATATTATTCATTTAAAGTTAGCCAAAAAAAAAAAAGAAAAACGTTAAAAAACGCAGAGAAATAAAACTCATTAGGCACTGTAACGGTAGGAGAAATTCTGTGCGTTATAGAACTTTAATTGCTAAGCCTAATTTCCATAGTATTTCGATTTCTGGTAATGGGTTATTTGGGGTCGAACTGTTGAAAATGGGAGTCTTACATGACAAGCCCATGTGTGCGGGGGTAACTGTTGAAATGGTTAATGTATGAGATTTTTATTGTTCTTTGTTAACGAAACAGTCGGATGATATAAAAGTTATATACACTAATTAAGATTTCTAGAGGTTAATTTTTATTATGAATTCATTGTATACATTTCGCATGCAAATGTATAATTAATATATAAGGAATAGTTAGATTTCTTAAACTATTATACGCGCATGTGTTATAAATCATATGAAATTAAGAAACGTTTAGAGAAAAAGTAGCATGAGATAAAAAAAGCTGCAGTGCAAATATTTGATGTACCACTCTAATTATCAAGGTTTGTTTGAAAAGAAAAAAAAACTTCTTTATACAAAAGGAGATTATAAAAAAAGGAACAACAAAATATAATGCTTTACTCAGTATATTCTCATGTCAATGTACTTCAATGTGATGCATTGTGTACATATAGTGCGTGTGGTTGTTCGCGGGCAATTTGTACTTAATCTTATGAACGCATTTATAACTGTTCGCATTGTTAGAAATAAATATATCCCGTTATTTATATGCATAAATTTTAATTATAGAGATTTCTGACAAAGGCAACTCAAACTTATTTTAATCAAAGTTAATGCAGTACTTGAATGGATTAGGTAGGAGAAATATCAATATCAATTTAGCACAGCTCATGTTAAGACTGAATTAAATTGTAAACCATTTGTCAATAGCGACATAACAATTTTGTATTTTTATACAAACGCTCTTTTGAACCTTTTTTCATCATTCTTTAACGTAAAAATATCAGTCAAAATTAACATTTTTATCATGATGAAGTTCACAAATAAGTAACGTTTCAAAATTATTAAAAATACATTTTGAGTAGATGGATTGAATTATAAGCACTTACTGTTCTTTGATTGGTGCTTAATCAATATCCGATCCGTTCGTTCAACGATGTAAATTATGAAGATTTTATTTCTTTTTCTTTTTTTTTATAGACAATTATTTGCTCATTGAATTTTACAGGATAGAAATTAACAATAATTATGAAAACCTTAAATCAAACTTGATCGAACCTGGGTTGATTAATTTAATTAGTTAGCCCGAGAGTAACTTTCCGTTTTAATCCTTCATGATACTCCATAGAAGGTAGGATGCGGGCAAGAGGATTCCAATGGTCCATGATTTTAGGAATATATTTTGTAGCGTTGTCTTTAATTACATTAACAATTGTTGGCCCATTTAAGTCTCTATGCATGCAAGCATTTGTTATGTACCAGGACCTTCGATTAAAGTCTTGTGTCTTTGCAACTTCGGAAGCGCAAGCTGTTCTATGTAAGTGAATGCCATATTTCTTTATTTCATTTCTGTGCTACAATAATTAATTCAGCAACTTAAGAGCTATAGATATATATATATGTATAATTTCAAAGGCTTAATTTGGAACTCGAATTGAGTAGCCACCATAATTCGTTAGTTTTTAATTAGCGCTTATCTGGTACGACCAGCGTTAGATGGTGCGTTAGCAAGTGGAGCGTAGGCCCCAGTATTCTACCTTGACGAACTCCTGCTGAAATTTCCCTTATGGTAGATTCACAATCGTAACGTAACATAATTTCCAAATAATGAGTTAGTATTAGGCAGTAACTTGTTATAAATTTTTTGTAGGAGTCCTTCGTGCCATTATTTGTCAAAAACTTAGACCTATGCGAAAGTACCGTTGCTTTTGCTACTTTCGAATCACATTACATGAATTTCAAGAAATTCAAAAGCATTTCACAATTTGTAATTGATGAAGAAGAAGATCCTACTATAATTAAAAGACAAACTCGCCCAAATTCCCCCATAATCATTAATAATGATGATGATGATGATGATGAACCGACCACCAGTACAAAAAGAAAGATCTGAGTCCTACTTTCAGCCAGGAGGCAGCAGTAAAAAACAAAGAATACGATACCGATATTTTGGAAACCCGCTACAAAGTTCATTTGAGAACAAATGACCATAAAACAAAAGCGGCCGTTTTTTTTAAGTAAAAACGTATACATTACGTCACCCCAATCATCTCCATACATCATCCAATACAGGACATATAGTAATTTGAAAGATGAACTATGTGTAAGAAAATATTTGGGGAGTGGCTCAAAGTGAGGGTGATGATGCAATGTTTGTTACCCTGAAACATTTCACAACAAAGTTTCAGTGCGTGAGAAATAGCTATGAAGTTGACGATACCCTCCAGGAAGCATTCAGTGAGCTGGAAGTGAATTCCAAGAAAGAGATAGTGGATGGTCTATCTTAGATTTTAAATACATGGAATTATATGCAAATTAGACTATATTCCAGTCGGCTCACATATAACATTTCCTTCAGCCATAACAGCAAAAAAAGGCAACAATTAATGTTAAAAATAAAGATGTATTTTGTTTCAAATGGTATTCAAATATTGGCCGCAATCGCCCATAGAAGTGATTCTATGAGGGGGACAAAAAAACTTTTCAATCCAAACTATTATAACGTGTTGGACATTGAATCTTCAGTGATAAAGTTTCGGGGCGAGATATTGAATTTTACAGGAATGTCATTTTAAGAGTGCATGAAATTCGAACATTCGAAAAAAATAATCCTCATAGAAGCATTAATATATATGAGCTGAATCAAAGTACGATACCGAAAGTAGTGGGTCCAGCCAGAGCAACAAAAGACGTCAAAAATGTACATATTAATTAATTGTTATTATTATTAAATGGCGAGCAAAACACAAATCATTATGTGTATAAGTTAACACCATCTAAGTTGATATTTCAGAACAATGCTGGAACTGTCCGTTCACATAGTCATAATTGCTAATGCAGCAAAACGCACTCAATTGTTTACTTATTTTTTATTGCTCTCCGCTCACTCAATTATAATTACCCGCTTATTCATTTATTTACTTTTATTTCCCTTTATTCACTCAGCCATAGTTGCAAACGCAGCGAAACGCATTTCTTTAAAAGCATTGCTGTTCGTTTGCGCAATCGCAAAGCAAGCAAACTCAGCAAACCGTAAATCAGTCACAGAATATAGCTTGGCGGGTATTGCTGCCAATCATATTACACTTACGCATGCTTCTAGAATAATATAAATAGCTGTAAGTTAACTTTAAGATTCAGTCCACTTCTGAACTCATTGAATAAAGACGCTTTTTAACGTAAATTCAAAAGCAAACAAAATTTAAATTTATTTAATTTATATTCACAACATGCTAAGATTGGCGCAACAAATATATTCACTCAATCGGATATTAGAGGAGAATTTTGTGATTTTAGAACTGCTTATCCAGAACCTGGAACAATTTTACAGTTTAGGAATACAGTGAAAAAGATGTACCCATCGGTAACAATATATGCCGATATGGAGGCAGTACTTAAACCATTGGAAATGTAAAGAAACCACTGCAATTAACAGCATAAGGCATGTGCTGTGTCATATTTTGTAAAGCAAGCGTGTAAGTCAAACGAGAATAAGCTGAATACATTTTTTGACAGGTTGATAAGCTAAGCTTAACTCTGATTGATTGATAATAATTGTTAATTCTTTGTTTCAGCTGATAGGGTCCCTACAAGTAAAACTAAGTGTTTTTTAGTCCTCCCAACCTTACGATGATAGAATTTCATCAAGTGATGTAGGGTGTTTGATGATTGGGTTAGACCGTCTATAATATTTTCACTTTTGTTTTTTAAGTAACAAAATGTCCACAAATTCTACACTCATGCACAATATTAAAATATTCAAATATATTGCAAAGCGCCATCAAGTAGAAAAATTTCTTGCATACGATTAGTAAGGAAAAGATGTTGTCCCTGATAATAGCTGTGTTTGTGTTCGCAATAACTGCTATTAAGTAGATAATTTTATACTTGATTTTTGGAAGACTGTAGGTAATGCAGGTTCTTATATCTAAATTTTTTGTTTTTCAATTGGTAATGTTCTTTATCTATGGTTATAAAAAAGGAATTTTTATTACCCTGAAACGGTTACTCCGAAAATTTTCAAGTTTCATAAATGTTTTGCCTTTATTATCTAAGGTTCGCACCTGTGTTAACTGTATGTGCATTAAAACATAAAGCGTAGTTGAGAATTTTCAAAAAAACTTTCATTAACAACAGAGAGATGAAAAATTAATAAATTTTTAAAACTAATTTGGTGAAATACTACTCCAGTTGAAAGAGTATTATGAACGATTCCTAACGCATTCTCTCCAACAGGCAGGTGCACGTTCTTAGCTGGTTAGACAATACTTCAATATTTTAGTGTTAACTGGAAGGCTGCCCAAACCCAAACCCAAAGGGGGGGCGGGGGGGTTACCCATCATATCTTATCAATCACATAGATCTGCAAGAAAACTTCAAGACCTGTTTGGGTTAATATTTATGTTTTTGTAATAGAACATTAATTTTTATGTTATGTTTTTGTTTTTGTTTTTGTTATGATGACGTTATTACCAGATCACACTGGGCCTCTCGTAAGAGCGCAATTTAGGAACATTGTTCAGGAGTAATACGAAATACAGTATAAGTATAAGTACACATAGAAACACGTCTCTTCAGTAGCCGAGTTAGCTGTGAGACACAGATTCAAATCCAGTTGAAGAGTGAAATAAGAAAAATGTTCGATAATTAAAAGAAGTGAACATATAATAGTCGGTCATTCCCGACCATTTAATACCCCAAAAAAAAAAAATTGTCAAAAAATATTAAGAATTGTGACTTTTGTACCATATAAAAACTCCCATTGTTCTTCCAATAGGACTTTGTAAGAAGAGGGGTTTTAAAAATAGTTCGGACCATTTTCAATAGGGTTCAATAGGTTAATACATATTCTTGTACCAAATTTCACCGAAATATCTCAAAAAATGCGCCGCAAATTTACATGGATAGACATGGTTAAATCGGTTCAGATTTAGACCCATATGTTTATATTTTTTTTACATAAACAAATTTGTACAAAAACAAATAACGTGAGTAATACGAAGGATTAGGGGAAAAGCCCTCCGCGTCTACATAAGCTTTTACTTTGAATTTCTAAGAAAAAAGCTTTTCATGTAGTTTTCATGTTACAGGCTTAAAAACTTAAAGTTCCGTAAAGTTTTAATTAGTTTGAAACTCATATTAAGAAAATCAAGTTTATAATTTACAGGCAATTGATTTAAATTTGTAACAAATTTCACATACCCCACAAAATTCCTTGAAAGTTTTTGTAAAAGCCCTAAAAAGCTTTTCAACAGTATCTATATTTACAAAAGCCATATTTAATATTTCCATCAGATGTACGTGTCCTTGTGCTGGGTTCCATTCATATATTTTGAAATGAAACAAATTTAAATTTATTTTGGATTAAAAGTAATACATTATCCACCATTTATATTTACTCGTATAATGAAAATATCGCAATCGACAAATTTCCGTCTAAATTTAAGGGGAAATCTCCTAAGGACAATATTTCATAAAGAAAGCTTCGGCAAATCAAAATATACAGGTTTTTCAAACTAACGTAATTTTTATACTCACCATAATTATGATGTGGGGGTATATTGGGTATGTGCACGACCACAAGAGTTGGAAAATTTGATACAAAAGATTTTTTATATATGTATGGCCCTCGAAAATGATCAAATCCGTCCGTTCACCCTTACTCAATATAAACAAAAAATCTCCCATCAAAGGAGGCGTCAGAGATTCTACGTAAATTTGGGGATATTGAGCTGGAATTTTTTACAGACGCTTCCATTTAAATTGGGCAAAATCTTTCAAGAGCCACGCCCACAATAGAAAAATATCTATTTATCTGCCACAATAATTGATGTATGAACTTGAAATTTGGTGAACATAATTATAGTGATCCTTCTTGTTTATATTGTAAATAGAAAAGTACTGCATGCATTCAACGAAGTATGCTTTTACGTATGATACATCGAAGTACTTTTTCATTGTAAGAATAATTAAATAAGGGGACATCGTAAGGAGAAGGAGAAGAAATTTCCTTTAATAGGATTTAGTTTTGTGATGACGTCATCAAAGCTACCCTCACAGTCTCTAACAAAATTCTCTAATATTGTAGAAAGAATGTGATATAAGAGTAGAGCACGAATAAAAGATTTATTGGAATATTTGATAACGTTTCCTCTCAATTTTTGCCTTTGGAAACTGGGTCTAAGGAAATTTCCCATATAAACAAAAATTCATTGGATGTTGGTACTAATAAGTTTGTATAAAACGGCAATTGATTCAGTTGTCAATGGTTAGTGCGGTGAAAAGATTTTGTAAACGCACTACTAATAAAAATGAGTGCGTGCGTACTATTAAAAATAACGCTATAACGCTATTATCAGTATATTATTATAGTAATTGCATTTATTAGAAAGGAAGCAACTTTGGCGGATATATAAGTTAAGTTCACGATCCAAACAAATACAAAAATATAAATGAAACGTGCAACAGAGACATAAACGATGATTAAAATTAACTTCAAATTGATTGTTAATTAGAATCAATTGATGGATACTGCAAAAGTTTATATAATCTAAATGCTGTTGACTTGAATATATTTTAATACATTATAGAATATAGAATAAGAGTATTAATCAATGCAACCATCAACTTGTTATTTACGCAAGTTTGTTGTTCCGTTTGCAACAGCCAGAAACCAGATTCAGAGATACAACAAAGAATATAGATTCGTGATCATTATCAAAATATGAGTCAATTTAGAAATGTCCCACGTTTTGGAAACTTATGGTCGATCGCTACAATTAAGATATTGTGCTGAAATTTAGTACAAATATATCTAGTATCTATTCAAGAATCAGACAAGAATCTCTCACAGCCACAAAATTCGTACACGTCACGCCCAACTATTTGTTTATGGACGTGGTGGGTATTTAAGATTTATCCAAAGCGAGATTCACTTTTCTTACTTGTTTTATTTATTAATAAAAACCGCTAAATTTGTTTTTTTATACCCATCATCATCACCACCTTGATATTGCTTTTGTGCAAATATTATAACACCCAGAAGAAGGCAGGCTACACGCCATGTAGGATATATATTATTGTTCAGCAGAGTCAATTTAGCCCTTCTGTCTGTCCGTATGAGTTTTTGACCGTCAGGGTACCGGTAGCATAAGAGATGAAATTCTCTTTGAAATTCTAAAAATGATCCGATCAGGGCTAAAGGCAAAGTTAATTATTATGAAAATTAACTATTTTTCATCACTTTTTTTCCAATAATTTTAAGAGTTGCGAATTTTGATCACATAGAGACTCATTTTAAAATAGAGCGTTGTAAGGAGAGGAGTTCTAAAAATGTAGCGACGAGGTTCATTTTTAATGGTGAGACTTCCAAGTTGATTGAGAGTAATAAATGGTCGGACAGAAATATAGACATAATTAAATCAATACAGGTTTTGATTCTGATCTGATTGGTATAATTAATAACAAATAACAGTATTACTTAAATGCAATCACCAATTTATTATTTGATGGTATTTTGAACGACAAAACCCGTCCAACATGCTGAGGTGAAGTTGTGCCAAAACGCTCTAGGCCCAAAAAAAGGCGGAGTGTGTACTTTCCGCGGAAATAGTATTGCCAGCTTTACATTATTTTGTTCATATTATTATATGGGAAGGGGTCCTAAAAATGGTCCAATCCGATTCATTTTCAATAGGGTTTCCCTTTGGGCCAACATTTGCCCATTTGCAAAACGAAATTGTAAATGCTAGTGGTTATGTGTACCAAATTTCAGTTCGCAGTCTCAATATTTGATGCCGTTAAGGTAGTAAAAAGAAAGGGCTAAATCGAGAAACAGCTGAAGAATATAAACTTACATAACGGTTTATTAATAATAATAACGTTTATGCTTATGTTGAAATATATATAAATTACTTTAGGCGCATTATGAAATACAGAAGGGAGGTTATAAAGTAAAGTGAAGATATTGAAAAAAAAACCATAATTTAGAATGAAATGGATACCAACAACAACGAAAATCATCCGTTACAGCTCACAGCAAGTATTAACAACACTAAATGATCAGAACTTTGAAAGATATGTCATGTCGTCGGAATTCACGCGAACGCTCATATCAACATCTGAAACAACACAAGATGCAAATTACACTGTAACACTGAGTAACATGTGATATAATGTACAGAAGTAAATGAAAGTGTACATCTTTGAAGAAGAAGAACGTTATTAAAAATGAACAAGGCATCAGGTAACGGTAGAAGTGAAAAAGAGAAGCCTCAAAAATTATGTTTAGCTAATAATAAAGCAAGACCAGTCGAAGATCGTAATGCAAATAATGCAGAATGTGGAAATTCACCCACCTTTGTAGCAAAACCTATAGGAGGTACTATTAGTAAAACAGTAAAAAAAAATCCAAGCAGTAGTAACAGTAAAAAGTGCCACCGATCTAGTACAAATGTTAAAACTAAAACTTTAATACGAGATGAGAATTACATGGAATTTGAATTTTTTAACAAAGAAAATTGTACAGAGCCCACGAGAATCTTTGGTAATTTGACAGTTCCTTATCGGACGATAAATGAAGCTGGGAATATTGCTTGTAACAATACCCCGCCACCTATACCACCACCTATATCAGAACTGCCCTCACGTTCTTTAATCAATCAAAGGAATAATGAAACTTCGGTTTTTTCATTATCCTGTCCTTCTACACCATCCCGTGGTAAAGTGGTGCTGAGTAAAAAGGAACGCAAAGAATTAACAAAATTGGAAAAACTTAAATATCGTAACACGGGTAGTGTCCGAAGTTTGATTACTCCAGATTCCGGGGGATGTCACAGCGCTCAAACTAGTCCATATAAAGGAAGGGTAATGGAACTCAAAAATTGCATAGCTCGCATAAATTCTAAAGTACTGTTCGCTTCAATGAATCGTACGTCGCAGAAATCCCTCAATTCTCAAAATATAACGGAACAAGAAAAAAACTCTACAAATGAAGTTTCATCCCCACCACCTACTCCATATCGAAGTTCACTTTCCTCAAATGCCTGCAATAATAACGAGTTAGATTATACAGAAAAACTGAAGAACTTACCAGTACGTCCTCGAAAAGCGCACTTTTCCCATATGGACAACTATTGCCTATTTGACCCCATGGATTTTGTCAATGAGAAAACCTCAAGAAAAGCCAAGAATGAAAAAACTCTAACCATGCACTTAGCTTGTCAAATGCAAACACATAATTTAAACGATCAACTATTTAGTTCACATCAGTATCTATGCATTAAAGAAGGTGCAGAAAATATAATTCACGAAGCCGATACTCAAAACCTTAAGGAACAAGTTCAAAATTTTGAACATCATAATTATTTTGTGATAAATCCGGATGATATGGAAGATGATCCTTCCTTAGATATTTGCATACCTAATCAATTTACCAACGAAGAAATTATGAAGATGAGATTATTGGCTGCTCAACATGACTACGTAAACAATATTGAAAATTTAAAATATTCTGCCAGCCTGCAAAATTTTGCGGACGTGTTAGACGTATCAGATCAAACGTCAAACAATCAAGATGACAAAGGAAACTCGACAAAGACCCCTGTGGCTCTGTTAGAATCTTCAACATCAATAAATTCTAGCAGTTCAACCAGCAATTCAAATGTTTCCACACATATGTCCATGCAAAATTGTAACAAAAAAATTACTTTCCTACATCCATCTGCGTATCATGTTCAAAAATCTGACAGTTTGTCACCAATATCGCACGATGGAAATATCAGCGTAGGGGCTAGTAAAAATCAAGAGAGGGCTATATCTGAATTACTTAGTAATGATCATATGTCACATTTGCAAGAAATGTTATTATCAGCAAGCAGTGCTAGGGCGAACAGGTCCCGTACTATACCCATAGAATCCAATTATGCTTTATTTAATCCGTGCTCGGTAAAAACTCGTAACGTACAATATAAAATTCGCAAGCCTCGCCCTCTCTCTACACATAGTGATGCTGATAGTGGATTCTTAAGTCCATGTTCTGCCGCCGACGAGTTTTCAAAGATCAAGTTTAATCCAGCTATACTGGTACTGCAGCAATGTGATAGTGTCCAAGGTTATATTGAGGTAATTTATGACATTTAATACCAACATAATAAAGTATATTACAGCACATCATGCAAAATAATTTGTATACCCTCCACATAAGATACATAGACCTCCCGTATATTAAGTTTGTCATTCCGTTTGCAACACCCAGAAGAGGAAAAAAATAAGTAACATGTCCAGAGACGCCCATTGCTTTCTGAATTACTAACATTCCACCTTATATTACCATTTTTCATAAAGAAAAAACATGAGTAGGACACATTTAGACTAAAGCAATCGTGCTTTTAATTATCTTTAAAGCGCGATAGATAATCACAGTTTGACGCATCCTCTCATTGGTAACAATAAACTAAAGTTTATTCTTCGACTGTAAAACTAGCCATTGAGCGAACTTTCTACAAGTGCTTTTATATTGCAGATCTACACCGATTGGGCAAATTATTATTTGGAAAGGACGAAATCTGAAAAGAAAGTCACTGATCTTTCGTCCGATTGTCGTGATGGTTTATTATTATCAGAAATTATAGAGGCGGTGACCTCATTTAAAGTGCTCGATCTATATAAAAAGCCTAAAAATCAACAACAAATGGTGAGTGCATGAATGTAAAATTTTTCACTTACGTATCCGATTTTCTTTTCATACAATAAACACTACATGGAAAGTTGTAAAGAATGAAGTAAATTTATAATGGAAAACAAGTGAAATATATATATTTTATTAGCATGAAAATCTAAGTCAACCTAGCCGCATCAGTCCTTATGCCCACATATTGAAAAATTCAAAATCGTATAATGAGATATTGAGCTGAAATTTTCATTTCTAGTTTCTGCAGCAGGTCGCTATTACTGCAAATTTACGCCATAGAATAACTCCCTTTACAATAATATAGAGCGCGGATCAAAAAATAGTTTGATTAAGTTCAAATTTGACATCTTCGGGTCAGATATCGTACGAACGGTTAAATCGATTCAAATTGTGATTCTGAACTCATCGCTATAATTGAAGATGGAGGTGGCATCTGCCGTTTAGGGATTACAAACATCCGAACAAACTTCTTAACATATCCTCTTACCACATGTGGGATAGGATATAACCAGGCAATAAACAGGAAATAGAAATCTTGTATTGTCTTTTCTTTAATGATACTCTGTCGCATTTTTAATCCTCTTCAATATAAATAACTTTTTTAAATTATTCTTTTTGACAGTATGACAACGTGAACTCTTGTTTGAATATTTTGCGTTCTCATTCGGTGGCTGGCATAGATAGCATTGACGCCAATGATATATGCTGTGGACGGTTAAAAGGTGTCTTGGCTTTATTCCTTGCTTTAAGTCGTTACAAACAACAATCGAAGCAACTAAAATATGTTGAAAACACTACAGCTACTGTAGCGAATAATAAAAATGATAGTCAACAACAATCACAGCCAATCATCACTACGAGAATTATTAATAATAGTGGTGCTGCAGTGAAAGTAAACTCGTCAAAATCAAGATATGCTAACGTAGTTGCACGTAGTATCCAACAGCAACAGCAATCATTGCAAAACGACATTGATGCAACTCTGGTGAGTCGGTAAGTAGAAAACACAATATGTTATGTGACAAAATTCCGCAAAATTCAATGTTATACTAAAGAAATATATAAAATTAGCTTGCCATCGCAGCTTCGGACGCGTTAAAGTTTATATTTTATTATACCCACCATTATAATGATTATGGGAGTATATTGGTTTTGTTGAAAGGCTTATAAGTACAAAATGGAGCCAGCCACACCCGCCTAAAAGTGATTAGCATCAACAGCACTTTCACATTACTCCTAAACTACTATTCTGTATTCTCTAATGTTCTGAAATGTGGCAGCTATATATATCAGTACCCTATATACTTAAAATTTTATTTGAATTTTCCACGTATCTCCTAAGGTCCTTAAATTCTATTCGTAACTTAATTAATTTTACTCTGTATACCTGATATTTGATACGAATATATTTAAGTTGACGATATATTATATCGGTCCATGCGCCTTCCTACAATTTTACAAAACATGCGGTATAAACTAAGCCACATATTCTTAATAAACCCCTAAAACATACTAACATCCATAATAAGTCCACTTTAGGTGGGCGTAGTTAATTTTACTTTTCTGAATATATAATAATTCATATGCTAGCTATGAAGATGAAATTTGGTACACATATTAATAATTATCCCACGTAATCCACGTAAAACTGGATGATTGCAATATGACACGTTATACATACACTATTAGACGGAGTAATCACATACCTACCACGCCTACTATTATGGATGTGGAGGGTATATAAGATTTAGCCTAAGACAAATTTAGTTTTCTTACTTGTTTTAATATATCTTTCGAACGGCTGGTCCAATTTCTAACCATTCATATACCGTTAGAATTTAGTTAGATTTTAGACGAAAATGTATCCGAGTGTGTAGCAGTGGATTTAACTCGACTATATAATCAGTGGTACATCTAGCCACCCTGATCAAATGATAAGAGGCAGCCTTCTCCTCTTATCACTGTCATCACCCTCACGCTCGAACACTCTAAAAGTTTCTGTGGACAATATAGATACATAATATAATATACTACATAACCTATAGTAATGATGGTGTGTCTCAAAGATTTGTAGTACACCTAATTAAGTCCTTTTTCTTGTTTTTATTTGCATTTTAAATACTAGCATTTCAAATAAATCTGCGTGACGTATAACATTTCTAAAGAATAAAATTAATTTGTAAATTAAACTCTTTTGAAAAGGGGCAAATCTGCAAATTTAAGAGATTCACAATTTATTAAATTTCAGGGACATTCCAAAAGGATATTCCGAAGCTAATGGCAGTGCCATTCATTTACAAGGAACAGTTATAGTACAAGGGCGCTGCCCACCAGATAAAGTAAGACCTCTGCCACCGACACCAAATCACATCCCGTGTAAGTATTTACTCATAAGGGGTTCACTGATGTAGAAGTACAATTATTTAAATTCACTATTTATGTTAAATAAAATTTCTGATTTAGCCCTTCTGTCTGTTCGTGTGATTTTCTACGCATTTTTGTTACAGTTCGCACGGCTGCAAATATTGAGACATCGCGCTAAAGTTCAAGATTTTAAAGTTTTTCTCCGGCTCTTATTGCATTGGACTTTCAGCACTCTGACTGACTTAAAAGTTGAGATATCCAAAAACCGTTAGTTTTGTAGTAGTAGAAGTAGTATTGTAGTATTCAAAATTAGAGAAATCGGTATGCGCACGCGCCATATTACAGTTTCAGAAAGTTCAACGTGCTAGGCTAGGCTGTGTATTTCTATTCCAATGAAGTGAATTCCGATTTAAAAGAAAACCAAATTGGAATTTGTACATTCTAACTATACATGAAGGAAAGATTTTAGACCAGCCATTCGGGACACATATTAAAAATCTTTTATATTGAATAATTTCATAATGTCTAATTAATATGAACAATGCATACTTGAACGTGCACGCACACCACTTGGTAGGCTCTTTTATACAAGTATGTATATATATTTAAACATTTCGTATTACTCCTAAACCGAATTCGAAAGAGTGGCCACGCGTTTTTGAATTGGGTGGAATTTGCACATAACATAACATAACATAACATAATATATAACATACTACATAACAAACCTATGGGTATGATACTGGGTTATGACGTTGAGTCTTTAGCATTCGCCTAATGTTTCTTCTAATTAAAGCCATTTATCATTAAATGAAACTCTAAACTTTATTTATTGTTATTGTTAAAAGAGTCGCGTAAAAAACTAAACGAGTTAACATTAGGTACATGTGCAAGAACTAGTTTTAAGTTTATTAACTTACTTTAAATAACACGCAACGGAGTGAAACTTTAGATATGACTTTGTAATAAAGAACTGAGATATATCTATATTGTATTGTATTGAGACCTACATTTGTAAAGAATAAAAATTAGAATTTCATGCAATATGTGTATATTAAAATCTTTGTGCAAATAATTGTAGGCAAAGCTGGTTTAGGTAAAAGTGGTAATGAGCTCAGCAACAGTCGTCCTAATAGTCCACCGCATTTGAAATTTGGCAATAACAACGGGTAAGCGTAAAATATATTCATTAAATATAAGTATTACATATCTTAAGAGATATTTTTATCTTCTATGAATTTCAGATTGCGACCACCTTACGTCAAAACATGTAAAACGTCATGTTTAACAACTCCAGCCATTAATATAATTATCTCTAATAATGTAATGCCACAAAAAAACTCCTTGTTAGATAAATTTAAATTATTTCATAGACATAATCAACAAGAAGAGTTACAAAGTGTTTCAACGTTGATTAATAAACATCGAACAACTGCAAAGCGTACATCGTCATCTTCCGGATTTTCAACGCACCGCTCAGAAAGATCCGATTCCACCTTGAGTTTAAATGAAGGCCTTGTTTCCCAAGTCAAGTCTCTCCCCAATAATGCTACAAGTGCGAATAAAGGGCGCGACAGCAAAACTAATACAAAACAACCAAAACAATCCATCGGTCAAAGTAAAAAAGGTCTTATGAAGAACTCTTCCAAAGCAAAAAAAACTGAGAAAAGTCCCGCTCGATGTTCACACAGAGAAGAATCAGGTCTCGATACTGAAAGTTTTGCCTTGAATAGAGTGAAGCAGTCTTCAAGCAGAAACGACAAGGAATCACCGAACAATAAATCTACCCTAAACAGCAAATCAGAAACAAAGACCTTATTGAACATGCCCACTGTTAATAAGTCTTTGATTAGTTCTACCGTTTTACCAAAACCTATAGCCGCTATTAAAGGTACCAGTAAACTTCTACAAGACGATACGCAACCAGAAAATAAAACACGCGCACCGAATCCTAATTTAGGCGAATTTGACATATCTAACTCCCCCAATGGCATATCATATCCTCAAAAAACTACAAACTCTCAACCACCTACTTATATTGTTAAGCCGGTACTTATTATATCCGAAAAGGATGCGAAAACTAATGTTCATAGTGATGCTCACATGACTACATTGAACAACAATAATATAGAGGGCAGCTCCTTAATGAAATCGACTCAGGAAGCCTTATATAATCGTTTTGTACCACCGAAAATCGCTTTCGATACTCCTTCAAACATTAGAAAATTAAAATGTAATATTAGATCCATTGTTTTGTCCTCTCGCATAAAAACGCATTCTCAGCCAGTTACACCAACCGCATCAAATAATATCAAATATGAAAACTTTATTACTACTAAATTTCATACTCTACCCTCGAAAAGTGTTACAACCATTTATGAAGAAGATAAACCGATAAATGTATTGCCCATGAGACCTTTATTGAAAGGTTACAATTCTCATGTCACCTTACCCACCCGTACTAACAATGGTTCACAGCACTTTCTAGCACATTTTACCGATAATAGTTTACAAGAAGGATATTGCAGTGATGGCGGAAAATCCATACATTTAAACAAAGGGCTGAGAACTTTACCTTTGGGCAACCAAGAAGGATTTAATGATTTCGATAACGGTTATCTCTCCGAAGGTAGTAATGGTGCAGGTCTTACACAATGTACCAGTCCTATCAACAGGCGTGGAAAGCATTTTTTAAGTGTAATGCGAGTACACACACAATTGCCCACCACTATCGAAGAGGGGTAAGTGATTTATTAATGCATCATGACGGTAGTACTACCAAGTAAAAAACTATGCTATTTAGACCATACCTTAAACACTCTTCACATTTATGTAGAAATCGTGGGTCTGTAAATTGTGTGTCTTTTTCCTAACCACTCCGATTTTTGGCAAATCGATGGATATTTATATATTTCAACTTCATAGATTCACTTTTGTGGATGCGAAAAATTTTTGTTAATTGCGGGCGTGACCAATTTCGGTAACTACATGCATTTACTAAAAATATTTTTACTGAATTTTAACTAAATATTTTTATATAATTAATGGCAGTGATCGTTCAAAAAATGTACACAAATGTCTACAGGTTTTTCGTATGAATTCCAATCTACTAAGCTGAATGTTATTAACAGTGACAAATCCATTTATATTAATACCATTTATATTTTAAACGAAAGTGATTTTCAAGTCTCATTGTCTCGATTAAAATGGGTTGCAAAACAGCATTGCCATTAAATGTTTGGGGGAAAATTTCACAACTTGATTGGTTCACAAAAAGTATTGCCGTTACAGCTGATTGTATAGATTTTTCATAAAACAGTGTACTATCAATAATATATTATATGTGACAAACAATCGAACTGTACGGTCGCTTAATAGTAATAATTTTATAAATTCATTATAAAAATTCATTAACATAAAATATTTAAATAAAAACGTAAAACACAAGAAAATAAAAAATACATTTAATAAGATGTATATTTGCAGTGAGTTACTATTTATATCTACTCGTATGCCTACATGACTTTGTTTGTGTTTGTGTGTGTGATACGGGGTGCGTGTAAATTCATAAGCGCTTTAACGTTTAATATCCAACAGTGAAATATATTTGTAACCAAGCTTTCAAAATTTAATTGTACAGAAATAAATATTGTACATACTCGTAAAACAAAGAAGTAAAATCTGGAATATGGTGTGAAATAATAAATCAATTAGGAAAACTGTGTTTATATAAAATCGCTATGAAATGTAAAATTTTTGCAAAGAAAATCGAGGTAACAGTGGAAAATCTTTATATATATCAAGTTTTAGTGCTTAAATTAATTTCGGAATCTTAATCTGCGCGACGAATTTTTAATATAAATAACACGGACGAACAGAGGGGCTTATGCACTAAAAACTCGCTGTTGATCTGGAATATATAAATTTTTGGGGTGTGGTGATCTGGTACTTACAAACGTTTGAATAAAAACAATACACACACATTCGTAAGAATGCCAACAACATACGGACGTACATGTCTACATGTCATGTTCGGTGGTCCTGGGAGATGTTTGACGAGAGGGTTTTAGTGGGTGAAGGACCCACACTGACCTGTGGCACAATAAGTCCTTCCTTTGCAATATGAAATATACAATATATAACAATCGCCGAATGTAGAAGCAGAACAAATACGTGGTGCCAGTTCATATAATATATGTATTCCATATTAAGAATCCGTGAACAAGAAATTCAATAAATTATGATTTTTAAATTGTTTTTCAAGCAGGTTTACAAGTTTGTCTAAAATGCCATTTTTTTCTTCTTCTACTGCACAGCCAACAGATTTTCAATATTAGGATTTTTTCTTGGTATGGCCATTTCTTCAAGTTCAATTTCCGGAGGTAAAACATCACTTTCGGTCACTTTCCTCCTCCAAGTCGTAGTCTACAAATGAAAATACAATCCATACCTTTACCTAAACTTTCTTCCACCTTTTCTTCCAAATTGAATTGCTTAAAGCCGCCATGTATTTCATGGACTCGCCTGAAGTGAATCCAACCTGATGGCGACCCGCCAGATGGCCCCACCTTCTGTTTTTCCTTTTTTTCTTCACATATATTACAAAAGTTTATCTACTACCTGCATTTGACAGTAAAATTGTGTATTATTTCTTTCACTTCACCTTTACTGACGGTAAAGTTCTTACTTTACTCCATTTTCCTTTGCGAAAAACAGTTATTATTTGACATATCAAAAAAGTTTTATCGTAAAGAATTGTATTTTTAGGTACTTTTTCAGCGTTGCATTGAAATTTAAGGCCGTTAACTACATGGTTATGTGCAAACCACTTTAATGGAATTGTTAATTTTTATATGGGTAACCAGCCAAAAATCCATATGGTTAAGTTGATAATCGTCTCAACCGCGGTAGTCTCGTCAATGTAAACAAATTTAATCGTTCAGCGAATTTATTGCTAATAAAAGAGCTTGTGATCACCGTATCAAAGGCGGCAGTGGTATAAACGTCATCTATGTACAAAGCAGCGGTAAGTTTATTGTGTTGGTTGTTGCTGGATGGAGCTTGATTCATTCACCCATTCGTCTCGTGTTGGACCCGGGACCAACTCATATATCACAGTTGTAATCATATCAGTGTAAACGTACGTAGTTAGGTAACATGTTAACTCTAACAATCTCGCCAATGTAAATGTAGTGTAAACATAGTGTAAGAGTATTAACACATAATATTGAATATAAATTTGGTGCTTAGTTGTATTCGTGAATGTTTTGGGAGTGTATTCAATTCGTACAATATTTTTTTGCTCTTTGATGTTCAACCCTTGTTCGGTCAACCT
This sequence comes from Crataerina pallida, assembly GCA_949710015.1. Lineage (NCBI taxonomy): Eukaryota > Metazoa > Arthropoda > Insecta > Diptera > Hippoboscidae > Crataerina > Crataerina pallida. Next base: position 3,240,630 of record OX453289.1, on the reverse strand, counting down.
GACATCAGCTGATCAATACTGTTCTCTTGTATTACGGTTGGAAACTCTCTCCTAATTTATACAACTCTCTTAAGCTACTAATACTCGTTGCCGATTGGTTTCCTGCTCCTACATTTTTGATACCTACAAATTGTGCCTTGAGATTCTGGTCTATTTTGATTTCGCTAATAAAAAAAGTAATTTTATCTTCGCTAGTCAAATTCACTGTTTTCTTTAAATATTTCCACATTTTCTTATAATTGTATATTGTTTTACTAATTTCGGAGCTTCTTGTAGGAAAATCGATCAATTGTTTTATAAAATAATGTTTACATAAATTTTCGAGTTTAGTACTATATGTTGTGACTGTTATAATATTACGATTATTCTGGTTATTATCGAACTAGTTGTTAAAAATTTCTTCCAAGTACTGTAGAAATATTGGATGACTTGCATTAGGTGAGTGATATAATACCGCTATTTGCCATTTAATTGAAAATTTTCTTAATTCAAGGATTATACACCAACAGTTGTTTTCATAATTATTATTATATAAAACTTTTACATCCACCGCTTTACTTACGTATGCTATGACTCCACCAGTATGCAGGCTATGGTAGTCACATTGAATTGTTTTATACGACACTATCTGTAATTGTAGTCCACAGGTAATAAAAATGGAAGAGAAAACTTAATATACCCCAAATTTTAACTCAATATCGATTATTGCAACCGTGACAGTGTCACTATAAGGTAATAAGGCCTTCCTCATTATGAAGATTATAACATAGTGGTCGGTTATTGCATGTTGCTAGCCACTAGTTGTTGAAAATCACATGAATTTTCATATAAAATCAATAAATATGCGACTAATTATAGCATAGGCTCGGAAAGGCCCTTTTCACAACAAGACTCCCTTTTCTATCTTACTATTCTATAACTTCCTTTAACTAATGAATAATATATTTAATAAAATTCTCTAGAATAAGCAATAGTCGCTTCAGTTCAGATAGTTTAGGAACTACAGTAGCATCTTCAGCCGCCTCACAAGCTAGTTCAAACGGGAGCTCCATTCCAAAAATGAACACGGGTAAAAGCTGTAATAATGATAATTCGAGTAATAATAGTGCGCATAGTAGTCCACAATATCAACACAACACTTCTTATCGGTCAGCTTCACGCCAAATTAACAATCGCGATAATTGGTCAAAAATGCCGGAACAGTTGAACGGCCACAAAATAGAGCACAAAGAGCAAAAATTTTCACTATCCCGTCGTAGCAGTAATGGTGGCATTGCTAGCACTTCTAACAAACAAGGTTCACAATCAAGTCGTACCAAAGGAGTACCGCCTAGATTTGGTTATACGAAACGTTCAAATGGCGCCAGTACTTCCACAGCTGAACAGCAAAATATCACTTTAATGTTGAATTCCATCAATAATCTTCAAAATGGCAGAACGGGGCATGTGTCTACAGTACATCAAACGCACACAGATGGCAACGGAAGACGTAAAGTGACGGGTGGTACACAAACTTTACCAAATGATGTAACCAGTAGGTTGAGTCAGTGAAAGTTGTTAATGAATTTTTGAAATTTGATGAAATTGTTTTATTGCAATAGGAGTACCACCACATACACAATATCGCAGTTATTCATTAACAGGTCCGGGAGCTACTCAATTAAGCCAAAGTATACGAGAGCGTTTGTCGACAGGATCGCATAGTCTGCCTAAACCAGGCAATGATATATATCAAGAAAGGTAACTAAATATAACCCTTAAATATTTCTACAATTTAAAGGATGTGTAGATTGAAGAGCGTTAGATGGGGGATATACTAAGTTTGGCTTTCCGTTTGAAACACCCAGAAGGAAGCCAGAGAGATCCTAGAAATTCTATATTCATGATCAGCATCAAAAACTAAGTCGACCTAGGCATGTATATCTGTCTGTTTTTAGTATTCTCACGGTCGGAAAATTTGAGATATTTTGTTTTTAGTTCCTGTACGCAGGTCATTATTTAAAATCGGCAAAATCGGATAACAGACACGCCCACAAACGACAAAAATTTGTCATCTGCCACAAAAATTGACCTATGCTCTTGAAATTTGGTACCATGTCAACAACAGACGGACACTACATGTCTAGATCGACTCAAAACGTATAGATTTTACGGTTTTTCTTTATTCCATGATTTTGCCAGAATTATTAATTATTTATATATTTGGAAAAATGATATTAACCACGCCCACCTATTGTGAACTTATTATGGATGTTGGTATATTAAGGGGTTCATTTAAAATATTTGGCGTAGGTGACCCTATATATATGTATAAAATTTCAATGACCTTTGCTCCTTTACGAAAAAAAATTTGGAAAACGGGCGTGATCTTGAGATATTATTTCCTAACCATATGTAAGAGGTTAACGATGGTGCGCCTGAATATAGCCCCGTTTTGCTCTCTAGATCAATAAAATCGGAAAAAATGTATCCTTCTTTGCTGACACGAGGAACCGATTTGGAGATTGAACCGTACTATTGTTTGCCAGTGGAAAGTGCACAGAACAATGCACTGTCAGCACAAATGGCAGTTGGCGTAGCGTCAAATAGTCACAATTTTATAAACGATGCTACAGTATCTTGGAGTCAACCCACATCACCCACTCCTTTCAACCGCGTATTTGCCAACACCATGACTCCCACACATGCAAACACTGCAGTGGGTATTAGCAATATAACCTCTCTAGTAGCAGGCAGTAGTAGTTGCACGCATAAGCTAACTTATCCAAAGAAGAATGATGACGGTAAATGTAAAAAAAAGCAAACATCTTTATTAAATTTATTGGTCTTCTTAATAAATTCTTTTATGAAACAACACAAAAATAAATAGTTCATGGTAGTGCGGCTTCTTTGTTATCGGGTGGCAGTTCTTTATATGGTACTTCAGAGGAGAGGCAGGCCCATGAAATACGGCGTTTGAAACGTGAATTGATTGAAGCTAGAGAACAGGTGTTAAGCCTTAGCAGTCAACTATCAACGAATGTAAGTTAAGCTTAATTGTTATAAAACATAAATATACGGGCTCTTGTAAATGAAGGTGGTCCAAGTCCACTTAAGCAATAAAATGAAGTTGGAGACTCAATGTTTCAACGCAATTTTAACCTTTAAAACGATACCGTATGTTTTGTAAAATTGTAGGAAGGCCCATGAACCGATTTAGTATAATTTCAGAAATTTAGAGGAATTAATTGTATCAAATTTCACGTCTACAGGTCTTATAGTTCACGTTGCATAACCATTACATATTGTTGAAACGAAAGACCTCTAACCAGAAACTTCTAAAAACAGAGACGGCATGTCATGCTTTTAAATTTATTAGACTTACAATTTTGAGCCTTGAGATTCCTAAATGTCAAATTCACGTATTTCTCAATAAATGCAATAATTATACCCTCCACATAAGATGGGTGGTATACTAAGTTTATTCTTCCGTTTGCAAGACCCAGAAGAAGACGGGTTGTACGATTTCTGACAAATTATATTCTTGATCAGCATCAAAAACTGAGTCGATTTAGTCATGTATGTCCGTATGTCCGCGTGTCTGTCTGTTGCTGGCATTCTCACGGGCGTAAATTCTGAGATATTGAGCTGAAATTTTGTAGAGTCACTAAGTTTTTTTTCACGTAGATTGAACTATGAAATTGAAATTTGATGCATATCACAATTTCTAGTTATCCCATCCAATTAATTAAGTTTAATCATACAGTATAATATGGGCTTTAAGAGGCCCAAGGCGTTGCATTCAAACTAAATAATACATGTGGTGAAGCATAGTAATTTAAATACAATACCCACAACATGTGATTAATTTTCGTAATACGCATGAGATTTTTTCTTCTCTTTGTTGCAGGCGCATGTGGTAGCCGCCTTTGAACAATCGCTTTTCAATATGACCACCCGCTTGCAACAACTCACCGTTACAGCCGAGCGCAAAGACAGTGAACTGACGGATTTGCGGCAAACTATAGAATTACTGCGCAAGCAATCGATACAAGCTGGTCTCACCACCGCACACATGCAAAGTATGGGTGTTCAGACGCAAAGTCAAAGTCAAAATTATTTGTTAAGCAACAAGCCAGCACCACTTTCAGCTACTTTGGCGCTCGCAGCACAACCCCTGTCGCACCAATCACCAAAAATAACAACCGCCAATGGACATAGTAGTGCCCTGCAAAGACATCATAGCTCAGGATCTATGTGTTCTGTAAATTCCATTAGATCGGTTTGTTCTGCTCACGATAAAACAAAGAAGAAGAAAGGTTGGTTGAGGAGTTCATTTACTAAAGCTTTCTCTCGCAATACGAAAATGTCGAAAACAAATCGTCATGTTGAACAACATCCCCATAATAACACAAACGCTCTGGACAGTAATATGCTCCAGCCTAATGAAAGTATTCATGGTACACCAGTTAATCATCAGCCTCCCGCTGAAACGCCCCGTATAGCAGCGTTAGCTACGCAACCAACAGCTTTATGTTCATCAATCACAGCGAGTGATAAAACTGTAACAATAATTGACGATGCCAAACCCATAGATGCCATAGATCAAGAAGACAAGAATCACGAAATAGTGGAAGACCTTAAGAAACAATTGAGGGAGAAGGATCTGGTCTTAACAGATATACGTTTAGAAGCATTGAGTTCTGCTTCCCAGTTGGAATCTCTAAAGGAAACTCTAAACAAAATGCGAGCGGAAATGATGTCTCTTAAGCAAAATAATGAAAGGTTACAAAAAATTGTAACAAGTCGTTCATTGGCCTGCTCCGAAGCTTCTCTAGGGAATGCAACAAGTCCTAATAGTTCCATTGCAGAGACGCGTAGATATTCATTGGCTGATAGTAGTACCCGACCACCTATAGAATTACCTAAACGTTTAGATGAAGAGGTTGAAGAAGAAAACATACTACCAGCTCCAGGTCCTGAACCGCCTCCACCCCCTTTATCGCCATCTACACATATAGATCTAACACCGCCAACTGCTTTGGAACCCATACCAAGCCCCGTTCATATAAATACTGATTCTAAGAATTTACCTGATGTGAACGATGGCAAAAAAATTGCCATTTCCGTGTATTTAGGTCAACCCGAGTCATTCCATAAATATTGCGAGGAACTACTGGAAGCTGACGAGTACTATACGAATAGCCCTATAATAAACAGTATTATGGCGGAAAATGTTGAACGCAAAACATTTTCTACACCAGGTCCCAATGAATTTGTTATTGCTTATACGTATATTTCGGGCAAAACAATCTGGCAAAATCTCGACTACATAGTACGAAAAACTTTCAAGGACTATGTATCCCGTATAGATCCGGGCACAAATTTAGGTTTAAATACCGATTCAATAACTTCATATCATTTGGGTGAAGCTAAGCGTGGACCAGAAATGGGTTTCCCAGAACTATTGCCTTGCGGGTACATTATTGGAAGCGTTAGAACTCTATACGTATGCCTACAGGGTGTAGGTAGTTTAGCTTTTGACAGTTTAATACATCGCAGTATTGTACATCGTTATATTAGTTTATTAGCGGAACATCGGCGATTGATATTATGTGGGCCCAGTGGTACAGGAAAATCATACTTGGCTAGACGCTTGGCAGAATTCTTGGTTGCACGAATTGGCATCAGGGGCCATTCTCCTTCAGAGGCCATAGCCACTTTTAAGTACAGTATTTAATTACTATGTGAAAAACAATAGTTTTCATTTAATTTTGTTTCATTCTATTCAAGTGTGGATCACAAATCTTCAAAAGAGTTGCGCCAATACTTGGGTCACATAGCGGAGCAGACTGCTATAGCAAATGGCACCTCTGAATTACCATCTGTAATTATTTTAGACAATTTGCATCATGCCTCGGCTTTAACTGATGTATTCTCCTGTTTGCTTAGCGCAGGACCTGCTGCAAAATTGCCCTGTATCATAGGTACCATATCTCAGGCTACATGTAATACTACAAATTTACAATTGCATCATAATTTTCGTTGGGTAAAATTGAACAATTACTCCAATTGGAAAATGATGACTATTTGCTTTATTTTACAGGTATTAACTGCCAATCATATGGAACCTGTTAAAGGGTTTTTAGGACGATTTCTCAGAAGGCGTCTTTTTCAATTGGAATTACAAAGCGAACACCCTCAACCCGATTTGACGACTGTATTAGCGTGGTTGCCTACAGTGTGGCAGCATATTAATCGGTTTCTAGAAGCTCATAGTTCTAGTGATGTTACTATTGGTCCAAGATTATTTTTAAGCTGTCCCTTGGACTTAAAAGAGTCTCAACTATGGTTTACGGATATCTGGAACTACCATTTGTCGCCCTATTTAATTGAGGCGGTTCGGGAAGGTGTACAATTGTATGGACGCAGGGGCGGAACTTGGAATGATCCCTCAGTTTTTATACGAAATTCTTATCCTTGGCCCTATGGTCCCGATTCGTTGCCACCGCTGCGACAAATTAATGCCGAAGATGTAGGTTTAGAGGGCATATCGTCCAGTAATGAAGAAAATCAAGATCCTTTGGTGAGTAAGTCTTGAGACGATTTTAGAATAATTATTATATCTTATCTTTCCATGTAGTTAAATATGCTTATGCGTTTACAAGAAGCTGCCAATTACTCGGAAAACCTTGATCCAGAAAGTGATTGTGTTAGTTTAGATTCTAATGTAACTCCCGATAGTTCAGCTGATGCAGAATAAATAAACAGTATCGATACCCAGTACCCAAGTCACATCAGTAAACATGTAACAAAAGTATAAAATACAACTTATTTAAGAATTTCTACAATTTCCAACCTAAATATTGCAATAACTTCAAAAAACTATTAAAAAGAACGTATTATGCGTACGCCAAATCTAGTATACCCCCATTTGCACTGCTATGTGAATGAACATGCCCACAATAAAAACAATTTTTGTATATTATATTGGTATTAATATTTTTTCAGGAACGCTTTTTGAAGAAGGTACAGTTTTTTAATTTTCGTGCTTTAATCCTTTTCTAAAAATGTATCAAAAATTTTAGACTAGAGGCGCCAGAAACCCTATAAAGAGTACATGTTCTTGATCATCATATAACTAAAAGTCAATCTGCGTATGTCTGTCCTCTTGAAACAACCGACAAACACTACAAAAATCTACCTATAAATTTGAAACTTTATTATACATACGCCATCTACACATATAGATCTAACACCGCCAACTGCTTTGGAACCCATACCAAGCCCCGTTCATATAAATACTGATTCTAAGAATTTACTGTATATGGATGTAAGGAATGGCTCGACGCTGAGGGTGTGAAGAAACAAGATGGAAACTCTAGAGTAACGTCATAAGTAGTTGTTGGGTTAAATGACAGTGACCTTGATCTTGATCTTTTCTCCTTTAACCCGACAACTTTTTTATAGGACGTTTCTTTTGAAACACTTTATTCTATATATATGTAAATCATGTGAATGTTTGTAACTCCTCAATTATACCGATCGATTCAGAATCAAAATCTGTTGAAAAGTGGACGAAATCGAACCATTTTTAGTATCCTCCTATTATAATGAAAGTAAAAACAAATATTTTTAGATAAAAATTGGAGAAAAATAGTTAATTGTTTTAATTTTTGGCCGTGTCTAATATGAATCCAATCGGATCATTTTTACAACCACTTTTTAAATAATTCTATTTCACGAAGTAACTTATGTGGCATTGCCTAAGGAGCTAAGGATTTGTACGGTTCTAAATTGTCGGGCTTAACAAACTATGAATACTTTTTATATTTAACTGTACAGCTTATCGCAGTTTAATATAAATTAAAACATAATTTGTATATTTTACCCAACGTTATCCGTTATTATCAGGGGCCCTTACTGTTTCTTTGATTTGAGAATGGCGCCGCAACTAAAGGCAGACCAAATGCCTCAGCATAGTAATTTTAACTTTTATGTATTGTAGCCGTGTCAAATATATTATTTGTATGCCGACAGGGTATAGAAATTTGTATTACGTCCGTCTTGTCCAAGAGCCAAGAGACTGTTACAAACTGTTTTAGAATATTTTATGTGGGAGACCCTGTATCGATCTGACATTTGGGAAGAATATTCCTCCTTTATATGTCGGAAAGCAATTTGTGAAATTAGTTGTGATTGGTTAACGTAGGCACATAAAGTGGCTGTTCATAGGGCTCTCTCGCCTATAAAGGCAGTCATAGATTGGACGTGTGCCTAATATAGCCTTTTAATACCCATACCCAACATTATAATGATACTTGTCTTTATTCAAACGTTTGTAAGTACCACAACCCCCAAAAGTATACTTGATCGACAAATCAATCAATCACCAACCTTAATTAAGAACTAACCTACCAATGTACAACAAGTGCCTCATGGATAAAAATTTGTCACAATGTCGCTTGCCTTCTGCTAAAAGATCAAGGGATTATTTAATGAATAAGGAGTACTAGAGAGAATTCAATTAAGAGAGTTTTCGAAGTCATAGCTCAAACTGTTCAAAATAAGTTGAACTTTCTATATAATATAAAGAAGCAGTACAAAGTACCCTAGTACCCTATTGTACAACCAATAATGTAAACAAGTTGCTCAACCTAAACTGAAACAATTTGCAATAAGGTGATAAAGATTATAAAAATTGTTAAATAATGATTTACTTAAATGAAGGATGCGTGCTTTGTTTTCATTATTGGTTGTACAGTGTACGTGTACGCATGTGTAATTTTGTACTCAAGGAACGAATGGAATATTTATTTATAAATTCTTACTGAAAACTTCCCATCCGTTACAATACGATTAAATACGTCAGAAACTTCATCTTGTTGTAGTTTATTACCACAGATAGAGAGGCCAATTTAAGAGAGCATTGCACTCTATATTATTATTTATGTTGTTGTGAATTGAACAAAAATTGAATTAAAAATCTTTACTAGATTCTATTGTGAACGTATACAACGCAGGCGGAACAAATTGTATCGTCTAAAATTCGCATGAATCGCTTCACTTCACGTACTCTCTTCATTACCCAAAAGAAATAATGTAAGATATTTAAATGTTTCACGTACTATTTTATTGTTCATTGCTATTTAAAAAAAGTACGATTAAATATTCTTTATTGTTAGGTCGAATGCAATTAATAAGTTACAATGTGAAAGGCTTCTCTCGATAATGGTGCAAAATTCGAATGTTGCATTTGGTTATCACATTTCCATAAAGGACAAGTACGAAAAATGTTGGAACTATATAGAGGAGGAATTGAATAGCTTGGGTCCACCCTTTAAAAGTCTATCTGAATGGAAGAAGGTTCGTGTACATGATAAAGTGAAGAATGCCATGTTTAAGTAATCTCTCTCCCACATAGACTTGGTCAGATCAGAAGCGGTATATACTTAAGAAAAAGGACAGAGCAAACTTGACACCCATAGAAAGCGCTATATATAAAATGTTTAGCAAGGGTACACGTCGTTCAATAACACAACTTGAGCCGGAGGAAAATGAGGAAATAAACACTGATTTAAAACGGTTAAATGAGAGTTCGCCAACAAAAAGGATTAAATTAGAGGTAGAAGAAAATGATACTGTGGCATATGATAATAATTTGTTCAATATTACTGTGCTGAATGAAGCGGAAATATCTGATACCGGGGAAGAGAATTCATTGGCTGGCTCAGGACAGCACAGAGAAATTATTCATAATGTTGAATTAGAAAATAAAACTTTGGGCCGAGGCAGTTATCTGAGTACAATACACAACACTACGAAAAAAGTGGGACCTATGAAAGGCAAAGTGGATGCACTGCCTACGGTAAAAGATATGGGCCAACAAGATATTAAAACTGCTCTGAAAGGTATAGGGAACTGTTTAGAAAAATTATACGCTGTAGAAACAGACAAATTAAAAGAGCTGAAACGGCATCACGGCATTATAGAGAAATTGCGTCGACAGGAAATGCAATTAATGTTCAAAAGAAAACTAAAAAAAGATTAAAATGTTTTGGGCATTGAAGTTATTTTTTATTTGTGTGTACAAACAAATCTGACGTTTTATATAAGATAAAAGTTAGGCTTATTAACTACTTTATATTTTTTGTATAACATAGCTGTCTTCACCTAAACGTGTAAATCATTTTGATTTCTATAACATATTCACTATATACGGTTTTATGTGAACAGAATAATACAAATTTATTATATTTATTGTATAACGTGGATGTCCTTTTTTCTATTACAATGTCAACGAAATATATTAATACGTTAAATAAATACATTTTAGACATGTGACTTTTGGGGCGTGACAAAATTACTTAATTCATTTTTCCCAAATGGAGAATTTTAATCCAATCACCTTGAAAAAGTTGCAGTTTTTTTTTCTTTTAATTTGCAATAAATACATAGTGGACTGACACGCCCACATGAGCTGATTTTATACGCTTTCATAATTTCATTGAACACGTGACGATCACTGTTTATATATAACGAAAAAATATCTCATAATCTAATTTGGTAAAAAAGCGCGCCCATTTCGTTGGGCACATCTTATCCAAAAGTACAAAACTTTTGGAAACAGTTTTTTGCAGGTTTCGAACAAACCGCAACTAATGCGTCTTTTTAACTGCCGTGTCATGTACGTTAACCTTTCACGCCCATTTTTACAACTTTTTTCCCAAATCAATGAAGGTATGCTCGTAGCAAATTTAAAATATCAAAAAAGGTCACCAGCATCCAATATTCTAAATAAAACCCTAACACATAATAATATCAAATATAGATGGGCGTGTTTAAAATAAGTTTTTCAAATATATCGAAGGTTTCCAATAATACTCTAGCAAAATTTTATTTTTGTATCTTTTATAGTTTGTCTGTAAAAAAAACTAAAAACCCTAAAAGAACTACTGTACGATTTTTGACATTGACTAAGTTGACAAATTTACAATATTAAGCTGTATAAGAATGTATATACTTTCTGTGGTGTGGCATGCATCCTAGATGTTACAAACGCTTGCACAAAACCGGGGCATTTTGGTTATGATGGTAAGTATGATAACAGAAACAACAATCGCGGTATGAACAATTCTAACCATAACCGTAGACATAAACATCACAGCAGAACTCAAACCTTTAATCAAAACAAATATAGAAACGTCAACTCCCAAGAACAGGAAAAGGACTCGGAACTGGATTCCGAAAATCCTAACATTTTGTGCAAACGTTCCTTTATTTTGAGCTCCTAACTACAGCAACTCCAAAGTTATAAGTTTCCTAATAAACATTTTTATTTGCAAAGTAATAAAAAAAAAGTAATGATTATGATAAAAACGATACCATAATATTTATTGGCACTACAATAGATTATCTAATATCAACAGTAATTAACATAAATTTAGACAATCAAATATTACAACTTAAAATCGATTCAGTGTAACACTAAGTGAAATACTAGGACAATACTATCCACGTAAATATTTATGCAAGATTGATTACAATACATTTAGATTAGAAATAAACACAAAAATCATGACGTGAAATTATCAACACATGATTTTTAATTAAACAACAAATATATTTTTGTTGTACCACGTTATGAAGTAATTTTTTATTTCATATAAACATTGACAAGAGCTCTAGCTGTTCTAAGTAAGGTGTGTGTTTAAGAGAATATTTTTACATGGCAAATTGAATTATATCAAAAGTTGGTAAAAACCGCTTAAATAGACACAGTACTACGAACTGTTAATTAATTAATACGACTGCGCTACATAATTATAATATAATACTGAACAACACTAAAATAAAAATTGAAAAATATAATAAAATTAAGGGTTTAAAACTCGTTAGGATTAATTGGCAGCTTTGCTGCAGACGCGTCGCTGAGGGCCATTGCTTCAGCGCCGTCTTTCAATAGTGTGAAGTAAACAACAGAGAGGGCAAACGAAAAATAAGAATAAAACAGTTGAACCTTCTAGAATGCGAGAAGAGGAAGTGAATTTTTTTTAAGGAAATTGATGAAGTCAACACTTTTTTGAGAAGGGAGTTGAAAAGAAACTTAGATCGGCAACTTGTAACTCCTAAACTACAAATGCCACGCCCACCGTCAATTTTAGATTTAGATTTAGAATCAAAATCTAAGTCGGTTTAACCATGTCCGTCTGTCCACACTCTGTAAATTTGTGCGTAATTCGTTATATTTTTGAAACAAGTGCCTCATGTACAGGGTATAATTAAAGTTCTAATTTTATACCTCGGATTTATTGATATAACTGAACGAAATATAGTACAATATAAATTTTGGAATAATACACCACGTAGAGTATTAAATGGTCGAGCTCGACTATAACATTTTCGCTTGTTTTCATTTTGAGCACATAGGCAACGTAGTATTTTTTGCGTATAGTATTAAACCTATATCGTTCCTTTGAATAGATAATGTAATCAGACGTAAGGCCAGTTCTTTTATACCGTTTTTAGAACATATTCCTTGTGTTTCTCTGGAATTAAAGTTCGTCAGAAAACCAATCAGGTCAGCCTTTTAAAAAATCATGTAATTGAATAGGAAGTGCTTTCTATTGCAAATTGAATTATTGTAAAGAAGGGTGGCCAAGAAGTGGTTGTGTAATTCTAAAAATCTAATAATTTGCAAACATAAAAATATTATAAATATAAATTCGATTTTTGCTGAGAAATTTTGTATTGGTAAACAGAAAATGCTAATATTAAACGAGCTTTCAAAAATAATATTTTTGAATGCAAATTGTTACATAACCTCTGCAATGTTTATCATACCACCAACATTCATTTGCTTCCACGTTACGTTGTACATTTCTAGTTACCTAAGACATGGCACTCCGCTTGTTAAATATGCGTTTACGGCAACAATTGCTCGCCCAAATGCTTAGTTCGCCACAAGCAATATCTGTGGCTTCTATACACACTTTGGACAAAATTGGCAAGCGTGAAATTGTGGGCCACGGCTGGAATGGCACAGCTTGCTATGCAGATCGTGTTGACTATCCAATGCCGGCAGTGCGTTTCCGTGAGCCTACCAACGAAATCAAAGTATTGCGTGAAAAAGAGAAAGGCGATTGGAAGAAATTGAGTATAGAGGAGAAAAAAGCTTTATATAGGGCCAGCTTCTGTCAAACATTTAGCGAATTGAAGGCTGGCACAGGTGAATGGAAACAACATTTGGGCATTAGTTTAATATTTTTAGCCTTAGCTATTTGGGTGTCTATTCTCATGAACTTATTTGGTAAGTGTACCTTAATCCATCCACAATTTATTATATTACGCACCGATCGTATAATTGGTTTTAGTCTATGATGAAATGCCCATTACCTTTGATGAAGAGCATAAAAAAGCTCAGTTGAAACGCATGTTGGATTTGGAAGTGAATCCAGTCACTGGACTTGCTTCTAAGTGGGATTATGAAAATAATAGATGGAAATAAATTCAAATCTGTGCTCTGGGGCGAACGTTTAGCGGTATTACTTTAGCCATATTTTAATTGTAACTACAACTCGTAATATTAAGAGTGAAGATATAAAGTGCGAATTGTCAAGACTAAAGTGGTACATAGTTTAAGAAAAGAGCCAATTAAAAAGTACTAAAAGAAATTAAAGGTCTATTTATTTATTTGGTTTGTTATTAGAACGATATGAACCACACCATGTCCAATTGAGAAATCACATGGATTGAAGTGGGAAAATGGAATTTATGTTCCAATTTCGAATGGGCTTCTCTTAATTATACCTTCCATCTTACTGATGAGACTGAAACACCCAGAATGAGGCGTCAGGTGCCAGTCGACATGTATGTCTGTATGTCCGTGTGTCCGTCTGCTGTTGGCATTCTCACGGTTGTAAATTTTGAGATATTGAGCTGAAATTTATAAAAACATTTTTAGTTTTTGCACACAGATCGCTATTTAAAATAGGCAACATCGGTCAAGAGTCACGGCCACAATCGACAAAAATCTATTTATCTGCCACAAAAATTAAGCTATAAACTTGAAATTTTATACATACATACATATATCTATAAGTAATAGCTTCATCGATGTGCCAAAAATGGGTGTGATCAGACAACACGCACGACCACAATCGACAAAAATTTATATATCACTATATATAACCACTAAAGTTGACCTATAAACTTGAAATTTGATGACCATATTTATCCCATCAAGTGATGTGCCAAAAATGGGCGTAGTCGGATAACAGAGACGCGCTCAATTTACAAAAAAACATATTCACTAGATTTGCAAGCTTGAACGTAATATATACACTATTAGAGGACGGAATATTTATATATATCTGCCACTCCCAGGGAATTTGGGATATGACCTAAGCCAAGTTTAGTTTTCTTATTTGTTTTACGTAGAAATGGTGTATATTACTTTAAGTTTAAAATAAGTAAGAAAACTAAATTTGGCTTAGACTGTATCTTAAATACCCTCCACATCCATAAATCTTTCGAAAATATGACCTAGAAAAATCTGATTTTGTTTATTTCAAATGAATTGAATTTATTATTAAATCACAAATAATATTATAGCACATGTTCATGTATAGTATTTTTTTAAGACCCGATAAAGAAAACAAAATTATTGTATATAATACATTTAACTGTAGCTAATAAAGATCAATCGGTGATTGTAATATTTTTAATTCCGCAACGTTATAAAATATATTAGAACAAAACCATATGTACATAGTTTATGTATATAAGTCCAAAACATATGATATACTACTTCCGTCATCGATTTGGTGAGTACAAGTAAGAAATGAAATTTTAGCCAAATTAGCAACGGTAATTATTCCCGAAATTTTTTTAGCTTGGTGGCAACGCTCTTAAAAGTTAAACGGGGAAATATTTTCAAAATCAATTTTTCCTGGAGAGAATATGTATTTCTGTTGAGATATTTTTATTCTTTTGAGAGAGAGAATAAATCCGATATATATTCTCCCTTTTGTTCAATTGCGAGAAAACCTCTATAGAGGAGCGACCGTGCATACTGTAATGGGATAATATATACTATGATCAATTTTTCGAGACCAAATCTCGATTAGAGCGATTTTGAAATTTAACAACATAAATAAATTTAGATTTTGTAATTCTTTCCCTCTGGGAAATTTGTACTGTGAAGTATTTCTCTCACTATTAGAAATATTTTCTAATTTTACCTTCTCACAGCGTTGCCACAACATTAAAAAAAATTCGTGATTAGCTGTCGTTGCTATCTTGGCGTAGGTAGAAGTGAAATAACTGGATATACACTGTAGTGTTTTAAGAAGAGCATAATTTATAACAGAAGTACGTACCTTTTTAAGCCAAAAAAGTAAGGAAATATAATAAATTTATTGAAAATACGAATTCTAAAAGTTTCTCTCAAAGCGAATACATAATTAAGAAAAATCATGTAATTGAATAGGAAGTGCTTTCTATTGCATATTGAATTATTGTAAAAAGGGGTGGCAAAAAAGTGGTTGTGTAATTCTAAAAATCTAATAATTTGCAAACATAAAAATATTATAAATATAAATTCGATTTTTGCTGAGAAATTTTGTATTGGTAAACAGAAAATGCTAATATTAAACGAGCTTTCAAAAATAATATTTTTGAATGCAAATTGTTACATAACCTCTGCAATGTTTATCATACCACCAACATTCATTTGCTTCCACGTTACGTTGTACATTTCTAGTTACCTAAGACATGGCACTCCGCTTGTTAAATATGCGTTTACGGCAACAATTGCTCGCCCAAATGCTTAGTTCGCCACAAGCAATATCTGTGGCTTCTATACACACTTTGGACAAAATTGGCAAGCGTGAAATTGTGGGCCACGGCTGGAATGGCACAGCTTGCTATGCAGATCGTGTTGACTATCCAATGCCGGCAGTGCGTTTCCGTGAGCCTACCAACGAAATCAAAGTATTGCGTGAAAAAGAGAAAGGCGATTGGAAGAAATTGAGTATAGAGGAGAAAAAAGCTTTATATAGGGCCAGCTTCTGTCAAACATTTAGCGAATTGAAGGCTGGCACAGGTGAATGGAAACAACATTTGGGCATTAGTTTAATATTTTTAGCCTTAGCTATTTGGGTGTCTATTCTCATGAACTTATTTGGTAAGTGTACCTTAATCCATCCACAATTTATTATATTACGCACCGATCGTATAATTGGTTTTAGTCTATGATGAAATGCCCATTACCTTTGATGAAGAGCATAAAAAAGCTCAATTGAAACGCATGTTGGATTTGGAAGTGAATCCAGTCACTGGACTTGCTTCTAAGTGGGATTATGAAAATAATAGATGGAAATAAATTCAAATCTGTGCTCTGGGGCGAACGTTTAGCGGTATATTTTAATTGTAACTACAACTCGTAATATTAAGAGTGAAGATATAAAGTGCGAATTGTCAAGACTAAAGTGGTACATAGTTTAAGAAAAGAGCCAATTAAAAAGTACTAAAAGAAATTAAAGGTCTATTTATTTATTTGGTTTGTTATTAGAACGATATGAACCACACCATGTCCAATTGAGAAATCACATGGATTGAAGTGGGAAAATGGAATTTATGTTCCAATTTCGAATGGGCTTCTCTTAATTATACCTTCCATCTTACTGATGAGGGTATACTTAGTTTGTTCTTCCGTTTGAAACACCCAGAAGGAGGCGTCAGGTGTCAGTCGACATAGACATGTGTGTCTGTATGTTCGTGTGTTGGCATTGAGCATTCTAGCTTGTGTCGTTATTTATTTATTATTATTTTTATACACTGCATCACTTGTGGCAATTAGTATAATAAGTTCCTAAATGGCAAAAGTCAAACCCGCCTTCCCTCATTCCGATCAAATCTGAATCGATTTGATAATGTCCGTCTGTCTGTCTATGTAAATTTATGCGGAGGCTACAGGTAAAATTTGGTACAAGGACATGAATGGGCGCAAAGAAAAAAATTAAAAATGAACCGAATCCACAGCATAACAAGTGGAAATTTGAAATTTCTCTCTCCTCACCCTTAGTGTTATTTTCATCTACGAGAAATGAGACTAAATCTATTTGACTAAGTTTATTATTTATTTATTTCCATTTGTGAAGTGCTGTTAATTACTGAATTTAATATCTGTGTGTCCAAATGCTGAGTATTTATGGCCGGTGACGTATTATCGGAATTTTTTGCGGTTATATTTTATGGTCAACCTTGCCTTTATTTATTCATGCCCTTGCTTGTTAACATTTGCACCTTCAAAGACTTCTCGAAGAGATCTAGAGTCTTGTTATTGCCCTCCGTGACATTAATGCCTCTTGAGAAGTGACATTTATATGTGCAAATATTTATATATATTTTATAATTTAATATGTTTTAATAATATAATGTTGATTCAACACGTTGATACTTTACTTTATCCGAAGTCTTAATTTATGGATCTTTTATAAAACTCTTGCTTACAGAGAGAGTGACTTGACATTTGCATTCCATTTATAAAAAGAGAGATCACTTACTTAAATTTGTATGCGAACAGAGACTAGAAAGAGACACATTTTTGTTTGTTTATTTTATGAATTAAAGAAAAACTTTATACCATTGAAACAATAGAAATGTACGCGCTTTGAATAAGCACGACGTTCTTTGTATTAGCATATAAAATGCATTTAATATTTTAAACATTTGTATGTATCTTTAGTAACTATTATGTTTATGTGTTTTGTAAATAAAAAACAAATCCGTATTCTTTGGTTCAACTACATTCTACGTAGTAGATATAGACGTAAATGTCTGTACAGGATGATTACAATATATGACCCTTTAGTTGATAATTACGCAAGTGGTAACGTGACGTTAGTTTTCTTTATTTTCTTTACTTAACATAAGTTAGAGACACCGAGATTTCATTTAATGGATCATTTTAAACAAGGTAGTTGTCTTTTCATGCGACTTTCAAAATAACTTTCTATTACAAAAAAACAAAACATAAGATAATTAAAGTCAAATTCTAAGTCGAAATAGCGACATTCATGTGATGTGTGCTTGTGCGGAGCTGGAATTGCTTATGAATATTTTTGGATATTTCGATTGCACTCATATACAGTTCACAACCGTCACATGTCAATAATTATAGATTATATTTTAAATAAATTTTAATAGTCGCTAAAATGTGCCGCAATTCTATATAAAATGCCTCGCCTTACAGTTTTAGAATAAATACGGAGGGTATTCCAAGCTTTGGTTTGGCCATATGTAGCTGCTTTTCTTCTTATTATATTTAATAAGGCTTGGCAGCATATTTGGATCTCTTCAACTGCACTTTCAAACGTTTTGTACCAATCTGAAAACCATGCATCGCTTGTATTGCCATTGAAGCCGAATGCGGGTTATCGTAAGAGACGAAGCCGAAACATTTTGATAAGTTTGTTTGTTTATCAATGAATACTTTGGCTGAAAGTACATTACCGAACGGAAGAAATGTTGAAGCGAGATCGGTATCGGAAAATTCCTGAGGTAAATGGTATATAAAAAGATTACTGCCTTCGGGTCCTGCAATTACATAAAATCAACAATTTTTTAGTTTAATTATACATGAACCGTTCGTATAATTTATTGGTATTATAATGATGTGTGACTGCTATCAATTAATAAATGCATGTAATAAATGTTAATAATTAATCAAAGACTTGATACTGATGCAACCAGTAAATAAGTAATTAAATATTTTTTAGTGATGGTATTTCAAAATTATTCACATATAAAAAAAAAAATACTAAATTTCTTATTTACAGTGTGTTAATATTTTAGTAGGAATGAGAAGATATTTGAAGAGTTTTCGTAGCACATTTTGTTCGGGTTATAGAGATGCACAATGTTTTAACTTACCCTCAATTTGTTTGCCTGTCACCCCAGCAGTCTGCACTGCTGCTGCCGAAACTGGTGCGGTAGTATATGCAGCACCGTTTGTTAGAGAATTAAATGTTGGTCCATATGGAGATAACAGTGCAGCATCTGGACACGGCACTATATAATGTAATAAAAATGGTTTTTAACTGTAATTTCGAATATAATAATTTTTGATTTTTATTGAATTTTTCCTCAAATGAGATTTCCAACAAAAACAACTGGATGGGGACGGATGGCTTTATTGATGATTCTAAATGGAATGATTTTATTTTCATTCATTTCTTTCTTTTATAATCTTTTTACAACAAATCAAAATGCAAAAGGTGAATGAATGGCTTAAGTGAACGAAAACTATGCTTACTTAGAAGAAGAAGTAAAAGTAAACTTATGAACTATCTACACTATGGTTAACTGGTTAACTTATATATTAATATATTATTTTAATCCTTGTACCCACCAACATATGATGTGATGGTATATTGGTTTCGTTTAAACGTGCGGTGCTATCCACACCCCCAAAGGCATATTTCATATTCTTACTCAGCATCAATAGACGAGTCGTTATGTCCGTTGAGATATAAAGCTGACAATTTTGCACAAATAATCTACACTTTGGCTTGGCAAATGGTGCAGTCCGTCCTCGGACGGTCTAATTTTTCAATCAAATCTATTAATTTTAATTCGAATCAAGCAAATTGAATATTGGCGGAACTAGCCTAAATCTTAAACACTCTCTGTTCCACAACGATGGGCGTGGCAAATATATATACATATATATATATATTGTGCCCTTTAATAGTATCAGCTTGCAAGTCTAGTTTTACATTGAATATGCAACGAAAACTAGAGTTTAGTAAAGACTCATCACCAGATCCCACTGGCCGAAGAAAGCATCCTGTAATTAAAGTGGAGGCAAGATCGTCGTATAACAAAAGTGTACGAACTGTAGTGTAGTGTACAGCATTGTATGACGCGCAACACTCAACATTTGAATCCAGCAGAGATGCTTGTTATTTAGTGCTTTAGTAAATGAGACTGTTTCGTTAAGGGTTTTAGGCTGAATTTATTTGGTACAATTTAACGTCTTATATACTAAAATTTACTTAATAGTAAGGTTGAAAAACAAAAAACAATAATTAAAATCATTACTGCAAGTATTCTATGCTTTTGCTCACCTAAGCAATACGAAATTACACATTAAAATAAAAATAAAAATTCAAAATATTCTATTAATAGAATGTGCGTGTAGTTATGCGATGTTGTAAAGAGTTTGACATACTTTTTTAGCACTTTCAATTATTGCACATGCAGGCAAAATTCGAATATATTAAACATTAAACGTGAGATATGCACATTCGGAGTAATAAGTATAGACTACCTTGGACCATCAGAAGAAAAAGTTCAAGCGATTCAACAATTCGAATCACCCCAAAGCGTTAAACAGATGCAAAAATTCACAGGCTTGGTAAAGTATTACCACAGACAACAAAACGTGACATTATTGATCAAGCCATTAAAATAAAACAAAAGAATTTAGAATGAAATGATACACAGAGCTCGTAAATATAATATTTTGAGGATATTAAAAACGTGTAAGAAAACTAAATTTGACTTGGGCCAAATCTTCAATACCCTCCACCTCTATATGAGTGATATGAGTGAAAAATTGGCACCTTTTTCAAAGTGATTGGATAAGAATTCTCTATTTGGGAAAATAATATTAATATACCAATAAAATACAAAATAAATTTGTGGAATTAGCCTAATGTAGCTCTTTTACTTGTTCTTGGTTAAAATTATTGAATAGTGCATTAAAGAATGAAAAATAATTTGTATTTAATGTGTAATCATGTTTTAAACAGGTGTCCTCTTAAGAGAACGCTTGACCTTAATGGGTTAATGCATTCAAGCTGTAGCTTGACATCAATATTTTGGAATACATATGTAATTTATACTTACGCAGAGCCGAAGTGTGCAAAAAATGAGCAGGTAATGCTGATGGCCCCGACATAGCTGCTAATGATGTTGTATGAGTTTCCTCTTGTGGATGAGTACGAACCGCTGTTGCTGCCTGAGCTGGTATATTGCCATTATTGAACGAAGTCATTTCCAGATTCTGTATTGATAAGGGGTTGACCAATAGTATACTATTACTGACATTATTATTGAGCGCTTGTGGGGTGAACGATACAGATGCAGCTATGGCGCCGTTACATGGTGGTACATTAAGTCCTGGTTTTTTCCATTTTTAATTTAAGAAAGTTAGTGTTTTGATATTGTTGGGTTTTTGTTTTGGTTTTCACGATCATATATACACACACAGTTAAATAATTCATAGACAACAATTGTTTTATAAACAAATACATACGAACATGAAAAAAAGAACACACGCCCAGAATTATGGATTATTTACACTTACGATTTATAAATTATTTACACATACGTAAGATCGATTTGGCTTATAAGAGTGCAGGAAATAGGAAAATAAAACGAGAACGTAGACAAGGATAAAAGGAATAGATGTAGTGATAAACAAGTTTACGGTTTACGTACCTTAAAAAGTTAACAATATAACAAGAAAATAAGTAGAAAAGCTATATTTGGCTTAGGCCAAATCTTAAATACCCTCAACATCTATGTAGAAATGGTGGCCGCGGCAGACCCATGATTACATCTCCCAATAGTGTCTATATTACATAACAATTACAAGTTGACTTTTACGCTGAATAGGGTTTCTTCTACAACGGTCAACAATGTCAACTTGGTAGGTGAATATTTGTAGTTGATAGATCGTTTTTTGTCCATTGTGGGCGTGACTCTTAACCGGTTTTGATTAATTTAAATAGCGACCTTCGTGCAGAAACAAGAAATGTGTGCACAAAATTATAACTTCATATATAAAATTTGCGACCGTGACAGTCAACAGACGGAATCACGGTCGGATCGACTCAGATTTTGATACTGATCAAGAATATATATTCTTTGTGGAGTCTCTGATAGAATATCAAACTTGTTATGCTTGTTATGGGGTGCATCTTATATGTGGAGAGTATAAAAACTGTTTAGTCAATTCAATGATAAACGATCTATATCAAATAACGGACATGCCCACAATTTATCAAAAACTTAATGATACGACGATAGATCTGATAAACTTCATTTTAATGCAATTTACGACCGTTTCTGACAAAGTAAGAATGATTCAGATTTTGATGTTTTTAACAAATACGTAATATATATATATTAGGGGTCTCTGATGCCTTATTCTTATTTGAAAAGGGAATAACAACTATGCCGAGGATATAAAAAGCAATATCATACATAACAAAGTAACATACAACACATTATTGAAGGTGCACTCTTCTATGCATATTACAGGCATCACAAACAATTTGACTAGGAATAATAATTATGCAAGCACACACACGTACATATATAATATATAAAGTTTTAACCAAAAACACGAAACATTTTAGACCGAAATATTTACACAAAATTATACATGGCATTCATATACATGAATCATTTAGTACGTACAGACGCAAATGCTCCAGTAATGTCAGCATGAAGATTAAGCGGAGAATAAGGATTGCTAACAGGTTCAACTATATATAAGCTTTTCTAGGAATGTTCGGGAGCAAAGTTTTCCTTAAGGTGGTCCTATATTCGTTTGCGACGAGTTCCTGCTTAGAATGAATCATGAGCTGTAGGAGCTCTATGTTGGTGCATATTAAAAATAAATGTAACGCCATCTATGGCTAGGTCGTGTTGGTTAAAAAGCTCCAGCTAGGACCGTTTTCGATCGGGAACCGGAAAATGTTTAAAATGCACGAAAGACTGTAGCGTGAGCACCGTTCTAATGCAATAGGCCAAAGACCTAAATCGATCAGAGATGATGCTGCAGTGCATTCTTAGAGGAAAAAATTGTTTACTTTAAACTCAAGTTAGAGAGAATGAGGCTATAAAAAACTAAGGTTTAAGAATTATGTTGTGTGCAGAGAAGTTTATTCGACTCAAAATTCGATGCTTAGTAAGAATATGTATACGGTTGTGAATGTGGCTCGCTTCCTTCTGGTACCTATAACCGTTTCAATACATATACCTCCATATCATTATGATGGTGCGTATAATTACATTACAGGTATCAAAATTACATTATTAATTATGTGCAATAAATTAAATATGCATTCTTAACTCATTAATAGCGCTAATCTTATAACCTTAATTTTCTCTAGAACATATCGGTTTTGGTGGTGGCACGCCTAAAAATCATAAAATATCACTTAACAAGTAAGAAAACTAAATTTGGGTTAGGCCAAATCCTAAATACGCTCCACATCCACAACGGTAGGCGTGGCAAATACATATATTGTGCCCTCTAATAGTGTATGTATTACGTACCAGTTTGTAACTCGGGTTTTACGTTGAGTATAGTTTTTTTTTGTAAATTGTGGGCGTGCCAACAACTACGCCCACTTTTGGAACATCGTTGAAAGAAATATTTATAGATATATATACCAAATTCCAAGTTCATAGATCAATTTTTGTGTCAGATATATAGATTTTTGTTCATTGTAAGCGTGACCGTAGACATTGGTCTTTGCCCATTTTAAATAGCGATCTACGTGCCAAAAATTAAAAGTGTCCGAACACAATTTCACCTTAATATCTCAAAATTTACGCTAATGTCAATACGAGAATGCCAACAACAGACAGACTCACGGACATACAAGTCAAAGTCGACTCAGTTTGTGATGCTGATCAAGAATATATATACTTTGACGCTTTCTTCTGGGTATTGCAAGCGGAAGAACCCTCATCACTAAGGTGGATTGTATAAAAATGGATTATCCTTAAAAATGGTATATGGTTAAAAAGGAGCGAATTTATAGAATCACGACACTATAGTCAGAAATATGTGAGAATAAATTTTATTGTAGATGTCTTGCTCAATGGATTGTATAGGTCGAAATAGCCGAAAAGGTGGAAAAGTACGCCTGGCAGGAGATTCCTAAAGGCCCTTTCGGATTCTACGTTAAAAAATAAATAATTATAATTATTATATCCCTCGTAAAAACGTTATTACACTAGAAAATTTCATCAACTGTAGAAATGATGCATTTTATGAATTATTTTTTTTCAATATTATGAAGTCCCTCGTTATTTATCTGAAGATAAAATCGAAAACAAGAATTTATTTGATTTATCCCAATTTTGGATACCCTCCAAATATAAACGTATAATGACAATATTGGTGAGTTTAATAGGCAATAAAATCGATCAACATATTCTACTCCCGTAAAAGCGCTATTGATAAAAAAAATATTTAAAAAAACATAATATTTTCGAAAGAACATCATATTAATACTTTTTATATAAGGTGAAAGGAGTTGATTAAGCGATGCATTCTATTTTCCGTCTGTGCGTCCAAATTTCTCATTTTGAAGCGCTCACGGCTACAACAATTAACACATTGTCGATTGTCAGCCACGCCTACGATTGACAAAAATATCTATTTTTTAACATAGCTGATTATGTGCATATGTAACCCATTCTTTCATAATATATACGTCAAATGAAAGCTAATCAGAAGCCTTTTATGTATCTACGTCTACAAACAACTGCCATATCTTTATTACCTTACCTACCTACCCTACTCCTAATTATAAAATTGTTTCAAACAAACTCAATTATCTCAAAAAGCCCTTCATAATAATATAAAAATAATAAAAATCTATGAAAAATTATCTTTCATTAAATTATATTGAATTAAAGGACAAGGAATAATTCCCGAACTAATAAGAAGAGTACAGCTCGCTGAGTTACGTGAGCGAATTGTACTGAAACTAAGTAAGAAGATCGGCCATTAAAACGAACTAGAAAACGTAACTCTTCTTACTAACTAATAACACTTTCACTTGTGTTGCATAATGTAATTTGTAATTACCTTGTATGTAATGAGGTGGTAATCGAAATGCTTGCAATTTTTGGTACATCTGTAATTGGGCGGCTGCTGCTGATGGTGCGGACGCTAAAAGGGTATCACTGGATGTTATATAAGGTGAAATGTGCAATTGATGATTTGCAGCGGAGAGTGGCATTGTGGATGTTACCGGAACACCGCATGAATTGGAAATTATAGCTGTTGTAACACTTGCCGCATTTGATGTAGGGGCCATTAAGGCATTCATATTTTGATTTGAATGGCTAGCTGCGCCCACTAAAGGGATTGGGTTATTTAGTGTTGATGCCACTGACTGAGGACCAGAAAACGAACTTAATACACCTGCTGTATTAGTAAGACCACAAATTCCTAATTGATGTAATTTTTTTTGGTCCTTTTCTTTTTGCGTATCAGCAAATTTCACCACTAATGGTGCTGAGCACCCCTCCATAGTTCGGCTATGATGCAAAGCCTAAAAAAGTGGTATATTAAGTTTTAGAACAATGCTATCATTACAACCGCTATAACTACTTAAATATTTTTCTAGAATAAATTTTTACGAATACATTTACATATGTATGTGTACACATATAGGAATATTGAATAAGCAATAAACTCGACTCCTCCACAAACCATAATATAAACAAGAAATTACCTTCATAAATGCAATTTAATTAATACAGCACACATACATATACACAGAATAAAAGAAAAGGCACACGGTTATATCTTACTTTAATAGCCCCAATCGCATGCTGTTTGGTGTCAAATGTAACAAATGCACAACCTTTACTTTGACCATTCTGATCTCTTAACACCGTGCACTCCTCTATGGTGCCATGACCAGTTAACAGTTGACGTACATCAACTTCATTATACTTTTTGTTTAACATACCCACGAAGAGTTTGCGTTCTGTAATTATAAAGATCAAAAACGAGAACGTTAAAATCAAAGCAATTTTCAAATGTACAACTTTTTTACATAAATGACATATTTTCATATGAGTCATTCAAAATGAAAGTGGTTTAAGTCCGTGTTTCTGGCTGTTGTTGGCATTTTCACGGTTGTAAATTTTTTGTACAGACACTTTTAGTTTTAGAATGCAGATCATTATTTAAAATGAGAACAATCGGTCAAAAGCCACGCCCACGATTCTCATATTAAGTTTTTATTGTAACTTTACTTTTAATATTGTTTTCAATTTTACTGAGAATAGTAAATTTTATATGGGTAACCATCCAAAAATCAATGTGGTTAAGGAGATAACCCTCTCAACCGCAATAACCTCATCAGTGTAAACGTAGTGTTAAGATATGTTCGATTTATTATGAATAAATAAATAAAAGGATTTTACCATTACCAAGATTAAAAAGAACACCAAAAAATTTTAATTTATTTTGTAAAATTATTATGAACAACAGATAATAGAACGAACTGAAAGTAAACTATTAACATATTAACTTTTTTTCTTTACAAGAAAACTCTTTAATACCAAATAATTGCAACGCAGGGTCAAGTTACAAAAAACCCAAAACGAAATGTCAAAAATATATCCGAAATTCAAATCATAATTGAATAAATAAAAAAGGGTTATATTAGGCGTGTGCCAAATCTAGGATACCCACTATCATTAATATTCTGGCAAATTAAAAAAATATTTTTTTTATCTTATGGTTTATATTTAATAAAAGAAAACCCCAAAAATCATACGTTTTGTAAAATTTTAGGAAGGAACATGGTCCGTGGCGATCTGGGTATTGGTGCCCTTCATTGGCAGGGAACGTGGTATATAGTCCTCGCACCCGTCCACTCTCCGGGGGACGACGACAATGCTCCAACAAATGAAGTTGCGAACCTGCTGTTATACTGTCGCAGCAGGAAACTAGAATGGTTGCTATGCTGCGATGCTAGCGCTCCTGGAACTACAAAGGGGTGGAATACTCACTGACTTGGAATACTCACTGACTTCTATACGGGACACTGTACCCTCAGATGTCATTTATATAAGCTGAGCGTGTCTGAAAACGACAAATGCAGGCTATGGGATGCAATCCCTGAGACGACGAAACACATACTCTACAACTGTCTTCCTTACAAGAGTAGCAGACATCGCATACTTAAGGAATATGTGACAACACCAGAAGAAATCTAGAGTTCTGAGTCCATGACAGTCTTAAACAACTTTAAAAGCCTAAGTAAGGGCACAGGTTTGCACAAGAAACCCAATGTACAAAATAGCTCACCCAATAAAAATAATAATATCATAGTTTTTGTAAAATTTTAGGAAGGTTTATGTACCCATTTAACCCATTTTCAGTTAAAGTTGAAATAGAATTTAATGTCCTCAGAAGAAACGTGCAGCAAAGACAATTTTAGGTACAAAGGGTCTCATATGTACTGCCCAGACAAATTTCAGATATTTTTTATATTATAATATAACATTAAATATAACATAACTTAACATAGCATGTGTTTATTTGTTTTTCTTAATTTTGGTTTATAACCAAGCTTGTCACCTATTGCTCATTTAACGATAAATTTCGGGACACCCTACATATATTTATTAGTACTGATTTTTAACGTTGGTTACTACTAATTACCTGGAACTAAATAAGGGGCCGTATTGGGTGCTGGTTGCCAATAGGTTTGCGGTATCGAAGGATAAGGTTGATGATTTGTTGTTACAATATTTTCCGGTGATGTGGGTGATTCAGATGTGTTTTTGCCCTTACTGTTGTTAGAATCTTTGGTTATACATGATTTTGTAGTTGGATGCAAAGCATTTGCAATAGTTTTGGCTTCGGTTCTATCTGTTATAGCTGATGCTATCATATTTTAGGATCAATGTACAGCAGCAAATATTGCAATTGATAAAGTTTCTATTTAAACAGCTTTAAATTATGCTGTTATTATTGTATTCGCTGTTATGGTTCTTTATAATACGTCTATTGAAAATTGTATAAATTTGATTTGATTTCATTGATGGCGGTCGTCTTTTTTTAAAAGCTTTCGTGTCTGTCAGCATAGGAATTTACAAACGATTTTTCGTAGGCTTGCTTATATTCTATTACCCTGAAATTTTGCAAGCACCTTTACTTCCAGTGACAATGCAATGTAGTATAAATAAAATAACACATTCAAAACAGCGGATCTACAATTTCTCCACAATCTATGTAATAATATGTAATGTATCACCGTAATACATATAGGACATCTTATAATTAAAGATGGTATCAAACTAGAGCCTTCAAAGTATAAAGTCATAAGGAATTATCCCAAACCAAACAATTAAAAATATTATAGTCGGTCATGCCCGACCATTTAATACCCTACACCACTTATTATGTTAATATTAATTTAATTACAGCAGTAAACGTGACGCATTTGCATATAAATCAGTTCGAGATATATTTTTATATGGAAAGAGGTTCTAAAAATGATCCGATCGGTCAATTTTTAATAGACTTTCTCTTTGCGCCAAACTTCATTGAAATATTTCAAAAAATGCGACCTGTAGGTTGCTTAAACATTTACAAGGACGGACAGACGGACGTGGTTAAATCGATTCAGATTTTGATTCCGAATTGATTGGTACAATTAAAGGTGGGTGTGGTATTTTCCGCTTAAGAGTTACAAGCATCCGCACAAACTTAATATATCACAAGTAGTGTAGTAAGAAAGAAGCATTGAATTAGAACGACGTCATATTTAATTTATTAAATAAAAATGAATTTAATTAAATATTTAATGAGTTACAACAAGAAAATAATGTATAAAGACCCTCAACGAATAAATGATGAATTGAATCCATATAAATTAATCGAAGAATTCCACAATAGTCCAAAAGAAGTTCACACAGTATAAGAGAAGCCCCATTAAAGCTACAATAATGAATGGTCAAAAATGTTGTAAAGAACTGTACAGAATGCAAAGTGAACAAACAAGTAGTAACAATCACGCCAGGCAGCAGCTTCGAGATATTTGAAATAGATACAATAGGACCCTTAAGAATAACAAATGGTTAGAGGTACATACTGACAATGCATAAGCATAACAAAGTACATAATAGCACACCCAATACCTAGCGAAGATGCCAAAACTGTAGCTCACACTATAGTCGAATAACTGATACTAAAATATGAATATTTTAAAATTCTGAAGTTGAACAGAAGAATGGGATTCACAAAAACTGTTTTAGAGAACATATGTGAACTACTAAAAATCTGACAGATTTTTTCAACCCCTTATCACTGTCAGATCTTAGAAACATGATATATCTACCATTTATGGCTCCCCTACTTGCCCTTGCTATATTATAATATTATGTCAAACACCATAATCTAAAATGTATATGAATATTCTAATGAATGAAGACTCCAATACTCATAAGAAAGAGCTAAACAACTTGTTGAACTAGACAAAAATAAATGGACTATACTACAAGAACCAACCCTTCAAACTTGCATGCAAGACACATTTTAAAGTAAGCAAATCAAAAATTATATAATAACACAAAAAAAAATTGCATTCAAAATAAATTTTTTTATTCTTCATAGGGTAAAAGGTGTAGTGTATCAAGGTAGTATAAGCATTTGTTAATCACATATTCACATTCCATTGCTACACTTAAAATATTAATACTACGCCTCACAACATTGAATTCTGTTTGCACTATCAAACATTGACACGCCCAAAAGTAGTATTAATTAAAAAAAAGGATGTTTTGTTATGTTGTGTTATGTTATGCTATGTACAAAACCCACGAACCTCTTTACATTATTTATTTTATTACCTTATAATAAATCTTTTCATTGTGAAATTGTTCTAAAAAAGATACATCTGCCGAATGGTTGGTTCAATGTCATTCATTCATGTACTATTCCGTATTATTTATGTGTGAAAACTAAATCTTCTGAAATTTTGAAAATGTACCCTGGGCTGGGCTAATTAGTAATATTGTTGTTCTGTGTATGTTTTCCGAATATATTTCAATTTTTATTCTACACATAATATGGTGTTTTCAGATTTTTGGCCAAAAACTGATAATTTTTTTTTATTTTGCTACGAAACGCTAATTAAGCCGCGTTTGTGTGAGAGTGTGTTAAAAAATATTAAAAAAATAAACAAGTAAGAAAACTAAGATTTGGCTTAAGCCAAATCTTAAATACCTTCCACATCTTTAATAGTGGGCGTGGCAGGTATGTGATTACGCCCTC
The DNA here is from genome assembly GCA_949710015.1 of Crataerina pallida. NCBI lineage: Eukaryota > Metazoa > Arthropoda > Insecta > Diptera > Hippoboscidae > Crataerina > Crataerina pallida. Next base: position 3,210,533 of record OX453289.1, on the reverse strand, counting down.
TAGTAGTGTATGTAGTATCAGCTTGCAAGTCTAGTTTTATGGTGAATGTGTTTTTTTGTAAATTGTGGGCGTGTCTGTTATAACCACCAAATTTAAAGTTCATAGGTCAAATTTATGGCGGATATAAAGGTTTTTGTCGATTGTGGGCGTAAACTTTGACCGATTTTGTCTGATCAAGAATATATATATACTTTGTAGAATTTCTGACACCTTCTTCTAAGTGTTGCAAACGGAAGAACAAACTTAATATACCCCCGTCACTAATGTGGAAGGTATAAAAAAATTAGCGAGAAATGAACATGTAGCCGCATTTTCTAAAATAACTGTGGTGCGCATTCTACTACAGTTACAATTTACACTTATCGATTATACATAAATTGTCGAATAAACAAAACTATTTCAAAGAACCTGGTTTTTTTCATGCAATTGGTTGTCACTAATAAAGTAAAAACTCTATTGATGAAACTTTTTGCTGGGCTTATTATTATACCCTCCACTTTAGTGGAGAGGGTATTGAGCCTATTGCGGACGCAATTGTGTTTTGGTTCTGCTATTTTTCATAATTCTGTCTGTTGTTGACTCTATTTTATACAAGTCATGCGTGGTGTTGCATTTGTTTCTATGAAAAAATGCCATCGCGACAATAAATATTGTTTCGTTTTTCAATTTCCCTTGTAAATTGTGTTTGTTGCTATGGAAACAACAAAAAATACTATACATACCAACTAAAAAGCTCTAATGTTGTAGTTAAAAGTAATAGAAGAAATGTATCAATCTTATTATAAATAAAGACAAAGTATTTCATCTATTATGTGCAGAGCCAAGGCCAAGTGCAATATTTATTACATTGGTAACAGTCTACGTCAATGTATTAACTACCAAGAATTTGGACCCACAAAAGCTTATTACAAGTTACCAACTCACTTAAAAAGTTCTCTAACATCACGTATTTATTATAGAATATGCAGTCATTTATGTCAGGTATACAAAGTATTACGACAAACGCGTAAACTGTAATAAAAAATCAATTTCTCTAGAGTCAAACTTTCCCTGGAACGCAAACATTCATAGCAAACACAAAGAACTAAAAAAGGGCTACATTATGGGTACACCACATATTGGAGACCCTCCATTATTACCCCATGTTATGTAAATTATGTTATGATTTTCGTAATTTGCGCATAACCTTGGCCCGATATTACCCATTGCAATAGAAAACTGAAAAAACTAAGATTATGTGTGCTAGAGCTTCAGTTCGATATCCGTAAGACTGCTGAAAAGTAGGCTACAGTTACACGAATATAAAGGGCTCAATCGACTCAGCTATTGATCTGATAAAGAATACATATATAAACTTTTGGGGTGTCGGTCGTCCTCTTCTAGTTCTTACAAATGTTTGAACAAAACTAATATACGCCCATAATCATTATGATGATGTCTATGAAAATGTAAAGTGTTTGCTAATCACTTAATGTCCAATAAGACACAAAATAATCATATACTATCACAAGTAGTACCCATTTTTGCACCGCACGCATAAAATAGCAACATTTAATGAAAGTTATTATAAGTAAAATTTAAATTTTTAAGCATTATACCTTGACCTTAATAAATCCATTAACACAGTAGGTCGAACAAAAATTAATAATAAAAATTCAATAAAAAATAGAGAAGTGGCCATAGACAATGTTTCAACAAAAACAAGTGAAAATGATATAATGGCCAAGGCCAACCATTTAATACCCTAGTCTGGGGTATAATCATTAAAGAGTTACCACAAAGTGCTGTTAAGATCATATTGTATAATTATACTCTGCACTGCTTGGGGTAAATGGCATATTAAGTTTGTGCGGATGTTTGTAACTTCTAAACGATCGATTCATAATTTAAATCTGAATCGATTTAATTGTGTCCGTCTGTTCGTCCATGTACATTGACGCAAGGTACAGGTCGCCTTTTTTAAGATAATCACTGTGCGTTCGTATTTTATGCAATCTCGCCCATTTTCACATCTTTGTTCCCGATATAAAGGAGAAATGCTCATTCTAAATTTCAGATCTATACAAAATCATCTACGTCAAATATTCTAAATAACTTTTGACTTTTCCAAATATATAAAAAATTTATAATTCGTTAATATTTCGGCAAAATTTTATTTTTGTATCTCCCTAAAAACCTTGTACGCCTTGTAAAATTGTAGAAAGGTTGCTGAACCGATTTAACCCCTTTTCAATACCAAGGTATCTAGATACATTATTAGGAATTATTTGTAACAAATTTCAGATCTACAGTTCTTGTGGTTCAAGAGTAATGCGAAAGTAAGTTTCAAGTAGAATTTAAAGCTGTCAGAAGAGGCGTGATCAATGGCAAGAAAAATTTATATATAAAGGGTGCTAATATAAACAGATCTGCCAAAATATTTAGGAATAATGCGAAATTTTAAACAAATACAAATTTGTACATGAGCAAACAAGTACGTAAGTGTGTGCATTGCTCATATTAATCAAACATTGTGAAATTATGCTTTTCAAGTGATATCTTCCATGAATATCTATTATTCATATACCGTTAGAATGAACTAATTTCGCTTCTCTTTGAAATCGAAATTTACACAACATAGTCGATGTACATATATAGCCGCTCGTTGAATTTAACAAAGTTTTTTATGTCTTAATGTATTTCAATATCGTTGAATTTTCTCAAGTTGTGGGCTAGAACGTCAATCGATTTTGTCCAATTATAGAACCATTCAATATTCGAGTGTTTCTACAGTTTCCCATTGAAATTGGGTACAAGTATTCTAAGGACACACCTATAATGGCACCCTAAACCTTTCACCTCTAACATTGCTATTGATCAGCGCTCGGCATTGATATTTCCACGCCCAAAAAAAAATATATTTTGATCAAATACATTTTAGATATTATTTCTTTCATATTTGGAGCAGTAATGTATTGTTGTTATATTTGGAAAAGGGTGATGAGGATGGGTATCCCAGATTTGGCATACACCTAATATAACCCTTTTATACTCGCATTGTATGAAATTCTTTAAAATTTTGTTAATAATACGTTTGCACACAGAGCAGTTCACTTTAAATTTATATAAACCATTGAAAATTTCTTTGTATTATATAATTGTTTATTATTGTTATGGACATTACAAAAGTGTTTTTGTTTAATGCACTTATTTAAAATTTCATGTACCGTACGGTTATGTTAAAAGTTTCATTTCAGTTTGTTTTAATATATTTTATTAATTATTCATTATTTATTATTCAATTGGAATCTGTCCAATGCCCCTTAACATGAACAATAATGAAGCGATTGCCTCATGACTTCAATGTCTTTTTTTAACCTCAATAACAACTTATTAGACGTATTGTAACAACCACAAATAATAACACATGGAAATGACTGATCAAAACACGGGCTAACGAATAGAAAAATTAACTTTACAACGATCGACAATAAGCGACGAATTCAATTTTAGGTAATGCACAGTAACTTACATAAAAGCATACATTAAAATGTGTTTTCTTGAAATGTTTATATCTATTACCCAACACACATAAAAGCACACTATTGCGCACCCGTTTAAGTACTCAGATCAAACAATATATCAAAACAGTTGTGAATACAGCGAATAGAACCCTATCCTCCAGTAAATGTGCCGAGCACTACAGAAAAGAGAGTCACAGTCACCATAAATGAGACTGGCAAGAGTTATTGAGAATTCAAGCACATATAAGCTTTTTTACCCATGTTCTAAATATCGTGAGTTGAAATACAGTATCTTTGTAAACTATAGATGGCTTAAACAACGCCTAGGAAAAATTCTTTTATCTTTCTTTTCTTCTCCATTATTATACATTATACATTATATATAATATACATATTATGATTGCACGTTAATAGACTAAACAAACAAACTGAAAGAATATTTTCTAGATTGGAGTGTAAAAAGATTTCCTTTCGAATATATATCATCTGTTACCAACGTTGTGCTTAACTTATACACCTTTACAGTTGGTATATACTGCACTTAATTTTTTTTGCGGCCTGAAGAGGAGAGGACAAAGTACGCGTACGTATATTTATATTGAGTTTTAGGTTGGCTGAATTGACGAATGACATATTGAAAGTGACGTTTGCTGCTTTACGTTATATCGTTTCTCTATTTGTATATTTATACCCATCATCATAATGATATGTGGGTATATTGTTTTTATTCAAACGCTTGTAAGTGCCAGAAGCGGACGAGCTGCACCCCCAAAAATATATATATTCTTGATCAGCATAAAGATAAAAGTGTATTTAGCCCCTCTGTCCGTCCTTATGCATTTTTGTTGGAACTCTTACGCAAAATCGGACCATGTCCATGTGAATTTCTTAGCGTCTATCGACTATATTGTAAATTCCGATTTCAAAGAGAAGCGAAATTAGTTCATTCTAACGGTATATGAATAATAGATATTCATGGAAGATATCACTTGAAAAGCATAATTTCACAATGTTTGATTAATATGAGCAATGCACACACTTACGTACTTATTTGCTTATGTACAAATTTGTATTTGTTTAAAATTTCGCATTATTCCTGAACTACTCAGCCCAATGTTTTGAAATGTTTTGGCACCCTTTATATATAAATTTTTCTTGCCATTGATCACGCCTCTTCTGACATCTTTAAATTCTACTTGAAACTTACTTTCGCATTACTCCTGAACCACCTCATGTAGTGGTGTAGAAGTAGTTTTGTACCTTCTTGTAAAGATATGCGAATTTGGGGCGTGGAATTAATATTTGAAGAATTACATATTTATTTAAAGAAATTTGAGATATTATTCTCCGACTATTTGAAAAAGGTTAATGATAATAGGTACTCTAGATTTGGTATACGCCTAATATAGCCCTATTTACTTGTTCATATTTATTTTGTTTTTTATACTTTTTACATATCGTGGAGGGAATACTAAGTTTTACTCTCCGAATATAATATCTAGAAGAAGGCTTGAGCGATTAGTAAAAACTTCCCATTGAGGTGATAATATATAGTATATATATATACAGGCCGTAGGGCTAAACAGTATTTCTGCTTTTGTATTGACATTTGGTACACATATTTACAATTATCCCAACCATTAATGTTCCAAAAATGAGCATGCCCGAGTAACGGAGACGTCCACAATTTACAAAAAAACCATACTCAACGTAAAACTCGACTTGCAAACTACCTAATACATGTCCAATTAAAGGGTGTAATCATATACCTATCACGCCCATCATTGTTGATGTGAAATTTAAGATTTGGCCTAAGCCACATTTACTTTTCGTACTTTTTTATAACGCTTAATCACATCACTAATAGGCGTAAAATTGATTATAGAACTCAGTGTGTCTCCATTGAAATGATTACGTTTTCAAAATTTGAGATTATAAGGTGAAATTTGGTAAGATCAAACCTTCTCAAGGCATGTCACTAGGTTGATACCTGATATAAGCAAAGTCGGTTGATAATTCACAAATATTTTTCACAACAGTAAAAAAAAAAGGTACAATTATAAATCGATTTGCACGTCCACAATTTATAAAAACTTATTTTTGTGCTGACTTTAAGCTTCCAAGTGGAAGGTAAAGAATACTTTAAAAGTTATAAAATGGGTGCCTTTTAACTAATTTATAACGGATTCTACAGAATTTGTGTACAAAACTTAGTTCAATGTGTCAAAATTTACAATGGTACACAGCAGATTGGTTAGATCTATGTAGATTGTGATGTTAATCAAGAATATATACTTTATAGGGATCGGGAGGCCTCCTCAAATGCACGTGAAATACTTAACCAACCTCTCATTCTGTAACGAATATAAAAATTGTACACCTACCATTATAAAATACGGTGTAGCCAAAAGGCGAACATTACAAAACTAATGAGCTTCGTACTATATACGTATATAATATATTGCAATCAATTTTAAAATATATACTTAGGTAGCTAGTTGTTTCGTTTGCGTAGAGTCGTGGCACATTTCATATTACATGTATTGTTATAAAATTAAATTTCACCATAGATTAGTCAGAGCAAGTGAAGTAAAAAATCTTAATTTGGCTTTGGCCAAATCGTAAATAACTTCCAAAGCTATATAAGCCGTGGCCGTGGAAGGTACCTGATTATGTGCTTAGCAGTATATGTCAGTCAGATTTTGCGCCAAGTTACTATACCATACACCACATGTGATAAGAGGTATATTAAGTTTGTGCGGATGTTTATAACTTCTAAACGGTTCAGAATCAAAATTTGAATCGATAATAGTGTCCGTCTGTCCGTCCGGTGTCTGTTAAAATTGTTACACAGTTTTTAAGATATTCCGCTATTGCAAATGGTTTATTGGACAATATTTTACCACCTCCCCAAATAGCACCCTTATCATTTATAAGGTAGGTCTTTATATGGCGAAATATGTTTAATATTTTTTGACAAGACTTGGCAAAGCATTGTCAGTTAGTTTAATAAATGACTGTGCAATATTTGGACCCAATCGGACTATTTTTTTAATTCCCATATCATATACTGTTTTATTATAAAGGAAGTCATTCTAGGGTGCGAATTCGTAATTCTTAATAGTGCCCTGAGTGCAGAAACTAGAAATGAAATGAATACATCTCTTATTATTAAGCTCATTATGTTCTTCTTCTACGGGTAGCAAAACGGGCCTACTTACTGGCCTAAGTGAAGCGCCTTTTTTAATTGTGAACGTGGCTCTAGACCAATTTTGCCTATGTTAAATAGCGATCTGCGTGCAAAAACTAAAAGTCTCTGTAGAAATTTTTAACTAAGTATTACAAAATTTGGGCCTGTGAGAATGCCAACTTAGTATACCCTCATCATTAAGGTGGAGGGTATAAATAGATGGGTGTAACAGAGTTCTTTATATGAAAACACATGTTTCCATACATTTATTTCTCAATAAAGAAGAGAACAAGTAAAAAATGATTAGACAAAGCTCAACATTTATGCGCAAATTGTGGGCGTATCATATATCCAATGTGTTCTCTCTTAAATGAGAGATGTCTTCGCAGCAACCTAACGGTTGTGAAAGTTACAACCTAATCCCTTTTTGTGTGGAATTATTATATTTTAATAAAGAGTCATTTTAAAGGTATTTTTAACTTAACGAATATTGAAATAAATTAAATAAGAGAACATTGCAGTATGTGTGTATATAAATCAGCGGAGGATATAATATATGCCTACATCTGGCAAAGAAGTTCAAGCGTAACAATTTAATATTTTATTTAATATTTTTCGATATTTTTTCGTTTACTTTACATGTACATACACGCGTATTAACAATATTTTGTATTTGAGTACGCCCTCTAATAGTTTATGTGTTACGTATCCGTTTGCAAGTCGAGATTTATGCTGAGTATGGTTTTTTGTCAATTGTGGGCGTGTCTGTAATTATATATATGCGTTCGAAATTTCAATATAATAGCTTAATTTTTGTGACTGATAAGTAGATTTTTGATGATAGTGGGCGTGGATCTTGATCAATTTTGCCTGAACTGGGTGCAGAAACTAAAAGTAAGTGTACAAAATTTCAGCTCAATATCTCAACATTTACGGCCGTAAGAAAACCAACAACAGACATACCCACGGATATACATGTCTAGGTCAACATGTATCGGGAGAAAACGTGAGGCCGGGTCTAACCGGTCTTTCATAAACAAAAGAAACAACTTACCATTTCGATTTTCACTGTCAGCCGGTTTCATTTGAATTGGATGATGCATCTGTACAAAAGGAGAGAAAAATAATAATCGTTAAATATTTTGTTTACATATATTGGCAGTTTCTTAATAGTCAGAAAAGATTTGTTAAATGAAAGAAATTTATACACAAACACGCCCCCATTTACATATTTATATTTACTCTATCTATAGATGTGGCGCGGTCAATTGTTTTATGCGTTCTGCCACAATTAACAAATAAATTAAATAAATCTTTTTTACAATATTTCAGTTCAGTAACCATCTTGCCATCATTTTATATCCTCCATATAAGATTTGGGCTATACAAATTTTGCTATTCTATTTGCAACACTCAGTAGTAGACATCAGGGACGCTATAATGTATATGTAGTCAGCATCAAAACCTGTGTTAATCTAGACAAGTCCGTCTGTAGTAAATAAACAAAGTCTTAAAAGTGAAATTTTAATCCTAATTGTTTACGTTAATCCATGAACAAGTCGATGCAAAAATATAAAAAAATTAATGAAATTCATTTCATTGCTTATATAATTTTATAAGCAAATACATCAAAGTGTCTAAATATTGTTCAATTATATTTACAGCAACACCAATATTGCGCAATTTTATTTCCACAATTGTTAATTTGTTGCTCTATTATAAAACTAAACAGCAAGTAATTTAAATGATTCCTTACCCCATCCAATGTTTTAATGTCGTGTAAAGCATCTTGAGCCTTTAAAGCGGCCTTACGTGTATAATACGTAACAAAGCAGCACCCTGTAATATTCGAACGTATAAATCAACACAAAAATAGTCATGCAAGCAGCATTTGGCTATGGCCAAACTTGGGATAAGTCTACATCTATATGCAATCTAAAGGCTAAGGAGATTATATAGCGATCGATTCACAATCATTTTCTGAATAGATTTAATCATGTTCGTTTGTTGTCTGTTCATGTACAAGCTACAGATTGCAATTTTTGACATATTCCGATGATATTTGGGACAAGCATATATTTGTATGCAAAGGGCAAGCTTATTAGAAATGGACCGAATCGGGCCATACTTAGAAAACCCTTCTCATACTTTTATTGACCTATGAACTTGAAATTTAGAACACATATTTACAATTATCGCCTTCATCGATGTACCTGGTCGGATAACAGGCACGCCCACAATCAACAAATACGTATGTCAAGAATGGTGCTATACACGGTAACTTGCTACATATAATTTTTGTTTTAATAGATAAATTTCAACTTTCTTGGAAGGAGTTAATCATTGTGCGTGTACTGAATTGAATATTCTTGAACTTTCTCAAGCTATGGCCGCATGCGTGGACCAATTTTTCTTACTTTCAATATCAAATGAAGACTATAGCATCTCGATATATCAATTTTCGCGGCCGTAAGAGTGTCATATAAAAATTCGTGACAGTGCCACAAATTAATATCTATGGGTGGTTTTTCATTATTAGGTATGTATGGTAAGAATACAACAAACATTTTAAACTAATAAAAAATACACAAGTTTGAGCTCTCCTAAGGTTTAATGCGGATACTCCTTTTTAAGACAAACATTTTTAAAATTCTTTTAATGGAGAAGGATACACAGGTACTTTTTTACACCCATGACAGTAACGAATGTCACTACACCGAGTGCCACAACTAAATGTAAACGCTGCGTTCACAAATTATTCGGTCCACTCATATTGCGTGCATTTAGAATTCACGTTATATAGGGTTACCGTACTTTTTCTACCAATAATTCAATTCATTATACAATTATTGCCTGTGCCTTCAATTTCAAAACATTTGACATTTGTGATTGTCGGATTTATAGAGATTTGTTAGAGGAAAAATTAATTATTTTTATAATTATAACCATCTTACCTCTGCTTGTCATGGTTGCTTTGTCACGCAAAACATTCAGAGTGTGTACGCGCCCATATGGTTCGAATAAAAAGCGTAATTTCGTTTCATCCCAAGATTTTGGTATTTGTCCTACAAACATTTTGATTGTATCAACGTCTGGTTCATTTTTGGATAAAATACTGTTGTTGATTGAAATTTTGTAATTAAAGTTAAGATCATTCTTCGCTTCCATATATGCGGTAACGGCATCTTCCTCTGAGGCATTACAACTACATGTAATGAGATAAAAAAATGCTCAATCAATTTTAGCATTATGTGTAAACTTACGTCAATTTAGTTTAATTGTTCTATGATTGGAAAACCTTTATATCCACCATCATAATGTAAACAGGCACATTGATTTGGTTAGTTTACTGATTGTTAAACATCCAGAAGGAGGAGTAACAAAACCAAAAAAGGATTATAAGCATCGAATTCTGGGTCCATATAGTTCTTTTATCTCTCGTGTGAATTTTAAACCGAAACAGAGCAAAAACAAGACACATTCTGTAACTTGAATCATACAAATCTCTAAACTAGAAATGAAAGTACAAAGTTTCGGCTCAGTATCTCAAAATGTTGGATTATGAGCCTTCCAATATACACCTACATGGCTTCATGGACTTGCATTTTGTTGCTAATCTAAAATATACTTTTTGAAATCCCTAATGACTCCTTTTGGTGTTGGGTGAACTTAGGTGGAAAGTGCAAAAGTTTCATTTCTTAATATTGTTTAATAATAATTAGTCAATAACTTATGTTCTTATTTTGCATCTAATTGGACAATTTTTAGAAGGGCTTGACCGACTTGTTTATACAAGAATATGTTACAACTGATTTGTATAAATGTTGGTGCATTTAAACTTAATAATTAATTTGTTTTAAATTTAATTTTTTTTTTATATAACTTAATATGAAACATTTTAAAAGAAAGTAAGGAAACTTACGAATTAATTTGGAAAGATTCGTTGTGCGTCTTTACATCCTGTTGATTGACAATATCATTATTGTTTTTAAAGGTAATAGCGTTGTTGTTGTTAATAGCTAGTGAAGTTGTTGTGGTAGTTGTTGCCGTATTGTTTGATAAAGTTATTAATCTATTTGATGCTTGTGTGCTGCTAAAGGCGTTAGCAACAGTTGTTCCCACACTACTACTAACCAAAGAGGAATTTTTTAAAAATGTTTGCAAAACTGTACTAGGCGGTATATCCAAGATTGTTGCTGTTGGTTTAACTAACCCAGACGTCGTTACTATTGAAGTACTGGAAGTGGCGCTTAATTCTGCACAATTACGTTGGAGTCGCTGCTGTTTGTGATGATGTGCGAGCCGAAAATATGGATGAGCACTTTTTTTTATACTTACTAGAGTAGATGAACCAGTAATTGTAGTGTTAGTACCGGTATTTATTTTCACCCTTTCCAAATACTTTTTGTAAAGTGGGTGTGATTGTTGCATGTTTCTTAAATGTTTGCCATAATCATAATGCTGCTGTTCTTGTATTTTGTAGCTATTGTTGGAATTACGTTGGAATTATGGTTACAGGTTGTTTATAGATTAACGTTTGGGTTACTCGCCCTGATGGTTTAACATAAGCATTAAAGCATTAAATATAATTCTGCAAGCATAATACAAAATCTTGATTAATAAGAGAAAATTTCATGTTCAGTAAAGTAAGTGTATGCCCTCCACATTATAATGGAGTATAGTAAATCTGTCATTCTGAATTCATCTTCCATAAAAAGGCTACAGGTATGAATATGTGAGTCGAATTAATGATATCCGTTTTTGCGCTTCTTGTTGAATTTCTTTCGATCACCAAAAGTTTTAGAAATATGAGATTCGGTGCAGACACTTTGAAGCGAGAGTACTTTTTGAAACATTTGGAATATTTGATTTCAAGGGAAATCTGTCCTTGATTATTGCAATCGTACATAACATAACAAAGGTATACAACAACCGTAGCATATAATACCTTGTATACTGTAATGGAAAATTTATACATTATGTTTGAAGGTAATGGAAGCATTTCATGGGTTTTCCAAAATTGTACTTATACGAGTACACGCACATATTCCTACATATTGTTGGTTTATATATACAGCTCCTTTAAAATTGTGCAGTGCACTGTCAAATTGTGTGTTTAGTTGTGAAAATTATTATCGCGATATATTATTATGTTGGTAATATGAAATTAACATCACTTTAATATTTATTAAAATTTCAATAAATTATGATTTCATGACATATTCACATTCCATGTATTCTCCATGTATTCTCAATACAAGCTTCGATTGTCACATAATGTAATAATGTTCCTTCGAACTGAACTGCCATACTAATTTTAAATTTTCATTTTATGTTGAACAAGATAGAATGTTATTGGGCACTTGCTTTTGTACTCTCCACATTAGACGGCGTATACTGAGTTTGCTATTTCATTTACAACACTTACAAGGAGGGTTCAGTGATCCATCCCCCTCATCACTTTCATAATTGAACAAATATTTTATTTACCTGATAAGTACAAATGAATCATATGTCACCTTGAAAGTTTATTACAGCACCTTATGGAACATTATTAACGCATCTGTTATCCTAAAACTTCCATTTACCGCACGTATGTTAATATTTTGGGTTAGGTGAAATCCTGCATCCAATGCTTAGAAATTATGGGCGTGGTCTAATAGCCGGACGTAATTTTGTTAAAAAATTTCCCCACTTACAGTTTACGTGAAATTTCGTAGGGACTTTGTATTTGTCCTAAGCCTAAATTAGCTATTTCAATTGATATTAATTGTTTATGTTTATCTCTGACGGTGATAAGTAATCTTTTGTGTTGAGTATAGATAAGAAACGAATTTTTATGACTGCATGTAGTTAGTTACCTGTTGATTTAGTTTTATGTATTGTTTTATTATTCCGTTAACGTACACAGTCTGCTTGTTTGCTGTAAAAATAGATAAAAACCAATTTCCAACTATACCAACATATTTGGGATGTTTTATTGTTTGAATTGCCCATATGTCCGTCAGATTATTCGTCTGTTCATATAGGTTTTTCTGGAACCTAGAAAAGACTGTTTTTACACACAAAATGTAATATATTTGAGCAGCATTAAAATCTCTGTTGATCTGAACCCTCGTTTGTATCTTTTATTGAAACGCTAGCAAAAAGTAAGATATTGTGTTGAGATTTGGTGTAGGCACTCTAATAGTTCTGTTCTGTTTTGTGTGATTGATAATAAGTCACAAACTTTAAGACTTTGTATCTATCAAATTTGGGTTTCCGAAGCAAGTCACTAAAAATTTCTCATATATTAAATAATTGTAAAATGGGGCGCTTAAGTTAAGAAAAATATGCAAAACCTATTGCTTATATTTAAAATATTTAAAGAAATTCATGGGTGGAGAGACGAACATGGTTAAATCAATTTAAATTAAAAGTTAATAACAACTGCACAAAGACAATATATCCGTGGGGGAGGGTATAAAAATGGTGATCAATTTTGCATTGACTACTATTGGTCTTGTGTTCATATCAACTTGTACGATAAAGATTTGCGTTTACTGAGACAACTAAAAATATAGTACAATATAAATTTTGGAAGTAAGTGGTGTGCGGTATTAAATAGTTGGGCTTGACAGACTATAACAGTTACACTCGCTTTCTTATTCTAATTAGTTGACATTTTTACAACTTTAGTTACTAAAATTCATAAGAGTGCCTTTTATTGAATCAATTTTTTATTTCTTGTGAATGGTAAACGTATTCAATTTATTTGAAAGGTTTAACTATTTTTATACAGTAATTTACAGGCTGAAAATATTACATTTTTTATCCAATATACGCGTCTAAGAAAATGTTGCGTAGAATAATTTTCCATAAATGGTTTGTAGAGAAGTGTAGAAGGCAACTCCTGTTCCAGGCATTACTGGTAACGGCGTCAACTGGAAAAGTATAAATTATAATAAACAAATAAAAATATTATATTTGGCATAGTTCAAGTCCATATTTACACGTAAACTGCTAGCGCGGTTTATATAGAAATGCACTTTTTCATTAAATGTATTTCGTATCAACTAAAACATGGAATGATGCACCAAAGGCAGTTTCTTGAAAATTGAATTTTGAACTCATCGAAGTACAATGTTAACACAAAAGTGCTAAAACTAAGAATGTCTGTACCAATCTTAATTGAGACAATGAACGCTTCAGAAACATACGCACGGATACGCAAATATATATGTTTTACGAAGTCCCCGTAAAATCTTGCTGGCAGTTGCATACGGAGTGATAACACTGATCAATAAAAAAGTTAGCAAATGTTTTTCTTAGAATTATGACCTTTAGCTTGCGTATAAAAATACATGGGTAGATAGACGGACATACGGACATACGGACATTTTTTGAAAATTTGATTTGATCGGTATAATTGAAGGTAAATGTAAATATTTACTTAGAACACTTTAGCAGTTTCCCATTCGAGGAGCGTTTAATAATATCAAATAATAAATAAATCAATTTTCCATTATTGTTGGTAATTACGTAGTGTGTGGTCCTTGCAAATGGAAGAAGAAAGATAAATTCTGTTTATTTCCTAATTTCAAGGAAGGCTTTATTGAAGCGTTTGACTATAATATGATATTGTATTTAAGGAGAAGATTTATACTCACGTAGTTTTGAGCCAGATCAGGATGATTTGTTTGTGCGTATAGAGGCGGACAACACCCTTGTCCGTGTAACCTTTCTGCCAAGCTGATTCCACATTTATGTCCACCCTGTCTTCAGCGCCACTATTCTGTCTGTTGTTGTTGTTGTTGAGTTATTCCATTTTTATTGTTAGCAGCACCAATTCAGGGCAAAGCTTAAGTCAAAAACAAAGGGAAAAAATAAAAATAGAAGAGATAGAGATAAGATATATTAAACTACTATATACTACTGTTGGTGTGTGTGCTCATTAATAAAATAAATTGATTTTGGACAACAAGTAAAAGAACAAATAGAGGACAGCCACCTCTTACAAATAGTAAGTGCAGCAAGAGTGACACTTTCCCAATATTATTATAATTTAGTACCTTTGGAGATGATGCTGATGTAGTAGGGGTGCATGCGGTATTTGAGGACACTCATATATGTGAATGTAATTTCTGGAAAAAAATTTTGTTTGTTTTTTTTTTTGTCAGATCATCAATGCAGGACAATAAAATAAGGCAAGACAATTTGTCTGATACAATTTGTCCAACAAATGCAAGAGATCGTTGACGAAGCCCTTCAAAGTCCATGAGGGCCATTGCGAAGGACCTAAATTTCTCTTAGCCTCCAAACCGTCGAGTTGTTCACGAAAACTTCCGCTATACGTCCTACGTTATACGCAAAGGGCAGTTTATATCGGCACAAACTCTGGAACATTGACGTACCCGAAGAAAACGTCTTTTGAATAAGCTTAAATACCCTGAAGTTCCTAACATGTTGGGGTTTTTTCTGACGAAAAAAATATCGATCAAGATCATAAAATCAATCGGAGAAATGACAGGCGCTTAAGTCCATATTCTACACAGATTCCCAGTGTTATGCCCACGAAGTTTCCAGCAACTATCATAGTTTTAGGAATTGTGAGCAACGAAGGACATGTTATCCTCTTCTTTGTCAGTGGGTTCGGATGAATGGTGCCGCCTACGTCGAGGTTTTAGAAACAGTCCTTATGTACTTTATTGTTATTGCTATGTCCTTATGTACATATTCCAGCAAGACTCTGCTCCTTCATACAAAGCCATGACGACACAAGATCGAATGATAGGAAATTTCTATGATCATTATTGTCTCTGATGGGTATTTTATTGAATAATTGTATAGTCTAGGAGTCAATCAACGTCGTGTAAATGTGTAATGGATAGATTTTGCAAAAATATGAACAAATGAGACAACTTTTCCTCAAATACCGTACGCACCCTGAATAAAATCTTTAAAACAAAACTTGATGTTGTCGCGTTTTTTTTTCCAATTGTGGGCATTATACAGCTGTGGGTATATAGTTAGTCTTAAATAAGGCGCATTCGTTTTCAGTGCCCAATTGCCCACTGTGCGCTCGTTTGTCTTTCGTGTATAATGTAATCGTGCTTAAAAGAAAATCCGTTTGAAGTAGGTATTGGTATTTTCCTATCCAATTTTCCAATAAATTTCTAACACATATTTATTTGTCATATATGTGGAGCACACTTCCCTGTAAAATTTCTATGGATAAGTAACGGGGCTGGAATTCTATTGCTAAGTACCGTAGCGCTCATTTTTCATAATCTTTTTAGTAGGTTTACTACTATATTTATTAGTATTAAGGGTCTTCAGTATATGTAAATTCGATTTTCGTTTATATAGAGGTAGGAATATATATCATAATTCTCACAGAGAGCACTTTTTATTGATTTTTATTCATACAATAAAACACTTTCTTTTGCTTTAAAAGAATTTTCAATATTATTTTATTAAGCAAAGAATAAACGTAATAGCGCTATACAATAAGTATTGTAATGCGCGTGCAAGAGAAGTATTTCAACAAAAGAAAGATGTGATTAACTATCATTTAAATATATATGAGTTTATAAACACATAATAAGCTTATTCGTTGTATAGGCATAAATACGTAAAATATGCAAACGTGTGTACAAATTAAAAATATTTAGGTGGATACAATTAGATTTTCGGCAATTCAGGTTTAACATATAATGTGTACATAAAATTCACAAATTAGATTTCAATAGTTACTCAGAAGCTCAAAACATATTGAATTGTTATATAAGACAATTCAAAATAATGACGTTCTACATATGTATACATAAGTATAAATACAAGTATTTTAGTGTGCAAGTGCACTAACTTTGTTTCACTAAGACTACAAATGTCGGTTAAACAAAATTCGTACCAAAATTCATTAACAAAACTGTAAAACAACTAACACATTAAAGCATTTGAAGCATTTGTTTATAAAATATGTATGTACGAGTATGCTTCTATATTGTTACATATTAATATAAAAAGCCAAATATATTTAATGTCCATAGAAGGCATAATTTAAAAATAAAATTACTTTACTCCAATTGTAAACTTTTTTTATATGACCTGAAAAAAGAGCTGCAGTTGCATTGAATTTTGCACTAACAACATAAAGCAGTGAGCAAAAGCAAAATAAAATCAAACATTTTCATTCATTACACACCCAAAGCGAAACAAGAAAAAAATTGCATTTTGATAAAATACAATTGTACAAAGCGGTAGTTAAGCGGCCAATATTTTATTGCGCATACCTCCGTGAGGGAATTCTCTTTACGGTATTTTCCAATAGGATGTCTTCTACCGTTTCTTCTCTTCCTTCAGTTGCGGCATTATATTATTGCATTCCCCGTTTCATTTGAGGTGTATTTGCGGCATTGTACGTTAGATTAGCGTAACATTTTTGGATGATGTTATGTTTGTTATGTTTGTCGTTTGTGCGAGTGCTGAATATCGTCTATGCTTGAAGTTTAGTAAGGCTTTGAGATATCTTTGGGTTTTTTAAGTTGCACTTTTAAGCGTTTTGTTCCTACTTGGAAGCCATTCATTGCTTTGATAGCTACCTGCGCCGATTCCGGATGGTCGAAGGATACAAATCCAAAGCACTTGGACAAGTTTGTTTGTTTATCGATAAAGACTTTAGCGGATATGACGTTTCCAAATGGCAAGAAAGTGGATGCTAAGTCTGTGTCAGTGAATTCCTGAGGTAAATGGTATATGAATAAATTACAACCTTCAGGTCCTGCAAGCACAAGCATAAAAATAGAAAATATTAATGAAAATAAAATACTTCAATATAAATAAAAAAGTGAAAAATCTATATATGGCCTATGCCAAATTTTGGATACCCTCTACATTTATCCACATTTATAAATTGCGTTTTAGGGTAGGTCCGAAAGCGCACTTTTACATTTTTTCGACTCTTAATAGTTCATAATAGTTGCCAATTGGTGAGATTAATAAGCTGTCAAAGGGGAAATAAAGCGCTAAAGTCGGAAAAATTCTTGCGCGTACTAAGTGTGTTCTCTTTTTAGGTACATCCATAAGGAGTCTTTAGGGACCATCAAATGGTTATTTTATTCGTTATTATCAAAATTAGAATAAATTGAACGGTACGTCTATCAAAAAGTTGCATTTTTAAAAGACACCACCATTGGAACGCATACGATGTTGATTAGTAACGTATGTTCCTCCTTTTTCGGAAAATATGTATTTTTGGGTGTTGAATAAAAAACTTGTCCATTCAGTAGCTGAGTGGGCTAAGACTCTCCCCATAGGAGGTCACGGGTTCAAATCCAGCTGATGAAAAAAGTTAGAGTTTTCTCAGCTGGAATCAAGAAATTTCAAGAACAAATCGTTGTCAACAGAAAATATAGAAATTTTACAAGTCGCTTATGATCATCAAGAAAAGTAAATATCCTTCTAACTCTACAAACATGCAACGTTTTATCAATGTATTCTTAAATATGATTAAATGTGCCTTGTGCCACAATCTTCAATGAAAATGACATGATCATGCGTAGGCCGATGATATAGATGTCATTGGTCGAAAGCGCAGAGTGTTCTGAAAGAATGGAGAAAGAATCAGCGAAAACGGGTTTAGTGGTGGATGAGGACAAAACAAAGTATATGGTCTCAACGTCCAGGGATTCGCGCCGCCCTGAATCCCTCGCGTGTCTCGACCGATATAACTTGACATAGTTAAGAAATTTGTCTATCTAGGTATAGCCGTAAATGTCTCAGTATGGATCTAAAAAGGAGAATTATGGTTGCTAACAGGTGCTAGTACGGGGTAAGCAGGGAGCTCAATAGCAAAGTCGCGGATATATTAAATGAAAAAACGTTTTAAAGCTGTAGGTTTTTTATGGATTTTGAAAAAAATATTAAGAATTTTAAGAGTATCTGACATATGTTCAGGGGAAATTTTCTTCAAGAGGCCCTTCTTTGGGCCACCTTTTACATTGATTTTGTCAAATATAGACTTTTTTATACATATGTTTTACTCACCTTCAATTTGTTTCCCGGCAGCGGCCGCAGCTGCTGTTGTTAAGGCTACACTGGCTAAAGGTGAAGTAGATAAAGCGGCGCTACCGAATTGTAATCCAGCAGCAGTTGACATATAGACTGAAGCTAAAGCGTTGGGATCAGACCCTTGAAAAATAAAATCAAAAAGCAAATTAAGATTATTCGATAGCTTAACTTAACAAATGTTGCCGTTGTCGCGGAATTTTTATTATTATATACTTATTCAATAATATATATGTAGATGCGTTCTAAACGAGGCATTTTTCAAAATAGCCATTTCCATCTGTAATTAATTTTCCACGAAATTTATGAGGATTTCGACTAACACACCGCTAACATAATAAAAATTTCATGTAATTTATTGTGTTTTTAAAAAATATATGAATTTAACAAATGCTATGCAAATACTATAGTCGAGTAAGCCCAACCCTTGAATACCCTACACATGTTTTATATTTTTTGAATAGTCTGCTATTTTTGTTAAGAGCCATTTTCAAATGATTGTTTAAGGAGACGGGACAGTTATAATCAGTATGATTAGTTAGACTAGACCGAAACAGATATAGATTCATAAACAACAGACAGGGAGTTATCAATATCATTGTAGTTAAAATTCCAGATATTTCCGGGCAGCATACTCCTAAGTTTATCATAATTAGTTTTACTAAATAAGCACCGATTGACAGAAATATTAAGAATTACTTTTGGGGGTGTGGTATCTGCATACTTTTGAACAAAACAAAAAAATATGAATATGATGGTGGGTATAAAAATGAGGCATGGCATCCTTTCATTCAAAAGAGGCCATATATGTAAGAGAGTAATATATTTATAGAATGTGGGTATGTGCATTAATTAAACTTACATAACAAGGCGGCAGTATTTGTCAGTGGACCACTGCCTGCATTTGTGACGGCAGTGCTCAATGGCGGCTGAGTCATTGCAGCCAATGCTGCCAAATTTTGTACGGTCATTGAAGGTAACAAACCAGCTGCTGCAGCAGCTGTTGCGGCCGCTGCATCAGCTGTGTTGCCCTGTGCTCCCAAACCTAAACATTATTAATTAGTGATATTTATACGTTAATAATATTCATATGTATACTACCTTGAAGAAGTTGCTGCTGAAAGCCAACTGCTTGCAATTGTTGCAACAATTGTAATGAAGTTGGTGTTATCGCATCAGCTCCTAAAACTGGACTGGTCTGCTGCGGCGTATTTGTTATCATTGGAGTTGAGACTGTGGTCGGCGTTGGTCCCAAAGGTATATTAATATTTGTTGCCAAATTCCATAGATTTGCTTGGATTTGTTGTATTTTCTTTTGCTCTTTCTCTTTCTGCGTATCAGCAAATTTCACTACTAGTGGTGAAGTACAGCCTTCCATGGTTTTATTCTGATTCAGTGTCTGTAGATAATAACAAGAAAATCAAAGATACTCTCCTGTTTTATATGTAAAGTGTGCGCGTGAATATATAGAAAAGGGTCGTCTTTTAACCACTATTATGCTAAAGGTACAATTTACTTTTTCACTATTCCATGGTTAAGCAAGCGTTTGCCTATGTGCATTTTTGATGTACCTATAGAGCAACAAATGATTTTTCACGAGCTGACTTATACGACAATGACTCATGCTTATTGCTTTTTTTTAAGTATGTATCCTTTCTTATATATAATTTTCAAACTTAATTTTTTTATAATTTTCAAATTCATGTAGCGTAATATTGAATACAAAAAAACGTTTCATCATAAGAAATATTATCATAGTATGAAATGGTTTCGCATATAACGAGTATTTCGGAAGTATGCATATTATATAAAATGAAAATTGCGTAATTTTTAAAATTTAGTTTAGAACTTACCCTGATTGCTGAAATTGCAGCGTGCTTAGAAGAGAAGGTAACAAACGCGCAACCTTTACTCTGCCCGTTTTGATCACGCAACACCGTACATTCCTCAATGTTACCGTGTCCTTCAAATAATTTACGTACGTCGTTCTCGTTCAATTTCTTATTTAGCATACCAACAAATAACTTACGTTCTGTAAAAACAGATATGTATGTATATGTATAAACATTTATATGGACATTTCGAATTCAAAGAAATTAGAAACTCAAAATTTCAAAGTGCCTGAAACGCTGATTTTACTTCGGACTCTGAAAGCCATGAAATTATTTTATTTCATATTTTCCTCAGCGCTTATGAATATCTGGGCAAATGATAATTGAAATGTCAGAAGTGCACAATTTAGCGACAGCTCTCGAATCAATATGAAAAAGTTGCCAAATTATGAAGATTGCTTATCATTAATTTTACACATTTTTTTAGATCTTATAAATAAGTGCGTCAAAATTTTTTTTATTTCTGAACACTGTTCAATTGTTTATTGTTTAATTACCTTATTATAAATATTTCCCAAGTGAAATTTATTTTAAAAAATTCTTTTTATAAAAGCTATAAGAATATGAGCCACGTATTCGGTTAAAAGCTCCGTTCACGTTCCGTATTATACATAACGTTTATACAGTACACCGCATGTGGTATGTTAAGTTTGTGCGGATATTTGTTACTCCTAAATGGCAAATACCACAATTATACTAATCGGTTCAGATTCAAAACCTCAATCAATTTAACCATGTCCGTCAGTCCATCCATCCGATGTCTGATCATTATATTTATTTTGGTCACAGGAAATATCTTATTTCGATAAAATTTAGCTTAATTTTTAGGATCTCTCTCCACATAACCCTTTTATTTAAAATAATTGTTCACGTGACGAAGCAGGCATCACATATTTAGAAAACTTGTGATAATACCAAAGGAAATCTGGAACTCTGAGCCCAGGAAAATCTTGAGCTACTACTACACAATAGACCCTAAAGTCGCAGTGCAGATGGTTCATATAAATATAATAATAATAACTCAAATGAGAATTCTTAAAATTTTTTATGCAAAATTTTTAAGTAAAATTTTGTTAACTGAGTAATTTAATGTCCTAACTGACACATAACGATTTATAATACAAAATGCATTTTGAAAGTAAGTAGTGTAGGACAAGGGTCGGCAACCTTTTTAAGTAATCGGGCATATTTCTGAAATATGAAGGTTCCACGGGTTTTATAATTCAGACTCAAAATTCTTTTGCGAGAATCACGTTGCCAACCCTTGATGTAGAGTATTCTATTGCCGTTCACACCTAAATATATGAAATTAATCGACATTTTTAAAAATGTTAGGAAACATACCTGGCACAGAATATGGCGAAGGGTTTCGTAACGGCAGCCAATATGTGGCATTTATTGAAGCATATGGTTTACTACGAAACGTTGTTAAAGTTGGTACTAATGCTAACGATGACGGAACTGACGTTATGAACTTTTGGTTTATTGAAATCGAAGTTGCTAACGAATTTAAAGTTTTATCGACAACACTCGCACCATTGTCGAGCGTGATATTATCAATTACTGACGTTAATTGTCTGTTTGTATTAATTGCTGTATAGCTGACGTTGTTCTTATGGCTTTTACTTTTACTATTGAAGGTTGAATTGCCACTTACTTCATCTGAGTGACCCGACAAAACCAACATTTTTTTTAATTATTGGAATTCAATGCACGTAAGCATCGAAATGCACATATGTACATATTTTGTTTGTTGTTCAATTTAATAAATCAATACAAAGTATGTATATAAAGTAATAATATTAAATAAATATTAATTATAAGCATTTGAAATGATGAAATGAAGTAAACAACAAGAGAACAACTAGGAAATATTTAGCTCAGGTCGTCCATGGAGATAGGCTACATATATATACATAGCATATGGGCGTGGCGCTTGTAAAGGCGTACACTCTGTTAATGTCTATTAAATAATATATTGCATTTTACTCATCGTTTAAGATCCGGCTCAAAAAATTGAGGATACTGTATTATCCGATTTTGTCCATTTTATAGAAAACTGGTATATATAGGAAATATAGACATATGTGATCAGACTTGTCTAGTTTATCTTATATTTTAACATTGATCAAGAATCGAAATATATTTATTGGGGTTTCTGCCGCTTCCTTCATTTGGTTGAATGGTATATAAAGATACATTTGGCATATATTTGACTAATATTATTTTAGAGCATTAAAATATGGGTCGATGTGCTTCCCTTTTTGGAACGCCAACATTCGCAAAATTTAAGATAGGAAGCTGAAGTTTTATATGTATGTAGGTTACTATTTAAATTGAAGTAAATCGGTTGAGAGCCGTGCCCACAATCGACAAAAATCTCTCATAGCCACAAAAAAATATTTAAGAAGTTTGAATTTTGATGCATACAATTGTAATTAGGCCTTCCATCCATGGAACTAAAAATGGTTGAAGTCATTTTGTACGTAATTTCATCATAAAATACGTATTACATGAACCGTTTAATTTAATTTTTCGCCCAAGAATGACTTCGTTTTTGTTATTTCTTGCATTTAAGTTAAGTTTTGCATCAATCAATATTTCTTGTAAATTGTAGACGTTTCTATCCTTCGCCCATTTCAAAGCGTCGACGGAGTATATACAAACCAACCAATTTTCTATTTTAAAGCTTTATTTTTCTAGGCCTGGAGATTTTTGTCAATTGAAAAAGATTTAACAATAAAATTTATCAGAAATTCATATATTATGTGATGGCGGAGCCATACATATGGTAGAAGTATATACAATACATGGCCAAATTTTAGATATGCACCACCTACGAACATTTTAAAGTAATTTATGGCTTTGTTTGGTCACAGTTTTCAGTATAAATTTTCCGATTTGTATTTTACATAAGCATATAGGTTGAGCGATCTTAATTTCGTTAATTGAATATAAAACGAAACATTTGCAAAAACGTTAAAAAAATGGAATTTTCAATTCCAATTGGACTGCAAGCGTTACCCATTAACCTTTGCAGCTATTTTTTGTACCAAGCAGAGTACAAGAACTTTATGTTTGTGTTGAATTTAAAGTTGAAACATCAATTATTGCAACCGCTAGATTGGATTATTAACTCTTACTAGAATTTTATGCTGGTTATGAATGTTTGTACTTAAAATGTTTGAAATGAATCCATGTTGGTCCTTGTAGGCAGAAACACCATATAACATAACTATTGCAACTCAAAGTAGGATTAATAACAATAAAACGTTCATATGAGACCATATTTCCATTTACCATAAACAAATTGATGGGCACAATAAATGGACTAAGTAAGTGTTCAAGTATGGATAAGTCCGCACGACACATAGTAGTACATGATGGAGGTGAAGAATTATGCAAATGAAACATATTATAGTAATACACAGCGTCAGTGAATAAGTACAATTAACGCATAATTTGTATTAATTTATTGCGCAACTGTCAGTTCATTTAAATGGTTTTACTTTCATATTAATTATTACTTATTTTTAGTTATTTGTAATCAACATAAACATTTAACACTCAAGTATCGCAAAGTTTAGTTCACTTTTATGTATTTTTCCCTTTCATAAACCTTTTTTTTTTTAATATACAACAGAGTTTATACTAATACACACAGAAATTATGTAAATAAATTTTTATTGATATAGTTTAAGGACAAGTTTATTCTATTAACTGAACATAATAACAATTAATGTTCATTAAATTAATTAAAAAATTTTGTTGGCGCACACAAATAATATATTTGCAGTGTCTCAACTTGTGTTGTTTGCCGGTGCAAGCGAACAATTAAATATTTTGTGTGCAATCATTGAACAAATCAAATTGATTTTAAAATAACCCTTCGCATCACTCTACACAACAACACCATGCTGTGCGAATCGAAATAGCAGAAATTCTTTAATCCTATTGCCAATTGCATTGTGGTGCAAAATAAGACTTTTTTTGGATGATTTTTGGGTGTTGATTTCAAAAATGGCTTTAGTTGCTTCCTAGACACCACACTTTAGCTGATGATGCTGTTTGATGCTTGGGCTTATAGAAGATGGAATAATGATTATAAAAGTAAGTCCACATTTTAAATTTCTAGCCTTTGAGTTGTCTGGCATTATAGTCATATATTATCACATGTTGCTAGGGATTAATATAATATATAGAACTTGGCTTCCGTATAAATGTGTTTGGTGCTCAACATTTAACCTAAACCAATACTTTTTTTGGCTCGTTCTATTTTCTTTTATGTAAGTGTTACAGACTAAATATAACATCTCATTAATAAGTTAAATTGATTCCACGGAACATTGTACTTTGCCAATAAAAGGTATATAAATAAAAATATTGAGTTTCGACTATTTTTAAATTAAATTTATTTATGTAAACTTAAAAAAGTACCTCACGTCATGTCTTCCTCTCTTCCTTTTCTTTTACCATAAGTTATAAATATAGCTTTTAAGCAATAATTTCTAACCTTCCTTATGTTCCAGGGAATCATGTAATATGTATACCCTTGCTTATATGCGTCTACACGCCTGTTGTTGACACATTAATGATCGTAAATTTGGGAAATTTCTATTTAAAATATACCACATGGAATAAGACAAGGCGGTAGAACATATTGTAAAAAACTCACTCTCGTTCTTGTATATAATTTAGTTTTATTTAAACAGGGTAACTAAACTAATTCTATTATTTGTACATTCTTGCCACTCAAGCCAATTCATAGTAGATCCCGTCAGCTTAATCTATTGTAGAATTTATATATAATACAGTATATTAATATTTTCGTACTGTTAGCTTGTCCATTTTAAACCCTACATTACTCCTTCTCTTCATAAATTGTGCTACCGAAGTAATATTGGGTCCTTAGCATTCTTCTACCTTTACTTCTTAGCAACTCTGTAAAGAATTTTTCTTGTAATTGCAATTTTCTCGTTGCATCTGATCTCTATTTGTTTTCACTTGTGTTATTATATTATTTATATATATATATATATATATATATATGTATTATTATTCAGAATGAAATTCTGAATTGATTTAGTCATGTCCGTCAGTCCCTATATGTAAATTTGTGGGCAAGCTACAAATCTTTTTTTTTTTTTGGAGATATTTCGATGAAATTTGGTACAAGAACATACATATATTAGTCGAAAGCTGAATCCTATTGAAAATCGAATCGTATCAATTTTAGAAATTTGTTGACAAAATTTGGTGAAGCTATTGTAATAGCTAACTAGCTTCATAATTAGCTTTGCAAAATTAGGACCCGATCGGACAATTCTTAGAATTCCTTCCTTGTGAATGATATTTGTCGCGATGACCTTGTATTGACTAGTATAACTGGTGGAGCTAAATAGCTAAATAGGTTATCAAATAGTGGGACTTGACCGATAGTAACTCACTAACTTTCACTAGTCTTATAATAATAATAAAAACACAATTTGGATAAAATAGATTTTAGGAAACAATCTCACATTACTTTTCTTTTTCTAAGAAAACTCCTCTGTTTCTGTGCTCGGCACAGGTTTATTATTCATTTAGAAGTGATAGCATAATAACTGCCAACTTTTTAGAAAAACTTTCTTTCATTAAAGACGCGTCCTATTTATTAAATCTATAAAATTACATGAATTTAAAATTAAAAAGTATTATTTTTTTTATTTAATACACAATATAATGCGTTTGTATTATTCAATAATTTTAATATTATTTTGCTCAAGAACACTCTGTGCAAGTATTAAATTTACTTCAGTAATTATTTCATGTAAAAATATAAAAAATGGTTAAAATATAAATAAAAAAAAATATATGCTTTCAGAGTAAGATGAACTGAAATGTGATGAGTCGAAGAAATATATTTATTTAAAACTTACCGTTACGATTTTCACTATCAGCGGGTTTCATTTGTATGGGATGATACATCTGAAAGAGACATAGAAAGACCTATAATCGGTTGACCTTTTCTCAGTTATGAAACTTATGTTCATTGTGAGTGTGTGTGTGTATGAGAATTTACATAAAAACTTTCGCCTTTAACCAAGGTGGAGGGTATAAAAAAGCATTATATGGAAAGAGGTTCTAAAAATGGTTCGATCTGTTCGAACTTAACTTTTTAATAACCGTGGTCTGTAAGAAATATTCACTCAAAATATTTCATATAATTTTTATGGTTTTAAGTGCATTGAATCCGAAATATTCTACTCATTAATGTGTCACCTTAGGTTTTCTTACTGTAGACTTTTTTTGTTTCTGTTCTGCTTCTGTTTGCACATCTCAAAACTATATAAGATAGAAAACAAGCAAGAGAGGGCTTTGTTGGGCGTAAGTCAAGCCTAGGATACCCCAAATTTATTTGAATAAACCTACAATTTAATTAAAATTTGGGCGTAGTAACAATATTAGTGGTTTTTTTCTTACACAATAACTTTAAAAATGTTTTCATTTTTCACTCGTACAATTCGCAAAGTATACATCGAACATTTAAATAAATTTATTACATTTTAATTTTAATATACCCTACACCCTGCTGATAAGGTTTGTTCTTCTGTTTGCAACACCCAAAAGGAGGCGTTAGAGACCCTGCAAGGTATATATATTCTTGATTAGCGTCAAAAACTGAGTCTGTCGTAGACATTTATGTTCGTGTGTCCGTGTGTCTGTCTGTTGTTGGCACTCTAACGGGCGTAAATTTCGAGATATTGGGCTGAAATTGTGTACAAATACTTTCAGTTTTTGCACGCAGATCACGATTTAAGACGTGTAAAATCGGTAAAAAAAGCCACGCCCACAAAAATCTATATATCTGTCACAAAAATTGACCTATGAACTTGAAATTAGGTGCAATAAATGTAATGAGTATCCCATACATTGATGTGCCAAAAATGTACATAATCGGATAACAGACACGCCCACAATTTACAAAAAACTATACTGCACGTAAAAGTGGACGAACAAACTGATACGTAATACATATATTTGCCACGCCTACCGTTGTGGATGTGGAGGGTATTTAAGATGTGGCCAAATTTAGTTTTCTTACTTGTTTTACTTCTTTTATATATGAAATCGTTTTTGACCTATAAAATAAATTCAGAGTACCTGCATCGTACACAATTTATTGTATGAAATAGAGTTAAAAAAGAGATCTTGTATAGTTTTTGAGATACAAAACATCTCCAAAATGGACGCAATTATCGAATTTAGCGTATTTAAAAAGTTATAATCAAAAGTACTTGTCGAACATCGCCACACTCTTATTATATATATCAAAAGTGTGTAGGGTTAAAAATTTTGAGTGCATTTATTATGGAAATTCCTCATATACTCAATATACGTTTTAGTATATGAAGTGCATTAAGAGTTCAAAATATACATAAAACTTACCCCCTTTAAAGTTTTTATATTATGTAGGGCATCTTGAGCTTTTAAGGCAGCACGGCGAGTATAAAAAGTCACAAAACAACAACCTGCAATGAATGAATAAAATAAAAAAAAATTAAAAAACCATTTTTGGCTAAGGCTGTATCTTTTATACACAATCTTTATGTACAGGGTGCGGTACAGTATTTGAGGACACTCATATATATGAATGTAATTTCTGTAATTTCATATCCTACAGTGATTCTCCGTGTTATGGACACGAAGTTTCCCCCAACCGTTATGGCCTTAGGAGTTGTAAGCAACGAAGGACATGTAATGCCACCCCACTTCTTTTATCAGTGACTTCGGGGGAATGCCTTTTTAGGAGGTTCAAACTTTCATATAAACTTCATATACCCTTTGCCACAAGTTGCAAAACTGTGAGGGTTTCAAAAACAGAATAAGTGGAGCTCATGCGCGAGCGGGAGTTACATTTTGCTTAGGCCAAATCTTAAACACCATCCATATTTATATAGAAATATTGGATTTGGGGGCGTGTCTATTATCCACCCACGTCCATTGTTGGTATTCATGAATGCTCTTTTAACTTTATGGCTACGAGAGAATTTCATTCGATTATAACACTTGACCGACTTCGTTCAATTTTAATATGAACCTGACATACAGTTATGGGAAATATGTACTGAATTTCAGGCCACGATAAAATTTGCCATCAGCAAACAGCCACATGGACGGAAATGTCTAAACCGATTCAGATTTTGATGCTGTTCAAAATATATATACTTTTTAAGGTCCTCCTTATCTTCTTCTGGCTGTTGCAAATGGAATGCCAAACTTTGTATACCCCATCTTATGCGGAGGATATAATAATTTATACAAAATTTTTAAGTTTGTAGCGTAGGATATTAAATGGTACGGCTTGATCGACTATTAGATTTTCACTTGTTCAATAAAAGTCTTTTGCGTTGTGGACGTGGCATGGATGGCAATGGATGAATAGAGGAGAAAACCTTTTCAAGGCAGACGTTTTTAGCATAATTTCTTACATAAATATTTATATAACAAAATAAAAAGGAAATTTTCAATCGTACATAGTAGAATTGATTGCTATTTCGAGACATACATTAATGGCTGCACTGGTAAGAAATTCCGAAATTTCTTTTTATACGTTCATATACTAAGTGCTTGCTTTTGGGTGTGGCAAACAAAGTGAAAAAGTTAGCCTACCTTCATTTTTATGCCGAACGTATAAATTGAATTTCGAGAAGCAAAGTAATTGTTAACATTTCCTTACCTTTACTGATACCAGTGGTTTTATCGCGCAATACATTTATTGAATGCACTGGTCCGTACTCTTCGAACATTTCGCGCAATTGAGCCTCATCCATAGATTTTGGCACCTGGCCAACGAACATTTTAATGTTATCTGGATCAGGCTCTTTATCACTGTAAGTTACGTCAGCATCCATGCGAACGCAGCCGTCATCGTTTACCGTGTACGCGTTATTATTGTTAATATTGTTGTTATTGCTAATATCATTGGTATTGCTCTTAAGCAAGATGGAATTGTTGTTATTAGTATGAATAGGACTATTTGGTAGACTATTGGTGGTACTACTTTTGTCACTCATACCAAATGTACTGAAATGAAAAGTAAACAGAAACGTTCATTAACGAGGGAATTATATGCCAGCGTTTGAAAGCAAATATAAGCAAAATGAAAGCAGCGACAATAACAATAAATAATTAATGTTCAAATATTAAACGTTGTGATGGCCTGCTCATGAGAGACATACACATACATTGTCATCAAAAGTACCGTTATAGCTTGCTTGGTAGCATTTTGTGATTTTTTATAAACATATGTATAAGTATATGTATATACGTGAAACGAAAAGGTAGGCAGAGTAACGAATAATAATTTCTTCATCATTTCCTTTCAAATTATATTCACTTTTCCTACCTACTACTTTTTCCCATTATTATTGTTGTTGTTGTTGTTGTTGTTGTTGTCATACAATTCCTTTACTTTTTACTTCATTCTGCTGCTTTACTTCTATAACACTTTCATTCTACATATATAAGGAATTTTTTAATCATAATATAATGTGATCCTACTTTTTGTTCAAATATATTTATTTTATATTTTATAAACATTACTCAAGGCATTCAATACTCTTACATACACATGCCTTATTGTTGAATTTTTCATATTAAGTTTTCTGAATTCTATTTACATTTACATAGAGCAACGAATGTAAAAGGAGTCCGCAAAATAAATTATATAAATAAATAATAAATAATATGACGAAACCATTAAAGATGGGCGAAATGGGTCAAGAATCACGCTCACAATCGACAAAAATATATATATGTCTGCCCATAAATTGAGCCACAGAGATGAAATATGGTAGAAATATTTATGATTACATCATTCATCATGTGATTGAATAACAGACACGCGGACAATCGACAAACCATGCAACCATACTTAGCGCAAAACTCAGCTTGCAAGTGGATACCTAATACATACATAATGGAAAGTGCAATCATATACCTGCCACGCTCACCGTTCGTACGTATGATATATGTAAAGGCCCAAGCCAAACTTAGTTTCCTTACTTATTTGCTGCAGTATACATATAACAATATGCTATCTACGCTATAAGCTATCTATTAACGTAAAAATATTTAATAAATCTAAAAATTTGCAACAATTCTTTACTTACTCCAAGTACATATCTTGTTTCTTGGTAAAATCAAATATTAGGCGACGCTTTTCCAAAAATGGTGCAGCGTTACCGAACAAACTCACGTTTGATAACATATTTTAATTTATGTCTATTTAAGTGATTTAAAGTTAAAACGTAGCTTTTTGTTCAAGTTGTTTCGAAGAGTTAAAAGTGTTATGTTTATGTGGTGTTAAACGTTAAAAAATCAAAAAAAAAAATATATAAAAAATTTTACACATTTAACATGTTGTCGAACACTAAAGTAAAAATTATTTCAATAAAATGTAAAAAATGGTACACTTGTCGAACGACATTCAACAACTAAATGAACGAATAATGGCTAAAGAAAGTTCATTGAAGCGCATTGAAGCGGAACGAACAACATTTTTGGAATAGTCCTGTTATCCAAGGAAAGACTTAAAATACATTACAAACTTAATAACGTATGTATATGAAAAAAACCCACACTAAACAAATTGATTTTATACAATTTCTGAAGACATTGAGCTAATATTCTGAACACATATACAATTCACAATATAACCTATCCGGCATAGAACTAGTTTTCATATGAAATATTTTAAAAGTTGTTTAGAACGTAAAAATAACATAATATGATAAAAGTATACAAATGCGTAGTTTTGTTGCGCTTTTATTTGAAAATTTATACAAAAATACACAATTTCATAATATGTAACAAACGCATCGTTTAAGAAACTTATTTGTTAATATAAAGTTTTAGTTAAAAATTCCGTTAAGAACCGTTGTGTTCCGGTTCTCTTAGTATTTGAGTATTAAAAATTGATCGTCAGGGGAATTTTACAGCTTCACCTCGACAGGATCATGCATCTGAAACTGATCGCTTAGTTTAGCAGCCAGCTGCAGTCATTTTTTGATTAAATAGTAGTAAGGATTTTCGTAATGCCGTCAATTTTGCTGGTTTCTCGATTTCATTATAACTAAGTATTTTATCCATTAGCTATACACCGACACCTGCAGACGGTAGACTGTTCTCTATAGTGGCAAATTTTTAAATGAAATAAAAATTCACATTTTAACCGCGTTAGTCAAAGACGTGTACAAGAAATCCGCGCTAAAACAGAAGCAAGTGTATTCCAGACGGTATAGCATGGAAGGTTTTATGTTACAATTCCAATGTATAAAACTGTTGCTTTCTTTGCATTGTTATCATAAGGTACACACATTGCTGCATTTACACGCTCCTACGCTCCACAGTAAAGTAACAGATACTATTTGTCATTCAGTTTGTAACACTTAGAAGAACGTTCATTATTATTATTCAAGGCATCTAAAATATATATATTTTTTTTTACAAAATGTTGATTGAAATTACACGTACATACAATAGGAGTCCATTTTGAGCAAATCAATGCAACTGCTGCAGAAATTAATATTTCTTCTAATTGGGATTTTATTAAAGGTTTCGTGAAGGTTATGTGAATGCGGATTTTGCCGACAGAAGAATTTTACAATTCTTTTGTTACAAATGAAGGAACATTAGACATATTTGCGCAATTCTTTAAATTTTTTTTAATTATGCTACTAATGTATTATACTGGACCCGCACAACTGTAAAACTTTAAAAATTTGGACAAAAATCTATTTACCTATTTTGTGTCAGGTAAATGGATTTTTGTCTTACTTAATATTGTCTTCAAATTATTTGGAGAATATAAAAAACTTATTATTAGCACACCTTTTCGATAATGGTACATGAATTTAGGAGAAAGGAGCACCCATTCGAGATATGTATCTTTTGTATAGAATAATTATGCCCTGCACCACTTGTGGCAACGGGTACATTAAGTTTGTGCGGATGTTTGTAACTCCTAAAATGAATCAAAATCTGAATCGATATAACCATGTCTGTCTGTCCGTCTGTGTGTTTATGTAAATTTATACGCAAGCTACAGCCAAGTGGTAGGCGTTAAAAATGGATGTCATGTGAAAGATCATTCTTTTCGCTAAAGTTTGGTATCTTTAAAAAAAAAAAATTTAATTAATTGGCAAATTTGCTAGGGTCTACTATTTTTGCCAAATATCTCTTGTTCGAGAATGATTTTATTGTAATTTGTAGTACTCGGCAAATGCTGTTTGCTCCAGGTTTATAACGTCAAGGGGTTTTGGACATGCCCATATATTATTACTATTTATAACACTTATAAATCTGCCTCTTGAAACACCCTTTTCCATCAATGATACGAACTTCTGAGATGAAATCCTTCAATCGCATTATATTATCAAATAAATAAGTAAATAGAGCTATTAGCAGCTCATCTAAACACGTACTTTACGTACGTACGTAAATATATATGAGTACGAGTATGTATGAAGCATATGTATATAACTGTAAATTTTAATTCATTTCAATAGAGACAAAAACCAATTTGAAAATATGGAAACATTCATTGGCGTACTTAATCGTAATATTGGTGGAAAAAATTTTCAAAAATCCTGTTTTTGAAATATGCCCATTTCTATGAATGTGTCTCATTCAAATCCGAGTAATTATCGATTTTAAGAATTGTGTGCACTTATGTGGACTTATCACGCCCATTTTCACAGCTTTTTTTCTATGTAAATTTTCACTTTACATAGAATCATATTAGTAACAAACTCTAAGCAAATTATTAAACCATAAAAATATCAATAAAAAATGAGTTTGTGGGATAAATAAATATTTCAAAAAACTAAAGAACGCCTTCAGAAATGTTTGTGTACAATTTCACATTTCTATATCTTTCTAACATTATTCCTATTAATAACACAAAACCTTGAAAAGGTTATTCACTAAATGAAAAAGAATAAAGAATGAAGAATCAGAGAGTACAACCGAAAACCAACAGCTTATTGTAGCTCCGAAAGGGGAAAAAACACTACTTACTTTTTCTTCAGACAATTGGCAAAGTCTTGTTGGGAGTCGTTCTCGCCGAATACCAATGGTGGGCATGAAGTGCTCTGTGAGGATGATTGTAATTGCTTTTGATGGTGCTGTTGTTGCAAGAAAAACTCGTGGCTCTGTCGTTGTAATTGTTTTTGATACAGTTCATGTTGTTTCCGCAGAGATTCTTCTGAAGATGAAGCTGACGTTATCGAAGTGTGGGAACTAAAGTTGGACAACTTTTGTCGCTGATGCTGTCTGTTAACTGGCGGTGAGTTTGTTTGCTGTTTTTGATATGGATGCATAGAATTGTGAGTGATATGGCATAATTTACTTTCATTGCTATCCAGTCCATTATACAGAGTGTCGTTCAAACGTCTAAGTTGTGACGATTGCTGTTGCTGCTGGTAAAGTGACGTTGTATTATACGCTGTTAAACTATTTTTTAAATGTTGCAGTTGGTGGTAATTGCTATCAAGGCAAACCGAACTATGCGTTGTTTGCTGCTGTTGTTGGGACGCAGTATTCTGTCCTGAGCCAGATGATATTTTATTAGCTAATGCATCGAGAGAACTTAACATTATGTTAAAGTCTTAACTTTTAACAATTTCCTTGTTTTCCTTTTATTATGTACACCTCAAAAAATATTATACTTAACGTTTGTTACGCACTGTGAATGTCTCTTATTAAATTTTACATAACCATCAATAAATATTTTTAACACATCTCACTTGGACGAGTTTTTCGAAAAGTTTACGTTTTTTTTTTTTTTTTTTTTGTTATAATTGATACAACTTAGAATTAACGACGTTTTTATCGGTTGCTGTCGTTGTGTGTTGTTGTGCTGTCCTGGAGAAGAGAAATTTTATGAGATTTTTTTTTTTATATAAAAAAAGATGATTAATAGTTGAAACAAGTCAGAAAGCTACATTTGGCTTACTCCAAACCTTAAATATCCTCCATATCCACATATAAAGAGTGGGACACAATTTATATATAGAATGTAGTACACATATTTATGATAACCACTTTCAGCGATGTGTGAAAGGTGACGTGGTCGGCCTGAAAAAGTTAAAATTTGGTACATAATTATAATGATGCCTTTCGTGGATGCGCTGCATACACTGTTAGAGATGTTATCATGTTCCTGCCACGCCCAATATTTATAAGTAGATATGAAGGGTATTATTTAAGATTGGACCTGAGCTAAATTGAATTTTCTGACTTGTTTTTCCTTTATTATAAACAAACTACAAAAGTTGATTTTGCCAGAACATTAACAAAACTTTTCTATAAATTTGTATAATATTTCATGCCCACCTATAATGGACGTATTATAAAAGTTAGTATGTTTTAAGGACTTATGGATTTTGCATGCATTTTTGTATAAGACACGTTCAGTTTCTATGAACCACGCAGTGAGCGTTTAGAATATATTTGCATTGCCACGCTGAAAATGGCATGTTTGTTCAAATATATTTAAGGTATTATTTCTTAGCACTGGTCTACATCTATATATTTCTATATATTTGCAAATTTCAGAACAATCAGCGTAATAGTTCAGAAGTGATGCGAAATTTTTAAATAACTATACAAATTTGTAGAAAAGCAAACATGTACATAAACGTGTGTTTAATCATTTTAATCATGCACCACTATGTGGCAAAGGGTATATTAAGTTTGTGCAGATTTTTGCAACTCCTAAACGGCAAATGCCACACGCACCTTCAGTTGTACCGATCGATTCAGAATCAAAATCTGAATCGATTTAACCATGTCCGTCTGTCCATCTAAATTTGTGCGGTAGATACGAGTACAAGGCTTTTTTAGAAAACTCACATCCAAATAAAACGTCAAGTCGTCAAGTGATATATCAAGAAATTATATATATCCTCTATTTTCTCCGAAATGTTCTTTATCAGTGAAAAAGCAACTACTTCATAAATGTAATTCTAATTCAAGTTATTCAGATTAATAGCAAAAGCTCCATGATTTACATCAATAAAGGAACTCCGGAACATGGCCGGAAAATTCCTTTTGTGAAAAACGAAGTGAAACCTCAAATGTTGACGTATAAAAAAGGCCAAACATACTGCTTATCAAGATTATGTCAAACCTTCTGATGTACTTTTTGAGAAAGTGACATTGCTGTGCATAAAATTAAAACTGGTAATGCTTAATTTCTTCTACTTATATAGATGGATTGCATTAAATAATGTATAATTAAGAAGTAAGAAAACATGTACACACAAACCGTGGGGGTGGTAGGTATACGACTATACCCTCTGATAGTTTATATATCACGTATCAGTTCGCCAATCGAGTGTTATGCTGAGGTTTTTGTAAATTGGGATCTTTTGAAGATCTAAAATTCAGAATGAGTATTCTTTTTACATACTTTATATCCGGAACAAACTTATAAAATAGGTGTGGCTGGTTAGCGTACACACGCTCAGTGTGCATGTTACGCAATTACGTTTTAATTGCGTTATTATGATAATGCTCATATGTATAAACCTTTTGGATGTGTTTTTGGATCAAGTCGTCCCCAAAAATGGGCGTGCCTTATTAGTAAATATGATTTTCAGATATTTCTTTTTATTTAGAAAGATTTTGATCAGCATCAAAGTCCTAATCGATCTAGCCATATGTGCCTATACATTGTTACAAGAGTGCACAACTGAATAGAGTGGGTTACAAGGTCCGCCCATATATAAGGCTTACATGAGGACATATTGAACCAATGTACTGTGCCAAATATAGCTTCTTCATTTGTTCGTATTTTATATATTGTGCATATACAACAGAGAAATGAATATATAGATAAATTTTTACTCACCTATTTTTTATGCACAAGCTATATATCCTCTACTCGTCCCTTTAGATGTCAAATCTTTCGATTCAGTCTATCTCAACAATTTTTTAACAAAGTTTTACAATTTGTATTGGAAGTGTTATATTTCAAATCTTTAGCACGAAATTGCGCATATATTCAAATACATTCAATATCGACAATAAAACGTTTAGTAAAAATAAATTCAATGGTTTATATTTTTACTTTTTTTAATGCTTTTTAACGTTTTTTAACGTTTTTTAACGCATACATATACTTATTTCAATTACAACACTGAGAATTTCGCTTAAAATGTCTTTGAAAATATTACTTTCTTACAACTAATTTTCTTCAACTTTTGCGTTTGAGCATGTTGATAATGTAAAAAAAAATAAAATATTATTTATATTTAAACTTCAAAGTGTGAAAAGTCAAATTATAATTTTTAGTTCGAAGAGAAATTGATATGAAAAAGTTTTAATCATAACGTCGTTTTTTTATCCTACACCTTATGGTTTAGGGTATATTCAGTTTGGCCGAATTCTTTTATACCCTCCACATAAAATATAATTATAAAGTTTTCCATTCTGTGTGCAACTACCAGAAGGAAGCTTCAGATCAATATCAAAATCTCAGACGATTTAACGATGTGTGACAAATAAGTGGTGCGGAATATAAAAGAGTAGAGTAGTAGTACATTATGTCTATATATATATATATATATATAAGAATAGGATGTTTTGTTGTTTTATTCTTTCTTTAAAATGGTGAAAACTATCGAAGGACATAAGAGACCTTGAAGAAATTTTCAAAAAATCGTTGCACACGTCAAACTCTTCTATATAAAATAATGAAATAATCACATGTAATACCTTTCACAAAGTGGAAATCAACCAATAGAGGACTTTTGAACATTCCAAACTTAAGGAGTTGAAATAGTCCAATTTCTTAATATTTGGCAGAGTCAATCATTAAATTAATTGACTATACTTCGCCAAGCTTTGTTAAAAAATGTAAGGAATTGTAATTTTTTGGCATAGAATAGAATTAACTCCGCTACCAAGGCAAGCTTTGTCAAAGAATATTAAGAATTGCGAAATTTTGTCATATAAAGAATTATATTAAATAAGAGCGGGTCCTAAAAATTGCCCATAGGCAACCATTTTCAACAGTGCACGTCCTTGCTTCAAGACACGTCCGTGTACAAATTTCATAGATATATCTTAAAAACTATGGCCAAAGCCATGTGCACAAGTTTACATGGACACAGTATGGATATTAAGAAGTGGCTCACTCGAATTTATCTCGAATTGTATGAACCAATCAATTCAAGCGTTTACCTGTGTGATAATCTTTCAAAGGATTGCATTCGTCTGTGAAATCTTTGTCGCAAACAAAAATGAAATAAAAAGCTACATATTAGAATCTAGGATAGCCATCATAATTACCCATTCTCAAAATGGAGCATATTGCTTCTCCACATAAGAAGAAAATACCTCACATTTATTTGAATAAACATTCCTACAATATATTAATTAATTTTTAGAAGTGGCAATGTTAATATTTTTTCCGAAATAGAGAATTCTTATTGAATCATTTTGAAAGTCTCTCATCCTTGTCAGAGGCACACATTTCAGCTTTTTCATAAATTCATTATATAAGTGTCACTAAAAAGTGCTTTATATATGAGAAAAATATATCTAAGATATGTAATTATACCCTCCACCTTAGTGATGAGGGTATACCAAGTTAGTTTTTTCGCTTGCACTTGATGGTCGAACTTGACCGACTATAATATTTTCATTTGTTATGTTTATAGAAGAGACAGAATTCACAAAGCCGGAGGAGGAGACTTAATTGCTGTAAATGAATCCATTCCGTCATGATTGGTTCCCATATATTAATGCTGCCTAGATATATCAGATATAGAACTATATCATGTGCATCTTCGTTTAATTATAGGTATTGTTGTACGTCTTAATATTTGCAACAAAACACCATTATTGAGTGATTTTAATAGTCCACGTGCTTTGTGGCGTAAGAGAGAATGCCTATTAAATTTTCCGACTTTTGATCTGTACCTACTTGATAAAAAGTTACCATTTAATGCGCATGTAAACGTCGAACTCAATAAAGCAAAATATATTTTAGATTTTATACAGCGATGGAGAGATTCGTGATCCTTACATCAAGTTGTTTTATACTTGTAATGAAGTATCTTTCTACTATTTAGAATAAACTGAAAAATGGTTGACAGAATTTCTAAAATATGATTAATTGATACCCATATGTAGCTTATACTAGATTGAGCCAATTCTTGTTCGGTTTTGGTTCGCGGTCTTATACTGGCATACAGTCCATCGGTTAGGCGTGGTGGTTGTAGTGAGGGTACATCAGTCGCGGTTCGATGTTACAATTATACACATACACAAAATATTCTTAAATGAGATAAAGGTTTATTTTGTTAATTTTGGAAGCTCGCTGAACACTTATTTCGTCCGATTGCCGGGCCCGTTGTAAGACCTTAAACTTTGCAGAACAAAAGACCGAAATGGTTCTCATTACTAGCCGCAAGATCACGGAAGTAGACATATACGTGTTGGGAACACCATCATACCATCAACGCATGAAATAAAATACCTGGGAATAATGAGGGATAACAGGTTGAGCATTAAAAAACGTGAGCTTTATGCATGTGATAAAGCTACAAACCTGCAATCGGTCCTGTCTAGGGTACTTCCAAACATAGAGGTACTCAAACCAGCAAAAAGGGTTCTGATAGCAGACGTCGTTAGCTTAGGGCTGTTGTAAGGTTGTCCCGCACGGACCCACAGCCTGAAAAACAAACAAATGAAGCAAAAAATGAGCTCTATTCAAAGGATCAGTTCTATACGATCAATCTGTGGATTCAGAACGTTCTCTGATAATGCTATAATAATACCTATCGATATCTTAATGGACAAAATGAGACAGATTTACTTAAAAAAATTCAATAATTCTCAAATAGAAAGGTTCATAAAGAAAGAAGAGAAGCAGAGTAAATGGGAGGCATTAGGGTAAGTGTAAATTTGTCGACTTATTCCAGACATTAGAATTTGGAAAAATAGAAAGTTCGGGAAGGTTGATTTTCACGTTACGCCAATTCGTAACTGGCTACGGGGAACATGTTTCTTACCACTGTCCGCAATCCAGAATTGATGATTTCATCCTTCTGGATGTTACAGAAATGAAAAGATTTATGACACAAAACGAGGAAAAGTAGCAGCAGCATCTATTTTGACTCACCTAAGTATATACAATGATACTAGGAACCCAGAGAAAATTACATGTTAATGTAAACCATCCCCGTAAAGTAATAAATAAAGGCAGCCACGCAGACGCAGACCTTAGTGTTGAGGGTATACTATAGTTTGGTTTTCCGTTTGCAACACCGGCTAGAGACGCCAGAGGCCCTACGAATTATATCTATTCTTGATCAGCATCAAAAACTGTGTCGATTTAGACATGTATGTCCGTGTGTCCGTCGGTTGTTGACATTCTCACGGGCGCCGAAATGGGCATGGTCGGATAACAGACGCAATCACAGATTTAAAAAAACATACTCCACAAAAAGGCCAAACACTTACGTCAATCCGCAAAATCTGGGATAAATTATATTAAATATCATCGATGTCTGTTACACATAAATAAAATTACACGCACGTTTCTGTGAAATTTGCAAAACACCAGCACTGACTGCATCCTCATTTAGATATAACCATGATGCTACCAAGGAATGCTCTACTTTTATTTATTGTCCTATTTATTCTATTCACTGTTTTTTCGACTGAAGTGATAACTAACAATGAAGGTATGAATTACGCTAATAAAATAAATCGGGGAACTTTGCGCTGATTTACTATCCCGCCTTGAAGCTAATTTTATCAAATAGTAATGATTACATTTCTCACAATAGAAATATTCTTAATAATGCCCAAGTCTCTTTAATCTTCGTACCTAGAGAAGGGCTGTACTCCTACGTATCCAATCAAGTAACTTTTTATTTCATTAATTCTGTTTTGTCAATTATGAAAAATATGTATTTTGTATAATATGTATTTTTCTTAATTGAGAGTGTAAGTTTTCTTTTCTGAATGTTTGAAGAATTTTTATGGATTCGCAAAATATATATTCAAAAATAAATAAAACAAATACCGGATTCAGTTGTCAGTGTACCTGCAATATAAATGGTTATAAATTTTCTGACCTCATAGCTGAAAATGAGTGAATTGGACTTTATATAATCTTTAATGACTGTACACAATTCCAAATTTTCACGATATAAAAAAATCCTTGAAAAAGTACTACTTTAATTTCTTTCTATATTTCCTTATCATGGTACAAATGAAGCCACACCATTAAATTAAATAAATCCTTTTTTGTACCCTCCAAATATATATGACTGCGGTTAGGACACACCCTTCCAACGCACGGCTATCTTTTTAATAGTTCTTCCACATATATCTTTAGTTGTAATGTGATTTTTCATTAAGTAATATTACCATATACGAGTATATATAAGTATACATATAAGTTTACCATATAAACATTAGTTTAAATACAAAAGCACTTAAGTTAAAGTTGTGAAACCTTTACATGAGGTTGCTTTGAAATAGTAAACACTAAATGGATTTGAATTTTAGAATGACAGCATTATTCTTTTATTTTATTACTAGGTAGCTGAGAGTTTAATAAATATTGATTAGATAAATGGAAAATTCTTCGTTTCGGACAAACTTGTAAAAATGGCGGTAATCTGTTAACGTACATGCACACAGCGATTACGTTTTACTTGTGTTGTTATGAGATTGTTTATAAACATATTAAAAACTGTATATAAAGAATAGTTTCGGATGTATTGTTGTATATGACATACGAATTTTTATATCCTTCACATTAGTAATGAGGGTATACTAAGTTTGTACTTCCGTTTGCAATAACCAGAAGGAGGCGTCAGAGACCCTACAAAGTATTTAGACATGTATGTCCGTGTGTCCGTGTGTCCGTATGTCTGTCTAATGTTGGCATTCTCGCGGGCGTAAATTATGAGATATTGAGCTGAAATGTTGTACAGGTTCTTTTAGTTTTAGCACGCAGATCTCTATTTAAAATTGGCAAAATCGTTCCCGAGCCAGAATCGACAAAAATCTATATATATGACAAAAAAATTAATCTATTAAGTTGAAATTTGGTGCAAATATTTATAGTTATTCCATCCATCGATATATAAAAAATGGGCGTGGTCGAATGACAGACGCACCCACAATTTACAAAAAAAAACCTACTCCACGTAAAGCTCGACTTTCAAGCTGATACGTAATACAACCACTATTAGGGGGCGTACCTATAACGTCCACTATTGTTCATGTGAAGGGTATTTAAATTTTTCAACTTATTGACACAAAAAAAAAATTAAAAAGAGCTACATGGGATGGACAAAATAATATGAACACTTGACATGTACACAACATTTATTTATTAATAATAAAGTATTTGGTAACAACTTGCTCTTATATCAGCTGCAATTCTTTGCGGAATAGATTTGCGGTAGTTTGATGTTCTTTGCAACAATTATTTTCAATGTTCGTCAGTCTTTATCCGTTAACTTTGAGTTTCGCTCATTATTCCTCTTCGCCGATTATGTTTTACCATATTTTGTGTATGCTGTCCTTAACATGGATACTGTCGCTCGTTAAACTTTAAACAATTCAGCTGTTTTTGTCACTCTGTTTCAAAGTCTGAGAGATCACACATTTTACCGATCGATTGTTTTAACCGTTGCTGACAAATACCCTGAAATATAACCTACAAGACTTGACACGTAAACTGTGCAATACATATGCGTTGCATTATTTAGACAGAAACAGTATTGCCAACATGCATGGTGTTCTTATTATTGAATGGACAACATTCATTGCATATATAGAGCCAAATATATGCCGCCCACTTTCTTTACCGAATATTTTACCCATGAGTTATGTTGTATGTTATGTTATGTAAGACGAGTGTATAAATTTGTAGAAAAACAATAAAAACGAGATGTCCACGAACGTACCTGCTTACATTGTTCATATTAATTATATATTGTGAAAGTTTTACATAGAAAAGATACACATCTTCTTTTTAATATATTTTCCGAATGGCTGATTTTTTTATTAAGGTTATG
Organism: Crataerina pallida; assembly: GCA_949710015.1. Classification (NCBI taxonomy): domain Eukaryota; kingdom Metazoa; phylum Arthropoda; class Insecta; order Diptera; family Hippoboscidae; genus Crataerina; species Crataerina pallida. Next base: position 3,167,803 of record OX453289.1, on the reverse strand, counting down.
TTTACTTCAATTTTTGCAACTGTGAGAGTTCCAAAAGGTTAGGGTTTAGGACGTCATTGTGAGCGGATGTTTGCAACCATATTGCATCCATAACGCGAAGATTATTTGTATCAAATTGGGTCAAACAGAGATTAAAATTTTATACAAACACATGGAAGTACAAAAGGACTAAATCACCTCGCATATTGATGCTGATCAGGAATATAGCTCTATATACTTGATCACCATCAACATCTGAGTCTGTACGTCCGTACATTGGAAGCCTCACAATTATCGTACATTTTAAAACACTGAACTGAAATTTCGTACATAAATTTCTGGTTTATGCGCCCAGATAGCTATTTAAATTAGGCAACATTGGCTGAAAATCACATTTACAATCGATAAATATCTATCTATCAGATACAGAAATGTCATTTACCAAAAATGGGGGGGATTATATAACAGACACTTACACAAAAAAATCATCTTTTGTAAAACGGACGCGGAATGGATAAGCATTATTAAAGGATATAATCAGACCTACACGTGTGCCAATTTTTAATCTTTTATTTTTTATAATAGTTTAAGGACACGCCTAAAAAATCATAAAAACCGATCATTTTTTAGTATTTGTTGAATTGTGCCCAAATTTAAATATTAACCTGCGTAGATTCAATCTCAGATTTGTACACCGGGGAGTGGTTTCCACAGGCGCACATACCTAATTAATTTTGATTTTGATACTGATCGAGAACATATATATTTGTAGGGTCTCTGATGCTTCCTTTTGAATGTTACAAACGTTTCAACAAAGGAAATATACCTCCAGTGATGGATATAAAAATATACTCTTAAAATAATGGATATGCATATACTTATGTATACACAAATACTCACAGAAATACAATATACCAAATGGCTATTGGTGTTTGAGAAATACAACTTGAACTTTTTCGTAAACCGTGGCCGCGTGCTTACTACAAAAACAAAGTACTCAGTTTTGCAATTAGGTAAAAAGACAACAAAATATTCAAATGATTTCCAGAGTTATTAAGCCATCAATATGTTTAATGTGACAATTTTCATTATTTATACGAGTACACGTATTACGCAATCATTACATCACAATTTTTATAAATAATCAAAACGCAAACAAGGACTTAAACGGGCACGATCAAAATATAATCGACGCATTAAGACGATTTTAAAAAATTACATATTTAAAATATATACATATATACGTATCATATGAAAATGTTGGAGTACAAACGCTATGGACGAATAAAATCTTATCAATACAACAGACACTGACAAACTGAAAATATTAAGCATACAGTTTCAGCATTCAAAGGCAGTGCTGGTGTGTGTATGCCATGGTGATTAAGTTTATATTTAAAAGAATGTAAACAAAACAAAAATTGATTATATTCTAGTAGTGGCCGCAGCATCAATATGATCATCTTCACAATCAATATTACGGAAATACAATGACATTTAATTTCTAAAGTAGATTAGAGAAGGTTTGGAGTTGTCTTTGTTTCGTAATCCTCTTCAATAAGTAGCAAATTTAGCTGGATTAGTTTCATTTAAGAAAAACACCGAATTTGTTCATTTTTGATATTTGAAAAGAAATGTGGGTAAAATTTCAATGTAGAAGTTTAGTTGTGCAATTATTTTTATTATGTTGTGTGGCATAAATGAACGTCAAATATTCTCTTTCCGAGGAAGAGCTTTCCAGTGAATATAAATGAGATTTGCTTTTTCGGCGCCTTTACCACCATTACATAACTTTTATTTTTATATTAAACTAGAAAGAAAACTAAATTTGGCTTAGACCAAATCTTAAATACCCTCCACATCTACAATAGTGGGCCCAGCAAGTATATTATTACACCCTCTGTTTGTATTACGTATCAACTTGCAAGTCTAATTTTATGGTGAATATGGTGTTTTGTAAATTGTGGGCGTGTCTGTTATCGGATCATGCCTCTTTTTAGCACATAAGTGGTTGAGATAACTATGCTAAGCCTACCAAATTTCAAGTTTATAGGTAAATTTTTGTGACAGATATATAGATTTTTATTAATGACGGACGTGTCTGTTTTTCGACCACTTCCATTTTAGACACAGCGATGGATAAGTTAATTGTTAATATGGGTAGTAAAATTCAACTTTGGTGCTTCACTTTTGTTGCAGATATATAGATTTTGGTACATTGTGGGCGTGCCTCTTGACCGATTTTGCTCATTTTAAATAGCGATGGACACACATATCCATGTTTTTGATACTGATCAAGAATATAAATACTTTTTAGGATCTTTGATACTTCCTCCTAAGTGTTGCAAATGGAATGACAAACTTAGTATACCCTCATCTTATGTGGAGCGTATAAAAATTGCTACTTTAGGCGTATGGGAAATCTAAGATACCCACTTCTTCCAAATACTTAGGATATAATATCTGAAATTTCTTTGAACGCAAGAAAACCAATATTATTGAAGTAGGGTCACCTACGCCAAATATTATAAATAAACCCTAAAACGAACTAAAATCCATAATGAGACCACTTTATGTGGGCGTGGTTTTGACTTTTCAAAATATATAAATAAATAATGATTCTCGTTCATGTTCTAGCAAAGACCAAAATATTCCTCATATTTTAAAACGCAACAAAATTTTTAAGATTTTTTAAATACTTCAGTCATTTTATACCATCCACTTTAGTGATGAGGGTATACTATGTTTCTTCTTCGGTTTGCAACACCCAGAAGGAGGCATGGTCAGATAGAAGAGACGTCCACGATTTACAAAACACCATATTCACCATAAAACTAGACATGCAAGCTGATATGTAATACGTGTTATATGTATACGTGTTTGAAACGCCTACAGTTGTGGATGTGGATGGTATTTAAGATTCGGCATAAGCCAAATTTAGTTTTCTTACTTGTTTGTGTCATACAAATATATAGTTAAATCTATTTCGATTTAGATTCTGAATTGAAAGTGGGTGCAGCATTAGAAGCTACAAGCTACTAAGAAAAAGTAAACAACATGCACAGCATATGATGAATACTCGTATATTATTATTCTTTTATCCTGTAAACGCGCCTAAACGAAATAAATAAATTTAAATAACCAATAGAAGTGGAACGTAGTCGAATACGGGGCAATAAGAAACAGATGCAACGTGACAACTCGAACAAAAAAAAAAAAAAACAATAATTAACAAACGATTTCAGGAGGATCAAAATCTTTTATTTATTTTTACAATATTTATTATTACGATACAAGTGTAATTGTGTGATCTTATTATTCGCATGTTATTGTTTTAGTATTATTCCTGTTCGAGTATGGCTTTATTGAACGCTTGTGCAATCAACATATTTGCAAAATAAGCAAACTCCATTCTTTTAATGTTGCATACATGTTTATGTGATTGCTTGTTTTGTAATGGTGTTAAATTAATGAAATCATCTTGTACGAACATACATACGAACGCCTATTCACGGCGTAGAAAACAATTCGAGTGGCTGTTAAACCACCATTTTTGTACGATTAGACTAGGACAGGGAATAATTTTCCATACAATTTAATTTAGTAGCTTTGAAATTAAAAACTTCTTACTACAAACTAATGCGTATTTTTCAAACCTTAAATTATTTTATTTCAATTTTCATGCCATAATGGCCGCGTTTCCTGTTGAACAAATTTTGTCTTTTGTTACAATTACAGTTTTCGTGCCACCTTATTTCAATTAAATCTACTTTGAATATTAATGATGATGGGATGATATACATTTAGTCCAATTGCGGGAGAACCTCTATAACGGACAGACCATGCATACTGTAATAGGATACTGGAAACTATGATCGATTTTTCAAAATCAGATTTTGTTAAAGATTCTTGTTAAAACCTCGATTAAATCGACTTTTAAAATAATTTAAAAAAAACATAAAAATAAATTTATCTTTACTGATTCTCTCTCACGGAAATTTCTCATTTTATTCTCACAGCGTTGCCACTACGCCAAAAAAATTTCAGGGCTAGCTATCGTTGCTATCTTTACGCACGTTTACATATTTTGCGACATTGATGTAAATAATTAAATTATGAAGTTTTCAAGATAATTTATTGTTAAATTTTAATTGTAGTTTTCTTTTAGAATCTCCTTTTTATTATTGACAAAATTACTCCCTAAGTTTCGTCGTCATCTTGAGGCACATGCCTATATAAGTCGATTAATTTATTACAATAATTATTGTATAATATATAATAAAGCAATAATTTAGATTTAAATAAATTTTCCTTACATGAATTCAACCGTTTATTAGGTTTCTTTTTCATATTGAGAAACAAGTGGAAATGCTACTTCTGCTCTTGGTAACTTCAACTTTGAAAACTTCACACCCGCTGAATATTTGTATAATTGTAATCTATAATACATATCGCATTGAAGTAACTTACACAATCCATATTGTATAAACTGTGATAACTCACAAAGGATCAATTAATATTTTTATTTTTAGTAAAGTTACCACCTAAACACTTAAATGCATTCGAGAGCCTATACATTGATATATATATATATAATAAGCTTAAATAGTAATTAAAATAATACGCTATGAAAGAAAGAAGAAATTTAGGGTGTGGCTCAATTTGTAAATATTTTAGGTTCGTTCGCTATACGTTGCTATCAGTGCTCTTCCAATAATGATGGTAAAGGAATCGATAATTGTGGAGCCTATAAACGCTTTAATCGCACCGAACATATACCTATTGAATGTAATAGTGACGAGTCACATATGCCTGGTTCATTTTGTATGAAGGTAGTGCAGCAAGGACCCCTCGGTTTTATATGTTAGTAATGGCACGAATAAAATATCGAAAATAGTTCATTTATAATCTATCATACAGGGGATGGGCGTTGGCGTCAGGTTATACGTCGGTGTGCATCTGTAGCCGACACAGGGGTAACTGGTGTCTGCAACTGGGGCGTTTACGAAAATGGTGTTTATTGGGAGGAATGTTATTGTTCAAGTGATAGTTGCAACGATGCAATATCTACAAGAATTAAGAATACGTCACGAGCTGCCTTTATGCTAATTGTTATTATCGCCCTTTTATGGTAAAGAAGACTTAAAGTAATTTACGTGTTCATATAAAATCCGTACATTTTGTACATATAAATAAATATTAAAATTATTATGTTACATGAACCATCATAATGATAAGGAGGAATATTGGTTTTGTTCAAATGTTTGAAAGTGCCAGAAACCACAAGTTCGAAAGTATTTATATTATGGATCAGCATGGATAATCGAGTCCTGCTGTCTGTCTGTGTGTCTAGAATATTTTGCTGCAAAAATTAGAATCTTTAGTACACGTAATCAACGTCAAAATCGTATTGCAAATGGACTAAATCGGTCTACAGCCTTACCCACCAGTACGCAAGTATAAAATTAATGGGTTTCTTATTATTATATAAAGACCCTGAGGAGCTCTAATAGATCAGTAAACATTGATCTGTTGGTGAAGCCCTATTGACATGGCTACACAAACTTATAGCAGGTGAGAGTCTTTTCATTATTAATGATTCGAGAAGTTTAGGTAGAGCACTAAGTTTTGCAATGCTCGTATAATTAATGACATCGTCTTTTGTATACTTTTATATAAAGGAGATTTTTAAATTTTATTCTTTTTTCCTAAGGAGGCCTTGGGTGAGATCCCACCCTTATTATACCCTCCACATTAGTGATGAGGGTATACTAAGTTTATTCTTCCGTTTGCAACACCCAACGACCTCAAAGACCCTACAAAGTATATATATTTTTGATAAGCATCAAAAACTGAGTCGACTTAGACATGTATATCCATATGTCCGTGTGTCCGTCTGTTGCTGGCATTCTCACGGGCATAAATTGTGAGATATTGAACTGAAATTTTGGCATACAGACACTTTTAGTTTTTGCACGCCGATTGATTTTTAAAATCGGTCAAAGACCACGCCCACAAAATTTGAATTATAAACTTGAAATTTGGTGCACATATTAATGGTTATCCCATTAATCGATGTGCCAAAAATGGGCATGGTCGTAAAACATACACGCCCGCAATTTAAAAAAACCATATTCATACCATAAAACTAGACTTGCAAGCTGATACTTAATACATACACTATTAGAACACGTAATATATATATTTCCTATGCTCACGGCTGTAGATGTGGAGAGTATTTAAGATTTAACCTAAGCCAAATTTAGTTTTCATACTCGTTTTTCCTTTTGATTGTTATATATATATATATATATACTGTATATGTACTATATATATACTGTATTTATTCTTTCAAGAGAACCCTATAATTAGATGCAAGCTATCATTATGATTGTGGATATAAAAAAATCTAAACTGCTGCATTTAATAACAGCCTTTAGATAAACTTTGCTTAGTTGGAGTTTAAACTACTTGTGAGAAACTAAACCTTAGTATAGTTCCATCTAAAATGATATAAAGAACCCAAAACAAGCAACAGCTGCCACTATTATGAAATTAATTCTTTATTGGAATATGTTAAGTATATAATAAAACCTTATTTTGAATTAATATAAAATGCTTAATTTCTTTTTAATATTTTGCAAGCTGCTCCTCGTTGTTCTAATATTTTCAAACCACCATCTTGCCAACCTGCCTCGGGATTGGAAGATACTGCTGCATAAAGCACACTGCTGCCGTCTGACAGTGATTTTATAGCAATGTACGACTTATTTTCTTCCAGCCAAGTACGTGATTCCGTTATAGGTTCAGTCGGCTCTTCCTTTTCTTGATACTAAAATCATTTTTTATAACATAATATGGAATATTTATTTACTTTTATACATACCCATGCATTGTAATAGGCAAGCGGTTGATTTTGAGAATTAATTTTTAGAATACGCAGAAAATATCGAAAAAATTCATTGTTATTACGACGAATTTCCAATTCTCGTTTATCGTTATGCTGTTCTAATTGACGAATTGTTTCAGCAGCAATTTCCACATCGCGGGGTCGCCTGAAAGTAGTCAACAAAGCTTTGGCTATTCGCAAATAATTGGCAAACTGTTCGGATAATAATTCTAGCTCATTAACTGGCGACTCTTCTGTAGGTTTTATTTGCGGTGGTGTGCGCGCGGGGGCTTCAGACGGTTCCTGATTTTCAGAGTTAGAAGCGATTTCTACATTATTTGGTTCGATAGTTTCTACAATAAGCTCATCTGATTCCATATCGAAGATACTTAACGTAACGTAATAATTTATATAGCTTTTTAATTTTTTTTTAAATTTATTTTTTAATTTTGATGAAGAAAAGCTAAATTTGTTAAAAAAAAATATACAGAATTGTCTATTATGAAGTTCCAATCAAATGTAATTCAAAACAAATGAAAATGTTATGGTCTGTCAAGCCCGATTATGTAGTACCCTGCACCACTTACTTCAAAAATGTATATTGTACCATAATTTAATTGCATTAGTAAACACGAGTAATTGGCTCCTCGTGAAATGTCTTTATAGAGAGGGAGGTCCTAGAAATGGTCTAATACGCTCCAAGTACACGTAATTTTTATGCTAAACATTACGAATTTTCGTTATACAAAGACTTATTTTAAATAAGGGCGTTAATGGGGAAGGGAATAAAAATATGACTCACCAAGCTTTGTAATAAATATAAAGAACTGCGAATATTTGCCATAGAATGGCACCTCTTACAACAAAACGTTATACGGGGCGGTGATCAAAAAATTGTCCGATCGGGACCAAATTCGGTTAAGAATTGAGATTTTTCGACTTCCTCTAAAATGAAATTTTATATGGGGAGGGTATCGAACTATGGTACAATCGCGTCCAAAGTTTGTATAGTACGTTATTAGCCTAATTAAATTAGCTTCACCGAGTTTTTTTTTTTTTTTTTAATATATAAAGAATTACAAATTTTCACCCTCAGAATGACTTCGTTATATACATATATAAAGTAAGTAAATATAGGGTATTAAATGGTCGAGCTTGAACGACTATAACATTTTCACTTGTTTTTTGAACCCTGAATGACTTGTGGCAAAGGTTATATTAATTTTGTAACGATTTAAGCAGTCTGTCCCTGTAAGCAGGGACATGTGTTGGCTCAAAGAGAAAACCTATTGAAAAAGGATCAAATCGAATTTTCAGAACCCCTCCCCACACAAGGTCCTATTATAACGAAAGTCTTTATATGGCAAAAAATTCTTAATATGTGTTGACGAAAATGAGTAAAAATAATGAATTTGTTTGATATTTGACTGTGTGAGGTATTAAATAGTCGGGCTTGACTTGGATTGGCAACTATGTGATTGCCCATTTTGTCGACCGATAGATTTTACACTCTTTTTGGTTTCGTTAACGTGTTCAAAGTTCCTAAGAACTCCTTAAATGGTAAAGTGTTTAATCACGCTAATGTAACCTATTGAATTTGCGTCAAAATATAAATTATATTACGTATAGATGAAATACATTTTGTAATCTTGTAATCGTCTGCTCTATAAAAGTTACATGTACACCACTTCATACCAATTACCTAATGCTTTCAAATGATTATAAAAGGCTTTCAATGCTTATAATGGCTATAATTAAGTAATACGTTCAGTTTATTAAGTGGTCTTTTCAAAAGATGTTAGAACAGATAATCAAATTGAACTGATATACAAGAGCAGTACTTTATTTATAAGGAAGCACGCGCAGACAAAATGAATTTAATATCGACTTCGAACAACGTTGAACATGAACAAATTAATATCAATATTATCATTGGTGAGATGACATGAGTTAGTACATTTTTAATTGTCACAAAATAATGCTTTTATATATTCCAGGTTTTAGGGATAACGCCATGGAATTGCTTAGAAAACACCATACATATATATGATTACTTATTAATGTTTATATTACCCTTATATTACATAATATGTTTTACCCTATTATTTGTAGCTCATTACGGTATCTGTAGTTTGGAGGATTGTAGTGTCGTTTGTTGTGTGGGAAGTAGATTGTTTTCTATTTTGGGTTTTGTAACCTATTTAATCTGCCAGTTGTTTACTATATGGCGTCAAAAGAAATTTTACATCAAGTACCAAGAAGTCTCGAATGTGATTGATGCTAAAATTCGAAGTCTTCAATTTAAGAAAAACCAAAATATGACACATTCATCTACCGGATTATTATATAATGCAAGTAGGCTTATAATATTGCTGGCGTTCTCCTGTGCCATCACTATACACCTTAAGGAAGTTCTATTGTATAAAATTTTATAATAACTTGTTCAATTTTTTATATTCATGTACACATGAATTTATTTATTTATGGCTTTACAGTTATTATCACGGATGGTTTTTTATCCCATTCACCATTAGTACTTTACCTCTAATGGCCTGCAGTACCATAATGGCTCAATTTTATGATTACATATCAGAAATTAACCAACGTTTTGAAAATTTGAATAATCTTTTGGAACAAGAGAATTTGGAATGTCAGGAACCACAAGGTGTCATTTTAAAGTGTTCAAATTTTTTGGGCGCCTTGAAAAGGGGTTTAAAAAACAATCCATTAAAAAATCAACAACTGGGAAATAAACGAGTTAGTTGTTCACACAAAATTAACAAAAATAATACTTCAAAAGCAAAACCCTCCCTCAGGTAGTTCATGTATTTTCCATTATTTTATAAATTTATTTTAATAAACAATTCTTCAAATACTTCACAGAACCACAAAAGATTTCGGCCAACATATTACTGAATTTTTCAAATTATACGATAATCTTCTATCATTATGCGTTATGACAAATGCCGAATATAATCTACAATGTGTGTCTTATATGGTGACGTGTTTTGTTCTCACCCTGTTTGCTATATTTTTATTAGCAAAGGTTCACCTTTTGGTAGGTGGTATGGATCGCTTACTAGATTTCACCATCTTTTGGTATTGCACTTGGAGTGGTATTTCTTTATTTATGGCCTACATCGTGTTACGCGTTTGCTATTATGCCAACAGCTACATGAAGCAATTGCCGGCCATTGCACACCGCATAATTCGAAACCGTCCAGCATTTTTGTTGACTAATGATATGAACTCTAGTAAAATAACGTCATATACGTTGCAATTCATACATTGGAAGGGCTACTTTCAATTCAACGGCTTGGGCTTATTTATACTAGACTATACGTTCATATTTTTGGTAATCATAGTGCCGCACGAGAAATATATTTTTCCTAATCTACGGTTACTTTTAGATGGTTAGCGCGGCCACTTCATATCTCATTGTATTGGTACAGTTTGATACACAGTTGCTTTTTATACACGAAGGCTTATTATAAATTTGAATGCCATTCAGCTGTCTGTTAATTGACTGAAATGAGCCACATTTTCACAACAGCCCACATAGAAAATTTCTTTAAATTGCATGCATTTGTATGTGATTTGATGTGAGATGATATACATACATTGAATATTTTTTAAAAATAATTAACAAATCTAAATAAAAAAGGCTGTTAACCTCGCATCAGGCTAATAACACACACAAAAACTGATTTGACGCCGAGGTCTTTAGGATTGAATTTTATATGATATGTGGGACGATGAATCTTAATATGAAATTAGTTTATCTTCGAGGTAGCGAAATTCAAAAACTATAAGAATATTAAAAAAAAAAACCAAGAGAAAGATGGTAAATCAAGTATAACCACCATACTTGCTATCTTACAAAATACGGCAATATAAAGTATATACATATACCATAAAATATCAAGTATATTAGAATTTGGAAATGTGAATATTCGGTCAATGGCAGGGCTTGAACCTCCACGGGTTCCGAACCTCCGGGAAGTGAGACTCTCGGGGGTAGCTCCCCCCGAGAAATATAAATATAAATTTGAGCAAGTTTACTTTTTACGTGAGATGCGCTGTATATAAAGATCTGATGATCAAATTTGTTAACAAAGTACGCCCACTTCACTACTTTCAGAAACAGTTCTTCACAGGTGTACTAGCCATTTTTAATACCAGGTTAATATTTATACCAACCAGAAACATACATACACAGACACCCGTCCAAACAAAATCGATTCGACTTAATACCGACCATTCAGGTACATGTTACCATGTACGTTTCATTGGTGAAAACGTCTAGAACACCTACAAGCAGACTTCGGACACCCAACAAACAATAATATAGACTAAACCAGTGTAACAAACTGAGTCGATCTTTACTCGCAAAGTGGAGAAGATATACTGCATATGCAGGATTTGGCTCAAAACAAATATGGCTTTCCTCACTGAGGATGCACCATCTGCAATAATGGTCTATGGGTTTGGTATATATAGCAATGATGCCCCAACACACGAGTGTCTACATGGAAAAAAGGCAAAATTTTATTTGAATTTAGTATTCTATGTAGTCAATAAAGTACCAATATTTTTACATATTTTAGCTATTTCTTGTTTGGGGGAATGCTCGGCTGCTAATATAGCATTGCCCACTGCTATAGTTTCTTTGAGACTTTTTGATTTAATCCAGATGCGGCCATTCATTCCTACGGCGATTTCAAAGGGAACTTCCTTAGTTAAGGCAGACAATAGAGGGCAGTCTTCGCGTAATATCATACGACACAAATTAAGGCTGCAGTTGAATACAACGCCATCCCTTAAGACACCCAGTTTTCCTTTCCAATTTCCAGAATTAAGACACACCAATTCAGGTTCAAAGTCTCTGCAAGCTATTAGTAACCGAGCATAGACCAAATCGCCGATATTTACATTAGGTCGATTCTTTTTAGTGGCATTTTCAAATGATAGATAAGATAAGGAGGCCTGCTCAGCTGAACCTATGTCTACACGGTAAATATCGCTAAGCTTTGCGGTAACTACGCCAATAACAGCTTCTCCTCTAACAGGCACATAGCGATGCTGATAACTGTTAACCCAAAATATAAGTGAATCTTTGTGGTGTAGAATCCCCGCTTTGCAAGCAATCACTTGTTCATCACCCTTTCTTCTCAATCCAGGCCCCAGAATCACCTTTTTCGTTTTAGCCATCTCCTCTGCAGCAAAGATACGATCACCTGGCATTACAAGCCCTGAAGACATTATTTTACTTTAATTTTGTTTGTACATGAATTATTTATAGTAAATTTATTTTGATTATTTAAACAAAAATCAAAGCACGTTAAAAGCAATGATAACTAAACAAGGCTGAAAACAGAAAAAAGCATGCATGTATTGGCGCCATTAAATTCATTTGTAAAACATACACTATTTAATATGACATTTGATCTATCGATACGCGTTCTAATTTGTTGAGCGCTTAAAGCTTCTGTAGGTAAAGTGGCTCGCGTCTATGCGTTTATTAATGTGGCCGCATAGGTGAAGCGTAGCGACGCTCTTTTAAAATTCATACATGCATGTTCTACTTCTTGCAAGCGATAGTGTTTTTCACAAGACAAAACAAGGCAAAAGGGCCTGTGTAAGATATATACATTGCAGTGCATCGTTGCGTTACTGCATTCAACAATATACCAAGCAGTAATGCATTCAAACATTGTGTTTTATAATATTTAATTACGCCAAGTTAGGTACAAAACATTTTGGCACTCGTGTACCCAATAATTTCACTCTTCATGTCTACAATCCAACATTGGTGCCGGTTATTGTTTTATATATGTGAACTTAGTTTTCTTAAAACATATCACATCTGGATTAAAATGTTCCATCTAATAATTTATCATAATAAAAAAAAAAAATGCAGAAAAATACCACCATATATGTCAAATAATTACATCTTATCACACTGGGTTTTTGCAAGGAAATCGATTTTTAAAAATATGTACATTTCAAATGGTAAATAAATTTCGCTCCATCTATATATAGAGCTGCCACCCGGTGGTAAATATTTTTTTAGCTAACTTAGCGTACGCCTGAATAACAAAAATACAACAGCCTTAATTTTTACGTTTCTGGTAAATTCTATCAAATTTTTATTGCATGCAATACTTTTCTCTGAATTAGTACTGTAGTAACCAACAAAATTTTCACAATGCTCTCGAAGTGGTCAAAGAAAACTTTTCCAGAGGAATCTACAACAGACATAATTTTTTTCTATCTTTTCAATAGATTTTGAGATAAATAACGTTATTTACTTTGATGTATTCAATTTGCCTCTAAAATTCGCATGAGTACAAAAAATATGCAAAAAACTACTGTTTCAAGAAATGTTTTGTTTAGTTTGTTTAATCTGGATGCGCTGAATTCGATTTTGTAAATTTTTATGCTACAGACGCGTGAAAATCAGCTCAAAAGTACTATAAAAATGTACACATGTGGTGTAGGGTATAACAAGTAAGAAAAAAAAATTTAGTTCAGGCCAAATTTCAAATGCCCTTCACAACTACACACAAATGGTGGGCGTGACAGGTACATGATTACGTCCTTTACTTATCAGCTTGAAAGTCGAGTTTCACGTGGAGTATAATTTTTTATATATTGTGGTCACGTCTGTTATTTGACTACGCCCATTTTTGCCACATTACTGAATGGGATAACAATAAATATGTGCACCCAATTTCAAGTTCATGTGTCAATTTTTGTGGCAAATATAAAAATTTGTGTTGGTGGTTGATTTGAATAATTCGCGCTGATCTTCTTTTTTCTGAAGCTCTCTTTTTATAAAAAGTAAGGAATGCCTTAAAAAAAACAAGGAATTTTTATATATTTTAATGATGTGTGATTTCGATTTGGAATCGATCAGTGTAATTAAAAATGGCTTGTGGCATTTTCCCGTCAGAAAGTGCTCACAAACTTAATATACCTTTTGCCACAAGCGGTGCAACAGATACATGAAGAAAGATCATTAATAACATAGCGTGAATAAAAGAGTCCATAAATGACTGCCCTGTGGAACACTGGGAACAATGTATTAGAATGATTATCTATTACCATAAGAATATTTCGTTACATTATAAATAATACAGTTAAATTTAAAGACAAAACTTTACCTTGAGGTGATGAATCTGCCAAAGGGTTTGAACATGTTCTTTAACATGCATGTTCTCCTTAGATACCATAAATCTTAAATTAATTGAATTCGAGTACTGGTACTTCAAGACCCTGACGTGCGATGCAGTTTACGTTAGAGTTACTTTTGGAATTAATATTTCGGTTACACCCACCGAAATGTTTTACGATCAATATTTAAATTTTTTTGAAAATTTTTACTACCAGGTTCTATTTCTAGTTCTTAAGAGGTTTTGGATAATGTTCGATATTATTTTATAATTTCCGGACCTCCATTAATCATCATACAAACGCCCTTTTGGAATTATTTGTTCCGAAGCATTTGAAAAACTGCCAGTTTATATTTGAACAGTGAATAAACAAAAATAATATGTTTTCTACAAATCACATACGTCTTGATGATATAGGCTTTTTATATTTTGGTAACAAGTTTTTGTATTTGCGGACATATTCGGTAACAGACAGAAATTATTGTTATTTTTTTTTCTTGTATTTACTGATAAAGTAAAAGTATTAGATCCCATTCCTAAAAGCGTCTACAACAAACTCAACGAACAACCAAATATAAATAGTGGAAATACTGCAATGCAAACTCAATATCAACAGCAGCCAGCAGAAAATTTTAATGTGTCCAATAATATTATCAACAACAATAGCGCTGCCACATTACCTGCTCTAAGTTCATCTAAACCTATAGCTCTAGATAAGCAGTACAGCCTCGAAATGGATTCAGTGCAAAAATGCACCAGAGAGGATTGCAATAAACGTGCCATTACTAATCCGGACTGGGAGGATGAATATTGCAGCAATGAATGTGTCATTATACACTGTCGCAATGTATTCAATATATGGGTACAATCAAATTTAGAATGATTATTAATAAAAATAAATGCATTTTTAAAGATCTACATCAATTAAATGAGATTGAGAAGATACGAGGGAATAAAGGTTTACTAAATAATCTTAATATTGTGAAATTTTTCTGTAAAACCAAAACACATTTTCTAAGCTAATTTTTAGTACCTTAAAATGACATGTGGTAATGGGTAGTCTACACTATTTTCAGTTTAATTTGAAAAAATTTAGATTCAATTTGAAAAATGTACGTTTTAAATTGGAGATTCTTTATTAAACTTAGTTTCAGATTATGATGCAAAATTCATGTTTAAAGGAATTTGAAACTTAGAGGTGCCCATCATACTAAAGGGAACGTACGTTGTAGTTCAAAAAGAGATTAAGTTTACCACGAACCAGTGTGGTTCGTGATATGTTGCACTGCTATTTGTAACTCCTAAGTGGTTGGGCTTCGAGCCGGTCGAAACGAATAGCGTTTACTGATAACGCTAAACAAACTATGGCACTGGGTGTATTTGGCTGTATATATAATATTATATTATTGGAAATATGTAGTGTATGGGATTATGTAGTAGGTATTGAACAATTACTTTAAAATAATTTATTATGCGTATTCTGTCATGTTTTCATTGCTGTACAAATAATTCAAATTTAAGTGGTGTAGGGTTTTAAGGGTTTTGATTTGGTTGACTATGATAATTTTACTTATTTTAACTACTATTGGGTGATGATGGTTCTAATTGATGAGCTCCTTGTAATAAAGCTTGCAATTTGGCTGCTGCTGGAAATGAAGCCAAATCTAAAGGTGCAGCTCCCGTTGTACTCTGTATATAAGCTAAAAGTCTACCAATAAAGCAAAATTAGTTGGACATGTTATTGGAATAATTAACATATTTAATTATGAAAATGTTACCTCCTCAGCTCGTCTATGGCATTTTGTTGCATTAATATGTAGTTTTTGGCCAGCAACAGGGTAGCTATCTTTGATAGTTTCCTTACTGAGGGTGAATGGGCATATGGTATAACATTGCGCAATTCATCTAAAGCATCGTTTAAGTCATGCATTCTTCGACGTTCTCTGTCCATAAAAATAAATAGTTTAATATTTTTTTATATTATATTTTAAATAAAATTGAATTTAAGTCGCAAAGCTTCTAATTTAATTTTAATAAATAAGGTGATAAATTAATCGTAATAAGGAGGTTTCATTGTTAGTGAAAGTATGGGGGCAGGTAGCGCTACAGCTATTGCATGTTGAAGTAAATTACAGGATCATCATGTAATGGAATATTCAACACTATGTGTATGAGTTCATATACTCATTACAATCTATGTCATTTCAAGATAGAGTTAATATTGGGTATAGAGTTTATGAACATACTACATTATCCTTATTTCTATTTACCTGGCGTTAATATTTAAACGGACTGTTTTTCCTTGGCGATTTTTTTGTTTGCCCCCACTACTTGCACCGCCATTATTGTTTAAAGCACCAATGCTATTAGCGTTAATAACAATAGAGTCTGCGCAACCACCATTAGAGCTTGGTGGTAACATAAGGCTAATGGTGGCGGACTGTTTATCTGTCGGCGACACTTCAGGTTTATTTTCATCGCCCGGTGGCTGATCGGTGCTTTGTTGCAGCATTCCCAAGCCTTGAGCATAAAAACCACCCAAGCCGACGGATCCCAGTGGTGTTCTGCGACCAGGCACACTTTGTGGTGGACTTGATGTGGGGCCAGGATGAACTGATGGATGAGCCGATAACGTATTGGCTGTTGGCGGTATGGGTGAATGCGTGTTGGCCGGCAAGACGAAGCCAAATGTCAAATTGGGATGATCCATATCTAAAACAATCTGCAATAAAGGAAATTTATAATCCTGAAGTAAAATACTCCGCTTAAACGTAATCAAAAACAAGTCTGACGATCAATTACCCCACACCACTTGATATATTATCCAATTTAAATCTTTTCTTTGAAAAATGAAAAACTTAATTTTTTATACAAACATCCGCACAAACTTAATATACCCTTTACCACAAGTGGTGCAGCGTATAAAAACTAAATTTGACTTCGGTCAAATCTTTTAATACCCTCCACACCTACTTGCAAATGATGCACGTACCAGTTACACGATTAGTTTTTTATTTTAGAAAAATATGCGAAAGAATAATTTTTATTTCATGCAAAAGTAAAAAGCGTTCTTCACAATCCGAAGTTTTCGTATCGACTGAGTTGATATTGAAAGCAAATTATTGACAAACACATTTATTTCGTTTAAAACATTTTTGCAAAGAGAAAACTATTATATAATTTACATATGAAACATAACCTTATTGATGAAATATTCTTGTTGTATAATTTATAGGCATCATCAGATTTAAACGCTTGTTGTACAGATTTTGGATTTTCTATTATGAAAATTTTCACTAGACGCTAGAAATATATTGCTGTCTGATATATACACTTTGCCGAAATAAAATATAGGAGGCCATGAACGTAATTAACTTATATGTACTGTATGTTTAATACATTTTGTAGAAATAAAATGTAGTAGGCCATGAACCATAAAAAAACCTAAAAGCAATTTTTTTTGTAGAAAACGACTATTATTTGGAAAGTGTTTGACTGGAGACGATGCTCTCTCTGTTTATCAGTTAAAAAGTTAGGAAAAAATGAGCAACAAATAAGAAATAATTTAATAAAAAGTAAAATTATTTTTTTTCTTTAATTATGATGAGTATATATACTTATATATATATCGAATCAATTTGCGATTTTAATTATTTTTATTATTTTTAGGTATCAATATTGGTAAGGAAAACTTTTCTTATTATTGACAATACAGAATACATTAAAGAAAAGGTACTGATCGAATGCGCAGGAGTAAAAGTTGACGGATCAATTATAGATTCTATAACATCTCTGCCAAAGGCAGCTTTGTCGCATACCATTATTGGCAGCTTCAACATCAATAATATCAGCACCCCCACCACCATGTCTACCATTCCAAAAAATACAGCAACAACCACCACCGGCACCACCATCACCACAATATCTGGTTTTAATGTTTTAAATGAAACATCGCAAGTGATGACAATACCAGCTTCGGCTGATCCTTTGCCAGATGTTACAAGCTTGGAGGCGATGATGGCGGTTAAACCGAAAAATCAAATTGATGATGATGACAATATGCCGAGCACTCTGTCCGATACGAGTACATTATTGGCGCATGCTCAACCTAATACAGGGTCTGCGGCAGCGGCCAGTGCAATGACTTCTTCAGCCACTAACCGTACACCTATACATGTTATGTCCAATCTGATAAATACATCTGATGCTACTGCTGCTACTGCTGACAATATAAGTACACCAGGTTTTGGGCTCACTCCACCTTTGGTGGATGACAGGTGTGCGCGAATGTATTCATTTTTACATCCAACCAGGTATGCGAGCAGTCATGGCAACGTTCTTTTAGATTATTGTTGTCCAAATTTGGATGGACCCATACCAGCTATAGATCCGCAACATATTCATACCCAGGTACACGTGCCGGTGAGAGAGTTACCCGCCTATGTAGTGCTGGAGACTAAAGTAATAACACGAGCTGAACTGGAGAGCGGTTCCATTAAGGTGCCCGACGTGGTCAAACGGAAAATGGAAAAATATAGAAATTCAACAACAACAACAACAGCAGCAGCAACAGCAGCAACAACAACAGCAGCAAAAACAATCGATGAATCGGGTAATCTCCGGCCGACCTTGAGGGAGGGCAGTGATCAAATTTAAACAAAACTGCTTCTATTTGAATTTTCCCTGTGACAACGTTTTCTTTATTTAATGGATTAATTCTGATTCCTGAGATGATCATTTTGCGATGCTTTAATTCCGATTTTATTCAAATGTTTCTTTACTTATTTCCAAAAATTTATTCATTGCAATTTGATTTGATTATAATTATATGGTATGAAACATACACGACTTCTTTTATTTAAACGATAAGTATTTGAAGTGAAAATTAGTTTTTTCGTTTTGATTAAGGAGTAAATATATTAACAAAAACATCGACAAAGGACTGAGTTATTTGTACAAAATATGTATACACAAAATGTTCATAACATATATCTCTCCAACATACAACAATTTAACACTTTTTATACCTATCATCATAATGATCCAAAACTTGCACCCGAACCTTTCATTACTCTCATAGTAGCAAATTTTAAGATATCAAGCTGAAATTTGGTACACATATTCTTTATCAATTTTAAGGCAAATGCGCTTTGCGTTACTTTATATTGTTCTTCCGTTTGTAACACCCAGAAGGAGGCGTCAGAATATATGTTCAAATCTAATCTATTTTTATTTAAAAAAAAAATCCTATTTGTTATAAAAAATTATTTACCGGCACCTAGGAGGAGTTTTACAGCAAGATTCTCATGATAAAATAAAACCTTTAACGTTCTATTCAAGAAAACTTTCTGCCACTGAAGGTAAATATAGTGCATTTGACAAATAATGTTCGTGTTTTATATCTACACCTGTCGTAGAGGCTCAAGTAGGAATTTTTAAGCGTTCCCAGCGCCCCCATTTTGGAGGTACCAATATTAGAATTACATTATAGGCAATGTAGATTCACCCCTTGGTCGAGGGTTTTTAGACAAGCATATAATTACCACAGACCCCGCGGTACTCCCACAAGGGGGCCATCCCAAGTACTGGCAGGAACCATGTGTTCATAGGGCTCCAATACCCCGTGGGATCAGATATTGTTTCTGGTTTTACTTTCGACCCTAATAAGGGTCTACCATTTATAAAATATGTTTGCCACTACAACCTTTTGATCTTTGAACCACAGACTCAAAGCACAGACAAAAGGATTTAAACTGTCAAAGGCCTTACTAAACTCTGTGCAGATCATGTCAGTTTGTTTTGCCTTTGAAAAATTCTTAAAGATATGACAGAACAGCTCTAATTGATTAGTAGTCGTTGATCTACCACTAACAAAGCCATGCTGATATAGACATTTAATAGCATCGATGGATCTCTTTTCTAAAGTTTTTCAATAATTTACAAAAAACACTAAGCTTGACAATTACTTGTAATGTAGGTTGTTTGCTACCACATTTAAAGGAAAACCGCTCAAAAAAAGATAAAATAAAAGAAAAAGATTTTGTAAAATTGTAGGAAGACCCATGGACCAATTTAAACTATTTTGAATGCTAAGCTACCTACCATATATAAAAAATATATTATATAAATTATTCAAGTAGAATTTGAAGTGCATAAAAAAGGCATATTCAATCCAAAGAAAATTTTGAATATCGTTCTAAAATACGAATAATTCAAAGATTACAATATAAGGAATAAAAAACCTCAATATCATATAGAAGGACTTTCAATTTCCTCTCATATTTCTTTTTAATCAGTTACGTATTAACAGGTATATTTGGCCTGGATGCCAAACCTTTGATATCTATCCTTGCATAGAGGAGGGTCAACTCGCGATTTTAAAGATCACAGCGAGATTCTCCATCAATTGAAATTTTCCAAATTTCAGCACCGGAATATATTATAGGGTTTCTGAAACCGCTACAAATACAATGTGTGGAAAGTAGAAAAACTTACTTTGGAAGTCTAAAGCGTATTTTGTCCGTCCGAGAAAACCAAACTAGTGTTTAACATTTCTTTGGCTATAAAAGAAGAAAATTTAAGAAATTGTTGAATATAGTAATATTTACATGGTGCCAGGTCCTAGACAAGATCCAAAGGAACGTGAATTGACTCCTAAGTTTGTTTTGGGTACTCTAAACCAGAATTGGGTAGGCTGATTGCATGCCTTGTCTTAGTTTGAGGTCATGGCTATGTTAGTTAGAGATTTCCAAAAGAGAAATACTCGCGGTTTATAATTTTTAATCCTGTTTCTTTTGCGTTGTAACGAAAAGGAAAATTTGAGTTTAACGCGATTTTAAATAAAAGTACCACAATAAGTGGCTCAGAAGCCAATACATTTTTTGATATTTTCGATTTTGCTAAATTTTGAAGGAACACATAATGTTTTTCTTGGTTAATAAAAATTTACTTACTTTATTCTTTCTTGTCCACTTTTTTCAATCTTTTATATCAACTTTGAAATAAACACTGAAAAGAACGCCAATTAAACATTAAAAAACCAAATAAGTAAACCAGCATTCTTAAAAAACATAAATAACTACATATATCCTAGTTTATATACCTCCGATCAAACCTGTAAAAAAACTAAAATGAAATAAATATAGCTCCTCTATTCTTGGGGGCAGATATGTCATCGGATGTAGATTCTTCGGTGGAGGTTTCAGAAGTTCATGAATTAAAAAAAAAGCTCAGTTGAAAAATCATGTTATAGATCCGCAAAAAACGTTAATTGTAGTGTCAAGGTGTACTTGATAAAATTTCGATGAAAACATGGTATATTTTCTATTATGTCTAAAGATTTTTTGCGTAAAAAAAATGGGTAAAGAATAGTTAATTGTTTTAATATTTGGCTGTAACAAATTTGGATCCGATCGGACCATTATTAGATCCCCTTTCCATATAACAATATTTCACGAAGTAACTTAAATAGCAGTGCCTTGCGTATACTGATACAATTAAACTAATTGTAGCATAATTTAAGGTTCTATATATGTTCGGATTCGATCCATTTTCAATAAGATTTCTCTTTAGACCAATACAAGTAGCTATGGTTGGTTATTCCGTTTGCAACACCCACATATATTCTTGATCAGCATCAAAAACTGAGTCATTTTAGATATGTACGTCCGTGTGTCCGTTTGTTGTTTGCATTCTCACGGTTGTATATTTTGAGATCATGAGCTAAAATTTTGTACAAGCACTTTTATTTTTGCATGCAGATTGCTATTTAAAATTGGTAAAACTAGTCAAGATCCACGCCCACAAGCACCTATATCTATATATCTGCATAATTTAGTTTTCTTACACATTTTTTATATTTTTCGTAGAGCAAAATTCTTACGTTTTTATTTATACATCCTGTACATATCCCGTTTTGTTGCTAAGTCTACCCTTAGACAAAGTATTCTACATATATTTTTGATCAAAATAAATAAACCAAAAATGAATGTACTCAAAATTTTAGTTAAGTTGCGTTTTTTGTACGTGTTGACTTCTGAACCACTCATATGTAGGATAGATGACATTTTAAATATCACCATAATTACAACATTCACTTTACTTTATAAATAAATAAAGCAATTCCGTTTAAAGTGTCAACACCAAACATGGAATCATTCTTTCAACCTGATTTGTTTCTTCACCGTATTAGAAATAAGTTAGTCTTCTTATTAGAATAATAACAACTATAAGTATTATAATATTATATTCTCTTTTATTTTTATTTAGACTTTTGTTTTCAAATTGTTGAAAACAAATTAGAAATATACGAATTTTACTTTACTGATACTTGCATTAAGTTTTAAGCATGCGCATGCTATAGTCACCCCTAATAGAAATACTTTCTCACTTGTATATATTCCAAAAAAGCGAGCCTCTCTACCTTTAACAAAAATATATAACAAATGGAATCGTATAATTAGAGATAGATAGACGTGAAGCACAGCATTCTATTTGGGGGTAGCTTTACAATATATTACATTTAAGGTGCCTTTTCCATAGTTGCACAGGATTTTAATAATTAACCGAGAAAAAATTTATAGCACTCTTCAATACAACTTTTGTTTGAAGGCCGCTTATATTCGTATGTATTAACCATCGAGTTAGTTTCTCAGTGAACCTTAATAATCTTTAATTTCATGTGACAATTCTCTAAAAAAAAACACCTGGAAGTATGTCAATTATTTGTGCTATTTCAAGAAATATTTCAAAACTGTATAAAGCATCTTAGAGAAATATATATAAATGTGCAAGAAAAGATATTTTTGGAGCAGAACTTTTTACTGCTGTCCCAAGGAAGTCGGTCGAATGCATATTGACGCTGGGATAGCCACGGTAACGGTTACGAGGGGATTGGCATGGACAACTAGACGAGCCTTGATTAGCAGTTTTCCATGTATTATTTCAATGAATGTACGGTCTAATGCAAGGAAAGTAAATATAATGGAGATAGATTAACAAACGAGCTAGAGATTTATTGGCAAGGCTGCTCTCGTAAGGGACATTACGGTACAGTTTTGTGCTAATAAACTAATTTTATGTTAATTAATAAAAGATTTCTAAAACAAGCCATTTTTTTATAATTATGTAATAATAATGCATGACTTTGACGGATTTCAAATGTTTATACTCAATCAACACTCAAAAACATATGAACATTTATGTTAAATTACTAAACAGAATGTCCTGAAACCGTTCATATTAGTTCTCATTATACAATGACCACGCCCCTTCTAAGACCTTTAAATTCGTCTTCAAAGACTTCCATTATAATAGGATCTTATATAAGGAGGGATTCTAAAAATGGTTCGATTCAGTCCGTTCTAAATAGAGTTCCTTTATGAGCTAAGACAAGTCCTCGTATTAAATTTCATGAGAATATCTCAAAAATTGCGATTGGTAGCTTGTGCACAAATTTACATGTACTATTTTTTCTACATCGATCAAGTAAAAATAGGTGGGATTGTGTAACAGACATGCCACAATTTATAAAAAACCTTGGCACAGAACTCGTCGTTGAAGATAAAATTCTTTATACCCGTTGGTAGTTATATGCGGTATTTACGAGATTAATGGCATATATTATGATGGATGTACCCTTTCACTCCGTTGAAAGTGTTTTTTATACACATAAGGGTTAATAGAACGCGAAAAGTGAAAATTACAAAAATTGGGTATAAGGGATTTTTCCCTAACACCTCCTACATTTCTTAGCCAATCGTAATGAAATTCGGCAGAGAGGAAGGATACCTTAGAGAACAGTGTAAACTAAATAAAAGAAAATGTTGGACAATTGGGCGTCACAGTGTTTATCAATATAGGACATTTCTTGACAAAAAAAAAAAATTTTTTTTCACAGATGTACTCCTCTCCTAAAAGATGAACTTACGTTATATAAAAATATTATTGGACAGTTGGATGAGAAAATACCAATCTTTACATCAAAAAAGATTTTCTCTCAACTACGTTTAAATTTCGTAACCAATCTGGGTAACATTCGTTATGAACATATATTCATTTGTCCTACGTATAGAATCCGTTTTGAACGTGCACACTCATATTAACTGTGCCTTGACCTCGTGCAAAGCCGGGAACGCATCAACTATTATAAAATATTGATGAGACTCACAACTATGTGATCTTTGTTTTTTTTTTCTTTTTTAAAGCACTGCAAAATCCGTTTGAATATTTTTATTTCGGCACTATTTATTATTGAATTTCGCCGTTTTGAAACTTTACACTGTATTTATAGTTTTTAAAATTCAAAAATATTATCATATTCGATTATAATTTGTTCAATCGCACATTTCATTTTAATACCAGTACCGTTCACTAATGTATAACCAAATAAAGGAAAACAAAGGATGCTAGACCACTAAATGCCCACAACAAAAATATGCAGTAATAATATTAATCAAAATTATAAACTTTGCAAAAGCGACACTTAACATCAGTACTGTAAAAAAGCAAAACAGCATCTTACACAAATGCAATTATTTATCGCATAAACCAACCAACCAACCCTTACAACAACTTTATGAAAAACTACCACCTATCGACCATGCTCATAAATGTAAATTAAACTAGTGTAAAACTTTTGTGGTTTAAGAAAATCTTGGATACCCTTCACCGTGATATTTTTCGCATAATGTAAAGGAGTTGCATTAATTTAAGGTGCGTCAAAATGATGATCTCGGCAATTAAAATGTTTCAGTTGAACTGAAAGGTTCAAATAAAAACGATAAAACAGTGTGCCGCGTCCACCTTCCGACCATCCCATACATAAGCATTGATGTAACATTATAAGCTGAATAATTTTCAGTTGAGGAAGCTCCTATCAACCGTTCTGAGTCATTTAAAATAGTAAACTGCATAAGAGCCATTGTGAATGAAAGTGGTCCAAATCCCACTTTCCAAAAAGATGAGATGATGGCGACAGAAACGTATTAATAAGATATTTATATGTAAGGAAACCGTGTCGAAAAAATTCAGATTTTCCAACCGATGGTGGTCTAATTTTCAAATGTGCTTAGCCCAAAAAGTAGATACAAATGCACTTAAACGTATGGGTTGAGAAATTTTTAGCATCAAGAAAAATTTGATGAAAACCTTTCAAGTTCATTTGGGTATAAAAATTTCTTTTACCCAACTATTACTCTAAACACTATTGTTTAATAAACTTTTATTATTTGAGACCCCAAAATTTATAAAAGTTGTCACCTAGGGCTACCCACACTTTTCACAGCCTTCAAATGCAGGCCCTTGCACTTGCGCTACTTACGTTCGCAACGGCTCATATATTGACTAAACCAATGACAATATCATGGATGTGCCTCTTTTCTTGCGTGTGTGCGATATGTACAAAATTTCACCATCTAAATTTTTGTGACCGTGTGCATTGATTTTATTGTGTTGTTTGTGTTTTTGTCAAATTTTACATAACTGCAAATAAGGAATGCTTTATAACCTATGTAGCATATATTATACATATTTGACACTTTACTAATACAAATGCTTTTTCCTTAGCGAGATACCGTCAATTTTAAATATATTTTTCACGGGTGAGAAGTTTTCAAAGAGTCAGTTATTAAAGAGAGCTATATCAATTCCACTCATTCCTTGAAAAGAGAAAAAGAGAGAGAGAAACATATAAAAAAATTAATTAATTAATATTCTCTTTTATTTAAACATAAACGATTATTTCAATAGACATTTATTATTAATATTGTAATAAATTATATATTTTTTTATTAATTATTATATTATGTATTTATGTAGAAAGCATTGTACATAGGGTAAAAAATACTGTAAACAAAGTTGATTGCAAACCCACCCTTAATTTATATATAGTATATACAAAAAGTTATATAGATTGTTTATACCCTAGCCTTCTTTTAGGCGAAGTGTATATAAATTTTTTCGTAATTATTGACAGGCTGGAATCTCGATTAAAATTTTGTAGCCTGAAAAAATTTAAGAGTCTTTATGTTAGAAGTCTCTAGCTCTATGCGATATAGGCGGCACGAGTACTAATAATGTTTTAATTTTAAGACCATGGTGGATATAATCATAATTTCGAATTATTAAAATGTTTCCCGAAACATTTGGACACCCACAAAACCATGTCAAAATAACATAATATAAATCCCTAATATTATGACATTTTATTATCAAAATTAAAAGCCTACCCTTAGTAATTTAAAAGTTTATATTGTATTATAATTTATTTAGTTTAGTTGTATCAGTAAGCACAAGTCGTATAAGTCGTGAACATTTTTTATAGGTAGGAAGGCTCTAAAAATGTCCAATTCGGTTCAAATTACAACTAAGTGTTGTTTATCAATTTTTATTAAAAAATTTTAAAAAATACAACTGTTGCATCCTCCGCATAAGTTCATTGTTCCCTTTGCAATACCCAGAAGTAGGCGTTAATTATCGACGGCCGTTATTGAACTGTCGTACATTTTGAGATATTAAGATAAAATTTTATTTTTACATTTCTAGTTTCTGCGCTTAGGCCGCTTTTAATAATTATAAATTTTCGATCGGATGAAAACTTGGCACAGTCAATTATTCAACCAATTTTCTATTCTGTGCCAAGCTTTGTCAAAAAAAATGACTAATTGCGAAATATCGCCATACACTGACATCCTTTATAATAAAACGTTATACGGGGTGAACATAAAAAATGGTCCAATAAGGTCCAAACTTTGTACAGTATATTATTATCGTAATTAAGTTTCAATAAGTTTTGTTAAAAACAAGTGAAAATTAGGGTATTAAACGGTCGGTCAAATCCGACCGTTCCCTTTAATTATGCTATATATGCCATATATGTATTAACATAAGTTATTTAGTAAAATATCATTATATGGAAATTGGTTCCATAAATAGTTCGATCGGAGCCAAATATTAAGCCAATTAACTACACTTTGTATTAACTCCTAAACTGCAAATGCTTCAATTATAGCGATCGATTCAGAATTAAAATCTGAACCGACTTAACCATTACCATCTGTCCGTATAAATTTGCGCGCAAGCATCTTTTGAGATATATCGATGAAATTTGGTAGAAGGATTGAAGTATTGCCCTAAAAGGAAACCGTATTGAAAATTGACCGGATTGGTCAATTTTTAGAATTGATCGTCTTAAAATACTTTAATGGAAATAACAAGAGTACATTTGCCACAGAAGAAGCATTCACCAGTGGAAATTCTCGTTTGTTTTTAAACCGCCGTTTGATCGGAGAGAGAGTTAGACGAAAAGACTCAAGAGAGGAATACATTCTGTACTAATTTTATTCACGGAATTGATTGGTCGGATAGAATAACAGAATATAATACTATTGGTGAAGTTATAGCACCTTTAAATCAGTTTGATTATGTTTTTGTTGTTGCAAAGGAAAAAGAACAATTCTTGAAAAAATATATAGAAAGTATTGTTACTGACGTTGACACGGTAATTCTTTTAAAAAGATGTTAGATGTCTATTACACTAATTGTTCTATTCGTAGAAGTATTAAAACTCGATTTTAAATAGTTTATATAACCGCTTTATTTGTATTTAAAAAAATTGCAAAATAATTGATAAGATTTGTAAAATATAAAATCTGTTACAACTTTGACGATTCAAGGCGAAGTGAAGGTTTTATTCGGGTTAAAAAATAATAATATATAGTTTACATAGGTGATAATAATAATAAAACTTAAGATATTCACATTTGGGTTGTATTAGGATAGTATTCAACAATCTCAGGCTCAATCCAAGTGCATGTTGCTTCTAAAATGTTTCCATTTTATACCCTGCACCACCCTGTGGAAACTGGTGTATTAAGTGTGTGCGGATGTTTGTAACTTCTAAACGGTAAATTTCACATCGACCTTCAATTATACCGATCAATTCATAATCAAAATCTGTATCGTTTTGACCATGTCCGTCTGTCCGTCTATCCTTCTCTCTGTCCATCTAAATTTGTGCGTAAGCTAAAGGTCACATTTTTTTAAATATTTTTATGAAATTTGGTATATGAACCTGTATTGGCCCAAAGGAGAACCCAATTAGAAATGGACCGGATTGGACGATTTTTAGGAACCCTCCCCAAGGGGTAGTGAACAAGGTTCACTAATTACAATCTAGTTCTTAATTATTTACAAGAGTAATTATGTTTTTCTTTAGTTAGGGATTTTGTTAATACATCTGCACCTGTGCATACGATGCGTTTTGCTTCTTCTGCTTCTTATAAGAAATAAAGCTGCTTGATTGTCACAACAAATAGCGGTGGGTTTTTCCAAAAATTCACCGAAACCCGTTTCATTACACTTCTACAAAACAGCAGCTCCTTCGCACCTGCAAACCCATACCCCAATCATGAAATACTTTTTCCACATGACAATTTTGAGGGATTTTTATTTTACCACGAGAACCTTCTCGTTCAATCACCATCCCCAAGTAAAATGATATTGGCCCTTCATCTACAGCTTCGACGTGTTCATTAAAATTAAAATATTGATGATTTTAAACATTGATTTTTGAGATGCACATCCAATGAGCATATCGTCCACAAATCCAGAGCTATTAAAATTTCGATAACTTTTTGATTCCAAGCATGTCCTGTTTGCTCTAACTCACACAATGCACGCTCTAACTTATATACTTTATCAGTATGTGACTTATCTTCGAAATAAGGACGTTGTTTCATTTACACCTCTTCCTTCAAGTCACTGTTACGATAAATCGCAACAATATTTTCATGGTTAACCAGTAATTTATGTTGTACAGGCAATAACAATAGCACACGTATTTAGACATGGCGACCTACCGGAGCATCCGTTTCACTATAGTCAACAATAAATTTTTGCGAGCACCCATTAGTAAGAAGCCGAGCTTTGTACCTTTCTACCGTTCCATCATTTTTACGTTTTAATGAAAAAAACAAAAACAAAAACAAAAACAAAAACAAAAACAAAAACAAAAACAAAAACAAAAACAAAAACAAAAACAAAAACAAAAACAAAAACAAAAACAAAAACAAAAACAAAAACAAAAACAAAAACAAAAACAAAAACAAAAACAAAAACAAAAACAAAAACAAAAACAAAAACAAAAACAAAAACAAAAACAAAAACAAAAACAAAAACAAAAACAAAAACAAAAACAAAAACAAAAACAAAAACAAAAACAAAAACAAAAACAAAAACAAAAACAAAAACAAAAACAAAAACAAAAACAAAAACAAAAACAAAAACAAAAACAAAAACAAAAACAAAAACAAAAACAAAAACAAAAACAAAAACAAAAACAAAAACAAAAACAAAAACAAATCGGAAAGTGATATAAAAGTCAAAGAAATGATAATGCGATGTCTCGATTCTCATACATTGGAGTAATTATAAATTAATAGAATTAATTGAAACCATTAACTACTTTTAATAATTTAAATGAAAAGCTTACTCGATGTTCAGTTTTTGAAAGAATAATCATAACCTGCTTATTTTCATAATTTTATTTATATTTTATTATTATTTCATTCATTATTATCATTTAATTATAATGATGATAACTTATGCTGACTTTCGTTCGCTCTTGGCATTCACCGCGTGCCTTATGAAGTATAAAGTAACACATAGGCCTGCAGTGGATACCAGGAGAAAAACGCAATGATATTAACGGTACATGGGAATATTTCTATAAAAATGAATATATTTTAAAATTAAAGGCGTATATTAAAAATACACTTTCTCCATTATAGGTGATTTTCATATGGTTGTGTCGAGCACAATGTCTGATCATTAGCGATGTTATCCTTACAATGCTTTGGATCTCACTGTTTTATCCAGTTGGTGTTTGTAGAGTTTTAAATACGTATACGTACATCCCAAAGTTGTGCGTTACGAACTTCTGTAAGAGTAAGGGTTGATTTTTAGAAAAATAACTAATTTACTACGTCATTCTCTTTTTCTGCAAGCCTCTCTCCTCAGGTAATTCAGCAGCTGCCAATAATGCTTTATTTTATTGCTATAATTTTTTTTTAGGTAGAAATAAGAATAAAGAAAAAGAGCAAGTAAAAAGTTATATTAGGCTGAAGTCGAATTTTGGATACGTTACATCTTATTACAATTTATAAACTGCACGTGTATCGTTTAAGCCATTCTAAACTATGTGTTAAGGTTTGGTTCAGAGAAGAGAATTCGACTATTTGACCTTATTTTTCAAACGTATATTTATATGTAAAATTTTCAAATTAACTTTGAGCTTATACATGGTAGACTTATTCTCTGCAAAAGCGTAAGGAAATCATGCAATAGATGCATAATTAAAATTGAATCTCTCATGAACTTTGACAAAGCGCTGTGCAAATGGATGTTACACCGCTATAAAACTGAAACTGTAGAAGGCGAATACAGTCACGTCGTACGTAATAGTACAGTAAGGTAAATATTGCAACTATTTTCGGCATTTGACGAAAAATCATAGTAATCTATACATATGTACATACTTGTATTGTAAAAATTTGCCATGGTATATGTGACCTAGACGAGGCATAAAATTTGTTTTGTATTTTTGAGCGGGGCATTTACATTTTGAATATACCGTAGCCCCATGCAAAGCTGGGAACAGGATTAGGAGGAGCCCCCACTCTAATGTCTAAATTTCAAAAACTACTCTTAAAACTGTACAAACTTGTACTCAGTTTAATGTTTTACAGAAATTTATTTGGACTAACGTGTTAGGAAAGTTACCTAAGCGTACCTATTACAATAAGTTAACTAAAAATTTTCTATATCAAATTTTGTGTTAAATTTATATGAGTATGTAGTGATATATGATTTATTATTTTCATTATTTTATTTATTTTATTATATATTTTGTATTTTCATATATAACAAGTAAAAAAAAGTAAACGTGGCTTGGGCCAAATCTTAAATCATCCCCTAAAAACAAACGGTTGGCGTGGCCCACTGTTAGTGTATTCCGGTGTATTACGGATCACCTTGCATATTGAATTTTACTATACCCATAATCATATATGAATAAATGTTTATAAATATTTTTTTGTCAAACGTTTGTAAGTACCAGAAGCGTGCGCGCCACACCCCCAAAACTATACATATTCTTGATCTGCATCAATAGAAAAGCATTTCTGTCAGTTCGTTTTAGCACTTTTGTCTTGCACCCGTAAGTTTTCTCCATCCTTACAGTTGCAAATTTTGAAATATCGAGCCGAAATTTGTTATAAATATTAATCAACAACATCAAGAGTGCCCCATGTAAAATGGGCAAAATTAGTTCCCGCAAAGTTAGGCCAGAACTGTCCTACAACTTTGAAAAGTCTAACATGTAAGCTAGGTTATATATTTTGATTCGAGTACAGTAAATTCTGATTTCAAAGAAACACGAAATTATCACTTTATTTGATTATTGTAACGGTACATACATGGTAGAAATTTGAGCAGATGTTTGGGAGATATATTAAAAAGAATAATAGAATAATTTCGCAACGCATGATTAATGAGGAACAATGCACACGTATACGTGCATTACGTTCTTTTCGGTCAAATTTGCAGCGTTTTTTAATATATACAAAAATAAACTGTTTATAAATTTGGACAATATTCCGCGTCCACCTATAACCTACTTATTATGGATGTTAGTATGTTTTAGAGGTTTAAAAATCACAAAAATTTGAGATATTATTTACTTATAGTATGAAGCAGTAATATAGTGGTGCTGTATTTGAAAGATATAAATGATGGTGGGTGAACTACATTTCAACTTCATAGAACAATTTTTGTATGGTGATCTGTGTGCATATACGACCGTAAGAATGCCAACAAATCACAGACACACGGACATTTATATCTAGATCGACTTGATTTTGATGCTAATCGAAAATATACATACTTTACAGGATCTCTGACGTCTCCTTTTGAATGTTGAATATGGAATGACAAACTAAATATACTCCCGATCTTATATGGAGGGTGTAAAAATCGTTTTTATATGTTAAAAGTACACCCGATTATTAAAAAAGGTTGCCGACTCATGGTCTATACAACCAAATGAAACATTTCATAATGAAAATGCCTCAGCTGTTGGTATTAAATGTGATAGATAGCAGATGTTGTTCGTCAAATATTAATAAAGGTAGCATAAGCCTATTTTGTATACCCACCACCTTTTTCATTATAATAAAATCACAGATTGTGGGAGTGATCTTCACTTAATATTTAAATATGGCATCATTTAAGTATATAGATAGGTCGTGTGCAATGTTATAAATTAACTTATCCTCTTGGTTGTGTAAGTCTCTCGACTGTACTTAAAGTTTTTGCATGAGATTTACACCCATACTCCCACGAAAACGTCCTGTTAAGAGCTCTAGAGGTGCCGGTTTATAGTGGTAAACACACCACTATGGACCCACTTCCAACCACCCCTAGCATCAATAGGTTAGCTCAACTTCTACCATGAATTTCATCACGGCACGTATCTTAACTAGCATTTTATCCTTTTCCATGTTATCTGTAAATACCAGAAGCGAGCGAGCTGTGGTTTGGCTTCCTAGTTACAGGGTTTACGTAAACCTCATTGAGTCTTTTCAAAAAAACTTTTTACTGTTTGGCCTCCATGGCTTAAGTTGTTATCCCGATTTAGCCTTACTATCGTATAAGGACAGATTATTGCTCATTGGGTTACCAACCTCGAGAAGAGACGGTAGATGTTAAGTGTTTCTTTTTTAGTAAAATTGATTAAAGGTGAAGTTGACTCATCTCCCCTGTTGAGTCAAAGTTCTTTTAACATTCCAACTGGTTTCCCTAGACACTACGTACCTTTAAATCTTTGTCACTTTGTCATACTAACTATCAGCTTTATAATACATTTCGCGTTATGTGTCTAGTGCTAAATGATAATTATGTCCTCTTTGATTTGTCCGATTCAGTTAAAAGTATTGAAACAAAAGTTTGGCGCAATTGATGCCAGATAGATGTATTTTTTTTTTTGTAAAAATATGACCATTCATGTACGTATACAATATGTGTGTGCATTTGATTGGGTTCCATGGTTCATATATGTAATATACTTCTTTTATTATTATTTATTAACTTGAAAAATATTTAACTGTATTTTAATTTATTTTATTTTTTTGAACATTTTTTCTTTGCTGCTTTTTTTTGTGTTACTTTGGTTATATTATTATTATTTATATATAACACTATTATTATTTTATCAGCTTTGCATTGTTTAGTAACGTTTTTGAATTTCCACTTCAGTTTAAACTTTTTGTTACGTCTTATCGTTAGTTTAGCATTATTTTATATGTAAACACTAAATAGTTGTAATCGAGAATTGTAACTAATTTTGTAAATAAATAAATATACAAACATAACAAAACTAATTGTAGCATAATTTAAGGAGCTATAGATACAACTAAATGAATTGTATAATTTAGGGACCTCAGTCGTATGGGGTATTAAATAGTCGGACTTCACCACAATAACATTTTTAATTGTTTTAGTTTTGCCTTTGAATTTAACATCTTGGCTCGTTCTACGTAATATTTTAACCTGGCTTTTAAGAAATAATTATTATATCCATCAGCATAATGATATGTGGGTGTACTGTTTTTGTTTAAACGTTTGTAAGTAGTAAAACGGGCAAGCCACACCCCCAAAAGTATATAAATCCATTTAGCCCATCTGTCCGTCTGTGTGTCTTTGAACTTTTTATTGGAAATTTCACGGTCACAGAAATTGAAATATTGCTCTGCTTTGTACATGCATTTTTTAGTTTCCCATTGTAATTGGATAATATCGATCCAAGGCCACGACGACAATTGCCTCATAAACCTTGCACCCGAAGCTTTCAGCACCGTAACACATATTCATGATCAATGTCTAAAGCAGTCTATTTAAAATAGGCAAAATCGTTCCATTGACTGACCTAATATGGACTCGTTTTACTTATTTAAATTATAGCTTTTTTCATAGCTTTCAATGGTATCCACATAATGTGGCAAATAGAGTTATTTTCCAAAATCAAACTCGTAAGGTGTATATTTCATTGTCACGTGTGGTGTTGTGTTATATGCAACAATTGGTCGGAATCATTATCATTTGTAAAGCCGTTTAAAATTCTATAATTTCTTTCTTTCAGTTCCTAGCATTCGTTTTAATTGATCATATTTAACTATGAATTGTTCAACTATTGTTTGCGCTATACGGGGTATGTTGCTACGTATTTTTTTAATTCACCTTGCATTGTTAATATGTATCTGAATCCCTTTTTATTCTTAAAGAACCTATCGTATCTGTTTCCATTATTTTAATGTTATTGTATTTGCTATCGTTTGTTGTTCTTTTTTATAGAAAAAATCATAATGTACTAAGGATTCTAGAAACAAGGAGGACCTAACCTCCGTACAACAAATTCTCAAATGGAACAGAGAGAAAACCAATAAATAGAAAATACAGTTCACCATCGATATATATTACGAAAAAACCTAAATCGTTTCTTCTTCTTTCAGTTTACATCGTTCTGTGGGTGCTTGAAAGATTTGTCCCATCTTCAATCCTAATTTGGCAACAGAGACTACCTCCAAAGTTTGGATATAATATCTTACTTTTTGAGACCGCTACAGCAGTCATGATTATATGTACTTGTTAATGCTGATTCGGAATATATATGTATACTTTATTTCTTTGCTAACATTGTGAAAAAAAACCATATGGGTGTGGTAGGTATAAAAAAATAACCAGAATGCAAAATTGCTATTGTGTAATAGTCATTATTGAATAAGTCCCATAAAGACTTACTATTTGGAAAGTAACAAAGGGCCATATTAGATGTATGCCAAATCTAGGATACTAACCATTATTAATCCCTTCCAAAAAGAATACTACTACATTATGTGCAAATAATATGGAAAAATTATTACAAATTTATTTGAATAAACATTTTCGGCGTGACACTATCAATGCGTCAATTTTAGCTTCCTTTAAAATAGGACCTTATGTGGGGAGGGGTGCAATTTTGAATAGGTTTCTTCTTTGGCCCAAAATGTGTTTTTATACAAAATTTCATCAAAACATATACAAAAATTCGACCTATAGATTGTTTACAATTTTACATGAACAGATAACAGACAGACGGACATGGTTAAATCGATTTAAAAACTTATTATTAATCGATTTGGTGTTCAAGAACAAACTTCATATATTCTTTGTCACAAGTGATACGGGGTTTAAAAAGTTGTTAGTTGGGCCGGATCCGCTTAATTTTAGAATTCTTTTTCGTATATGACAATTTTTAATGAAATGTTTTTTAATTTGGGATCAGATCAGATTATTTTTAGTACCTTTCTCCTTTTTAAAGACTTTTCACTAAGATGACACACAGGCCTTGAAATTAAACATTTTTAAAAGCTATTTTGGTTATTCCACATAACCTTCATATTTATGAGACTGTTGAATCGAAAATGTGACCTCCGTTTATTTAGTATAGGTGCAATATTTTTACAAGACTAGTATAGTGAAGAAGGTTCAACAACCAAAAAGCAAAGTCAACATAAACTTCAGATTCTATAAAATCACACTTGACGAACATATATCAGCACATTCATTACGATGTTACCTATAAGAATACCATCTGCGGAGCCTCCACATAAGTGGGTGACAGTTACCATCAATTAGTTAATTTTTCTGTACTTTTCCGCCGTTGTGTACAGCTGTACAATTGGAACTAAGTGGTATAGGGTATACGTGTTAATAATAAAAAAATCAATTATGTACGCACACTTTTAAGTATACAGTGAGAGGAATTTATACGCACAGCAATATTATGATTTTGGGTGCGGTCCTTGACATAGTGTAACACGCATGACATTACATTTTGTACTCACAACTTTTTTTTGTTGTTTTATCAGATTTTGATGCTGTTTATATATAATGTGTTTTCTTGTGTGCCACATTCTACCTCTTTGTAGTCTTAAAGCACATAATGAAGTGTCGTTTCATGCACTTCTTACTTACATACATCAATTACCTTTTCAACAGTGGCACCGTTGTAAAAGCCACTAATTATGTAATTTTTTTTTTTTTTTTGCTTTTGGACTGAAATGTTTTTAAGTAGTAATAAAAATTGTACATCCATACCGCTTACAAAACTTTATTATGTATCTGTGTGTGGTTTTGTTACTTGTGTTTCGTATCTGAATTTCGGTAAAATCTTCCATGTTCCATAGACAATTGTTAATCGTGACGATCTTTGAGTTGAGCTATTTCATGCAAATATCTGTAAAATGCAAGTGGGGTTCCTTGCTCTTAGTTGAATATATATAGTAGTAGGACATTAAATTTTTAAGCAGACCTATTGTGCAGATTAATGTATATGCATAACTGTATACGTAATTATTTTATATGAATGATAGCTGAGGCACTCGCACTCTTTGAAGGTATACTCTTGAAATGCTTAACCTCTTCCCTGACCTGGACCCTACGATGTTGAATAGGATGCTGAATATATATTTTTGCTACTTTCATACTTTTTGTACATCATACATTAGAGTACCGAAGAGTGCTTGCAAAAGCAAATGACACTTTCTTTTACATACGTTCTAAGTGTTAAGTATAAAAAAGAGTGTTCGTGTTATCTTCCGCTACATCCGCTGTTAACGAACTTAACTGTATTAGATGCTGTACTACAACATGTCTATCTGTTAAGTTTTCCTTCGCGGAATTACAAACTTTAGAAGGAAATGTAAAAAGCCAGTCAAACAATGCAGTCTCATTATAACAAAATCCACTGAATTACTTTCTTTTTTCATATATATATTTTAATCATATCTGCCAACGCCACATACCAATTCACTTTTACATACATTTAGGTATACATATTATTTTTGAAAGTACATGCGTCAGTACGATGTGTTTTAATTGGCACACACATGTATTATTATAATGGTAGTAAGCTACAATAAGAAAACACGGATACAATTTCATTACAACATCCAGTACATACCCAGCTTTTAATACTTTTCATATAGTTTATAGTTTATAGTTTATATATATACACATTATTTTTGTGCTTTACCAATGGACCTGTTTGAAAAAAAAAAAAAAAAAAAACTATAAAAGCAACAAGAACTTCTTTGATTCTGTTTTAAATTGCGAAACATTTTCCAGATTGTAATTGTCGGATTATCCTTAACAGGAAAGAAACTTTCTCGGATATTGTGAGTTCACTATACATTGAATAAATTGAGAGACCGGCGCAGTTTATTTATGATATAGATAAAAAATTTGGAAAAATCTTTTCAATAGCCAAGCTCTAGAATTATTTTCTCACTCCATTTATAACTTGTCATACCTTTCAATTTTCAGCGAAAGCCGTTCAAATAAAACAGACGTTTTTAATGTAAAGATGT
This sequence comes from Crataerina pallida, assembly GCA_949710015.1. NCBI lineage: Eukaryota > Metazoa > Arthropoda > Insecta > Diptera > Hippoboscidae > Crataerina > Crataerina pallida. The sequence goes on along the minus strand of OX453289.1, from coordinate 3,130,298 downwards.
GAAAAATGAAAGTGTTTCTTCATTCAAGTATCTGGCTTGAAAAAATGCTGCTTTTTCACTCACAGCAACCGCTACACTTTGCGCTTTCAAATAGAATCTGATTCCTGGATTAATTTATTGGGTATAAAATTGCTCTTATCGTTGCAGACATATCTCCTATTCCTTTTCAATATTTCTAATATTAATGATAATTGGCGTGGTTGTTATTGCTTTTTGGCTTTTTTCAAGTCCTTTCACATAAGTAAAATATTTTTTTATTAATTTAAGTAGAGTTTGGTGATGAGGTATCTCAGCCAGTCACTTAATAACTCGCATACTTCACATATATGCTCAAATGTACATATATATATATATATATATATAAACGCAAGAGATTTACAATATTGAAGTTTTCGATGGTGTATAACCGTTACGTTTAAGCGCACGAAGCGCACTAGTTGACGCCTAAACGTCTACTACGAATTACAGTCGTAGTAGCGAATACCAATTTCGGCAATTTCATATATATAGCGACACAAACACATGTGCGTTTAAGATCAATACGTGTATACGCAAACCAACTCATCTCTCTTATTTATGTGTTCATATAAAATACGTAACATGAACAGTGAGGATGTGAACAGCATCCATTTTATGCCTAGATTTTCAGAGCTTCGTATCCATCACTCGTCCCCTCTTTCTCTTCGCACAACGAATATTTATTCTATACCTACCCTTACTTATACTTTCATATTATATGATACATAGATGAGAGATTGAACTGTTGCTCACTTATACAATTGTACTAACGAATACAGTTAAATATATGCGTTTTTGGAGTGTGGTTAGCTAATTGGGTATCAAACCGGTACTTTTTAGCCCGGGTCGACTAAGCCCGGGACCTGTTTTTTTACAACATAACTCAATAATTCACATACCACTCTTAATTATTATTTACATTATTTTTTGCTGCATTGACCTTATACACATAATATGTATGCTTAAATGGGTCTAAGGCATAGTTAGAGGCTCGGTTAATTTTCATTCAATAGTTAGAGACTAACTAAACATAATAAAAGTACATGTATTACATATTTGCGGCATTCGAAGCTAATCAAGGTAAAATTCAAGTTAATATAAAATAAAAAAGAAAAAAAAAATTATTCGTACTCCAAATCCCAATATTTAGTAAAGAATGTTTGCTATTCGTTAATAAAATATCTTCTTACTCCTTTCTGTTATGACACAAGGATAACAAAAATGTGAAAAACCAATCTACTCATATAAGTTCCATGTGTAATATGCAAATTGATTCATAATAAACTTTCTTAAATATATTGGAAATCATGCGAAAAGAAGTAAAATAGTAGCTATATGGGGCTTATTTATATATCTAGGAATCCCACTATCGGTAACCTCTTCCTTAATAAGAAAATAATATCTCACATTTATTGGAACATATTTTGTGTGTTTTCTAAACAAAAAGTACATCCGCCCACTCCCATTTTCACAAGTTGGTTTTCGACATAAAGAACAGAAACTTATCATAAATTTCACCACCGATCGATTCAGAATCATAATCTGAATCCTAACTGACTCTGGGGACATTATTTCCAGTTGTTCTTTCTCCGTCATTCCTTTAGAAATCAAAAAATCTATACTCGACGTTCGCACCGAAATAAGCTATTCACTATTCTTCTTTACTTATTTAAATACATAATTATAAAACATAATTTATAAAGAATTTATGAAATGTGTCAAAGAATGGGATAATTTTACAACTAAATTTTCTTTCATTATTTGCTTAAAAAGAAAGTTCTGCTTGTCCTCCCCAGTACTTTCACCATAATTTACTTGAATTTGCTCAAGATGTTTTTTATTGCCTTTACTCGATAAGAAAAAAAATCTATAAAGCAGCTGCCTACGCATAGAGGACACCATTGCCATTGAAATATTGACTGTGTAGGATTTTCGGCAGAACAGGCCACGGCACGAAAAGGTTAGCTTCCATGATAAATAGATAAGAAATTTTTGATTATATTTTGAAATGTGAGTTTATGTATAGTCCGGTGCCCATTATATTACCCTGATAACCTAATGATTTATTTCTGATAATCAATAATAATTGTTTACTTAAATATGTCTTTCCAAGAACTTTTTGTAGCCTACTATTTCTAGTATTTTACTGAACATTTTGCCCAAAAGTAGTTTTTTATACTATTGGGGTGGTCGCCATATGTTTTTGAGTCTGGTTCCAGTTTATTTTCTTTTATCGACCCCTTCTTTTATTACTTTCCCTTATCTTGAGTACTTTTTTGAGTGATTTGAAAATTTTTTTCCCCCAGTTGAGACTTTTTCTAAAATTGGGATTTCCTAAAAACTGTTTTTTTTTCTTCCTATAAATTTCGGTATTGTTGTATTCTTTTTGCGCTTTATTTAGCACTATTTTTCTCGTCCATTTTTCCCGGTTCTATATATCTTGCATACGATTGGTGTAGGGTATAATAAGGGCGTTATTTGGGGAGTCCTAAAAATTTTCCAATTTAAACCATTTTCGAAAGTGTACGCTTTGGGGCCAACACATAGGCCTTGTTTTCAAATATATTAAAAATTGTGGACAAAACCGTGCGCACATATGAATATACATGGACAGACACCAAACGAACAGACGGACATGGCTAAATCGATTCACATTTAGATTTTGAATCGATCGGTATAATTGAAGGTGGGTGTGGCGTTTGCCGTTTAGGAATTCCAAACGTCCGCACAAATTTAATATACCCTCATACCGCTCATGGTGCTGGAGAAAAATTTCCCTTTTCTAAAAAACACGCATTTTATGATCTAGAGTGAAAGTGTTATAAATTTATATTGTATTACAATTTGACAAGACTTGGTGAAGCAAAGTCAATTGGTTTAATAATTGACTGCGTCAAATTTGAAACTGTTCGGACAAATTTTAATCCCTGCCCCTTATAACGCCCTTATTATAACCACAATAATAATCATATAATACTTCCAGTGTTCAAATGTTTGTAAGTACCACAAGGGGACGGACACACCCCCAAAAGTATATAATGTCCAATTATAATGGAAGTCTTTATGTGACAAGAAATTGCAGTTCTTAATTCTTTTTCACAAAATTTTGTGAAGAATGTTTCATTAGATTATTAACTATCTGTGCCGAATTTGTACCCGATCGGAGTATTTTTAGAACGCCTTTCCACATAAGGATATATCACGAAGTGACTGATACAACGAAACTAATTTTGCCAGTGTACGGTAATAAAAGGTTGGACTTGACCGACTACATTATATTCATTTGTTTTCTACCACTATTTAACGCATAGGCTTATGTACCTAAAATTATATGAATTTCCTATATCACTACTACGTAGAGCAGACAAAAAAAGGAAAAAATTGGCAAAACAACTCAATTGTCTACACCAATAAACTTGAGTCGGCTCAAAATGTTCGCATCTTCACATCCCATATAACGCAATAAATAAAGCAGAATTTCTTTCACTATACACAAAATGTAAATGTATTAAAAATATATGAGAGCGTAAAACGTCCCCCTTTTTTTCCCTTATCCATCATTTTACCACCACTATAATGAACCTTTATCATATAAACCATAGATTAGAAATAGATGGGAATCAGCTGATATTCGTATACACGAAGCAAATGTGTTAGTGAAATATTTGTGTATGGATTAGTAAATTTTCATAATATGTGGGTATATTGTGTTTGTTCAAACGTTTGCATACAAGTGAATTTCTACACATTCTTATTGAAACCATCATGGCCGCAAAAATTGAAAAGTCGTGCACATATTTGACATACGCAATCTTAGAGTTTTTCTACGGTTTCACATTACAATTGGACGTTCTGTTCATATATAGAACGAGGGACACGCCCGCAAATTAAACTGTCCTAACTGACCTTGCCTTTCGGCACACTTACAGTCGCAAATTTTAAGATATCGAACTGAAATTTGGAACAAATATTCAACAACAGCCTCAAAAGTATCTAATCGGTCAATGGACTAATTTAGAAAATTCAAGGTGCTGAGCTAGGCTATTTATTTTTATTACAGTAAAGTAAATTCCCATTCTAACGGTACATGAATAATAGAAATTAAACCAGCCGTTCAGAAGATATAATAAAGAGAAGATAATACCATTTTAGTAGAATAATTTCACAATGCGTTTACATGCATATTTGCCTTTGTCCCAAAAATTCGCATTAATCCCAAATTACTAAGCGGAATATTCCGCTGTTCATATAAATACCCTCTATATATAATATTGTCTTTGGATGGCCATAGGGGTAAACGTTATGTCTATTTGCTACCAAAGCGGCATCCGTTCTCATTTTCTAGCATTTAATTTTACTCTCTTCAATTCACCCAGTATCCGTATGTGCCGATGGATGTAATTACATATACAAGGACTTTCGTGTCTATGACTAATCTATGAATCAACTCTATCGTTCGTTCCCAGGCACAAATACAAATGCTGCAAGGTGCTCTCCACCGTCTACAGTAAGTACGAAGCTGAAAACGTATACAGATGCAAATTATACTCATATACCATACATAATCAATGATTGTACAAACAAACACAAACACAGATATTTTGTTTTTGGCACATGCTTCTAACAGTATGTTCGTCTAAAAAGCATAAAACGAAATAACGTTGTGACGATTTAGTTGAGTATTGTAGAATGCCAGTATTCACAATTGCAGTATATACTTATATATTATATATATGCTTCTTATATTTAAATGTCGTTTTAACAATCTCTGATGAACTAAAAAATATATTGAAATAAAGAACAAAGACAAAGAATATCATCAAGGGGTAACAAATGAGCAAAGCAAATGAGTAGTGCAAGTAACACATAACACACGTGTATGTAATATTTCCATTAGGGTTGGTCGAAAAAGCAATTTTTTCACTTTTCTAAGTTGATATACTGAAATACCCCAGACAAGTTACGAATAGGTAAGATTAATTAGATTAATTATGTGTACAAAGAAATCACATGGATTTATATTGATCTTCCATTCGCACAGTAGAGCTAAGTTTGAAAAATTATTGAAAAACATGAAATTTTCCAAAAATCATTATATACATATGTTTATATATATACATGTGGGATTTTTGGCTTGAGATATTAAAATCAAACACTTAGGATATTGGCCGGTGTAAGTAATAATTAGTATTTATTAACATTAATTTGAACAAGTAAGGAAATGAAATTTGGCTTAGGCCAAATCTTAAATACCCTCCACATATATATATTTGTAGGTCTTACGTATCAGTTGCAAGTATAGTTTTTTGGTTAATATGTTTTTCTGTAAATTGTGGGTGCGTCTGTAAGCCTGCTACGCCTACTTTTGGTATATCGGTGGATGGGATAATTATGGATAAGTGTACCAAATTTCAAGTTCATGATTCAATTTTTGTGGCAGATATTTATAATTATCCCATTTATCACAATTTACAAAAAACCATATTTACCATAAAAGTAGACTTGCAAGCTGATACGTAAGACATACACTATTAGAGGGCGCAATATATATATATTTGCCAGGCCTACCATTATGGGTGTGGAGGGTATTTAAGCCAAATTTGGTTTTCTTACTTGTTTGTATATAAATTTTTCTTCGCAAAATTCTTTTTTCATCTTTTCATATATAATTAATTTTTCTTTAAATTCTTTTAAAACCATATAAAAACATTTTGTTATTGGTTTGATCAGGAATTCCTTCGATAACATAAGCAGTAATAGATAACTCTTCAATTTTAGCTTGTTCCGTTATATCAACATAAATTTTTCTGTCTTTCAAAAGCCGGTGTACATCTGCGCCATTTAGCATAGGTGAAAACGCACGCTTGAGGACGCTTTTTAAGTCATTATAACTTTTAGGTTTTATCGTTTGCAAAATATGAACTTTTGTTGATTTTCAAGATGTAAGACTTCTTCGTACTCTTCAAATTCTGCCAATCATTTTGAAACGTAAACATTTTTTTTGTTTGTGAAATTGAAATCTTTTTTTATACTTACTGTTAACTCTTTTTCACTAAATTTTGGCAATAAAACATTATGTAAGGAGGGGTTATAAATGGTTCGATCGGGTCCAAATGGGCACAGCCAATTATTAAGCTAATTAACTATTATTCATCAAATATTGTGTAAAACATTAAGAATTGTGACTTTTTGCCGTCTGAAGACCTCATGTGGGGAGATGTTCTAAACATGGGGTTCCAATATTCCGTAATTTTGAAATCAAACTATTAATTTTTTTTATTTTTTTAGTAACTTACCACATTCAAATTTTATACCTATATTAATTGCAGCAAACGAAATACACATTTCAATAAATTTTTACAAACGCCATTTAATTTTTTTTATATAGATTGCCAAATAGTAAAATAGTAATACCAAATTCAAAATATGTAACAAAATATATGCTCGAAAATATATAAGATTAATAACTCAGTTGACATAATAAAGCGGTACCCCTTATAATCCAATGTGAAGTATCATGCTTTGGGCTACAATCTAAAAGCATGGCTACAACAAAATTGGTACTATGTCCCGTAGTGGAAAGTACACCACGTCGCTCTGAAGTTTTATACAGAGGACAACGATAGGTGTGTCGTTCCTTTAGATCTGTCCGTTTCACCGGTTTCATCCAGATAAGGGGCATTCGATCGAATAGTTCACGAGGATATGACTCAGTCAAACAATTTTCAACACGATCCCAACGCGCTCCTTCTAAAAATACACCATATACAAATACACCATCGGCTGGAGGTTGTATTCCAACAGCTTGCTCTTCTTCTATTCGCAATACTTCATAGTCAAAAATCAATAAGTCAATGGGTATTACATATTTTCGCGCGAAATTTTGCTGCGCTCCCGTTAGAAAAGCTTGAGTGAAGAAAAAACCTGACAACCAGAATGTATTAGGTGGACCATTTTCATACCATTTCTAAAGAAAATAAGAAAAAATGTACGGTTTCTAATAAAGATAAAATTGAAATGTATTTATAAAGTGGAGTACTAAACGAAAAAAGAGTGAAGCGTAATCGTATGTTACTTAGAGTCCATAAAGGTAAAATATATTACGTCAAAAATAGTCCACAGTACGTAAAGTATATTTAAGCCCGAATGTAGAAATTTATTGTTGCCTCAAAACGAATTGAAAAAAGTCACTTCGTAGAAGTGAGATTGGTCGGATCCAAGTTTGACATATTTAATCATTAAGATATATAAATATTCTACACCAAGACAGGCGGACGGACATGGTTATATCAGAATCACTTTCTGAATCGATCTTCGATCTGGGTCTCTCTTTAGCAGTTTAGGTGTTAAAAACGTCCGTGCAAACTTAATATACTCCTTATGACAACTGGTGAAGAGTACAACAGTATCATTCTTCTGGTTGTCTAGCAATAGCCAAATCACAATAAATTAGTAACAAATAAATAAAATACTACTATTGTCCAAATATTTGATACAAAATAAAAAGTGTGGTGTGTAAACCTGTCATTACGTAAATGTTACATTTCAGCTTAAATGAGTAAATTAGAGCATACTCGTATATGAATTTGTAAGTTTCCATCCACTTGCCTTTTTGATTTTGAAAGTTAAGTAAACTAAGAATGCCTAGCTCGTCATAATTTGTTGAGCATTTTAAAGTACAAAAGGAAGAATATTACGATGATGAAGAAATATTGTTGAGAAAATGTTTAGAGTTTCCTTATATTTGTAAGCTAAATGACAATGTAATGGATGCAGTGGCAGATAAAGTTATTTGCGGAAATAATTATTATTACCTATTAACTAAAGAAAATGCTTTGAATAAAAGATGTTGAGGCCTCTACCCAGGACCCAGCGATAGCTTATGCTAGGTCAGATAGCTCACGTCGTAGTAGTGTCTCTGCGTTTTTCAAAAAAAAGTAAAATCATACAAATTTTATATACAAATACAACGCGCGGTGTTGCTCAACGCATAGTGACGCAAGCTATTTGGCGTTAACATTAGTTCGCGTACCGTTGAACCCGCCACTGAGTAAATCACGCATACGCTAATGTATAAACCCTTACGCAGAGCAAAAGTTTTACCTGTAAAAAGTCTAAACGTCGTAAAAAATCAGTTACATAAGCACCGAGCGGTTTCAAGCTGGGATACGATTTTGAGGCCCACATTGCTGGTATTTTGCTTATTAGAATTGATTTGTATACAGCTTCAAATGCTGCTGACATAACTACCAATCCTAAGTAAATGAAAAAAAGAGAACGAATATAATCAATAATAGTTGGCAATCATAAATAATTTATTACAATAAATTGAAAATTATTGTCAAAATATATTTATACGTATACTTATATATTGCATTCTGTTAAATTTGAACGTTTTCTCTATAGAATATTCTTTACTACAAAATTTGTTATTACGTAATTTAACGTAATATTTTTAATTTAGGTAGCGGCTGGCAATGTATTTAGTGAAAAATAGAAGTCATAACAAACAATCAATCAATCTTTGCACAAAACGCAAATGTCAAGACACAGACAATGGCAGTGTCAGCTCGACTCGATCCCATTGCTCAAGAGAAGATTTTTCTATGAATCATACGAAAGACATAAAAACTTCTTATAAACGGCACATTCCGTTGCAGCAATCACACGTTAGTATGAATACCGTGGGATCGATAAACAATTCATTTGATGGACTAAGTTATTTAAGCACTTGTGCCAAAGCGGGAAGTAGACTAAGCGCAGGTAAACTAATGCAAGTGTTTGAAAAATTAAGTTACACGTATATAAATACAGGTTCCACTGGTTCACCAAAGATCGCTCCCTCAATATCGAACGAGTCTAAAAAGCACAACGTAAATGTAATTTTTTTGGAACTCAACGAATCTCATGAAAAGCCAAATCTATTATGTCGTGAACATCCTTTGCCTCAATCGAAAGGGCGGAAAACGCGTGCAACACAAACATTTTATCGGTAAGAAAACGTTTATCATGACAAGACATGACATGTAAAAAGCTGCAATTTGGTTTAACAATCTTTTGACCTTGACTTTTCGACTTGCAATATTTTGTATTACATATCTCTCAACTCTTATTATCTTCTCATATTAATGACAACAAAATATTATTAAAAATTTAACATGGAGTTTAACATGGACAATGGACTCATCCAACTGACCTATAATTATATAATTTATATAGCCTAAGTTTGTCCTCTAATTAAGAAATAACTCCGTGGCAAAAAATGTGGGAGGAGTTCCGTGCGTTCTCCTCTCGTACATTCATAAATACTGCCGCGCCCAATTGTCTAATAAATTCTCTAAGGTATCCAGTTCTCTAGTACGAAATTTTTCATTACGATAATGAAAAAGATGAAAAAGTTCTTGCACCCAAAATTTGTTTATTTTTTATATACATAATACACATTTACATTAAAGAGAAAATAAATTTTTTCCCTTCCCTTCTAATTTTCAAAATCGATAGTTGTACAAATTCTGAACATAAACTAATGTTATATTCTCTGTGAACGGACAAAATGGTGGGCTTCCAGAGTTGAATAAAAAATTATTTTTCATAAAACCGTTATCCCTTATCTCATTTAAACGCCATTATAATATATATTAATAATAATAACTGCAAGGGCATAAATTCAGATGAAAACAAGAACTTGCTAGACTTTTTTGTGTTTTATCCTTTTATTTCTTGGCCCAACCTATGCGTATTAATCTATTAAATGGAAGGGAAAAGGATTTACTTTTATCTATATTTTACTTAATTTCATAATTAATTAGAAAATAGAAAAAAATTCTTAATAAATCCTTGATCAGGATACAAAGGATGTAGTGTTATGAATCAACGAAGAGGTAATTTTAAAAATGTACTGGATAATTGATAAGGGTTTTTTGAAGGATTCTTTTTTACCTTTGAAAGTTCGCCAAACGCTTATTTTGTCTGTCCTCCGAGAAATTAATATAGCTTTACATTCAGAATTTGTGGCAATAATTTTAACGTTGAAGTGGAATTTTCTAGATATCAGACTCATATCAAGAAAATTTCTTCTTTTAACCACGCCTAAATTAAATGATTAAATCACATGAAATTTGAAATTCACTTTACATAATAAATGTATCCCATCACAAAACCGAGAACACAACAATAATATAATAATACTATTCAATATTTTGTGATGGATATGGTCAATCCACTATATTTTTTTGGCAGATACCAAAAAAACTCTATAAAAAATGGATTTTAAAAAAATATTTTGCGACCGGAATAACGTTAACCACAGACGGACGCATAGACATTGTTAAATTGACTAAGGTGAGAGTAAAAAATTTACTTTAAGGAGAGAGATAATAATTATTTAAAATCGCGTAATACAGCTAACTCTGATGTTTGTTTTCTTCTCAGTGAGTCTTCAGCTCAAACATTACCATATTTACCTGCAGTAACGGAGGAGTCTTTTGCCTTGGAGGATGCCGACATTTTTAGATTACCAACAATTCTTCCAGGAGAAGGACCCCCTGGTCTTTATGAAGTTGAGGTTTTGGAGAGAGCTCGAAAACGATGGTCTTTTCTAAAAGTCTTTAAAAAAAATTTGCGGCTTAAACAGAATGCCTCTCGTAAGCAAGCTGAAAATTTCAAACACAAACATATCCTAAAGGCATTTGAGTGGCAATACTGGATAGAACGTGAAGAATATATACAGGAATGTCAACTTTTGCGTTTAGAGTTACTAATACGTATGTTTAATGATCGCGAAAGTACTATGCACGTGTCTTCAAAGAAACGAATACAAACTAGTTGTGATCGTATAGAAAAGATACGCCAAGCTGCTTTAAAAAAGAACGCCATCACGTTCTCTAGAGCTTTGCGTTATTTAGATAACAAACGGGCAAAACAGTCGAGGGTATGGCATAAAGACCCTGTTCAAAATGAGTTGGGTTATCCGAGTTCCGAGTTTTATGCTCCCAAAATGCGTTATGGAGTCAATCCGAATAGGCGGCATTTCGAAATTTCAAGAAAAGGTTTCGACATGCGAATGGATAATTTGGAAAAACATGCAATGAAAATGGATCCGAAAAAAATGAAATGTCGGTTTGCGAAATTGAGACAATGGAGCAAGCCCAAGGAAGTTTTAAGAGAGTTTGAACAAAACTTCTGCTCTGAAGCTAACTTGGAGAAATTATATGAAAGCTTAATAGTAAGATTTAATAAACTTTATTTAATATTTAATATGAATTAACACAAATCTATACTGTTTTTAGAATCTACGTAATGTATCTAAGCGTGAACGCTTAACACCACAATGTCTGAAACTCAGAAATAGACCTCAGATATCGACAATAACAATAGAGGAACAAGAAGAAGAGCAAGTGAAAGACCCTCTTTCTTATGATAATACAGATACATATGCAGAATTGGAGGCGGCTTCCCAAACGTCTCAATCATATGATGAAGATCTAACTCTGGAGCAAATGTATGAAGAAGCTCGAAAGGAGATGTACAAGGAAGAGTTGAAAAATCAGAAACTTATTGAAAAACTTCAAAATGAAACATATAAGAAAGAATTCTGGTGCGAAGAAGTGGAAAATCTTATTTATAGTTACGAAGGCAATACCATTGGTTGGTTAATGCGCTTTTTATCTGAAGAAATGGCTAGAGTCAAAGAGCAGCGCAAATTGCATTTCTTCTCTATGTTAACACAAAGGGAACGCTGGCATCGAGAAGCTGTAGAAGCGGGTCTGCGTCAAAAAGAGAACTGTATGCGTACCATCTACGAAAAACTATATGAAGAGTGTAATACCGTAAATGTAGAAATTACCGAAAAATATTTACAGAGTATTATGGATACTGATATAGAGGCATATGCTCATAGAGACGCTGAAGATCGCGTAGTAGCAATGGCGAGAGTCATTGATAAAGATATCGTCGACTGGCTAGAATCTTTTAAAGAAGTTCAAAATCCTCTTAACCACAATACACTTAAATGTGCTCTTAGAGCCATTGTAATGGCTGATAGAAACCAAATACTGTATCGTTTGGAAAGGGACGAAGCCGTGAAATACATCATTAATGAAGTTTTATTAAAAAGTGTTTTTCAGAAACTTGAACCATATGATATATCCACCACAATCGCAAGCAATATGGTGGATCATCTTATAGATAATGACCTTTACTTATTTTCGACAGAATGTAGCTCTTCAGATGGTGACTATGTAACTGGTCCAAATCCGGAAGCTAAACATGAAGCAAGGTCTATATTAAAAAAACTAATACAATATTCTGTTCCTGGAAGACGTTGGCGAACTTCTACAGAATGCTTGGTTGATGCGAACGTCAATGAAATTTTGGATGAAGTCTTTGATAAAGAGGCAGCTAAAGAGTTTATATATGAAGATGATATTCAAGAACCACATATAACATCAAATCCTTCTTTAACAAACATAATGGTAAACGATCTTGACAGAAGGCCGTTTTATTCAACAGAATCCTCAGAAAGTACAACGGATCGCGAAGTAAAAATTAAGTCCTTAGATGGCGATGACTTAGTTTGTGGTTTAGAAACTACTAAGGAGCTGCAATGTAATGAAAAGCTATTGATTTTAGATCCCGATTTAGTGTCCGTTGATACGTCTGAAATAAAATTTGATGGATATAAAGCACCACGACAAAGAACTGATGGACAACTCTCCATTATTCGTAAAATACCCAGTACACATGAGTTGCGCCGAAGTCTTGACTTTTCAAAAACACCCATTTATGCTCCAAGTTCAGATGAAGACGAAAAAGTGAATAATAGACGAAAAAGTGAAGAAATTGTTACAGGGGCTCGCGAAAGAATTTTATCCATAGTAAGTGAGTACGAAGGAGAAGCAAGTGAATATACAGAAAATAGTATTAGTACAGGTACATATTGTAAATATACAATTCCTTCCATAAAATTTATATATAATTTAATATTTCCGAAAAAACAAGAGGAGTATGATGAACAACTTGAAGAAAGTGAACTATTAAAAAAAGAAAATGAAACTGCAAGTATTCACGAAACTCAACCTATTATTGAAGAAGAAAAAGCACTTTCGATAAAAGAGGACAATAATTCCACAAATGAGCCCGAAATACAACCGCAAGAAGAAGTTAAAGAAAATCCTCTCATCACAGTGGAACCAAAAATTGATGCTAATGAAAATAATGAAATGGCAAGTGAAACACAGCCCACAGTCATAAACGAAGAACCACCCTCTTCAATTTAATCGAATACAACCATTAAAGGTAATATTGAAACAAATGCAAAAGTAGTACGTAATGCATAAAAATAATTATTTGAGTTATACCCAACACCACATGTGGTAAGAAGCTATATTAAGTTTGTGCGGATGTTTGTAACCCCTAAATAGCAAATTCCACACCCACTTTTAAGTATACCGATCGATTCAGAATTAAACTCCAAATCAATATAATCATGTCCGTCTGTCTGTCTATGTATATTTGTGCGCAAGCTACAGGTACAACGATATGTATTCTCGCCTAGAGAAGAACCATATTGAAAATGTCACAAACAAATTGGACCATTTTTAAAATCGCTAAGATAACTTCCTATTATAATGGAATTCTTTATATGGCAAAAAATCGCAATTCTCTTGATAATTAACTGTAACAAATTTAGACCTAATCGGATCATTTTTAGAACCCTTTTCCATATAACGATATTTCACGTAGTGACTTATATGGCAATGCCTCGCGTTTACTGATACAACTAAATTAATTGTAGCATACTTTGTGGAAATAAGTGTTGCAGGGTATAAAATGGTCAAAATTGATTGACTATAATATTTTCACTTGTTGTAACTAGCATTAATATTAAAAAAATTTAAATGGCAAAGTATTGGTTGATTGAAAAAGAATTACAATCACTTATGAAAACTAAATATGAATGGAAATCAGCTCAAAGCGATGAAGAAAGAAGTGGTATTATTTTCGGAACTATGCAATGAATAGAAGAGACCGAGAAAAATTAAATGAAGAAGCAAAAACTGAGTTGGAATTCCTACGCAAGGCCTAAATAAAAATGTGATAATTAATTATATACTTTTATATTTGAACTATTAATGTTTTTATGCACTGTTCTGTATTTTTGTCATTCTACATATTTCAAGAATCTAAAAAATATATTTTGTTTTTTTAATTATAATTATGATTTACCTTTAATAGCTTTACGTAACGTCATTAGACTAGAACGTATAGTGTTTAGTAATACATTGAATCGAGTCATCTCTTGAACCAAAACTGTATTCATGCTTTGGTGATAACTAGTTGGATAGCGAGTCAACGCAGCATCTCTATCAAAGTCTTTAGGCAAGCGATTTAATACATCGGTAGCCACATTGATAACCACTTCTTCAGGCGATAATTGCTTACTATCGCCAGATTTGTCACCACTAGTGGATGTATCCTGTGGAGACGAGAATAGAGGGAATACATTAGGAAAACTAGGACAGTGGGAAAGGAAAAGGGATTCGGAAAATTTTATAGACATCATTTCTATATAATTGGATTGAGACTTATGCAAGCGCTATTTAAGGAAGACAAAGTTTGGAAATAAGATCCAATGATATTAATTTGTACACATAGAAGTAATTACTTACTCGATTTCGTTGAAGATCCTTAGGGTATAGAGGAATAAAAAAATTTAGGACGTAACACAAAAATTTAAAGTAACTTACCAAACGATCCTTTTGACAGATATTGTAAAATTTTAAAATATCAATTAGTTTAAGCAGTTTATTTAATATTTAGTTTTATTTGTGCGGATGTTTGTAACTTTTAGCGACGGCCACTATTGAAGCATAACATTTTTAGAACCCCCACATAGAAGTATTATATAACGTCACTACAGATTGGAATCGCAAATGGGTACAATCGGGTCAAGAAGACGCCCACAATGGCGTTCTAAATCTTGTACCCGGACCTTTCACTCAGAGTACTGACAGAAATACACTTTAATATAAATCTCGAAGATTGAGTGTACAAAATTTCAGAGCGGTATCTTAATTTTTGCGACAGACGTTCGGACAGATGGGCTAAATAATGCTGTATATATATACATATATATAATCATTATGATGATGGGTATATAAAGCTATATTTGGCTTAGGTCAAATCTTAATCATCGTAGTTTTATTAAATTATCTTTGCTTAAGAAATATTCTCTTTTCCGTTAATTAATTGATGTTATTATACCCTCCACCTCAGTGATGGAGGTATATTAAGTTTGTTTGCAAGGGGCTTATGTCGCCCCAGCCCCTATAAAAAAATATAATATTTATTCCTTTACTAACCCTGAAAATTTTAACGCCGGATCCTAGTTCCACGATTATCAGACCTGCGCTAATTATATTTTACACTATAACCGAAACGTGGAAAAAAATAATTTCAATATATAGTTTGTTTGTAACCGTAAACATACCAAGGCCGACATATGGATAAACATGGCTGATTAAATTTTAATGATGGATAGCTATAAAGAATTATGGTGCCGATGCTGCCGAAAGTTTAATCTTAATTTTCAAAGATAAACAATTACCTGTGTCAATAGGGTGTGGCTTAATAGCATATCGGTTTCTTGTTGGTCTTTCATAATGTCAGCATTCGCATGAAAGCCAAATATGGCGGGTATTGTTTGTTGAGGTAAATCTCTGGTGTAATTTAAATAATTTTCCACCTCTCTGTAAACTGGTATATAATAAATATTTTTTTCATCATAATAGAAAATATTTTCAACATCTAAAACTTCCGGACAATAATAGCGCTCTAATATAGTTTTCAATGTTCTGCGATCCCAATCATCAGTAACTCGACCACCATAATTACATTCCCCTGTGAGGTAACGTAAAGCATCATAATTTACACCCTCGTACTGATCCAAAAACATTTTCAGTTGCATTAGACTTATTCTCAAATCAGTTTCATTGAACTCATAGGGTATATTCCACCCAATAGGACCAAAATAACGTCTTTCTTGTATAACCGCATGAAAGAAACACAGCGAATAAATCATTTGCTTAAATGTCTGACTTTGCTTGCAGGATTCGTACCATTCAGGATCAGAAATAGGATCACTTAACATCGAACGTATAATATTAGAGCGTAACCCTTTGGGTGGTTCGTTGGTCATTTTTATTCCATTTTGCAATACCACTACTGGGAAATGATCCGCTGGATAGGAAGTTAACCATAAACGAAAATCGGGGTGTGTAGTATCAGGAACCATACTCTCACAAATTTTTTCTAGGGTAGGCATAAAACTCTTTGCTAAATGACAATTCTGTAATACCACCCAATTGCCTAATTTTATGCCTTCGTCTATCATTTTGATAGCTATTGGTCCTTGACCTTGACCCAAAGATAGAGAGAATAGACGATTTGTACCAAATCCCTGTTCATCAGCAAATTTCAGTAAAGTTGCTGTTGGATCGGAACCTGGTGTTAAAACAAATATTAGTGGTATGCAACAATGTGAATCACCAAACGAAGCCATTAAATCGAACTGCGGTGGATCCACAAATTTTTGGCCCATTTCATCTACAATAGTATAAGTAACACTGGCTTAAGAATGTCAATATATAATTTTTTATTACTGCAAAACTTACGTGCCACAAATGCCAATACACCTGGTACCAATTTATCCGATCTCAACACCCTTAAGATTAGCAACTTTTGAAATAATGTTAATTTATTTGACCAGGGTAATGGAATTTTTTGATTATCCTGTGGTGTGGGGGAATCAAAGAATTCTTTCCATTTGCTTAAATTATTTTCAATATGTTCACGGAATCCTTTGAAGTTAGGATAATCAGATAATCGACATATTTCATTCCAGTTCTGTACACCTAACCATTTAGCAGGATTTTTATATGGATTATCTAAACCAATGCCACCTGTTAGCAAAAATAGCCATTCTGTATTATCCACACTATTCTCCGCCTTCATGAGATTAATATTTAATATTAAAGAGAATAATAATTTATCCTGAAAAACATAAAAACAAGTAAGAAAACGAAATTTGGCTTAGATCAAATCTTAAATACCCTCCACATGTAATTCATTAAAGTCTATTATCCTATGCGGACTTTTTATTAATTTATTATTTTATGTCCGAAAAGGCAAATGATATACTTTTTCAATTATACGAATCGATTCAGAATCTTTCTGAATCACGTTCATGTCCGACTGTCCGTATAAAAGTAAATGTGTGAACAAATTATTTGGATGAAATTAGGTACAAGGACATGTATTGACTCAAATTGTATGATACAATAATACAACTTGTATCTATCAACATATGACAAATTCATCAAATGAAATACGATATTTTTCTATCACTTCGATGTGATGTGTAATCGTTATATCCTAACTGTGCTAATATCGGAAGTCATTCCTTTTTTTAATACTCTTATTTATTGGGTTCTTAAACTGTTCTTTCTTCGCCCATACGATGCGTTACTAGTAATATAAACGGTTCTTATTTCAAACGATTTTTTATGTTCTTACGAACCCATTCGCCGAAGAAGCTACTATTCTACAATTACGTTTGTTATGAAGAAATTCTACAAAGATTATGGTTATGTGTGTTCAAAAAATTATCCAATTACTCACCCTTTCAAACAAACTGCGACATATATTTACATATAGACTATATGTAAAATGAGCACGCAAATCATTTAAACGTTCGGCTATATCGTCCACTTTATCGGTGTTATCAATGGAGGCAATGAACAGAGCGACAAACCAAGTCAAACTGTATTGATACATTGGATCAATATTAGCTAATTCCACTGGAATAGCGAATAGAGAACTCTATTAAGGGCTTCCTCAAATAATTTACATAATGATAGAAAAACGAAACGACTACTTACCGATTGTAAAAAACAGAATGGTGGAGTGTGCCGCTATGGGTACGTAACTTAGTCGAGCTATGTCTATTTGTTTTTCAGTGGCTTCAGTTATAACTTGTTTTTCGTTTATATCATTGGCGAGAGCTTTAGAAGAGCTTAACACTTGAACAGCGGTTTCATCTTCTAAAATATTATCGGCTGAAGATAATACTTCTAGAATTTTATCTTCAGTTTCCTTTAGCATTCGTTTGTTTTCAGCTCCTTGCACAATCAAATTGTTCTTTTCTGCTTCCAAATCTGGTCTTTCCCTTGCTACCGTTATACCCAACAATTGATCTTGCAAGCCTTGAGTTGTTATCATGAAATTCAATAAAGTTACCTTAACAGCAATTTCCGGCAAATAATGGGGATTTCGCAATTTCGTTGTCATATAGAATCTAAATTTATTTATGTATGGCTAAATATATATTCATACACAAATGTAGCTATTAAACGAGTGGATATGGCCGGTCAAGCCTGGCCCTTTAATACCCTACACCAATTACTTTCAAAATTTATAAACAGGGCTTACGATGACATATGAACAAAACCAACGCACTCCCATAATCTATATGTTTATCGGTATAATAAAACGTTATATAAAGTATATTATATTTGTACGGCGTCGTCAAACTTGTCTTATTTAAAACCATTTTCAATAGTGTACACCTTTGGGTCAAGACACGTCGTTGTACATAATTTCATCGAATTACTTATAAAATTCGGCACAATTTTACAACAAACAGACACCGGATGGACGGATGGACGTATGGTTAAATCGATTCCGATTTTAATTCAGAGCCCATCGGTATGATTTAAATAAGTATGGCTTTTGCCATTTAGAAATTACAAAAATCCGCACAAACTTGATATAACCTCTTACCACATGTAGGGTATACAAAATTTATGTACCCACCTAAAAGAATGATTGTACTCTATAACAGAGTCACCCAGTTTAATACAAAGAGCTCCACCCTGTTTGAATAACTGTTTCAACAAAATTGCTTCTAATATGGGGTCCAAATCTTCACCAATATTTTCCAATAATACAGGTAAACCGAATTGTATTGCGTTTTCCAAAACTCGTGTGTAGTCCGGCTGATTTAAACGTACTACACAAAGGCGATTGGATTTTTCTAAGTTCTTTATCCACTTGTTAGCTTGACCTTGGGGATCTATCAGCAGGGGCCAACGGCGAGCATTTCTAAAAGAAAATTAATGAAAAAGGGTTTTATTATAAATAGGGCAAATATACGGGACCCAACATCATTACCCAATATAATACATGAATTTTTTTTATGCTCTGCTCTATTTATGGCAAAAGGTATATTAAGTCTAAACGCCAAATGGCACACCCACGCTCAATTATACCGATCGAATTAGAAGTGCAGGGTGTAATAAACTGAACTTCAAGGATTTTAGAAAGCGACTTTAAACATTCTGGGTGTTGCAAACAGAAGAACAAACTTAGTATACCCTCCCTCAGTTGGAGGGTATAGAAAGCACAGATTAGAGTATATACGAGGGAAAAAAGGAAAAGCTTAGATGATAATGTATACGTATATACATTTGGTCCCAGCGATGTATATTTAAATATTTATGCATATGCTGTGTTTGTGGCAAGTGTAATAAATATGTGGCATGGTTTGAAATCTCTCTTATATAAGCGGAGTCACGCCTTTAATTTTTTTATTTTCTCAAAACCAGGATATATGTAATTAGTGCTCCTGTACTTACTTCATCATAATGGCGCTTTCCACTGAGAACGCATCTGTTGGAAGACCGCATATATTCCAGTTGCGTATCTCAACTGGGTCACCCAAAACATTAACCAGCTGAAAATCTTTACTGCATGTCACACCGAAAGAAGCGCATTTCTCAGCCCATTTACGAATTTGACCAACGCGAAAATCAATAGTGAATGGTCCTAAATACGCCACCACACCAGAAGATATTAACACATCGCCAGTAAGAGTATTATAAACTCGACCTAAATTGCGAGCTGTTTCAGACCAACGGGTGCGCTCACCACCCAAACCAGAAATAAGTTCTTGAGCACGTTGCAACTTTTTTGTACAACCTTCGTGTTCAGCTTGTAAGATTCTATAAAGTGCTTCAAGTTTATGAAACATTTCCTTAAATCACTTTATATAACTCACCCGAATTCTTTCAATTGCTGATCCAATACACGTTGAATGGCAGCAAGATTTGCCTCAACACGTGCTAATTGGGCAAGTTTTTCATCAAGAGTTCTTTGAGCCGACTGTAAAAATGATCATAAAAATAAAATTCACAGTACTTCCAACCTTACCTAAACTTACCGCAAAAGATGCCTCAGCTTGGGCTAAAGCAATTTTCTTTGGAGCTACTACTTTGGCTACAACATCATACTTAACCAATGCCAAAACCCAACGACATAAACCCTCACAGGCCATGGAGGCTGATTTCACTTTATCAGGATCGAAATTTTCATTGGATAAAACGCGCTTTTTCAATTTCTCTATTACTTCAGGCGGTATATTGTCCTTATCGAAATTTAATAAGCTATCAAGAAATTTCATATCACTTAGAACACGCTTCGAGGGACCCCAATAATCTTCTACGGTTCCAACCCCACTAGGATTAGGCACTTTATCAGGTTTAACCTCTTTTAGAATACAAACTGCTTCCATGACTACACGCACACCAATCGGAGGACTCTTCATAGTTTTTACCACGGCAATGTCGGCAGTGGTTAAAGTATTTAAAGCTGCCATAGCAGCATTTAGGATAGGTAGAGCTTCACCCAATTTGGCGTCGCATTCTTCTTTGATTCCCTGAGCTATCATGGCTTGCTCTTTAGCCGCTTGTTCGTCTTGTTTAACCAGCTCACGCTGTTCAGCGGCTGCTTTGCTATCTTCTGTAACCTTTGCCACTTGTGCAGCCACTACTTCTGAGGCCTCTTTAAGTTTGGGCTCCAGCGCTGTTAGCTGTTCTTGCATAACACCTACTTGTTGTGCTGCTATATCCAACTGAGATATACCCGTCAAATAACGATTCTTATTAGTCATAATGGTGCTTTAAGAACATTTAGTGAAAGATATGTAATTAAACAATATAATTATTTTTGTTTCAACTTACTTTCTTTTTTGATTAAGCAAGCCTTTGAATGTTTGTATAAGTTCTAAGTAAGAAGTCGGTGTCACATAAGTCCTTCTTTTAAGACGCATATAAAATATTTCCGCCAAAGCTTGGGTAGAAGTATGAAATTCCATACACATATCAATAGAAGCTCGACGCTCCAAATTTGAAAGTTCTTCATGTTGCAGAAATCTAGTAGACACTGCTAAAAGGGCATCTTCTGGCCAAGCGTAGAACCAATCAATTGTGCAGCAGTTAACAATTGCCGGAAATTTGCGTATACGCATACGTAGCGCATCACCAATAGGAGACATAGCTAAAACAATGTGCAGTTGGTCCTTACAAGTCTACGAGGAAGATATATAATCTAAGGGAAATTTGAACGTTTACAAAAAAAAAAAATACCGTAACAAAAAAATTGAATAAAGCTACAGGACTACCATCCGTTTGTACAGCTTTATCACGCTGTTTGTCTATTTGAGCCATTTTTTCCACAACTTCCATTTTTTCCTCGTTTGTAAACAAATTAGGAACTTCGCCTGAATTCAAAAGATTGTTAATATCCTCTAAAAACGATTCATCTTTGATCTATTTAAAGTTCTTCGTACGAATTACTGTATTTAAATATTATTTTTCTTTTTAATATTTACCTGTACATCAGTAAATAGAAAAACTCCGTGCATATCAGAAGAACTTATTTTACGTAATATAATTTTAATATCTTCATGCCATTCATAAGGCCCATATGTACGAGTGATCTCTACTTGAAAGAGTTCATAGTCACATATATGCGAAGCCAAACGAGTCAGGCTCTGACGACCGGAGCCTCCGACTCCGATCAGTAGAGCATGACTGCGTGGCTGCTTTAGTATGCGACAAATTCTCGACAAATGTTCAACGGCAAAACGAAATAATACTAAATTCATAGGCTTTTTAGACATATTATTATACTCAACCAAAAATGCTTCCACCACAGAACGTAATTCCTCCAAATCGTGAACCTCTATATAATGTTTGCTGTCTGCTTTTGGATTTACAAAGTCACAATAAATTAAACGTCGTAAATCACTTTCTTCTAGATTTTTTCCTTTGGTCACCAAAGTTTCGAACAAAAATTCTGGTGTAGTATTGAAACTTTCAACTATTTCATTGCATAAAGCTTGGAAAAGCCAAAAACGGTCAGAGTCCTCAATTAAACGGTCCCCATAAACTCGTAATACTTCGTGCACCCATAAACGGCGCATAGAATACAAGTCTTCGACTGCTTCTGGCACAGAAAGTAACACTCCCTGAATAACTCTTGAAAAATCACGTAGATTAAAAAGATAGTGAGATTTAGCTGGAGTTGGCAGCAAATTTTTCTTAGCCTTGTTATAAACATTTAAGGTAGCATTAACAATTTCATCAATACAAGGATCAAAATCCTTAGAAAAACCCCTATTTAAGAGTTATATGTAGTATGAATCTATCATGCTATATAACTGCATCTTACCTAGTATCCAAATGCCATAAGATAATCTTACTAAATATAGTACGAAGTATGTCATCGTTAAATTCGTCGATGGACAATACATTAAAGTGGCGTTGAAAACGTGGAGTCACGGTATTTCCCGTTGATGGTGGTCCCATGGCGCAGATCATTTGTAAATCAATTAATTTCATGGGTATAATCTGTTTCAAATCGTACCACATCCAATGATCCATCATCATGCGCAATAGTTCTATTGGAGGCTGAGCTCCATAAGTTTCTTTTAATGGCATCGATACGTCATCCACAAATATAACGAAGCGTTTATTTAACGGAGGTCCAAATACTCCTTTACGCCGCTTATCTAGTTTTGACATTATAATATCCTGTGTTTGATTAGCTGAAGTCTGGGCCGAGAAATTTATCAATAATGGTTTATATACGTTCAAGTCCATTTTCTTTAACATGTAGTCAATTATATAACTGCTTTTTCCAGTGCCCGTGGGACCAACAAACATTACTGGTTTTCCATGGCGTATCAACAAATCCAACACCGCTGTACAGCGAACATTTTCATTAGTAGTAATGATAATTTGATTTACAGGAATATCTCGCGGTAAAGGAGGTGCGGCTATAACATCATCTTGCCATGCTCGCCACTTTCCTTTACCCTCTTTGATGAAGCGATAATCGAATACAGATCCTTGTTTAGGTATTGGAAATATGAAAGGTTTAGTCAATACGGCAACCTGATACTCCTCAGGTACACCATACATTTCATATAAATTTTCTGGAAAATTCTTCTCAAGTAAAGCCCGA
This sequence comes from Crataerina pallida, assembly GCA_949710015.1. Taxonomy (NCBI): domain Eukaryota; kingdom Metazoa; phylum Arthropoda; class Insecta; order Diptera; family Hippoboscidae; genus Crataerina; species Crataerina pallida. The sequence goes on along the minus strand of OX453289.1, from coordinate 3,106,916 downwards.
AAAACAATATTGAATTTATCACGACTTTTCGAATCTAAAGAAGCACCTAAAGACCAAATACAAGAAAATAGAAAGATGCCTTCAATTTGTGCTCTCATATCCAAATCAGATAAATTTTGCACGTATTTTTCATCTTTGAAATCGTCCAAAAAGCAATCGAATATATTCATGAGGGATGTCATTAAATTGGCATCAGAAGTTGGTGCAATTTCCACCAAGGAAGTTTTATGTACAATAAAAAGAAGAATTGGACAAAATCGACTTATAAGGGAGGAAATCAATTGTTTTGCGACTACATGGAAAGCTGCGGGTAATTTATTTTTCCATGATGTCACAAGGGGGTCCCAACCTAAGGAACTTGGCTCCATATAAATCATGCCACAACGAGACACAGTAGCTGGTGATGCTACTTCCAAATCCATAGGTTCGAAAATTAAATTTGTAGTAGGTGAAAGTTGTATAATTTCTCCAGACATTAAGCATAATTTCTTGTTATCATCTAGTACAGTATTCATATTCTCAATCCATATGGCATCTACTGGCCCATCAAACATTAGCCATTTGCGCTCGGGTGTGTCTGAAACAGCAAATATACGATAGTTGACCGCAAGTATGCCATCACTCCACTCGTGAGAAACAGCATCAAATTGACCGTACAATTGGCCCATAGTAATGGCTTTGGGGTTCATTACGCTATAAATTGCCTTGTGTTCATTACCTCCCTAAAAAAAAGACATACAAAACCATAATGCTTTATGTTGAGTTACAATTTAATTTTGAAAAAAAAAACAAAACGTATATGTGTAATCAATTTAAACCTTTAAGCAATAAAGATAATTTAAAATTAAATAAATAAATTTAAATATAATTTACAACAATTTACACGTCACTAGTCTGACTATATAATGCACTAAATACCTTGTGAATCAATTACTAGTTAAAAAACTGTGGATACGTACATCAAATTTAAAGTTCATATATATAGATTTTTGCCGATTATGGGCGTGGCTCTTAATCGATTTTTTCCATTTTAAATAGCGATCTGCATGCAAAAACTAAAAGTGCGTGTACAAAATTTCATCTTAATATCTCAAAATTTACGCCCATGAAAACGTCAATAACAGAGAGACACACGGACATACATACATACATGTCAGGATCGATTCAGTTTTTTATGATGATCAAGAATGTATGTATAGGTGAAGCAATAGCCTTTAAATATAGTTCTGATTACATTCGTTTTCTAAGAAATGTTCTAAAAAAACTATTGAGTGTGAGAAAACGATTACGAAATAATTACTTCAATATATGGTAAAATACTTGGGAATTTTGTGAAGTATGATATGGATTATAAGAGATAGCGGACTCGTAATATTTACAGTGTTGTCCTTAAGCATTACGGCCCACCATATTTACATACGTTCAATATTATAGTGCAACGATGCAGCGTTGAGTTGCAGAGTATATGTTTCAGCCCTTGTAATGTAAGCCTACAACTAACTTTGTGCGGTCCCCCAAGCCTCTTTCTTTCTTACGGAATAACAAACTTTGTATACCCCAACCTTATTAAAACATACATATATACATGGTCAATTGAACAAAAAAAAGGCATTATAACCGGTTTTGTAAAAAAATATATGTGGGGTTACCTTCTTCTCTATACATTCCAGCGTATCAGCTAGTATACGATAAGAAGTAGTCTTACCACCAAATGGCAATCCAACTAACATTAAACCGTGACGCACTACTATCATTTCGTAGAGCTTTAAAAATATAATGTAAGAAACTTAAAGGTATTTTTAATATTTAAAAATATTACCTGCTGAACCTTTTCTAAAAAGAAGTCAGTGCACTGTTTATTATTTTTATCACATATCTTCTGACAACATTCATTGAACAAGACGTAATCGGGTTCCGGTAGGATGGTTCCAGGAAATAAGTCAGAAGTAATTCCCTGAAATAGGGGAACGTCTTGATTGAGAAATTTGGGCAAGTTAACATCTTTAATGGACCGCAACACTAAAATATCTTCATTTTCATCGCGATAACGCAATTTCAGAGCACCCGCCGCTTTTAAAACAGATTTTACCGCACGCATGCCATAATCATAGTGACACTGACTACTTAACTGTTCAGAACATAAACGATAAGTAGCCACAATTTTTATCGAAAGTGGTTTAGCAGTCAAAAATCCATAGGAATATAGTTCAATTTCTGATATGAGGGCGTAATCAGGTACCATCATAGCCACCGATCGGAATAGGGCCTAGTGAGGAGACAATAAATCATATTAACTAAATCATTATAGTAGTGGTGGTAAAAATATTGCATAAAAACAGTAAAAAGCTAAATTTAGCTTAGACCAATGTGCAATCTACCTTCTAAATTTCTTAAGTAATACGAAAAATTCCTTAAAAATTGCTCATTATTCAATTTTTGTTGCACTGCAACTGCTAATATCTTGCAATAGTAAGACAAGATATTAGCAAACTTAACTTAGAGGAGATACAAATTGTATCTTTAAAAGAGAGTGCATACTACGGCCGAGTGTTCGATTTGTGACAGTGAAAGAAACATGGAATTTTTAACAACCTTTAGATTATCAGGTAGTTCAGAACGTCCTGCGTAGCCTGGGTTCATTGTAATAAACACCGCACAAGTGGGATCCAACGTAAGTGTGGTGCCCTCAAACAACAAAGTAGGACTGCCTGAATTGATGCCACGTTGTATTGTAAGAATTTGTTGCGCCACTACAGATAAAACTTCCAAATCAATTCGATTAAATTCATCGAAACAGGACCAAGCACCACAAGAAGCCAAGCCTTTAAAAAATTTGCCCAGAGCAATATAATCCAAACCATCTGAGCAATTAAAAACCACGCATTGCTTGGCAACAGCTTTGGCTAAATCTTTGGTTGTTTCAGTTTTACCAGTACCGGCTGGTCCTTCTGGTGCGCCACCTAAATGCAGATTAAGAGCACTAAAGAGAGTGCGGTAACAACGATCGGTAAGGGGTGTGACCACTAAACGAGTGGTATTTCCTAAGTACTCGTAACCGTATTTTAAACCACAGTTAACCATACGTGTGTCTAAATTGTTATCCTCCCAATAGTAGCGTAACTAAATGAAAAACTATTAACTTAAGGAGAACCTCGTTAATCATATGACATACCTGACATAACCATTGAAAATCGTTATAGTTTGAAACCTTTTTTTCTACTATCTCAGCCAAAACGTCACGAGCATGCACATCCAACACTACCAAGGCACCCAAAGTTATACGGTTTTGGGTGCTTAAATCACCACGCACCAAATCAACTATGCGAGCAATCTGCAATTATATTTAAATTTGAGTTATTTAGCATTGAAAATATCTTAAACTAAGAGGATGATTACATATGAGATAATAGTCAAAGATTTTCATTTACGTACGAGATACATTTCATTATCCTTTGACGATTATAACTTTAACATTTATGCAGGCACATGAACTGAGTTAAATAAAATAGTTGTCGTTTGAAATAGAATTGCTTAAATTATTGATTGATGTTGAAGATGTGATTTAACTGCATTAAGCAGAGGTCAAAGATGAGCTCAGAAAACTCTTCATATAGAGAAGGATAAAGAACAGATGAAAAGTAACCAAGATTTTCGTTGAAAACCCATGTAACCTCAGGAAGTTTAAAGTCACCTGGCACTAAAATCATATCAGTAGGCCTTAAATGTGAAAATACTTCGCTTATGAAGGAAAGATGGTTTAAATTAACATCAATATTAGATGAAGGAGGAATGTACGAACACAAAATGTAGACGAATATATTCCCTACACTTAGCTAAACAGCAAAAATTCAACATCGATTTGATTTGAAAGGACTAGTAAGGAAGAAGGAATGTCATTAGAAACTGCAATGAGCACACCACTACCCATCCTAACAACTCTATCCTTTCTATAAACTTGATAATTAGAACAAAGAATCTCTGAATCATGAATCCCTGGTTTAAGCCAAGTCTTTGTAAGCGCAATAATATGGTAGTCACAGTTAAAGGAATTCAAAAATAAAGTAGATACTTTAGTATTAAATCCACGGTCATTTTGATAAAGAATGGACATAGCGCCACTTAGTTTTTTGGAACCTTATTCAATTCAACCTCATTTAACAATTATATATTTAAATTGGGCAAAATCGGAGGAGTGTCATGCCACCAATCGATTCTCGAGTCTCATTGTCACAGAAATATACCTATGATTATAAAAGTTGGTACACATATTTATAATTAATGAATTCATCGGTGGTCAGATAACGATTTACAAACAAAAACTTTGTTTGCAGAGTAACCGTGGACTTTCCAACAATTTTTAATTTTATAGTGTTTCCTTTGTTACAGACAAACCATAAAAGATACAAGAACAGAATTTTATCTGCATATTAATGAATTATTAATTATTTTTATATTTGGAAAAGTCAAATTAATCACGCCTATTTAAAGGGAATTTAGAATATTTGACGCATTTGACTCGATATAAGTTCCTTCTTTATGTCCGGAACAAACTTGTGAGAATTTTACTTGTTTTATAATAATCATATAATATATAATATAAAAACCACCAATTTTTGAATATATGGCTATTGTGCGCATTGATTTATGTGTGTTACAACAAAATAAAGCAAGAATAAATTTTCTATAGCTTGGATTGCTTGATGTGTCTGTGTCTCTTTAGTCAGAGACCTATTATACGATATGAATAATAAAATAATAAATACCTGAACAATGTTCAGTTGCAAATACTTGTCCAGGCTCTTTACTGGATCATCCGTAAAAAAACATTCCGTTATAAACAAAGTCCAATAAGTCAATGATACCGATTGAACACATTGACCAGGCCACACCAATACCCATTCGTGACGGGTACTTTTCGGGTAACTGTAAAAGGCCTCACTCATTTTGCGATGTATACTCTTTTTCATATCAATTTCTAACTCAAGCAACCATTTTTCTACTTGTCCTCTTGCTTTAGCCGTCGATATAACATCAACCAAAGGCACTTCTTCACGTTCCGATGAACGCATTATAGTAACTTCTAATTCTTCAGTGAAGTACAGAGTTGCAATGCCCTCAAAACATTTCTTTAAATGGGGTTGTACACGTGTTGGATCCTTAGTCTCCGACAATATTTCCAACAATTCATCGTTTGATAAGAAAAAGAAACGTGGAAAATATAACCGTTTCTTTTCTAAATACTAATATAATAAAAACAGGAATAAGTAGTAATTTTTAAAAACATTTTTAATAAATATTTAAATTTAATATAATAAATTACCGCATTTAATCCCTTCTGTATAATTTCCAAAAGATTAAAAGCTTTTTTTAGCTTTTCTGACATTTTATCAATTTCAACCACAGTCATTACGGCCGGGTCAGAGTTTACTTGTCTCATTAGTTCTTTCCAAATCTACACATTAATAAAATTATATTAACAAATCTCTAAATAGGTTATAGTACATACCTTATCAACAGCACTGAAACGCCGACCTTCTTCGGGCATTTGCTGTTGTATATCTGGACTAGAAAATATTGGCTCCAAGTACATCCACGTAGCTTGAACTTTGATCCAATCATCTAGTATATCTTGCAGCAGTAATAACTTGGCCTCCCATTTTCTATAAAGAAGCTCCCTCAATTATTTCAGAATTAAATGGATTAAGTACTTACAATATGTCCTTCTCAAAGGGTTTAATATAAGGCGAGCTCTTCATAGTTAAAGTTTTGATAATCTGATCGTCCAATAGAATTTGAATATCATCTACTGCTGATAGTTTATAAGTTCCTGTGTCCCTGAATTTTAAATCATGTTAGTCTAGAGTAAATTTCCAATCTTTCTAGTATGTTTCAAGATACCTATAAGGTGATATAGTGAATGCTACATCTTCCCATTCATTCGTCATGCGTGTCATTGCTCTTTCTAAATTATTTTCTTTTGTAGCACTCTCAGAAATAGACTCGAACTTTGGTACATATTCTTCCAAATTTAAATCAATAACTCGAGCTAACGTCAAATCTGGTGTTACTTTAATGGGGAAGCCAATAATCTCGGATACTAATTCCCAATGCCGGGTCTTCATACCAGGATTACCTAGAGTATTAATAATGGGCATATGCTCGCGGAAAGCCTCAATTTGTTCTTTAATCTATCAATAGTGTACTACATTTTATTGAATATTATATATATTTAAATATTTTCTTAGTTACATCTTTAATTAGTTCCGATGTTGCGGGTCTATCACTCATTTGTTTTTCTAATTTTTGAATGATACGATATATGTTAGATACATCATTATCGATATCATCTGGTTCAAAACTGCCTACTTGTGAATGCATCCATAAATCATATTTATCAAAAAACTCTTGACCAGAATCAAACAGAGTTTTGTACGGCTTCAATTGGTCATGTGCTTTCTTCCGCACAGGATATTGGGTTAAATCCCAACCATAAGCAGTTTCCTCTTCATTAATGCGATCTATAGTATCCATAGCTTGTACTAAACGGCCATCTAATATATTAGCTTTACGTTTGTATTTCGCTAACTGTTTAATATCTCCCCATTCTGGATACGTTTGTACTTGTTCATAGTAGCCTTGCAATTCTCGGCGAAACGCCTCAATACGTTTTTTCAATGTTTCCTGATATTCTATTACTTTATCCGCTATTATGAGTCGATGTTCTTCAAAAATTGACGACATTTTAAGATACCATTGGATAGTGCTGCTATTATTTTTGATTTGTAGTGGAGAGTACAATGTGTTGTCCATTAACCACAATATGTGTGACATATTAACTCTTAAACGTTGCTCCATTTCTGGAATTAAGTTCTCTTCGGCATTAACAACGAAATCTTTTAAACTCATTAATTCAGCTGTGTCTTTAGGAACAGTCAATGCTTTTTTGCCAATAGTCTCGTACTCTCGGCCCAACTTAGTAATCTGGGCTTGTTGATCACTTACCATACGATTTAGTAATCTATTTTGCATATAACGTGCAAATTCTTCCAAACTTTGTATTAACCGCTCACGATGAAATTCGTAAAAACCCATGCGTATTACACCATAAATATCTTTAGCAATTTGATCTTCTTCCTGACGATAATGATTAACCATTTCACAAAAGGCTTCAAACGGGGGATCGGACTCAATAAATTGGGATAGCTTTTGCGCATCCTTTCCATTCATTAAACCGATATATTTATCAAAATCCTGAAGGCGCAACTCTGGACCAATACGCTGTTCTTGAAGCAGATCACATATACGATTGCGACAATCGGCAATAATAGATTCAGGTATGGCAGGTGTTAAAACGGCTTTATTAGAAATGCGAAGATCGGTATACAATCTGAACTCAATTCGGCCCATATTTTGAACTCCCATGACTATAGATTCCAACAGACGAAGTAACTCACTTTGAAACTTGGCAAAGTTGGGATTAAATCGTATAGAATCTTCATCTTCCAATATCAACGACAAAATAAAGCCCGGAAAAGATTTCTGGAAATATACATCAAATTCGAGTTTTTTGTTTTCATTCAATTCTTAGAAGCTTTTTACATACTCCATAATCGAATAGATAATCGACGAAGGCATGCATGCTTCTTATACACATATCCTCCAGTTGTTGAGTCATTAAAGCAGCTACACAATTGTAAAAGCATTTTATCAATTTTAGACGACTCACTTTGGGTAACAGCTTCTTTTTACTGGCTTTTAATAAAATAGAGTGTATCTCGCCAGTCCAGACATTACTTAACTTGTTTTTCATAGTCTCCGCTTGATTACCAACTTTATACTAATTCAAATTAAAATGTTAAAAATATACTAAACAAGTAAAAAAACTATATTTGGATAAAGTCAAACATTGAATACCCACCATCGATCTACCAGAGTATATATGGCACAAAATTTTGTGTACGTTATAAGCAATACAGAAAGTGTACTTAAAAATTGCCCCTTTTTCAGTGTTAGTATAAAAATTAGCAACACTTTTGCCAAGTTGGGTATAGATATCTGAATTTTTGGCACCCGAAGAGTGATTTGCACAGAACACACCCACTGGACAGACGGACAATCAGGCATGGTTATGTCAAAATATATATTTTTTATTGGTCCTCCGATGGCGTTGCAAACATTTTGACATAATCATATACGACCCCATATCCATACAAATGATGGGTATAAACATAAAATATAAAAATTTTCAACTTACTGAGAAATCAAACAATTCGTAAGGGTTCGTGGCTTCAGACAGCACCTCTATTTCAATTAAAGTTTTATCCTTATATTGGGCATTCCAAAGTTCTAAAATATTAGCCACACTTCGATGAATGCAAAACAAATATGCTTTCAAACGGCAGCGATTTTCATCAAAACTGTAGAAAAGAGACTCTTCTAAACTTTAGATAATCTTGTACAGATTATAGTAAGTCAAGTCCGGCCATTTAGTATCCTACACCACTTTTTTCAAAAATTTATATTGTACTACAATTGGTTTATTTGTTTTAGTAAGCACGGATCATTATGATTTATCTTCTGTAACGTCTTTATAAGGAGTTCTAAACATGATCCGAACTGGTCTCAAATAAGAATATTTAATTTTTAGGCTAGCTATATATTATTTTTAATAAAAACAGAAACAAAGAAACCTGTCCTCATCCACGGATCCACGGTTCCGTCTGTACATGCCCAAATTTGCAACAACATGGAGGCAACAATTGATAAAAAGAGCGCGAGTACAGGATAACGTCATAAGACTTCGAGAAAACTTTTCGAGTAATAATATCATTCAGAGAGGACTGGAAATCTTCAGGGATGATTCCAAGTCTGCAAAGCTGCAGTAATCCCTGTGTAGGATGCTTCCAAACATAGGGAGAGTCAAACCAAAAAAGCGTTCTGCTGCCAAACTTTGTTAGCTCGGTAAAGGGGAGGTATCCACAAAGGAGAGATAGACTTATCGACTTATTCCATATTTTAAGGTTGGAAATATAAGAAATTTGGGGGCGTTACTGGCCAAGATAAACATCATGGCAGAATATATTTTGAAGAAGATATGAAGGTATGTACAGAGAGTCGAGAAGGAGATTGCATAATAATGCAAAGCAAAGCAAAGATTTTGCCGAAGCCAACTTTGTGTTCTTACTTGTTTTACATAATTTCATTAAGTTCGTATGTTTTTAATTGCAATATTTTTAAATAAAGTTATCGTTCAATTAAAAGTTATAACTTTTAATCATAATATTTAGTTTTTAGTTATTTACCGGTAGCGCCATTTGTTAAACATAGCATTAACTTCTTTTCTCTCTGGACTCAATTCCGCTTCAGCCTCTTTCTGCAAAGTAGCCAGAGAATTTTGTAATATATAATCCACAACCGCTTTCTTCATGGCAAACACATAATCTGATTTAATCTCTTCAAGAGTTTCTTGAAAAGCCACCACCCACTTATTCAAAACAACTGGTATTTGTTTAGTAATTCTTCAAAATAATTTCATTTAGAGAATATATATATGCTTCATAGTTTTAGCACATACCTCTTCAGTACTTTTTGACTCATGGGTGATACATGTATTGTATCAATGCCATGTTTTATGTAGTAATAATAACGTAATACTTCTTTTTCGCTACCAGTGGGAAATTCGGCATCCAAATCAGATACTGAAGGTTGTTTGTTATGGGTATCATCGCGTGCTATTAATTGCACTAATTTTTTACGGAAATTTTCCCTATCCACACGCATTTGCATATAAGAGAGGCGTTCTACAAGAAATACGAAAATCCTCAGTAATTATTGTACTTTTTTTTTTGTTATTTAAAAAAAAATCTGTGTTCGGGTGAAAATCTCCATATAAGCAAAGACCGCGCCCATAAATAGAATTTGTTTTAAAACACTTATTTTTATGCAGTATTACACTCTGCAGGAATCAAACCTACAACCTTGGATACTCGAGTGTTATATCTTCCGATAATGTAGAGGCCAAATTATCTATACGGAACTCACTTTCTTTCGACTTAATACGCTTCGTTGATGAAACTTGCATATCTCTAGTGTGACATAATAAATTATTAGGAATGGAGTTTGATAACATTCGTCCGTCAAATATATCACTGGTACATTCGGGCATATTCAGTTCATACCAAAGAAGTCTTGATTTATAGCCGATATTAGCTTTGGAACGTAATATACTTTCCAGCATATCTGGATGTGGACGATTGTAGACCATTTTTAGTTTAGCACAAGGCTTCTTACTTGCTCCAGAGTCTACATCAGTATCTGGATCATTTTTTTTAGATGTGGCTAAAAGAGAAGCATATAAAAAATATGTAAATATTTTACATGAAGCTTTAAAATCTTAAATATTATCACACATTTTTTTCGAGTATTATTTGATTATTTACTTTTACAAGTTATATATACGTCTTGAATGTGGTTCTTAGTTATTATAGACAAAACGTCTAGAATACATATTAAAACAAGTAAAAAAGCTACATTAGGCATCAATCTGGGAGACCCACCATCATTGTGAAATAATTATATAGAAAATATACACCGACCACGCCCAATTTTGTCATCCAGAAGGACAGGGAGAAAAACAGAAATTAGTCAAGACTTTCTGAGTATGGCCGGTAAGAAACCATGAAAGTATGAAATATTATCAGAAAATTCAGTACAAGTTCGAAGTGTTGATCAAAAACTTTTGAGAAATCAATATAAATCATATCCGTTTGCTTATTGCTCAAAGAAGACATGAAAAACATTTTCTGTAAATTCTAAAAAGTTGGTAAAAGTTCACCTGCCCTTAAAAAACCATGATGGCTGCAAGATAAAACAGTTCTTATCTTAGTGACTCAAACTCAAACCTCTATAGTCAATATTACATTTAGAACCAAGAAGAATAATTAGAGTTATATCCCGAATTAAAGGAAGGTAAGCATTTGTCACACATTTATTGAAAACAAGTAAGAAAACTAAACTCCATCTCCACATAGTTTTATACTCTTGGATGTGTTTTTGGTTAAAATACGGCCTCCGAAATTTTGTCGTGCCCCATTAACAAATGTGATTTTCAGATATATTTTCCTTAGATACTTCTCTATCTATACCCTCTCAGGTATAAAGAGAAATTATGAAAATTAGCTCAAATGGTCGCGTCTGTTCACAATTGTATTTATAGCGAATTACGTGAGTTGAAAATGGAATTATTTTTAAAGTGATTGGATAAGAATTCTATATTTGATTACTAATACTTATTGCCACGCCTAAAATTTAATTATATTGTATTTATTCAAATACATTTGATATATTTTTCTCCTTATTTGGAGAAATAATATAGTGATGAATTATTTTGCCAATGGATAATGATCCTAATGATGGGTAATGATAATGATTTTTTTCGAAAATTTTATATTTATGTATAATAGGACATAGCATAGCTTAAGAGTAAATATAATGTTTATGCTGATATCAAAAAGAGCATCTCTTCTACCTATTTTCTTATATATAATTGTACGTTCTAAATTCACGCAGTACTTGTACGTAAATTTTGTATTATATCTAATATTTACTTATGGCTGTGTTGTTGCCATCTTTTAAGTTTGCGTAAACATAACACAGGGATGCTAAAATTAAAAAAAAAAAAACCTCTTCATCCGCCTACTTATGCATTACTTATGGTAAAGATTATGAGGAAATAGAAAAAAATTAAGGCGTACATGTAAAGAGAATTTCTCTGTTTGACTTTTAATTTAGCTGCATGCAGATTCGCTAAAAAAGATTGATATTTTCATATTTCCAAGGGATTATATTATTTTACTGCAATGCAAAGTACCTTTTTACACATTTGACATTGCTGCAGCACTGCAACAATGCACCGCAGTGCATAGGTCCGAGCCCTAAGGCAGCGTAAACATAAGGGCGCAAATATATAATATGACGGTCTGCACTGAAGACAACTTTTTGCAACGTTACACTCAAGGTTTGTATTTAAATTCAATACTTCATACAAATCTGCAACGAACGCAGCTGCAGAGTATAATCAATTTATATATTTAGCCACTATTCTAATATCACTATTCGAATCGTTATGGTTTAGTTCTTAGTGCATTTTAAGAAAAGCGGAGAGACGATTAGCTGCAAAACAATTTGCAATAAGAAACTCTAGAAAAACTGAACAATCAAAATGACGTCTTATATGAATCAAATAGCCAAGCCATAAAAAATTGTTTGTGCTACCTTTTGAGCTGACGCAGCATTGTGTCATGGTTTGACTATAATTTTCTCCATATCTTTTCATTTGTTATTACTATAATGTGTGGGACCGTACAGCAATGCACGCGTTCTGCTTCAGCCATAAATAGTCACGAGGGACAATTTATTGATAGAAAACAATCAACGCAAAAAAATAGTATGCACATGTATTGTCAAAACATTTTAGAAGTGATAATAGTATTTTTTTCACTACATAAAAAAAGGTTTTAAATTGCTAATTAGCAAATAACTTACGATATTCCGATTTGCGTCGCTTCATTTTGATAAAAAATAGATTATTGGCATTAAATGTTTCTTGATATATTTTAGCAAATTAAGAAAACACTAAAAATGACTTTATTGATAAATTTTTTTCAACTGATATATTTATTAATTGAAACAGCTATATATACTAATTCATTGACAAGTTTTGAAGCAATATTTATACTGGTATCCTAGGAACTAGCATTTTTTTCTATTAAATAGAGTTATTTTTCTTTTGTCTCAACATATATCGATTTAATAAAAGAATGCATTTCCAAAAATATGTTCGACTGTTGCATACCAGTCATATCTTAAAGACCGATATGAATAAAAACGCTTTATCCACGTTACGCAAGAGGACCGGCTACAGCTTCTACAATTGTAGAAAAGCATTAGAAATGCATAATAATAATATTGATATGGTAAGACTGTTTATTCAAAATTCATGTTTCGTTAATACATGTAATTGTTAAGGCGGAAAAGTGGTTACAAAAAGAAGCGCAGACGCTTGGCTGGTCCAAAGCTTCTAAATTGTCAGAACGCACTACTTCTCAGGGATTAATAGGGGTATTAGTGCGCGGTAACATTGGTGCCATGGTTGAAGTAAATTGTGAGTCAGACTTTGTAGCACGTAACCAGAATTTTACAAATTTTGTGGATCATGTGGCTCGCATTTGTACTAGATATGCGGAAGTACAAAATTTTGATGGTGATTTGTGGAAGGTGCGTAATGACCTTAATCTAAGCTTAATTATACATAACTAAGAGTCTTTTCAGACTGGTTTCGAGGTGGAAGCTTTAAGAAATCTCAAAACTTCAGATGGAAAAAATGTAGCCGATCAGTTGGCCTTACTCATTGGTGTTTTGGGTGAAAATGTCACAGTTAAACGAGCCGCCTGCTTTAAGACTAATAATGAATTACAATTAACTGGTTATGCTCACCCTCAAACCGTTAATGTGGACTCTACACAAAATATTACACATCTTGGTAAATACGGTACCATTTTGGCATTTCGAAGTCGTCATTTTAACGAAGAGTTACAGAAGAATCTATGTCAGCATATAATCGGCTTAAATCCTCGTAAAATAGGTGAAGAAGGCATTGATGAGCCCCACTCTAATAAGGATAATGAAACATGTCTGATACATCAAAAATTTTTAATAGATGAAGAGAAAACCGTGGGAGAGGTTTTAATAGAAAACAGTTTTCAAATTATCGATTACCAACGATATGAATGCGGTGAAGTAACTGAAAGTGAAGAATTTATAAAATCTAAAATTAATAATTAAATTACAAGAAATTGCAATAAATTGGATTATTACCCATCTCAAAATATATGAAAGAAAATTGCGCACAACGGAAGCAGAAAAACAAGTAAAAATGTTGCAGTCGGTCAAGCCCGTCTATTTAATACCCTACGATTACCACTTAGCTGCACAAATTATGCAACAATTAGTTTAGTTGTGTCCTTTAATTTATAGGTCAACTTTTGTGGTTTTTATTTATACATGTCGATTGTGGGCGTGTCTGTTATACGACCATGCCCGTTTTCGTCCGACTGTGGATACTTATGGTGAGTCTCTTAGATTTGGTATAAACAAAATGTACCTTATTTTAAATAGTTCATAGAATTAAATGGGTGTTTATTGTAAGACTGAACCAATAGAACGATTTTATAATATGCACTTGAAAGGTTTTTGCGTTCTGATATTATTTGATGGCTTTCTTATTATTCCAGACGCATACAAAAAATTTTAGATCTTCTATAAATGCCTGTTTATACGGTATTTTTTCTTTAACGGCGATTGCTTGGGTATGGATGAGAAACTCTATCACACCAATGGTGTAAGCAATCAAAGCGCCAACGCCCAACGAATAAAATATACCGCGTACTTCAGAAAATGTCATGTCGGGGGTCTCTGAAGTTTCAGCTGGAAGATCGCCGTGACAAGTGTGGTTGTGGTTTTTCCACCATTTATTTTTTAGTTGGAATAATTCTCCTCTTTCGCTGAGTTTCAAAATAGCTACACTCAGATTAGATCGATATTCAGCACCTACAATTAAAAACAAATGAAATTGTCACGTAGTGATTAAGCCCGGCCATTTGATACCCTATATTACTTAAATCCAACAGTATAGCTGTGCTTTTATTTGCGAAAAATACAATGGTTTAGAATAGTGCTATGAAGAGTAGTTTTAAAAATAGTTCATTCTGGTTCAAAATTAAAACATAATTTTAGGTTGTATGCAGCAATATCCATCAATTTTTAATAAAAGGTTTTAAAAATGGCGAATTCTCGGCGTATAAAACCTCTATTTGGTAACCGGCTTCTAAAAAAAGGCTGAATGCTTTCTAATTTGGACAATTATTAAGGTAATTAACTATTCTGCGACAACTTTTGGTAAAAAGTACTAATTTTCTTTATACAAAGTTTTATTTAAAAATATGGCTTTAATGGTCTAATCCTCGTTTGATTAGGTCAAGCTTTTGGACCGAATGTTATCATTAAAAATTGTCCTCTAATTTGAGCACAATCTTACATGGATAGACTACATGAAGTCAAGTGTTTAACGTGTGTTCCTGCCGTGGAGGCTTAATCACACGGCATGTCAAGCCGGAGCTCAGATGCAGGGGAAATATATGCGCCTCCCAACGCCCCCTTAGGTACCGATCTAGGAGCCATATTGTAAGGATATGGACTCCACTCCTCGGTGGAGAGGGTACAACCTACTCTCACCCCGTTAGGGGGAAATCACAGCCACCACGATGCTCCCACAAGGGGGCCTACCTCAATATGCTAGCAGGAACAAGTTCCTGGGGCTCTAGCATCCCGTGCTACCAGCAATAAGTTCCTGGGTCGAACCTCGTATTCCACTAAGAGGAATACTACCAGTGTAAGACCTTACATCTCCGGACTATGGATAGACTACAGATAGACAAACAGACATGGTTTTATAGATTAAGAAATTGATTTTGAATCGACATCTTCTTGGCCGTTTAGGAATTACAAAGATCCGTACCGTCTATCACAAGAGAATAAAAATTGATATTTTTAATCGAATCATAAGAACAATTTACCAAATGGAACTGCGATGGCATAATGCTTTTCTCCAAATTTTTCTCCAAGCATTTTTAATTTACAATTTCTCTCGGTATTATATTCTAAGCTTGTTGTTTCCATTAGGAACATGTATGAGCCATTATTTTTTAAAACTCTCTCCACACCCTCCTTATTATCTTTGGTGTACGCAGATGGATCTTCATTTTGCATCATATTGTAGGCCAAACGGTACGTAGTTTCGTTAGATTCAGAAAAAAAGGTATAAGTACTCCCACCTTCCATTGTTCCAAACTTTATTTTAGATTGCCCAGCCAAATCTTCTATTCCTGTTATAGAACCTTCCATTTTTATATTCGTTAAAAACGCCGCTAAATTGGCTGTGTACGAGTTGGATATAATGACGGCAAAGATCCACCACATAGCATTGAATATACGCATGGGTGTACTACGAGGCAAGATGTCACTTCCTGCAGTCATAATTGATCCCACTGTTAACCAAAAACTGTTGCATATATTCCATTTATTCTCTAAAATACTTGGATCTCTGCTACATGGATGAGGATTTTCCCATTCGCTTTTCGATATCCTGAAAAAGTTTGACACAGGTGAATACTTTCATTATAATGGCATCGTCATCACTATGGCATTTATTACTTCTTTATATATAGGATTGAAAAATATTAAAAATTTCATATAAAACCATATTTTCAAGTGTGAGAAAAAAAGAGGTAAACTCCCGAGTAATGTAATAACAAAAAAAAGAAAAAAAAACATGGTCACCTTGATATTGAACTCTCCCCTCTTTTTGAAGTTTTTTCGAAAAACTAATACTACGACGTACTTGAGAGTTTCCGTCTTTTTTCCTCACTCTGTATTTATGCCGCTAATATAACGGAAGACACTCTCACCTAGCCATTAAAATGAATAGAGAAGCAATGAAAAATATTGATATCATGACATATATCCATACGTCTAGTGTAAAAGGATCTAAAAAGGAACTCCACGCTTTTAATTCATGGGGCTTTTGATAAGCCAAGATACTGATTCCTAATTGCATGAATGGAACTGTAAAATCCACAACGGTTTTACGAGCTTGTGTTATTGTTAAATCACAAATACCCATATGAGCATCCTTTAAATAAAATATCATTCTTGAAAGTAAATGGATTTTTAAATGTTTAGTGCATTTTAAATTACATTATTAATTAGTTCGCCAATTATGCCGTTCCAGTGCCTCGTTTCTTTATTGAACTTGCCGTAAGCATTATCTGCTACAGGTACGAATATGTATTCAAAACCGATTTCTTTAGATATCGCCGCAATTAAGTCCACTGCATATCCCATATAACGATTATTACCCGTAGCATTTTTAGCTACAGCGTCAACACTAGCAAAATTACTAGTTTTAATGAATGTGTGTGCATTTCTTCTCAAATAAAAGCTATTTACTTCTCCATAAAGTATGGTTCTCCAATCCGCGTTGCCACTGTATACACAATTGGTTTTGTTGCATTAATTTGAGCATGTCGTGGTGTGATTTGTCCTTTTGTGTCCCAAATTGCAGCGACGTTATTATTTAATGGGTCATAAATTTCTATATTAAAATCACTGCGGTGTCCTTTTTCAGTAAATCGCCCATTTCCTGAACGAAATATATGTCGATCTTTGCTAGCTAACTTTAAGATTGTACAAACGTTTTTAAATAAAATGGACGACGACTACTTACTCACATTTCTCATAGCACTATATAAGTAATGTCCCATATCCCAGTAGTATGTGGTCTTATATTCACTGAGACTACATTTTATTTTAGGTACGGTGTGTTTATAGATTTTGGTTACATATCTTAATGCAGATACAAATAATATAACAGCGTCATGTATAAGATGACTTTTTAATGATAATTTCCGAAATTGTGTGTTCCCAAGATTATGTTTTAGTGAAAACATATTATCCTACCGATAAATATATTGACAAAATATTTAGAATTTAGACGAAAAACTCACATATGTTCCTTCACATAGGGATAAACGAGCTGCTGTTATATTAAGAGGGCGAGTAAAGTTATCACGAAATTCTGAGAAGTCAATATTATATGTTTCCAAATTTGTCATAAATATGTGCTGGGTCGAATAAAAAGAAGTAAGACAAGTAAGAAAACTAAATTTGGCATAGGCCGAATCTTAAATACCCTCCACATCTACAATAGTGGGCGTGGCATGTAAGTGATTACACCCTCTAATAGTGTATGTATTACGTACCAGCTTGAAAGTCGAATTTTACATGGAGTATAGTTTTTTGTTAATTGCGGGTGTGTCTACTATCTGACCATGCCCATTTTTGGCACATCGATAAAGAGGATAACTGTATATAATTATATATTGAAGACTTCAAGTTCATAGATCAACTTTTGCGACAGATATATAGATTTTTGTCAATTATGGGCGAGTATGTTATCCGATTACGCCTATTGGCTTATGGAGGGATAAGTTAATTGTAAATATTCCTACTAAATTTCATATATAAAACGTCTATATAAAACGGACACATGGACACACAGACATACATGGCTAAATCGACTCAGTTTTCGACGCTGATCAAGAATATATATAGGTGGAGGATATAAGAAAACGTTCAATGTACTTACATGAAGAGATCCTGTAATACCAAATTGAACGGCGGTTTTTATAAGCTCTTCAACTGTGCTTTTCGAACAATCTAAAATTACTCTTCTTTCACCTTTTATATCTTTCCATAACACGCGATAGTCATCTCCACTTCTAAATTTGCGAATCCGTACTATGTCGTTGTGCAAATCGTACAGTTCCAATACATCATGTAATATTGTATATCCTTTAACTGCACAAGATATTTGCATACAAGTTTTTTTACATAAGAATCTATGTGACTTACATTTTTCTAGTTGGTTTACTATGGTAAACTTTTTCCAACCAAAATTATTTATTATTTCAGCATAAGCTTTCGACAAAATTGACGGTGAAGGGTACATGTTAAGCGTCATTTTTAAATTGTATAGTGCACCGTCATCCTCAGCACTCAACGAATCGAAAAGTAAATGTGGTATGTTAGTGCTATTACATATTACACCCACTACATCTGAAGTTATTAAATAAAGAAACTGTTAAATATCAAACAAACTAAAAATAACTAAAAAGGGCCATATTAGGCGTATGTCAAATCTAGAATACCCACAAACCATTATCCACTTGCAAACAAGAGCACCATACTGCACCACCTGTGGCAGAGGGTTTGTGCGGATCTATGTAACTCCTTCAATTATACCGAACGGTTTAGAATGAAAATCTGAATAAATTTAACAATGTCCGTCAGTGTGTCCATGTATATATGTGCTTTAGTTACAGGCCCTATTTTGTGACATATTTCGATAAAATTTGGTACAATGACACAAAGAAGAACCCTATTAAAAATGGACTGGACTAAATGGGCCATTTTTAGAATGTCTCACCATATTGCATTATAATAGAAGTTTTTGTTATGCAAAAAATCGCATATTTTAATATTTTTTGAGAAAAATTGGTAAAAAACAGTTAATTAGCTTCATATATGGCTGTGCCAAATTTGAACCCAATCGGACCTTTTGTAGATCTCTTTTCCATATGATCATATTTCACGAAGTAACTTATATAGCAGGGCCTCGCGTATTTAAGCAAAGGGTACAAGTTTATGCAGACGGTTGTCACTTTTAAACGGCAAAAGCCACACCCACCTTCAATTATACCGATCGACTCAGAATCAAAGTCGGAATTGAAATTTTTTGACAAAATTTGGTCCCGCTTGCACCGTTTTCCATATAAAGATATTTCACGAAGATACTTATATGGCAATATCGCTCGTTTACTGGCACAACTAACTAAAAAATGATCGGTTTGACCGATTATAAACAAAGTAAAACAAATTAAGGTTTTACTTACCGCTGCCGGTTTTTGAATTTGGCCCAAATATAGCATACACGCCATTTTCGATCAAATCGCACGCTATTTTTATTGTAAATATATATTTTAACATTAACATAAAATGAGTATGTATGTAGTGCAATACCATATATGTGTGTGTCATATAATTAAACCATAATATTCTCAGGGAAAATTTTTAAAATATCCCCTACCATAATGATGAAGGTATATTAAGTTTATCATTCCGTTTGATCATCACCCAAATCTAAGTCCGTCCACTATTATACGAACTGTATTTCACTAACGCTCTTTAAACAAATTGTATCAATTGTAATCAAATTCCGCCCAATCGATTTCATAAGAGTGTAGTGAGGTTCGTGCAAGTATATGTTTGCATTGCTTATATTAATTACGAATTGTGACATTATTCTCTAGAAAAGATCTTCCCCATAATATACGTTCCGAACGTCTGGTCCAACTTTAAAATGGTTAGATTTAGAAAAATTGTAAAAAAGATCCCGCACGCTTAAGTTTTGGGAAATAACTTACGCGCAACAAATATTTATACCACAGATGATGACTTTTATGATACAATGTAAAACATAATCCATAAATAATTTCATTTACCAACCTTTTTTCTTCAATTCAATAGAATCATCGAATGGGGATAAATGTCGTATGAAAGGCAACAAGTTGAATTTCACATTATGATCATTATTAATTTGCAAAACTGCATCTTTAAAGATTTGTTCAGTTTCGAATTCCTCTTCATAAAACAATGCGCCTACAGAATTATGCACATATCATGAAACATTATAAAAAAACTATTCAAGTACTCACCTATATTTATTTGTTGTAATGGCATAGTATGCCTGATAAAACTAACTATAACTAAAACTATAGCTAGCATTGCAGAACTGTATAAATCGTTTAATATCGAAAATTTAAATCCGTGTTGAAGAAAAATATTTCATGTACTATTCAGGCCTTTTTTCCAGACCTCAAATATTATCTGCTTTCATATATTTTACACATATTTGATGCACGCGTGATGTAACGAAGACGAAAATACTTTTGAAACATACAATACACACAATTCGTACAAACTTTTATACATTCTATATACAAAACTGTTCCATACTCTGCCACCACCAAGTAAATTTTGTCAAACTTTTACGGGCGCACAGTTTCATCAAATTAAACAAGTGAAAATGTTATAGTCGGTAAATCCGCACCGTTTAATACCCTACAACAATTAGCTTATATAAATTTTGCAGGGTCTCTGCAACTTTACACACTGTAGGCGTGCCTGTTATTGGACCACAACCGCGGTTAATTATATTTCTCAGTTTTTGTGCCATATAAAGAGATTTTTATCGATTTTATGTGGAGGGTATACCCTCCACAAACGCATTGAAAAAATAAATAAAACAGTTGCTACGGTAAATATCTTGGCGATGATGAGCAATTGCCAAATAAATTTAAGTAACTACAAATTGCAACTTGTATGGATGAAAGGCGGTATGATTACAACATTTTATCGAGAAAAAGAAAAAGTTAATTGTACTGATACAGTGTACAGTAAAGCTGGAAGTATGTTTAGGCAAATGCCATCCGACTTTTAATTATACCAATCGGATCAGGAAGTTTGAAATGATTTAACGATTTTGAATCGTAGTTGCGCCAAGCACAAAAGAGGACTCGCGGATTTCGATTTGATGCAATGTGAGAGAATATATGTAGTAGAGACAAACAAGTGTTTTGTGCATCTATATAAGTTTGTCATTTGTCAAAAAGCAGCCTAATGCTCGTCTCATACTGTCATCAAGTGTCGGAGTGGTCGTTTGACGTGTCCTTTCTAACAGACGGTTATGTCTACAAAATAACAATACACCAACTTTGGGCTTTGTTGTTATTACCCTTTCCGTCGCCCATTCTACCATGTGACTCAGGCTTTGTTATCAGTAACGTTGTCAATTGGTTGCGACATTAAGCCTAATTAATCGTACAGTACAAAAAGCGTTATTCCGAAATGTACATTTACTAAAATATAATAACAATTGAGATGAACTACTAAATCATTATTTTGTATGTAAAAATGATTTATAGTTGTTATATAAACTGTACCACAAACAACGACAAAGATAATGCCATTATTAGCTAAAGAGACTCAAGTCCCTGACAGAACACGTAACAAAGAAAACTAGGGAAAAAACACACTCTCACTAAACAAAGAAGTGAGATGGGGTCACAGAAGAACATTGGGGTTCCCCTTTGTGCCATTTTATGTCCTTGTACCAAATTTCATTGAAATATCTCTAGGTTGAGTTAAATCGATTCAGATTTTGATTCTGAATCGATCGGTATAACTTAAGGTGGCTGTGGTACAAACAAACTTAATCTACCATTCGCCACAAGTAGTAATATATGTATAATTATTAAGACGGTAATAAAAATTTGATGGCCATCTATTGAGGATTTTCAATGTAAATTTTAGAACAATCTTAGTACAAATTTTGGTCGCATCTTCCAATGGTTTTTAATTTATAGCTAATAAATGGTATATGAATGTATATTGGAACGAAGGATTCCATGAAAGTGGATTTCTATAAAAAAAAAAAAAAAAGCTTGAACTTTCAATTTATAATTTTTTTATGGTGGGATTGAGGGTGAAACGGAGTTTAAAAATTAATTATTTATATAACATACCCACGTGACGGCCTTACCCCATGCAGACATACTAGTTGACATCGTAAAGATATGGGGGTATATTGGTTTTGTTGAAATATTTGTAAGTATCAGAAGGGGCTTATTTAAAAATTTCGTATCAATTCTGAACTACTCAGGCGAATGTCCTGAAATTTGGCAAATCTGTCCACGATTCTTCTGATATCCTTAAATTCTACTTGAAAGTTACTTTCGTCTTAATCTTGAACCATAAGACCTGTAGATTTAAAATTTGGTACAAAGAAAGAGTTAAATCGGACCATGGACCTTTCTACAATTGTACAAAATGTATAGTTTTTATGGATATCTTTTTTTAATTACAGACAATCTATATGTGAAAAAAGTCAAAGTTTTGCCAGAATATTAACGAATTATTAATTATTTATATATTGAAACTTTTTTGAGGAAAATATTTAATTATATGGCCACGCCCACAAATTAATTATATTATAGGCGTTTTTATTCAAATAAAATTGAGGTAATATACTGGTGCTATATTTTGTGAGAAGTAAATATAGACGGTGGGTATCCTAGATTTGGCATAACTCTAGTTGAGCCTTTTTTACTTAATATTTTAATTTATAGTTTCCTTTCCTATAATAATATCAATAAAACTAAAAAAGTCTCCAACTTTCTTCCCTAATTACAAATCTTTTGGGAAGGGTGCATGTACGTATATTTATGTTAAAGCACTTTCATTGGAAACAAAGCTTTAGGTATACCTGGGTGGAGAGTATCCAAGACTTGGCCTAAAGTAAAGTAACAGTACGAAACCTTGATATTTTCATCATCAGTAAATTCTTTTACGCTGTGGTGAATAATTTTTTCCAACAACTTTGGCCAACATACTTAACATGCTATTCAATCTTTCGGTTTTTTTGGATCTTTTACTTCTTTGAGAACTGATGCTACTTTTACATTTTAAATGACAATGACCATTTGTTAAGCACCAATTCAAAGATGTTTGCAGGAGTATCGAAAACATTTTTCTTTCTAATTCTTTTAAATACCCGGAGCCTTTATATTCTGCATTCCAGTTGTAAAATGAACGACTTTATCTGCATTCTAACTTATTTGGTGATGTTAAAGAAGTAACATAGTGGATAGTAAAGGTTGCGGTAATTTGTTGTTTCCTTTCACGTAAGTGTCGGCAATAATGTTTGCTTTGCTCTTTTTGTCACATATAACTGCATACTTTTTTGAAAGTTTATCGATAAGTATGTTTTTGGCTACGACTGCCTTAGCAACTCCAAAATTGTTTATTAGCAGTGCCGACATTTTAAAAAAAATTCCAATTTCTTGCCGTTATACAGATGCTTTATATAGCTCGAACACAAGCTGTTGGTTCCTTGGCAATACCATAACAATTAACATCACAAGCGGCCCTTAAACCACAATTATTTTTAGCTTAGACTGGGACTAAGATTGCTTTTTCCACACAATTTATAATAGTAGTTCCGAAATTATATAATTTTTAGTACGCTTGCCAAAAACTAATGTGTATTTTTTATTGCAATTCTCATTTATAATGTTGGCACCTCCCGTTGAGCATATTAGATCTTTTAGTACTGCTTATTATTACAGTTTTTGTCGCACCTGATATTGATTGGGTGGCAGTTTATAGTTATTGGAATTTCATTCTTAACAGCCCTGTATTAGCTAGAGCTTCAAATTTTTCTGTATATTAAAGAAGAAGAATGGGCTTACTGAACGCTTTTTCAAATGTGTAGACACATGTAACCTACCTAATAGCATATTTCCCACAACACTGATTTGTGATGAGTGTTAGTGTACTATATATTTACTTTACTTACATACGACGTAACGGGTGATCAATCATGTGCATTGAAATTTTTTGGCTAATTATGAGCTACAGGTTAACAATATAATTGTTTAAATAGAATGGTCCGATGTGTTCAACATCGTGGGCCGTCTGCCATTCGACTCGACGAGTTCCTTCATAGATTGTTGCTATTTTCTGGCCACCACCGATTTGAATATATTAGTACATAAAGTACATAAAATATACATTAACAATAAGCGCTCCATTTGAAAAAAGAAGTTTAGTTTAGATTGTATTGTATTTTAGCAGGCATAGTTCTAATCATTTGACAACTATACTTTTTATTACAATTATTTTATAATATTTTTTAAATATAGTAGAATTACATATTGCACACTCGTCCTGTATGTAGGGCTTGAAAACATACATATAATATAGATTTACAATTATTTATGTGCAACTTTATTTACAATATTATATACATATATACATTAATAATGAGATTTAGATTTTAATAATTTTACAAGAATCATTATTAATATTTTTATTATTGTTCTCACGTTATACTCTAAATATGCGTCATTTAACGTATGAATGCGTAAATAAATGAAAATGAAATGCGAGGTTCAAATTGTTATTTGGAATTACTGTTGAAGAGTCCCGTTCCGTTTCACTGTTTCTGTTTTATATCGGACTCTTATAATTTTAATCCCGCTGGAACCAACTGAAGAGGACTTTGCTAAATGTATCAATACGTACGTATATAATTTTATGAATAAATAATTTCCACAAAGATCTGCAAATTAATTATTTTAAGTGTATAGACCAGTTAGTGCGAAATAACAACAATTATCACATACCTATCATTATATTAAACCGTAATGTAAATAATAACAACCTCGAGAAAACTAATTGTAAGAATATTTTGCTCCAACTTTTTTGGTGGTGGGTACGTAGGGTTGGGCTTAAGGCATATATATGTATGTCAATGCGTCACTTGTGATATAAAAAAATAAACTTTGCGCTTTCATAGCTTCGATTAACAATTATATACTTGGTTATGTGCGTTTCTATTTTATATTCGTTAGTCCCAGTTTAGCAAGGTTAGCCAGAGTTGTACCATCTCCTGGTTGCAGTCTCAGTGCTTCTTTATAACTATCTGCAGCTTTACTCGTCCGCCCCAACATATGCAAAATAGCGCCCAGGTTGGTATGCGCATGAGCATCATGAGGCCTTAAGTTAACCGCCTAGACACAAAGAATATCACTAATAATGTGTAAATAGGAAACTCAGATTTGTCGTACCCTTCTATACCATATTTCAGATTCTACTTTACGGTTCTCCAATCTCAAAGCTGTGGCCGCGGCAACAACTAAAGTGTAATCATTTGGTGCTAATTCGGCAGCTCGTACTCTATAGGAAATAGCCTCCGTGTTTCGTAATAATGATGTTAAAAACTCAGCTAAGGGTGTATATAAATATTGGTAAATTGTAAGGATTAGATATACATCCTAAAATACTTGCCGTAGTGATGATGAACGCTTGCCTGCTTTGGTGCTAAATGTAGCGCTTTTTTAAACCAAAATTCTGCCTCTGAAGCTCGGCTACTCTATTTACCCAAAAATAAATATAAATATCGGATATATTAATAATAAATAACCAAAAAATGAAAAAAAATTATTTGGTATAATTCAAATTGCTCACCAGCTATGCACCAAAGAATGGACAAAACGGACGTGTGACAGTACCGTGTATTCATATTTATACCCTATACCTCATGTGGTTTATAACTTCTAAACGACAAATGCCACACCCCCCGTTTAAGTGTTAAATCAATTCCGAATCAAAATCTGAATCGATTTTATTATGTCCGTCTGTCACGTAAATTTGTGCGCAATCTAGAGGTCGTATTTTGTAAGATACGTATGGACTCAGTATTCGATGTTGCCAAATTTTTGACAATGCTGGGAGTGGTGGGTTCTCCATTTATTTATACTTTAATAATGGACACAATACACGTAACGTCTAATAAAGTAAGTAAAGTATAAAATATTTTGAAAATTGTGAGCGTGTCTCTTATTCGATGTATTTGTACCTAAATTTTTGATGGGATATATAAACGGACAAACAGATATTACACAAAGAGAAATGAACATAGATTAAGAAGAACTTACGTTTCTCCCTAAAGTTATGCCGAACGATAGGTGACTGCCCACTTCATTAGGTTGCAAATTCAAAGCAGCACGATGGTGTCTTTCTGCTTCATCCCATTGCTGCAATCGACCAAATATGTCCCCAATTCTATAATATAAAACGTCGCGCATGTGGTAATTATATGGAAGTTCGTACAGAGACTCCCGATAAATTGCTAATGCGCGTTGCAATTTTCCCTGTTCAGTGTACACAGCTCCTAGTTGTAGGTACGATGATATCCGTGCATTTTCGTGAGAAGTTCTATCTCTAACTCCAGTACCATTTGTTTTTGTGCCTTCCTGCAACACTTGAACAGCTTCTTGACATCTTCCCAAGGCCAGTAATGATATTCCCAGATTCAAATAAGCCACTTAAACCCATAGGAAAAGCATTATTAATGTTAATTGTACTTAACGTTAAATTAATAACAATAGTACCTGCTAAATTTGGTCGAAAGTTTAAAGCATTTTTGAAACTTTCAACTGCAAGTTGGAATCGTTTTTGGTTTTGATATAAAATGCCTCTGCAAAAATTAATGAAATAATGTTTATTTAAGAGGAAATTGTATATAATCAAATATAACAATAAATATATTTCGATTGGGCCAAGTCTCCGATTTCTCCCACATTATTCCTTAACTATAGGCGATTAAATAGCGAGACGGTTGTATTATAAAGATTAAGTTTCATTTGTTTTGTATCCATTAGGGATTTTCGCGTTAATTACTCTTGATTTATTCCACCCAATTTACGTAGGGTTCAGTATATTTATGTATATTAGTAATGTTTGAAAAAATTCAAGAAAAGGAGCAACAACTAAAAGTGCCTGTACGATCAATATCTCAAAATGTACGCCCGTGAGAATGCCAACAACAGATGGACACGCGAACACACGAATATCATGATCAAGAATATATATACTTTGAAGGGTTCCTGATGCCTGCTTCTGGGTGTTGTAAACAGAAGAACAAATTTAGTATACCCTCATCCCTAAGATGGAAGATATAAAAATCTCAAGCTGCCCATAAAGGGCACAAAAATAAAACTTTGTCAGAACATTAACAAATTATTAATTATTTATATATTGGGAAAAGTCAAATTAATCACGCCCACCTAAAGTGTTTATTTAGAATATTTAGCGTAGGTGACTATGGAATGCGCCAAATATAACCGCGTTTTACTTGTTTATCAGATCAACTTACAGATTGTAATGCACCTCCGCCATATTTGGTCGATATTTTAAGGCTTCTGTCAAAACCAATTCAGCCTCCACATAGCGCGCTTTAGAGCTGAGGACGCTTCCGAGGTTTCCAAGCGCTAAAGTAAACATATTTTTAATCATTATCATATTTCGGTTCAATTCAAATGTTACCTTTTGGCGGATTGATCTTGACTCCACTTCGAAATAAGCTCTCTTCGTCTCTCCAATCTAGATTACGTATAATTGTACGCGCACTTAATAAACATAGTAGTGATAACATACTGAACATGATACATTTCCTAAGACCTCGTATACTTGATGATTTTAATTGATCCATTAGCTTGCTCACACCGAACCCCACCAATAAGCAAAATCCCACGCTGGGCAGATATAGTATACGCTCGGCAACAACAAAGCCCACATAAAAAAATAGATTCGTTGCGAGCAAAAACGGAAATACTAAAAAAGTTAATGAGAATAGAACGACGCACGCGTTGGTGCATGTGGGCGACGCACTATCTAATATATTCTCATTAATTTGTTCCCATTGTTCATCATACGGGCTTTTTGTGCTATTTTGTGATGATGTAGACTTGGATGAAGTTGAGCTGCTAAACGAAGAAGCGCTTTTATAACTTTTATTACTTGAAGTTGTGCTATTGCTACAACTGCTGCTGCTGCGCGAACTTCGCGTAGTTACTATTGAGGCAATAGCTTTACATATTGCTAACGAAAAAATATGCGATGTTCCAGCAGTATTGGAAGACATGAACTGACAACAACACTCATTGGTAAATACATTAGGTGCGTTCAATGTCAAAATATTATTGTTATTTAAGACATGGCACGATGATGAGTAGTGCAAAGCACTCATTTCTTGTTTGCAATAAGCAAAAATTTTATCTTTGGAAAAGAGACGCAACCATTTGTTTTTACAAAATGTAACCGCATTATTTTCTATATTGTAAGAGCTCTTGCTGTTGGCATTGTTAATCACAAATAAATTTTCGGAAGATTGACTGTGCTTTTGTCCATGCTTTTGCTTCGTACGTGACTTGCGCTGAAACTTGGGCTGTAAATTGTATTGGGCTTCAATTTCATCGCCCAATTTCATTGATCGAAATTCCACACCTTTATGCATGCACAACTTGCCATATTGTTTACAGAGTATAATGCAGCAGTGCCATATCAAACAGACCAACATACTGTAAAAACTTATGCTTAAAAGATTCCGCTTGTCAAATATTGATGTAATATGGGGTATCGCATCCATTCCCCAATCGAAGCTTAAAACATTGGGATTGAGTAATAATTTAAAATTAAATATCGGTAGGTATATAAAAGTTAAAAAGCGAGACCACATGGAGTTCGTCCTGGCAATTGGATTATCTGCTGCTGCAAATAACGCTTTTGGGCGTGGAATTATAATTAAGCGACTGTAGGTGAGACAAAAAAATGATGAAAATATCACACATAAGGAACGCAATCTATGTTTGTGTTTTTGCCCGTTTAAGCTACAGAGCAGATCAAAAATTGCGCATAATGGTAAAGCTGTTATTCCCGTTTCCTTAAACAATAAAGCTGCAACTGAAGCAACAATTGTCAGTCCCAAAGCTATCCATTGTCGTACATCTTTCTGTGACCTCCATATTACGTGACGTGTATAAAACAAAAACGCTAATATATAGCATATGCAAGTGGCCAAATCGGCGCGTCCCACTGTTCCTGCCACTGCTTCAGTATGAATTGGATGAGCAGCAAAAAGAGCACCCGTAACCATAACGCCCCATGCAGACGAAAGCAGATGACGAGCAACTTTTACAACAAGGCCTGTGGCAAGGCAATGTAGTAAATTATTAACCAAATGAAATCCGAATGGAGAATAGCCGTTTAAAAAAAAATTCAGCCGAAACGACAGCACACATAGTGGCCTATATGATCCATGTGTTCCCGAGTCCGTTATCGGAGTGCCCCAAAAATCGTTAAAAAATATATTTTGCCATGGAGCGACACCGGAAACGTCTGGATTAGACATTATTGCTCGTCTGAAAGTACATTTTTCATATTTTCGGAATATATTTATACATGCAAATATATTGTTTTCAAATACATACATAATATGTGTATATAAAGGTAAATAGTTTTTGTGTCATGTAAATTCACCCTCCAATGGTGTAGGTGGACCATATCAGTTTGTAAGTCTAGTTTTATGGGGAATATGGTTTTTTGTAAACTGTGGGCGTATCTGTTATCCGACCATGCACATTTTTGGCATATCGATGGATGGATGGAATAACAGTAAATATGTGTACTATATTTTAATTTTATAGCTAAATTTTTGTGCTAGATATATAGATTGTCGTTGATTGTAGGCGTGCATCTTGACCGGTTTTGCCCATTTTAAATAGCAATTTGTGTGCCTGTAAAAATGTTCACCGTAATATCTCAAAATTTACGCCCGTGAGAATGCCAACAACAGACGGACCCACAAACCCACAGACATACACACATATCAAAATCGAATCAGTTTTTGATAATGATCAAGAATATATATACTTTGTAGCGTCTCTGACGCCTCCTTCTGAGTGTGGCAAACGGAAGAACAAACTTACTATGCTCTCAATGTTAAGGTGGAGAATATAAAAATATTAGAGCTATTTAAAAAATTTACCCAATTAAAATATTATTACGCACGCATCAAAACGAAATAAGCTTTATCTTAATAATAAACAAGTGAAAATGAAAACACTTGACTATTTAATACCCTACACCAGTTAGTTAAACAATTTATGCTACAATTATTTGAGTTGTATGCGTAAATGCGAGTCATTCAATCAATCGTCATTGTGCTTGGCCTAAGTACACCTTACAAGAAATACAAGGACGCACAGACGGCCTTAATTAAATCGATTCAGATTTTGATCCAAACGATATAATTAAAGGTGGACGTGGCATTTGCGTTTAGAAGTTACAAACATCCTCACTTTTACCACGTCGTGGTGTAGGATATAAAAATCGAATATATGGGAACGTGTACTATATGGTAAGAAAGTATGAACATAACAAATTAATTTACCTGTCATCATAAACAAATCCATTGTTCAATGTATTCAGATATAATAGAAAGGCTAGAGTACAACAGCCGACGTTAATATAATCCATGCTGAAAAAATGAAAAGGAAGTTTTTATATAAACTAGTTTTTAAGGTTACTAATATATTTTTCCCTAAAAGGAATCATATTTTGCCTACATTATATTTACATGGGCATGGACATTTCTTGTTGTAATTGCCAATTCGTTTTTTTAAAGAAGCAAAACTCTCACGATCACAAAATCTGGAGTATAAACCAGTAAAGAACTAGATGTAGCCTAAGCCAAACATTTCCCCACACATATAGGGGGAGGATTCTATAAGCGAAAAACTTATCTGAGAGATGTTTATGTACTTTTTCTATAGAATAATTTTACAATGTGTAATTGCATACATACATACACCATACAACGAATAACATATAACAAAATAAAAAAATGTATAACGTATACCAACATAGGACATAAAAAATTCGATTAAAATAACTTTAGTAGCGTTTATAGTTTGGTATTTTAAATGAACAAATGGAACGTAATTAAATCTGTTGTGGGGCTCCCACGTTACCCAACATATAGTATTGTCAAATAGAGCAGAAATTTGGTATGTATGCATGGTATTGAAAATGTGTAAAATCGGTGTACGGACGCGCCCACAATTTCGCAAAGTTTAACGTATTAGGCTAGATTATATAATTCGATTACAATGAAACAAATTTTAATTTTAAGATAAATCGAAATTAGTGAAATATGGTAGCGGTTTATTTATACATTATATTACATTACATACAACAAATAACATTAACAAAAAGATCTGTTTAGATTTATAAAAAAAATCTACATAGGTTTGCTTAACAACAAAATGTAATGATCAGATATTTTTTCATTATGTCTCTTCATTCTTCATCTTCGCGTATGTCCACGATGGATTGTGTGGATTAAGTGTGGAAAACACGAAATGTGAGAACTGACATATATGTTCTTTATGTTATTGTAACTACCGAGAATTATTATTAATACTTTTCAATATATTAGAGTTATTTTTGGAGAAGCACTGCTGTTGTTGTGGTAGTGGGTTCCTCAAATTTGGTATACGCCATATCTAACTTTTTACTTATTTGAAATTTCAAGTATTTTCTTATACCTATCATCACAATGATTGCGTTTTTGTTCAAACGTTTGTAAGTACCAGTTGTAAGTACCAGAATTCTTCATCAGCATCAAAAGCAAAATCAATTTAGCCCTTTTGTGCGTCCATGTCTCTGTAACATTTTATTTTCACTTATATCACTTATGACTCTCGCGGTTTTTGAGAAAACATTGAGATATCGAGCTGAAATTTGTTATATGTACATAATCTTATACAGTTTGGTTGCAAAGGCGTACAATCGGTCTAATTATTCAATTCAATCTTTTTATTTCAATTCCAGTCAAACAAATTTCGATTTTGAAAAATCTTTCTTAACCTTTTTTTAAGCATTCTAACGGTATATGCACGAAGAAAATTGGACCAGCCATTCGAGAGATGTATTAAAAAGAATACGGTATTAATTTAATAGAATACTTTCACAATGAGAGCAATGCACACGTTTGCATACTTGTTTACAGTTATTAAAAAATTTCGCATTATTTTTGATCCACTAAACTGAATGTTCTGAAATTTGGGAAAACTGCTCATATTAGTCGTGTTTGTACAAAAGATTCAATTGACCACGCCTCTTCAGAGATGCTTAAATTCGACTAGAAAGTTCATTTCGTATTAGTCCTGTATTGTCAAAATGTATTGTATAAAATCAGGTCATATGGCCGTGTCTGTCCCTGATGTATTTATTGCGAATTACGTGAGTAAAAATTGAAACATTTTCAAATTCAAAAGTCATTGGGTGAGAATTCTTCATTTGCGACAAAATATGTTGCTTTTGCGAAAGTCGAAAATGTGCACGTTTCCTTAAATAAATTTAAGATATTATATCCTTAATATTGTGGAGTATCCTAGACTTGGCGTTTATCTAATACTTGTTTCCATCTTCCATGTAATTTCTCAATTGTTATCAATTTATATTAACTCATATAGTCTTTGCCGTTTTCTTCTAGGATATTGCAAACGGAACAACAAACTTAGTAGGCCGCCCTTATTTGGTGGAAGGTATAAAAAAGTAAAGGAAACTATAAAACACAGATTTATGAGAATGAAAGTATTTACAGATAAATATCACATTTTGTGAAAGTTTTTGGACTTTGACGAAAGCAAAATTCTTGAAAAGTATCTTTATTAAATAATATTTATATTGCAAAGCCCAACGATATGTCCGGAGCGAAAATTTTGCAATTTCTATTGAACATTGCCCTATTACACATATAATCCTTAGAGGATTTTGGTTTATCTTAAGTAAAATTTAGATTTTTTATACTCTTCACCACACCATGTGGTCAATGGGAATATTGTGTTTGTCCATATTGTTATATGTGTAGACGTATATATAGTTTGTAACTCCCAAATGGCAAATGTCACGCCTCTAATCCTACCGACTGCATCAGAATCAAAATCAAAATCTAAATCAATTTAATTTAATCATATTCGCTTCTCGGTTTGTCCGTGAATCTGATCGAATCATTTAATGGACCCCTCTTCATATAATATTTTTTTAATAAAATTTGCTGAAGAAGAGTTATTTATAGTTAATAATTTGTGTCTGCGTCAAATTTGGACCCAATGGGGCAATTTTTAGAAAACCTTTCCATATAGCGGCTTTTAAGAAAGCGACTTTTATATGAGAACCCTCGGTTACTGATACAACTAACTTAATTATAGAATAAATAGCGGTGTAGAGCATTAAATGGTGGGTGGTATCGCCTTTAATATTTTTACTTGTTTTAACTTGCTTCTTAGTTTATTTCTTCTTTATACGTTACTTCAACTTCAGTTCAGAGTTTGTAATACAGACCAACGTAACAATTAAGGAATTAATTCTGCAAACCGTGTGCTCCTCTAGGTTTAACGCCGGATAAAATTTATATGATATTGTGTGAAATTTTTTTACTGTTTCGTATTTTATATGTATACCCTTAAAATTTTCATAAGCCCTTACTAAAATTACATATATATTTGTCGTTCTATTACAATCGAGTATTATTTAATAATATGATTACAATATATACGATATGTGAATACATATAATAATGATCGAATTTCCTATATTTCACTATATTCCATCATTTTCAGTAAAATATTTACAATGTGCCTAGATTTAGTAGAGCCATTACTCTTCGCCTTACTTCGCCATCGTTAACATAAAGATTTAAATCAGAAATGAAAAAACAAAGCCTGATGAACTGAGAGGCAAAAATAAATTGCAGTTTATTATTTTTAATAACTGCCGTTAATATATTTTAGCTCTTTAAGGGAACGTTGCACTTCTTTATTGTCATATGTTATTATGATTGTCGTACGCATATTTTGCAATATGTTGCGTTCGAGCGGATGGAACTCACTTTTATTTGAAATTAAACACCGCATGTATATCCGTGCTTTTTAGTTGATATTACATTTATTGAAAGGTAAGCCGTGTCATATTAGTTGTTTTCTTATTCGTGTAACATTTTACCAACCCAACTCATACATTACATTCGATTATATATGCACGGGTATGTATTTCACATTCTTAAAATTTGCGATAATGGAAAGTCTCAAATTTTTCTGTATATTCTCTTGACGCAGTTTTGACAATACTCTGTTAGCAGTTACCGAGGCTGCATTCACGAAGGTATCCACATAAACAACTCAACTTTCCCCAGTAAATATCTCCGCAAATCAAAGCTTAGCATTAATATATTTAATTGAAAAATGTCTTAATTTTTACATTGTTAATATGATATTATGATATTCTCTTCATTTACAAAATAACGTGTTAAACTATTAACCCGTAGTTATTATTTGCGTAATACTTCTTCGTTCAATTATCGACCTTTACTTTCTGAAGCAACACGAAGACTAATTCGTTGTGACCGTTAAACTCTTATTATATACTTAATTTATTCTCATATTGTTGAGGGAGCGTTAAAGGACTTTTACACAATGACTCTGTTACAACACATGAGTGAAGTATTATACTCCCCAAAATAGTATTTTCCGTTCAACACATGTATATGTGCATTGGCATGGTTTTAAAAGTTCGTGGTGAATATAAAAATTGTTCTTCTCTTAATGTAGTCTTAGAAGGTCATAAAAATAAGCAACAGATACTATACAAGACTTGAAATGATACAGGTGTATACACGTCTAAAAAAGCATATACCTAAAAATTCGCCCTTATTAGTTTTATATACAGTGTGAGATGAAAACTCTCGAGGATGAAATTTTTCAAAAAAACTTCAAATATAAATGTTTTAAAGTTGTTAGTGGCCTTCCCCTTGATCTTCCATTTTCTAAAGCGACACACACACAACTTTTGATTTTTTCACAAAAATTTTTACTAACACGTATATCTATGTGCCATGTTGTCAAGCAAAGCGTTGCTAATCCTTAATATGTTAAGTTAACATTATCTATAATACAATCCCTATTTTACGATCAATTTAAACAATGTTAAATATTTATCTTCCCCCTATTTTTACGATAAAATTTACCAGAAAAAAAATTAAGCGTAGTGTTAACTTTTTGACTAAAGCTTTCTCTTATGGTATTGGAGCAAATTATAATGTAATATAATTCATCTATCATCATAGTTGAAGAAAGTGTAAAAGCTAGATTTCACTTACGGATATCCTGGCATACCCTTCATATATATACATAAGCTTGTGTGAAATTTCATTATACCCTCCACATAAGATGGGCAGTATACAATATTTGTCATTCCGTTTGCAACATGCAGAAGGATTTTTTCTTGATCAATATAAAAAACTGAGTCGATTTGTTTACTTCTTTGTTAATATTTAAATAGAAACATACAACGTTTTGTTTTACTGTTGTTTTTGGTAAAATAAGGGAAAAAATTGTTAATAATTTTTCATTATTATTATGGGAAAAAAATGTATTAAGGAAAAACTTATGGCTATTTGTCACTATATGCGTTTTAAAAATGTCATTAAAATCTTTAAAGAATTCGATTTCCATGACACGTTGTACAAGACCGACACCACTTACACATATTGAATGCATTTTTCCAAAAAAAGTTAGTTTCATCATACAAAAAAAGTTTTTACTTAAAAGCACACATGTTCCTTGGAGGATTGTCTTGGGTTGGCAATTAAGTGATTGTGGATTTTTAAATAAGAATAAAAATTCAAAATTTTTGCTTAAAAATATAACTTTATTCAATTAGGTATTGTCCGTCCATGACCGTTGGCCATCGTTCAGACAGTGAAATCAAAAATTGCGGTAAAGCCACACCCATTATTTTTAAAAATCATTTCATTTTAATGCATTAAGACGGTGGGTACTTAAGATTTAGTGTAAGTCAAATATTTTCTACTTGTTTACTTTATATTTTGTCACTCTTACTGATAAAGTTTAAATTATTTGTAAGATTGTGGATTTGTCCTCAATAATTTAGTTTGACTGTATTTTCTTGTTTCAGCTATTAGGCCGATTTTGAATAAAACTGAATGGTCTTAGTTTGCCCTACGTACGCGTGTTCTTATGATGTCTCACTTTCTCATAATAATTCTAATTGCTGTGTCTGTAGGTATATTTGTAACCAAGGAGACCGCGTCAAACGATACTAATATGTTAGAGTTACTCAGTTCGACATTTTTCAATTGTTCTTTAAGTTCTTGCGAATTTTCGATATTATACTCTGGGGAGACTAATTTTTTGCGTATTTTGTCTAAAGGGCCGTAGCGGTGTGTCATCTTTTTGTATTTTTGGTAGTCCGTATATTCTAGGTGCAAGACAATATTTGTAGGATTGTTGTTCAAGAAAATGAAGAAAAGTTTACTTTTAGATGGATCCTTATGTATAATAAAACATGCTTCAAAATAGAACTATCTCCTCAAGTAGGTTACGAACGTCCCATATTGAGCCCTCTTTTAAATTTGAACGTCATGGCCCGCCTAATTATTTCTAAGTCCAACGGTAATACAACCATTAACACTTCGACGGCAGACGTTAATACAGTGCGACACATTGGCAGACATGCCAGAAGCATGATGTGCTGACACGATAAAACTCTCTGGCTGTCAGTAACGGACACGACCTCTTCATAAAATACACTAGATGAGTAAACAATGCACGCAACGAAGAGCCCATGGTAGACAATCCGTGTGGCAGGCTTACTCAACCATCTACCCACTGGGAATGTGCTCTAAGAACTCGTCGGAGAGGACCGACAACACCTAAAATCTTCTCCCTCACAGCATTTAAATGAGGGATGAAACTCAACAAACCACTAAAAGCACTAAATAAATATTTTATACAATGTAACTTGGAACCAACTTTATTAAAAACAAGACACTGAAAAAAACACTTACTCTTCTATATAAATTTAGGTTATTGACATAATAAATAAACATTAGGAATATTACAAAATCAAATATTATATAACATAAACACTTGAATAGTTTTTTAAGCATAACATTTGTCGTGTGTTTTTCACAATTATAGCTTAATTTAATGTGTAATATACTTGGAAACTTCTAAACAAATTTTTAGTATAAAAGTCAACGTCACTAAACAAGTGTAGATCACCAATCGAATACTTTTTGAATAGCCATGAACAAAATTGTTTAGAATTTAATTTATTCCGGTATGCCCTTTGATAAGACTCGTTTGTTTGCGGTACGGAAAATACATTCATGTGGGGGCAATTCGCCTATTATATAATTTCGCATTAGTGTAATAGCATCGGAGGAATGCCCGGTATCGTGGAAGGCGAGAGTACCATCGCGTCCAGCATAATCCATAATTATATCTGCACCACCGGGATGTTCGGCTAAAAATTTTGTTACGTCATATACCCGATCATATATAACAATCCAACAATCGCGAAAATCATCATGTTGCGACACAGTTTGCAGAGAAATTTTTGGAATAGATTTAGTTTTTCTACTTATTGAAATATTTTGTACGGGTGTTGGTGGGGGTACACTCTCACTAATTGTACTTTTAGGTATTATATGTAAAGATTGTAAGAGGCTGATTATAGAGCTCGTCATTATTGAGTATTATTGAGTATTTGTGTTTGGATGTTAAGTTTTGCGTATATAGTTGTTTTGTTTATGAATTGGTATGAACGAAGCTTCTATGTACAGTTACTAATATAAATGTAACCGTTTTTAAATCTCTTATACATATATCTCAATCTATATAATCAATATTTTGTTATTTGTTATTATAAAAAAAGGTTCACAAACAATTTATTCCATTTGTATGAAAGTTTATTTAAGTTTATCAAATGCCACTCCCAATAGAGCACTTGGATGGGATATTTATTATTATGACTTGTTTGTTAAAAAGTCTCTAAACATTGAAACTATTCTGCTTAATGGTTTTTAACACGTACACCTCTAATTTTTAATAAATAAAAACAGTTTAACTTGTTAACATTGCACATTGCTTTTATATATTGTATTTGTATTGTATTTATTTCTTATATTTCTCACATGTTTACTTAGTTTTAATATTCGTAATGATTTTCTCAACATAATTCGCTTATAGTTATTAAAACTATGTTCCTTATTATTATTTTCTTCTTCAAAACAAAATTGATTTCATATGCCTGCGCATTTATTTTATTTGAGCGTCTAGTTTATAAATGTCATTTAATTGCTGGCTTGCAATCTACTTATAAAGTTTCAAATCGTTGTCTTATGCTTGGTAATTGATAACTGTGGTGTAAATATATCAAGACACAAGTAAAAACACTTTAATTAGTTCAAGACAAATCTTGCATACCCTGCACATATACGCAGTAATTGTTGGCATAGTTAAGGCGCCCTCTTTTAAACGACTGTCACCTAACTCCGACTTTTGGCATATAAATGGATTAGCTTATACACCTGACCGATTCCGCTCAATTTAATTAAGAACTAGAAATATTTTTCTAGGGCGATGCTCGTTAAGGATAAATACATATATTTTACAGATCTGTGACTATGTGCTTGATCTATGTACACGAGTTCAATTTAATGTTTTAATTTATGTGGTCGGAAGCTCTACTATAACAGAGTCAAGAGGTATCCAGTGCACACTCACCATCTGAATAGAGGGCGTATAAAAGCCGGTGACGAAATTATTACCGTACGGAGGAGATAAGACGATGCGACACCAGATAAGATTACGAAATATATATACGAGTATATGTAAAAAAATAGGCACATGTGGCTTAAGCCAAACTTGAATAACACGTGTATACGTAATTCGTGTATGTGTATGTGCTGTGCTACTTTAAAGATCTACTACTTTAATAAAAATGGTCTAAATTGTACAATTTTGAGGTGCACATCTCGAAAATTCGAATAATATTTCTCTTTAACGTCACGCCGAAAATGGCATGGTTTAAGATTTTATTTCCTTATTATTTTGAGGAGTAATGTAGTGGTGTTCTATTTAGTGTTAGATTAATGATGGTGGATGCACTAGATTTGTATGGCGCACGCCTATTATAGCCCTTTTTTACTTGTTTAATATAAGGTTTATGTGACTTATACGACATTATTTGAAAGCGTCCGATTGCTGAAGTGTTAGAAAATATCAAATTTATCAACATGACGTATTTTTTATACCATCTACCTTAGTGATGACGGTATATTAAGTTTGTTCTTCCGTTTGAAACACCCGGAAGGAGGCCCTACCAAGTATATATATTCTTGATCAGCATTAAAAACTGAGTCGATTGAGAAATGTATGTCCGTGTATCTGTCTGTTGTTGGAATTACAACCATTTTTGGCACATCAATGAATGGGATAATGCATTGAATGGCCATTTCAAGTTCAAAGGAAAATTTTTGGTGACAGATATACAAGTTTTTACCAAAATTGATCGTGTCTGCGATCTGCGCGCCAAAATTACAAATGTCCGTACAAAATTTCAGCTCATTTTCTCAAAATTTTGCAGTGCCAACAAAGAATTCCAACAACAGACAGACACACGGACACATTACACACTAGATCGACTCAGTTTTAGACGTTGATCAATAATATATTTATTTTCTAGGGTCTCTGATGCCTAATTCTGGGTGTTGCAAACAGAATGACAAACTTAGTATACCTCCACCTTATGGGGAGGGTTTGACGTTTGCGAGTGTAAGGGCTACGTAAAAACCACAAAAAACAATTTTGTCATATTTTTTTCATATTTTAAGAGAAATTAAAACGTTTTCTACATTAGTACTCTTAAGGCAATCGCATGTTTACGAATGGTTGAAATCGTTTGCGGTTTAAGCGGCATTTAACAGTACAATTGCGTTTCTCAGTTCACTTCAAATATTAGTTACTGTTTCTGTAGTTTGAATTTATTTTATTAAAATATTTAAAACTTCTGAATAATATTTGAGTAAGAGACCATTTATGAATATAATTCAGATTATTACTTAGATATATTTTCAGTTTATTAATTTCGCAACCCTCAAAAGTCTGCGTCCGTTGAAAACGCGAACTCCATAATCATATATATTATCTTTATAAAACGGCTAGATACCATTTCAAAGTTGTGGGAGCAATCCCTAAAATCTAAAAAAAAAATCGGGAAATAGCGATCTGGTCTCAAATGGATGATTTCTTAATAAGGCAGGCTGATGCCGTCGAATAACCAATAGTGTCCGGAGTAAAAAAACTCAGTTTTCTAACGTAACAAACTCCGACAATAACTAACTGCACTCATTTATAATTAAAGAAATGTCTTCAAAAGAAAGTAGTCTGAATGATCAGCAAGAATATACATAATCTTATGTAATCCCATAAAATACACCAAGTCAATGCAGTATTCGCAAAAGGGATCACTCAATTTCCCTCTCGTAACCATGAACACAGACAGCCAACTCTCTCTGGCCCACGTGAATATTCAGATCCAAACCTCTCAGGCTCGAATGTAAACAGAAAAATAGTTCAATCACTCGCAGCAGTGGTCTGCAAGCAGATTCCGTTATCTACAGCTCTTATCTCTACAGAGCATTGTGCTGAACGCTTTAATTTAACAATTAAATTTACCATGCGCCAGCTTTATTAATAAAGTTGTAGGAATACGTGGATCCCGATTGGCACCGAATATCATAGATTGATATTCTGGTGGTAGTGACGTTTTACTTTATTTATTACTTGAAGGAGTTAAGAAAAACATTTGCGGCACTTTAATGGCACAAACCACCGTATTTGGCTGGATTCTCAGTGGACCAATAGAGAATCACGCATCAGTATCTTCCTCAATTACAGTTATACGGAATGAAAGCGCGTGAATAATCGACTCAAACGATTTTTGGGAACAAGAAGAGATTCCTGAAGAAGAGTTTATGAGTAATAGGTACCTAGGCAGTTGTCTTCTTAATACGTTTCGTCAGTATACTCAACTAGAAGGCCGTCTAGCTCCTAGCCCACAATTATACACAGCATTCTTGTCGGTGTTAACCGAGTACATCACGCTAAACCACATAAGAAAAACCTCAAGTGAAGAGATCAAAGATGAAAGTACGTATCCCTCCGACCTTATCATGCGGTCATTAAAAACAAAAGTAAACCAACAAAAGTGAGAGTTGTTTTCAATGCATCAAAAATAACCAGTTCCGCTTACTCATTAAACAAGATTCTGTACATAGGTCCTATACAACAACGTGACATAGTAAAAACTTTGTTAAACTGGCGAAAATATCAATGTCTTCAATGGGAAAATATAGAAAATATACAGGCAAATACTGATTACCAAGGAAGATTGATAGGCACAGGCTATCTCGACTCAGAGAGGAGCCACATCAACCCAGCAGTCTGCGGTGCCCACGGTATAGAAGGTCAGACAGACGTGTTATTCACAATTGGGACATAAGTCGCTCATGTAGCGTGCAGAGTAGCATAGGAAACCGAGACAACTAAAGGGGGCGGAAAATTTTTCTCTCGAACACGCGGGCGATGAGGGTCTTATAGAGTGAAAATTTTGTCGAACAAAAGAAGGCGTCAGACAGAAGCCACGAGCGGTATTTTGACTCATTTTTTTTAACACTACGTTTACACTGACAAGGTTATCGTGGTTGAGAGAGTTATCTCCTTAACCACATTGATTTTTGAATGGTTACCTATATAAAATTTAACAATCTCATTAAAGTGGTTAGCACATAATCACGTAGTTAACGACCTTAAATTTCAATGTAACTCTGAAAAAGTACCTAAAAATACAACTCTTTACGATAAAGCTTCTCTGATATGTGAAATAATAACTGATGTCACAATTAAATAAAATAAATGTTTTCGTTTAAAATTGAAGAAAATGGACATATATGAAATAAATTCAAAATCTTTATACATCTCAAGCAAATTAATTTGATGAATGGAACATAGATACCGCTGATATAAACCTTTTTTACACGTATATATATATATATGACTATGCATGACTTGACTAAGGACTACACACCTTTGAAAAATTGAACAAATTTTGAAAAATTCTAACTTTTTATTGAAGTAAAAACTTTCTATTTTATTCGAGCATGTGGCAACTTCCGAAATTACTGTTAATACTACTGCTTTACTGATAGTACGATTCATTTAAGATTTTAGTGCAACAATACAGGACAATGTGTACAATATGTCTAAGCGCTCAAGCACATATTCTGCAGTGGGGAACTAATATATCAAAATGTTTTTATATACCATCCAACACGGTGCTAGAATGCACTACTGCGAAATTTTTACTTTGCAGATTTGTTAAGGCCTTCAAAACAATGCATCATATAATTTGTATATTTACATTATCAACAGGATTATACGATTTTACTGCAGTAATTGAATACATAGTATATGTTTTGCCCAATTGGTATACTGCAGCATTTAAGCACTGTAAAAATGCACTGCAGAATATGTGTTTGAACCCTAATACCTTCTTAGCCAAAGTGTCAGTAAGTGAAAACTATATAATAACGTTTAACAAAAAAAAAAAAAAAAAACACTGAATGTGCCAAATGTGAATACGATGTGCTCTACTACAAAAATTTTTTGCCATTCAGTATCAATTTTTAAGCAGCGCTTGCGACAAGCTAATTTTCATTTTTCTCATATAGTTGAAATTTTACGAAACAAGTAAGTCGTATATATTCAGGTATATGAAATACTTGTAATAATCAGTAATTTATGCGAAACTTTACTCAAAATACCACCTCTGCAATGGGGATTCA
Source organism: Crataerina pallida (assembly GCA_949710015.1). Taxonomy (NCBI): domain Eukaryota; kingdom Metazoa; phylum Arthropoda; class Insecta; order Diptera; family Hippoboscidae; genus Crataerina; species Crataerina pallida. The sequence goes on along the minus strand of OX453289.1, from coordinate 3,064,063 downwards.
GAAGCAATATTTTTAAATTCAGTCACAATAAAAAAATTCGTATTTATTAAATGATTGTTTTGTATGACCTCTAAATACATCTAGAGGTCATTGCGAATTTTGAACCCTTTTACGGTCATTAAGAAAAGGGAAGGGAATATACGTTTAAATTCCATTTATAACTTTTATGCTTGCTTAATTATATGAACGGCTCTACAAAGTAATTTCATTTAACCTTTACTTTAGCTGCAGCATGCCTGTCAAGTCTGTTCTGGCTCGTCAAATTTTCGATTCGCGTGGTAATCCTACAGTAGAGGTGGATCTCTGCACTGACCTTGGTTTGTTTCGTGCTGCAGTGCCATCAGGTGCTTCTACTGGTGTTCATGAGGCTTTAGAATTGCGCGATAAAGATAAAAACAATTATCATGGCAAAAGCGTATTGCAAGCTGTCGGTCACGTTAATAATACTTTAGGACCTGAACTTATAAAGGCCAATCTAGAAGTAACCGAGCAGGAGGCGATAGACAATTTTATGATTAAATTGGATGGAACTGAGAATAAATCGAAATTTGGAGCAAATGCTATTTTGGGCATATCCCTGGCTGTCTGTAAGGCTGGAGCGGCCAAGAAGGGGGTACCATTGTATAAACATATTGCTGATTTGGCGGGTAATAAAAATATTATATTACCTGTACCAGCTTTCAATGTAATTAATGGTGGCAGTCACGCTGGCAATAAGTTAGCCATGCAGGAGTTCATGATTTTGCCGACAGGAGCAGCCAACTTCACGGAGGCTATGAAAATGGGTTCGGAGATTTATCATCATTTGAAAAAAGTAATAAAAGATAAATTTGGCTTAGATGCTACCGCCGTCGGAGATGAAGGCGGATTTGCGCCTAATATAGAATCCAATAAAGAAGCTTTGTGCTTAATAAATGAAGCGATAGCTTTGGCAGGCTATACTGGCAAAATTGATATAGGTATGGATGTGGCCGCTTCAGAGTTCTTCAAAAATGGTCAATATGACTTGGATTTTAAGAATCCTAATAGTGATAAATCAAAATGGCTGGCACCCGGAAAACTAGGAGGAATGTATAAAGAATTTATTAAAGATTTTCCCATTGTCTCCATAGAAGACCCTTTTGATCAGGACGATTGGAGTGCATGGAGTAATCTAAGTGACTCCACCAATATACAGATCGTAGGTGACGATTTAACAGTTACCAATCCTAAGCGTATACAAATAGCTGTAGATAAAAAAGCTTGCAATTGTTTGCTATTGAAGGTTAATCAAATTGGTACGGTGACTGAATCGATTAAAGCTCATTTACTAGCCAAACATAACGGCTGGGGTACTATGGTGTCCCATCGTTCAGGCGAAACCGAAGATTCCTTTATAGCTGATTTGGTGGTTGGTTTATCCACGGGACAAATTAAAACTGGCGCTCCTTGCCGATCGGAACGTTGTGCCAAATACAACCAAATTTTACGCATTGAAGAGGAATTGGGCGACACTGCCGAATATGCTGGCAAAAAATTTAGAAAGCCTCAGTAATTTACTAGAAAGTAATTTTTAGGTCTTACTCAGTAAATCACAGTAATTTTGGGCCACATGCATTTTTTTTTCCTACCACAATGTTAAAATATTGTTATATTTTGCTATATATAAAATAAAAATTATTATCTATCGTAAAACACTTTATACATACTTGAATTTTTAGTTTTGAAAAAGTTAAAATGTTATGGTCGCTTATTCCCGACCATAATTAGTTTAGTTGTATCGTGTAAACGCGTGACATCGTTATATATAATAAGTCACTTCGTGTTTTATGGGAATGGGCTTCAAAAATTATTCAACGGGACTCAAATTTGGTGCAACCAATTTAGTATTCACCAAATTTTATAAAAAATATTAATAATTGTCCATTCAAGGACAATTTTATATGTAAAGGGCAGATCTGCCAAATTTCAAGTCATTCGTCTGAGTACTTCGGGATTAAGACGAACATTTAAAAAATTATCTAAAATTGAACGAAAGCAAACATGCATGTAAATTTGTATAGTGTTCATATTGTTGTGACAGACGCGTGGTGCAGCGACGTGAGTTATCTGTTGCCAGCATTAATGTCTCACAGTATTGGAATTGGGAAACCCTAGAGAGGACTATAGAAATAATTACATTCAACCCTAAATAGAATATTGTGAAAAGAGAATACGCCTGCAAACGATTCATATATATTCTCAACGAAGAAAAGCTACTAAATGTTAAAATATCGTCGCTTGAAAGAAGAACAAATTAACGATGAGCAACCGCAGCCGGATAATGATGCGAATAACTTTGTTGTTCAATCTAATAACAGCACTAATTTTGTGCCTGCCATTTTGCCAAGAGAATCACAAAGTGACTACGAAGAGTTTGCTGAAATATCATTAAGAGGGTGCACTCAGCTAACAACAGCTCCAAAGGATTTTTTTAATGTCGGTTATATTACATTTTATGTGTTGGGGATCGGTACTATGATACCTTGGAATTTTTTTATAACAGCTGAGGATGTATGTATAGCACATAACTGCAAAGTCCTAAAACATTTATATCATTATCGTATTACTTTATAGTATTGGATGTATAAATTTCGAAACACAACTTTAAATGAAACTAGTGACAAGGTGCTTGAATTAACATCAATGCAAAAAAGTTTTGTATGTGATGTAACTTTAACCGCTTCTGTATCTGGTACATTTTTTTTGATAATCCATGCTGTATATGGGCAACAGGTAGCTTTACGAATAAAAATACTTGGTACATTATGTGTTACACTTTCTATATTTGCTTTGACGACAGCACTTGTTGAAGCTAATACTGATCATTGGCAAGAACAATTTTTTTGTATTACCCTTCTTTCAGTCATTATATTAAATGGTATGTTTTGAATGTTATTTCAATTTGTCCTTGAACATTGGAAACGGTATATTTTTTAGTTTGTTCTGCGATAATGTCTGGAACGCTCATTGGAACAGCCGCTCTGATGCCCTCAGAATATATGACAGCTACTGTCAGTGGCCAAGCTTTAGGGGGCATTTTAACTGCTTTGACATTCCTAATGATTCTGACTTTTGGTGCGGATCCTAAAATCACAGCTTTTATTTACTTTATCATTGGAAGCGCCTTAGTAGTACTGAACATTCTTTGTTATTGCGCTATGGAAAGGACTAATTTTTTTCAATACTATTGCATGTCTCAGAGGGCTGAGACACCTGAATTGGTGCCAAGTATTGGAAACGTTTTAACAAAGATCTATATTCATGCTGTAACTATGTTCATTCTTTTTTCAACCACATTATCGGTTTATCCGTCTGTAAGTGCCCTAATGCAGTCTGAAAGATTTGGCCTGGGATACGTGTGGAATGGTAAAACACAACATGAATTACTTTTATTTGAAAATACTACTCTTACTACTTTTTTTAGATTTGTATTACATGCCTGTAATGAATTATCTAATATTTAATTGTGGAGATTACTTTGGGCGCATATTAGCTGGGACTTTTATACAAGTAAGAGATTATATCAAATATGAAAAATATACCAGTATATATATGATATTTATGATGATGATATTTATATTTCATAGTATCTAAACAACAATGAAACGATTTTACTGATTGTACTTATGCGTATGCTCTATGTACCCTTTTTCTTATGTTCTAACAGTAGCTTGCACCACTTTTTACCAGTGTTAGTGCATTCCGATATCGCGTATGGTGTAATGATGATAACATTCTCCATAACGAATGGCTTTCTAGCTAATATGCTATTTTTAATTGCTCCAAGGTTTGTATATATTCACGTATAAGAGATTGCTAAGTGAAATGCACTTTGTTTTTAGATCCGTAAACCAATATGAGAAGGAAATGGCTTCTTCGATTATGGTCGCTTCATTAAGTTGCGGTATAGCTTTTGGATCAATATTGAGCCTCATTTTTGTGCATATACTTTAGATTAATTAAATACAATTCTTTTTGAAGTAATTTACAATGAAATAAAGTAACGAAAAAGTAATTAAGTAGATTATGTTTGAAAAAACTTAATTTTTCTATACAAATTTAATTTTCGATACATAATTTCTAAAAAATTAAAAATACTAAATTTTAATTGACTATTTCTGATATTAAGATTGTCTGAATTCCAATTCATGTTTTTGTGCACTAATTTGATTATTTTTGAATAAAAAGTGAAAATGATATAATCGGTTTTATTAACTTTTTCCAATAAAAGCAGCGTACGTCGGACGTAACGACGAGTATTTATGTAAAATTTTATACCCAACACAAGTACAGATGCCACACCCCCCCCAAAAATACATATATTTTCTTTATTAGAATTCATATAAAAGCGATTTAGCTCTTCTGTCCGTCCCTGCAACCGTGTGAATTGACGCGAAAATTGAGATATCGTTCTGAAATTTTGTTCATACAATTCTCAAATTTTTCTAAGATTTCCTATTGCAATTGGGCAAAATCGGACCAAGATACGCCTACAAGGGCATTCTAAACCTGTCATCCACAGCTTTTAGCGCATTCACCGTCGCAAATTTCGATATATCGAGCTGAAATTTTTTATACATATACATCGTCCACGTCAAAAGTATGGTCCTAAACTAGGCAGAATCGATCCACGGACTGATCCACAACTTTAATAAGATCAACATGTTGAGCGCATAAATATCGATTTCAGTTTAGTAAAATTCTATTCAAAATCGAAATTAGTACTTTATGTGTACAATCGAACAGTACATGAATAATAGAAATTGGATTAGCCGTTCCTAAGATATATTAAAAACAAGTAAGAAAACTAAATATCACCGTTCTTAGATATATAGGAATGATTTGTTCCAAATTTCCGGTCTACGTGTCTTATGGTTCTATAGTAATACGAAATGAACTTTCAAGTAAACTTTAAGGATCTCAGAAAAAGACAATTTTAAATATAAAGAGTACTAATATGAACAGATCCGATAAATTTCAAATTATTCGGCACCAAGATGGGTGTAGTATTTTCATTTTAACAGTTACCAATATCCTCACAAACTTAATATACTTATTTACTGCATGTGGTGTAGGGTGCAAAAAGATACTCAAGGGTATTTATTGTGAATCAATTAAACTCAAAAGTAGATATCTATATATGCCCCGAGTTACGATACTTATATCTACCGGAATGACTGTGTAGTTAGAAATACTGTACAGACGGTATATTAAATTTTCTAAAAACAAAACTTTGTAATTGACTATGCCAAATTTGGACCCGCTTAGATCAATATTTAGAACTCCCTACCACACAATGTATAATAAATAGCTGAAACATCCGTACAGTTTTTCTATGTCCTAATCTTAAGTGGTGGTGAGAATGTGATGGAGTTTGAAAGAATTATTTATTCCGTTTCAAAATTTAAAAATTAATTATACCCTACACCACATGTAGAGGGTATATTAAGTTGGTACCTGCTAAACGACAAATGCTTGTACCGATAGGCATAATATCAGAATCTGAATCCGTCTGTCCGTCCTGTGTTCGTCCTTGTAAATTTGTGGGCAAGGTTTATGCCCCAGTTACATATAAATATTCTTGATCAGCATCAAAAACTGAGTCGATTTAGACATGTATGTCCATGTGTCTGTCTGTTGTTGGCATTCTCGTGGGTGCGTTTGAGAAATTTAACTGAAATTTTGTTCAGGCACTTTTAGTTACTGCACGCAGAACGCTTTTTAAAATGAGCCCCGCCGCATAAACGACCAAATTCTATATATCTGCTACAAAAATTTGACCTATGAACTTGTTATATTATCTATCGATGTAGTAAAATACGATTAATATTATAACGTTATACAATAATTCGAAATATTTAAGCAAACACTTGTGGAGCTGAAAATATCAAACAGAAAGCCTGATGTTGTTTTTCTATATTTGAGCAAAATTGCTTAAATTTGAAAAATTTATTCATTGTAAAGCCTAAATAATAACTGACGATTAATGCACCCTTAAGGAAAAATTACCCTTCATAGTTTTCTTACGTTAACACTCACACTTGACTATTAGTACAAAAAACGTACATTTTAAAACAATTTGATACATTCATGTATTCAAAAAAATAAAAATGACCAAAGGCGGTTAGTGAGGGATGAAAATTAAATCACAAAGCACGATTTACTTACATTTATTGTTCTTCCAATTTTCCTACGAATGTATTATAAAATAATAATAATGTATCATTTACTTATACTACTTATACATGTACTCGTATGTATATACAAACACATCACTTATATATATTTATTCTTTATTTCTTCATATACTTCACAGGACCAAGTAGTAATCTGTTTTTAAACACAGGCGAGTTTTCGCAGAGTGAGGGAATATTTAGGACTTTATTGTTACGAAAGAGGAAAGAATGGAAGTTACCGTGTATGTATATGAAAAGTAAGGCTGTCAATATTGACAGTCTGCAACATCAAACCTGAAATTAAGAAATTGTAGGTGCATGCAGTGGCGGGTTTAACGGTACGCAGTCCAAGCTGTCTGAGGGTCCCCCTAGTAACTGTGAGCGCCGGCGGATACATGTGCAGAGTTTTTCACATTTAATAAAAAACATCTTGATATGTTATTAATATAATAAGTTCCGCATTAATGTAAGGAATGTAGAGTACAATTTCCTACACACATTGTATGTACATATCCATATGGTTGATTAAATAAGTACAAAGGTTAGTTTTATTTTATTCTTATCAAAAACTCACACGCAAAAGGACCAGAAATGAGGAGTTTTTAAAAGGACACTCAGTTTGTAAAGGTGTTTACTTAAAGATAAGGCAGCCACACTAAACATATAAAACTTTGTATGAAAGTAAACTTATTAGGAATCTCACCCTAAACACAATTTGGAGAATCAATTTTGAAACATGTAACTCAAAAGTTTATATCGAAACTTATTGCATAATTAGATATTTCTTATTTTTATTTTATTATTATTATTATTTTTTTTTTTTTGGTTTTACGCAACTCATTTGTGTGCGGTTCCATCTTCTGAAAAACCAGAAAACAAAATATATCCCTTCAACTTATGATGAAAAAATTGGTTCAACAATTGAATGTGGAAAATGAAATGAAAAACACAACTGCATAGAATTTTGAAGAGTTCATGAATAATAAACTTTACTCTTGTCCATTTATTATTATCCTTACTGGATGAATAGAATTCATCATCCATTAAAAAGGTATATTATGCATATGGTACATCTTGTTTATCTATTCATCATATATCTCACAGTAATAAAAAAGAACTTTACCTTTAATTTATGCTGATTTAGGTTTTATTACAAGATTGCTTTTTTCCTTTACGTTTTGGCTACCACGCAGGTCCTTTAGAACTCCTTGGAATGTTATCACATGACACTAAAAAAGCAACTGGAAAATTAACAAATATATGAGGAGCCGTTTAGTTTAAAAGTAATGCAAATCCACTTTGGTGCATACTGTATAATAAACTTCCATTATTTGATACCCTAAAATATGTAAAAGTTGTCATTTAGGACTTATCCAGACTTTTCACCGATTTCAAACGCAAAACCCTTAAATATATCAAATTGAAAAAAAAGTGAACTTTCGCCCTCTACCACTTGTGGCAAAGTAGTACAGGGTGTAATTAAGTTTTTACGGATGTTTGTAACTCCTAAATGGCAAATGCCACATCCACCTTTAATTAAAATCTAAATCGATTTAACCATGTCCGTATGTCCATCTGTCTGTTCATGTTATGTTGTTCGCTAGGTACTGGTCGCGTTTTTGACATATTTTGATGAAATGTGACATTAAAAGACATTTTGGGCTCAGAAAGAATTCTTTTGAAAAGAGACCAAATTGGATATATGGTTTTATATGGCAAAAAATCGCAATTTTTAAAATTTTTTTAGCTTCATATTTGATTATGCCAAATTTGGACCTGATTGGATCATATTGAGAATCTCTTCCCATATGATATTCCACGAGACTTATAGGGCAATAATTTGCCTTTACTGACACAACTAAACTAATTGTATCATAATTTGTTGAGCTAAGTGATGTAAGGTATTAAATGGTCGAGCTTGGCCGATTTCATTTTCACTTGTTTTTAAATATAATTTATTAGGGTTACTAAAACTTTGCTTAACTTATAAGAATTGTTGTCCTTTTGTAGATATACTCGTACATACATATATATTTGCAGTCATACATGAAACATTTATTCCAACGTCAGAGAGTTCATGGCGTTGTGCGTAGCCTGTCTTTGTGTCTTTCAAAAAAACCATAATCGTGTGAATTTGTATAAAGATCGTCACATCTTTACATTGGTAACCAAAAGCAACGAATTGTTGTTGTGATAGACGGGACGGCCACCGACGTGAGCTATCTGACATAAGTATTAGCGTCACTTACACGAAAATGGAAATATACATAGCTTTATATTCACATAAAAATTCAAAGTAAAACAAATCAAAATGTTATGGTCGGTCAGGGGCGGCCATCAAATACCCTACCCCACTTGACATATTATTCAGTTTCAGTGCAGGATATAATAAATATTATTTAAAAATACACAAAATACTATATATTGTATATGATTAACGATAGATTTTCATGTAGCTTAAAGTACTTTATTATTTGATTCCCTCACTACTCACATAGTTTTAAAGCAAAACTTTAAATAACTTTACACATTGATATGTTTGGTGGTTACCGTCGTACACATTTTGAGCGAAGGAAATTTTTACCCCAAAACTTAATATTTATTGTTGTGAAATTATTACAATGCAGGGCAATTTATCATAATGCCACCAGAATAAAATTAACAGAGAATAACAGTAACTATAATATTAGTCACTAAAGAGAAATGTCTACGTTCTCTGGGTTTAATGGTGCTATAAACTTTTGTGATCATTTGTTGTAATATTCCGTTGTGCTATTTTTCATGCATATAAGGTACAGAAATAAACAATTTTTACATCCTTTCCATATTTTTCCTTTTTTATATACTCCACATAACAATGGATTGATGTTCCATTTGCAACACCCATTAGTAGGCATTAAATAGCTTACAAAGTATATATATTCTTGATCGGCATCAAAATCTGAGTCGACCTAGACGTGTCGTATATCTGTCTGTTGTTGGTTCTTTTACAGTCGCAAATTTTGAGATATTCCATTGAAATGTTGTTGTATAGATACTCCAGTTTCTATACACAGGTCGTTCTTAGAATTGTATAAAATCAGTCAAGAGTCACACCCACAATGCAATAAATCTATTTATCGGTCATCAAAATTAACCTCCTCGCGTCCTAAAAATTGTCCAATTTAAACTATTTTCAACAGCGTACGCCTTTAAGTTAAAACACGTCCATATTTCATCCAAATATCTTATAAATTGTAGCCAAAACCTTGCGACGGACGGACAGCCATAAATGGTTAAATCGATTCAGCTTTTGATTCTCAGATTGCAAACATTCTATTAGCGTATGTGATGTAGGGTATAAGTGTGACTGACAAAGTATTAAACCAAAGTGTGCATAAGCTGATGGGGATAAAAATGAATTGAGAAATTAATATTCTAAGTGAAAAAGTATATAATAGTAAATAGTATAATATCAGATTCGTCACTGGATTTTAGTCGTAGTTTGCTGAGACTTTTTAGGAAAAAAAAGTCTGAAATAAAGCAGATATACGTCTGAAGTGTTACCAAGTTTATAATTAAGTAGAAATAAATTCACGTGCAGTCAAAATTAGTTATTTTCTACATATTTTTTTTTTTTTAATTTTGATTTTAAAAACCGTGCAAGATCGAAAACGTGCAAAGCGAGTACCGTGTAAAACGGAGGATGGTGTACACACACTTAATTGTTACTCTTTTGTTAACATGGCAAAGAATTAATGTCGATACGTCTAAACGTTCTCGTCACCCCACTCTCTCACTCTCTCCGGTGCATAAAACTCTGAAGCTTTTGCAAGGTAAGAATTCAAATCGTCTAATCTCATTAATTGATCCTCGACTTAAAAAAGAAGAGGAGCTTAAATTATATCGCAATCGTAAAGAGAGTGAAAATAACATTCTCTCTCAATTCAACCAAAAAATCGATGGATTAGTTAAAGAAATTGAAGGCATAAAGAGAGATATGGAAGAAATTAACAAAAAAGTGACTGATCTGGAAGTTTTAACACCACAACTTTCAAACTTAAACCAAGATATTGCGATGCTAAAAGCACGCATACTCAAGCAAGGAAATGTTACTGTCGCAAATGACACCCTATATGCAACATGAACATTTTAATCAGATTTTATAGAATATATGTGAACTGGTCAAGATCCAAATATCTAAATTCAAATCTATTTTTCGTGTCAGTGGAAAAACTCCAGACAGCCCCATCCAGCATACGATAGAAATTTTCTTTTGCGTAATATACGTTTGAACCAAATCTGTATTGATAGCAATAAATATTTTTATATTGATGAAAATCTAACGTCACATAATCGCGGTCTATTTAAAGCGGCATATAAAATAAAAAAATTAATAAAGAGAACGTGTCTTTGTTCTTCGTGGAATTGTACATATCGTCATGAAGCTTAATGGGGTATAAAGTATTTCGGTGTGACCGAGTGTGATACTAATTTAAGTTGGGACAAACATGTAACGTACGCTACAGCGAAATTATACGCAAAATTACACACACCCTTACTGTAACTAAAAGGCTAGATAGACACTTGTTGTATGCGTGTTACCAATTAAAATAAAATAAAAAAATGAAATAAAAAAATATATGAACAAACACTTTTTTTTTTGGGCAAACAAAATTAAACAAAAATTCGCCCACTATTCAATAACTATTATGTATGAACAGTTTGTCATATTCTTTGTACAGTAATCAATCACAAATATTGCGAGATCACATTTGCTTTTTTATACCCTGCACCACTTGTGGCAGAGAGATACTAAGTTTGTGCGGATGTTTGGAACTCCTAAACGGCAAATGCCACACCCCTCTTTAATTATATTGATCGATTTAAAATCAATATCTGAATTGATTTAACCATGTCCGTCTGTCCGTCTGTCCGTCTGTCCGTCTGTGTGTCCATGCAAATTTTTGCGCAAGCTACAGGTCGCATTTTTTGAGATATTTCGCTGAAATTTGACCAAAAGAGGAACTCTATTGAAAATGGACCAGATTGGCAAGAAGTGACAATTCTTATTATTTTTTGACAGCATTTGATGAAGAAGAGTTAATAGAAAGTATAAAATATAAAATTTTCGTTTTTATAAATTAAAAATAAAAAAAAGTGTAGAGTATTTGTTGGTCAAGCTCGACCGACTATAATATTTTCACTTGTTTCACATTATGTATGCCACTTGAAAGTTTAATTTTCCATATTCGTCTCCTGAAGTGTTTTAGTCTCTCTAAGGAAAAATCAAAATTCAACATCAACATTAAATACACATTTTGCCAGCAAACTATGACGAAAACAAATGAGTGAATAGCAATTTTGATTCACAATATAAAAATTGGGGTACCCTCACCCTGGGGTACTTGTACAATGTACATTTTAGCTGTGATAGAAGGAGAACAAATATAAAATGCTCGGTATTGTTCCGTTTGTTATGAAAAAATAATTCGTATATTTAAGCATATTGAAATTTTTCACATCGTGAGATATTAAATATAAAGTAAAAATTACTTACATTTAAACTACAAGGGAATCAAATAAAGGATGGAATCTTTTTTAACAATTTGTATAATCCAAGTATTATTGTTCTTGTTGTAAGCTATTTTACTATACAATTACTAAATATAATTCCATAACAGACTTTAATGAAAGAATATATGAAGATTATGTGAAATGCATACGCATCTATAACGGAACTTCTATATACACATTTACTTCTTGCACCCAGATCGCTGTTTAAAATGGGCAAAGTTGGTCAAGAGCCCACAAGCGACAAGAATATGTATATCTGCTACAAAAAGTCGAATATGAACTTGAAATTTGGTGCACAAATTTATGGTTATCTCATTCAGGTCCATGTGCCCAAATGGGCACGGTCGGATAACAGACACGCCCACAATTTACAAAAAACCATACCCAATGTAAAACTCTACATGCAAGCTCATACACTATTAGTAAATAGAAGTTAGCGTAATCACATCTATGCCACGCCCACTATTGTAAATGGGGAGGGTATGTAAGATTTAGCCTAAGCCAAATTTAGTTTCCTTACTTGTTTTTCATCATGACACAAGTGTATTACACCTATCGTTTTTTTTTCGGCGCAGTTCTTCCGCATTATTACAGAAACTATTATTAACTATTAAGCATTATTAAGATTGCAATTAGCAATAACTTTTCAGCTATAATTTGAAGAATATGTGCGTACCGTATAAATAGACTACACGTTACAAAGATTAAGACAAAGGAACTTTATTTCCATCGACAAGGTAGTGAATATAAAAATAATGAAGTTAATTGCCTTAATTAGTTGGAAATAGTAATACAAAAAAAAAAAAAAAAATATAAGAAATTGAAACGTGAATTTTTAATACACTTTTCTAGTTTTGGGTGCTTTTGCTTGCGTTAAGTAAAGTATGTTGTTGTTGTTTTATGCCCACCACCTTGAAGTTGGGGCTGCACCAACTTTACCAAAACGTTTGCGACATCAAGACGACCTCACAAGTATTTATATTCTTGATCAGCGTCTTATCATATAAAGTTGATTTAATCACCTCCGTTCGTCCAATCTTTTCCTTATGATAAACATTTTTCCGGTTCTTCAAAAAAAAAGAGGAAAAGATGAAAAGATGAAGATTGATTTAGATATGTGGGCGTGATCTAAATACAATTTTCAAGTGATATCATCACATATCACAACCGCTCATAATTGTTCTATTATTGGCCTAAAGTGCTGGGTATCCAAGATTTGGCCCAAGCTCACTTTAACTTATTTTTCACTTGTTTAAATTTTAATTATAATGGAAAATATGTAGATACTTAATAACGCTGCATAAGCAAACATATATATATAGGCAGACGGATAGTAGTGAGGGTGGGGAAATGGGCGGCGTCGTTAAAACAATACCAATTAAGTTTTGGTTGCATTCGTTGCACAAAATACACATATAGGGGAAGAATTATCATTGCAGATTAAGGAGTGTATGAGCAGGCAGAAGAGGATGATAAGTAGAGATAGCAGCATACCATCATATTAATATGTGCGAGTATATTATGCATTATACTGTTTTATTATTTGGGTGGTTATGCAGACGGCACGAAATTTAGTATCATAGCCTAAAATCTATGCATACGAATGACACGCAAATTTATGAAAAACCGACGACGCGCATCTTTGTAGAAAACGTATGTATAATACAACATAAGTATAACAACTACATGTTATATACGCCGCTTAAACGCATACCAATTTTCTATTCTGCATTGTACTTCAATTGGCATTTTTAATGTGAAACTTTTTAACAGTAGAAAGTTAATTCGTTGAATATCTTACTTACTTAGATTAAAAAGACAAGTAAGAAGACTAAATTTGGTCTAAATCAAATCTTTAATACCCTCTACATCTATAATAGTGGGCGTGGCAGGTAAATTATTACGCCCTCTAATAGTTTATGTATTACGCATCAGCTTGCAAGTCGAATTTTATGGTGCCTGTGATTTTTCGTAAATTGTGGGCGTGTCTATTACCCAACCATGCTCATTATCGGCATATCGATGAAGCGATAGATAGATATACGTAACGAATTTCAAGTTCCTAGGTCTACTTTTGTGGTAGATGTATAGATGTGGACGTGCCTTTTGACCGATTTGGCCCCACTTTCAATTGCGATTTGTGTGCAAAAACTAAAAGTATCTGTATAAAATTTCAATTCAATACTTCAAAATGTACGACCGTGAGAATACCAAAAAGAGAAATACACACGGACGCATGGGCATACATGTCAAGATCGACTCAATTTGTGATATTGATCAAGAATATATATACTTTGTAGTATGTTTGACATCTTTTTCTTTTGGGTGTTGCAAACGGATAAGCAAACTTAATATACCCCCCATCTTATGTGAAAATGTTATACTCGGTCAAGCCCGACCATTTGCTACCATACATCACTTACATAGTTCTAATCGTATATCTACACCAGGGGTCTCGTAACTTGGAACTTGTTCTTATTCGGGCTTTAATATATACAAGGTGGCAGAAGGCATAATCCTCTAATGGTGTATTGGCTTGCAAGTTAAGTTTTAAGTTGCGTATAGTTTTTCGTAAATTTTGAGCATGTCTGTTATCCGATCACGCCTATTTTTAGCATTCCAAATTCCATATTCATAGCTAAATTTTAGCATATAATATAATATTTAAATAGATATTTGGCTTTAGACCGTTTTTGCCCATTTTAAGTAGCAATCTGAACAATATACGTGCAGAAACTAAAAGAGTATCTGTACAACAATTTCATGAAGATGAGATGAAAATGTCAACAACAGACCAAAACTTGGACACAGTGACATTTTTAGAATCCCTGCCTATGTAATTGGCTTAAAATAATATTTGATCAATTTTGGATCTGAGTTCTAGAACCCCTTTCATTATTTCACGATGTAACTTATATGATAGTGCCCCGCGTATATAGATGCCGCTAAACTAATTATAGCATAATCTAAGGAGCTAAGTGATGTAGGGTATTAAATGGTCGACTATAGCATTTTCACTGATTGAAAAAAGAATTTGGTTTTTGTAAAGCAACAATAAAAATACAAATGTGCAGATAATGAATTCTTCGTAATACTATTCGATAATATGTTGACTAAAGCGAACGGCGATTGACAGAACTTATAATAATGTATGAAATATGTAGCGCCGCAATTTTTTTGTGAAGGCTCTCAACAGGCAACTAACCATCGGCAAATAGCAAAAGCTACCTTAAACAGCTGCCGTTGGAGACACTCTGTAAATTGTTATGTAGCAATAATAAGAATGTTCACTATGCAAATGAAAACGGGTTAAAAAAGTTAAACAATATTGAATGGAAATTACTAGAATTCCAATTGTATAAGAATAAACTACGTAAGTGTATATTTTAAACTAGAAAAAAAATGACTATTTCTATATTAGGTGTACGCTAAATATAGGTTACCCACTGTCATTAGCCATTGTCATACCCATACTTGTTGCATGTTACATGTTATATGTTGTATGTTATATGTTATGTTTAGACAAGATTAAATTGGATTAGACAAGCATAGAGCAGTCACGCTCATTGTTGTAAAAATATTATAATAGAAAATGTTGACCTTATGTCAATCTCTCAAACTTCAGCACATTCGGTTCAGTAGTTCAGGAGTAATATACTCGTATATACGTTTGTATACAAATTTTTAAAATATCGATCATCACATGATGTGTGCATTGCTTATATTATTTAACATATTAAAATCCATCTTCTATCCATCTTCTTAATGTATCTTCCGAATGGCTCGTCTAATTTTCTTCATAAGTTCGTTTTTATACTCTCCGCATAAGATGGGACGTATAGATCCTAAAAAGTATATATATTCTTGAACAATACCAAAAACTGTCGTGTTTCCGTCTCTTGTTGGCACTCTCACGGTCGTAAATTTTGAGATATTGAACTTTTGTTCAGACTCTTTTAATGTTTGCACGTAGATCGCTATATAATTTAGGCAAAATGTTATAGCAAATGTCAAGAGGTACGCCCACAATCGACAAAAATATATATCTGTGACTAAAATATAACTATTCTTTTGAAAATTGCTATTTATACCAATTTATGGTGTACACATCATCATCATTATTACTGGCCGATGACGGCCTAGGCAGGTTTTTGAGCCGTTGCAAAAGAGAAAGCCCCACATTTCGGTTTTGGGGACTCCACCTACAGTTTTGTACATCAAGTATTTGCGGGGCATCAAACACTTGGTCCCTTCACAGAAGTTTCGGTGTGCCTCTTGCGCCACGTCCTTCCAGTGCCCTATCGAACATCATCCTACCTTTTTCATCCATACGGTCGAGATGACCTAGCCATAGTAGGCGTTGAATATTTATGCGACGAGTTATGTCAATGCCGGCGAAAAGCTCATATTCAAAATTCTGGCACTTACAAACGTTTGAACAAAACCAATATACTCCTATATCATTATGATGGTGGTATAATGAATAATTGTATGTTGTAAATGTTAATTCTTTGAGTGTAATTGCAACAGAAACAAATATGTGAGACTGGTTGGGTTAACATAACGTGATCATTGTGAAATGCATTTAATTTAAATCTTCCATTCAGCATCGAACTCTACCACATACAAAACAAGAGAATTAATTACTGTTATATATACCAGTGCATATATCTGTTGTACGGTTTCAACTGTCTGTTCAACTGTCAACTACAGCGAATTCCATATGGTAAACACAGAGATGTGCTTTTGTAATTGTTTTGAATTAATAAAGTATTTAAAAAAAGCAAACTGTACTCAGCGTTACCCAATAAAGGAAAATTTCATAATAAACTTCAAATAATTGTCACAGTAGGTTAATTTTTTATTAAGCGGTGTTTATATTTAATTGTGTTTTAATTTAATTTTAATGATTAATGTTTACTCCGTTTTAATTATATTATTATATATTTGTCAATCTTCAAAGTGCTATCTTTTAAAGGCAAGAATGTTTTTATGTTATTAAACCCTCCACCTCCCTTTGTTATGGGGGTATACTAAGTTTGTTCTTCCGTTTGCAACACCCAGAAGGAGGCTTTAGAGACCCTACAAAGTATATATATTCTTGATCAGCATTAAAAACTGAGTCGACTTAGACATGTATGTCCCTGTGTTTGTATGCCTGTCACAAAAATTGACACATAAACTTGAAATTTGGTAAACATATGTTATCCTTACCATCGAAGTGCTAAGAGTGGGCGTTGAATAACAGACGCGCCCATAATTTACAAAAAGCTATACTCCCCATAAAACTCGACTGTCAAGCTGATGCATAATACATACACTATTAGAGGACACAACATATATATATTTGCCACACCCACCATTGAGGATGTGGAGGGTATTTAAGATTCGGTCTAAGCCAAAAATCGTTTTCTTACTTATTCGAATTTTCATAATTATTTGACAACTGTTCGGTTGTTTGTTAGCTTTAACATTTACAACCCATATAAGAATTTTGCTATAAAAAATTAACAAAATCGCTCAACTACTACGCCTACACAAATAAAGTTACAACATTAAAATAATGTACACACACTTTTATATTTACTGCGCCAATCGAGATGCCAAAAATGGGTGGGGTTGGATAACATGCACGCCCGTAATTTACATTTTATATAAATGTTTGTGCAACATTTCAGTTTAGTACCTAACTTATACACTTGACGTGCAAATTTTTAAATGTAATAAATCTAGGAGATAACAAATTGAGCTATTAGAGTGTTTTTAAAATAGTTGTTCAAATTGACCAAGATCTTCAACTCGAAAACACACCTCACACTTATCACTTACAGTAATAATAATAGTAACTGTTTTTCGTTTTTTAATAGATATTCATTAATAAACATCTATTAATAAGATGAACGCATTCCTTTCGAAGGCGTTCATTGGATGGTGGCAATAGTAAATGGTGAACTACTTTAGATAAGATCACTTAATTCATAGACATACAAACTCCTCCCACCGAAGCTACAAGCTATAATATTATTTAAGCTTTATACTTAAGCGAACATATTTTCGATGACGTACAAGATCGCAAACAAGTATGCAGACGTCTCGAAAGAGAGGGATACTCTCTGTTGAGTTATAGAAATAGCAAAGTAAAAAACGACCACTAGGGTGCGCATATATAGTGTAATACATACAAACCACTTCTTACTTTGTAATTTCGGTTATTTCGAAAAATATATCAGGTAGTGCAAAACGTCTATCAAGTTGTTTTTGGTCAAAGTATTTAAAGCGAATATTGTTAGAGGTAAACAAGTTTAGAGTTCCTTAAAAGAGATGGATATAAAACCAGTAAAAAAAGAATTGCTTTAACCAACATAAAAGAGAGTACAGAAACAGATTCAAAAGAACAACAAGTACACATATGTCATTTATTAGTAATAACCGTATATTACCACCTAGCTGCGCACCCTAGCTGTAATATTTTACTTTGTTGTTTCTATAATTTAAGAGGGATACTCTCTTACGAGACGTCTGTGCGCTTGTCAAAGTTCATAAGTTATAATACTGGAGTACACCCACAATCAACAGGTTGTACCCTCGCATAAACATAAACTGAAGAATGAAAACAATTGGAAAAGCTCTCTAAATACTCAAACTGAATACTCAGAGAATAAGAGAGAGAAGACCATTCATATGTTAATGATCTTATATAAAAATACAATTCTTTAAAGAGTTCGCAAAGATCATAAAAAGCAACGAGAGTGATTTAATGTGTCTTTGCCCGTGCGTGCTTTTATACCGTTCTTAACTTTTTGACTATATGTATAATTGAATATTATCATCATTAAAATAAAAATTTAGAGTGCAGGAGCGTTTTAAATTGTTGACTAGTTTAATTTTTGCTGAATGAGCTTAAAAACGTCTCAATCACTACGGATAATGATCATGCTTAACGTAAAGCTTTCTGAAATCTAAAGTGGCTATGTGTAGTTTAAGTGGTTTGTCTGTTTAATATTTACGGACTTTTAGAAAGTCGCACAGACAAATTTGTGCATAACTGTAAGTAACGTATAATTGTTAAAATGCCTTATTCTACAAGTGCTTTTCCAACCATGCATTTAACCTTTTTGCAAATAAATGTCAAGAACTAGCTTCTTCAACTATGAATCTATTCTGATATTATTTTTATGTATTGCTAGCCACTGTTTTACAACTGTGTTAATTTGTTCCTTAGTGTTGATTAATTTTTAATTTAAATTTTACACCCAAATTGTTTTTGGTGCATAAATAATCTTTATTAAGGTTTCAGGTGAAAATAAAGATATTAATGTGGTGCTAATTACAAAAGTTTAGGACCCGTCAACTAAGTAATTTTATCACAGCCAAGACTTACGAAAATTATCAGAACAATTCGATTTTTTCCATTTTTTAGTTTATTCCAAACAAATCTCACAATTTTCATTTCTTTTTTCTTGTATGCTCGAATGTTTTTTTTTTTTTTTTTTTTTGGTTCAAATTATACATGTTTGTTCACAGGTTCGATATTTTTTATTATCACTCAATTGAAAAATATTTAAAATAAAGTGTCATGTTATTTACTCTGTTATAAAAAGCGGCTTTTCAAACATGGAAATCATTTTAAACTTATTGTGCATTCTTTTATGATAAATAAAAAAGTAGTGCCGCTGTCGTTACATCAATCTGTTATGAACTCACACACACATACACATACACGTACACATATTGTGAAAACAATTGTTTGTGAAATGCATGTGAAGGTAATTTATTAAAATCAGAAAACGGTCATTAAGAGAATGAGAATTACAAATAATTATTATGCTTGATCAAAGAAACGACACTACAGTGAAATGAAAATGACTGATTTTTAACACAAATAACTGGACCAAAAGGATATTTTTTGCATACATATGTATCATATATAATATATATATGAGCAATTTTTATACCATCTACATAAGGGAGGGGTACAGACTGGGTGGCGTACCGTTTGCCATAACTAAAGTATATATAATCTTGTTTAGCGTTGAAATCTGAATCGAATCAGACATGTGCGTCGGTGTGTGAATAATTCATGCATCCATCTCTGCCACACCCACGATCTGTATATAAATGTGGAGGATGTTTCAGGTCTGGCCTATATCAAATTTAGCTAAATTACTTGTTGAACTAAGAATGAAATATAGTTTCTTTCTCTAAAGAAACCTTTTTGGAGGACACGGATATTCTTCTTCAGTTGACTCTTGTCCACTTTGCCTTACAGTTTCCACTGCTACAGTACATCACAATATCTCTGCAATATCTTCCTGAAATGACTGCCACCGATAAGTTATAAACTATCATGTCAGTGGAGGAATTAAAGCATTAAAGTTTCAACAATGCCTTAAAGAAAATTTAGTTTTCTTTATAATCCGTAAAAGTAACTAAGATAAAAAGTGGTTTAGAAAAAAAAAAAAACTCAAAGAAATCGAAATATAGGAAAGAAATTTTTTTTATCGCTTTTAATAGTTTCTCTGGATCTGTAGGACGCGACCTCTGGGTGATTGCGAATCAGTGCTAGAGCATATATTGAATAATATATTTAATAAACAGGTGGATAGAGTAGTAACGCTGTGCAATAATTTTTGAACATTTTACAAATACTCGGGTAACACAGGAGACGCCATAGATCCAACAAAATTCTCAAACTAGATAACCATGTCTCAGCTCAACTTGCAAGCTGTCATAATAATACGTATACTATTAGAAGACGTAATCATATATATGTCCCGTCCACAATTTGTATGCATATGTGGGAGGGTGTTTAAGATTTGACCTAATTTAATTTTTTTACTTGCTGTTTCAGTTTTTGTTTATCACGTTGCACGGTGTAATTAAAGTTGTTCAAAATCCGGATCAGTGTGTGATGGTGCAAGTGGTTGGTGAAGGTACGCGCTGCCCTGGACTTCAGGGATTATTGTTAATAACAAAAAACAATTATAATATAGTAAAATTCCAAATGAATAAATGTGTATATTATTTGGAATTTGGCACCGTCCATATATTCGATTCATTCTTTTGCTTAAATGTCAAAAAATTTTCTGAAATGTAAACTAGGTCAGCGGTGCTTAATTGAAGATAAATACTTAATAAATTAAACAAATTATTAAATTCCCTTTGCAACGCCCAGATAGAGGTATATATTTCTAATCGGGGTTGACCTAGACGTGTCCGTTCAAGTTCGGTCAAGTTCCAATCCAAATATACAATTAATCTCTCAGCCAATTCGAATGACAATCAGATATATTTATAATTAGACCATTGGGTAACAGGCATGATCATAAACTCTAAAGAAAGTAATCAGATACACCCACTCTTTGCATATAGATAGGAAGGTATTTAGTTTTTTACGCGTTATTTTTGCCAAATCGTTAGGTACACTAAGTATAAATATGTCAACCAAGTTTCAATTTCGAATCTCATGTTTAGTATTCAGTATAAAAACTGTCGCAATATTTCTTACATTAACCAGAAATAGATATGTTAAAAACATAAATACAATCGTTACCATGTGATGCGATAAGCGCGATAAGTAAGATCGAAGGTATAGTAGTACAAGGTGTTTATTATTTACAGTCTACAGAAGTACACATATGTGAGTAGAAGAAATAACAGGTGTAACATTGTGACAGTCTTATTATGATTATTTCAGTTGAAATTTAATGCATTTTATTACTCGAATTACTTTTAATAGAACTGCGATGGTATTTTCTAATTAATTGAAAATGAAATAATACGTTTGTCAATCCGTAGGCAATAATCATTAAGTGTGTACTCTTGCTCTGCGTAGAGATTTTCAGTGGAAGTAATAAAAATCGGTTTAAAGCCACGCCCATTACACATGATCTACCACTGTTACAGCTGAAATTTTGTTCATAGTTTTGATACATTCAAGGTCTCAGGGTTTACGCAAAATGTATATTTTCAAATTCTAGGTCGATCTAGTCATGTACACCTATTACGATCATTCAGACCATGTAAGTAGTTCCCATTTAAAATGGACAAAATAGATTTACAATTATGGGCACAATTGACAAAAATTTTACATCTCACGGCTATAAAAATAGAGCCACAGACATAAAATTATGTACTAAGAATGGGAGAGACTGGATGAGGTGAAATTGTAATAAAGAATGATAGAATGTGACAGCTATTCTGGATTTGGCCTAAGCTATATATAGCCTCTTCAATTCTTTAAAGATAATAACTATTGTAAATGAATGCGTGACATCAATCTCTACATCAAAGCTTCGCATAATATTTAACGTTGACCATGACCAAACTTGTGCTAATTAAATGCAACTAAAGCTACTCAATTTCTTATAGATATAAATTATTATTGGGAAAGACCGGAACGTGGTCAATTATAGTACAGATGCGTGCAGCAGATATAGGTGCCTAAGTCATATGTATATTTTGACTGCTAGCGCCATTTTTGAAGCCATACAAATATTTTAAATCACTGTTCCTTAATACTAAACTATATGTATGAATATTGTAAAAGAAACAAAATCTTTGTCTTGCCGTCTAAACATGAAAAAATTAAAGACACTTATTATCCATGATTTTTACCTTTAATCGGTATTTTTATTCTGTCCCTGGGGCGGATGAATGCAAATGGTCTGGTGATGAATTTGAATTTAGATCAAGTATATGCACTCTATACACTCGGACAGACGGACAACAGGAGTTCTTATGCTACAGTCGATGTAGGGTATAATATAAGTTTCTTATCAAAGTCTCTGTTTGTTCTTTTTACGTTTTGTTTATTTTAGGCTATGTTGTCATTGTTGTTGGTCACATTACCAATTTATTTGTTTATATTGGTGTATATGATTTAATTGCATGAGTATGCTTATAAAATTTATACATGTTATCGATTATTATTAAGCTGCATTATTGCTTCGACGAAAACGGTGTTGATTTGTGAGGACACGTATAGATACTTGTTTATAAAGCGCTTTAAATGCATTTATTTATACAAATTATCTGTATTTACATAAATTTATGATATGCGATTGACACGTTTATAAAAAATTTTACCTGTAAACATTTGTCATTACATTTTAAAAGTTAAAAAATAAAAAAAAACTCATGTAAATTATGTTTTGGTAAACAAATGATTAACAAGTAAAAAAAGGCAACGTTCGGTTTACTTCACATTTCGGATACCCTCGACATATATTGTGAGTGTGTTTTTCACCGGACTCGGCCAATTTCTGGCATACCATTTGATGCCTCTTGACCGATTTGATCGTTATTTAAAATAACGATCTGTGTGCAAAAACTAAAAGTGCCTGAAAGACACACGGACACAAATGTCTAGATCCACTCAGTTTTTGATGCTGACCAACAATATATACGTTTTGCGTTGTGGGGGAAGAACAATTTTAGTAAACCCCCCCCTTATGTGGAATGTGTAGTGAGATGGACTAGTAGTTTATGCGTACCAGTGCATTGCAATACAAAACACTGTGAAATCGAATTATTATACTAAGAATTGAATCATATTCCAAAACAACTGGGCCACAGTATTGCCTAATACACAAAACTCTTTCAGTTGTAGTCGAAATGAAGAAAAAAATTAAACGGCACAAATGAGCAAATTTAGCAAACATTCATTGGACACCAACTAGAGCAATATTAAAATCATATAATGATGCAGCTACAATTAACACGGCACCCAACAACATGTCCAACATTTTCAACTGTGCCTCAACACATTTCCACCACTAACAACTTTTCTAACCAACGTCAAACACTTTCAAGTCTTGGCAGCAGCAACAGTTGTAAGGATTCTATGAAGAGTGTAATTACAATATTATAGCTTAGCATTATTGGGAGAACAATTTTGGGGGTTCATTAATAAATGCAAACACACAAAATCAATACATTTCCTACAGCCAAGTCCGCATCTATATATCCATCAAAATTAACAAGAGTATTAAGTTCATGTTTTTCCTCATACCCCGAGAGGCAACATTTACAACCATTAAAGTGAAATCGTCATATTGAACAGCTTTGACTAATGAAGGCACTGACCATACCTATGCAAATTTATTGTTTTTGCCAACAAGCAAAACTCCACCCACTGCTATCGCAGCCAATATTTAAGTATCAAATAAATCTATTGAGGAATTGAATAATAGGAATAAGGAAATAGTGAAAATAATAACAATAGCGTAATGGATGTTGCATGTTAAACAGGCAACAAACTCTAACCAAGATAAGAAATTGTTTATGGGTGAAATTTGTAAAGTAACTAACAACTGCACGCCAAGAATAACATCAATCGAAAAGTGCTGGAACCTGCTTAAACAAAATTTTAACAAAATTAACAAAATAACTAACATGGCTACGTCACTTGCGCTGGTTAGGCTTGTAGGTTTGCTGTGAAAAGTTACGATTAACTGTTTCAAATTATATGTATATTGATTTAGTCACATTATTATTTAAATATATTTACGTTTGTTTACCAAGACAAAATCTTCCCATCGATAGATTCAAGTGCATATCTTTACCTTGGCACTGTCACGGTCGCAAATATTGAGACATCCATTTGAAATTCAGTGCATATATTGAAAGTGGGAAAACTGGTCCACGCACTGGCCCCTAACAATAGAAATTTCAACTCCGGTAACCAAATTTCGATTTAAAAGAAAAACAAAATTAGTTCTTTATTTATACATTTAACGGTACATACAATAAAGAAAAAAAAGTAAGAAAATTAAATTTGGTTTTTTGTAAATTGTGCGTCTGTCCGATATTCGACCAGACCCATTTTTGGCACATTGATAACGGAAATATTTAAAGATATATAAATACCAAATTTCAAGTTGATAGGCCATTTTTTGTGCCAGATAAATACACTTTTGTTTATTGTGGGCGTGGCTTTTAACCGATTTTTCCCATTTTAAATAACAAAAACTAGAAATATTTGTACAAAATTTCAGCTCAATGTCTCAAAATTCACGAGAATGCCAACAACAGATGGACCTACGGACATATGGACATATGTGTCTAAATTGACTCAGTTTTCGATGAGGATCAAGAATATATATAATTTGTAGGGAAGAACAAACTTAGTATACGTGAAAGGTATAAAAGGGAAAAACATTAGCATAACTTCATCATCGTACAATATTCAATATAGCGTACGGGTATGATACTGAGTAATGATGACGGGCTTTCTAGATTGGATGTACTCCCTTTTTTGCTTGTTTTAATAAAATTTATATAACAGTTGCACCATAAATTTGTGCTAAGGCCACTTTGCATAGTTGCCACCCCCATTATATACATAATATATATATATGAGCCGATAAGTAGCCATCATAGCCGACATTTAAGCAAAGCTAAGCATAGCTTCTATACCCACTCGTTTATGTATATTAAGAGTGTTGATTAAAATTTACAACGTTTTTGACGTTTGAAATAATTCTTAGAAGGGAAACAGAAGAATGCAAAGAACCGAAATACTATTTTCGGCTGTTGTGATTGATCGCAGAGTAGAGGCATTAATTAAAAATTCACTACCTAATAATTGCTGGTTATTGCAGGCCACAAAGGCCAACACAAAAATCACGAGACTATTTTGGCTGCATGTGTTCGCGAAAGGGCCACAACTTGTTTTATGACAAAGTGAAGAATGATCAATACCGGGACGCACTTCCATAAAAGTGCTCGTAAGAGACACTTAATCAAATCAAATTCTATCAAACAGCCATCAGGTGTATAAGTTTATAATTCCTCTTTTACAATAAAGTAACAACAAAATACGCATATTAATACAATATATTATATAACAGGGTCTTGAGCTGTTTGGAGAAGTTAAAGATATATATATTAATTCAAGTTCAGCTGAATTGGAAGATAAGATGCGGCTATCATTCATTTTGAAATGCCTTCAAGGCGGAGCTCCCTGTATTGCCAAGCTTTAACCCAGTGCTTTGCCTTATCAATGAAACAGTTGAATAGACAGTCTGCCTACCTTTGCGTTTGCATGCCCATGCTAATGTGAAAAGTGTGTGCACATAACGATCCATTCTAACAAAGAGTATTCGTGAAAAAAGTGTAGGCATCTTTTCAAGAACAACAGAAACAATAACCCATATTGCTTAACGATGGTAATTATTAACATAATGCTGAGCTCTCTCAAGCTTTCGGCAAAGGCGTACACTGAGGGTGTTGTCTAAAAATATATTGAAAAAAAGATAAAAGTAAAATATGAAAGCACCACAATACTGTGGGAAAAATTTATAGAAAAAATGTTATACATAGATATAGAAATTATTGAGTGAATTTTTCGGAGAAGTTTTGTTGATTTTTAATGGAAAAATATATGTATATTTGTTGTTGTTGCGGGTTTTCGTTTTTTTTTTTTCACTTGCTTTACATTATCATATTCGTTTGCCTTCAATCTAAATAATTATGTGGCGCTTACAGTTGAATTGAATATTTTATCTTCTACACACAGTTTATAACTTTAACGAATTTATAGTGAAACGAGCAAAAAAGGGTCATATTAGGCGTATGCTAATCTAAGAGACCCACCTCATTATCCAATATCATACCCATCGATTTTTTTACGTTATCTTATTAAGTAATGGACATGATCGTACAAGAACGGACCACTCACTGCACTGAATGTAAAATGTATTATGCAAATTTCGACCAGTTACATGAGGGCGTGGTAAGTCTGCCAAATTGCAGAACATTCGTGTCAAGTCATTCATAAAAAAATTTGTAAAAAAGCAATCATCGCGTAATATGCTTTATGTGCATTATGTATATTAATTACATATTGTGAAGTTGTTCTACATTGCCGAATGGCTGGTGGTTCAAAGTCTTTCATTCTTATACCGTTAGAATGTAAAAATTTCGATTTCCTTTTAAATCGAAAGTTGCTTTACTGGAGTCGATATAGTCGATATAGCCTAGCCTAGCAAATCGTTGTCTCGTGCGTGGATCCATTTTGTCCATTTTCAATGGTCAACTTTTTACGTTGCTGACGACATTGTGTTACAAGTTTCAATGCAATATCTCCATATTTGGCAAATAAAAATCACGCGGACACACCGCCAGCAGAAGGGCTAACTTGACCCGGCTATCGATGCTGATCAAGAATGTTTATATTTTTGGCTCGTACGACTCGACTCTGGCACGTACAATTGACTTAAATCATTGTGGGGATAAAAACTAAAATTTACTTGAACCAAACCCCAAGTTGCTATTTAATATTTATTTAAACAAAACATCAAAAGTGATATTTAGACAACAATTTTGTGTTGCAAATATTTTTGGTAAAATTAAAATTGTATGCATTAAGATTACAGTTTTTGTTATCTATAATAGTAACAACAACAAGTGTATATATTATCTTCTCACTAGTTGTCTATTTCTCAATAAAATTAATTCGAATTAATGGACTCTCGGTTAAGTAAATATTTAACGCGTGCGACTTTACTTATTATTACTCATTATTGTTAATAATTATTTTTAAGTGTTATTGTTATTATTGTAAGTTAGTAGGGTTAAATAAAAATTAAGAATGGGACTAGGGCGTATGCCCTGCGGATCAAGGGCGAAACAAGCGTCCTACTCATTAAATGCATCGACGGGAAAGAAAGCGAATCAACAGAAACAGCGATCAGATCGGCTGATCACCCGACAAGCTAGGAGCTGGGGCCTTGCTCGTCAGCGCCCTGCCTTAATGTAACAGAAGAAAAAGGGGATCTACGTAACAAAGACGCGTTCACGCTTTTGGGTGCAAAATTGCGGGAACTCGTGGAAATGATGGGTGAAGGAAGGCGCTCCATCCATCAACCCATGTGTGAAAGGCGACAAAAAAAAATGGCAGTACAGCCATTAGAAAGAAGAAAAGGAAAAAGATTGAAAATATTATAGTTGGCACCCCGGCAAAAAGGGATAAAAAGGAGGCGTGCAAAAGCGAAAACGAAAAAGGAAAAAAAAAACAACGTATAAATGAAAAAATAAAAATAATGATAAAGAGCCGTGGGTGAAAGTTTCAGCTAAGGACAAGAAGAAGCAGAACAAACCTACTAAACCTGGACTAAAGAGACA
This sequence comes from Crataerina pallida, assembly GCA_949710015.1. NCBI lineage: Eukaryota > Metazoa > Arthropoda > Insecta > Diptera > Hippoboscidae > Crataerina > Crataerina pallida. The sequence continues at coordinate 3,036,182 of OX453289.1, read as the reverse complement.
ATCATCATACGCGGATATCCTACGTAATATGAAAAGGAATGCAAAGCTTTCGGATTTAGGCCAAAGTGTTACCAAGATTAGGAGGACACAAAAAGGAGATTCATTGCTCCAGTTAAACAATACCGGCGAAGAGTCAAAGGTGTTTAAAGACATAATCAGAAACTCGCTGGGTAAGCAGGTGGCCGTAGAAAATCTTACGAAAAGACTGATTACAGAAATAAAGGATATCGATGAAATTATTAAGATCGCACTGCGAAGAAATGAAAATCTGAATCTTCGTTAAGCATATGGCTACATATAGACAGCCACTATCAGATAAGATAAGATAAAACTACTGAACCCAGGCAAAGTAAGGCGCTTGGGTGCTACAAATAAACTTTAACCACTGTGAGGCAGCAGCAGGGCCTGCTGGAACAAACAATGATCCAAAGATAAACATGGCTATAATAAGTGAACCTTACAAGCATCTAGACTATAACACTTGAGTGCAAGGCCTTTGACCATATTGTGTAGTCCTCGTGCGGTTTTGCGAGCATAAAACAAAATAAGACAGAGCACGTTTTTGGATTTCATTAAACGTGGTTTGCGCAGTGACTTAATTCGTTATCAAACATTTTAGGCGCCTGTGCGCTAATTTAGATCATATTTTGATTTAATTTTTTACGAAATCTGTCATAATTTTTGTATACATGTGGTGTTACTAAACTGCGTCGGTCATTCTTTAAAATGAAAATTGGTTCTTTATTATACAGATGCTTATGTAATTAGATCTGTGTTTATTTTTTATTATTCTTTAGTAAGTTTGATAACATTCAGAGAAATGTGAAAATTGGATGTGGACATAAGGGAAACGGGAGTAATAAGCATATAGTGTTATAGATAATATTATATGATAGTTTGTATTGTAGCATATTTAAATGTGTTCCCTTTCCTTTTCTATAGAAAACCAAAATTGCTTTTGCTTTTCGTTTTAAATTGTTCTTAAGTAAGATCGTACATTCGTATGTATACAGCAATACAGAGTCCTTTTTGTTTTATCTGAAAGCATACAATGATTTTATAGTTTTTTAAGAAAACATATATAAAATAATTATGGTAAAGCCATCAGATTGCAGCAGAAAAATATGTCTATACCATAATAAAAAGCGGAAATACTAATGATAGGTTTTCACGCTATAACCCTTCCTATTGCTCAAACGTTAGTCAATATACCGCTTGCTTAAAACCTTCAAAGGCCGCTCATAATGTTGGTTACATATCCATACACAAACCACTATGTATGGAGAGGTCAGTCATTCATAAATGCTTTGTAGCTTTAAATTTGATTCATTCATCCCCCCTCTCGACGTCTTCACCATACGCTAAGATGTGCTAATTTAAATGTTTTTGAATCTTGTTCCTTCGACGTTTGGCTTATTCTTTTGCCTTTTATTCTTTAAATTTATGAATATAATTTTCAGTTACCTCTATATATACAATATTTCGTTCGCATTTGTTCTTGTCAATTCACTAAATTTGGTAAGAAAGTGTAGCAGCCGCACCAGCTAACTGAGCATCTGATCATAGGCAAATTCATAAGTTATTGAAAATGAAATATCACGTCTCACTTTCATTATATTTAATTTATTGTGAGATTTTACTTGAAGAGACTGGTGGTGTTGGTGTTAGTGTTGGTTCCAAAATTGATTGGTTTGCTTGTTGTATTTACACATATATATAAATAAGTGTGTGTGTGTGTGTGTGTGTGTGCGTGCGTGTGTTGTTCGTTCCAAAGAAGTGAGACAATTATTGAAATTATATCTTTGCTTTAAAAAAAAAAACTTTGTAATAAATTAAAATTAATGTCCGAACTTATGAAAACAGTCCCAAAACGCAGAATTACAGGTTATCCAAAATGACGCCAGTTCCGCGTTTCTATGTTTAAAAATTGAATTAAATGAAATTTGCGCTGTTTTTTTTATAACATCCATGTACTATGTTTAGTCATCATTAATAAATTTCGCATGTGGTGTGTACATGAAGCTCATTCACTCGCTCACCAAAATAACACTCACGTCTAATTAGTAATTAAAACATAAGATAACATAAAATATTTCGGTTTTATTTAAACAGTCTGACTCACAGAACCGATTTAGAAAGCTGTTTACCTTATAACCAACCAATTAATCCATAAATTTTTCAGCATATGTTTTTAGAAAACATTTACATCAGTGAACAAAAGGTGAAGAATGTTTTTTTTTACAAGTACAATAATTACAGATCATGACAGATACGTTAACACAGTGTCTAGTATAGAGATAAAGAATCAGATGTTATGCACAAATAATAGTTAAAGTTAGCTCCAAAAATATTCATTTCCGGTAATGAATGTAAAGTTTGAATTTGGAGAAGAAATGTACAAGTATGTTAAGTTCCATATTATTAGAGATAGAGCCAGACGAATTTATGATGCACTTTGAATTAAGAGATATACAAACTTATCAGAAAGATCCACAAAAGGAGCTTGTCGTCCGACAAGCCAATACTTAGATTGAATTATAATCAGAATTCGGAAGGTATAAATGAACGAGAATGAGCAAATTTGATGCACGAGAGAACAACAACAGTAATGTGCATGTGTGCAGTTTGATCATGAGAAAACTTTTGTAGGTAGATTCAGGAAAACTCATCAAATGATTTGTGGAACGCGCATATATAAAGGATGTTCATTTGTATTTAATTTGCATGGTTCGTGCAAGATGGGGTAATGTGCTGCTCCCTTCGTGTATGAATATTGCATTATTTTGCTTCTATTCCATTTTCTGATTTTTTATATTTTTATTTTTTTTTTATTTTTATTTTTTTTTTATAGTGAATACGATATAGTGCAAAAGACCAAAAAGTCTTCATCGCCGTCATCGTCATTATTATTGTTATGGCAACAACATCAGTGCACTCGTTCTTGTACGTTTTGAAAGCCTATCATTAAGATTATGACGAATATTATTTTTAAGCGAGACTACGCGAGCTTTTGCACTTTATATTTTGTACTCTCTACATTATAATGGAGGGTATGTTAGGTTTGTCATTACAGCAGGCGTCTTCGCAGACATATTGAGCTGAAAATTAGTGCAAACATTCCTTAATTCCTGGCACTGGGTTCTGATTTAAATTGGGCGAAATTGAATTTGACAAAAAACACTACGTACGAATACGACTGGAATAGAGGCTTTAGGCACTTGAGAATGTAAACGTATCGAAACGTTGAACGCGCCCTCCTCCGCACTCAAATAGTGGTTAATAATATTTTTATGTGATGTATACATTTATGAATAGTTTGTTATGATGTTAAACTGAAGTTAAAAAATTATATAATTAAGATCGGTTTTAGCCTGCTACTCCAGGTTGTTTCACTTTGCCACAATCCGCCTTACTTGTAGAGTGTGTACAAGTATGAGGCATTGCTCTCTCTGGATCAAATTAAATTGAGAATTCTCTCTCTCTATATACTCTTCACAAAAGGTGGCGGTATACTAAATTTTATTATTCCATTTGCAACACCCAGAAGAAGTCATCCTACAAAGCATATATATGCTTGGCCAGCATGAAAGCGTTATTATTTGACGATGCTTACGCGTCTATGTCTATGTTGCGTTGAAACTGCGCTCAAGGTCGCAGTTGATACATACATTTTCAGTAAATGCCCCTGCTTAAAAGAACAAAATCGGATGGAAATAAAATTTGTTACACATTATTATAACTATTGCACCCGTCGATATGCCGAAAATAGATGTGAGCGGATTACATAAAAAAGAAACAAAACTATAGTTGGCGCAGACTCTTGCAAGTTGACACTGCTAACTTGCGTAATTAGGTACCTGCCACGCCCACGGTTCATAGATGTGGAGGGTATTTAAAATGTCGCCTGAGCCAAATGCAGTTTTTTTCTTGTTTTTCTTACAGAAGCTCACATTCACATACTGTCGAAGTAAACTTTTGCTGCTGTTTGTACGTGGCGGCAGAAGCAACAACAACAACAACATCAACAACAACAACAACAACAACCGCAGAAGATTCTGTGGTGTGCATTTTGTTATGTTTTTAAAGTACATGCACTTGCAATGAAGGCGTGATCCAAGTGAAGTTGCACAAAGTCCGCTGAGAGAATATCTTATGCGTGAATATGGAAAAGAGTTTGAAAACAAAAGGAAAAATCATTTTAAGATCCGTATCTGAAATTAGTTTTCAAAATATGTTACTATAGTTATATATATATAATATGTAGTGATAGTGGGTAACTGGGTAATATTTTTCCTTCTACCATTGCCTCGTCTCCCCTCTGCCAATAATCCCAATAGCTACGTTGGCTAGGTCTGATATGCGCCTGTTTCTCATTCTATACCAACTTTTGCACTTAGCATATGAGTCGATTACCGCAACCTTTTATACAATTGTTGCGAAAACGTGCACCGTAAGAAACATTCAGGTATTCAATCAGACCCGCTTAGTTTATATCCTACATAGAATAATCATCAAAACTCTCTTGTGATAACAACAACATATCTATATACGTTATATATAAATTGGAAATTTTGTAGACATCTTTTTATACCCTCCACCTTGGTAATGGGGGTACACATAAATGAATTGTTGTTCTGTTTGAAATACCCAGAAGGAGGCTTGAAAATGCATACGAGTTAAAGTCTGTCACGTCCGCAAACACTGCGCTTATAAAATATATTAAAATTATTTTTTGTGTCTTATTATTTGTTGCAGAGCAGCGCAATGTGTTGCATAAGTGCCTTGAAAAAAAATTAAAAAGTTTAACAATGTCAAGAAACTCGATATATGGATGCCTCACCAGGTTATTCATTTGGCGCAACACATTAATTAGTAGCGACAAAAAGGGTTTATAGCAACATTAATTGGAAGAGATCGTGGGTGATGCAAGATGATCCAGCAGATATTCATTAATAAAAAAAAAAAACACACACACACAGATATACTACCTCCGTAATATTAGAGCTAGTAATGACTGTGGCTTCACTTTTCTGTCCGACCCAATCCTATATTATTTTTATCGTTTTATTACTAGCTTCAATAATATTTTGGGATGTCTGTTCGTCTAAAAGCGTCTAGGACAGTATTGCTTGGTGCCCCCATCGTTAGATTTCGTTCCCCTAAGTAACTTAACTTAACGGCGTCTATTCTTAATCTATATTTACTAAATCCAAATTAGATTCTTCAACTATGGGTAGAAGATGATTGAATATTTTTTTCTCCCAGAATCTTGTCCAGCACCATGGGCGATATGATTGCTTAGATCTCTGCTCAGGCTTGCTTTTGGGTATTAAGACTAAGCTGTGTCGCTTTGAAAAAGCACATTTCTCAGATGTTTTTAAAGAGTTTCGACCAATAAGTCTATCCCAGCATATATCTAAGCTTTCAAGGCTCTGTTTGGTATGCCATGGTGCTTTGCTATCCGAATTTTGCTGCAGGCTATGGTTAATTCTTCTTTTGTAATAGATGGTATTACTTTTTCACGCGGATATATAACTACCTCTGGTTCCACCGGTCTTAGAGTATTAGTGATATTTCTTAATATTCTAGGATCCGTTGGTTGTCGATTGTTTTTAATGTTAAAATTTGTGGTGACTATCCTGTATCCTGTATGCTGTGCTTGAGATTTATCATTTTTGCTAATTTTTATGACCAGCTGCGCGGCATTCTTTAGTGATTAAGGAGTTTTGAAAAACCAGACTTTTAAGAATTCTAGTTTTCCTCGCAGGCATTGAAGCATTGTACGCATATTTTAATGTTAGTATGTTTTACGATTATTTAGAATATTTGACATAGGTGACCCTTAAATTAAGATTTAAAATTTAGAAGGTCGGCAACAAACTTGTAAAAATGGACGTGGACAATCTACTAAGCTGAGTCTTTATGTGACTCGTGCTTACTGATACAACTGAACAAATTGTAGGACAATATATATTTTGGAAGTAAGTGGTGTAAGAGGCATTAAATGGTCGGGCCTAATCTACAACATTTTCACTTGTTTTATTAAAAACAAAATTAATAAAATAAAGCAACAGGCGTTCAAAATGAATTGATGTCATATAAATGAATTTTGGTATCTTTGAAAACCAAACTAAGTTACAAACAGAGCAGAAATTGCTACGTCTGACCAACACAATGAACTTACAGGTAGTAATGTCCTCACACGTTCAATGTACGTCAGTGAAGTACGAGTATATGTTACAATAAGAAGTAATTAACGATTATGAAATTAACGTGTGTCCATACCTTACATGCCGACGCAGTTTATAATGGTTCGTAATGATGACAAAGACGATAAGAATGAACAGATGATATGTTTACTGTCGCCATTAATTTAACTAATTATTTATATTTGTTACCGTAACTAGAAACTCTAAAACCTGTATTTGCTCTTAAAATTTTGATTTGTTTATTAAAATTCATTTTACAAGCACTTGTTGTTTGAGTTTCTACCACAAATATTTGTATAAAATTTCAACTCAATATCTCAGACTAAAATACGGACAATCATGTCTAGATCGAATCAGATTTTGATGCAGATCAATAATATATATATCGTCAAGTGGTGTTCCAACAACTTAATGTCCTTGAATGTCAAAAAGTGTAAGCATATGACCTTCTGTCGTAGGGAGGTGATAAATACAAACTAAATAATTAATAATGTCCCAATGATCTCGGCGTGCTACTGGACAGTAAACTAATTTTTAATGCGCATAGTAATACAACAGAACTTTAGGCTTTATTAAGAGATGGTCGAAGGAGTTTCAGGACCCCTATACAACCAAACTTCTTTTTACCTCTTTAGTAAGGCCTATTTTAGAATACTGCTCTGTAATTTGGGATCCGCAATATGAAGTGTATACCAACCAGATTGAATCTATACAAAAACAGTTTTTACTTTTTTGTCTTCGTGGTCTGCCACGGAGTCCTAACCTGAGGCTGCCCTCATACACAAGTCGTCTTGTTTTGATAAAACTTCCTACCCTCAAAAGCAGAAGGACAATGTTGAACGTGTGTTTTATGCACAATTTGCTTAATAACTGTATTGATTCGGCGTTTTTATTGTCTAGCATTAATATCAATGTACCTCGACGCGCTTCTAGATATTTTCGGTTTCTTTGCATAAATTATTACAAAAATAACTATAGCAATAATAACCCGTTACGACGATTATGCAAGACCTATAATGACAACTATCATTTAATCGATCTGTGTGAAAATGCTGATATAATTAAAATTAAACTCTGTCTAACTTGTACTTTCATCAGCTGAACCATGATTGTGTAGCTGATTAATCATTTCGGTTGCGGTGTCGGTGTCGCGATCTGCAATCTATCGCAGATCTATCCAATACCGTTTATAGGATTGGATAGTCGTTCGTTCGATCCGGAATGGCGATGATGATACTGACACAAAAAAAAAAATATTAATTACACAATTTACTTAACCGATCTGAGCCATATATATATATACTCTCTGATGCCTGCTTATAGTGTTAATAGTATAAAAAAAAAAACACACAGCTAAGCACTAACATGAATAGCAAAAGTTTAACAGAAGCCGCATTGTACAGGAAAAGTATTCATGCAATCTACGTGGGAATCTACGTGGGTCAATATTTGCATTATTTTTCACAGTAATGGTGGAGAAGTTACAAAACTCCCAAAACAAAAGTATAAAAAAAGAAAAAGCGGTCCAAACATTTCCTTTATGTGAAAAAAAAAACAATGCAGAATCAGTACAAAGTAATTATTATGAGCATGGATGGATTTTCTATGAAAATATTAGAAAAATATTCCCACGTTTTGATAGAAAGAGCAAGTGTTTACCAGGTTAAAACAAAGGATAAAAACTATTGCACCAGAAGCATTCTATTATAATTATTTGTAAGAAAATGCGGAAAGGAGGAAGGAATATGCGTTCATAAGAAAGAACTAAGCCAACATCAATAGTCAATGCAGTTTCAACAAAAGCAATTTACTTATATTAAGGGAGTGGCATACAAATCGAATCTCCCTTAAAGCAATTAAGGGTTTTAATTTAAAATTTCTACCTGCTTAAGACGTGTGCAAGTATTCATTGTGTGTTTGTGTATAATGCATGTAATGCAACTTAAAGATGAGCAGGTGAAGCCAAAGTAACACAGTGTCCATGCAAATTTATACCTTTATGTGCGCATGTATGTATATACATATTTACATATCATTTGTTCCTTAAATGAGTGTGTGACAATTTTGGTTTGAATTCAGCATTATTACACACCAGTGCAAAATCTCATGATCAGTCGAGCCTAATAATTACATATACAGGGTACCACTAAAGGCCTATTATCCAGCACTCAATTTATATTATTATTCTGATCAGCTGTATCAGCAAACACGTTATAGTCAGTCAGTTATAGAAAAATATTTTTAAATTCGGGCAACAACTAATATCGTTGTAAAAATTTAATTGCACTCAAAAACATATTTGAGAAAAATTTTCTTTCGCAATTTTTGGGCTAATATTTGAGCTAAAGTACATTTGGTTTAAAACGTTTGTCCATCCATCCGCATTGAATTCAGCAATTGTTTAAGTATTGAATGTCATGTAAATGTGACAGATAAGACGAATTTGCAAACATCATTTTCAAAAGAAGAACAATTCAAATATTATGCATAAAGGAGAATTTTTTTGATAAGTGTAGTGATGAGTAATGAATGGAGTAATTATAAACATGTGCATCAATGACAGACCCTTGTACAGAATTTCAGTTCAATATCTCAAAACTTACGGTCGCGAGAATGCCAACAACGGACGGACGCACGGACGCACGGACGCACGGACGCACGGACATGTCTACATTGACTCAGTTTTGGACGCTGATCAAGAACCTTCTGCGTTTAGCAAATGGAATGACAAACTTATTACTCTCCCTATCTTAAGTGTAGGGTATAAGAAACAAGAGAGACTACCTAAAAAAACTAATTGATCAGTGTTATCAGTGAGTATTTTATACGTTCTAGCTCATGTACGTTATTATTTAAATCAGCCACCAAACATATGTTACTACGCATGTTCGAAATGTAATTAAGTTGTACGTTGAACGTTGTACGTTGTGCGTAACTTGTTAAATATGATGCATTCAAAGTGTTGCAATTTTGCATACATTCAATTGAACAACACTTCGAGGCAGAGCCAACTAAACGCATGTTTAAATTTTTTAAACCTTTGTTATACACAATGAGAATTAGCATAAATAATTTCTAATGAATTTTAATTAAAAAAAAAAAAAAAAAAGAATAAAAATAAAAATAAAAAACAGCTGTTAATGTTTATGGTACAATATATTTATTTGGTTCCATGAGAACGATGGTAGTGCGTTAATATGCAAAGGTGTGTAAGCCCAGTTAGATGCACTAGATATAAAGCATGAGTTTGTATGCAAAATTAAATTGTAATTTTTTTTTTTGTTTTTTTTTTGTTTATTAAAGATATGTTATAAAACAGGAGAGGGACATTTGCATGTTAAGGTGCAATCATAAATAAAACATATGCAAACTATACCTGTTGCTAAAACGAAATAATTACTAATGTGTAGGAACGATGTGTAGAGAACTGAAGTTACACTATAATTAAGAGAATAGAACAAACGGCGTTACAAGAAAAAGAAAAACAAACTGCATTTATGGCCGAATGCGTAAACATCACATTCGAGGCAACGAACTTTTATTCACCACACAATAATAATAACGATAATAAGTGAGCGAAAAGCAACAATAGCTATTTAACACGCATATACATTAAGCTGAGCTGAACAATGGAAGGTTAAATAACTACAGTATTTTACAATAATATTTATACACGGATGCGCCAGTGTGCACGAATCTACACAAAACTTGCTTCAATTATTATTAACCAAGCACAAGTGATATGCAAAATTGTGAACAGTAACATAACGTAGCATAACATACACGTATAATGTATTTTTGTAATATTTTTGTTCTAGGATAATATTTCGCCAAAATATTTGAAAATATTTTCTATATATGAGATTTGAAAAATGCATTTTAGCCACGCCTATTTATCATGGACTAGTAGCTTAAAATAAATATGTATTGCATTTATTTTCAAAACAAATGTTTGATCAGCATACCCTCGTACTATGCTTAAAAGGTTGTGCAAACGGCCCACTAAAAAATACATATTTATCGGAAATGTTTCTCATTAATTGCAACATACTTCTAATCATGGAATATATGCTTGTATCGAAATGCAAATGTATCAAATTAGACTACAGACAAATCAAATTTTTCTTTCATAATGTTTCTGTGAAAATGGACAATGATGGTATTTTTCCTAGATTTGGGATATAGTCTTTTTCTTCTTATGTGTTCAAAATGTGTAGATATTTGCATTATGCAAAAGTCAATTAATATATTGTATTTCATTAAAATATTTTTCTTTAATTCCATCTGCTATGCAACGTAATAATATTGCGTGCATAATTTCGATTTAGATTCGTTTTTGAAGCTTCTCTTTTACATGTAGCGATGAAAACGTTTCTTTGTAATCATAAAACAACTACCATCTAATACCAATTATAAACTTTTTCATTTGAGTATGCGTTCATGGAATAAACACAAGCCTCAGCTTTTTCAACATAACTACGCGTATACTAATGTACATACATGTCTGTCTGTCTGTCTGTCTGTCTATCTGTCTGTCTGTCTGTCTATACATATGTGTATGGGCACAAAGTAGCGATTTTTTCACTTCATTTTTATAATCTTTCTATTATTATTTTAAATTATTGCTATTTACAGTGAACTTTTCTTTGTATGTGTGCCTAATCAGAATGTATATATACGAGTATATATATATATATATATATTACGATATATCATATATGTGTGTATGTATATTCATGCAAATACTTAATAATAAAGAAAACACCTTAATAATAGTGCTTGTGGTAGCAGTTCATAAACAATTTATTTAACTATATGATTTTAATGCAAACTAATTTGTGGTCTTGCTTGAATTTATAAATAATTTACCATTTGGCGCGATTTTGTTCTCTTCTGTACAACACTTGATTTAGTCAGATGATGTGAAAAGTTTTTTCCACAATCTGCAATTTCATTTTGTTAAAATGAATAATAATGACGTAATATGGAGTAGTTGCATACGAAGTTTAAAATGTTGATAACGTTGCATCACACACTTTCGCTCTGTGTTATTCGGGGAATTCACAGCTCTGCAATTACATTACGACAAATGATTTTCTAGCAAAGCTTTTATTGCAACAATTTCGAATGTTATATAATTTGTAGATATTTTTATAATACAATTTGCAATAATAAATGTTTCTTCGTTTGTCTTGTCGTTCGTTTCGCACATGATTCACTGTCCTCTTGTAATTTATAGAGACGTCTTCTAAAAAGTAAGAATAAACACAAATTGGAGAAATACTCTCCCATTGCCACCGATATTACCCAAACGATTTATTTTAGTCGAACAATTACAATGCTATCTACAAGTCAAACCTTATAAAGGAACTTAAAGGTCTGAGCGATATCGTGATATGATTGAAAACTTTTAAATGCCACAACTGCAGGCTTTGGGCTTGATTAACATGTGGTATCAACACGACGGTGCCACATCACATACAGGCCACGATTACAATGGAATTACTGCAAGTAGTAGTAAAATATATTTATGATCGGTTCAAAATAATTCGAATCTTCTTTCAAAATAATTGACAAATTTGATTTTTATGCGCACTATTATTTGTATAATTTGACAAAGCCCAGATTAGTATTGAATATTGAGTCGATCCAGTCATGTCTGTCTATTCGTGTGTTTTGTTATAATCACTCTCTTGGTTTAAAAAACTGATCTATCAATTCCAAACCTGGCAGACGTGTTGGATGCTATTGAAAAGTGAAACAAGAACAAATTTTTCAAATAAATTTTCTGTATATATACTTCTCGGAATGCTTCGATTGTGGGTATTCAAGATTTCGCCTCAACGAAATATACTTTTTGTGCTTGTGTTTAAATATATCCTTGTGTGTTACAGCTCATATGGAATTCTTACATTGTCATTAAATGTATATAATTCATTTGTGCATTCGATCAATATTTGCGGCGCGTGATGGCAATATTTTCAAGAATGTGCAATGCGTGTGCTCAGAACGCTTCGCGCCTAAGCTAAATCATATCACCTTTAGAACAATGTATAAATATAAAATTTATAAAAAAAAATATATTACACGGCTGAAACAATAAAGAGTATGTGTTAGCACGAGAGAAAATCTAATCAATTCATCCCTTTTCGAACTGACAATAAAAATGCCATGTGTATATGGTTAACATCAAGTATCCTTTCCCTTTTTTAAATTTTCCATCTTTACCATACACACAGCATACACAAGCATATGCATTCGTTGTATATACACATACGAGTATGTATATAATTTAGATACACTTATATTCGTACGCGTAATTTACACTTTCGCCTACATTCTCATATAAGTTTTATTCCCGATTTACATTGACATATTAAACATATTAAAAATGTGAATGAATAGAAAATTCCCTTAAAATAGGGTTGCAAATGATTTACGCTTTTTGATTTTCTTTTTCATATCATTACTATCAAAAACCGAATACACTTTTACTGGTAAAAAATGCAGCTGCTCTTTCTTTTGAATCATATGCTTCCTCCAAAACAGTTTCGTTTCTTTATTATAAAATCAGCAAAAATTCTTTAAATATTTTTATTCCAGCTTTAAATACCTACCATGCAGAAAATTTTGTTACAATGATTACAACCTCCCAAGACCTACATTCTGAGTATAGTGTTCTGATAGATTACTAATATGATCTAGCCAATCTGTGTGTGGTCGGTCACCATTATCAAAAAGCGCAATGAAGACACTTAGGAGTCTGGTGTGAATTTTCGGAATACAATGATAAGTTTAAAAACAAAATTAATCCTTTTGTCAATTTTGCTTTTGTGCACTGTAAATGTTGCAAGACGTTGCAATACCGAATTTTTGACTAAGGATCACAGTTGAAAAATTTTCATCAAACAAGTCCATTAATGCCCTACACCACCTAGTTCCACACATACGCGAGATATTACCATAAAAGTCTTTGTTCAAAATCAAAGTCCTTCTGGCCCTGTCGGTCAGTAAGTGAATGAATCAAATCAAACCAACATATATTGCACATATATTTACACGTTTATTGGATCTTCCTTCTATGGGAAATTGCAAAAAATTTTATAATCTTACAACTGAATTAAATCTACAGGTGATTGCACGTGCAGATCAAGTTTTTTTAATACATGTACGCGTATGTAAATGAATATTTGAAATCAATATATATTCCTTAACTGAAAGCGCCATTTTTTAAGTTCCTTCACAATGTATTGTAACGTGGTGTACTTTCATATTTAAAAAAATTATCTGCCAATAAAAAGTGTTCAGTTCTAATCACATTTACAACATGCGAATAGTAATAAAGGGTTGAAAATATTACATACGAGTATATATAGATGTGAGAAATCTTGTGTAAAAATCTGTAAATTTACATAATCCAAAGGAATTCCTCACATCTATAGTCACACGATAAAAGTTGTAAAAAAGTGTTTAAACAAAAAACAACCCTTCGCAGTCATATACCCCTTTGGTGCTTTACTAACGATTTACTTTAAAAAGCCCTAAACGATGCGCCCGCTTTGCTGTTTCTATAAAAAGGGATGATTTACATATCCGGAGAGTAAGGCACATCATTTCATAAAGGCGGTGGTGAGTTTTTTGCCTGTTGTATTATGACAAGAAATACTGATTGGAGCTGTATTAAAAAACACATATATAGTATTTATGTAAACACGAATATATATTTATTATTAAAAACAATGGGTTTGAATATTTTAAAAGGGAGTTTGCGCAAAGGTACCACGCGATAGCATAGCTAGGAGCATATAAAAAATGTTAAGAAATTTTCAGAATTTAGATTTAATTATAACTCCAACAAATTTTAACTTTATATTAATCCATCGATGTATGTATCGATGGTTGGGATAAGTACCAAATTTCAAGTTCATAGGTAAATTTTTATGACCGATATATAGATTTTTGTTGTTTTGTGAGGCATCAAAGACCCAACAAAGTAAATATATTTTTGATCAACATCAATAACTGAATCGGTCTGGACATGTGTCCGTCTGTTGATGGTATTCTTACGGGCGTACATTTTGAGATATTGGTTGATCAGTTAATAGTAGATGACTTTAATGTGTTGAAAAAACCTCGCGGTCTTAGTTTGCAGCGACTAGATGCAAAGATCGCAATGGGACTCAAAAGGCTACAATTCAATAGTATGCTCGGATAGAAAGGTTCCAGGGGAAAACGAGAAACAAGACTTTATTGCTATACTTGCAGCCGAAATTAAAAACAAATACCATTCTATCAAATAATAATAATATAAAATTTTTACTATACTTGATATAAAAATGTTGAGTACACGGTGGCATTCAACGGTCCTACATCTACAACTTTTCGAACTATGTAAAACTGATCACTACACAAGAACTTCCTTCCCATTAGCAAACGTCGACCAGATATAAAAGAGTTTAAACTGTACATCCTCAGAAAACTGAATGATTCCATCTTGGCTTGTTACGTTTTTGAAAACAATCACAAATGGAGTGATAATGCCTTAATGAAGGTGTCTGTCGTGAGTTGGGTTTTCTGGAAAGTGATACCTATTGGGCTAGCGAAAGAGTCGTTACAAAGTGACGGATTCATTCATTAGCTAATCATTGTTGTAATACTTTTTTGTCACATGTGTAATGCTTAAGCCTATGGGTGAAATATTATATAAGGGTAGCTTTTCGGAGCAATTACAAAGGCAAATAGAAAATCAATCATGAACAAATGGTCAACATATAAACGACCAAATATAAAACAAGTGTTTTATCATAATTGACGATGGCATTGTGTGGACAAAATTTGTCACAATATGGCCTACCTTCTCCTAAAAGTGTGAGTATGTGGAAGAAACTAATTACAATTTCCAAGCTTAGCTGAAATGGTTCAGAATAATTTAGAGCAGGCAACAGAATAGAAACTTTCTGCATAAAATATACAAAAGTTTAAAGTATTTTGGAGTATAGGGGAAAAGTGCTTTGGGCGGTACAGGAACAACTTGTATTA
The DNA here is from genome assembly GCA_949710015.1 of Crataerina pallida. Lineage (NCBI taxonomy): Eukaryota > Metazoa > Arthropoda > Insecta > Diptera > Hippoboscidae > Crataerina > Crataerina pallida. Next base: position 3,020,934 of record OX453289.1, on the reverse strand, counting down.
CTTAATTTTGGCATTTTTCCATTAAAGTCTATTTTATAATAATTACAACACAATGAAGCAATTTAAAAAGAAATGTAAGAAAAATTCTGTTGTATGAAGCGTTTTGTTTGAATGAGGACAATTTTTACTCTATATTTGAAATTCGACGACTATAACATTTTTACTTGTTGTTGTACAATTATGTGAAGATAATTAGATGACATCTGATAGTAATATATGCCACGGAGATCTTCTAAATTATAATATTTACTTTAAGAAAAATGACAACTTTGATTTACCTTTCAATTATATTATATTTCAACAAAATGGGCTGTCAAGGAAGTTTATATTCTTGCTCAGCCTCTAAATCTGAGTCGATTTAGATATGACTGTATGTGCTTGTTTGTAAAGATTTTCGCAGCCACAAAAATTGAGCTAATAAGAGAATATTTCGTATAGACTTTCACAATTTATGCTAATTACAATAAACGCAACCTTTCAACAATCACGCCTACAATCTGAAAAAGTAAGCTAAAATGTTCAAGTGTCGTCTATGTATTTATAATTGATGTGTGATAAATGGGCAATGGCGCCAGCTGCGGCAAGTTCGTTGTGTATGTTCCTTCCCCCAATCCACGATTTAATCCTATCCATCACAAATATAATAAAAGCCCTCCAACTATTTAAAGGGGCAATTCTCAAATTAAATTAATGTCACACGTAAATTTTTTACTACAACGTGGTCTTATCCACACCGAAAAAATCAAATCATTAACAAAACAAACTCAATGAATTTAAGAAATAAATAAACAAAAAGCAAACAAACAACATAGAGGAAGCTGAAACGAAAGTGTGTTGCCGCTCGGCCACATTACCACCCCCGTGAAGCGACATAGATTTACTCAACATTAAGTACAGCAAACTTTGTGACAGGTTGTTTGACAATGCCACTTGACGTTAGTATATCCACTCGCCTCACGACTCCACCACTTCTTGGATATGTTTAATTAATCACTACGCCTAGTTAGTTACTAACGGAATACTCTGTACTGTTTCTTCAAAACTCAGTGTTTATCTACTCTATCATCTATTTGTATTTGTGTTGTATTCACTGAGGCTAATAAAAAATTATTCAGCGTTAAAAGTTCTTCATCTTTAATTTTCACTGGACGAGAATTAAAAATTCCTCTAATGCGCTATTTAATGTATGTTTACGGGGAGAAACCTTGTGTGAAGTTGGCTAAGGAGGGCGTGCAATGGAACTTGTAATGAAAATAACCGTCTTTCAGACATTTGTTTAAAACTATTGCAAGTGGAGTTACAAGTACGTAAGTCCATGAATGAAAGGTGCAGGGAAGTATACCATCAGGCCTAGGAATATTAGAGAATTAAAGAGTACCTAATGAGAGAAACGAGCGGACGGAAAAAAACATTAATAAGGAATGGATTGTAATTACAATTCTCAATATTTAGTACTAGAGTAAGATTATTCTAAAAAGTCAGCAAATACCGGAATATTAGTTGAGCTATATAGCAGTTGATACAGATGCCATCGACGGAGTGGTCGCCGACTTAAAGATAGAAAGTTGGGGGAATTCAAATTTAATGTGCAAGAATAGGTATACACTGATCATTTATATACCCTCCACCTTAACGATGAGGTTTGTTCTACCAAAAAACCATACTCACCATAAAACTAAACTTGCAAACTGATACGTCACACGTACACTATATACGAGTATATATATATATGCCACGCCCACCTTTGTGAATGTGAAGGATATTTAAGCTTTACTTCTAGGAATCAGTTCGAGACAATTATTGTCTTTAAACGCATTAACATTTTGCTTTAGTCGTTACCCAACTCAGCAAAACCCTCTCGCGTCTGTTTGAACAGTTTTTACGTGTCCATATCCAGTGGCCAATAAGTATGATGCGACTCACGGAGACCCTTCCTTTTAAAATTGATAAAATCAAATTGTTTTCCTCTATACCCAGCACACTTAGAATGAGTCGAGCTGTAACATAACCAGCCATTCATTCTAATTCAAAATGAGATAAAGAAAATCAAAAAAATTAATTAAAGAATAAGCGTACAGACGATGTATGTATCAGTAATAATAGAAGATATGTATAAAAAACGTTTTTGTAAAGAAACCAAAAACACCAAACATTTTGTACAAAGTAAAAACAAAAAAAAAAAAAACGAGCTTGTGACTTTTCCTAATTCTTATTAATGAGTAAACGAAAGATCAAACTAAGCAACAAGTGAGAAACGTAAATTGGGCTTAGGCCAAATCTTATATACCCTCCACATCCACATCGGTGGCCGTGGCCATATATTTATATATCGCCCCTTAATACTGTTTGTATTACGTATCAGCTTGCAAATATAGTTTAATGATTATCGTGGTTTTTTGTGAATTGTGGGCGTAACCGTTATCCGATCATACTCATTTTTGATACATCGATGTATGAGATAATTATAAATATGTGCACCAAGTTCATGGGTCAATTTTTGTCAATCAATCACGCCCATTTCTAACTTATTGATAGATGGAGAAACTATGCATACGTAATTTAAGTTTTTGTGGCACATGTATAGATTTTTGTCGATTGTGGGTGTTTCTGCTATTCGACCATGGCCATTTTTAGTTCATCGATGAAGGAAATATTTATAAATTTACATATCAGTTTGTTTTTATGTCATATAAATAGATTTTTGTCGATTATGGGCGATTGCCAGATTTGCCCAGTTTAGGTGTTGATCTGTGTGCAAAAACTAAAAGTGCTTGTGTGCCAAAATTTCAGCTTAATATCTCAAAATTTACACCCGTGAAAATACCAACAACAGACAGATACATGGACACACGGACATAGTTTCGGACGCCGATCAAGAATATATATACTTTGTAGAGTCTTCTCAAGCTGCGTGTTGCAAACGGAAGAACAAACTTAGTATACCACCCGTCTTATGTGGAGGGTACAAATATAGGTTAGGTACTTTAACGAAACAAAAGAAAGTGTAAATTTCATCTGTCGACAAAATCCGCAATCGCTTAGTTGACAACCCAATACATTTTCTGTAGACACATATTCTCCTTCACTAAATCAATAATACGGTGATGTTTTGTAGGTTTTCTAAAGCGGCAACAACTTTAGGAGAATTTGAAGTAAAATTTCTAATAAGAAAACATTTTCCTTTGTGAACAAAAGAACCTATTTGGTAAGGAAAAGCTATTTGCAAAATCGTACACACAGTGATTGTATAAGATTTGTTTTAGTAGAACAGACTGACGCTGCGGTATCGAAAACCAAATGTCCTTTATTCGTTTTATTTGGATTAATAACTGTAAAATGTAGCAAATAACCGTTGGTCAGGTTGCGCTATTTTGAAGAGATCAATTCGGAATTTACCATAAACTTCAAGTATGCTGATTTTTGATGACACCAATGCTAGCGAAGGTTTTACTTCAAAGTTTTCAATTTCAAAATATTCGGCTACCATTCTGTTTAGCAAATTTTTATGTTATTGTCGCTGTAATTCAATTTTCCAAACACTACGCAAACAAATGATGCATTCTCCCTTCGCGTGAGCCTAAGTGGCAATGATCTGGGCATACCATCATGCCCAGATCGTTATAAGTGGTGTAGGGAATTAAATCATCAAACATGATCAACTGTAACATTTTCACTTGTCCTCTTACATGCATGAGAGAATGAATTGTCACCTACGTTGTTACTGCCAGCTGCAGGTAACAAGTGTCCTCGAGGTATAGAATATATTATTCATATTTTTTGATTATAACACATGTGTACATATATGTATAGTAGGCCACGACAAAACGGTAGAGTTACTCTCAACTATACTGCTTTGCGGCGTCGGCGTCGTCAAATTTCACAATATTAATATGAGCGACAAAATGTTGAAATTTAAGTTTCATTTTCGATTGGACAACGCCAAACGCTATATAAAAATGGCTGTAGCAAATAATAGAGCAGCGTATAAAAGAAATGTCGCTGGCTGCGACAAGATTCCATGTGTATGTTGCTTGCTGCACGATTTAACCCTAACGATTACAATTACAATAAAGGTGTTCCAACCAGCACTAGCAAAGTTCTTCTAGCTTTTTGAGTAATTTGTAAAATTTTAGAATACTTAATAAGTGCAATTTTTTAGTTTTTGTTATACTGTCGACGCCTCCATCACCAAATAACGTACAGAGAAGAATATCAACACTTCTGCCAAGTTTTGAATTGACATTTAATTTTCTGCAACTAGGGAACTTAAAAATGGACGTTTTTCCTTACATTCCTTGATTCAATCCATGCATATTAAATATCAAATGAAAGGAGAAAAGGTGTCCTTTCTATAGCTATACTGTGCTTAATTAGTAAAGGATCAAAAGGAACTTGAAAAGAACTTTAAATGATCGTTAATAAATCATGGATTTTATTAGGTTATAAAAGGGTCAGCAAAGCTTGGGTTAAGAAAAAAATTCACTATTTCGCTTAAATTTATACCACAACTAATACCGAATCTTACGGATGTCCAACTTAAACCGCTTTATTATCTTTAATGGAAAAAAATCTCTTAATCTTAATATTTTACATGTAGTTTTTAAATGAAAACTGTGTATAATATACGGACCACGAGATGATGATGATTCATCGTAAGCGAAGAACAACACCGGTATTCTGATTGGTCCTTTGTTAGAATTTTGAATCACTTTGATAATCTTGCTTACTTTTAGTAAACTACGAGTACGTTTTAAAACATATTTGATTAAACATGTGCGTACTTTTATAGAAATTCAAACAATTTTGAAAAAACCTAAACTCTTTTTAATAAATTCTATGCGAAAGTTTGATTAGGTAACGAAATCTTATTGCGGTATTTAGTAAAGAAATTGTTTAATATCATTATTGTAGCTTTGCAATTTGAAACAAATATAAAACTTTATCCCCTACCCGTATTGAATTATGTACAGCAACACAGATTAAGGATTGGAATGAGTTAAGCAATGAAAAGCAAACTATTACATTCGAATGTTTGGAATTTTGTAAGAAAATTTCGAGATTTTATTATTTAGGGTAAATGTACATAATTTTCAAATTTTTTATGCCATTTGTGAGTATTTTGTGTACTTTACCTCAGAAACAGTGGTTGTTTTCTATAATATGCAGGTATTTTTTTCGGTACTTAAAAAATGTTTGTGTTGTGTATGCTTATATTACCTGTGGTCCTTCACGTACATACCTTAAACTAAATTGAAAGGAAATCAAAATTATTTAATGTAAACAAGAACATGTAACTGTTTTTAAAGAAAGTAGGTAAAAAACACAAGTCAGACAACTAAATTTGGCTTGGGCCAAATCTTGAATACCCTCCACATCCACATCGATGGGAGTGGCATATATGTATAGTAGTGTACATATTACGTATCAGCTTCCAAGGCTAGTTTTACGGTGAATATGGTTTTTTGTACATTGTGAGCGTGTTTGTTGTCCGACCAGGCCCATTTTTGGCAAATCGATGGTTGGCATAACTGTACATATGAGCTCTGAATTTCAAGTTTATAGGCCATTGTTTGAGGCAGATATGTAGAATTTTGTCGATTGTAGGCGTGGCTTATAACGTAAATTGCCCATTTTATAAAGCGATCTGTGTACAAAACCTAAAACTAACTGTACAAAATTTCAGCTCAATATTCAATATCTTAAAATACGACACACGGACATACATGTCTAGATCGACTCACTTTTTGATGATGATCAAGAATATATATATTTTGTAGTTTCTCTGATGCCTTTTACTGGGCGTTGCAAACGAAAGAAAAAACTTAGTATACCGTAGTTTATGCGATTATTTTTTCAAATTTTGCAAACTCTCAGAATAGTCATACCATGTGACAAATAGAACGACAAGTTAAAGTAAACGATTTTTGTACCCACCATCTTTGTGATGATGGTATACTAAGTTGGTTGTTTCATTTGCAACATACAGAAGTCTGAGTTGATCTAGACTTGTCCGTTGGTGAGTCAGTTTGTTGTTAGAGCGGCATCCATCGATATGAGACCCTACAAAGTATATATACTCTTGAGCTGACACATAATACACTATTAGAGCGTTCAATATATCTATATTTGCCACGCCCACCGTTGTGGATGTGGAGGGTATTTAAGATTTGGCCTAAACCAAGTTTAGTTTTCTTACTTGTTTCTTTGTATACTACGTTTTCCGCGCTCTTTAAGGACAGGAGAACAATTTTGAAGTTCATGTTTTAATTGTTGCTGTACAGTGTTTTAAGAAATAATAAAAAAACACGTAAAACAATAATTTAATTTCGGGTTGGTTCTTAAAAAATATAAAATGTATTTATGAGACTTCCAGGGAATATGCTAAAAAACCTTACTGTAGAAAAAAATTCATAACAACAATGGATTATCGATGTCACTTTTTCTTTGGTTAAGTAATTGTTTTATGTACCTGAACTCCTTAGGTTCTCCTCGAATTATTAAATGTTCTTCACAAGATACACATAAGATAAGAGGTATACTAAGTTATTCTGTACCGTTTGCCACACCCAGAAGGGGGCGCATCAAAATCTGAGTCAATCTAGGAATGTTCGTCTTTCTGTCAGTCTATTTTTGGCTAGTCCATCATTTTTACGTAGTACAGAGAACATTTTTCTTCATCTTTTAAATTTATAAAAATGTTGAACTTGCTCCACTTTCTATCCAAATTCCATTGAACAAACTAGAAATATTTGGACGTAGTCTACTACATACTAAACCGTGCCCCCAACTAGAATCCTTTGATATCCATTAGAATAGAACCTTATATGAGAAGCGGTCCTCTTTGGGCCCATAGATGTACTTGGAAAAATTTGAACAAAACATCTTAAAAAGAGTAAGAAAACTAAATTTGACTTAGACCGAATCTTAAATACCCTCCCCATCTATAATAGTGGGCGCGTATATATTACATATCAGCTTCAAATTTCAAGATCATGTGTCAATTTTTGTTGCAGATTATTGATTGGGGGCGTGTTTTTTAACAAATTTTACCCATTTTAAATAGCGATTTCCGTCCAGAAACTAAAATGTCTGTACAAAATTTATGCCCGTGAGAATGTCAACAACAGACAGAGACACGGACTCAAGGCCATACATGTCTAGATCGTTTCAGTTTTTAATTCTAATCAATGGGTTTTGCAAATGGAATGACAAACTTAGTATACCCTCATCACTCAGGTCCTCCACCTTACAAAAATATGAGCTTGTGTACAAATTTACGTGAAAAGAGAGACGGATATGGTAAAATCGATTCAGATTTTGATTTTGAATCGATCGGTATAATTGAAGGTGGGTGTGGCATTTGTGTTCAGGAGGTACAAATATCCGCAAAAACTTAATATAGCGCTTGCCATAAGTGGGACAGGGTATAACAAATCATAATAAAAGAGTACAGTACAAAATTTAAATCCAAACAAGTGATACGTTATTCGTATAAACGAACATTAAACAAAATAGCTAATATTTGTAATATTTCAAAGTATGTAAGCTGGTGTACAGTTACACATACTTTTAGTATGGTGAAAGTATAGGCGCCAACTATTATTACGAATCCTGCTTTCCGTACAAGACTATCCACAATAACAATTGAGCCAAACACCCAATGCGAGAGAATTACAATTTAAACCTTACGCTCTCCTACCCAACCCACATGATAAAATATTAAAATAAACGACCCAATCATAAAGTTTAGATGGCAAAGCCAACAGAGAATGCCAACAGTTAGAAGAATATGTAAAACACCTATAGAAGACACTTTGAAGGCTCCCGCAGTAGGCAATTGGCATACAATACTATACAAACAAATATGTGTACCGATGTCTAAAAAACGAAAAAATTTAAATTTTAAGCCACACCTTTTTCAACTCAATTTAATTCTGCTCCGAGTTTATGCATAAAATAAAAAATTTAAAAGCTATGTGCACATTGACGATGTAAACAAATTTTTGTACGCTCTTTGGCTCATTCACTCGCCTATACAAACTCACAATAATACTATGATTATAAAGCAGAGAAGTATGTAAATATATATGTAGATGAAACGTAAATATAGTATACATTAAAATAAAATAGATTACTAAACTATATACAAAAGAGAGTCAGATATTGTAAGCACATCAAGAGAAACTGTCTGGTAATGAGAATGGGGAAATTTTCAAAACCTGCTATGTAGAGATTGCCGAAGAGCATGCGAGAGTACTCTAGTATTGTATTCTATACAAAATTCAATTTTGAGCGTTTACAAAGAGTATATGCTTGTGGATCGTATTTATCGTATAATGTGTGCAGCAGGTTTTCTCCATTTTTACCTATAACGAAAACCGATTATAATTACAGGTAAAGAAATATAAAAACGGAGAATTTCAGCACACATACGCCCATATTACGTATAGATTTCTATATGTCTCTTTGACTTCTATGGACATAAGTGATTCTAAAAAGGTAATGGCGCAAGATAAAGAACATTTTTAGCTAAATGCACTGCATAAGACCATAAAATAAAACAGTAAACTGCAAAATGTAAGCATGCAAGAAAGGAAAAAGAAAAATACTTCAAATATTGAGAGCACCAATACTAATGCGACAGGGGCTTACATAGTCTACTGCACGCATGTTTCGGCAAAACAACAATGCACCACAATACAACTCAGTCTTATTTTTATCGTCTAACAATTAAAACGTTTATTTAACACGCTTTGTCATAATGTACATCGTTCTCTGTGGTACATATTATATTGTATTCTATGTATATAAAATACTTACCACACATATTACATGTGTATAGGAAACGCAAAACGTAAAACTTATTAGAAAAAATCACAATTAGAAAATTGAGGTTTTTCATTTTTCCAAAAACAGAAAAACCCAGATTCCAATAAGCAAGAAGTAAATTTAAGCCTGGCATTCCCATTAAAATTTCGCAATGTCATACTCGATAAAATGCGACTCGTAAAAATTACAAAAGTGAACAGAATTACTGTAAATGTTCTTAAGAATTATATTGTTTGTACACATAATAAAAATTAAACTAAATAAGTATTAAGAAAACAAATCAATACGTAAACGCATACAAAATACCCGCTTTATATATTGTTGTGCTGTTTATAATACATTATTAAGCTGGCGTAATATAAAAATAACATAAATTGAATGTTAAATTATACGGTAGTGAAAAGTTTAATAAGAAATAGCTCAAAGCGAGACTGATTAGTATTGGTGAAAATGGTTATGTCCGAGTTGCGTTGGCTAACAACATCACAGGATAAAAACAATTCCCTAAAACTCGACATTTTAAAAACGCCCTCCACCATCGCCATATATCACTTGAAAGGAAAGCAACGTAAGTTTCGTAAAATAATGATAACCGTAATGACACTACGTAGCACGTAATATTTTTTGCATACAATTCTGTTTTCAAAATAAATTTATTGAAACGAATGCTAAATGAACTAAACAAAAAATGTATTCATTACTCCCTGGCCAACAAACCTGCAGGATGTAATAGTTTCCCCAACTCTTTGACAATTTTGCAATTCTCTAATTGCGTTGACAACACCGTACCCATATACTTTGCATGCAATTGATAGAAAAGGATAAATATATATGTATGCATACAATATACATAAAATTTTATTTGATCGGCAAATTTTTAATATTTAATTATAGTTGATCTTATATGATCAAAACTACTGAATAGTTGAGTGGCCGGATAACTTTCTTGCAGTTGAGTCTTTGGTTTAGAGGCTTGGGACCGCCCACTTCTTTTTACCCCCTTGTTTGTACAAAGACCAAAACGTTGCATCAAAAATCATGTTTTCAGGCATAAAAAGGCAATTGTTTAGCTCTAAGAGAATTGTAAAGTGAATGAACAGTGAAAAGGAGGCGTGGTTAATGCAATTAACATACACAAAAACCCCAATTAATTTGAATATTCCAAATATATAAAAGATTCTCCGTTTTCTTACAAAATTTTATTTTGCATCTCTTACGATTTGTTTGGAACAAAGAAAATGTTTTGTAAAATTGTAGAAATGCTTATGGTCTGATGTAATCCATTCGAAATACCATGATACCTAGATATGTAGCAATTATTGGTACCAAATTTCAAAAATTTATAAATATTGTGATTCGAAATGAAGGTTCAAGTCAAGTGAATGCCCTCAGAAGAGGCGTGCTTCTAGGTATAAAAAACTAATTTGAATCGTTTTGCCAAAGTTCAATAGGTCGGCTTCCAATGCTGATGCCTCCTGCTGGCACTTAAAAGCGATTACAATTACAATTCCTTATATTGGAAAACGGTTCGAAAAATGATTCTTTCTTTCAATTCTTTACCTTTACGTCCATGTATCAAATTTCATTGAAATATCTTCATCCGCGCATATAATCATCAATTTTATACCCACGATAAGGATAATTTTTTCATGGAGGGCAGCACACACAATAAATTTAACAGATGTTTCATCGAAGATTTCAAAAATTATTATAAAATTCATATGAACATAAACGATTTCTATTTTATTATTATTATCATTATAACATAATAACATTAGTGGCTTACGTTCAATTTCATATATATTTTTTTTAACACAACTTTAAATTTTGTTGTTTCCTCTGTGGTGGTACGACTTCAACTTCAACTTCGACTTTGTACGTTATATGTAACAAGTGGTACTCTAATGGCTTTTGGTCGTGTGATTATTATTATTATTATTATTATATTAGGTGCTTATGTGTGTCTGTCCGTTTGATCTAAGTCCACATTCAGTTATACTAACACTGCATTCGTCTCGAATGCGCGTGACCAGTTCTTCTTATACTCAGCTACGGTTGATGTTCGATTTGGTCCTGCGACTTCACCTACTTTCTCTACATTATAACGGCGTGTGTTTTAATTGATGAACAACTTTGTATCTACCCAAATATTTCGCATTTATAAACTAAAAATTTATCACAAACCGCTACTGAATTATTTCTAACTTTCTTCTTGAATTTTCCCAACTTCCCTATGCAATGCTTCCACCATTTCTTTTCCTCTTCAAGAGATTTTATAATGTCAGATAAACGCATCCAGTTATCATTCTAATTAGGGAAAATATTCATAGTTCGTTCGTGTTGATTTTTTACAATAATATTTCTTAAACGTTCCTGGCGTAAAGCTGCCCCTCTACCTATATGTATACTAGGCTGTGAACCGAAACTGCTGCTTGTTTCTTAAGTCTTTCAATAGAGAAGACGGCGCCTTTCTATGTCCTTCGTCGGATACAACCACACTATTTTGGGAAGCCCGTCGAAAATGTGTTTAGATTTTTGCCCCAGTAATTATCATATTCGACTGTACCCATTTATTGGATTCAATAAACTCCCTTTCCTTCCTGCCGTTGCATATATCATAATACGATCCATACAATTCGATATGACATGTTGCATTTACGTGTTTATACTTTTCAATATAGTCCCGAGTATTTTTGGAACCGAAGCAGCCCATTTATCTCATGTGTGGATTTAAACTCCTTACTTTTTTGTCAAAGGGTCATGGAAAGTTCTCCATAGCTTTTTTTCTGTAGACTTCCAATCGTTACATTCTTATCATATAACTGGGTTGCAAATGTACCTCTGTACGGAGTAAGAATTCGTCAAAAGATACCGATTATCAAAGTCAAGTCAAAGTCGGTGCTCATTTGATTTTGTTATTAATTGATGACGATATTGTTCGCGCCAATGACAGGTGTGATGCAAAATAAAAGTACGTTCAAAGTACATTCTTTTGGAATTATGCTCTAAATAAGAATGATATGTTCTTTCTCATAATAAGGTTGCCATTGGATACATTCTCATTACTACGACGGATTACTGCGGAGTTAGTGTGAGTACGACTGGCAGGTGATGAAGAAAGTGTCCTTTGCTATCGCAAGATTCTCGAGCATTTCTAGTTTAACTTTCGGTTTTTTTTTTAGACAATTAAAGCACTTAAATTGCTCGCTAGCAAGGATTAATTATACTTTGTATCTCTTCTTATTCTCTTTCTTTTCAACTAAAACTTGAGACATTTTGAAAGTGGGCCTGACCGGTCCATTACGTCAATTCCATTTATGTCCATTCAAATAGAAAATACGCCCCATTACTCATAGCTTTTTCATAAAAATCAAGGTTGCCAGCTGATAGCGTAAACTATCTAAAATCCTATTAGGATATGTACGACGTGGTAATGGTCTTGTAGAAGAAGCTCTTTTGTAAATTGAATCTTAAATGGAAACAAAATCAAATCCTTTGGCCAAAGCTGTTCTTTGTAAACCATGTTTTTATCATGTAAAAAACCATGTTCATCCATTCATCGTTTTGTTATTTCGTTACTACTCTCAACAATTTCACGCAACTTTCTCATCGAAGATTGATTTGTACAAAATGTTTTTCAACTATTACAATAAATTTTTTATATTCTGAAGGAGCGTCAACATTGAGATCATACAACCTGTCTGTGTGTGTGGAAATCATTCTCCTGATCAAAAAAATTGACTATAGATTCCAAACTTGGCAAAAGTAGTTTTTGCCCGAATATTGTATTGAAATTATACAAAGTCGGTTAAGCGCCCACAGATACTGCAGAAGATCTATTTTTTAAGAATTCTTTTCAGTATTATTTATGAAGAAAAAGGAGAGCTTGGGTGAATCGGTGAATTCAAGATTTAAATATAGTTTTTTTTACTTGTTTTTAGTCGCTTTGTTTTATGAAAAAAAGTCAAATGCGTGCGAAAATCTTAAAAACTAACTGCAGCTTCAGTGACATGGGCAGTGTACGTATGTTTCGTTTGACAATTACGAGATGGAAGAAGGAAATGTTCTAGTAACACATACACGTGCAATGGCAATCCCATTTGCCTTTAACTTTGTTAGAATTTATGTTCTCGTATGAGTGCTCATTCAAGTACTAGTCAAATAAGTTGTCCTTTTTATTTTGTCTTCGGGTCAGTGTGGATTAGGTTTTGTTATCACATATTTGTTTGTGAAAAGCACGAATGTGAATTTATTTTTATAACGTCACGAAACAGGGCCCTTAGTTTTAGTATTTTGTACGTATTTTAGTTTAAAATATGTTTTAAAAACGTTTATGCATTCGTTGGCGTTTCTGCTAAAAGGATTTTTATATTTATTACCTTTCAGGCAAATGTGCTCGTGCAGGTCATAAAATTAGAATACGACTAAATTTAAAGTAAACTTGTGTACAAATGAATTTTATAGATATGAATTTTTACTGCATTTTACAGATATAAGCCGTGTGTTCAGATCCCCATCGCCCATGCAATCGAATGGTGAGTAACAACAACAGACACTTTAATAATTAATGTATGTATGCATGCATTCTATTTTCTATTTTCTATTTTCTATTTTCTACTTTCATTATTTAAACGATATTTGTTACTTGATAAATTGAATATTCATTTGTTGAAAGAATTGTGCCAAAACGATATTAGCTTCAGCTTATTAGCGAGAGTGCAAGTGCGCATGCTTGTGATTACAGCAATTAGTCGTTGTTGAAGAAATACGTACTAATTGCATCATTTACCAAAACTGTTAGCTGTAGGAAAAAGGAAATCAAGGAAAGTACATAGAGTGTATGTGTTCAAAATGTATACAAGTATGTGCATATTGTCTTGGTGCTGTTTTTGATTCTAATGTTATAAATGCATCTGCTGATCCACTAAAATGAATCACTTTCTCTGTCTCCTTTTTCAAAAGGTTTTTCAACATTTGCTTTCGAGGAGCAAATTACACAAATTCGCACAAGCAACAATGGAAACTGGCACACTCGCTTTACAGATTCAAGTAACCCTTTGTTTTCTTTCAATAAACAGTACGTTCGTATCTACAAAATTTTTTATAGTGTAAGATGAAAATAGCGCGTGTTCAAAATCAATATGATTATTGAAATCTGTACGTATGTCAGTGACTTGTGTGTTTACTATTAAATTTCATATCGTTTAGAAGTGGTTATTTGGACAAGAGCTTATTTCAGGGCTCGTAAAATTGATGATAATTTCAGGATTTATGTTTAAAGCTGTGCAAGTAGGATTTGTACGCGTTTGCGTTTCGCATCTTCTAATTTATTTATAATCTTAAAAACCGTTTTGCTCGGGTTTAAATGTTTCTGGTTGTTTCGTTTCCAGTTTTGCGCACAGTCAGGTTACGTTTAACATGGGAAGCGCACCTTCCAATTATTCAAAATCGATTTTATAAAACGGGGTGGCATTATCCGAAATGAAATATTTCTATATGTTCAATTTATTGAAATTGGTTACGAAATATATATAAAAACCGCCATATTTCTTTGGATCGATCACGAAATGTGGTAGGAGATATCCTAATCCTGCCACACAAAACTCTCCAATAAATTTTCAGTTAGTGGACAAAATCAAGTGTGTCTCTGTAGAATGTCATCTACATTCGTAAAGAAGACCCTCATTACTCAATTTTTTTATTCATATACCCGTAGTACATAGTATCATATAAAATTTACACCCTAGGCTAGGTTAGGTTAGATTAGTCGGGTGCTTCACTTAGGCCAATAAATAGGCCCATTGTGATACCCAACGAAACATAACACAGAATTCAGTTTAGCCACCCAGAGGCGACTATAAATCGTTTAAGGTCGAAAATGTTAGCATCCGCTAGTGACTCTAGACCCTCTGGGAATGTGACTCCCTGTAGGGCCGAACATTCATTTGTTTACATATACAGCGCAGGTACATTAATCCCATTTTGAACACGCCTATGTTTTATGTTAAATTTTAATGCGATGACAACTTTTGTTTTCGCAAATTTTGGGTATGGTTGTATGACCATTTCACTGGTTGCATTGTCAGGCACATTGAAAAAATTACATTTAAATTTAAATTTTTTTCTGGCCCTGTTTTCTAAATGGTTTCATGCTTAGCACAAGTGTGTTCTATTTCCGTTGGGGTGTGGTTTATATATTTTATTAAGTACGTTCTTCTATAAACAGGGATCTAATAAAATGTTTGGTTTATATTTAGTTAAATTCGTACTTTTCTTCGCACCCTCAAAAGTTGTTATACCCTAACATAAGGTATAGGACAGCCCACCTATTTTCATTTGTCATTCCGTTGTAAATCTCTAAAAATGTATACAATATTTCCGTTAAAAATTGAGATACATTTTTGCGACTATTTTTGGGCTTTTGAACAACAGATGCACATACAGAGATATAGAGAGATAAATCGTCTTGGATCTTGAGGATATATATTTTTTTCCATTCCCCGACTTATTTAATCTATTTAATCTCACTATAATAGGTGGTATAAAAATTTATACCAATTCTGCTCATATAAGTTTCATAAGAGACAGACGTGGTGTGTATGTGTAAAACATTCATTGAGTATATCACGTTCAATATTTATATTACATCGTAACAGTCCGTAATGGCATAACTCGGTACTAGTTTGTGCATCATTCTGTTTATTGAAAAAATTGCATAGAATCTCAAAGTACAAGTCAAAGGGAATTTTAAAAATGCTATAGAAAATTGAGTATAATTATGCAGTATTGTAAGTGTTAATATTAATACTTTATTAAGTTAAGGCGTCGATGAGGATATACTAAGTTTGTTCGTCCGTTTCTTGAACAGCATTGAGTCTAGTCACTGAGTCGATTTAGACATGTATGTCCGTATGTCCGGGTGTCCGTCTTTTGATGGCATTCTCACGGTCGTACATTTTGAGATATTGAGCTGAAATTTTGTACTTTACACTTTAATTTTAAAATGGCCGTGGACGAATAACAGACACGTTGACACGTAGTACATAGAGGGCGTAATCGTATATCTGCCGCACCCACCGTTTGTAAAAAACCTTTAAATCTGCCACAAAAATGTACCCATGAACTTGAAGTTTGCAGTATGCGTATCTATAATTATCCCATTCACACACACACACACACACATTGATGTTTGTATCTGCATGTAGAGGGTGCTTAAATTTGGCCTAAGTCAAATTTAGTTTTCTTACTTGTTTTATTATACTCACTATCATAATGATAAGGGGTTGCATTGTTTTTGTGCAAACGTTTATAATACGCAGAAGCAGACGTGCCGCACCCCAAAAAATATATATAATCTTGAAAAATATTAATAGTCGAGTCGACTTGGTCGTGTGTCTGTATGCCTTTGTGAATTTCTGTTGGCACTGAAATTGGGTATGGACACCATTGCTTTGGCAAAATCGATTCTATTATTTTTTCCTTGCCAGCACTCCCATGGAGTCTGCTTCTGATGTATTTTTCTTTATCTTTTCTTGTACGAAGAGCACCTTTTACGTATAAAACGAAATTATGAAAATGTATAAAATTATTAGTAAAAAATCGGATCTCTTTCAAAATAATTGAACACCTTATTTTGCAAGTGGGTAATGATGGACGTGTCCTAGATTTGGCATACGCCTAATACAGTTTTTTTATTTGTTTTATTTCTGTATTTTGTATTCGTTAAGCTTACTCGAATGTCAAACGTATTTGAAGCCCAAAACTGTATATTTCGCTACGTATCCATTTGTAAGTACCGCACGAAACGAAAAATTTTTTCCATATCAAATTTTATTGATAGTTATTGAGAATTTCCAATTTTTATATTATGGCTGTTAGGTAAAGAATAGCTTTCATGATAGTCTAATTCAGTCCACTTTTAACAGGAACCGTCCCCGGCCCATAGCATGCCACCTCATTGAAATAATTCATAACTGGCGGAATGTACGCTAAACATAATATACTCGTATGTTTATAAGCTATTAATTTATACAATTTTAAACAAATGTGAATGGTTCAGAATCGATTCAGAAAGTTTATCTAATAAACCGTAAGTTAATATACGCCGCCCTTATGTGATGCATGGTAGGGCCGAATAATACGGTGTAATAAACATAATAATAATGTACAATCTAAGGTTTGTGGATATGTGGAGAAATATCACATTGTACCAAAGAGCAAGGAAACAGTTTGAATGACCATATGAACTGAACTCGTCTTAAAGATACCATTGCATACATTCATCCTTTGCTTCATGCTTGAATATTTCATGAAATGTATATTTTTACAAGGAAGTCTATTAGAAATTTAACAGAGTTTATTATTAGGTATGAATGTAAACGAGGGTGGAATTTTAAAAATGTGTTCACCCGAAAGTGGAAGAAAGGAAATATAGAAAATATTCAAATGTTTTGTGGACTGAATGGAAATCAATTGAATAGTAAATTTATGCATGTGAGCCAACAAAAACAAATTTACAATTCTATAAAAAAATGTTACAAAAACAAGAAAATCGAATTTTCCCCCTAAACGTACGACATACATTATTATGGGCAATCCACATAAATAAATATGCAGAATATGGTAAAGTTTGTGATGTTTGCCTACTAAATGCATATAAGCATGAAATTGACCAAAATATATTCCAATTTCAAAACGAACATTCTGTACTCTTTAGCATGCACGAGTATACCAGTACACGTCCATTTAACATAGCTTTAATGCTCGCATATGTGTTTATAAGGAATTAATGTATTAAGTAGAACTTTTAATTTTCCTTTTTTTCTTTTTAGCCTCAGATTGTCATGATAATACTTCGAATGCGATCGATGCGAGCAATAGCGATCGCTGTCCTTCTTCAGAAACGAGTACATCGTCAAGTTTAAATTGTCCACCTTTAAAAAAAAGACAGTTATCTACATATTTGCACAATCCTCCTTTGCATAGCCGCCAAAATCATCATTTACAACAATTACATATCCACCAGCAGCAACATTCATTGCAATCTAGTCTTCCTTCTGCGAAACTTTTAAACAAATCACTTTTTCCTATTCAAGAAGAGGGCGCCTTGAATTTAACGAGTGAAAATTCCTACATGCCGCACATCCCAATTGCAATAACATCGCCAGTCACCAATCAGTTAATAACGGCAAATGTGTCTCCATGCAATAGTCAAAGAACGGCCCAAGTCTTAACTCCTCCCACAAGCAGCCCTCGCATCTCTTCATCAACAACAACATTTTCCACGGCTCAAACTCAGTTGCGTACTATGGCCAGCTTCAGTTTGCCAACTACTCTATTCTCCGGTACAGTAATGGCTGAGCCATTTCCATCGAACAATTTTAATCAATTACAACAAGTCTTACAGCAACAGCAGGTAGCTTTACAACAACAATTTCAGAGCTATCTAAATGTATTAAGAAATGGATCTTTGAGTTTGGGTCCCGATGATCCAACGGTGGCGGCGCAAGTAGCCACAGCTCAGTTTTTGTTGCAAAGACAGGCTCTTAGTCAGGCCGCTCAGCAATTACAAGCTTTACAAAATCAGCAAGAAGTGAAATTGCCAAAGTGCACCAACATAAACTTGATTGAAAACCAAGGTACACAACAACAACATTTGTCATTAAGCACTCACACACCAGTACGTGGAACGCCTGATACATCACCACTACCTCATCATACAAATATCAGTACGCACCATAAAACGCCATCACCATCAGCCGGTGCTATCAACTTGCATATGAGCGGACTTTTAACACCCAACACACCAACAGGTCCAACCCAAAACCTTCTGACTACAAAACATTTACAAAATACTAATCGTGCTAGTGAACCTTTCGTCGATGAGACCACAGATTTAGAGGAGTTGGAACAATTTGCTAAAACATTTAAGCAGCGTCGTATCAAACTAGGTTTTACACAAGGCGATGTCGGTTTGGCTATGGGGAAACTTTATGGTAACGACTTTTCACAAACTACCATCTCCAGATTTGAAGCGTTGAATTTAAGTTTCAAAAATATGTGCAAATTAAAGCCATTGTTACAGAAGTGGTTAGATGATGCTGATCGCACAATTCAAGCTACTGGAGGGTAAGAATAACATTTAATCGTGATTAAGCATTTCACGATGTAACGTTACAGTTACAGTGTAAAATAAAATTTTCTTCTATGTATTTTTGTAAAAAGCATTTTTGATCCAGCCGCTTTACAAGCCACAATTACTACACCCGAAATTATGGGCAGGCGACGTAAAAAGCGCACTTCCATAGAAACGTCAGTACGTGGTGCTCTAGAAAGTTCGTTTATGATGAATCAAAAACCTACAAGCGACGAAATAAGTCAGTTGGCTGATCGTTTGTGTATGGAAAAGGAGGTGGTAAGGGTTTGGTTTTGCAATCGCCGTCAAAAAGAGAAACGCATCAATCCTTCTTTGGACAGTCCATGTGGAACCAGTGGCAACGAGTCGCCATATTTGACATTGTAAAACAACATAAATAGGTCATCTTCAACAACTTTCTGTTCAGAAAAGATTATGAAAAAACGAATGAACCGCATACGAATCAGCTTTTGTCAAGCGAATATATGCGGTTCTACAAGATTTTTTACAAGAAATTTTTTATGAATAAACACTTCATGTCAAGTTTTACAATTGTTCGCGTCCCGAAAACAAAGTTCTTTTTGTAGACCCTAGACTCTTCCGCTTGCAACATATATAGGTTTACACAGTCCATTGGTCCCCCACATTCATATTAAAAGGGAATATGAATATAATACCAATTACCGAGTCACACAAATCTATGTAAATGTAATGATAGTGTTGATGTGTCGTTTAAAGCATCTTCATTTAACGTGTGCAAATTTTATGTCGAGTAAATCACTTGTAGTTTTTGCTTAGACGTGTTGTATATTGTTCATAAATTCTTAAATTGATTAAAGTAACTAGTATAAAAGAAATGTAATATAGATGTAGATGTAGAGCGAGGGAAATTAATGAGAGTCCCTTGATACGTTGGTTTAAATTACATATGAATCTTTTTCAATGTCTTTATGCTCACTCTACACCATTATACGAGTACATATACCATGAATTGTAAAACTATTCAAATATTTCTCGTCCTCTGTCGTTAGGTTTGGGTTCCAAAAGGGTTTACTGTTAAAAAAAAAAAAGTACAAAACTTTAATTTGTAAATCAGTGCTAGTAACATTTTAATACTTATTATATCAATTTGGAAAATATTTGGAAAAAAAAAAAAAAATGATTAAAAGATGATTTTTATACTTATGCAAGTATGTGTTTAATTCGAAATGCAGTTGCCAAGAGAATTATGGCTCTTTCCTAAAGCGAACGAATTTTATGTAATATAGACTGGCCCAGAATTGTAATTGTAATAGAGTAAATGTTATGTTATGAGGAATTGTGGGCATCTTTCTTTCAATATATACTGTGATATTAAATCTTAACACTTCTAGCTTATCAAAGAATGTACATTTTTAAGTATAAATTAATAATCATTTAAGATAAATAAATATGAAACATACTTTCCAGCAAATATTAAGAACAATAAATTTTAATTTTTTACATGCGAAAATAATTCGTTTCATTTCCAAGTTAGCAGGTGCGATGAGTGAGATGATTTTCTTTTGAATTGGTGTAATTTTTCAAACGTAGCATTTGCCTAAATGTTCCTTATTTATTGTGCTGTCTTTGATTTATTAAAAAAGAAAAAACAGTGAAAACATAAAGCGGTCTGAGGGCAAATCTTGAATGCCAACCATCAATGGATCAAAGCTTTCCAATATATTCTGTAATAAATTATAAATAATACGGAAAATTTACTTAAAAAATGCTCCTTTTTGCAGTTTTGTTGTATTGTGCACCGCACCGATCTTCTTTACAAATTACTCCCTAATAAAGAAAACATCCCAGCGTCCCACAAAAAAATAGTAGCTTTAGTAGTTTTATTTTTGTGACTGTGAAGATTTATATTTTCATGCTGATTATGCGTTAATGTTAATGACGACTAGAGTCGCCAAAATTTGCGTTCGTAGATGCAAACGCCCACTATAATTGTCGTACATTATTGCGTTAACTAGCGTTCAATTAAATATCCTCAAAACTGTTCATGTTCTTGCCAGAATGTATGAAAACAAATTTAAAATAGTTGTTTCGTTACATATTTAAAATGCAAACGTAGAATTTAATTTGATTTAATAGCGTTCATAACGAGTTTATGGTTCTGAGCACCCTCATAGATAGTTAGAGATAGAGTGTCTCTGACGAATTATTCTGGATGATACCAACGGCATAGCAAACTTGAAAAAGATTTATGAAAATGGTAAGGGAATGGTACTTTTTCTGCAGTTACGTGAACTTGATCGTTTTCGCTCAATTTAAATAAGAACTAGAAACATCGAAAGATTGCCAACAACAAGGCGACGGGACTAGATTATTATATGGCATTTTAATACTAATAAAATGTATTTGTTTTTGGGGTCTGATATATCCTTTTGGATGTTGCAAACAGATCAACAAAACCATCTTATTCCTAAAAAGAAATATTACTGGCATGAAGAACTCTTTCCATTGAGTGGAAGTAGAAACTATCACATGTGCGAGCAATCATAGTAATTAAATTATTACTGCAATTGTTTTAAACTGTTTCTGCCGCATTAATAAATAAAAGCATGCAAAAAAGGAATTAATTTTTATACCCACCACCTTGAAGTCGGTGGTATACTCACCTTGTCAACACGTTTGTAAAGCCTAAAAAGAAGCGTCATATATATAATCTTCAAAAATATATATTCTTGATTAGCATGGCATTCTGAACTAACTAGGTCGTAACTGTTCTATGAATACCCTAAGATTGCGAGTATGCAAGATTTAGCATAAATCAAAAATAATTTTTTACTTATTCAATGAAATTCTTTTTTAAATGTATTGAAATTTAATGGATCAGTGCTCGGTAAACAATAATTTAAATAACTTACAAAAATTGTGTTAATTTTTTACAAAGCTTTTAATTATTGTCCATCAAACCTATGAATTTATGTATGTATGATATAGCAATTCTTTCCAATGATAAAATGCATAATTTATTATACACATCATCTACCAACAACCAGAAAGGCCATTAAAGATCTCACAAAGTATGATATATTATTGATAAGCATACAATTCTGCATTGCTTTAGCCTGTCCGTACGTCCTACTGTGAGTACGTTTATCGTAAATATTCTACTAATTATAAAATATGAGATATTAACTTTAAAGTTGCCCAAACTATATTCAGATATCTGGGCAAAATATAACGTCTTTTTGTCCTTACTTTGGAAACACCGAAGAGAAGACTTCAATGACTCTACAAAATATATTTGTATTATTGAACAGGATCCAAATTCGAACCGATCTAGATGTATCAACTAAGCTAATTATAGTAATTATAATTTGTAGACGGTATTAAATGATAGAATATAAGGGATTGCAAAGTGTGTAAAGTACAACATTGTAGAATTTTTGATATAATCACCTTGAGACTTAAGAAATTCTTTCAGAGCGAAATACAATATTTCTACAAAACATATTTTATTTTACTTATCAGAACGATCCATATATACAAATTGTAGAACGTTTTGGCAATCCAGAGTCTAAATTATAATATCCTACTTTGAAGAAGATTGTTCGTGGGCCATTCCTGTATATAATAAAGCTTAACACATTTACTATTCATACTGGTGTATAGAGCGCAAAGCAAGGGGTCATTAAGAAATCTTCATTTACATTTCTCTTAATTACAACACAAAGTAAGCCGCTCTTAATACAAGTCAAGTCATACTCTAGAAATTGGTGCGCACGGGTTCAAAGTATGAAATGTTTATGAATAATTTAGCACAATTATATTGATATGACACAAATGTGAAAGAGAAGTCTTAAAGTCAAAAGTGTTTGTAGCAAACTTATTCCGGGAGACTGTTTGTTGTTTAACGTTTTTGATGCAATACTCTCAAGGTCATTGGTTAGCAATTATGACCATGGGTGGTCTAGTAGTATAAACGAAGTTTTTATTACCGATGTATCAAAAATGTACACATTTGCACCACTGAAAAAAGAGAAAATGTTATAGTCAATCAAGTCATACCGGGGCATTAACCCTACACCACTTACTTCCACAAATTATGTTATAATTATCAGTAAACTAGCGGTATTGACATGTTGGTCACTTTGCGAAATGACATTGCATGGAGAGGGATTCTAAAAATGATACAATCAGGCTTAACTTTGGACCAATTATTAAGCAAACTATTCTTTATCAAGTTTTAGTCAAAAAATATAAAAATTGCCATTTTCCTGTCCTTTGCTTCAAGACACGCCCTTTTACCAAATTTCAACGAAATATTTTAACCTGCAGGTAAAACCTTGCGCATAAATTTACATGGACAGACGGACATGATGAAATTGATTTGGATTTTATTCCCGAACGAATCGGAATGATAAATGGTGGGTCTGCCTTTAGATGTTTAGGAATTACAAACATCAACACACACTTAATACTCTTTGTTACAAGTGGTCCAAGGTATAATTGGATACCGGTGAGCTAGTGGAATTAATTTAAAAGAACTTGTTTCACTTTTTTACATATTTTCAAAATTTCTTAACTTTTCGGGGTTAAGAGTTTTTACGCAGGCTATTTATATTCAGTTCCCTCTCGAAAGGATAACAGTCGCAAAAATTTTGGATATTGTTTTGATATTTTTAATAAATATTTTAAGTTCCTAAATAAAATGAACGAAACTGTGACAGCCACGAACGAACGAAATCGTCCATAAGACCTGAATTTGACTTTTTTTTTTTTTCATTAAAATGTAAAACACACCCACACCCGCTACGCCCTTGACCAATTAGACACAAACATAGTGTAAATATAAACTAACGTGAAGGGTATATAAAACGTGGTCTAAATGAATTTTTCCGTTTTTTCCTTATTTGTACTGTAATTGCAAATATTGCAGATAATTTATACATATATGCAACTCGTAAATAGAATTGAACTTGAGCTCTAGTGAACAATTTGTGCTATAGAGTACTAAGCACAATAGAAGTTTATATTAAAATGCCGCATCAGATATGTATAAAGATAATAGTGATGATCGTGTTAAGGGAATGTATGCAAAAATAATTATACGTAAATTTAATGTAAATTTCGCGTTAGCACGCAATATTTTAAGTTCTTATTTCGCGTTTCGAAGCTTTCATGTAATATTCCCCTTAGCTTGAAGCGTTGCATTCCGAAATGTTGCATGTTTTAAGTTAGTACCCACTTAAAACAGAATGAGTTCACATTAGTATAACTGAAAATAGCTAAATATTGACCAAAAATATGTTAAAACCTTATAACAATTCATATGCTATATATTATACAAGACATTTTAATCTCTGCATGCAGACCGCTATTTAAATTGAGCAAAATTGGCGAAAATATTTTTGTCTGCCACAAAAGTTGAGCTATGAAGTTTACATTTATTATATATATTTAAAATTGCACCATCCATCGATGTCCCAAAGATGGTGATGGTCGGATTGTAGATACATCCTCAATTCACAAAAAACCATAGTCAGCTTAAAATTCGATTCGTATGATTTATAATACAGGGCGCGTACGATAGTTGAGGACATTTGACATTAAAACTAAACTTTTTGAGTTGTAAGTTACATACACTATTAAACAGAGTAATTAGGCACGCCCACTCTCTTTCTGTAGATGTGTAGGGTGTTTAAGATTTGCCCTAATCTAGGTGCAGTTTTTGTACTTGTTCTGAATAAAGTAGTGCTGTAAAATAACCAAAACAAGAGAAGTATTTTTTAAACGAAACTTAACATGTTCAAAAATATGGAAATAAAGTTGTTTACACTTCGTTGAAATGTCAGATTTACATTGAATTTCAAGCTTACTTATAATATTTATTTATAGAAACAATTTCTAATTATTATTTTTTATAAAGAAATAAAAATTTGCGCTAATTCATTCATCACTTATTTCCAATTGCACAGCAATCAAAGTAACACACTTTTATAAAAAATTCATGAAAAATTATCATCTGGAGGGAAAGGTTAAAAAGTTTTGAAAATTGAAACTTTCCGCCCAAAGTTTCATTTTAGTAAAAACCGTGCTTGTAAGCGATTCCAAAAATGACCAAATCAAGTTGAGTAGTCTGGCATTTTCTTACATTTCTAATATTGAAATATTTACAATATATACAATAAATGAATATCAAATATTTGCCATATCTTACAACAATAAGTATATATATATATATATATGTATTATTTTTTTTTTTTTGGTTTCTCTCTACTTGGATAATAAACATGCGTAAATAAGGAAAAATATACTAAAGATGAAAGTAGTCCTTTTATTATATATATATATATAACTATATAGATTATATAATACTATTTATAATAAAACGAACTGAAATACTCGTACTTCTCTACAGCTTTCTTACGCACTTATCAGCAACGGTACCTTCTATCTATATATTTAAATCTATATGTCCACCGCAATTGCTCATTCCTTCGGACAACATTGTAGAAAAGAGATTATTATAATTGTCAAAGAGGAAAAAATATAAATAAAATACTTCGTTCAAGACTATATAATCAGTTTGTTAAAAGAAAGGATACACAAATGTGTATCCAATCATATGGAAATTTATGACCATGATATTAAAAATAAAGTAAAAATTGTTCACGTTTAAAGAAAATCGAATTGAAGATTAAAATATGCTGAACTAAGGAAAATGTGTATATAATAGAAATCATTCTTACAATTCTTACAATTTTTTTTTATATTATTCGTCTAATTGTAGGGTACGAAGCAAGGGAAGATGATAGCATTCAGTTTTTTGATGATGTACACTTTAAATTTATTTCAATGCATGGTCTTTTTTATGCCTGGGCAACTATCTGACCTTTGTCCACGTTTCCTTCTTATGAACTTATTTTCTTTGCATATGTAATGGAAAGGAAGTTGAGGTTAGAGTAAAGTTCTTGTATAGTGATCAGTTCGAACTATGTACATAGTTCGAATAGTTCGATAGATTTCACTGGATTACATATTTCGACGTCAATTTGTCTAACACAGATACAAATTCCTAAAATACAATTCTCAAATTTATTTGAACATTTTATTATAGATATTTTGGGCGGGTAAATATCAATAACAAGCTCAAAATATTATATATGTGTCTTATAAAAACAAGTGACAATTTTACAGTATATTCGGTCAAGTCCGACCCCTTACTAACCTACACCACTTGGCTTCACAAATTATGCTACAATTACTTTAGTTGGATCAGTAAATGCGAGGTATTGGCATAGACGCCCCTTCGTGGAATATCATTATATTGAGAGGGCTTCTAAAAATGGCTCGATTGGATACATGACATGACATGTCATTGAAAAAAATTTCATCAAAATGTCTCAAAAATACGACGAATAGCTTGCAAACAAATTTGCTTGGATAGACAGACGAACATGGAAACATCGATTCAGATTTAAGGAGGAATTACAAACATCCGCTCAAACTGAATATACCCCTTGCAACAAATTGGTCAAAAATAATCTAAACATTCAAATAACCCAGATATAAAAACGTCTATAATGGGCCCAATTAAGGTGAGCGTGGTATATGATCTAAATTTATAGAAAGTTTTCGTTAAAATTCAGACAAAATGATGCTTATTTTGGAAAATCATTTTACTGATTAAAGTAAACAGAATCAGGGGCCACCCAGATGTGTGTGAGTATTGCAGGTTCGGTTTAAGCCAAATTTAGTTTTCTTATTTGTTCATAATATAATGTTACTAAGTATATTTAGTGTAATTGTCAATTAATTGATTTGTAGTGGTTTGGAACCGTGTGAAGCGTTTGATTGTGTTTTAATAAATTAAGTTATGAAAGCCGGCAACTCCCATTTCTACGCCTCTTTTATTAATATTTATTAGAAAACTCATAATTACATGTTATAGTCGTTTAGTATTATGACACGTACGGCCGCACTGTTAGAAGTTTATGTGAGCAAGAACTGGTTTACTATTATAACATATAAAATATTGTTGACATTGCGCTGAGTTACACAGAAATGATTAAAAAGTGTTTTGAGTTTATAATAAAAAAGCCCAAACCAATTTATTAATTAACACATCGTTAAATAAAATTCCTTAATGTGTCTTAAATTGATGTGGAGCACGGTGGTATTCTCTCTAAATGAAATTCAGTGTTAAAATTGTAGAATTATTTATTATTCAATCACATTGAGGAACCTTCTTCTTTTTGACTTTATACCATAGTATTTATTCTGCTAATTTCCACATCAACTCAAATGTAATTGTTTGTCAATTTTTCTTCAGCGAACAACTGAAAATCCTTAAAAAATTATCATGCTGAAAATGTTGTCACAATTGACGGGAAGGTATAGAGACAAACTACTTTATGGTATAATTTCTGCAACGCCCTTTGAAAAGTTATATAAAGTAGTTGATCAGAAAGAAATGATAATTGTTAGGAGTGCATCGAATATCCAGGTGCATTCTCCTCAGCGTTTGTTACATATGTTGAATGCATATGGCAGTTGCCTACAACGTGATTTATGACATAATTTTCTTAGGACAACGTCCGAATCATAAATTTATAATCTATATGGTGTAGGCGCTGAAAAGTGCTTTAGTTTTGGTTTTATTTCAAAATAAAACAAAAGCTATAGCTTTTGTTATCTTGGTCGATGGGTAAAGAGCATCCCTTACTGCTTGTTAAATCTCCTCTTATCCTTAGCATACTCTCAGCACACGTTTAAAATTTTAAAAATCAGCATGAAAAAGGCCACGCATTTGTCATTAGTCTTCCACACGTTTTTTCAATAATTGACCCCTATTTTGTTACTTAACACGCATGCTGACCCTTCTGCTGAACGCGCTATTACTTCTATCTACCACACATCCTATTACTTCTCATATACAAAATTTCAATGTGTTATGTGTTGTGTACACTTTTAGAAAATGTTAACTGTTAACCTAACACTGTATTCTCCCTTTCGTAGGTGTCGAATCTCTATCTTAATATTTTGTAATATTTCTCTTATATTTTGAGAGTGACCGTGATTAATAATCACGGTCACTGGAAACCTTTACAATTATTATCTATTTTTCTATAGATTTTCATTTCTCTTGATATGTGGCTCGTGCTAGATGTTAAAATGTTGTTAATTGCTGCTCTTCTTCCTCGTTCATTATTCACCCGTTAGAGAGAGAGTATAATAGATGACCAATTGTGAAATATTATATTAAATGAATTCTATTGTACATATGTGTGAATAATTCAAATTAATTAGAAAAAATAAAATTTATACCCATCGCCCCACATTTATTTCGGGATATATGTCAATTTTTCAAAATGTTTGTAAATGCCAGAGTGAAGCTTATAAGGCCCAAGAAAGTACTCGATCATATCATATTATCTGAGCAAGGGGTATTCCTTGTAGGCAAGTTGATATTAAAAATTCGTAAAACTACTTAAGGTAAACTGTAAAAGTGCCTCTTTCCGTGTTACCCATTTACTGTACTGATTATACCCTCCACCTTCATTCATTTTGATCATCCGTTTGCAACACATCGAAGGATGTGGATGTTGAAAACGAAAGAACAAATTTAGTATACGATCATTACTGAGGTGGAGGTTATCAAAATATTATAAAATTTTTCATTTTTCACTTCTTCTTGAAATTGTCTTTGGATGGAGCACGCCTCTCAGGTCTCTAAATTCTACTTGAAATTTACTTTTGTATTGTACAAGAACCGTAAGAGAAATTCAATACAAATCATTCCTTTATACCGACGTCACGATTATTTTACTTGCGTTATAATGTTAATCACAAACCTATGAAGAACTGTGGCTAAGATGTGCTTTTATACTTGTGGATGGATTTTTGTATAACATATTTTGGGCGTGGCATTTACATTTCCACGCCCCGAACCACGTATTTGTTTAAATACATTTAAAATTCATTTTAATTAAGACATATTTAGCGACACTTCAAAGGATATGTATATATTTTTGATCAGCATCAACAACTGAACCGATCTAAACAAATGTGTCTGCGTGTCTGCGTGTCTGTGTGTCTATTGTTCGTTTTCTCACAGTCAAATTTCTCAAATTTAAGATATTGAGCTGAAATTTTATAAAGACACTTCTAATGCTCGTCGATAGCTATTAAATTGGGCGAAATGGGTCAAGAGCCACTCTCACAATCGACACAACATTTACAACTACAAATAAATCATGCATCAAAATGGAACATCTGTATGTAGATGTGGAGGGTATTTAAGATGTGACCTCAGCCAAAATTCGTTGTCGTTCTTGTTACGTATCGATAACCATAAATGAATTTTTGTCTGTTGTAAACTAGCAGTCACGCCCAGAACATTGTATATTTAGCATATTAACGCCCTTTTCCACATGTAAGTCTGCTGTGCTGTGCAGTGCTGTCGTTAGTCTTCTCCTTAACACTAATTGTAGTTTATATATTAGCGTAAAGGGGTTTAGGGAAATATTACTCCGGTAGTATAGAACAGAGAAAACTAACTACATAACGATTTATAATTATAGATGGCTATAATTCTTGTACATTTGCTAAAAATTCTTCTTCTTTATTATTATTCACATGACCATGTACATATATGCATACATGCATATGTGCGAGCTTTTGTTGAAATTCCTATATTGACGTTTTTCAATTTGCGCCCGTGTTTTTTCAGAGCGGTATTCACACATCTGCACTATTCAGTGTCTTATTGCCATTAAACAACTGTGCAAGAATACACATATGCATATTTGTTAGTTGCTTGGGGGCTTAAACACAACGCCACATACGCTCTTAACCTAATACCACGTTTGGCCACTTTATTAATTGCCACTTGCATATGGCGATTTGTGGTAACAATAAATCAATTGATACCGCCACAATTACTCCAAAAGTTTCATTGCAAACACTTGATAGAGTATGATGCATAAAATTAAAATACTCGTACATAATTCGGAAAGATTTTTCACTCAAACTTAACTAAAATCAACTTTGCGATTCTTTATAACCGTGAAAAAAAAAAACGAAAAAAAATATTTAATTTTTCAACATCATTTTATTTCCTTTGAATTGGAATTAAAAATAAAAAGTGGAAGAAATTCATAAAAAGCGGTAGCTTTTTATTTTTTGTGATGAAGTGAAATAGAACAAAAAGAGTCAAAACTTTTCATCTCATCCATGCACATCCATCAATTTTTGACACTTTCGTCATCATCTTCATTCAAAATGTTATGTTCATTCGTAGTTGTTATTATCATGTGGCCCTGGCCGTCGCATTGTCTTCTTTGTTACAGAAGAACAGTAGCCGCTTGAAATGTGCAAAAAACTTCCTATTAATAAGTTTTTTACTCCTTGTATTGAAAATGATCATGGTTGACGACTATAATCACGGTCGCAATGTATATTTGGCTACTTTTCAGTCAAAGTCAAACGCTGAACTTCATTTTGTTGTCGGATGAAATCAAAGAGATTTCTCCTTTCCTTTGTGTATCTCTTTTTATTTTTTAATTTTTTTCCCACAAATACCTATCATTTCTTTATAAATATTTATGCATAGATGGTCCATGGGTTTGGTATGTACGATAACAATGCGTGTGTTTACTCATTTGCGTTTTTTCGTTTTGTGGATTGCTTTGTATGTTGATGATTTGTGCTTTTTGTTTTGTACTCTTCACAATATTGACGACTTTTGATGTAAGTGAATGACACACACCTTACCACCATAAATACAAAACGATAAGCTCATTTTAATGTATAAGGAATCACGGGACACAATATGTGATGAAAATTTTAATTAAATAAGGTCAAAAGGCAGGATTACAAGCACTTGCGAAAACCGCCAGTTCAGAAGTGAAGTGAGCTTTTCAAGACTCCTAAGAAATTCCTTTCATGTGAAACAAATACAATATAATATAAAATTGGTGTAGTACATAAAGCAAACTTGTTATAACTTAATTTTTAAATTTTATGACAATTCCTACACACTTGTTCCTGCGTAGTTCGTATGTAATATGTTGCTACTTATATTATATGACGACTTTAACTCAACGCGCATAACATTTCATTTGGTGTTGTATATAATCAAATATATTATTATTATTATTACCTCTGTCGCATAATAATAATAAATAAAACTAAGAAAAAAAAAAGGACATATTAAGCGTATGCCAAAGCTAGAATAATACCCACCATCATTAACTTTGAATAATTAGAAAATAATATCCCGAATCTATTTGAACGTGGACATATCAATACACTTCAAAATTGCAATGCCTTAGACAAAAACACATCCTAAACTAAAAAAAAAACTACATCATAGGAACAATCCTTCACAGTTTTATAAATAAAAGGTAATCACAGTGAAAGAATCTATTTAGGGTTACCTCCAGCCAAATATTCTAAATCAATCCCTAAAACATTCTTAGAGCCATAATAAGTTCACCATAGATGGGTGGCATGTATATCGAGGTACCTGGATACATTCAAATTATTTCTACAAAATTAATTTACAAGATAAATTCAAGGACCAATAATACCATATAATACCATTAAATATAAAGAGTACTAATATGAACAGCTCTGTCAAATTTTAGAACATTCGGTTCAGTGATTAAATGTCTGCATTATTCAATTAATCATAAAACTCTTTTTAAAATGGTACCACCTCCTTTTTATACTCTGCACCACTTGTGGCAAAGGGTACATTAAGTGTTTGCGGATGTTTGTAACTCGTAAACGGAAATTGCCACGCCCATCGATTTAAGTTTAAGTTTGTGGATTATCAACATTGTAATTAAGAACTAACTAGAATGTATTATTTTAATTGCTGTATAGTATTTAAAGGTCTATTCGTATGATTAAAAGTGGTAAAAATATTACACGTGGACTGATCGGAAACAATTCAAGCAACTGATTTATTAAAATGAAGAGAAAGACGATTTAAACATTTGCGCAACAGATCGAAATTATAAGATACTCATAAACTCATAGACAAATTTATTCGAAATGGTTTGGTGCCAGTCTCCAGGATACGCTAAGCCAGACATCAAAGGCATCTAAGATGGAGCGAATGCCAAATTTATAAATTAGTAATTTAGCAACTAGCTTGGATGAAATAAGTTTTCTTTTTTAATACCAAGTAAGAAAACTAAATTAGGCTTAAAATAAATGTTAAATACCCTCCACGTTGGGCGTGGCAAGTACATGATTCCGCCATATCAGCTGCATATCGATTTTTCGCTGAATAAGGTTTTTTGTAAATTGTGGGCAAGTCTGTTATTCGGCCACGCCCAATTTTGGCATATCGGCAGATAGCATAATTATGGATATATTTATAATTTTAGTCGGTTGTGGTCGATATTTCCCATTTTAAATAGCACTCTGTGTGCTGTAACCATTAAATGTGTGTCTGTCTTATGTGGAGGGTGTAAAAGTATAAGTATTAAACTTATAATGATGAAAAATTAGATTTTTGTCGCAATGTGAGCGTGGCTCTCGATCAATTTTACCCAATTAACGTAGTTACCTGGATGCACGATATTTCAGCTCAGTAAGAGTGCCGATAACAGACGGTCAAAATGGCTCAGTTTGTGATGCTGATCAGGAGTCTCTGACACTCCCCTCTGGGGGGTGTTGTAAATGGTTTGACAAACTTTGACAAACCCCCCATCCTATGTGGAGGGCATAAAAACATATAGTAGCATATCTGTATGCAGTAAATAAAATGACACGAAGCGCATATTAAGTGACAAACTACTAGCAGGAAAAAAAAAAAAACTCAAACCATTTACTAACTGTCAGTCCACAAGCCAATGAGGCAGTGATCAACGATCATTGGTTTACTCATTTAATCATTATACAGATTTAATTTTAGAGGCGCATTTCGTATAACATAACCACCAGCCATCATTAAATAGGCGCAACCGGACTCAAGAGTGAGAAAAAGTGAAGGAATGGTTTGGTTGGCTAACTAAGCTAAAGATACACAAAATTATACCCATAATATACTAAATAATACCATATGCAATAACAACATCAACAGCAAGTAAAAAATGCATAAATTATTGGCAAAACAGCAAAGGCAAATAACTGCTGCAGATGAACAACACAAAAACATAAAAATGCAAAATATCGTTGAAATCTCAGCCAGTCAGACAGTAAGAAATAATATTCTCACAGTGCACATAAAAACATGTACCAAATGCGAATGCAGATGACGTACATGTGTAAATATATACACTGAACTAAACATCATTGATATAAGCACATGATTTATTTAATTGTGGTATATATCTTAAGGTGTACTGTATCTACTGAGTTATTTCATAAGTTTGTCTTTCAAGACTACAGTGCATACGTAGATGATATAAACAATTCCGTGTGTTAATTGTAAATAAATCGAAATTATCTAATGTTGTTCTGTAAAGCTGTTCTTAGTTGAGGGCTCTATAAATTATTTTCACAATTTTCAATAACAAAACAGTAAAAAAAGGCGTACGCCAAATCTGAAGTATCCACCATCATTACCTTCTTACAAAATACTTCAAATTTCGGTATGGTTAATGATGATGGGCGTTCTAGATTTGGCCTTTTTTTTTATACCCCCCACATATGGAAGATGGGCGAAAAACTTGTCAACTTTCTATTTTCACTTTTTGCGATCGTGATAATTCTAAGAAATGTATACAAATTAACACGGGTACACGGACGAACAAATGGGCTAAATTGACTTTTGCTAATCAAGACTATACGTAAGGGGTTGTGGCTCGTCCGCTTCTGATACTAACAAACATTTGAACAATGGGGTTTGGGTGCAATCAAACACTTTTAAAATTCAACTTAAAATCGAATTAAATCAATAATATAGTTTTTTACAAAATATCACCTATACTCACATATTTATGCATACGTTTGCACAATTATTACGACATTTTTATTTGTGGTTGTTTCTCGTCCACTTCTACTTCTGAACTTATAATAAATGAATTTCCAACGTAGATACTTTACAAAGAACTTAAATTTTAACAAAGTGTTTTTCCATTATTTATCAACAAATTAAACTAATTTCACACTTTTGTTTTCAATGAATTCGTGCATGTATTCTACAACAAATATAATATTTACGTTTATTTATATTTTTTTTTATTTTTTTTATTTTATTGTCATGTAAGTGATCTACTCATTGTATTAATTTGTGATAAATTAAATGTTCTCAATTAAATAATTGATGAAGCCTCATAAGAACGTGTACGTATATTGTAACAAATGACAGAAAACGGTCTAATATTTATACTACAGATCGTTGAACAATGGAAGATGACAACTTGTGAAAAGGGTAGTTTTGAAAACGAAAACTTCCTTCGATTAGTCGTTGTACAAGACAATACAATAATTATTAAAATTTCTCACACAAATCAATAATTACGAACGATTTGACTTCGCCAAATGTGTTATTTAAGCGACGCTAAAACTAATAAAACTAAAACCGAACTCAGCGTAATTCAATTAATTAAAAACAAGTGAAAAAAGTGAATATCGCTGTGGCCAAATCTTTAGTACCCTTCACATGTATATACAACCGGTAGACCGATTTTGTCATTTTAAATAGCGATTTGCATACAGAAACTACTCCGACACCTCCTTCTGGGTGTTGCAAATGGAATGACAAATTTTGTACACCCTCATCTCACAAGTAAAAACACTAAATTTCGCTTAGGGTAAATATTAAATTCCCTCCAACTCCATATACAAAATTCTGCTCAAAAAGTTTTTTTTGTTTTACAAATTGTGGGCGTGTCCATTATCCAGCCCATATTTGCCAAAACGATGGATGCCCAAACTATACATATGTGAAACAAATTTCAACTTTATATGTAAATGTTTTTACCTATGTGTGATTTTTGTCTATTATGGGCGTAACACTTGGCCCATTTTGCTCAAGTTTTGTAAAAACTTATGTATTAGCTGCATATGTCAAATGTTACGACTGCGAGGTATCCCTCTGGGTTTTGCAAACGGAACAAGAAATTTAGTGTACCCTCACCCCTAAGGTGGAGGGTATGATTAATTAAAATTTAATATGAACATAATTGGAATTAAAAGATCGTTTCAAATGAACACATTATTAATAGAACTTTTATTGACCGATACCGTTTTTATACTCTACACTTTAGTGATGAATAAATGCGTTTGTGTGGATGTAAATTTTAATATGTTGAATTGAAAAAATCGCTATTTAAATTGGGTAAAATGTACAAAAATCTACAGGCATAAAAATTAACCCAAAAAGATAAAATGTTGCTACACATAGTTATAATTATTATTATCCATCGATATGTGGGTGTGGTCAAATAATGGATAATCTTATTTAGCACAGAACTCGTCTCGTTAGTAGCTCCGTAATATAAAAACTATAAAGGGGACGTAATCATATACATGCCACGCTCACTGTTTAATTAAGAAGATGGAGGGCATTTAAGGTTTGGCTTTAGCCAAATTTAATTTGTTTACTTGTTTTAAATTAAATGTGCGCTTTTAATGTAATTCATATGGTTTTCAATAATTTTAAACTTGACGTTATTTTCCCACATGTATTATAGAAACAACAAATGCAAAATACATCAAATTGGGGAGCAAGCAATCGAATCACTTATTAATTACTCAGGCTGTTAATTTAGTATATAATGATTATATAAACTTATCACTCTGTTAGCATCTTAAAATTATACTACAAACAATATCTAAAGGTTACCTTATTAGTAAGGAATTTTCAGTCAATTAATTTTTGTATAACATTTAGTAGAATAATTGTGAAACTATTGGCTGAGTGAACGGTGCACACTAGTGGTTTTCGATTTATGGCCCGCTGGCCAAATTCAGTCCTTTATCATACATTATCCGGCCCCTCAAATAATTGAATCATTTTAAATGTTATGAAAAATTTTAAAACAGAAAAAACATTTCTTATCAACTTTGCAATTCATATTTTATCAATTCGAAATTCTTAAATTGTTTCGCTGATCTTTACAAAATTCGCAACAGAAACAAGTGAAATGGTGCGTATGCCAAATCTAGGATATCCATTATCATTTACCGCTTCAAAATAGTTACGAAACGAAGCCTTATGTGCACGATCACGCCCGTTTTCACAAGTTTGTTCCAAACATTAGGATAAGATATGAAATTTAAAATGAGCGTTCCTCCATTAAGTTCGGAACAAACCACGCCCAAATGATTATATTTATTCAAATAAATTTGATATATATTTCCCTATTATTTGAAGCACTTATATAGTGGTATTCTATTTGGAAGTGGTTAATGATTGTGTGTATCGTAGATTTGAAATACACCTAATGCAACCCTTTTTTTACTTGCTTTTCAATAACTTGGAAATATTATGGGCAATTAAAATGTTGGCTCGTGATCGAAAAAAAGTTTGGAGACCACTGTATTAACTACATTATGACAATTTTCTGTTGTAAGTACATTTCCTGTTTATTAATGAACTTGCGTGTTTTTATTGATGATTATTTATTATAATTCCCACACAAGATGGGGGGTTATACAAAGTTTATTTACTAAGTTTGTATTCCTCATGTAATTACAAATGACAGCCACGCCCACGCTACTAATAATATTAGGTACTAAGTTTAAATTTGGTCAAGTGGTAGATACGACCAAAGTGTATAAATCTATTTTTAGTGCAGAATTCAACTTTAACAAATTATTGTATAGTTACTAAATAAGATGACGGTATACTAAGTGTGCTGTTCCGTTTGCAACTCCCAGAAGGAGGCGTCAGAGTGTCCATATATCTGTCTGCTTTTGGCACTCTCTCGGTTATAAATTTTGAAAAAATTCGTACAGACATTTCTTCTCTCCGCACATACAAATCGCTAGTTAATTTGGGCATAATGTACCACAAAATTTTAGTTGAAATTTGATATACATAATTATAATTACTCCATCCATCGATGTGGAAGGGAGCGCGGTCGGATAACAGACATGTCTACAATTCACAAAAAAACGTGTTCAGCGTAAAACTTTATTTGCAAGTTAGACCGTAAAGCTTACAATATTAGAGGACGTAATTATACCGCGCCTGTTACAGTCACAGTTTGTTTGCGGGTGGGAAGGGTATTTAAGATTTGGTGTAAGCTATACTTAATTTTTTTACTTGGTACATATAATTTTTTACATTTTTACAATACTGAATAAAAACTATACTAAATAGTCAACGAAATATATCTATTAGAATCATGATATAAGTGAGGAATGAACAAGTAAAAGATATGTCGTGCATATGAATAAATCTTTTATTTTCAAGGGTGAATGAAGAAAATGTTGGAGCATTTTCTGAGAAGTACATTTGACATATTCGATTTTTTACTCTGTATAATATTACAATATTTCAATCCTTCAAACTTGCCCCCCACAAACCGACTTTGTCCACTTCCATATAAACCTGAGCGCTTATAATAGTGAAGCTCTTGCCAAATCTGAAAAATATAATTTTTAGGACCTCAAGAATGTTTGCATAAGTACGTTAAACTTATTTAGGGCAGATAAAATTTTATGTGAAACATAAAAATAACGATAACTACAATATTTTTTGAATATGACTGAAAACAATATTTTGGCTGTACTTTGTTTTACAAAGTTTTATTGCTTCTTGTACACCTTTATAAATATTAAATTATTCAATCATGTGTAAAACCTCAAATGAATTTTCTTACATATATTTACACACATATATACAAGTCCTTCCATATACAATAAGTATTTCATGTTTTACTTTGAAATTTATGAAAAGTGTGACTGTTTACATTAAAAAAAACCTTAAGCACCCTTAAGCACATGTTGTAGCACGCAAATTAAAATTTTTAATACGACTGGTATTACCCAATTACATTGTGAAAATATATAAGTCATTTTTAATACGCTTTATATCTTATGTAGAATGGGGGTATACCAAGTTTGCCATTTTACATACAACACCCATAAGGAGGCGTCAGAGACCCTTCACAGCATATATACGTATATTCTTCATCAGTATCAAAATCAAAATCTGAATCAATTTAAATATACGAGTATGTTTCTGTAATGGTCTGAAAGCGTCCATTGAAATCTTGCAAAAAATGAAATGTCGAGCAAACTTTTGTGCAATTTCCTTGTACAAAATCCGATAACAGTCCAGCTCATTATTTATTTTTATTACTTATATTATATTACTACTATTATATTATATTACTTTTATTACTTAAAGATTCCTCTAAAATAAACGAATACGAACAATGGTTTCTGTTTGGAGCAAAAATATATTAGCCTAAGCTAATAAATTGCTAACTATGATTGGCTGGTCCCATACTATTAATTATGTACCGTTAGATTATACAAATGAAGAAGTAATGTCGTTTTTGGAACCTACTATTCTCTATTCTCTATTTATGCTAATCAAGTTTATAATTTATATAATTTTAGGGGTATGGCTTGTCCGCTTCTGGTACTTTCAAACATTTGAACAAAAACAATATAACATAAAAATTGATTTTGCTTACTTTAAGTAGGATACACTTTACGTTGATGAAATCAAATCAAATATCAGCTTGATATCTCATTGCATTTCCTAACTCTACACTCTTAAATGTCATTTGAAAATAAATCGAAACGAGTGAAACAAGCGCGACCACTTAATATCCTACACTATTTAGCTCAACAAATTATACTATAGTGTATTTGTATCAGTGTGTGCGACGCGTAGGACCTTATGTTGGGAAAAGTTCCACAAATTGTCCGATTCGGCGCATTTTGAATAGAGTTCGTTCCTCTTTGCGCCAATACATGTCTTGGCATCAACCATAGAAAATCTAAAAGATTTCGTGCACGAAACGGGGACACACGGCCGGGCAGATTTTAAATCAATTTTTATATTGATGCTGATCTGTGAGCAAAATTTCAGTTCAATATCTCAAAATTTATCACGTAATTAAGAATATAGATACTTTCTGAAGTCTCTGGCGTCGGCTTCTGGGTGTTGTAAATGGAATAATAAATCTAGTCTATCCCCCATCTCATGTGGAGCATATAAAAACATATGGAAAAGTGTTTAAAGAAAATAACAACTTTAATTAGGTTTTGTATAAAGTAAATTAGTTTGTATTAAGTTCGTATACGAGATGAGCACGATATGAAAGGTAGATAACCTTCAGATAAGCTTTCGCTAACTCATTACAAGATATCGGCTGTATGGCATGCAAGTATTGTTTCATATTTAACAGTTCATTAAGAAGGCAGAATGGGTCATAAGAAAACTACACAAGTTGTTTTTGTAAAAATGATCTCATTATCAAAATAATCTGCCTTGTAAAATAAACGAAAAAGTGCACAATCAACTAAAAAGGCTATGCACGGTAGAATATTACACGAATATTGTATTATTACTCCTGCAAAGAATTTTTTTTGTTTTTTTTTTTTGAAAAAATTACTTCTTTATTGCGTGGGTTCGGTGCGAATAGACTGCTTTAAGGCTACTCAAGTATTTATACCCTTCACATAAGATAGAAGGTATGCTAAGTTTGTCTCTCCGTATGCAACTATCAGAAGCAGGCTTCAGTCTGGGGAGGCGGTCCTAAGTTCCTGTTCAAAATGTGAAACATTTTAACGAGGTACGAACTTTTCACCTTCGCTTAATTGAAATGTTGAGCTTAAATTCGGTACAAATATGTCGTAAGGGGCAAGGTCGGGCAAGGTCGTATCACGTTTTTATTTTTTTTTAATTATTATTAAATTCTTAAAAAATTAAGGAAACCAAGTGCATCTGTGTGGGGGGCGCATTTGTGATTTTTGCTAGATATCTAGTCATTTTGATTTTATTTTGCCAAATTTTTAATGACTATCCGGATGCTTTCAATAAAAAAAGATGAACAAACAATCGTGTATCATACGCACATGCGATCTGCTGATCAAAAATACATTTTAAATTTTAGTGAAATCATAAACTGCGTGTAGTGTCTAACGAAAAGACAGACGCGCATTAACCAGAAGAAACTATTATCGTTGGCATTACAAAGCACACACATCTTTAGCAGATGGGAATATAGATTAGGAAAACGCAAGAAAAGAAGCTATAAAAAAGCTGTACATGGCCTTAACCAAATCTTGGATACTCACCATAGAGCATAAGGAAAAATTATGACTACTGAAGATTCTTAAGAAGTACGCCTACACTGTGTTAAAGCAATTCCTGAGTAAAGCCAAGAATTGCTTTCTCTTTTCTTTCTCCTACCTTACAATAATATCCAATGTTGCACTGGGTACAGACACGTTTCGAAAGAATAGCATTCAAATAATTGCTTTTTCATTTGTTTCTTAGCTATGGGAGTTATCTTTGGCAAATTTTGCCCATTCTCAATATCAGGGACTAGGAATATACTGCCATGTTTCAAGTCAATATCTCAATATGTGTAACCGAAGGAATGTTTATCACAGACGGACAGGCGGAATTGTTTCAATTAACTGAGCGCTCTGCACTTATCAAGGACTACGTCTCGTAAGCTTCTAAGGTACTAACGTTTTGACAAAATGCGTACACTTCTGACATCAAGGTGTTGCATATAAAAACAACACACTTGAACATACTGAAAGAGTGAGAGGCACAAAAATGAGCACCATACTCGTATACTGAGCTGCATTTGCTGAACAAGCCTTCAAACATAAACGACAAAGAGGTAAAAAAAAGAAAAAAACAAAATATGTGAGCACAAGTTAAGTAGATACAATGAACAAACAAAAAAAAAAAACATTCACACTTAGGTTTAACTTTGGTCTCATATTGTTCTTGCTCCTGTTAGTAAAGATAAGAAGCGTGTATGGAGAAGACTGCGACTGGCGTTTTTGAATGCAAAAAAGTGGTGTTGCACATATGCATATAATGTGGGAAAAAAAACGGTAACTCCTCAGATATACTTTTGGTGAGGCAACCCCAGGCTATTGTCACAAATTAAAATGATTATTTAGTATTCCCAGTTGTAATAATAATGATGATGTTGGTGATGAGATTTAAGTACGGGGCAGTCACTTCTATGTATATCAGCTTCCGTATTCAATTCTTTGCAAGAACGAATTTTGACACATATCTACAATTAACTTGTCCGCATTACGGCTACATCGATGGATACGTTAGTTGTAAATATACACTAAAGCTCAACTTTATAGCTCAATTTTTGTGGCAGATATATAGCTTTTGAGGCGTGAATCGAAACCGATTGTCGCCGCCGCTTCCTTCTGCGTGTTGCAAACGGAAAGACAAACGTAGTATACTCCCCATCTTTTTTTTTTTTTTTTTATACAAAAACCAACATTTACATTGATATGTTTTACATGTACTGCTTATGGACGTAATCAACCTACCGTACCTACCGTACCTACCGCAGCCACAGCCACAGCTTGTATATGTACATGTAGAGGGTATTTAACATTTCGCTTAAGCCAAATTGAGTTTTTATACTGGTTTACTTGTATTAGAGTTAAATTTTACATAACATCTTTGCCTCTTTTGTGCGTGCGTAGTGTCAAATATGGATGTGGTTACGTGTCGTATTGAATGTGTTTGCCTTATCGTGATTATAATTAATATCAACGGTGGGTAACTCCCGAGTCAAGGCCCGCCACGGTCCCTGAAAAGTTTCTCTTTGCTTGAAAAGAAATTTAAATAAATATTAAGCGTGGATTGCGTCTAGTTGAGGTTGAATATTAAACGCACATAAATCCAACACCCATTCAGGCATCTTGCACTTCAAACGTCGCCTCAAACTCATAACAACTATTTTTTTTTTCTTGCACAATATATTCTCATTACATCTATGTGCGTAATCAAAGCCATATATCTAATGTTCTCATTGAGTGAGTGGCTTTAAAAAGAAATATTTATTTGAAATTGAAATTTATTTATTTAACCCTAAAACACCTAACGCTCTTTTACGTTTAAGCACCATACAAATTATATTAGACACTGAAATGCCACAATAAAATTAATCACTTTGAAAAAGAGAAATTTTTTCACTTAAATAATATGGAATAAAGAATTCGTGAACAGACACGCCCATTTAAGCTAATTTTATACATTTTCGGAATTTCATTTAATATGTGAAACAATGCTTTTTATATAAATACATGACAAAATATGAAAGTATTAGAAACAGTTCCTCACAGGTTTAGGAACAAACTCATAACAATATAAATAAAAATTGTGGACGCGGCCGTTTTTCACAAGTTTTTACCGGACATAAGGAGACATTTTTATTTCAGCTCTTCATTGACTTCTCTACGCCAAATATTCCAAATAATACTTTAAAACATATTAACATCTATAATAATTCCATTCTAGATGGGTGGTCGTGGTTAATTTGAATTTTCAGAATAAATATATATAATTTCTCTGACAATATTCAGAGTCCGTCAAAAAAGAAAAACCGTAAAAAGTATATGTTTTGGAAAATTGTTGAAAGGTCCATGGACCGATTTAATCCAGTTTTGATGTCAAGGCACCTGGTTTATACCAAATTTCAGATGTACAGATCTCACGGTTCAAAAGTCATTAATTTTCAATTATAATTCATAAGAGGTGTGATCAATCCAATCAAAAAAAAAAAGAAAAACACCCGTCAACGGACAGACGGAAGAGATAAATTGACTCGATTGATGCTGATAAAGAATTTGGCCCTTACACTCTCATTATGGTGGTGATGGGTATAAGGAGTACAGGCTATAAGAAGGTCTCAATTATGTACTACGCTCCCGCAGAAAAACCTGCCACTTATATAAAAGGTTGTCTACCCTTGATGTAGATTCTATTCTAGATTATTCAACCCATTGAAATTCTTTAAAACATTAACGAGTTAATGTTTACAGTATTAAACACGAAGGAACGAATACATAAATATCAGTGAAAATTTCCCAAAAGATATTAATAACAATTTTTTCATTTCTTTTGGCGAGTTTTAATGTAGTGAACGATTTAAATATTTGCAGCATTTTAGGTATATATTTGCCAACTACTCATCCCTAAAGTTAATAAAGCTCAAAATAAAAATGAAATAAATTCACACTCACTTTACTAAATAGGTATCACCATTAAAACTCATTTGAAAGCGGGCTCGTTCGATTAAAATCTCATTCTTTGCCTTGTGGCAAGATATACGAGTACTACTATTACTTAGTTAACAGTAATACTGCAATATACTCGTATTTTATATAAAGTTGAAACCAGTTAGTAGCATTGTTAAGAAATATCTGAACTGGTGTTGATATGATAGTATGCTGACACTAATATCAGTGTTGGAAGTGTTTACAGAAGGCTGCCAGAATAATTGAGTATATTCAGGCAAGCAGTTTTTATAAATAGATTAATGGATTCGGTAGATAAGGCGCCTCGGTGTGCCTCATAGGGTTTGGTATTCATTAGTTAAACTATAGACATATTAAAGGATTCTCTAAGCGGTGAATTTAATATTTATTCCTGGTCTAACTCGTTTCAAAATTTGGTAAAACTTAGGGCCACGGCTAACCAGATAAGACCCAGAAAGATCTTTCAATGGAGATATAGTAAAAAACTCTAAGAAATACAAGTGCAAATTCTAATTTTTGTTACTGAGGACGTATTATTTAACCGATTTTGCCCACTTTTAATAATAATATTTGTATATATATGGAGTGTTCCAGGAGATGCTTTTTGAGTGATAAAACAAGCCGGCACAACTAACCTACTTTACTGGACTCTTCGACATTTTTAAACAGGTTTGAAGGAGAGCTAATCATTCGATTAGAATGTTAAAAATTTTCTTTTTAAAGATTTAAATACTCGTAAATGAAATGAAATGAAATATAATTCGTGAATTGGAAAAATTGATAAGTCAGTTGATGTTGGTATTAATGCCCTTAAGGAGAACTTTATAAATGTATCTGCGCTGACACCGGACTTATTGCATTATGAAGCTATAGAGAATACGTTTAATTTCAGATCCTCTATTACGATCAAGATGAATCATCATCATCTCTTCTCATGCTGTTAAATCACACTAAAGCTTTTCATTCTGTTGTTTCCACTCTGTTATATTGTAAACTTAACATTCTACTATTATTCTATGTGTACTAACGATTTACCAAACTGCTTAAAATTATGCCAAATCAAAACGTACACTGATGATGTGCA
This sequence comes from Crataerina pallida, assembly GCA_949710015.1. NCBI lineage: Eukaryota > Metazoa > Arthropoda > Insecta > Diptera > Hippoboscidae > Crataerina > Crataerina pallida. The sequence continues at coordinate 2,976,730 of OX453289.1, read as the reverse complement.
GTTGTACATAAGCTTTGCGAGCCTATATTATAACCTTTTTTACATGGCTTCATATAATTATTTAATTGTATGTATTGTAAACCCAAAGCGACCTGTGCATTGGAATATATTCATTCAATAAATAGTAAATGACAATTTTCTAGAAGCCCTCAAAAAGACGACATTGTCTTTTTAACATATGTTCCGAATGGTTGGTCCAATTTGCTTCTTTCATGTACCATTATAATCTTAACAAAATGGATTTTAATTTTGTTAAAATCAAAATTTGCTTTACTTTCTCAACTTGTGGGCGCACTATCGGTAATTTTTTTTAAATTCTAGCTCAATACCTTCATATTTCTGGCCAATGAGAGTGTAGAAGCCACGGATTTAAAGTGTAGAACGTCATTGGGAACGTGTCCGAAGTTGCATGTTAAATTTTTAATAATGAAACCACAATAGCAATCAGCTAGCATAAGCTCAAAGTTATGTGTACGAAAAAGCCTTTCATATAAATTTCAATTAGCCTACATAATGATGTATGATGTGATACTATCAGATTCAATACACTTTATAGTACAATATACTTATAGGCAGGATTTTTTAAGTCTAGGCTTTTTGCTATTGTTTATAGGTTTTTATTTTTCTATGTCAACATTTCCACAATCCTATATAATCCATTGTAATAATAAATAAGTAAGTTAAATTTAAACTAAATTTAGTTTAGGCCAAATCTTAAACACCGTCCAGTAGGAAAATTATTACGCCCTATGGTATATTACGTATCAGCTTAGTCGAGTTTTAATTTGATTTTTTGTAGATTTTGTCTGACATCATTTCAAGTTCATAGGTTTGTGACATAAAAATAGATTTTTATCGATGGGCGTGGCTCTTGTCTGATGTTACCCACGTGCAGAAACAATATTTCATGTACTTGTTTGATCTTTCATTTGCAGCACCCCGAAAGAGATGTCAGAGACTCTACAAAGTATATATATTCTTCAATTTTTCAAAATGTCAAAATTTTTTTAAATTTATCAAAATTTGTCAAATTTTATAGGTATACTAAGTTTACCATTCCATTAGCAACACCCAGAAGGAGACGTCACGAATCCCGCAAAGAGTGCATATTTGTGATCAGAATAAAAAACTGACTCGATCTAGACACACATTTCCATGTCTGTCTATTGTTGGCATTCTCGTATTGGCATTGACGTAAATTTTGAGATATTGAACAGAAATTTTGTACAAATACTCCAAATTTCTATGGAAAAAACTATTCATCTGTCATGTATTTAACTATAAATTTGAAAATAGGTACACAAAAAATAGGCGTGGTCGGACAACATATAGTGTAAAATACGATTTGCAAGCTGATACGTCATACATAGACTAGCAAAGGGATGTAGCAGCCGCATCCACTGTTTGTATGTACATGCGGAGGGTATTCAAGATTTGGCCTGAGCCAAATTTACTACATTTTGAACAACTTTTACTTTTTTTAACTCAATTTTTAAAGAGGTTTATTAAGGTTTGTTGCAACCAAAAGAAGTTAAGCACTCCTAGATTTTGTAAGATTCCTATTTAAATTGGCTGAAATCGTTTAAGTGTTTTGCTCAAAATCGACAACGCCCACGATTCGCAAACAGATGCGGGAGGTCTTTAAAATTTAATTTATCTTTTTCACTTGTTTAATCCAAGAGAATAATACACTGAGGAAAAAATGGAAAAAGTGGTACAACGCGTAAGAAAATATTAAATGAATAAAAATGCATATATGTGGGAAACATGTTATATCGATTAGTTGCTAAAAATACCTAAGTAATGTATAAAATATTGTGTACAGGAGAAATTCTATACTTTCTCAACACAAAACTTAACAAAGATTCAATGAAAGTACCAGACACACAAAATTGTTTGTCTAAATGTATGCGCACAAAACGAAAATCGAAACAAAAAGTCCGACCACATAACAAATACATTAAATAACAAAAATAGTCAGCCAGTTAAATAAGAAAATGGGTGGGGAGGCAGACCCACAGCCAACGAACTAATCAATGAATTAAAGACGAAAGTAATTTCAGTAATTTTTGTTTTCTTGGGCACAATCCAAGAAAAATCGGTAACTAATTTAATGTGAAACGATAGTAAAGGATGTGAATAAACAAGAAAAGAATGAATACCGTACCAAATAGTCAAAATAGGAAATAATGCGAACGAAGGAAAAATAGAATTTACATAGATATGCGAATGTTGCATACATGCACACAGCATCCACAGCGAATTTAGTGATTCTCCAAAAGTTTAACACAGTAAAATAAAGAAAGAGCTCCACAAAAATGTTACAAAGAGAAACACTTCCCCACACAGATACCTTATATAAAACGCTCTTGCGCACTTGTGATTGCCGTTGAAACTCACATGCAAGCGCTGATTGGCTATAGCTATAGCTGATTGGTGAATGGAAAGAACTGAAGAACTGGGCACAACAAATTTATCTTATTTCTCCTGTGGTTTTTATTGTAGTATATTCGCTGATATTCTCTTTTACAATAATGTGTAAGTGGAAGCAATACCTTATTCATTATTGATTGCTTGGTATTTGTCGTAACGTATTTTATTTTCGTTCCCCATCTGTTGCTTATTCTTATGTAAGATACATCAGCGTCTAATAAAATTTTCTACTAATCAGTAATATAAATATGTTTTCGGAAATTCAAAGCAAGCAATTTAGTAAATAAATATATAATGGTACCGTGAAAACTGTACTTATCTAATGTACGAGTATTCTTTTACGGCGTGAACGTGTTAACTAAATAATCATCATTATTAAGATTTGCTCTAAATCAAATTTAGTCAATTTGGTGTATAACTTTTTTGGTACTTTTTGGATATTCCTTATTAAGATTAAGACCACCATCTACACCAACCTAACCAATTTGCAATGGTACTTCCACTTTTGGTATTGCTAGAATGTTGACTAAAAAGGGTCAAAACAGACGTATACAAATAATCGTCGCAACATGTTCTTTGTAGAGGTTTGTAATGTTTTTTTCTGGGTATTATAAACGTTTTGGTAAAGTAAGTTTACCCCTATCAAAGTATTGGGTATAAAAAACCTATGGGTGTATATGATGCAAAATAAAGAAAATTTTGTCAGAATATTAACGAAAATTTTCTATAAATTTGAACAAAATCCTTTGTCCACCTGTAAAGGACATATCTCCATTATAATATTATATTTTAGAATTTATTTAGAATATAAGACGCAAGTGAACTTTTGAAGATTTGAAATTTCGAATAATTATTCCAATATTTTTTGTATGCGCACGGAGTACTTACGTTTTGCCTGCCGCGTTAGAAGATTGTTCTTCGTGTTTTTGGATGTACTCGTACTTTTGGACTTTGTATAAGACGCGCCCTCCAATGTGAGCGTGTAAAATGTATTGATATTGTCATGTCCAAAATGGTATATTCGTTACAAGAAATTTGAGGTATTATTTCTGTATTATTTGGAGCAGTAATGTAGTGGTTTTCTATTTGGATTAGTGATAATGGTCATACGCCTAATGGAGCCCATCTTTTTTTACTTCTTTTTTCATAATCTTCTCCAAATATTAATGAATTTTAAAAATATTGTAAATTCAGGTTCACTTTACCCCAAATAAATGGTGATGAAGTGTGAATAAACAAATAAAATATATTAGCTATTACTAAGAATGATTGAAAGTGGAGCAAGATGATGATGATGATGATATGAAGATAAATGAAGATGAAGTTTGTATTACTTGAAAATTGCATAAATTCAAAAATTTTCATTACCCTGAACGTATATAAGTATTAATATTAAATAAAAACTTAAAAGTAAATATCTAAGTAATAACTCCATAAAATTGAACAGTCGTGGTAAACGGAGAATCTTTTGAGCGAAATATGACGACAATAAATCATAAATTTTTATCCAAATTACTTAATTTGAGTTGCACAAATCAAGCTTTCAACAACTCCTACCGTCAGTTAGCGATGTGTATATAATAATATCTACAAGAACATAAATATTATTATTGTATATCCACGCTCACCTTTAATTAGCGTTTTTCTCTTTTAAGTACACTTAAATAACAACGAGGTGCTGCTATTAGACTATTAGACAAAGCACAGAACATCACAACTACAATGTCAGCATACATCATCAGCAAATTGCTAGTAAAACCCAAAGGTCAACAACATAATCTACTTAAAAATGCTAGCGTAAAGGCTACGCGAGAAAATGAATAACCATAACTAAAACAATAAATCAAAATAAGTTAAAGCATCGCTGAAGAACACTCATAACAAATACGCAAACGTACGCCATATACGCCATATAACACCTATACATCCAAAAGTAAAGGAGAAGGACAGATTTTTATGTACAATTCAATAAGAAAAAGAATCAGAATCAGAATTGGTCTTTAATGTTGGCCACTTTAGAATAAGCTCACATATACATGGCTGAAGAAATTTCATCAACTAATGCCGCCGCCAATAAATCACTAAAGAAAGCATTGTCAGTTGCTACAAATCAGTCCATTCACCATCATTATCAGCATTATTATTACACAAAATCGCAGCGGAATATTTTAATTTAATAAAAATAATACAATGTAAAAACAACTAAAAGAAACAATAGACAGATTGGTCTGTATTGTAGGAGGTGTCAACAATCTGAGTCGATTTTCTAAATCTATTCAAGCGTTGTCCGTCTGCTGCTGGCATATTAAAAAACTGAATCATTCAGATAATATAACAATGAGATATATGTAAATGCTTTTTCAACAAAAAAATCATTATCTGTATTAAGTCAAATTTCTGGCTTCATTACAAATCCTATCTCATTTTTTTTTGGCCACCAATGGTTAGGTAGGCTTAGGCACTCACTTTGTCAAAACCGAAAAAGAAGCGCAAAGTTAATCTGTGTGTGGTAAACATCATGGGTGGATGTCTCGTAAATTGAGAAATGTTAATTTGTTAACGTGTTTGTGCAGTTTTAAGGGGGCTTTCAATCAAAAATTGCATTAAAACACTGCACACTGTGCACCTCCCCAAAGTCATATAAAAAAATCTTTTAATTTTTGTTTAATTTGTTATATTTGGAGGGATGTACTAAAACTCTCTTATTTTTTAGACTTTTCAGACTTTTATTTTTTAAAGTTTTTATACCCACCATCACATGTAATCGACCAGTAATCCGATTACAATCTTTGTCTTTGGCCCAAACCTAAACCTATAACCACAAATCCGCGCCCAAGTTCGCGCACAATCGCAAGCAGCTATTATTCAGCCCAATTATCAGCCCAACACGATGGTGTAATTGCCTATGTACATTAGGTCACTGCCAACATGGATATTATGGCAGCCACCCGAGAGTACCACATGTAGGTTATGCGTCAGCAAGTTCGGGACTTTGTTTGGTTAAAGCCGATCAAAGACATCCCTCCGCCACATGCATATAAAAGATTGTATATATCACTCAATCCCCAAAAGGAGGCGCCGGTATTGATTTTGGGATAAATCGGTAAGACGACACGCCCACAATGCAACAAAAACTGAGAGAAAAGCAAAATTTCTCGCATACCTTATAAATTTCAGAAGATATATTATAGTGGGCATATTTCTTATTCGAAATTTTCAAAAGGCCGTAAAAGGCCAAACTTGGATCCGATCAGACTATTTTCAGAACCCATTGCCATGTAATTATATTTCAAAAAGTAACTTATATGGCAGGGTATGGTATTTTAAGTGGTCGGACTTGACGTGTCGTGTCGTCCTTCCTTATTTTATACCAAATGTAAATACTCTAGACGTGAAGGTGGTGAGAATAAAAATGTGTAACAAATTTCAATTTTGGATCTTTGCTTTGGTGAAAAGCAATCTGCCGCCTCCTTCTGGATGTTGCAAACAGAATAACAAATTTAGTATGGCCTGTACAGCTTGGAAAATTCACAGATCATTAGTTTTATTCGACATTTTTGCAACCATTCCAAGATATATTAGTGGACCAAATAAAATTCAATTGTAGGGCAATGGAAAATACAAAATTCATACGTATATACTTGGAGGAAGAGGTTTGAAATTCTTAGTGAAAAGTATTCAACAATTGTGGATATTAGCACAGCAACAACCTTAATATTATAATAATAAACAAGCTAATAAAAATAATAAAAAGTTGTACCTTGTTTAGTTTGACACTCCACAATTTCTATAATTGAAAGAAAACAATATCTAAATAAATTCATGTTACACATATTTTAGCAATGATAACAACCGTTCTTAAATATATGCACCCTTTGGTAACGCAGCCGGAACAACCCTTTTAACAATACTTTTGGTGCTAACCCTTTTTACACACAAAACAGACAATAAGAAGCTGTTGACGAATCCCTTGTACAACGCTTTCAGACTTAAAGATACTGTTGCTTCATATTGATAGTTAAAAAATGATAAAAATTGCTTTTCGTCACAAGTGACTTTTTTATTATAACTTGATAACACTTATTTGGAAGAATTGTTCAGGGGCACAAAAAACATTTGAGAGGGTTATATTGTGTTGTGTTAGAGCTAATAATAATTCCACAATCTGTTGCTGCTGTCTTAGGAGTTCATATTCACATTATCCACATATTAAATGTGGCACATTTTGCACTTGAATCATTAGATTACGTTTAATTGAGTTTGTGCCATACGTTTGTTTGTTTGTTTATTTATTTAAGGGAGATAGACAGTATTTTATACGCCCAACAAGTGTTTTTTAATCAGGTACACAGTTTAAATTTCTTTACAGATGCATAAACATTTTAAAAACATATGTTTTATGGGCATAGTCCAACACTTAGCTCAGCATATAAATATCGCCACAAATTGAAACGTTCTCAATTGTTGTTCAAACACAATACAGACAGTTAATTTAAAACTCGAACTATTTAGTGAAACATATAGTATAATCCAGTCTAAGTGATGGTTAGGATGTTGAAAATGTTTTATAAATATCTTTTGTTTGTTGGCTGGACAATAAACGGGATTGCAATGAGTATACATCATAATCCTAACATCAATAATGTCTCCGTTAGCAATAATATCTCCGTTATCAATAATAATAATTATTCTACAATTTTTGAGGTACCATCGAATGTGGACGAGGATGAGCTCCTACATGAAACCGGCCTCTTTATGACAAGCATTATGAATTTGAGCGTAGATCCATGCGAGAATTTCTATGAGTATGCATGTGGTAACTGGCCTTTCAGTGAGCGCGTTCCGATACAATCTCGTAGAGACGGCGTTTTACAAGCCATTTCTGCAAAAATCGATCAGCTCATTATCCGTCATTTGAAAAATAACACTGAAGTTGAACCGAAACAATCAACAACTACCAATATGAAAATTAAGGCATTCTTCCTTAGCTGTCTTAAGTCCAAAAAGGAATTCAGTTTAGAAGTGAAAAATTTATTAGATGAACAGGATTTTCTATTCGGTATGATACAAAATAAAAGCACAAACGATTGGATCACATTAAATTTTTTATCGCCATATGGAATTTATCCTTTCCTACCTTTGACGGTTAATTACAGTAATACGTTCCGACGTTATGAGTTATATTTAAATACTCCGCATGAGCTATTGAACGCATTTTCTAATAAATCGAATGCCTCGATTTTTGGAACACAAAGAAATTCCTTCGAATTTAAAACTGCTTTGGAATTTGAAAGAAATTTAACGGCAAAAGTTTTACCTCTTAAAAAATTGGAACACGTTAGTTTATCCCAATTCTTGGAGCAGCACAAAAAAGATCCTGTCGATTGGAAGAGACTTTTCCAAGAAGCTTTTAAAGGCTTTGCCAATGACGAATGGTATATTAATAATAAAATTGCGAATTTCACAGACTTGGAGCGCTTTTTGCGAAAATCCAAATATGAGACATTGCGTAGCTATATGAAATGGCGCACCATACTCAAGTTCTATCAAATCTGGCAAACAAATATAGCTAATGATAGAGAAAAGACATGCCTTCAACTTAGTGAGACGTATTTCACGTATGCTTTAATGCCCTGGTACATCCGTGTTATGTTTGATGAAAATCGTAGAGAAGATGTCCTAAAAATTGCTGAGTTTTTGAAAAAGCATTTCAATGAGTCAATACAAACAGCTAAATGGTTGGATGAAGAAACAAAATCTCAAGTTTTAGCTAAACTGAACTCAATGGATATAATAGCAGGTTATACTGATAAAATGCATCACAGTTCATACCTTGATGCTACATTTAAAGATGTTAACATCTCTGAAGATTTGTTTAAAAATTTAATGATTTTAGAGGCTCATCGTAGTCGACAAAGTATAAGTTCTGTTCATCAAACAGAGCTACCGTCTCTACTATCGCCATATTCGGTCAATGGTTACTATGCGGATTTTATGAATAAAATTTTTGTACCCATAGGTGTATTTCAAATGCCTTTCTATCACATAAGCTTACCGTCCTCGCTTAAGTTTGGTGGTATCGGCTTATTACTGGGTCATGAAATGGCACATGGTTTTGATACTAAATTCTACAAACTGAACTATGACGGCAAATTGGAAAACCGATGGTCTACATCAGCAATGCGTCATTTTCGTGAACACAATGAATGTTTCAAAAATCAATACAACAAGTTTATATATGGGGGAGTTGGCACCAAGGCATCCATTACCTTAGATGACAACGTAGCAGATAATAATGGGGCACGTTTAGCTTACAATTCCTATATGCATTGTGCCGGTTATTCTGAGGGTATGGATCGCCCCTTGCCCAACACAAATTTCACCAATAACGAATTGTTCTTTATTAAGTTAGCTCAGACTTGGTGTACGGGACATAATGACACTTCTAAAGTAAATCGTATTAAAAACTATAAATATACATATGAAGAGTTTAGGGTTCTGGGCATTTTACAAAATATGCCAGAATTCAGTGAAACTTTTCAATGTAAACTAGGATCAGAAATGAATCCCTTTAAAAAATGCACATTATGGTAAAATGATTATAACATAATATACATACATACTCGTACATGTGCATAGCAAAACTTTGCTATCTGAGAATGATATTCTCGAATTATTTTACCGCTAATGAAACTTATATGGAACATAAATAACGGCTTTTTCGTAACTTGCTCTTTCTTTTTACAGAAACGACTTTAAAATTATAAAAGATACTAAAATAATTGTTTGTAATGAATAATTTGATATAAATAAAGCGGTTTATATATTTGAAATGTTTAAAGTCTTCTCTTTCACTTTATTTACAACATAAATTTACAACAAAAATTATTATATTTAGCTACAAAGTTGATATTTAGTATATCTTTGTTTAAGCTTAAGCTATACCAAACTTTTCTACTTGTTTTAAATATTTTTAAATTTGTGTAGCGTGCTAGTGTGCTAGTGGGCTAGGAGAGGTAGAGACAAATCAAAGCAAACTAAATTTGATTTTTAATTAAAATAATTTTGTGCACAATTTAGATAATCGTAAAATTATTCCAAACCAATAGCAAGACAGTAGTACGTGCATTTGAATAAAGCTTGGGGCGTTACGTTGAGGCGTTTACGAAATATTGAAAATAAAATGAAACATATTTTAGAGAATATGTGATAATCTCTTAGAGTAGACATAAATAGAAGGAATAGTAGCGATGCGTGAGAAGTTGGTGGATGAGATGGTTATGCAAAATTTTTTTTGGCCAATATATCGGCACACAAACATAATGTTAAGGTAACCCGTACTGTACGCATTTTTTATGTGCACGCTAAACTGAATGAATTTAGTTGGAATTTTCGTTTTGGTTGTATCCGTTCTTGCCATACACTCGGTTCGCACCAAATAATAAATTATCCTAATGTATCAATAATATGATCTACAGTAACATCATTATTTGGGTTCCACAGCAACAAAGAAAACTACATTAGGCGTATGCTAAATCTAGGATACTCATCATCATCACGAATTTCTTTGAATAAATGTGTATTACCAGCCCAAAATTCGCATGGCACAAGTTTGTTCCGGACATAAACGAGGAAGCTTCATATTCATATAAGGTCACGTCTAGTATTCTAAATAAATCTCTAAAACATAATAACATTCATAACAAGTATATTTGAGGTGCGCGCAGTTAATTTGACTTTTCCAAATATATAAAAAATTCATAAATAGTTAATATTCTGGTAAAATTTTGTTTGTCTGTTATAAACGAAAAACCCTAATTATACAAAGATCCATGGATGCCCACTCAGCATTTTCAATACCAAAGTACCCGGGTTGCAGGCATACAGATCTTATTGTTTAAGAGTAATACGAAGAAGATTTTTCAAGAGGTGATTTATACAACAATGACTCGTGCTCCCTGACACAACTGACAAACAAATTATAGCACAATATAAATTTTTGAAGGAAGTGGTTGGTGTAGGGTAGTAAATGGTCTGGCTTTACCGATCATAAAATTGTCTCTGGTTTTTGAATGGAAAGGTTAAGTTCGGTATTTCGGGTGTACGCCAAAAGCGACTCAGCTAAAAGCGGTGGTTTTTCGTAAGGAAACCGCAGAGATCGATTTCCTATTAAAACTTAGTAGGTCTTTGGTTCGTTTGTGATTCAATTAAGGCTAAAGATCGTGAGATATGTTCCATAAAGTACTTCATCTGCTGTTTGTCCATCTCTCCACCTCCTTAATCAGTCGACTGTTCAATTTCGAGAGAGGCACCCACAGCCCAGACAATTGCAGTAATCCCTGCTTAAAAGACACTGCAAATGTTTCGTAGTTAAAACGATTGATTTTCCGCAAATGTAATCATCTTGAAGACCGTTACGTTATAGGCGCCCATTGTCCAAGTCTTCCAGTCTATTATTAATCACTCTTTTCATCAATTGAGCTGCGTACGAGTTAATGTTGAAGATCAGGGAAAGGCACCGCTTCTCAGACGCGCCTGATAAGGGAAAACGGGAATAAAACGAGGCTATATTAGGCGTATACCAAATCTAGGATACCCATCATCATTAACGCCCTCCAACTAGTTATGAAATATTATCTTAATACGTAAGAATTTTCCATTTGAGAAAAAACATTGCCACGCCCAAATGTGCCACGCACATTTGTTCAAATAAATTTCAGCTATTATTTCCTTATTATTTGGAGCAGTAACACAGTGATGATATATAGGGAAGAGGTTATTGATGGTGGGTATCTAGGTTTGGCATACGCCTAATATAGCCCATTTTTATTTGTTTTTTGATACAGTCGTTAACATTTTGTCTATTCAGACTTTTGCTTAATTTCTACTCCTTTCTTACCATTTATATATCCAGGGGCATGTATTATTTATTGTTTGTTGTTATTGTTGTTATTGTTGTTATTGTTAACCATTAAGGCGCTCATTTAATACAACATCTGCCACGTAGTGCAGCGTTGAAAGGATTTTATGGTTACAGTATAAATTTAAAATTGATAAACACAGCACTTTATACATACATACGTATACAATGGGAATGCACATCCTGGTAACGTAACTTTACTGATGTTAAAGTAGTTGGCAATATGTAGAGAAGTATTGAAATATTCTACATATGCCTTAACCAACTACAAACACTGTATTAATTATTTAAGGGTATAGAATTTCTTTCATTTCATTCGGTTTTATCCAAGCATGCATATAAGGTATACACGTATGTACATCTAAATTGATGCTAGGTAGCATTCGTTTTCATTAATGTTGGATTGGATAATATAATAATTATAAAAAGAAACGTTAATTGCCCAGATTTAGTTAACTCCTCAAAAATGCGGCAGATATTACTGTTAAAACAGTTATTCATTTTAGTGAAAATTGTTTCGTTTGGGCGTTGCAAACGGAATGACAAACTTAGTTTATCCTTTTGGTTAAGAGCGCAGGGTATAAAAACGAAAGGGAAATCACCTATTGTAATAATTGTGAACAAAATTTCACCTTTCAATTAGAATGGAAATCAATGCCTTTCACGTAGCAGTTCTTATAAATCAAATCAATATACATCTGCTTGAAATTCTCCAACATTTTCTTGTTCAACCTTGCTCCGCGTTGACATTTGTTTTCTTAATTTTCTGTATTGTCATTCGTTAGTTTTGTATATGCATCTTGTTTTTTATCTAAGTCACTTTGATCTTTTCATAAAAAAAAGGGGGAAAGAGAGTTAAACGTTTTCTTATTACTTATTAAATGATTATTTGTACACATACGGAATATATGACTTTACATCAGTATAGTACTTATACTCATGCCGAGCGTGTGTCTGACACGCTTCTTATATTTATATTCCGGTTTTCAATTTCATTGGTTTTGAGTCAAGGTGTTGAAAGGGTTAGGTTTTTATGTGTGTAGAATATGGCAAAAGGGTGAACGAATCATATGTTAATGTGAAGTAATATTTCCGTTTCTTAGTAAAAGTATTGTATGTGTGTGTTCATATATCACTCTTACCGTATATGTGTGAATAAAATTTCTAATTTCCTTTAATTTGGGTAAGGATGCGTACATATGAGCCATTTGCCTTTAAAGTAGTTCAAGTCCCATACTCCAACACAAAAATCCTATTTACATAATAATGCGCTAAGAGAACATTTTGAAATTTATATAGTTTTCTAAACGATTCAATGAATTCATTTAGTTTAGTTTAAAAGTAATTAGTTTGAGTATAAAAAAAAAACTGTTAATTTTTAGCCAGCGCTCTAAAAAACAATCCATTATTTGAGACCCTAAAATATATAAAAGTTGTCATCTAGGGCTCACACAGATTTCTCATTTCCTTCATATGCAAACCGGCAAAATGAAAAATTCAACTAATCGGCTCTTATTTTAAATCATAAGAAAATTAGAACAAAGTGCTCCTATGAACTCCATTAAAATTATTGCTGAACTACAAAGTGGAATGTTCTGAAAATGGGCGGTGCTAGCCCTCATATTCGACTTGTAACTTCATTTCATATTACTCTTGAACTGTAAGACCTGTAGACTGTAGAAATTTGGTAGAAATAATTCCTATATATTTAATTAATTAGTAACAAATTTCTAAACATGTATAAATATAGTGCCCTTTAATAACCTCCCCCAATGTATGGCGTTTTACAAGCTTAAATGCTCATTCGATTGTCAAACACACTACACACTACACTTGAGTTCAAATTTCAGCTGTACGAACTCTTTCACTTTTTTTCAGCTAAACTGTTTAAACTGTTTAAGTTTACTAAGACAAAGCCTCAACTCTCTCTCAATATCCTCTCACATAATTTATGAACAATATTATGCCATCAATCAGTGTCATAAATAACGGGATAAAATGCAACTATTTATATGATTTGTAGACGCCGAAATAATTTGGAGTTAATAGTGAAATAAAAAATATGGAGACGGTAAAAAAATCATTTTAATAACAATATGTATGGTGGAAATAGCTATAATAAATATGGTCAAGGTTCAATGTTGAATACTCTCTCAATTTAGGCACCAAAGCCCTCTGCCAATCCATCTTCTAAACTGGAAATGTAATGTGGAAAATTTTTCACTCTTTGATCTTAATTGCACCGTACTAACCAGTGTGTGAAGACTACCAACAACGACTATCAACAGATAAGCAGACATGTTTAGCGTTCAATGCTATTCAAAATTTATACACTTTTTATGATATCCGAGGCCTACCTCTCTTTTGACAAATTGATTTGTACCCCCAATAAATTGTTTAGGTTGTTAATTTTCTATGTTTATAGTTGAGAAAGAGAAATCTATTGCGGCTTAAACAAAACTCTCAAGCATCTTCAGACGTCACTTAGTGAATATTGTTAATGTTACAAGATAATGCTTATAAATTAAAATCACAAAATTCACTCCATTTCTAGTAAGTTCTTCACAAAGCTATTCATCCCTAATTAGAAAACTATACTATTTGAACCCATGGCCAAAGTTTGTGTCATTTACTTTAAAAGAAGAGCATAAAATATTAAATTAAATAAAATAGGGCATATGGCCAGTGTAGGGCAGCTCGTGAACGACTTTTGCAAAAAAAAAAAAGTAAATTCTTTCAAACAACAGTTAACTGGTCAGCTACTATAATAATTCCTTCAAGGGCAATATTAAATAGTCTCGCTCCACTGTACAACGCCACTACACACAAAGAAAGCTGAACAAATTCAACATCGATTGCAAAGATTTTTCTGCCACTATTTTAACTTCATTTTATGTTGAACAATTATTGCGCACTTTCCATGAGAAGGACTCTTTAATACGAGAGAAACTCTTAAGGCAAGGTTCCCTTGAAAAACTAGAGAACTAGAAAAAATAAAGTTATGCCAAGTCGGAACTATTAATTCACCGCAATTGTTACACAGAAAATTAACTTTTTATAAAAAAATATACCAACGAATGTGATTTAGGCACAGAAAACGCTCTAATCATGCAACAAGCAAAACATGCACAAGTTGGCAGTTATGCTAACAGTCTCATTACCAACCAAATATGTACTCGTATGTATTATCAAATGATAACGGTAGCGAATGTACGACGAGATCTAAATACAAATAACGCTGATTGGAGTAAAGATTTGTACCTTTTGTACCGTTATGAAAAAATAATCACAATAAAGTTGGATGGCAAAGTTAATAAATTGGACGATGGTCGTGAACATGCTAATCGTAAAATTTATTATTAACTTATGACACCAATAAAGATATCGAGTAATGGCAAAGCATGTAAGGATTCAAAAAGTAAGAAGCATAAGCGAAACAAGGAAAAAATAAATTTCCGTAAGTAATCTGATGATCTGATGATGATGAAACAGGTAAAAGTGCTAAATATCACTGAAACTAAATCTGGAATATCCAAGGCCACCACCGCCAATAAAGAGTATATGCATCAGTTTTCAACTTACTCAAAAGAACAAAAGAAGGCTTGGAAAAAAAGAAGCAATACGTGAAATTTGGAATTGATTATTAAATTTTTGTGACCAGTACACGAACAGACAGAAATCGTTAAGTAAACTCATACACTTTCAACTTTGAGATGATGTATGGATGGATAAAGATTAAATTATTTCAGTCAAGTAATCGTTGAAACTCAAATCGTTTTTAATACCTTTCACATGCAAATTTACAAATATTTACACATATACGAGTATAATATTTTCATTAGTATGCAACTTTCTCTACTTATGTAACTTTTTCCCTTTTTGTTTTTTTTTTTTTTTTTTTTTTTGATTTCTAGAATCACCCTAATAAAGTAAACGGATTTCTTCTCCTCTTATAAAAACTTATTTATATAGACATTTTAGAATTTTATTTTCTAAAATGGGCTTTTATCCGTTTTTTATTTATTTTTCACATTGTGAAGCATTTATTTATTGTTGCTTTTGTTCTTACAACAACCACCGCCATCAGCATCATGCTAGCTCATAAACTTAATAATGATAAAAAAAATATACAGGACCATTCCATACCACCCGAAATAATTCTTCCACCTTTTGCACCCACAAGGAGATGTTTTAAATCGTATTTTGAACAACTTACACAGTTGGTGGTGACACCAGTTCACGCTGCTTTGCAAGAAAATGTACAATTTTTTGTTCTTATTGTTGTTTACGTATATAATATATATACATACAAATTACTTTGAAAGGAAATAGAAAAAATAAGGAGAAGCATATAACAGGCAAGTCTAGGCGAATTTTTAAACTCTTGCATTTATTTACCATTTATGATAATTTTCGGTAGTTGTCTGAAATTTATAAACAGGTGTTTCAAATTTCAACATGGTTTCCAAATTTTACATAAATTCTGTTCAATTGCAAGCATTTTCAGCTCTTCCGTAATGAACAGTTGATGAAGTTAAGTGTTTTGCATATGAAAACTTCTTTACTTTTAAAGCGATTCCATGCTAAATGAGAAAAATCCCAGACTTTTCCATTCATTGCATATCATTTTATATATATAATGTATATAATGAACAATGAATAAATTTACAACATAGAACATATCTTCTAATAAACATTAAATACTAGTTAACAGTGTATATAGGTTTATAGGATGGAGGATGTAAGAATTTTTTTGATGAGGGTTTAGAAATAAAAGTTTTTGGTAATCATGTTTTTGGTCAAAGGTTGCCACACTCTCTAAGTTATTTGTGGTCGAAAGGAGTACATGCCCCTCAGGCACGAGTGCAATGCTTTTGACAACCTGTAAATTTTTAAACTGGTTTAAAATTCCATTAAATGATAATAATAATAATAATTCACGTCTGACCTTTGCTGATTGTTTACACATAAATTGATCACACATTTGCCACACTAAGTATACAAAAAGCAAATTTAAAGGAAAGGAATAAATGAAATGGCATTTTGTTCGCTTTTCAGACCACGTGGTTGGGAATATTAATTGGGCCGGAATAACCATTTTATTTAATTACATAAAATAGTTGTTCCACTTGGTAAAGAAGACGACCACAATAGTTATTGAAATGTTCAAGATCGCACAAATTAATTTATTAAGGATAAATATAATTGAATCCTCTGTTGATCATATACAGACAGTTTCAAATTTAAAACTAGAGGAATTCAAATATTGCCAATGCCACAATATATAGGGTAAATAAGGAAATTCCCGAGTTGTGGCATTTTTTGAAAAAAACAGTTGTCGGGTTGAGGGAAGACCACGATCAAGGTCGCCATCTTTTAACTCAACAACTTTTGTTTTCGAAATTATTCGAAAAATTGCATCCCATGACATTAGTGGAGAGTTTCCAACTCTTTTTCTCACACTGTAGACGTATATGAGGTACATATTGTAGGTTACTCACTCACGCTTATTCTCGCCACACTCTACACTCTTTAAAATTTTAAATTCGTTCTTTTATACCATTCAGAGCGATACTGTTGCACCACTGATAGCATTGAAATTAAATACAAATGTTTCCGTTACAAATATGTAGTGCTAACCGAACTACTCTCTCCGAACCAATAGTAAAAAAAACAATTGATTATTGATATTTATTACTTGACATCCATTCAAATTTTTTTATTGAACAAAAGTTTCATGAAATACAAGAAAAATGAGAAAAAAATTCATACATACAAGTAAAAAACTTAAACCTTATAGAATCGAATTCATTATACGAATATTTAATATCCGTAAAGGAATGGAAAGTCTGAGATTACAGGAGATATTCCACAGCTTAAACAAAAGCAAAATCAAAATCAAAAACAAGCAAAGAAATCTATTATTTAATTCAATGCACTCGTTGAGGGTTGCTTAGCGCTCAATAGGATAGGAGATCATAGGAAAACCTTGAACGCTGATCGCAATATTGCCTATTACAACAACAATACGAATTTTTTCAGTTTTTATAAATTTTTGTAGAAGAAAATATTTCACCAAATTACACGCAAAAAATATGTTTGAATAGTGAATGCGTAGTTTTTTACCATAAAAATAATGCTTTACCAAATATTTTATTTAGAGATCAAGCAAAAAAAATCTATTGAAATTTTTTCTACCTAAAGAAATGAGAAATTTTGTTTTACGCTTTATGGGTCCTTAAAATAATATTCGTTTTTTACCTAAAACGCTCACATATATTGGCGCGTTAACTAATAATTAAGTGTCAATGGTGTGGTAAAAAGGTATCAGTTCGTTCCCTTTATCAATAAGAAATGTACCGTTTTTTTTTTTTTTTTTTTTTTTTTTTCAATTGAATGTTTTGTACAAATTTTACAACGGATTTTTAGAAAAATTTTCTCACAACCATGTAGTTGAAGTACTCAGTTTTTTCGAAGAAAACAATTTACATACATAAGAATGTTTTTCGGAAAAAACAGTTATATTCTAAGGTAACGCAAATTCCAAAAAAAAATAAATTTTTGTTAAAAAAAAATGTATAAAACAGATGCGTGTATTAAATAAAGAGAAGTATATATGTATGCATGTAGACATGTATAAAGGAGTATGTCTGATACATATAACAAAATTTTTCACACATTTATATACATATGTATGTATGTATTGTATAAATAATTATATTTGCCGAAGCATTTTGATGTATATCATGTACCTAAATATAACATATAAGGATACATAACATAAAGGGCCGTGCTTGTCACTTTCATTTTATCGTAATGATGCTTTCAGCATATATAGCTTCAGTATCTGTACATACGTATATATTCTTTCTGTTGTCCGGGCAACTTTTTCTTCTAATTCTAGACATTTAATACGAATGCAAACGTATGCAATATAATTCTCAATGTACTAACGAATGTAGCATCGCATTAAGCTTGATTTGTCCAAGGGTTACTGTCTATATCTATTAGATATAGTATGTTTTGTTTGTTGATTAATTTGCAAGCGAATATTATTTGTGTTGTTTTTGCAAACTTTCGTTTAGCAACCCCATGTGAGCACAGGTTTTTGGCACATATACAAAAATAACCTTTTTCCTTTTTTTTCATTTTCTTAGTATAAATTTAGACATTTAATACCGACAAACGCTTTACATCCAACAAGCAATTATAATAAAGTAACAGCAGAGTTTTGGAAGCCCATTTCTTTTTATATAAGCTATCATTGCTAAATTATAGCAAAGTATATTAATTAATTACATCAATTGGAGACTAATGCATCAACAGATTACAACAATTTTAAGGTTGAATTTTATTTTGTAAAGTTCCTGACAAACAAAAAACTCGAATAAACTTCTTGTGCAAGTACTTAGCAAGTGTCCGGGCTAATGAAAATTAGTTTGAAATCACAAGATTGGGTGTTGATAATGAAAATTTATTGTGTCCCGTCATACTGACTTTTCCAATTCTAACACTGTTCGATTTTTACAGTTAGAGACGTACGTCAATTGAATGAAGCGTCTCTCATGCGCTACTTAAAATTTATTGATAGCGAAACGTAAAAAGTTGTTATATTACAGTTTTAAATATACGAGTACTTTGTGCTTAGTTATAATTTAAAAGAATAGATAATACACATGTACGTACCTATGGTATACGTTCAGCATTTATACTCAACGAACTAAACAAAGTACATACACAGTACACAAACTTGGGGACTTCAGTTCATTGAATTTTTATGTATTTATTAATATATATCACAATCGCATATACATTGGCCGGCGTTGACAACGATGTTGGAGCTTGCATAAAAAATTCAAATTGTGTATGTATGGAAATGATTTGCAGAAGCCACTCCCATTTTAAAGCTGAGAAAATGCGCAATGCATTGCAATAAAAAATTGTAACAAGAAGAAAACATAAAATGAATAAACCTCTGGAATATATGCATATGTATTATACATACACGGATATAAGTGAACAGGAAGCTTTGAGGTGCTGGTGCTCGTGCTGCTGCTGTCGCTGTTGTAATGCTTTAAAAACGTACACATAATATAAAATATGGTAATTTTATACGTATATAAAGCGATGTGACTGAACACAAAATATAAAGAATTTCAGCTAATATGAAGCTGTGAGTGTTCAGGGTGAGAGAGAAAGAACGGGAACGACACATGAATACACATACAGAGCACAAAATATTCCCCTGTGTATGATGTTTTAAATGTACTTCTTATTAGAAATTCACTAGGAAAGTGCATGTGGATTGTATTTTGAAAAAATCAAACACAAGCTATATTGCCTTGCCAGCCAGGGGAAGTTATTGTAGACTATTCTGTGGTAAATAAACATACACAACGACAATTTATAAAAGGCGCATGTGTTTTATAGTGACGTTGTCGTTGCCGTTGCCGTTGCCGTTGCCGGAAACAAGGGTAAAAATGAGAGAATAGAATAGAACTCATATTTGTATAGGTCCTGGCGTACCGTGCAACTCGTTTTATGGCCATATTTTTATCCTAATGCCATGAACACCATAACACCAATAACAATGTTTCTTTATGAGTACTTTATGTTGTTTGCATGATAAATGCAAAAATCCTCAAATTCACCAAACGTGGCAGAAGTAATGAACCCGAGAGTGAGAGAGCGTCTGAAAGCAGTGAGGAAAATATGAGGAATACAAAATACGTATGATGACATATAACGGTATGCATATACATGCCGTAATGTAACGACGATCACCACATGAACTCTGATAGGAAATTAACGATTATTTTTGGGCACTTTCTAACATGAAAATAAAAACAAAAATGGAAAAGGAATACGAACGGAAAATTGTATGTAGTGAATGGAATATGTATACGACGACAATGTGTGTAACTCTATGACTATGAGGTATGAATGGTGAGGGCTCGTAGTTTGAATATTTCACCAAGTGTGACTCAGTTGTGTTTTAAGAGCGCATATAGCAACACCTAAAAAATTTGTGTAATTATAATCAAAGAAATAATTAAAAGGAATTATCATATATGTAAATGAAAAATTATTACTTAATACTAATCGATATAAACAACAAATCAAAAACAATCTCCAATCAATTATTCAAGTATTCACGTTAAACGAATCGCTTTTAATATGTGACTAAATAAAATTGTGTTGTACAATTAATTTTTTGAATTTGTGAATATGATGGTTATACAACAACAAACGCTTTGGAATAATCAGTCAACTTCGCAAAATAACTCCAACGATAATAATACATTATTGGATAGTACAGCGCGACCGTGTTTATCCAAAGTGAAAACCGAACTTGATAAAGCAGCGGAATTAGATCAGGACAATGCGGAACAGAAGCAACAGCTACAGCTAGATCAATTACAGCTGCAACATGAACCTTCTCACGGTTCTAACGACGTACCTGTTGGCCAACCATGTAGGTAACACCTTATACGTAAAACGCGTACGTTGCTTCTAACGAAAACGTATTTATTCATTAGTGTCAAATGAAATTTAGACTTGATAAAATTCATAAATTCGTACTGTTCATCCTCTCTCTCTCTCTCTTCTACCCAATATTACTGAATTTTCAAGGTGTTAAATGTTAAAGCGAACGCAGCACAGAAGCTTTCCTGTGTAACATTTTGCCATTTTATTGATAAAAGAATTCCATTTATTTTTCTAGCATTTGTCCACAAAACTTATTAAATTTATAGCTCCCTCGAGGTATGACCACAAAAACTCAGATAATGTGTGTCGTAGAACCTTAGGCATGTCGCTGTGAAAACAAAATACTTATGTTATGTATGGTGTAACGTCACACTCTCCTGCACTGCCGTAAAATATGTAAAATGCAGTATCCATCTTAAAGATACACTTGAATACACAGATTATCACCAACACGTCCAAAATATTTATACACGATAGTGTTTTTTATTCTTTAAGGATATTATCAAGGGACCTAAGTAAACAAAATGCATAAAGTAGTATATTCGCATTTAAATGCTGTATCCTTATGCAGATTAAATGATTTCTTAAGGATTATTAAGGAGAAATATTAGGAATTTATAAAAGTCACTTGGTTAATCCTGCAAGGAATGTTGTTCTTTTTAAAATAAAAACTTGAAATTAATATTGAATACCTTCGGCAACTCATACTGAACCCTATCACTAGCATTTTCGATTTTGGTGGTTTGTTGTTTGGTCAGCAAAGCTTTGAGTATTGAACCAATGAAAAAATTTTGCCAAACATTTTTTCAAAGTACCCTTAAGTAAAAAAATAAATTATGAGTAAATTTTATGGTTGTTATTCTTTTGTTAAAAAACTCAAGAGAAACGAAAAAGGACATGCAGCATACAATAAAAATGAAATCGAAACACCTTTCATGGACAACAGGTAGAAAACTATTATAGAATTCTTTAGAAAAAATTCCTACGAATTTGAACAGAAGATTTTTTTTTTTTTAAGAAAATTTGAATTTTACCTTGTGCCCATAAAATATACATGCATTAGATATATTATACAATAGACAGAGGAACATGTTTTAATGTAATAATTAAATGCACGACATGATGCCTTTTTAAAGCCTGCCTTGCCGATGTGGATTCGAATGGCAATTTTGAAAATAAGAAATAGTCCTAAAAAGTGAATACAGAAAAGTGTAATTAAAAATGCGGATTCATTATCTAAACTATAACTTTTAATTTTTGTGCTACTTTTGTGCTACTTTTGTGGATGTTTAAAAATGGATTTTTTTCACTTTTTTCAACGACACTTAAAAAATAGAATTTGTTTAGGCCAAATCTTAATAACACGGCACGTCTTCATTGAAATGGTGGGCGCGGCAGATACGTGACTATGGCTCTATGAAAATTGTTATCCCAACACAACAATTTTGCGCACATGGATGGATGGGGTAGTTATAAATATGTTGAACTAAAGTTGCACTTAACAGTTCAATAGGTTTTCATCGGCTCTCGATTAACTTTACGATTAAAGCGGTGACGAGTTGTTTTCTCTTTTTCATTAGTCAACTAAGAATCGTTATGTTAAAAAGCTGTACAAAGTCAAATTCATGTGGTAATCATGCAAACTTGATTTTTGTTTAAGAATCTATTTCCAATTGGCCGTAGGACAGAAACGAGAGCGGAAGGAGAACAATGTCTTGCATATTAGATCCAGCGCCCTTGTGACAAACTTGACATACAGTATAAAATTGAAATTGAAAAACATTTAAAAATTGAGAAATGCATTTCACACTTGGCAGAAATACTGCCCGGCTTGTATTGAAATTGGATAAAACGAATTGAAAAGTGAAAAACATTTATACACAACAGTTGATTATGCTGAAATATATTCTCCTAATGATTTTTATGCTAAGGGACCTGTATTTTTGTTTGCTTGCTTTATTTTTCAGATCTTAGACACATATCAAACTCACCTCTACCACTTCGATCTTCTCCAGGTTGGTATACATACATACATATGTTACATCGTAAAAAATTGTTAACCTGTATAAAAGAATGTTTAAACCCAGGCACCCAGGCACCCAGGCACCCAAACGAAAAAACCAACTAGTCGGTATTGTTTTGAAGAACAATATGTGATCACCCTATCTAATGGGAGATGATATGGATAAGGAGAGATAACAGCAAATTGTGAAAAGACGTAGAAGAGAAAAACTCAAAGGGTTTTTTGGTTGCATAAGACATTCGCAACCCTATCGTATACAGAAAAAGCACGTGCTTCAAGTGAGAGGTGCACGAGCCGTAGAAAATATCATACATACATACAACAATGTATAACATATTCACACCGAATTTATATCCTGCGACGCATGCCTCCTTAATTCTTTAATTAATTATACATTTCGTCGCGGCCTTAAAAATCATTGATCTAGAGTGAATACACTTAAAATCATTGAAGTAAAACGTACATGTATGTACATAGGTACCAAACACACACAATACACAATTTTCATTGTGTAAATGAACAGTCTTCAATGCAACCTTTTAAACCCATAAAATATAGTCGTTAGTAAAGTGGCTTTTTTTTATAAATCTCACAAAAAAACACATATCTGAATAAATGTCGGTAAACACGCAAACCAAATAATAATTATATGATTAAGCACCCGAATATTGAATAGAGCGTTTAACAAAGGCTTTAATCGAGAATAGCGCGAAGCCCTCTTTATTCTACTGCACTTAACTATAAAAGATCCTTTTGCGGTAACGTGTAATTTGAATACATAGCCACCAAAAGTCAAAGAGCGAATAAAAACGAAATCACATTTGAAACCCTTTAGGTTAACCAACCACGGATAGGGTTAATTTTGCATAACAAAAAAACGAGTGTGACCTTCTTTTTTCACCAACTAATTGCAGCATTCCCTTAAAGCGTGTACCGTCGCGCGACATTTGCCTGCTTGTTGCCTGTTGCATTTAAATAACTTTGCATAATTGGAAGGGTTGACGGTTTGGGTGTCTGCTTTTTCAAAAGTACGCATAAGAAAAGCAATAATTTGCATTTAATTGTGTCATGCTTAGTGTCACAATATTATCATATGTTAAAAGAAGATAGGTGGCCAAAATAAATGGTGTAACATTTACATAACCCTAAGAAGTCATTTATAATTTGTTCTCTTATTGTGTGATAGGGGTTAATTTTAAAATGAACTTCTCAGCCTTTGAGGCAGAGAGAAACTTTACTAACCTACACCCCATTAGGAGATGTAATATTTAAATTTTGTACAAAAACAGGGTAGAAACAAAATGAGGGTGATTATACATTATACTCGTATATATAAATAACGACCATTATCTGAAAAATTGTTTGCATTCATTGTTCAAGTTGTTTCATTTTCATATAATTATGAAGCGCAATAAAATAAAATAAGTAAATTAATTGGCGCGTCCCCTAGCGAACTGATGATCAACAATTGCATTCGAAACAGATATAAATAGAGGTGAATTCTCTGTAACGATGACAGAGAAATGCGGCTTCGAAAGCTGCTCGTCACCTCTAAAAGCAATCTATATTGTTCATACTAATCTTTAATACATTTAACGATTTCAAATTAATGGCTTGATGGGAGTGGCATATTTCAAAATTTAAATTTAATCGTAAAAATTATAAGAGCCATGAATTAAGCCATTTGTGTTTAAATGGTGAGATTTTCCATTCTGATGCCATTGATGTAGTTAAACAGATAAAAATGTACGTTCGCCAAAAACGAAATCCAGTAGGAACCAACTGCGTTATATATTTGTAATATAAAAATCATGCACTAGATAAAAAAAATTCCATTGCTCTTTTGGGCGTTTCAAATGATCGATTTCACGACTCTTAAATAAGGAATATTTTTCACTTTAAAAGCTTCTAGAATAGTAATAGATTTCGTATTGAATTGTCAATGATTCAATACGCGACAAACAGCAATTATCTTTTCTCAGCGTAAAGAAAGATTTTTTTATTCCAAAATATTGTTAACTTGCTGCAAATTTCAATCATTATCCTAATCGAGAATTTATTAAGTTTTTGGGTGTTGCTTTGACTACAAAATTATATAAAAATGTTTTCATTCTTTTGGAGAATATGTCAAAATATACACACACAAAAAAAAAGTTCGGAATTTCAAAATTGCAGCTCAAATGACTTCTGCGAAATGGCCTGGTTTGAAAGAGTTTAAAATTAATTGGACTATACGTATACGGTAGTTGTCTTTGTCAATTGTCAATTATGAGAATGAAAATTGGCCAGTTTTTTTCAATAATATTATTTGTCATGCCCATGTTTACCTAAAAGGGGTCTTTAAAGGAATCCATTATCTTTCCTTTGAAAAAGTAAACTCTCTCACTGTAGTGGTTTTTTCGTTTACCTAGCTTTTTGCTTTTTTCCTCTTAAGCTAACCGATAGACTTCAACAACTTTTTAAAACCAATTGGAAACATCTCATTCACACACAATACAACAATGTGTCTTTTTACTGATCAATTGTTATGTGCTTTTTGTACCCTCCACATAAGGCCTAGTGTATGTATGCCCATCTTTCGTTGCAATACCTAAAATGGGGCTACAGACATCCCTCAAGATCTTGATCTGCATTAAATTTTAAGTCAATCTAGATATGTCTATGTATGTGTAAAGGTGAAATTTTGTAGTTTTCCATTTCGGTTTGGGGCTATTAAAGAATTCCCCGGTTGAGGGTTGCATAAAAATGTGAAGGGTATGTAAGATTTGGCCCAGGCCAAAAGAGGCCTAAAAGAGAATCATATAATTAATCGTAATTGCATTTTCAGTCGATTCGCTGGAATTTTCTTTCAAGAAAACTCCATTTACATTTGTTCTTATATATAAGTACTGCTTTTTGTCACAATTTTTTTCAGGATATATAAACCATTTAGATTGGGAAAAATTTGGAAGCGGTATATTAGATATTTCTTCTGCTTTAAGCAAGCGACCCATAGATTCAGATAGTGAATTGGAGGATGGAGTTTTAAATTTGACTCGTAATCCATCTAAGAGACAAAATCGTTGCGAGTCATCCGATCGTGTGCCAGTGTCCTATTCTACAGAGGGTAACCAATCAGTCACAAGAAATGTTGCTGGTTTATTTACAGCGTTACAAAATCCCCTAACACCTCTACTATTAGGAACCCCATTAAGCTTGGGAGCCACTAATCAAAGTATCTTCAATTCTACTGAAATACAACATGCTTTTCAATTACAAGTACAAAGCTATATGGAATTGATGCGACAAGCAGCCCCTGAAGCATTAGCCAACCCTGCCGCTGCACAATTCCAATTGCAAAATTCTGTACAGGCCGCATTGCAACTACAAGCCTTACAGCAAATAAAACAACTTCAGCAACAGGAACAACGCACAACCCAACTGATTTTGGATATAGAGGATTCAATGGAACGGCTAGAACCCAATAAAAAGGAAATGAGGCATTTTTCTACTCCACAAAATAAATCACCTATACGCAGTCCATCACTTAGTCCGGTAAGTTTCAATGAAAGCAGCAGAGTACATACTTTCACAACCGTTGCTAAAGAAGGACAGCAAATTACTCCACCGAATTCGGTTCATTTAAGTATGGGACTGAGTAGTGCTGTTATGACTCCCAATACACCCGGAATGATGCCCGCTTTTTCTAACGCACACCCAGAACATGCGACATCTACTTATGCAAGTACTCCACAAAATTCGAAAAGTTGCAGTAACAATGTTCCCAGCACAACCGTGCCCACTTTAGATCAATCACCAGAAGAGACCACTGACTTGGAGGAGTTGGAGCAATTTGCTAAAACGTTTAAGCAAAGACGCATCAAACTTGGCTTTACTCAAGGTGATGTCGGTTTAGCTATGGGAAAGCTGTACGGTAACGACTTCTCACAAACTACGATTTCACGATTTGAGGCCTTAAACTTAAGCTTCAAAAATATGTGCAAACTGAAACCTTTATTGCAAAAATGGCTAGAAGATGCCGATTCAACCGTTTCTAAACCAGGCGGTATATTTAACTTGACAGCCATGACGAGTACTACATGTACATCGGTTGAGAATATCATTTGTCGTCGTCGCAAAAAGCGCACGTCCATAGAGACGACAGTGCGCTCCACTTTAGAGAAAGCATTTATGATTAATTGTAAGCCGACATCGGAAGAGATAAACCAACTAGCGGAGCAATTAAATATGGATAAAGAAGTGATACGCGTATGGTTTTGCAATCGCCGACAAAAGGAGAAGAGAACTAATCCATCTGCGGACTTGGACAGTCCCACTGGTACTCCCCTCACCAGTCATACGTTCGGCTATCCCCCACAAAAGTCACTTCCTCTACGAAGCGGTCTAGACATTTCCTCAGTCTGCAGCCAAACCATCAACTCACCACCGTGTGTTAACAAACAGAAAAAATGAAGTTGGCTTAATATTGCCGATACTGGAAATGATCAAGACTTTAAGGATATTAATCAAGAAATCCCTACATATCGATATGGTTCCTATAGAAAAGAAGATTCATTATTTCCCTGTAGATATGTGGAGAAGAACTTCTGTCCTTTGCCATATTCCCTTGAGGAGATAGCAACTACAAACTTCATTTGGTACACAACAAAGCAGCGCTATTGCAAATCAAGTTTGCCATCTTCTCAGTAAAATCATTTAGTTGTACATATATACTTTGTTTTATACCTTAAAGTAATAATATGGTGACTGTGAAAGGGACATTTCCATTGATATCACAATTTATATGAATACGAGTATGTTTTAGTTTAGTGTTAGCGTAATTCATTTGTCATGGTTGCATACATTTGTATTTAGAATTTCAATTATTGAGCACAATATAATAATTTAGCATTCATATACAATTTTTTGCATTTACTTTAGATGATTACGACAGTTCCTATTCCATCATTCATTCACCCATTGATTGAGAAAAATCGTGTAGTATTAATTTTATAGAGCTAACCACAGCAAATACTTGTTGTACACAAAATTCACTCAATAAATTTGTACATTATTATGTATACGCAATACGGAAAAACAATCAAATAAAAGATGAAATAATAAATTTAAAAAAAAAAAAAACCATTGAAAGTAAAATGTTAAATACTATATTTTTATAAACTCCACATAAAATGGAGGTATACAAAGTTTGTTGTTTCATTTGCAACATCTAGAGGGATGTGTCATTCATTCAAGTTTCAATTAGTCTAGCTGGATACGGGCATGCGTCCGATACAAGCAAACATTTCTCACAATTCAGCCACATTATGGAAATTTAGTATGCACAGCTACCAAATCCATATCCAAGTGCCTCCAAGATTTGACTTAAGCCAACTATTACTTGTTTTTTTTTTTTTGTCTTTTTGTGTATGTTTTTCCCAATTATCATATTTATTGATTATTTTCTTTTGAGAAAAACTTTAGTTCCCATTAAGGATTTCTTTAGCAAATCCAATCATTTAGAAATGCTTAAGCGCATGTCAAAAGTTCAAGTGCCTTGGCGCTAGAAGTTGTTCGTATATACTGCATAAGTTCGACAAAGGACATCCGTTGTGCTCTCATATTTTTAACAAATCGTGCGTATATTTTAAGATGTGCTTTTTTCAATAAAGTTAACATAACATGATTGGGTGATGATAAGTCGTTGTGCATGTACGTACATAAAATCGTCTTATTTATTGTTTCATATGAAACAAGATTTTTGGGGTACCACATACACATGCACATTGAAAATGCGTAGGTATTTAATTAAATATTAATACATCTTTTGTTGAAAACGACAACGAATTGCAGAATTTTCAAAAAAAAAAAAAAAAAAAAAAAACATCTAAAACTGTGTTTCGTTCAATGAAGGTTACCACCAGAAGTGGGCGAGCCACACCCCCCAAAAGTATATTCTTCATCAGCATTAACAGAAAAGTGGATTTAGCCCATCTGAGCATCTGTGCTTTCGTACAATTTTGTACACATTTTTATTGGAACACAGTCGCTCTGATATTTTCTTTATGCAATATTCGAAATTCAAAGGTTTCCAATTGCAATTGGCCAGAATCGTTACAAGGATACGAGCTAAACTATAGTACATTAAACATATTATTCATGAACGTCAAAAGTGGGCCCAATGGCCAAATTCAGACCACTGACTGGCGCACACCAACTAAGTTATACATTTCAATTCCAGTATAGAAAATGCCAATTTTAATGAAAAGTGATATTAGTTCTTTATTTGTACAGTCTAACGGCACATAAATAACAGAAATTAGTTATGTATTACGTATCAGCTTGCTAGTTCAGTTTCACGCAAAGTAAGGTTTTTCGTAAATTATGGGCCTGTCTACTCTCATCACTAAGATGGAGGATATAAAAAACGATCTAAATTGGATTAAGATCAAATATTGAATACCCACTGTATTTTATTTATAATTTTTTGTCTGCATCCAGCAAGTACGGCTTTGGTATACGAGTATTTGCACTAATATTGAGAGAGAACAATTCGATTCAAATCGACTTGAATGAACAATGTTTTTATGTATGAAATATCTTTCGTTTATGTACAATTTTATTAAAAAATATTACAACAATAATTAAAATCCTTTTGCTTAACCAAACAATGTAAATTTATATAATTAAAACGAAAATGAAAATTAAGATTACGTTATTAGAGTGTGCGACATTATATGCCGGCAAAATTTGAATGGTTTGGAAATTGCCATAAATTTAATTTCACTTAATGTTCGTGTAGGCAAAATTCGAGTGAACACTTTATTATAGACACACTACATAGGTACAATTTTGAACTCAAACTATCCCCGGTAACATACAACATAAAAAACTACATTTCAAATTTTTGTTTTAATCTGCAGTATGCAGTATATAATATATGTAGAGGTAATTGACTTTCCATTTAATGTTGGATTGGTAACTAAATGATAAGAAATTTTAAATAAGAATGGAAATTCAAAATTTTTGTATCAAAATTGTAATTTTACTCAATTTTTAATATTTTTCAATGCATTTATGCGATACCTTGAGCGGTCACAAAATATTTTTAAAAAATATCTCAAAAAATACAACCTGTAGCTTGCGTACAAATTGACATGGACAGACGGACATGGTTAAATCAATTCAGATTTTGATTTCGAATCGATTCATATAATTGAAGGTGGGTGTGGCATTTGCCGTTTAGGAGTTACAAACATCCGCACAAACTTAATATACCCCTTTTTCACAGAGTGGTGCCGGGTATAATTATCATATTTAAAATTGAAAAACGAATCTGGGGGTAAAAATTTGTAGGCTTCACTATATTGCAGGTCTTTGCTTGCTTAAATCAAATATAACCTTTTTACTTGTTTTGCTAAAAGTGCCATTAAACATAATAATTTTAGTACAATATGCGAAGACCGGTGAATCAATTGAACTGAAGATAAACGGAGATAAGCATATGGTTACTGGTTGTATTTTTGTAGTACAAACGCGTGACCTTTAATCATATAATAGTTTAAATCCATTTAAATTTTTCACAAGGTTTGAGCGATTTCAAACTTTGAACGAAAAGTACAAAAAATATACCCTTTCTAACAAGAGAAGCACTAGCACAATCATACACACGGCTAAGTTTACCCTTTAACCATTACTGGCGAATACAATGGATCTAAAAAAGTTTAAACATTATAAGAACATCTCTGTTTACGTAGGAAACTTTTCTGACTGCCTCAAAAGGAAGAAAATATTGTCAATAAAACATCATTTACTTGTTTAATTGAAACAATATTATGAAATTTTCAACGTATTACATAAGTGTTATTAAATATTTCTACCTATTGTAGACACACCTTATTTATATATGATACGGTTTTTACTACAAACATACGAGTATAATTCAACTTAAGAAGGCAATCATCACTCTAATTTGAATTCTCTGTATTGAAATGAGTAAAATTTTCGAATTTTACGGTTCAACTTCTCAAACCATCAGAATACATTTTTCATGATGACAATGTACAGTGTGCTCCACTCTACTCTGCTCGTTTTATTATTATTTCATATATACCCTTTAACCGTTAACCCTTTGTTCTAAGAGAGCTAGAACCTCAACTATATAAATACTTCTTATTATGTGAATGAGAGAATATCGTAAATGGAAGCATTAAACGAAAAGGGTTTTGTTTACCAATGATTTGCAAAACAACAACAACAACAACAACAACAACAACATAAAACGACAATAAGGCATATTGGACAAAATCCCTGTGAAAAAAAAATTGGATTTTTACACTCTGCACTACTGTACTTCGAGTATATTAAACTTGTGACAATGATTAGGACCATTTAGAATAGTTCGGAGGGGACCTCAATTTTCCATATTATTATATTTTTTTCTTTATTATAAAAGAACAATAGTGGTGCTTTGGATAATATGATAAGATTTTCGGTACATTGTGGAAAGAGTTCCAAAGGTATACAATTACGTCATGGCGTTTTAAAAAAGCCAACTAAATATATGGTTAACATAAAGCCAATGTTCTTTAATCATACCGAAGCGGCACCAAAAGATTAATTAAACTTTAATGTACGTTTAACTTTGGTGTCATCCCAACCATTTGTACAATGTGGCTCATTTCTCGATCTCAACTATTGTTCACGTTCAGTAATTGTTAAAGTTGATCCTAGTGGTTCGCCTCCGGGGGCTCCATACCGCAATTATACGCGCATTTGATACAGATTGTGTGCAAAAGGGTTCATTATTTGAGATCCTAGTAACGATTGTGCAGCCACATGTCATTGATTGCAACACAATCCATCTTTACGAACTCTATGTAGCAGCTCAACAACGCAATGGTCGTTTTGAATTCCAACCGGGCATTATAAAAAGGGATTTTATCTTGATACCATCACGGGCAACCTGGGCAGTCTTACGTATGCGCTCAACTGATAAAATTAGTAGCAACAATGTTGGCAAATTCTTTGTACATATGGTGCAATTGTTACCCAAGTCCTCGTGTGTTGAAATGGAAATGATGAAACTGGTAATTGTCAATGCAGAAGTTGAACCACCGTTGGCATTCAAGTGTCAGGAGAACAACATACTTGAATTGTGTATGGCAAAATATTGGTCAAACTTTGGCAGCGTACATCTCAAGTATAGTTTGGAGTTTCATGACATCCAACCGACAGCACCAAATTCATATGTCATGCATGCTGCTTGCGGTATACATAAAATGCAAATGCAAACGCTGTATCAGGAAGAGTTGCATCCACAATTGCAATTAAAAACTGCTGCTGTTGTATTAAAACCGAATGATGTCAAGATAACACCATTGAGTGCCAAACGTGATGATCAGATAGTGGACAAATACACCCGAATGTACTAACATCTTAAATGTCGCTAAAACTGCAGAAATTTCCGTTTATGCATCAATTTTCAATCCGGTCCTGTATGAATCAGAATTTGAATCGCAATTCTGGATGATTTTTGATTCCAACAAAACCATGATTGCCTGTGGTGATGCCAATTCGGGCAAATTCATTACGAAATTAGACAAGGATGAATATACGATAAGGTTACAAATACGTCACGAGAAACGTGAATCATTGGAGAAGGTTAATGAAGCTAATATGGTGGCTGTGTACAAGTTGATGGGATCTCTTAATTTAGAAATACACGATGAGTACAATGAGTGTGTAATTGGTGGAGAAAAAGCCTCCAATGCTGCGGTAATGCAAAATATTCCCAAAGTATTTTATGTGGCTCCGTTGACACAAGAGAAATTGACTAAAGCTAATCTGCCAGGTAATTGTGCTTGGTTGGGTGGCTCTATAACGTGAGCCAAAGAACATTTGGGAAAACCAAACTGATGTACAAGAATTGATGTATATATTGAATCCAGAAGAAGGTGTTGCAAAGAGAAATGGTACTGCGAATTGTGGTAGTGGTGGCGGCATATCCAATGTGGCCACTACTGGTTCAGCCAGTATTTCCAAGGCAAAAAGTGCAACCACAAACATCATTGCCACAGCAAGCCCTCCAGCTGTTGCCTCCAATGCTGGTGATGGTTCTTCTACATCCACTACATCATCTTCTGCTACCACTGCATCGGAAGTGAACAAAAATGCCGAAACTGATGAGTACGCTGAAGCTTTACGCGATTTCCAGTGTTCCATGTTAACTAAAATGGATTATGAAAAAGCTGAGAAAATCTATAATGAAATAATTGCTGTCCACCTCACACTTGACACACTTGATGTTGGGAATGTTAACTTGAAGCACGTATAATTAAAGTGTAGCATCTTTTATTATATGAGTTTAAATATGAAAAAAATGAAAAAAAATATATGCTACGAAAGAAACTTGTAAAGAAAGCTATACGCGGCACGTTTTACACGGTACTCGTTATGCACGTTATCAATCTTACACGGTTTTTAAACTAAAAATTTTAAAATAAATGATGTAGAAAATAACGAATTTTGACTGCACGCGAATTGACTTCTACTTTGACACTTTAGACATATACGAGTACATGCTTTATGTCAGACTTTTTCCTAAAAATTCTCAGCAAACTACGACTAAAATCAATACAGCAACTGTGGAAACAGAATGTAAACTTTTTTTTATACCCTCGGAGACCCCCTTAATCAGCATGAAAAGAGAAATCGTTTGAGACATGTGCGTCTGTTGTTGGCACTCTCACGGTCGTAGTTCCATGCTCTTTCACAATATACATACACACATACTTTGTTGGGTCTTCGATGCCCTTTCACTAAATAGTATATACTTTGAGGTTGTGGGTACAAATGACTAAAAAATTTATTTGCATTTTTCAAATTCAATTGTTATATAAAAATGGGCATTTTAGAATGCGATACTACAAGTTAATTCACAGTATTGACGATATCGTCGATTTTTAGAATTGAGCGCACTGTCTCGGTTGCCAAACAAATAGCCGAAGTACTGACCAAAGTTGGCTGAATAACATTCTCGGCTAGAATATCAGTTATGGCTCCTCTACGTACATTAATTCCAGCTGTTTTGTCACCTTGAGCGTGACGATTCCGCAAATCCGTAACAGTAGCAATAGGGTTGAGTCCGGCATTTTCAGCCAGGGTAGAAGGAATCACTTCAAGTGCTTCAGCAAAAGCACGGAAACAATAGGCGTCCACTCCTTCCAAAGTTTGAGCAAATGCAGTCAATTGTAAGGCCATTTCAATCTCGGGAGAACCGCCGCCTACAATTAGTGCTGGACTTTTTACCAAACAACGGACCACACACAAGGCATCATGAAGGGAACGGGCCGCTTCTTGCAATACTAATTTGTTGGAACCACGACAAATAATTGAGGTGGTTCGACCGCCATTTTGTATGCCAGTAATTTTAACGAACTTATTATAGCCACTGGTAACCTCTTCTACCAGATTGGCACTGGCCAAATTTTCAGCTACAAAATGATCCAACGAAGCTATGGGTCTACACCCCAAGGTCTTCGTTATAAAGTCAATGTCGGAGCGTTCCACATCTTTCACAACCAAGCACTTGATTTTATCGAGAAAGTGCAGACCCAAATCGGAAAGTCCGTCACTGGAAACAATTATTAAACAAAAATAATTTCTTTCTAATAAGTGAAACGGTATTCTTGGATATACCGCAATATTGATTTTTGGATCAATAAAACATTGCACCCGGCGTTCCTAATCTGCTTCACAATATTTAAGATATAGGCGCGTTCCTCTTTTAAAACTCGATCCATAGCTGCATAGTCCGAAACAATGACAGTGTGATCCATCTGTTAAAAAGTCACAGATTGTATTACACGTTTGTTCTTATAAAAGAAAAAAATCTTACATCAGTTTTCGGAGCTGATATACAAAATTGTATTAAACCAATTTTTGCGTTCTCAATGCGTTTTGGAGCATTAGTACCAGCTGAACGAGTCGTAAACACTAACCCATTTACCAATTCGGTGTCTTCAACGGTGCCTCCAAGACTTTGAATAACTTGAATATTTTTCAGATCCACTGAATTAATTTTACCCAGCTCGGCGACATTAAGAACTGCGTCAACTGCAATAGGGGCCAACAGGCTGCTCTGCTGTGACACTACTTTAGAGTTTAATGCAGTGGAAGCACTTTTAATTAATGTTTCACGATCACTCAACTTTATGGCAGTAGACAACTTGTTAAGTATTTCAACACTTTTCTCAGCACAACGTTGGAATGAATCCGAAATCGCTGAAGGATGTAAGCCTTTCTGCAAAAGCTTTTCACATGCTTCCAACAGAGCTCCTGCAATAACTACAACAGATGTAGTGCCATCACCAGCCTCCACATCTTGAGCTCGTGACAATTCTACTAACATTTTAGCAGCCGGGTGTATAACATTCATTTGTTTTAATATCGTAGCACCGTCATTAGTAATTGAGACGTCTCCGTTACCCGATTTTATCATCTTGTCCATACCTCGGGGGCCCAAACTTGTTCGTATGGCATCACAAACAGCTAAAAAAATATATTCACTATACATTAACTTATGAATCCTATATACAACTCTATTGCGAATAGGAAAGTATTTTTAAAAAAAATTTACATATAAATACACTGTATTTAGGAATATTTGGCTTAAGCCAAATATGAAACACCCGCCACCGGTGCACCAATCTTCTATATTTTATAGAAATTGAGAAAAATTTCTATATTTCTTCTTTTTGTTGCATTGTGATCGTGCCGCTTAACGGATTTTCCCAATTTCATTAACAATCTGCAGGCAGAAACTACCAGAATAATGGTTACTACAAACACATACACAGAGATGCTTTAGATGCCGATTCACATTCGCTGTAAATGCCTTGAAGAAAAAATTATGTATTCCGCCATATATATATATGACGATGGATATAAAAATGCTATAAAACTCAATGATGCAAAAAAGTTTTAGGATAACATATAAATGGATGAAATTTTAAAATAATTCTTTAAGACTAAGTTTTTTTTTACCTTTAGCTGCTTGGATATTTGATAGGCGAACATCTGCCGGTTTCGATTTATCTTTAAACGCTTGTTCCTTGGGTTTGATTATCATATTATTTGCTTTAAGTACTATTTTGATGAAAATATATTCTCGAGATTTTTTATATTCTGGCGATATATTAAAAAAAAGAAGAAACCTTAGAGAAAATTTTTCACATGTGATTGAAAATTTTATAGAAGAATAAATACATTATTATCGACACTAAATATTACCTACAGACGGTCTAATTTACAGTAACGCTCCGATAATAATTAACTCAAGTATCTGTTATAAAGAGGGTATAATACGTCAATTCTTAATGTTATATAAATTAAGTCGAAATACAAATTTACTGCGACAAATTAAGATCAGCTTGCAATAAAAATAGTCTTTCCTTTTATATACCAATTTTAAAATTGAGTCATGCTCTCTAGTTCGTTTTAAAGACCGATTTATTGTGGTAAACTAGTTCGATCACATGCTTTAATGGTTCATGCTTTAGTAGTTCATGAACTACGTTGTTTGGAAATTATCGTGCAAATTAATATTCAAATTCTATCAACCATAAGGATGTAGGAATAAAAAAATATAAGAAATAAATGCATTTCGCTCATTTACACAACTGTTGAAAAAACAACTATTGAATTAATGGAACAAAGTAATTGAATTAATCACGTCACCGCAAACTAGTTCAAATCGATCTCTTAAGTGATTTCAGTGAACAATACAAGTTTACTTTGAAAGATTAAAAAAATAAAATAAATTGCGTGTGCCAAGTTAGCAACGAAAGCTTTCCACTTTTTAGCGTAATGGAAACGCTGTGAAGAAGAAAAAAGAGAATTACTCCGGAGAGACAGAGTTTATAATGGACATTTTCCGGAAAGGGAATTACAAAGGGAAAATTTATTTTATATGTTCATTTATAGTACGGATCCCATCCGTTGTAAGACTTTTTGGATTAATTGGACTATCCCTTATATGCACTGTATAGGAACACATATACACGTGTGGCTCATAAACAAAGTCAATTTCCTCTCGAGGAACTATATAAATATTTATTACACTTTTTTCTTTCTCACGGCGTTGCCACTATATCAAAATAAAATTCGTGGATAACTTTCATTGCTAACTTGACGCACATAAATCAATTTTTGTTTTCTAATGGAGCACTTTAACTCGTCCAAAAAAGAACCGGTGAAATCATATTACCATAGACTTTTATGATAATATTGTGATATTAGTGTAATATATATTGGTGTATGTGTGTAGAAAAAAGAATGTAAATTTCAGTAACGGTATGTGTGTGAATTTTCCAGATAGAATTTGATAGGAACAATCGATTTTCATTAGAAAATGAAAGTAGCTTTCGAATATAAAATTAATTTGAAAATTTTTATTTTTGCATTTCATTTATAAATAAAAAATTAAAATATATTTATTTTTGAAAACAATTACGAATGAAACTTTGAATCAAAAGTAAAAGTATTTTAGGCGAGCGCATGATTTTTATTATATTTTGTGAAAATTTATAAGGGATTGACAAGAAAAGATGCTTAAGCTTAATGCAATAACATTATCTAAATGGCACTTGAGTATAGCAGTGGGTGCACCATTGGCATTGGGAGCGAGTTGGATAATCTATAAAAAGTATAATGGAAGATTTGTGAAGAGCAAAGAGGATGAAAAAACACCGGGTAAATGTACTTTGTGAGTAAAACAATTGAGAGAATTATATATTGATGAAATTACAGAAGATGACAAAGACGTAGAAGCAAAGAAGAGTGATGAATTAGGAATTGAAAAGCTGCCACCTCTGAAGGAAGCCATAACGTTCAAAAACAAAGGTAATGCTTGTTATCACAATGGGAAGTTCGATGAGGCCATCAGTTTTTACGACAAGGCCATCGCTAAGTGTCCGTCAGAAAATAAATCTGACTTGGCCATATTCTATCAGAACCGAGCGGCTTCCTATGAAATGTTACGCAAATGGTCTAACGTAAAAGAGGATTGTACCAAGTCATTGGAATGTAATCCGCGTTATGCTAAAGCCTACTTTCGAAGAGCGAAGGCTCACGAGGCTACCAATGATATCAGTGATTGTCTTGATGATGTGACAGCTACCTGTATATTGGAAAAGTTTCAAAACAACAACACTATTGTGTATACTGATCGCATATTAAAACAGTCTAGTCGTAAAGATGCCGATAAAGGCATGCTAGGAAAGCCAGTCCTTTTGCCCTCTAAAAATTTCATCAACACTTATTTACATTCGTTTGTTGCTGACCCTTTGCAGAGCAGGACACTTTGTCCAGCTGAATTAATTGAAAGTAATGACAAATTACGGGGATTTGCTCGGGCTAAAAGTGCGCTAGAGGAGGAAAGGTATGATGAAATCATTGCTTCGTGTACTGAAGAAATTGAATCGTCCGAGTCTGAATCGCAGTATAAAATTGAAGCACTACTCTTGCGCGGTACGTTCCATTTATTATGTGGTTCATTTACTGAAGCTCAACAAGACCTGGACGCCGTCATAAATAATGGTAATATATTTACGCAGATAAAAGATCTACTTAACATAATATATATATTTATATACCAGCCGATGCTGATATTAAATTACGAGCGAATGCTCTATTAAAGCGTGCTTCTTTGTATATACAACTGGATGAAAAGGACAAGGGCTTAGAAGATTTTGAAATGGTTCAAAAACTGCAACCGGATAATTCGGATTTATACCATCAGCGCGCTCAAATTTTTATACTGCTTGATGTATTACCGGAGGCCTTGCACGAATTTGAAACGGCTATAAAATTGGCTCCCAACAATGCAATGGCCTATGTGCAAAAGTGCTACACTGAATACCGCCTGGGCTTACTAGCAGGAGACCAAATGCGCCTGCTTATGATTATGAATGAGTTTCGCAATGCCATCGAGAAATTTCCCAACTGTGTGGAGTGTTACAGTCTCATGGCTCAGGTACTGAGCGATCAACAACAATTTCCACAAGCCGATCAATTCTACGAAAAGGCTATCAAAATGGCACCAGAAAATGCTTCTTTATTGGTACATCGCGGTATTATGATGTTGCAGTGGAAAGGGGATGTCGAAAAAGCTGTACAACTAATGGAAAAAGCCATTGAGATCGATAATAAGTGTAAGCTTGCGTACGAAACGTTGGGTACAGTAGAGATTCAACGTGCCAACTTGGAGAAGGCCGTAGAACTATTTGAGAAAGCTATTCGTTTAGCAAAAAGTAGAGCTGAAATGTGCCACTTGTACGGTTTACGTAATGCAGTTATTGCTCAAATCAATGTCACACGTAAATTGGGAATAGACGTTTCAACCATATCAATTCTAGGGCGAGCGGGTCTGGCTGCACCCTCTTCACCTCTAATGAACCATTAATAAAGTTGGTTTGGACGGCATAGAATCTTCATTTAAACATCTTTAATACATTCGTTACATCTCCAAACAAATAGATTTTCATACCTCCACTAACTTTGTCAATCCGTACGCAATACCCGAAAGAAGGCATCAGACTTCCTATAAAGTATATACATATATACCTGATCGGTATCAAAATCCAAGTCAATCTAGACACGTGGGCTCGTCTCTCCACTCTCATGGTCCTTAATTTTGGCATATTGAGCTAAAATTTTTGTTTAAACACATTTGGTTTCTGCATAATTTGGCAAAATTAGTCAAGAGCTATTCAACAAAAATATACGAGTATATTTATCTAACACAAAATTTGATGTACATGTGTATAAATACCGCATTCATCGATGTATCATTGCGATAGGATAACGGACACGCCTGCAATTTAAAATAAAAAAAAATCTCCTCAACACAAATCTCGACTTGTAAGTTATTACGTAATACGTAATACGAACACTATTAAGGGGCGTTCCACACCGTTGCTTATACATAGATGCAGAGGGTATTCAAAATTTGGCCTAAGCCAAATGCAGCTTTCTTACTTGTTATATTTTGATTGTTATTTAAATATACAAGGAATGCATTTCAGATTAAAAACAAATGAAGTATGAAGTGTTTTAAATCAAGCTAAGCTAGTTTATCCATTTGATGTTAAATCTAGTATGATCACATAGAGTTAGAGAGTGAAGTTGAAAAGCTACATTAGGCTTCAGACAGTACTAATATTCGTTTTTGTAATCAGCATATATCAGCAGTATTACTTCACTTTACACAGGTGACCCCACAAGGTATACACTGAATTAACATCGATTACTGGGTCGAACTGGTCATGTCCGTCTGTCCGTGTTAGTGTATAATATGCTAATAACTATTCTTGTTGCAAAAATTTGAATATCTATTCCGAGCGATACGCGCACATTGCTAAAAAATTTTAAAAAAAGCGATTTTTTAAAGAAATTTTTCAAATTAATAAAGACATACTCATTAGGGAGTTTCGGTATCTAGCTTTTTTATCTTTTAATTACAAAATATATATAAAATATTAAATTAAAGGAAAATGGTAAAAAACGAAAGTCAGCTTGGCCCAACTCCTAAATACCCCTACTTTTTTATAAGCATCAAAACAATCATGAAAGAATATTTATAATGCAACGCCTCCTTCTGAGTCTTATTATTTTTGTTTTTTTTTAAATAGAAATGTGAAACTGTGAACTCGGAAAATATTATAATCAGTCTCTACACAAATTATGCTACAATTAGTTTCGTCCAATAACTTTTATGGAAAGGCGTTTAAAGAGATGTCCGATGGGGTCCAAATTTGACACACCCAATTATTAAGCTAATTAACTTTTCTTGACTAAATTTTGTCAAGGAATATTGTAAATTGCAATTTTTTTTGCTATATAAAGACTGCCATTGTACTAGAAGCTTATATGGGGAGGTGTTCTAAAAATGGTCATTTTCAATAGGGTTTTTCTTCGGACCAATACACATCCATATTTCACCGATACATCACAAAAAATTAGATCTGCATTTTGGACAAAAAATTAAATGGAATGAATACGGACAGACAGACATGATTTTATCAATTCAGATTTTGATTCTACTGCTCATGCTTCAGCAAGTTCTTTGTATAATAAAACTGGCGGGGATGACCAATTAGTCAAATCGGGTTCAAATTTTTGTCAAAAAGTATTGAAATTTGCAAACATATTAACATATTAATAATAAGTTCATTATAGGTGAAGGTAGTTAATTTCACAATGATTTCTATCATTTTTCAGGTTTACAGATCGAAAAAATGTGCCAAATTCCCATAAATTCGCAAATTATGCACATAAACGGCAGGTGTATTATTCATATTAATTAATTAATCGTGAAAATATTCTATTGAAGAGTGCTACCATTTTCTTTACACTCTACACAATATGTGGTAAGAGGATATATGAAGATCTCTAATTATACCAATCGGCTCCGAATGAAGAGGTTTTGGGCAATCTTTTTAAGATATTTCGATGAAATTTGTAAAAAAAGGCGCTATTTATGCAAAGCCGTGCACTACTAAATTGAACAATTTCAATTTCTCCAATGGGTAATAATGGTGGGTGTTCAATATTTAACGTACACCTACAACAAACAGCCTTTCTACTTGTTGTAATTCTCTCTGAGATTGACATATACTCGTACATTGATATTGTAAATTATGTTATATTTTGTTGTTG
The DNA here is from genome assembly GCA_949710015.1 of Crataerina pallida. Classification (NCBI taxonomy): domain Eukaryota; kingdom Metazoa; phylum Arthropoda; class Insecta; order Diptera; family Hippoboscidae; genus Crataerina; species Crataerina pallida. The sequence continues at coordinate 2,935,166 of OX453289.1, read as the reverse complement.
TCTTACTGAAGCCAAGATATTACACAGGCAGATGTTTTTCACTTAAACCTTATGTTTATCTAAATACTTTAATACATAACATATTTTGCATTCAATATAATTTTTTATGATAAACTTTGATTTTTTACTTTTCAAAACAATATTGTAGAGATTAGAACGCAAATGTGTATTTACAGTTTTATGTTTGTGTATTTATGTGAATGGCTATAAAACTGTGTGTATGGATTGTTTATTATTTTCATTATTTTTTTTTTTAATAAAAACATATAAAACTAATTAATCTTTTACAATATTTTGAAACACAACAAAAATAAACAGCATTGTAAACTAAAGTAACGATATGAACATGGCGAGTATATATCATACACACATACTCAATATATCGATCATCTTTTACCGTTAAATATAATCGTCGCATATTAATGTGAACAAAAGTCACACTTTACAATTTATTAAGTTAGTTGCCCCATCGCACCAATTCCAAAGCGTAGAACTTTCTATACATAATTTAATTGGACTTGTATACAATCTTGCAAATATGGTGAATAATTTAATATATCGCTTTTCCAAAGTAGCCGCATTAAAAATAATACAACAAAATATGAAACAATGCAAGTGCCTCGTCTTCATATAAAAACTAAAGACAATCTAAAGTTTATTCTCATTTGAAAATGTACATTTGTTTAAGAAGCGCACAATTTTGTTTAAATAACGTAATCAAGTTCTAAATCAAAGTGACTGAAAGATTCTATCGGATCTTAAATATAAAGAAAAGTTTATGTTATGTTGTTATATTAAAAACTTAAACACTAAAACCGAGTACAATGTTAAGGTTAATTGTGTTTTGTTAATAGAGTTTTAAGTGCGGTTGTAAAATTTTAAATGCGTTTTGTTAAAAATACACCGCTTTTGTGAATTTGTTAAATCTCTGTTATTATACGTCGCCAAAATTTATTTCAACATTTACACATATATGTACACATACATATATTTTATATTATTATTATTATTATTATGATTATGACACATCAACCTGCTTGGGGCTTACGCCTTTCAAAATGTAGGTACTGACAGTTATTTTTATTAGCGCTGGGGTTTTTAAACCCCCGAGTGGTTCAAATCTTCATTCATTTCCCGGTAATTAATCAAACTGAAGAAAACAAAAAAATATCAAAAAACAACTCCAAATGGTATTTTCGATTAAGACCGACCATTTAATACCCTACACCACTTCTAATATTTATATTATACTATAATTTGTTTTCGTATTCCAATAAGTAACGAAAATGTTATTTTTGTACCAATTTAAAAAATTACAATGTTTATACCTTTCACATCCAGCCAGATACCCTACAAAGTATATAAATGCATGATCAGCATCAACAACTTTACTTTACTCGTTTAAAATATAAAATATAATAATAAAAATATATTATTAATAATATTTAAAAAGTGTACAAATTCACACAGAGACATGCGCAGGCAGAAAAGCTAAATAGACTTTTCTATTGAGATTGGTCTATATTTTTGGAGGTGTGGCTATTTCGCTTATAAAAATTACAACAACAAAAATATTTTCACATATCATTATGGAGTCTCTGTAAATTAACACAAAAATTTTATGAACATTTGTTCATGTGACTAACGTGAGTACAAAACGCCATAGTTGGCTTAATGTGAAACTTGTATACGCACCACATTTCTTGGTGTTTTGTGGATGTGGCATGTAAAGAATCGCGGCCCTCCCTTAAAGATCACTAAATTATGTGATACATTTTGCCTACGATTGGTCGATATGCGCTTTTCATTCTACCCCGTTTAGAAGAGAATATCACTTTCACTTTTGTAGCCATACAGTCATACAGATTTATAAATCGGCTCACATTTGATGCTGATCAATAATATATATTTGGTGGGTTTGAAGTCTTTCCTTCTGATAGTTGCAAAGGGAGTAATAAACATAGTATATCATATATTTTGGAGGGTATAACTAAATCATAAATGTGGTATAAGATACATTTATATTGTATTATTGTTGTTAATGAGAAAAGTTATATGTGTACATGGCACGTGCCAATTTAGAAAATTAAATTTAGCTTAGACCAAATCTTGAAAATCCTTCACATCTACAATAGTGGGCGTGACCCTTTAATAGTGTTTGTATTAGATATAAGCTTGCATGTTTAGTTTTATGATGAATATAATTTTATGTAAATTGAGGGCGCAGGTCTGTTATTCGACCACGACCATATTTTTCATATCGATGGATGGTATGAGATACGCATACAAATTTCAAGTTCATGGGTCAACTTTTATATCAGATATATCGATTTTTATCGATTGTGGACGTATATATTATGCGGTCACGCCCATCTTTGATACATCACACACGGACAAAAATCAACAAAATCGACTCAGTTTTTAATGCTGATCAAGAATATATATACTTTGTTGGGTCGTCTCTGAAGCCTCCATCTAGGTGTTGCAAAACGGAAGAATAAACTTAATATGCACTCATCATCACTGGAATGGTGAAGGGTATAGAAACAACAAATAGGGTGTATTTTAGTTGTCAAAAATTAGACCTTTAGCTTAATATAATAAACATAAATATTATATTGTACATATAATAATCATTAAAGTGTTTGCAAGTAACCGAAGTGAGACACAAAGCCAAATGCGCTTCTCTTGTTAAGAAGAAAGTTGATAATAATAATTAATATATTGTAACTTGTTATCTCCACCCAAGCCTCATAAAGCAAATGTTATGAAATTTTTTTTATAACTCATTCTATAAAACCAACTTTAAAATTGTAGTTAGGAGACCATACCATCACAGAGTATTCCAGAATGGTTCTAACGATTGCCGTTTGCTTATGTAAAGGGTAACCAAACTCTTTGGACTATCGTTTAATAAAGCCTAAAAGTGATTTGGCTTTATGTACACAAGTTTCAATATGCATATTGAAAATCAATTTGAGTCAAGTTGATCTAATTAGTGATTTTATACAATAATCATTTGTGGTAAACTCTATCAAAAGGTTTGGAAAAGTCAGTATAAACGACATTACGTTCTAAAAAGCCACAATGAATTCCAACAAATATAATTGGTTAGCTATGCCTGTATAATTTCCAATATTATTTCTCGCACCGTTGAATTCAACTTTCGACGTTCTCTGGAATATTTAGCATTTTCAAGTAAAATGTCACTCTTTTTTATATATTCGGAATAGTCGGTTATATTATTTCGGAAACTTCTTAACCGGAATAGACTTTTTAACCAAATTACCTTTTGCGGGCACAGATTCAGTTACAGCCAGTCAGACTTTAGCTTATAATAAACAAATAAAACTAAATTTGGCTTGGGCCAAATCTTAAATACCCTCCATATTCAGAATGCTAGACGTGGCATATATAAGTTAAGTTTTGTGGCAGATATATTGATGTTTGTTGATAATGGGCGTGTCTGTTATCTGATCACATCCATTTTTATCACATCGATTAAAAAAGTATTCAAATTTCAAGTTCATAGGTCAACTTATTAATATTTTTGACAATGTTTGGTGAAGAATATTTAATTCGCTTAATAATTGATTGTAACAAATTTTGTTCCATATAATTATATATCACGAAATGACTTATATGGCAGTGCCTCGCATATACAGATATAGATAAGTAATTGATGCATAATTTAGGAGTAATTAAGTGGTGTAGGGTTAAAAAATTCGGGTTTGAAGCACTCGCTCGATTCATAACCACAATTGTCGAAATATTATAAACTATAATCATAACCCATACTCGTATATGCAATGAATGATAGACTAAAGTCATAACAATAAGCGTAAGATCGACTCAGATTCTGGTGCTAATCAAATTATGTGTATTATCGGAAACTATACTACAGTGCTATTAAAATTTTACAATTGTAGATTTTATATTACCACAGCGTGTTATATTAGCCCTGATGGGTTTTTTGGCGATACTAAATGCTTACACAATGCGCATTAGTTTATCAATAGCAATCACGGAATTGGTTGTGAAAAAAAATCACACAGATAATGAACCGGGGATGTCTGTATGTATGGCCGATGATTTAGATACCAAAAAGTCGGTAATTCAAATCAAAACGTGTTTCTATATTACGCAAGAGTTAAACGATTTTTTATTTATTATAGGCTGGCGGCATATATAACTGGTCTGAGGAGTTGCAGGGCTTTATTTTATCATCTTTCTATATTGGTTACATCATAACGCATGTGCCGGGTGGTTTGTTAGCTGAAAAATTTGGCGGTAAATGGACTTTGGCTATGGGTATTTTATCGACGTCTCTTTTCACTTTGATTACGCCACTGGCCATCACTGAAGGTGGTTCTGCAGCCTTAATAATAGTTCGAGTTTTAATGGGCTTAGGTGAGGGTACTACTTTTCCCGCTTTAAGTGTTCTTCTCTCCCAATGGGTTCCCACCAAAGAACGAAGCAAATTAGGAGCCTTTGTTTTGGGTGGTGGACAAGTGGGAACTATTTTAGGCAACTTATTGTCCGGATTATTATTAGACTCCTTTGAGTGGCCAGTTGTATTTTATATATTTGGTGGCTTGGGCATTGTGTGGTTCATATTTTTTGTAAGTTCCTTCTATAATAAATTAACTTTATTGTAACGTGATTTTTGTCCAGTGCTTATTGTGCTTTAACGATCCTAGTAGTCACCCTTACATTAAATGTAGTGAGAGAGAGTATTTAGCCAATGAACTGGGTTCTATTAGCAGAAAGGAAAACTTACCACCGACACCTTGGAAATCTATTTTAACAAATATGCCCATGTGTGCTTTGGTCTGTGCACAAATTGGTCATGATTGGGGCTTTTACATAATGGTTACTGATCTGCCTAAATACATGTCAGATGTTATGCAATTCTCTATTAAAGCTAATGGTTTGTATTCCTCCTTGCCATACCTAATGATGTGGATTGTATCAATTACTTCCGGTTTTGTTGGTGATTGGCTAATAACGCGCAAAACTATGTCTATTACGGGTACACGAAAATTTATGACTGGTCTGGGTGAGCTTTCGTATATAATGTAGTGATAAATTTTAAAAATATTTCACCATTTTGTTATATTCTACACCACATATGGTAAGTGTGTATATTCAGTTTGTGGGAATCTGAATCGATTTAGCTATGTCTGTCTGTCTATGTAAATTTTTGCCCAAAATTTTTGTCAAAGTTTTTACGACAACAACGGCCGTGACCCTTCAAATATATCGACTTAGATTTTGACGCTATTAAAAAATATACATACGAGTATATACAGACGCAAAGGGAACATTTTTTAATAAAAATTTGGCCTAAAAATTAATGTTCTATTTTTGGACCGGATTGGACAATTTTTAGAATCTTTATAAGTAATAAAGATTTTGTGCTTACTGATGTTAAACGAGTTAAATTTTGAAAGTAAGTGGTGTAGGGTATTAATTATTATCGCACTTGACCGACTATTACATTTTCATTTGTTTTTACTTTAATGTTTTAGCTGCCTTTGGTCCTGCCGCTTTCATGGTAGCTGCCTCCTATGCTGGCTGCGATCGTTTTGCTGTAGTGGTTCTGTTTACCATATGCATGGGTTTTATGGGTGCCTTTTACGCCGGAATGAAGCTCAGTCCGCTCGATATGAGTCCAAATTATGCGGGTACTTTAATGGCTATTACCAATGGCATAGGTGCTTTCACTGGGGTAATCACGCCCTACTTAGTGGGTGTTATGACACCAAATGTATGTTTTTAGTGACGTGCAATAAATCAGTGTTGATTTAAATAATTTATGTTGCAGGCTACCCTCCTGGAATGGCGAATGGTATTTTGGTTGGCATTTGCTGTACTCTGTGCAACTGCAGTAATTTATTGCATATGGGCATCAGGCGAAATTCAAGATTTCAATGATCCCCCCGCTCAGGTAGACGATGATACCAAAGAAATGGGCGCATCTATAAATATGCAAATAACATAAAATTCTACGTATTAGTTGATTAAATATTTGTATATATGTAGACCGTCATAGCTCAAATTTGAGCAATGCAAGAAAGGCGAAGAATAGCTTTAAAATGGTAATTAAGTGATTTTTGTTTGTTATGTGCTCAAAAATAAATAGCCTTGTCATACAAGATACTTTGCAAGAAACTTTCTTACTTGTGAGAAAACTGTACCTAACAATTCAAAACAATAATTAACAATTAACAAATGGAATATGTGTCAAATTTGATAGCCTTTTAATTGAAAGTCAGTGTAAATGTTTAGATAATTACGGCATTTTTATTCATCGAATCCAATTGCAATAAAAATTATTAATCCACTAAAAAGTTGTTCTAATGTAAAATTGAATACCTACGCATAAAATACATCTAAGCGCGAATAAAAACCCAAAATTTTATGTTGTGGCTAATGCGTCACAATATACTTGTAAATGCGATACTAACCGATTTGGAAAATGAACCCTGAACATTGGATATCGACCCTAGGTCGCTGTAAGAAACGCTGGTTTTCGTTGTTTTTTGTTAGTATATCTTATATCTCTATTTCACAATAGATGTTGTGGACCAGAAGCGATTATCCTATGCCTTTGGATTTGTTGCAATTATAAATGCTTGTGCAATGCGTCATGGATTTGATATAATTTCAATGGAATCCAAAAAAGAACAGAGCTGTGCTCTTCCCCTTGAACCGTACCATCGTAAAGGAAGAACTTTTAAGTATTTTAAAAAGGTACTGGACGATCGCCAATCAGGAAATTATTTGGGGTCTGTGGAAAATTGGTCATTACATGGAAAAGATATTGACACTACCTGTGATACATCAAATATATCAATGGAAATGCGAAATAGCGCAAGGATATCTTTTCATGTGGGCTACGCCATCGCTCAAGTGCCCGGTAGCCTTCTAGCAGAACGTTACGGTGGCAGATGCATTTTGGCAATATCTTTGGCGCTTACTGCCTTGCTGTCTTTTCTTACTCCATGTATAGTTGCGTACCACAATACTGTAGCCGTAATTGTATTACGAATACTTATGGGTTTTAGTGAGGGTCCCATATTTCCTGCACTAACAATTATGATGGTACAGTGGATACCACAAAGCGAACGAGGGACTTTAATTTCATTATTGTTGAGTGCTGGTGATTTGGGTATATTAATATATAACCTTTTAAGTACGTTTCTTTTTTCACATTGTGAATGGCCGATAATATTCTATTTCTTTGGTGCATGTAGTTTTCTATGGCTTGTTTGTTTCGTAAGAACATTAATTTATATGGTATATTATGATTACTTCGTGTCCTTATTCTATAAAATATATTGTAGATAATATTTTGTTCCAACAATCCAGAGGCAAGTCCATACAATAAAGAAATCGGATTGAAAGAAAACGTTCAAATACGTGGTATACAGTCTTCAACGTCAGCAGGCACGCTATCTAATTTATTTGTAAATATTGACCAACCGATGAATATTGAAAAGTATAAGAACACTCCATGGAAAGATATATTCACCAATGGTTCTGTTTGGGCTTTAATATTGGCAAATGTCCAACACGATTGGTCCCAATCATTACTCAATAGCGAAATATATGACATAATTGGAAAATGGAAGAACATTAAATTACGCGGAAGCCTCAACTTATGGTTAAAAGCTACTATTCCATTCGCATTAAATTGGTTCGTTTCTATTTTGGCAGGCACTATTAGTGATGTACTGGTTAATAAGCATATTTTAAATACTACAGAAGTGCGCAGAATTATGACTTTAATAGGTAAATTGAATCCAGTCTATTTTCTTTGTTTTTATTTATGATACTTACTGTTGCAACATATCACTTAGGGATAAGTCAAATGTTTTTCATTTTAGCAAAATTGAAAATTGTCCAAACGAATACCAAATTTGGCTGTGAGATATACGTATATATCGTCTGCGGACAGACAGATTACATACAATGCAAAATTAATTCATTATTAGAATTTTAGGTCAATATCTCAATATATTCTTGCATTTATAGAGTGTCAGCATTAGACACATATTCTTGGACAGACATTACCACAATAGATTTTGATTTAAATATATATTTTGAACGTTATTAAACGCTACCACTATAGATTCTGTTGCAAGAAGAATGACAAACCTAGAAGTAGTAGAATCTTATCTTATTTCAAAATTTCCATTTTTTAATTCTCTATATCATTGTCTTCAGGTGCTTTTGGTCCAAAAATGTGTTCCCATTTTATATCATGCCTCTTAAGAACGGAATGCAATGATTTTCTAACTCTATTTAATTGTGCCCTAAGCACCACGGGTGCATATTATGCTGGAAGTAAACTAACTGCCTTTGATTTGAGTCCAAATTATGCTGAGATTTTAATGGCTTTGTCTAACGCTTTCGCCTCTGTAGCAAATATTGTAGCACCGCTTCTGGAAAATGTTGCCAACGAATCGGTAAATTAAAAAAAGTTTCTTTGATAAAATATCAATAAAACAATTCCACATTTGCTTTATAGGGACAGACGCAGAACTTACGCTCTATACTTTGGCTTCTATGTACTATATTTACATCCGGTGACGTACAATCCTTTAACGCCCCTGTCGTAAAACATCTGAACATCTAACTCAAATAAAATTTAAAAAATAAAACTTATTTTTAATGTATAATATAATGGTTTCAAGATTTCTGTATAAATAAAATTTTGCAATGTATGGAAAACATAAGATGTTAAATGGGTCTTATTTTAACCAAAAAAATTATTTAGCTCTAAAGATATATTATTTAATCTCGGAATTGTTCCATTCGTGATTTTATAAAATGTAGGTACATATTTAAACTACTCAACATATTTATGGTTAATTGTAGTCGGCGGGATATATCGAAGAAATATCCGTCTAGAAGATCGAGGGCTCTTGAACAATTACCAAAATTTTCTTTTTCTTCTTCGTCGGTATCATTATTAAATTGTGAAATACTTCTTTGTGGAACGAGTTCCAGGCCTGAGTTGGACAACAGAGGTTCTGGTGATAATTGCTGTGGCGGCAAATTGGAAGAACGAGCCGGTGCACTTTGAGACGTAGCATTGTGTCGTAGTATCATAAGCTGATTTTTTCCATTTATGGGCGTATCCGCACCTCTCGAACTCTGTCGATAGGAAAACCCTTTATAGTGTGGTTCAACCGTTTCTTCGGCACAGAACCTTTCTGGTGGTTTTAATATCGCAGCGTTATGGACAGGTTGAAATATTTTTTCTGATCTATTTGTATTTGTTCTTTGTAAAAATTCATTATGTACCTTGTGTAAGTGGGAGCTTAAATATCTGTTTGGTATAGAAGGCTCTGTTGAAGTGGGACGTTGCTGACAAGCTTCTCTACGCATTTTAGGGCAACATGGTAGTGATCTTGCTCGTACACTACTTTGCCTGTCATATCCTGGCACTGAATGTGAGAATCTTTTATGCTGATCTTTTAATGCATGAGTTTTATTTATTGTGAAATTTTCTTTGGAGGTTTTTAAAGGTCCCTGTGTCGACCGTCGCATAAGTCTCATCTGTTGCAATAAATGAGAAGACGGTTTTTGTCTAGAATGTCTTGTCAATAGCGGGTTCCCGCGATGTGGTGAACACCAATCTCTTGACACAACATTGCTATTCCCTTTAGAGCGGTGGTCACCTAGTTGGTAAAAGTACAAGTTCTTTGGTAAATGAGATTTTCTTTTTTGCGGCAGTGCTTTCGTATATGAGGGGGCAGGTCTGGAAACAATAGCGCTTTTTACTAATGCTTGTAGATAAGGATTTGAAACTGATTTTTGATTCAGTCGTTGGTGTGGTGAAAAGTGTTGTGGAAGCTTTTCAGATTGAGCAAATGTCATTTCAGTTGGCCTGTTAGGTTGGAGCAAGACGTTTCTTTTGTACGACACTGATGGAATTTCCTTTTCACACTGCCCTTGCTGTGATAGATGCAATGCGTGCTTTTTTTCTAAAATATTATTGTACTGTGGAGGATAGATGAATTCGACATCGCTTCCTACATTCCCGCTAGAGAGTTGAGAATATACGTTAAAAAATCCGCTTGAATTTACATTTCGTTGATTTTTACGTATAGTTGACATTCGGCTATCTATAAGTGACACATTATCTTCCGAAGATTTACTCTCTGAATTAGTCAATGATGATCCTGGAATAGAATTCTCGTCTATAAGTATAGTTTCTAAAAAAAAATACAATAGAAGTTTATACCAGTTTCCGAAGCGTCATAATCTTCACAAAAGTCGTCGCTCTGTTTATTTTTGGAATGAGATTTTTTTGCAAAATATAAAACAGAAAAAATAGCAGAGGCTAACACAGCCCAATACCAATCCACAAATGTCATGTTAGAGTTTTTAAAAATATTAAGATTATTTCCGTTTTAGACCATTAAAACAGCAGATTTTGTAAAGAAACCAAAAATTAAATTATTTCTAATGTAACAACAAAAACATAATGGAATGTCATAACAAAAAATTTTAATGCAATATATACTTTATAAAATATTTTTTCTTTGACACAGAAGTACATTTTTTATTATAAGAATTTAAAAAAAATCTATCATTTTAGAAGAAACGGCTTTAAAAATTTGGGTCTAATCAAAATGAAAGAAATCGTGCAGTCTGAATGGGGGATAAAATTGTCGAAATGTGAGTATATTTTTAAAAAATATATGCATACCACTAAAACCAGTTGTAGATTTTGTAATACCACAGCGAATTATTGTGGCAATATTCGGGTTTCTGGCAATCGTTAATGCTTACACTATGCGAATTTGCCTTTCAATGGCTTTAACACAAATGGTTGTTTACCGTAACAATACCAAATTGATTACAGATCCCAAGGAGATAGTGTGTCCCTCTACAATAAATAAAACTGATGTGGTAAGAGAAACCCTTTCCCTATTATGAATGCTCCTAAAATATGTAATGTTTAGCATGGTGGTACCTACGATTGGACGGAGGAACAACAAGGCCGAATATTGTCCTTCTTTTATATTGGATATGCAGTAACACATTTACCAGGTGGCTTAATGGCCGATTATTTTGGTAGTAAATGGATACTGTTTTCCGGTATATTTTTGGCGGCAATGCTTACCCTATTTACCCCATTAATTGTGGTCAATCATGGATCTACTGGTTTATTCGTAAGCCGATTATTTGTGGGGTTATGTGAAGGAACCACTTATCCAGCACTCAGTGTTATGCTATCGCATTGGGTTCCAGCTAATCAACGTGGAAAATTGGGCGCCCTAGCGCTAGGTGGTGGACAAGTAGGAACTATTATATCCTACATAGTATCGGGACTACTTCTAAAGCATTATCATTGGTCGATAGTATTTTATGTATTTGGTGCAGTCGCACTATTTTGGTGTTTCTTATTTGTAAGTCGAACTTAAAATTTATGAATTCCTACAATCATTCTTTGTTTCCCACTGATACCTTTAGAGCTTAATGTGCTATAGTGATCCAATTACACACCCTTTCATAAAAAGTACAGAACGAGAATATTTAATAAATGAAATAGGTGGTCTCGAGCGCAGTAAATTGCCACCACCGCCGCTGTTGGCAATATTTTCTAATGTGCCGATGTACGCCTTAATAATCGCTCAATTGGGACATGACTGGGGATTCTATATTATGGCTACTGATTTACCCAAATACTTTAATGATGTTTTAAACTTTGACATAAATGAAAATGGTCTTTACGCTTCCTTACCCTATGTGTTAATGTGGATATTTTCCTTAGTTTCTGGTGCCATAGCTGACACTATTATATCACGTGAAGTTATGACTATAACGAATATACGCAAAGTCATGACTGCGTTAGGTATATATTTATATGAACAAAAACTGAAATTGATATCAATGTATTTTTAGCTGCTTTTGGGCCAGCGGTATTTTTTATAGGTGCCTCATATTCAGGATGCAACCGAACTGCCGTCATTAGCTGTTTCTCCGTGGCTATGGGACTCATGGGTACGTATTATGCGGGCATGAAGTTATCTCCACTTGATATGAGTCCCAACTATGCGGGTATTCTGACGGCTATTTCAAATGGCTTGGGGTCATTAACAGGCTTTTTGGCACCATATTCCATCGGTTTAATGGCACCTGACGTATGTTTCATAATGATTTTCTGTTTGCCTTTTGTAACGTTTTGCGTTTGCAGGGAACGCTTATGCAATGGCGTAACGTATTTTGGTTGGCTTTTACAATTTTAATATTATCGGCTATTGTGTACATTATCTGGGCATCAGGTGAGGTGCAAGAATTTAATGACCCAATCGCGATGAAGGAAAAAAAGGAAGCCAAAAAAAGGGCTCTGTTAAGCGAAAAATCCAATTAAAAATGACAAACGTACAAAATTATGGCAAAGGGTATAATAAGTTGTTATGACCATGGCAGTTGATGTAGTGGCGGGCGCGACATGGTGGTACGCTAGCTCTGGCCAGCATTGGGGTGTTTTCTTGGCACTCGATCACAACAAAAAAAAGTTCATGTCGCAGTAGTTACACCTTGGCTTAGACACACACACACAGGAAAGAAAAAAACCATGGTTATTTGCGCTAGCAGACGGATTATGACCCTATACACACAAACACCTACACATGATACCATGCACTCGGAACCTCCAACATACTATCACCATTCATACAATCAGTGTATATATTTACAGCGGACCGACAGCCGATCCTCAATGATACCACTCACCCACTCACACCACGTTCACTCGCGTACAAACCCACGCAAAGGTATACCGAGTTCAAAGCACATTCACTCACACTATTTCAGTCAGTCCGTATAATGTGAGTTTCTGTCCATATATATCGTCCGTCGTTGCCCCCCAAACACTCCTACACCTGCATATTCAATCCTTCACCTACATGTAAACCACCACCAGCATAAAACTATATACTCCTTTTGCCCATAGGACAAGACACGCTATATATATATTTATAATTTTCATTCAATTTAATTCTATTTAATACTAATAATAAATTTACAAGGTATGTACATACATATTTACACCTGTATCTCTCTTAAATTTATGAAAGCAAAAAAAAACATTTCATTGTATGGTATGTATATACATATAAAAGCAAAATGGACAGGTAGCAGATCAAAGGGTTAAAATAGTAGAAAAAAGAATAGAAAATGAAAAGAGAAATTCACTTACCACACTTTAATCCCATGAAACGGGCGCCAGTTGTTGTGGTGGTAGCTAATTTAAAAATGTTAATTGAGAGGAAAGATGTAAGTAACAAAAAAAGAAAGGTAGCGGCAGTTATTCTCTGTTTAAAAATTAAAATTGGACCAGCCGCTCGGAAGTATATGAAAAAGATGATATATGAAAAGAATTTTAATAGAATAACTGATTAATATTGATACAGAATGCACACATTTATGTGTATGTATGTAAATTCTTCATCTTTTCTAAAAATTAATCCTGAACGTCTCAGATCTGTTCAAACGAGTACCCTTTATATTTACAAACCACCTAAACCATAAGAAGTGTGGACCTGACATTTAGTACAAATAATTCCCTTATACCTTGGTACTGAAAATGGGTTCTATCCATCCACAACCCTTCTCACAATTTTACAAAAGTATCGTTTTCAGGGGGGTTTTCCTTTATAACCATAAGAGGTGCAAAAAAAATTTGGTTAAAGTTAAATTTACCTACCCCAATTATAAAGACTTTTAAGCAAAAATATATCGATTTGTTTTAATAACGTTTAGAATGAAAGTGAAAATTTTATTTTCCATTTTATTTTCAAAAATACAAAATATAAAACATACATTACATGGGTACATATACTCAACAATTTTAGGGGTTTATTTAGATTATTTGGTGTAGGTGACCGAATATAGATCTGAAATTTAGAATGAATATTCCCCATCAATGTCCGGAATAAACGGAAAATGGTCGTTAACAGTTAATGTACGCGCACACAGTGATTATGTTGTACATGTGTTGTTATGAGGTTGCTTGTAAACTTTGTGAAAAGTGCTTATATGAAATACTTTTGTGCTTTCGAATACATTGGCATTTTGGGCGGGGCTTTGATATTTCCATACCCAAAATGGTGTATTTGTTCAAATAAATGCTAGATATTATTTCCTATTTGGAGCAGTAATACAATGGTGTACAATTTCGAAGAAGGTAATGATGGTGATTATCCTAGATTTGGCATACGCCTAATATAGCTCTTTTTGTCTTGTTATAGAATGCTGAAAAATGACTAATGCAATAATTTCTCAAAATCGAAATTTTCTTAACCGAAATTGAAACAAATACAAGATGATGTGTACGAAACTTTAGCTCGATAGCTGTAGACGAACGGACAGTGCTAAATCGACTAGGCTATATATGCTGATCAAGAATACATACATACGCTTTGGGAGGTGTAGCTCTCGCCCCCCTTCTGGTACTTACAAACATTTTAATATAATCATTTTGATTGTGGGTATAATAAGGGCGTTTAATAAAGAAAATATAAAAAAGTAAAGTTGGTCAGTACAGTCTAACTAACTATGCTTTACCAAGTTTTTTCCAAAAATATTTGTAAAGAATTGCGAATGACTCTTTTATAATGAAACGTTATGTAGAGCGGGTATAAAGAAATGATACGATCGAAAAATCGGGTTTATAATTATTATTCGTTGTTTCTAGTGTAATAAACCCATATAAAAATTGTCTGCAAACAAATTTTTTGCGTGTTATTATTGGACAATTTTATACTTTTATTTTTACTATATATCTATATATTATTGTTCTAAGGGTATTAATTTTGTTATACAAGTATTTATATGTATTTTGGTTTGATTAAACTTTAAAATTTGGTGCAACCTCGATCTATTTGAATCGTACTATTTTTCTTGAATGTCCTAGTAATTTTTATATTATTTGGTGCCAATAGTTACATATATATGTTATGTTTATGTTTATTTCCTTATTTACTCAATGGTAGATGGATAGATGGTTCATGACGTTACACTAAATGGGTGTTGCGCTTTTATTAATTCTAAAATGTAAAATGATTTTGTATATAAATTTACCTATTACTTTTTTGTTGCAACATTATAATTCTGTTGTACATTGTAATTATATTACATCTCCTTTATTAATATGTTAAATGAATTTTCATTCTTTCAAGTGGAATAATTTACTACCCCTGATCCTTAATAATAAGTATATTAACAAAGAAATACAATGCAACATTTATTATTCAATATTTATTAATAATATGGAGTGAATATATATTTTGGATAATTTCGTTACTGTTTTTTAAATAAAAACTATTTTGCAGATAACTTAATCGTTCCATTCAAAGAAGCGGACAATTTTTTATAAATTTAAAACTGTTTAAAAACGATTTTTGCAATATCGATTTTACAATAGGCGTAAATTGAAATTAAACCACTATCTACGATCAACAGATAAAGTAATTCTCATTCAAATATTCATTTTTTACTGTTATTATAGAATAGAGGTAGTATTTTTTATTATTGTAATAATATTTAAAAACAGAACTTCTGCGGATTTTATTCTTCTATTATGACAAAAGACGCAAGAAGAAAAATTTTTCTATATATATATTTTATTTATAACGCTTACTTAAGATAATTTTTCGTGTCGTTTTTGAAATCATTTATTTTACGAAGGAATTAATCTATTGTTTATTATGTAAAGATATAACATCAGTGTATTTATTAATACCTATTATAGTTCTTATTAATTTCGATTTCATTAAATTATATTAGAGTATAATATATGTTAAAATTTAAATAAAAGTTTAAAGTGTTATATAATAGGGCAAGATGTGGAAGGAGGAGAAAATTTTTCAATTTTTACTCCACTTACAAAAAGTGTTTTCCCTTAGAGACAAATTAAATTTAGGGACATAGGGAAATAGTACATTTGCAGAAGCTTTCAAAATTTATTTGCATATTATACTAAAATATTTTAAAGAATTATTCTCTGTAGTAGAATAAGGGGAGGCTATAAAAGTGACTTGCGTATGTACACCAGTTTTTTAATATGTACATATATCGAATATTATATAACACAATATCATTAAATTCTACCTAAACTACGTTCAGAAAACGTATATTTCTTGCCTTGTGTATTATTCGACCTATGCCCCTAAATGCAAATATTATGTATAATAGTCGATAAAAGAGGCGTATTTGTATACACGCTTTCGATTTAGTTTCTGTATCCTCCACATAAAATAAGAGGTATACTGAGTGTGTCATTCCACTTGTGACATTCACAAGGACTCGTCAGAGACACTACTATGTATGTATATATATGACTGTTCAAGATCAAAATCTAATGTTTGTGATTTTCTTTGTCTACATTGTCCGCAAAAATTAAGATAATGTGCTGAATTTGATACAAACCTTTTTACAAATGTCTCCAAGTTTCTATTTGAATTGCGAAAAATCGATAAAGTACCACGCCCATTATCGACAATTTATTAATCAGTCACTAAAATTGACGATTTTATAATTAATGCATTCAATAATGTGCCTAAAGTGGGCGTGGTCGGATAACAGATACTCCCATATTTTATAATTTATATACTCGGCGTAGAATTCGACTTGTCTTTTCTTATTGTAAAAACCCGCCCCAAATCAATCCAACGTGGTGGCTCTTACTAATTAACATTAGTTTAATTAATTAATTATATAATTTACGTAACATTTTAAAAAGAATGAGTATACTTATAAAAAGGTTCCAATCTTGCAATCTGTTGTATATGTATGTATATGTTTTGTGGTTTTTAATATAGTATAATAAGTATTAAGTATATATTTATTATTTAAATTTTAATTATTTAATTCAATATTTAAATAAATAATTCAACCAGATAACTTAAGTTACGTACAGTTACGTAGGAACAACTAAATTTATGTTAAAATATTTTTAAAGTTTATTTTTTACATTTAACAATTCTCTAATTATTATAATAAAAATATAATTCTGTCTCTTATTTTATAAAAAGTGTATATTTATTACAAAGTGCCGTACTGAAGATGACAGGACTTGTACTTTTTCAATCCCAATTTAACATATTAATATTGTACTAGGACACGGTAAGCACTGTATAACATATGTGGGTGACTTATTTATTTCCATAGATTATTGATAATGTGTAATGGTCTCTAAGGTAAGTTTTGTGGTTATTTTGATATATTTAGCCAACGTTACATCGGGGTGCAGGCCGACTTCTTCGGTGCATATAACGATATATAATAAAAGAATTTTGGAAATTACGCTCTTTAGTACATGTAATACGTATCAATTGACGAGACGGATTCTGCACGAGAAATGGTCTTCGAATCAAATTTTAACTGTCAGGGATTTTTATCAATTGTGAACTTGGCACTACGTTCAGATATCATAAGTACCCTCACTATTGAAAAAATCAAAATTTATCCACCATAAAAATATAATAATATAATATTGTTGTTTTTGTTCAAACGTTTGCAAGTTCCAGAATTTCTTACGTCCACAAAAATTGAAATATTGCGCTTTTTGAATTGAGATTTTTTACGATGGTATCATGGTAAATGGTATCATTTTAATTTCAATAATAAACTTTAAAGTGTGTTAATGTTTATCAAATTTCAGCTCAATATCTTTACTTTTGCTACCGTTAGAGAGCTGAAACCAAAAAGTTTACGATATTTCTCATCATTGTGGGCATGTCTCTGGATGGACTTTGCCCATTACAATACAAAGTCGAATATTATATGTACTAAATTTCAGCTGGATATATTAATGTGTGCGCCCTTAAGTGTGCCGAAGCAAAAACCAAAAATTTCGTACAGACACGTGGATACACAGACCAGACAGAAGTGCTAAACCGACTTGACTATTGATGCTGTTAGAGGATATACATACTCTTTGGGTTGTGACGCGTCCCCTTCTGACACAAACGTTTGAACCAAGCAATGTATCCCCATATCATTGTTACGATGGTGCTGCTATAACAAGTAAAAATTCTATATTTGGCTTCAATCGTACCTTAAGTACCCTCCAAAGCTATATATAAGCCGTGGCGTTACAACTGCCCAGTTACATTAATTCAGTATTGCGTATCAACTAAGAAAATCGAATTGGAAACTAAATATGGTTATATGTTAATTTTAAGTGTCCGTTATCCGATGGATGGTTGGGCCATTTTAATCACTTCAATTGAAGGTCTAATTATAAATACGTTGAATTGAGCTGAAATTTGATTTTTACGTTTTAAGTCTATATGGGTTGATGTATAAATTTAGTATAAATATTCATATTTAATGTACAATAAATTACAAGAAATCGGCAACCACACTGACGATCCGTTGGCAGAAAAAAATCAAATGACTTCATTAACTCGGTTGTCTTCTTTACATTTACAAGGATTACATATATAGATAAATATTATTTATGTATGTATATAGTACATACGATTTTATTGATAAATTGTATCTTATTATATATAGTACAGTAGATGTACATGTACTATATGGTTTATTAACTGTTAATCTGTTGGTACTGTTTTTGTGTTTTCGGCTGGTTATGGTTCTCTTCACTTTTCATGTATATGATTAGTAGTAATTGTGATAACGTCATGATTAACATTGCATTTATTGGCGACTCTCTTTAATTATTGTAAAATTTTATATATATTATATATATTTATGTATCATTTTATTTCAAATTTAAATTTTGCTTACCCTTTCCTCCCTACCCATGACTTTACATATGATCAATAAATTCTAAACTTTATTTGTGAGCTTATTTCATATTCTTTAATATTTCGTCGGTCTCTTCGGGATCTTTCAGTGTATGCCATTGCGCAATGGGGCGTCGTGGTGAAGCCAACATATCGGACCAGTGGCGAAGCTCAGTGCCCGTAGCCATACAGCCCAATATGCAACGTCCAATTGGCTCAGAAGTACCAATGCGATCGTAATCCACCACGGTAACCACCAAACATATTTTCTTTATTAACAAAATATTTTATTAAAGGACGAGAAAAATATTAAAAACTGAAAGTACTTAAATGTTTTTTCTTGAACATTAGAGCAGGACACTTTAAACATGTTGTACTGAATAATATGTAAAAACAAGTAAGAGAATTAAATTTGGCTTAAGCCAAATCTCAAATACCCTCCACATCCACAACGGTGGGCGAGGCAAATAAATGTATAATATATAGCTTGAAATTGTGGGCGTGTTAGAATAGCAGACACGCCCACAATCTAAGAATGTGATAACCATAAACAGGTACACCAAATTTCAAGTTAATAGGTCATTTTTTGTGTAAGATATAAAGATTTTGGTCGATTGTAGGCGTGCCTGTTATCCGATCATGCCCACTTTTTGACACATTACCGAATAAAGTAATTATAAATAAATGTACAAAATTTCAACTTATTAGCTCAATGGCAGACAAATAGATGTCTCTTGATTGTGGGCGTGGCTTTTTGACCGATTTTGCCCATTTTTAATAGCGATCTGAATGCAAACAATAAAAACGCTTGTACAAAATTTTACCACAATATCTCAAAATTTACGCTCGTGAAAATGCCAAAAACAGGCAGACACACTGACAGAGGGAGCATCATCACTAAGATGGAGGATATTACAATATTACGATTGTTTACAAAATATGTTCAGTTTTAGTTTTGGAAGTGAATCTTTATGCCTCATACGATTATTGTTTTCTCTGTTTAATGGTAGGATATAGCTCTTCCAAGGTACATACAGATAAATTACTTACATTCGTAAAATTTTTCTAAAATAAACCAGCTACAGTGAAATTTATTATAATTATAGCCTGCACCACTTGTGGCAAAAGGTATATTAAGTTTGTGCGGATGTTTGTAACTTCTAAACGGCAACCATGTCCGTCTGTCCGTTGTGTGTCCATGTAAATTGGTGCGCAAGCTGCAGCTCATATTTTTTGAGATATTTCGATGAAATTTAGTACATGACAAAGACATGTATTAGCCCAAAGGGAAACCCTATTGAAAATGGATAGGATCGGACCATTTTTAGAACTCCTCCCCATATAGGGTCCTGATATAACGGAGGTCTTTATACGGCAAAAAGACACAATTATTAATATTTTTCATAATATTTTATGATGAATAGTTAATTAGCTTAATAATTGGCTGTGTCCAATTGGAATTCGATCGGACATTTTATTATAAAAGAAATCGGCCTATAACGAAAATGCCCAGTTCTTTATATATTTTTTGCCAATATTTGGTGAAAAATAATTAATAGTAAGAATACATTTTCGATTTTATAAATAGAAAAAATAAAAAAAATTATTGTGGCATCTTAATCATTTCAAATATAAGTATAAAAAATAAATTTTTCATTTTTTAAAGAAATTTTCTTTTTTTAAGGTACTTGAATAATGCATCAAGTGGTGTAAGGTATTTTATGGTCGGGCATGACCGACTAAATTATTTTCACTTGTTTTAATTTAAATTAGAGAAAATGTTACTGCATTCCAAGAAAGAGTAAACATAAACTATAAAACATAAATATAATTCGAAAAATTTATATAATGAAAGGAAAATTCGATATACACTTAAATTTAATATAAAATTATAATTGGAAAACACTTTTTGGTGATCAAATAAGTTTTAAATTATTGATATTATTCTATATATTAAAATCACACTTAAAAAACATTATTTCTATTTCCATCATCATAATGATCTGGGGATGAATTGGTTTTGTGCAAACATTTGTAACACCCAGCAAAAGACCAACAATATATAAATTTTTTGCTTAGCATCGAATTGATTATATCCCTGTGAATTTCGGACCAGTACTCTCACATTATTGAATACTTTTTACATATTTGAAAACGAATTTTTTGAATCTTAATGAACATATTGTTTTGTTTTATAGGTAACACTGTATAGATTTGATATTTGGAATGAGTATTCCTCGCTAACGTTGGGAGAAAACTTGATAAAAATGGATTTCATCGGGTAACATATGTGCACTCGCATTATTTGAAAAACTGTTGCTAAAAATTATATATTTTTGGATTTAATTTGAAATGGGCGTGCCTTATAAATTGGGTAAGAATTCCATTTAAAAAAATTATGGCTACCCCCAAAAAAGAAGCTTCATTCAAATTATTATTCTGAATTTGGAAAAAAAATTTTGAAAAAATATGTTTTGTAAAATTGTGGGCATTTTCACAAATTTATTTTTATAGATATATCTAATATATATTCTGGTTCACAGATCTAATTCAGGAATAATGTGAAAATAAATTCCAAGTGAATTTTAAGGAGCTCAGAAGAGGCGTGTTCAATCTAAGGATAGTTCTAATACATCTATCTAAGTGGTTCAGGGTTATTGAGAATTTAGACAAAAGAAAAAATGCACGAAAACGTGTGCATTGTTTATATTAATCACGCATGGTGAAACTATACTAATAGGTCAGCTTAGGTCAGCGCTTTCAATTTTCTAAAGTTATGGACCAGTTCGTGGGCCGATTTTGCCAATTTTGACAACCACACTGTTTGATGAATACGTGTGAATACGTGAATTTTTGCGGCCGTGACAGTTCCAGAAAAAAAAAACGCGTATGTTTAAACAAAAACCATATACCCCCACATAATTATGATGATAGGTATAAATGTAATCAAAATAGACTGCTTACAGATTAAACACTACTTTTTTTTGAAAGTCTATTAAAAAAAAAATGGATAATTGCAGCCCGAAAATAAATGTTGTCGTGGAATGAAATTTGTTCATTAGAATTATAGCGCAGAAAATGAAAATGGGCAGAAATTAATTGAATTTAAATATTTCAAGCTAAAATCTTATCAACTTTATATAAATATAAAATATATACGTACATGTATATTATGAAGGTTTATTTTAATGCATTCTACTCTACATAAGCTTTTGTGACATCCAGTATGTTATTAGAGCAGTAACGCTTTATTAATACTTTAATTTGTTGAAGTAAATCTAAATGTAAATGACACTATTTTGTTGACAATGCATGCATAAAATATGTAAAAAATGTATTCTTTTTATAGAAATCGTGTATATAGAGTGAAACGACTTATTTGGACGGTGCGATATTATAAAATTTAATGTATATGTGTACGCGTGAAATTTTTCATTGGCTTGATTCTATTGTTTTTTATAATGAACAATTTTCTCTTTTTTTTGTTTTTTCGTTTTTTAAAATCAATCGTGGCAGTGTGACGAAGTTATTTTATTCAATATGTTTTGTGTACAAAAGAATACTGTTCATTAAATACTGGTAAACGAAAATGTATAATATTCAATCCCATAGCCAAATTAAAAATTTGAATATTTAGTAGTTATATACGAACGCTTTGATTAGGGGCATCTGCCTATCAAATTGTACTTAAAAATCGTACTTTTACTATTTAAGGTGAAAACCTTTACAAATACGATACGTAAAAAGAAGTTTGGATTTACTTAACTTAAAAAAATTGATAGATAAATGTGGTTTTGTTAAAGCCATTCAAGTACATTCCATCTATTGATCTCTTTGCTATATATTTTTACACAGTGAATTGAATATTTATTGCTGTTGTGGTTTGGTTGTATCAAATCAGAAGACAGTGTCAAAATAACGAACCCGGGCATTGAATTTGTTTTCATATGTATAGCTTAAGTGAACAACACATTCAAGATTTTTGAAATCTTTCAGTGTTGGCCAATTTAGCCGTGGATTTTCTTATGCGTCTACATATGCATTTTGTTCTTTGTTGTTGTTATTTTGAGAGTACTAATCAAATTAAAGTTTTCAGTGTAGTTCGATGTATAAATTTTTAGTGTTCTATTGCTTGAAAGCGGGTCCAGTTGTTGAGGTTTGAGGAAAGGTGGCACACAACATTTGATACATTTATATATTTAGATTAATTTTCATTCAACCAACGTGTAGTATCAATAAGTATATAACATAAGCCGAGTTCTAATTTTGCTCTTAAAATCAAATCAACTGAACTAAAATAAATTTTCATATGTACAAATGGTTATTCGCAATGTGGTGTTTTAGGCACGTTGGCATATTCTCAAGTTTTGTTACTCCCAGGCGTCCAAATAGATTCACATCCATTAATAAACTTAAGCCTGTCCGATTGTTGTCTATTGTTGTGTATCTGTCCATGTATTTTGAGTCTATCATTTGGGGATGTTTATATAAATCTAAAGCTTACGATTCTGTCTTTGAATCGAAGAAGATTTGTTTCAGAACTACTCGGTTATAGCGAGTGTCTTTGTATGCGATAATAACACAACGTTTATTGATACTACTAAACAAACATCACGGTGTAGATTGCATTCAACATGACTAAGTGGTGTTGTGTATTCAAACAAGGTCAGACTTTGCCGACTACATTTTCACTCACTTTACTTTGCATATTATAGTTAGTGTTTGGAATACATTTTGGCACCATAAATCATAACTTGTACAAGCTTTTCCTAGTTAAAGTGAAGTTACTTTAGAAATTGTTTCAAGTGCAATAAAAAATCAAGATGTGAAACTTCCGATTAATCACTTGTAATAATAGGGGAAAATGTCAAAAGATCCAACCGTGTCATCTTCTCCATAATGTTGACATTGGAAAGTTACAGAAAAGCTCTCATACGAATCAGAACTTTATAACCATTGTTAATGTTAAATAAAAATGATTTCGAAAAAAATTAATTGCTTAATTGTTTTTGTAAAATATTTACGACAGATGTTTAAGAAAACACACACATGTACTTAAACGTTCATAAATAATTAATATATAATATATATATATATATGATTCGGAGTGGGGGGGACTACATATGTATATGCATATGTACATATATACATTATTATATATATTACATATAAAAGCAGCATTGTTTTCCATTTGCGCATCAAGAAAAGTGTTGGGGTGAATAAGGGCAAAGTGAGAGTTTAAACTCAAAATACATACATATATATGTATACTAAAGTCAAATTAGTTATTTATATTTATAGAATATACATTTAAAAGAGAGTGGTGGAATTTCGGTTCGTAATGTAGGTTTTACTTCTTTGTTATATTTTTAGGTGTTTTTTTTTTTTTTTTTTTTTCTAATGTTTGATAGGATAGTAAAATACATTCTCGCATACTTGTATTTGTTCAAATGGTACTTCAAATGAGAACGACTCATTATAGTAAGGGTTGAGGGTGCATTTTTTGATACTTGTCTTCTTCTTTTTCAAACGTTTTCCATTTTGCATGATAGCAATTTTCACATACGGATCTATAAATTGGAATAAAACGATAAGCAATATAAAAATATAGATCATAAGAGTACAGAAAAAGAAACAGATACAGAGAGAACAAAAACAGTAAAAAATCGTTCTAATACCGAGTCATTATTTGATAACCGAATGATTGCGAAGTGTATACTTTGCGGAAGATTTTGTACAACAACTGAAAGTAAACAAAGTTTCAAAAGCTCCACAAAAATTAAATGAAATAAACAAAAACAAAAAAAAAAAAAGAGATAAAGAATTACAATATTTTTGAGCTAAAAATAATACATAAACCGTTTATCAATCAAATTAAAAATTGTTAAAAATTACTTAACACATTACATAACTTAAAAATAAATGAATATTTTAATTATTAATAAATTAGTTAAATTTTTGACCTTATCAATTTGTTCAATTATCTCATTATATAGTTGTTTGTAAAAGCCTAGAAGAACTTACATAATAACACACACATGTTTCGTACATTCTCAAAGGCAACACCTTGCTTTTGTAAAATATTCGCCGAAAACAAATCAAACATTTTCAAATTAATAACCCAAGAGAAACAATAATACACGAAAGAGCAACAAGCGTGAAACGTTTTCACAAAGTGTTACCTTCTAAAATATACACATCTTATTATTGAAATATTTTATTGTTTTTTAAAGTGAAGTTTAGATGTTGGAATTTTTTTTTTTTTTTTTTGTTTTTTTTTTTTTTAATAAAAAAGGAAAAGGGAAAGGTTCTACGAGAAAGAAAGTCAAAAGTTTAGAGGGCGACAAGCAAAAATAATCCAAAAGAGATAATTAATGAAATTGTAAAACTGAAATTCTTGAAGGAAACTGAAAAATTTCATGTGAGACGTGAAAACATTTAAAGAAGTATAAAAATCAACGTAATGTGTAATTTGAAAGCGCATCCGTTATATACTCAAGTATTTCCCATAATTTTGCTAACTTTAAACATTCAGAGGAAATGTATTGTTATTATTCAAATGCTATAAATAACGCTCATACGCCATGTATAACACCCACAAACACCTATCGTAAGCCAGCGTATTGCAAAAATGATTCAATAAATCTTAAACTTTTGTTATATACGCGTTGAAAGATGGAATAATAAAATTAGCCACAATTCAAATATTTAAAATGGTAGATCATTCATTTGGTGGAACAAGCAGAAAATACTTTTTTTTTTTAAGTATAGAACAGATATTTTGTATAACACTTCTTCTTTATTAATCTGCATTTCCTAAATTGTTTAGAAGTCTAAGTCTCGTTGTCAAAGTTATAGCAAAAAATATTCTTCGTACCTATAATACAAAATTTAGATTTATACGTAATATTGTATATAAGGTTTACGGATGTATTTAGAGTATATATGGATATAAATATTAAAGCAAAAAGCTTAATTAGTTATGTTTAATAAATAATATTAAATAATTTTATATAATGTTTGAAATATGTATATATTGTGTGTATATATATAGCAAATTGGTAGCCAATATTATTACCAGACAATCCGCCGACATCCATTTTCTTAAGATTTTTAGCCTCTAAAATAACAACGGTAAGTTTACCAGCAGTTGGTACATATCGTAGAGAGAAACAAATGTCACCCAGCTTCTCCTATAATTTTAAAATATATACAAAAATGATAAAATATTATTTATATGCATTTATGGATTTTTTTTATCCTTTTCTATTAAACACTACAATTGTATAGATATTTATTTTAGACACGAATTGTTTTATTGTACTCAATATATATAGAAATACGCACACATACACAAAAATACACTTTTAAGCATATTAGATTCGATTCTATTCCTATTTAAATTACGTGAATAATATTGAAAAGATTTGCGATGCATTTAAAAAGCTTCTGATTGGAAGAACTTTCATTGAATATACTCAGAAATATTACACATATAACGCAACGACCATTAGTCAATTTTAAAGGTTCAGAATGTGTTTATTTATAAACTTTATTATGGATTTATGTAAATGTATTAAGACTAAGGACCATCATACTTATATAAATCATCAAATTGCTTATTTAATGGATATTGTTTGATATGATTGAATAAACGAATTGTACACCAATAGGTGGAAATAGAAATGTGATCCAATGCTGTGGACATCAACATAAATATATTTCAAATAGTTTAAAAATAGTTTTTACGACTCTCGTATTGGACAAGTGCAAGCATAAGAAATTCAAGGGATTTTCATACCCAAGCAACTCCTATACTCTTGTAGGCAAAATAAAATAAAACATTTTAATGCACATACATACGTATACATATATAAATATATACATATATTTACAACGTTCTAAAACATAAACACAAGAACACATTTAGTATTACTGCACACCAGTAGAGCTTCGATTCGAAACACAAAATGCATTAATATAAAGGAAAAAAACAAAAACAAACACAAAAACAAAAACAAGAAAACATTACAAATTACGGTTGTTTTTTGGTTTCGCTTCTCCGAAAATGACGAAAATCTTATTTACTTTTTAAATTGAAAAAATTAAATTAAAAAAATGTGAATATTTTGCTATTAACATATAAATGTTAAGGAAAATTTAACACCCAGCTCAAAATATATTTATTATAAAATTTTCTCTTTTATTTCTGTTTATTAATTGTTTGTTACAACACTGAACAAAATACAAAATTAATTTCAGTGTTTATAGTTCGCTTTAATGGGTAATACGAGTTTGCACTTTTAGTTGGTTGCTACGCTTTAACAAGTGAATAATATTCAAGGTGATATTTACAGTGCGCGATTTAAATTGTGAACAAATGTAATATAATGATTGGAAAAATCATTAATAGTTTAGGGGCAAATTCTCACACAAGAATTTCTCCTGATTTCACATACATTTAGAAAATTTTTGAACCATAACTTTATAAATTACGTAATCAAATTTTATATCGTGTTTGTATTATATAGATGAAGGATGTAGAGGCACCAAATAAAGGAAAAAAGTAAAATAAATCTGGCTGATGCCAAATCTTGTATACTCTCCACATCTACAAACAGGGGCCCTGGCAGATGCATGATTACACCCTTTAACCGTCTATGCAATATGTATCAACTTGCACGATGAGTTTTATGCTGAGCTATTGTGGGCGTATCTGTTTTCAGATCACGCCCATTTTTGGCACATTGCTGAATGGGGTAAATTTTTATGTCAGATAAACCAATTTTTGACGATTGCGGGAGTTTAAATAACGATCTACTCGCAGACACTAAAAATGTCTGTACAAACTGTCATATCAATATTTCAAAAGTTACGATCGTGGATATTCCAACAACAGACCGACACATGGATATATGTGTATGTCTATGGATCGACCCAGGTTTTGGTACTGATCAAGAATATATATATTTGTAGGGTCTCAGACGCCTCCTTCTGAGTTTGGCAATTGGAATGATAAACTTATGTGGAGGATATAATGATATAAAACACTTACCCGATTCCTTAACTACAGACACATGTGTTACAAGTCTCAAATAAAAAAATTTTCAGGAATTCTTGAGTTTGTTTTTTTTTTTTTCTTTTTTCTTTTTAAATATAATTTGGATTTAATGCAATTAAACGTGTTGATGAAAATGTAAACAGAATTTTTAAAAGGAAACACCTTTTGCGTATCGAAGCTCATTTTAACATTACAACATTTTTTCACAGCCAAAACTATACAGAAACATACATTTTATAATTAAAAAATAAACGAAAGCTTCGGAATATACAAAAAATTTTGCGTTTTTTCCAATTTTTCTAAAATAACCAAAGACAGGATAAAGATAATGTTTAAAAGTAAAAATTATCAATAAGGATTATCTTTCCTTTTTTTAATATTTAAAAATCAAAAAATGATTTTATTTCATTTATAAATCAAGAGTAACAATTTAAAATATTTTTACGAATCGAAAAAATATAGAAAACTTCCCATAAACATACATATAAACATCAAATTTGCCACGCCCTTTTCTGGGGCCAGGTCCCTGTCCTTGTCCATGTATAAGTAAGCGGAATGTCCCATTTTAATATATTCAGCAATTATCGCCATGTTTTTGGGCCAATCGAAATAAAAGTTTATTCAACCTTATTTCTTTAATCGTAGATACCACGTAGATCCCATTTTTCAAGTAATGGCTTACAGAGAGATGGGTCGCGCTGCGACAAGAGCTATTTGACTCTAACAACATTTTGTCCATACGTCCTTCAATTGAAATATGCGTGGCAAAATAGCCAAAATATAGGTCGGAACAGTACAGAATTTTTCACTTATAATATTTAGACTAAAAAGCATCTATTGATCAATTTTTATTTTGAATAAAATTCATTCACGCCCATGTATAAAAATAGGAAATTCTGCCTTCGAGGCCGCACATCTAGTTTTTCTTCCTATAGTCTTTCTTCACCTAGTATACCAGAAAGAGACGCACTTAAGTTAGTCTTGATCGATACAAATTTAAACCATTTTCAATATTTTTTTTCAATTTCCTTAATGGTTACATAAATCGATTTAAAAAAATGAAAACGAAAATTGTTATTCTTGATTTTTTTATTTTTTTTAATTTGTATAAATCACAATAATGATCGTGAAATATTTAAATTAAATCGTTTGAATTATAATTTTTTAATCAATAAATACGATCTCTAAAATAAGCAAACATATATGTAATTGAAGAAGCACAAGGATATATTAACTTCTGTGTACTCTTAATATTAGATTAGATTAAACATCAAAAACAATGTGTCAATGAATAAAACATAAATATGCACAAATATTACACAAATTGACTTCCAAGATTGTAACAAAGTTATGGTTAATTCTTTTATAAGTTTATAATACTTACGTAAGAATTTTGTAACGCAGAGGAGCAATAGTTTTTTTAAAACATGTGTGAGAGACATTGTTGAATTTTGAGATTTGCGTGGTTTTTTTTTTTTTTTTGAAGATGTTCGAGACGTGAAATATTGTGTTATATAGTTTATTTGGATAAAATAAATATAAATTGATAGGAAGTAGTGTGAGAATTGTAATATTTTGTAATGTGGGTGAGATAATGTAGTAAAAAACGTTTCGTTGGTCGATTTTGGTTCATATATACATGTACATCAAATAAGAAGAGAAAAATTAGTAGAATATAATGGAGACAAAAAGAAACAGAGATTAGAGATTTTGGTAAAATTTTGAAATATTTAGAGAATAGTTATATAGTAACACGTAAAAAAAAAAAGCTATATTTAGCTAAGGCCAAAATTTTTGATATTTTTTTAGCGATCGCTAGAGTATTAATTTTTCTTTCCATTGCAACTTTTAAGCTTAATTTAATTTTTTTTTTTTGTCAACTCGGACATGGCCACTAACCGATTTTGATTGACTAGATTGACTAAGAAGGACTAAACACTTGCAAGGCCTGCTACGCCTCCCTTTATTGTTTCAAACGGAACAGCAGCAGTTCAAGTTCCAAGGTGGAGAACAAAGTATATTTTGTATTAACTGTCTTCTTTTTATGTCTCACCCCATTTAATTTTGCATAGTTAGAATTTATTATTGTTATTGGTGCACTTCAAAAATCTTCATTTCACTTCATCAATATTCATTTCTGGTTAAGATAAATATTATCACAAATCATTCATTTTTTAGACTTTTCAAAAAGCTTTTATCATATTACTCAGGCTAAAAACTGAAAATTAATACACATGTTCAGTCGTATCTCTCCGAAAATGGATGGATAAGCTGAGCCTACCAGAAAATTTTTAAGGAGAACCAATTGATTTTTCCCTTTTTTTTTTAAAGAGGAGAACAACAACGATACAATATTTCACATGAAAATTAAGACCACGCCTATAATCTGTAGCCACTACTTTATACACTAAAGTGATGGGTTTACCTATGCCAAATATAACTTTTTTAATTCACTTATGAAATTGAATATATGATTTTGTTTTTGAAATGTTATATACAATAAGAAAATAAAATATCCGTGCTCAGCTACTGTGAGAATGTGATAAGTTTATACCTTGGAAATTGATTATATTTAGATTCAATCTACAGTATGGCATCCAAAAATATCTTTGTCTTTACCTCTCATAACATTAAACCCCTTAGTCAATTTATGATCAGGAGTAACCCTAAGGGATCCAAAAAAAAAACCATTAACGAATTATTAATTATTTATTAATTATAATTTGGAAAAGTGAAATTAACCACGCCCACCTATAATGGACTTAATTTGAAATTTTTAATGAATATTCCTTCTCAATGCCCGAAATAGACTTATGAAAATGGGCGTTATCGGTTAAAGGACGCCTACACAGTGATTACCTTATAACTCCGCTATTATGAGATTTTTCATCATTCACTACTAACGTATTGTAAAAACTTTCAAATCGATCGTACCATTCTTTCACCCGCTCTCCATGGAATTTTAATGACTTTATGACAAAATTTGTTTAAAATTTAGTCAATTATATGAAATTTTAACCCGATCGTATCATTTTTTGATCAACGCCCCATATCACATTTTATTATAATAAAAATTTTTCTATGGCATTGATTTGTAAATTTTAATATTTTTTGACACAACTTGCTTGGCTTCATTAGCCATTCTCTTCTCCATTAACCATTTGGCAAAAACTTCGAGATACATAGTTAAGTAGACTAATAATGTACTGTAGCAACTTTGAACCCTATCGGACTATTGATTGAGGGTATTTTAAGTTTGGTACTGCGAATGGGTAAAATAGGTCCACGGACGCGCCAATTGAACAATTTCACAACATATTTAATATGAGCAATGCACATCACATTAACCGCTACCGACATTAACCAACATATTTATTCATAATATTTTACGTTGGTGATCCTATATAGATCTGAATTATAGATTATATATTCGTCTTTTATATATATGTCCGGAAGAAACTTGTGAAAATAGAAATAAAAATTAAAGTGGTTGGTTAACATAGGCGCACACAGTGCTTAAAAAGTCCAGTTTGCTAAATAATTTTAAAAAAAAAGTAAATGGGTAAAAATTCTATACTTGCGTAAAACGTACTCATATTGACATGCCCAAAAATTAATTACAGTGTAAAAAATCCCAAAAAACGGTATCCCTTACGTGAGATCTTAGCAATGCAACCTCAATACCCCTTGATCAATAGCAACTGAACGTTCCGTCTTTATAAGCACTCGAAATTTTGATTTTTTTAAGCATCTGTTGTTTTAAATATCAATTACATGTCTAATTAAATAAAAGTATATGTGCATCCATAATTGCAGTAGTATTGATTTCATATTTGAAGAATTGTGGAAAAATAAAAACAACATGAAAATTATTTGTATAGACTCAAATAATAAAATTATACATAAATATCTTCTAATTGATCGTTATAATCAATAACATTTTGAACTGGGTGTGTGGCAAGTTTTGCTATTGTATATGAATTTATTAAAATTATTATTTAAACTTAAACATTAAATTAGTAGACTTACATATTATGGCTTTTCATAAACTTATATGTTAATTTAATTTACTGATTTTTTCTTAAGCTTTGTTAAAATGTATATATTTTTTTTTTTATTGAAAAATTTATTTGTCTTGTAGATGATATTATTTAAAAATGTACCTACCTGACCACCTTCACCTTCAACGCTGACCAAATCGCGCCATTCTTCAATGGTTTGTGCTAAGTCAACCGTACATAATGGTACCTTAACTTCGCCTATTTGGTCGTGCTTGGAAAAACGATCAAAATCG
Source organism: Crataerina pallida (assembly GCA_949710015.1). Lineage (NCBI taxonomy): Eukaryota > Metazoa > Arthropoda > Insecta > Diptera > Hippoboscidae > Crataerina > Crataerina pallida. The sequence continues at coordinate 2,903,032 of OX453289.1, read as the reverse complement.
AATATGGCAAATACCAAAGTTTTGTTCATAGCATCGGCATAAGGTAAACTCTACCGGCGTTAATGTAAATTATTGATTATTACTCGCTTATTCTCAACGGAATAACAAATTACCTTAAAAGTAAACGTTTCATTGAATACAGGACTCAGCGTTTTGCGATGTACTTTAGTTTCAAATTTCTTTTTTTTATCTGGCAGCAAATACACCTTCACATATGGATCAGAAGTGCCGCCCATATCAAGAGCTGGTAACTCCTCAGCTTGAATTACGGTTACTGACAAACTGTTGGCATTAAAATCATATTCAAGCTGTGTAAAAATGATTGAGAAATATATATAGTAATTTATAATTGGCGTTAATATATTATAGTAATTATTGAAACTTTGTTAATTTTCTACTTTGCCATAACAAACACCAATTTTTATTTTTCAATAATAGACAAGCTTTGCATTTTTGTATTATATTGTACTGAATTTTCACATCCAATAAAATTTACGTTTCAACCTGACATGTTTTCCTTAACAGTAATAATAATTCAAAGAGCTATTTAACGACTTTTTGAAAAGTGGGAAGAGAGAAATATGGTTAATTTTTTTGCGATTAAATAAAATTTTATTTTTCTCAGACAATGGAAAATTGAAGAACTGGTAATTTCTATTTAAATGTATATTCAAATAAATATCCATATTATTTCGTTTCGATATTTTCACTTTACTTTACCTTAAAATTAAGTCGTCCTAATTTTTGTTCGCTTTCTTTATCCTCTTCGCCACCCTCCTCTGCGTTTTCGGTTAATTCTTCCATATCAGGCTGAACCTTTAACATACCAGAAGCCAATAACTTGTATAATATGAGACATTTTGAACAAACCTTATCTTTGTATGCCGAACCTAGTAACTGTACGGATTTCATATCTACACCCTTCTTACCCTTACCATCTTTGGTTCGCCGTTTCTTTAAAAAACGCCGTACACAAAAAAATATAATACCAAACACAACTAGAAATACTAATATGATAATAGCCACAACACCCCATGTAGGTATTCCAGTTTTTTCTGCTATCACGCCGGTCACACGTTCGCCGGTGTGTTCGATTTTTTTTAAAACTGACGTGGCGGTAGTGGTTTCTTCTGAATAATGGACAATAATATTGAACAACAATCTTTATGTATGAGATAATGTTTCTAACTTGCCCTCTGTTTCTGTTGTTAATGAGACTCCAGTAGTTTCACTATTGGTTAAAATTTTCTGTTCTTCGGCCATGTGGGGTTCATTTTCACGAAATGCTGAATGTTGTGTGACTGTTGCTTCTTCCTTCTGATCTCCCGTTAATATGTCAGGCGTTGCCGACTGAGCTTCTATCGCCTCTTTGGCACCTTCACTCATTTCGGAATTTGGAGGCATAATTAAGGCTTCCGCTGAAAATAAAAGGTACTCTTTACTCTTCGAAGCCTCTGCCTTTCATGGTATATTTTACTCGTATATATTGTATTATTATACACTCCACCTTAGTGATGGGAACATATTAAGTTTGCCTTTCCGTATGCAACTACTGGAAGGAGAGTCATCACCATAAAAACTTGAGATGTTTTAATGATGTCCCTGTGTCCGTCTATTATTAAAGTGCTAACGGTTGCAAAAATTGAGATATTAAACTGAAATTTGGTACGGTTACTCTTAGTCCATGCAGTTAGTTTACGCTCGCAATTGGCAAAAATCTCCATTAAACACAACAGAGAGCTACAAAGTTAAAACTTAGTATAATAAATATATTTTTATTTACTCCATCCATCGATGGGCGGTGCCGAATAGCAGCGATGTCCTTTATTTTTATAAAAACTATATATACATAGTATTCAATTTCTGAAGTTAAAGTGACACATATTATAGTGGTAGATGTAAAAAAGCGTAGTTGCATACGTGAGACATTTTACACACATTTTACATATAGATTCATTTATTATATATTAAATTGGACATATAAAAGTTAGTTACGCATAATTATTCCATATTCAGTTATTTAGTGAGTTGTTCCATATAATACCCATGAAAATATAGTCATGCGGCAGATATATGTATAGTACAAAACATGTAAAGAAGACGCATGCCAAATCTAGCATCCCCACCATTAACCTATAATAATAAATAATATCACAAATTTATTTGAACAAATACGCCCTTTGGGCGTGGAAAAATCAATGCCATGCCCAAAATGATCATGTATACAAAAATACATCTCAAAGTACAAAACTACTTCATAGATTAAGTTTTTCACTGGTTTATGAACAATCTCATAACTACACAAGTAACATGTAATCAGTGCGTATTCATAGGATAATCAATTACGGCCATTTTCGATACTGTTTGTTCTCGATATTAAGAAGGAATGCTCATTCTAAATTTCAGATTTATATAGACCAAATATATTAAATAAACGCCTACAAGCATATTAACATCTATAGTTTTTCCATTATAAATAGGCGTGAATAATTATCCAAATTTATAGAAAATTTTTGACATATTTTTTTGCCCATTAGGCTGATTTCTACGAAGAAGATTTTCGAATATTCACATAGAAACTGAATTTTCGAAATGAATATTTCCTTTTAAATGTTTTGAAAAAAGTTTTATATCATTGGGGAAGGCAACTATTTTTAGAATCCCTCCCCATACAAGGTACTATTATAATGAATGTTAATTATTTGGCAATTAGCTTTAGAACTTGGTTGTGCCAATTTTGGATCTGATTGGACCATTTTTAAAGCCCCTTCCTATTTAATAATGTTCACGAAGAGACATATATGGCAACACCATGACCGACTATAACATTTTCACTTGTTATTTCAAATATTATACCCATCATTATAATCATATGTGGGTATATTGTTTTTGCTTAAATGATTGTAAATATCAGAATTTCTACACATTTTTGTTGGAACTCTTACGCAGAAATGAAATTTGGGTCACATAATCTTCGATTTCGTTTCCTACGTCCCACAATGGCGTTCTAAACCTTTACAGTCGCTAAAGATTTAGATATTGGTACACGTATTCTTTGTCCACGTCAAAGGAATGGATTTAAATATGGCCAAAATCTATACACGAACTGGACAAAACTTTAAAAAGTTCAACTTGCTGTGGTAGGCTATATATATCGATTCCACTATAGCCAATTCCGATTTCAAAAAAGAGTCAAATTAACACTTTATTTGTACAATGGGTAGAAATTCACATAAACATCCTTTTTAAAAGACGTTTTCGCATCAAAATTTCATCCCACCTCTGTATCTGTGTATACTATATATGTATAATTCTTATTGACTTTGATTTATGTATTCGGTCTGAGGCCTACTTAAAAGTGTTGCAAAGATGGGCGACATAAAATTTGTATAAGAGACAAATTCGCTGAAGTGATAATATTGTTTTGTATATAATTTAAAGTAATAACATAATAACGTAACATACGTCACGAATTTTCAGTTCTCTAGTGGAGTCTTTTGACGGAGATTAAAAAAAAAAAAAAGGCTGTAGTCCTTAAGTAAATATTAAATGCACATCAGAGAAGAAGTTCACTTTATTATTCCATTTCTTTAACTAATTTTCAATTATTGTATTTTTATAAATAGCACAAGACATATGTATGATTATAATATTTGCAAATTATAAAGAAAACGAATTTATATTGGTTTTCAAAAAAGACAATGTACCGTACATTATTTAGTTTATATCGAAGAGAATAAAAGTAAAAGCTTTTTCGCGTTAAAATTTAACTTTAAATGTTTTCTCTTCTTACATTCCATATACTAAGCATGTATAAAAATTATATCCTTTCATACATCCTTAAAATCGCATTTCATTTTTTTAAGCTCAAATTGTTTTTTTTTTTCTTCTTTCATTTCTTTTTTTTTTTTTATTTTCAACGCATAAACCATAACTGAATTGAAGATTGATGACGTAAAAGAATGAGAAGCAGATTAATGCTTCCTATGTAGTGTTAAAATTAAAAACACTTTTATAGTGTTCGTGTGTCTGTCTGTTGTTGGCATTGTCACAACCGAAATTTCCATGATATTGACCTGAAATATTGTACGGATACTTTTAGATCCTGCATCTGTGCACTAATCCCTATTTAAGTTGGTCAAAATCGGTCAAGATTCAAGTCCGACAAAGGACAAAAATCGATTTATCTGTCAAAATGTGCATCGTCGTCTAACAGACACGCCTACAATTTACAAAATACTCTACTCGTAACACTCTACTGGCTAACACATCCACTATTGGAGGGCGTAATCGTCTACCCGCCACACCCACCATTTCTATGTAGATGTCGGGGGCTCTTGAGATTTGACCTTAGCAAATTTCGTTTTTTTTTTTACTTTTTTATTACTTATGTATTGCTAAGCTTGATCTAAAAAAGTGGCTTTGTGGATTACTTAACAGAAACATCTTCAACAAATTTTCCCTATATTATATTTGTATCCTTTTGTATGTAAAAGTTCAATGTGAAAATGTACGGGTAGTTCTAATGAAAAATTTCACTTGTATCCTTAAAACACTTTTTACACCGATAATATCCAGTATTATGCATATTTATACATATTTTTTTAAACGTTAAGTAGATTTTTTTAAAGATTTTAATAATTTCTTTGTATAATCAATCACCTTTTTTACTTTAAAATTGTGGCAATACACTGCTAGAATTTTTTCTCTAAACGTTTATGGTCGTTGTTCTAACACGTTTGTAAGATAATTGTCCTATGTATGAAAATTTCGAAGCTTTCTCAGATTTATTGTTTTCTGGATTTCGATGCGCATGTGTATGTGAAAATACCCGAAATCAATATATATGAACTTTCGTATCAGAGTTACTTTTACTTTCGAATTATTATTATGCGTTATGGTGTAAATTTTTATTACATTTTCATAGTATATATCATATGTGCTATTTAATTTTTTAAGCTATATTGTGTCATCCTAGTAGATGTTGAGCTGTTCAAAATGTACAAAGCGATACCAACCTAATGAGCTTTTCAAAGTTCCTTCAGGGCAACTTTAAGTTACTATTGGTATTTAAAAGTATGGCGTAACTTAAACAAAAAGTTTATACCACCATTTTTAACTAATTTTCAAGGAAGCCTAACGGACAATGCAACTAAGTAATCATGAAAAATATGAAATACTTGCCAATATCTCGGGAAAATTCCATTCGTTGCTTTACACTTGCAACTAGACACTCTATTGAGACACAAAGCGACGTATCTATCCCTACACATGCTGTTGTTCCATACGAAAACGCTGGAGGAATCATTCGTGCCACCCTTAATAACATTAGAGCAGAAATAAAGAATCTTAAACTTAAACTTAAGGCACCAGGAGTGGACAACATTACTCCAAAGATGGTGAGGGAGCTTCTTCATTCAGTATTGAAAGTTATTTTATTTATATTTAATGCAATATTTCGAGTGGTACAATTCCCCAAACATAAGAAGGCCTCCATTATAATATTGCTGCTTTAACCAAGCAAGTATAGCTCGCAAGCAAGTTCATATCGGCCAATTACTTTGCTGCCAATTCTAACTAAACTTTTCAAAAAAAAATTTACTGACATATATAATCTCTCGCCTAGAAGCGAATGGAAATATATAATTGTAAGAAAAGCTTTTGAAAATAAAGTTTAGCATTATTTATAGATTTCACATGCATTCGACAAGGTATGACACCAAGACCTTAAAGAAAAAATCGATTAATACCTTCCAGCAAACACCTATGCTCTGTTGGAAAGTTGCATCTCCGAATGCGCTTCTGTTACGCGTTTTAACAATGTTTCGTCCACCTCAAGAGTTCCGCAGGCTAGTACTTATAGCGGATATGCCTACTTTTAGCTCAACACAAATCCATATGATTACAGATAACACAGCTATTATAAGCATCCACAAGAAAGCAATAATAGCTTCAATAAATGTACAAATTCATATAAATATAATTGAAGAATGGTTTAATAAAAGGAGGATAAAAGTCATTCCATCTATATGTAATTACGTAACGTTCACTTTTAGAAGGGAAACATGTCGAAATCGGATCAAGTGAAAATCCTTCGAATTTCCATTCGATCATGAAGAAACTGTCATTACGATTGATTAAAAATGAAATATTTGCTGTAGCACTAAGTAAAGATGATAATATATTTAAAATTATAAAATTGAATATTATATTGTACAAAGACCCTCAAGAGCGTAGTCTTTATATAGTAAAAAATCACAATTCTTAATATTTTTGAACAAAATTTGGCGATTAATAAAAGAAGAATAATAGAATTAATAAAAGAATAGTTAGTCTATGAAGCTAAATTATAATTAACTAATTAGCTTCGTATTTGGCTGTATAAAATTTGGACCCGATTGGACTATTTTTAGAATCCCTTTCCATACAATTATATTTCACGAAGTAATTTATATACGGACACAACTACACTAATTGTAGCATAATTTACGGCGATAAGTCGTGTGAAGGGTTTTCACTTTTATTTTTATAATAAAAGCTCAAATAATTTAATATTATTTAGTGAAATATATTTTTAGCCAAGACACACACTTCACTTTTTTGAAGCTAAAGCCAACTTGGTTTTAGTGTGTGTGTTTGAAAACATATGTACTTTTGCTAATTTAACAGTTATGTTTAATTTTTTTCGCATTAATCAATATAAGAAATTCATACACACAACCACTCATTTTTTGATGCTGATCGACAATATTATTAGGGCCTATACACGTTCTTCTGTTGCAAATGGAATGAAAAACTTTTAATTTTTTTTTTTTTTAGTCACATTTTAATAATATTAAAAAATTTATTTAAAAAAATTAGTTCGGACCCAGATGTAAAGGCGCCCTCGAATAATTGTGCCAGCCATTATAATACACTGACCGGTGTTCGTAACGCAATTTAAAATTTCCTCGTGTTTTTATTAATATTTACTGTATACATTTTATTTCTAATTGTGTTAACAAAGATTTTTATGTTTTTCAATTTTTGTTTACAAGTTCGGAAAAAATTTTTAAGAGTTCAAGTAATAAATAGTTCGCTAAATATTTTTATAAAAAAATTAAATTCTTTTTATTTACTTACTCCTCTAGGCATCTTTCCTTAAGCTAGGTCCATGTAAATGGACCGAATTGGACCATTTTGAGAATCTCTCACCATATAAAACCTCTTATAAAGAAAATGTTTGAATGGTTCGGACTTAGAACCTCTTCCAAATAAGGTTACAGAGCATAATAATAAAACTTGAAGGATATAATCTAGTTAGCCCAAAAATTAAACGTACTAATCTTTTTCCCTATATAGGTTTTTCACTAAGTGATTTATATATTTATAATTAATAATTGTATAAATTTTAGTTTGTGGTGTGAGGTATTGAAACATTGGTATTGACCCATTTAACTTATTTTATCTAGTTTTATTTCAACCGAAAGGTGTTTATTTCTTATCGTATTGAGAGTTTCAACTTCAATCAAGACCAATCGTTTTTAAAAGGACATCAGTATAATTGTTCGAATATTCATTAACTTTTAAAAATTTCGTTTTGTGGTTCACTCATACGTTTGATAAAAGCGTTGCGGTGCAGCCAATAGGGCGGCGGATCAGGTGGATGACCGGGAAGTTTTACTTTACTCTTTAAAGGTAATTTTGAATTAGTGGTGGGACTGTGAGCTGCTACCAAAGCAGCACTATACATTATTGGATCTGCAGTTTGGGCTGCTGGTCCCAGGTCTCTCGTTAGGGGCGCTTCTTTTTTACGTATTTTTTCGCAGGTTTCTTTCATTTTGCATAACTGATCTTTCAAATTTCGGTACTCCTCTAGGAACCTCTCCAATTGGGCAGCATGAAAATCGTAGGCAGGCTTAGTAGTGTTACTGTTGTTTTCTTTTAAGGGAATCGAATCGTTCGTGTTGCCAGTATTCTGGTTACTTGTACCTATTCTAATAGTTAATGTTGAAAAATCTAACAATGGTGTAGCAGCTGAACCAAATGATTTTTGATGTTGTTGATGCAATTCGTGAATGTGTGACCAAGACAAACTTGGATTTCTTCTAATTGTTTCTTGATTTTTTATTCCTGTGGGTATAGTCGTTACACAACCCTTGTTGGTATTATGTACCAAATTTAGAAAACTGTTTGATTTCTGACCCTTACTATAAGTCAGTATACTATTTGAATATATTGAGGACTCAGCTGAAAATCGTCTTCCGAGATCCTCTTTACTAAGATTATCAGAGTCGCTCTGTGTACTGCTACCATTTTTGCTGGATTTATCTGCCAGAAGAGGACTTTGGCTCTCTGAACATATTTTATAATATTTCCCGGTGTTCTTAAATTTTCTGGGTAGGGTATAAAAACCATCACTGACTTGGATTAAATTTGTTTCTTTACCTATGTCTAAATGATCGGGATAAGTGCTGTAGAATAAATCGTTACCGGATACATCTTTACCACAAAATACAGATTTATGGACTTCATCTTTGACAGTATAAAAGTCAGTGCCATTGGCAGTGGCCACTTTACTATTGGACATTGATTCATTAATCCAATTAACGACATGGCTGAAAGCGGGTCGTGATCTGTCATTTGCATCTACTTTCCGCGATATCGAACCCACACAGACATCTGTTGCAGATCTAAAAATAAATAGAAACCACCAAATGCTATGTTAAATACAAATGTTAATGCACTCCGTGCCTCCAATTTTCGGTATTGAAAAATACATCAAGAAAAAAAATAAACAAGTCTCATCTAATTAGAAAATTATAGAAGTCCTTACTCCTTGCAAAAATGGATGTGATCAGTTAACCTACTATATAGAATATATATGTTCTTGATCAGCGTCAAAAACTGAGTCGATTTAGACATGTATGTCCGTATGTCCGTCTGTTGTTGGCATTCACATGAGAGTAAATTTTGAGAGGATTTCGCCCAGCCAAATTTAGTTTTATTACATGTTCTAATCTACGTTATTCTGAATTTTTGTGCCAAGACCAAGGAACAAAATAATTTTACTTAAATTTTTTTTGCATGCCATTATATTGTATTGTACCTACCCTATTTGAATTGGATGAGGTATGTGCAAATCGGTGTCCTTTATAATCTTTGAACCACTGCTATTTGCCACTGACTCAAATTTTTGGGTAGGAGTACCACCGTTGCCTATGTTGTCGGGCGCATTTCTATTCCATTTACCATCCGCCAAAGTAATGTTGCCCGTCGATGTTGCAACAATCATCACACCGTTAGAACCAACATTATTAGATAACGTCTTACTTGTTACAAACAAACCGTTATGATAACTTGCACCCCCAGATTGTTGTTGCTGTAAGCAGTTGTTATTATCGATGAATATGAAGTTTTCATTATCATCGTCATCGCAATGCGTAGGTATTTTACTGTAATTTCCATTACGCATAACATTATGTCCGCTACTTGTATTGATGATAGCACCTCCTGAGTCACCGATATCATCTGAACCGCAGTTCAACGGTGTAGTGGTTTCACATGAATGACCATTTCCATCATTATGGAAGAAACTACAAACACCACTTTTTGTACAGCTTTTTTGGCGGTCGGATACTTTTCTAACAAGGTTTATTTTGCTGTCGGTCAGCATACTACCTGCTTCACATCTCGATTCAATGACGCCTCTATGAAAGGGTGATGTCATTTCTATTTTCTCATAACTCTCGTTACGATCCGTGGTAACATTATTCCACATGTGCAATTTTCTTTTTTGGCGCAACGAACAAAAGCAAACAGCGGCAACAGAAGATCCCATTACAAAAAGAAGTGCAATGGACACACACACTAAAATCATTTTAAAAGTCAGGAACGCTTCTGGTGGGCGCCTCGATACAACTAAAATAACTGAAGCTTCTACTTTACCGGCCTTATTTTCACCAACACAAGTATAAATACCAGCATCTTGCATTTCTACCGTCATTATGGTAAAATATGAGGCATTTCGTAACATATTGACTACGTAAATTTTTCGGCCTTGCGTTGCAGCTGCTGTATAGGAATGGTTTGTAATCTGATCCCCGTCAATAGCCGACAGATTAGCAAAAACACGATTTTTCACCATCCAACGCACTGATGGCTCAGGAACGCCTTTTACATGACAACTCATTGTGATATTTCGTCCTTCTATACCATGAGACATATCGTCGGTGGCCATTATTTGTGGTACACAAGCGAAATCATCCAAATTAATTTTATTCCAAGGTTTGCCTGCTAATCGCTTGGGAGTTTCACAGATGGGCGATACCGCACTTGGAATGTTCTCTTTTAACATCCATAAACGAAGTGGTCTCAAGGCGCAAGAACAATTCCATCGGTTACGGGATAACGATATTCCATGCAAATTTGTTAGTGATGTAATGGTGTCCGATCTTACATTACACAATCTATTACCATCCAATTTCAGGTATTCCAAACTAGTTTCAAGCCCAGCGAAAGCTTTCGCATTCACGACGGATATTTGGCAATCGCTTAGCTCTAAGCGGACTAAATGCTGCATTTTTGCAAATGCATTATTTGATATCAAACTTAAAGGGTTTCCATTCATTTTAAGTTCACGTAGTTCAGTAATCCATTGAAAAGCTTCTGAAGGTATACTCAAAAGACAATTGTAACTCAAGTCCAACTCCACCAGATTAATTAACCCACGTAGAGCATATGGTTCAATAACACTTAACTGACATTTGGCCAGAAATATCTTTTGCAAATTAAGCAGTTTAACTAGGGTAAATACATCATCCGCAAGAGTGGTGATGTCGTTTCCTGTCAGATCCAAAACCTGCGTACCAGGATCAAGGAGTGCTGGTATATAAGTTAAATTACCATTAAAGCACAAAACTGATTCTTTGCCATTTTTCCATTTGCATTCACAAACATTTGGACAATCGGCCCCTGAATTTTGAGTTAAACTACTAAAACATAATAATAACCATAGAAACTGTATTAAGGGAGCATATAGTAAGCCCCTGCCCAAACCATTTAAATATAATTGGTGCAATGGTTGTATGTATTTTGACACCTGGGACGGCTTAAAGAAGTTGAAGAAATATTTCGCTTTTACTTTTTTTCTCTTTACTTCAAAAGTAAAAATAATTTGTTTAACTGTGGTTGAATATGTTGATAATAATGGCGGCGTCTTTGCTATTTGCCCGCATCTTTGTCGTGACAATCGAATTTTTTCAATGTGGGTAGGATTTGAAAAGTAGAACGCATTTGACCTGAATTCATATAATGGTGAAGGTTCACAGTGTGGTGAAGACTGAAGGCGTTTAATTTTGTTGAACGATACTGAATGAGAAGATAGTGTTGAGACCGTCGATGGCACTTCTTTAGCTGTGTTGTTGCCTGTTGTGCTTGTGGTTCGAGCCATCGCACTTTAGACTATTATAGTAGTATTCGCATTTGCAATTACAATTATTTTGCATAATTTACAATTGTCTTTGAATCCCTCAGCACAAAACGTCTAATGACTTTAGTCCAGGTTATCTTGCCTTGTGCAAAGCACTCGCTATGGTCACTTATGGTGCAATGGAAACCGCATTATTGAGCGATCACACACATCGACTGTAGTAATTGAGACTTGTTCTCATATTCACTTTGATTGCTTAATAATGAATCTACAAAGAGAAATTATATTTTTATGTAAAAAACGTTTACTGAAATATCCATTTGAATAAGGAAGAACTCTTTGGAAGAAGTAAAATTGCGATTTTATAAAAACAAGAGCCAAAAAAACAAAAGAAAATACTTTTCTGCTAATTCGTGTATAGTCGTGTGGACTAATTTGAATTGATAACATGCAATATGTCACTATTTATAGCAATAACAACACAGTTTACTAACCCTATGTCAGTTTAGCGCAATACTCATGAAAATTGCTTTTAAGTTTAAACAAAACTGTAATTTTCAGATTATTGATAAATATTAAAAATTGTGATTTTTTGCCATATAAAGGCTCTTAAATGAGCAGAGGTTCTACAAGAACTATAAAGTACAAAGTACTGAAATTCAGATATATTGTCTGGCTTGGCACGTTAAACTTTTTACAGGTTGTGAGCCATTCCGAGAACCACTTTGGTAAAAATTTTTAGAACCATATCTTTAATTAAAAGACACAACAAAATCGAGAGATATATGTAGCAATAAAAAAACGTTAAAGCGATTTTCTTTTTCTTTTTCAAACATATCTGGTGTAATTGGTGATAGAGCCCAGCTGTAATAGGTAAAAAAGAAGGTCTTGTAATATTAATAGAAATGCCAGAAATGGTTTAAAAATGAATTACGTTATGGAAATAATCAACAAAAATGTGAATTTTATTACAGTTTGGGGATTAAAGCATCGGCAGTTTCAAGAATTTCCCAAAAAAAATTTGATGCAGGATAAGGCAAGATCGAATATTTTGCAGAAATTAAATAGCTAAATCAAGGATAAACGTTAAAGAGATCCTTCTTGATGTAAGCATTAAATAACTTGAAGATTTTTTTTTTTTGTTAAGTTAAACAGTTGATTTGAATGAATGAAACAACCGTCTTTAAAGAAAATAACCATGTGAGTCAAGTGTTTCAAACCATAAGCACATATCAAATAAAACTGACATTAAGGCAAGCCCAATTAAATACAAATATCATTTTCCATTTCCACACTTTATTCAAGTATATTCCTAAAAATGGGGAAAAAATTACCAACTTCCTTTCCAAATTGACCCCGAAATTTGAAAAAGATCCCAAGGGATTGACATCAACTTCAAGACAAAAAAATTTTATCCAAAAAATAAATTTCCCTTTCTGCACGATTATGCGTGCCTTCATGACTTCATTGTTCGGAAGTAGCTACATATGTGAACAACTATATTTTCGAGAATGAAGCCTACTATGTAGAACAAGTAGGAAAACTAAATTTGGCTTAGACAAAATCTTAAATACCCATCCTACCCTAAAAGTATTATTATACCCACTGCTGCTATTTTTGTTGTCTTTAACATTCGCGGCTATTATGATAACGGACATATATTATTTGTAATATAAAGGAGAGAATAGAGGCTTCTAATATGGAGCCGGAGTGTTATGCTCTTAAATGTTTTGATTTGAGATTCCACTCTCTTAATATTTAAATTTATACAATAAAATAATTTTATACAAAATTTATATATTTATGTTTATATTAGGCCTAGGGCGCAAAATTGAAGTGCATATATATTATAAGTTTCTGCGAGAGACCTAAATTTGTAGTTTGTACCATGCACTCTCTTTAAATTTTGAATCAGGACCGCTAATCGAAAGTCCAATTTTTCAAAGTTTCAGCCTCAGCAACATCGTGAATATTTATTTTCTTTAAAATATATTTTGAATTTTCGCCATAGAAAAAGTCCTTGTACTAAATTTCATGAAAATATGTCAAACAGTAGTAATAAAACTAAATTTGGCTTAGGCCAAATCTTAAGTACCCTTCACATCTACAAAATGTGGGCATGGCAGATATATGATTACGCCCTCTAATACGTTGTATTATGTAGCAGTTTGCAAAACGAGTTTTATGTTGAGTATGGTTCTTTGTAAATTGTGGGCGTGTATGTTATCTTATCACTCCAATTTTTGGCACGTCGATGAACCAATATCTCTCAATTTACGGCCTTGGTATTCTCACACCAAGAACAGGCGGACACACGGACAAACATATCTAGATCGACTCGACGCTGATCAAGAATAACTATACTTTGTCTCTGGCGTCTGCTTCTCGGTGTTGCAAATGGAAGAACAAACTTGGTATACACACAAATTTACATGGTCAGACAACAAATAGACTGACAGAAGGCAATCGTTACATTGATTCAGAAAGTGATTCTGGTGTTATAGATATGGAGGGTACTCAAGATTATTATATTGTACAACCATAGATTCAGATTTTTCATTTATAGAAAATAATACTTTGAAAAATGTGTTTATAGATATTTTTATCTAATTATTACAAATTTTTATTAAATAATTGAATATTGAAATAAACACAATTGGTAATTGTTCCCATGTATATATCTGCATCTCGTGTGGCGAAAGGTGTTTTAAGTTAGTGCGGCTGTTTGTAACTTCTCAACGACAAATAACACACCCAACTTCAATCATACCGATCGATTCAGAATCAAAATCTGAATCGATTTAACCATATCCGTCTGACTATGCCTATAAATTTGTGTGCATAGTACATGTCGAATTTTTTATTCATTTTAATTGAAATATTTTTAAAGAATATGTTTTGGTTCAAAAAGAAATCCCATTGAAAATGGACCGTCCTTGTATTGGCTAAAATTAGCAATTTTTAATACTTTTTGATAAAATTTATAAAAAATAATTAATTGGAATGATAATTAGGGTGCCAATCGTACCACTTTAGAACCTCTTTTCATATAAGAATATTTCACAAAGTCCCTTATGTGACATTGCCTGGAGTTTACTTATACAACTAATCGAATTGTATATTAGCACAATTTAAGAAACTAAATGTTGTAGGATATAAAAAGGTTGGGTACAACCGCCTACTTTATTTTCACTTGTGGTTATTACTTTCGATTTTTTTTTTATAATTTCTTTAACAACCCCACCTTGTAAAAGAGTGTTATATGTATTTTATTGTTATTTCATTGCCAAATGATTCTGTGAATAAATATATTTTCGCTATCTATTAGAAGAATTATATGTTGCAAAAATCCGTGAACCTTCGCAATATTAAACTAATATGTCCATGCTTCCGAATCAACTGATTTGAAAACAAGAGTTTCGCAATGATTATAAACATAGAGTAACATTTGAATTCCCTTCGGAATGTTTATGACATTAACTTAAAGAGAAATATTTGTTCTCTTAATACACATCAAGTACATACCAGAGACGCCTTTTAGAAATTTCTGACATACTCTTCATTTTTAAATTCACGTATTTCTTAATAAATACAAGAAATTACATGAAATTTATATAATTTTGTTTCTATTATAAGCGTTTAAGTCGAAGTGTTAAATTTAAGAGCATGCTCTGTGATAGAGGTCTCTGGTTTGAGGTCTCTGGTTGGAACATAATGCAGCTGCAGCCGCAAGGAAATTACTCTCTTTTACTCTCTTTTATGTGTAAATCTTATGGAAAATGTGTTTGCGGCTGGGTTTTTCAAATGCAGCTGCTGCTAGCTTCAAATCTATTTTAATTCTCCAGCCGCATTCTCATTTTTTCAATTTTCTCTCATATTGAGAACGGGTAGGGTAGCTCATTTTAATATAATTTATTTTCAATTCCGTTTTGTTAATTTTGTAATTTTGTTTTATGTGATATTTCGTAACTGAAATATGTTGTGAACATTTAAAAAAAAAATGGCTGATCGTAGTAATAAACGTTTTTGACGAAATGTTAATAAATTTAATTCAAAAAGAAGACATTTCATTTAATTTAAAAAACAAAAATTATAAAAATGTATTAATGAAAGAATCTATATGGGTTGAAATAGCAAGTTAAGACTGTTATATAAAGGTTTTTTTCCAAATGTGTTTCTTCCTTGAACTTCACCATAACTTTGACTGCCCACATCTCTAACATCAACATACGTGAACGTAAAATTTGCATCACAAATTTCTAATAATACCTCTTGGTTTGGAACATTTTCCAAATTTTAAATGCGAGTAATATTATGTTAATTATTTTAAATATTTTTTCAATAAAATCCATTCATTCTATAGTAGAATTTATTAAATGAAAATGAAAAAACTAAAGAAAAATTTGCGGCTGCAGCTGCTGCTCTATTATAAACGGTCTAGCAGCAAAGTCAAAAAAGAGAGTAATTTATTGCGGCTGCAGCTCTATTGTGTTCAAACACTTATGCACCCACATGCACAACCAAGGGAATATTGTTCTCTCTCATAAAATAATAGTCACCAAAACACTTAACCGGTATTTTTATTATATTTTATATACATAGGTTTTTCAATTTCATTATATATTTGTATAAAAAATGTAAAGTAAAAAAGTATGTTATGTTATATGTTATGTTTTCACTTTGTATTATTTTATTCCGATATGTATATAATTCAATAAGTTTTCTTTAAAACTCCCCTACCAATTAAGATTTTTCATGAGATCACTTATACGACAATACAGATACGTACAGATACAACCTAAAAAATTATAATACACCCCCATCCCTCGTTTTACACGGAAGATACGTTCCTGACAAAAACGTGTATTTCGAAAAAAAAAAAAAATTAATTTTAATCACAAAATGTAACTAATACACTTAATAATATATAAAAATATCATTTAAATCATAGAAACCATAAAAATGGTCAATTTTTTGTAAAATGAAAAAATTAGGTAGAAATAAATTTGCGTGCAGTCAAAATTACTTATTTTCTACATAATTTATTTTTAAATTTTCATTTTAAAAACCGTGTAAAATCGAAAACGTGCATAACGGGTACCGTGTAAAAGGAGAGATGAGTATATTGTACAATATAAATATTGGTGTAGTGTATTATAATGTCGGACTTGACCAACTGTAACATTTTCACTTGCTTTAAAATTAAAGTTATAATGCAAGAAGTTCAGTTTTATTCATGCATGATTGAACCTTTTCATAAGTTCTAGTAACAGTAACCATTCATTAAATAAATCATCCATTTTATTTCATTTTATTCAATTATATGAATGTGTATGTATTGATATATGTGACAACCATAAAAACCCATGTCGACTTATCACTTCTCATTTAAATACCTTCACTATGATCTTTCTACATAGATTTTCGATATGGAGTTGTAATAATTTCGAATAAAGATTCAACTTTATATCATTTCAAAAGGCACTAAATGTCGATATATTAATTATTGTATAAAAACCGATTTATGATTTGTTTATGAAGACGTCGTAAAACAGCTAGATTACTGCCATATATCAACTTGTTTGAACAAATTGACCATTAAAATTTGCAACTTATAAACGACCTGCTGTGCTATAAATGAGTTTTAATAACATCCGGTAATAAAACTGTATGCTTACGTAAGATGTACTCTCCAATTCTAATGTGAATAGAAAAGCCAGAAGTTTAACTTAAAGTTTCAACATATTCCCGAAGCAAAAATTACAACTTTACACTTAATAAATGAATACATGTATGAAGAGTGTTAAATATAAAATATGAAGGATAAGTTTATATGAACACTATGCAAATACAAATAGAAGATTTTCTGTCCAATATCTATTACTATATTTCGATTGAATATGTACGCTATGTAAATAACAGGAACAAATAAATAGGAAGAGAGAAAGGACATTCTACAAAGAAATAATCGGTCGCAGAGAGGAGAAATACATAATGCGAAGTGTTTATTGAAAAATACATCTATTCGTGCACACACAAACACTTGAATACATCACAGCAAAGCTTTTCCAATAAAAATTTCTTTTTGATATTCGTTCTCTCCTCTCTGTTCTGTTCAATTGTCTGCCGTCTTTTCATATTCTTGTGAATTTTTTATGTTGCACAATTTTATTACCAGTAATAATCGTTTCTTGACAATATACTCAAGTAGAATTTTTCTATTTAGATTTATAACACTTGCATAAAAGCAACATCAAGTACATTCCTAATATAATGTATTCCATGAACGTTGATTCATATACCTGTGCATTATCTAATCGAGATATCTATCTTTTATAACGTTTTCTTATTCTTGATTATAAGGCAAACAAGTAAATTGAGCTACATTAGGTGTTTTTTAAGTTGTTTCGATGAAATTTGGCACAAAGACATGTATTGGCCCAAAGTGGAATCCTATTGAAAAATGAACCGGATTGGATGTTTTTTAGAGCCCCTCCCCATATGAGCTTTTGACTTGTGTTTTACATATGTTAGTTCAGCTATTCCATTAAGGTGATACCACCTTCTTTCAATGTATTCTCCGTTCAACGGCTAGTCCAATTTTCTTCATTCATTACCAATAAGTATTAATTTTGATTTTTATGCACTACGTGCACGTGTAAGGCATATCCAAACCCACCTTTAAATATATCGATTGGCTTAGAAGTAAAAACCCAAAGGTGTGCACTATTGCAAATGGTTTAAATTGGACTTTCCCACATAACACCCTTACTTGAAATAAGTCTTTATTAATGAAAATTCGTCATTTGTAATATTTTTTGATAAAAGAGTTGGCAAAGCTTTGCCAATTGATTAAACAATTGACAATGCCAAATTTGGAACCGATCGGATCAGTTGTTTTATTCCCGCCACATATAAAGGAATTCCTTTTTCTTAATTTTTTTTTAATAAAAATTAATAAATAACTTAGTTAGCTTAAGATTCTATGGCATTCTTTTTCAGTACATGTGCATTCGTATACATACAAATTCATATTTGTGTCTTAATTTCCCTGGATGTAAGATATTTCTGTCAAATCGTTGTACGATTTTTAAATTAAAGTGATATATAATAAGCGCAGAAAGGACGATTTTTGAAATTTGGAGTTGGTGTATATTGGATCAGATTTGAATGTTGATCAGCCCTATATCATACACCTGCATAGCGTCTCTGAAGCCTCCTTTTGATGATTATAGCAAATGAAATTACAATATAAACTCATACACTATGATGAAGTTCTGGTGGTCTACTTAAGAATCACCAATACATATTGTAGTATACGTTTATGCCCATCTATATACTGTGTATATATAGTTTGTGAAATCAATCAATAATTTATGGTTGAAAAGTAAAACATTGCGCGACATTTACTTGTTCAAAAAAAAAAATTAAAACAACCAATGTATTAAACATTTATCCTACATTTGAAAATCATGTATGCACTCTCAATAACAATAGAATATTAAATGCGTAAATTGAAATGACATATATATAGTCTTAATAATTATGGTGGTCGTTTACCACCATACTACACATGTGTACGCATACGTACGCATACATAAGCCGTTTAGTTTAAAAGTATTATTTTACCCGGTGTCACACGTAGACAAAGGACATATTAAGTTCGTTCGGATGTTTATAACTTCTAAATGGCAAATGCCATAAATGCCAAATTGCATTTTGTGAGATACTTCAAATTGAAAATGGACTGAAGCGGATTACTTTTAGAATCCCTTCCCATATAAAATCCTATTATAATGGAAGTCTTATGTAGCATAATTGTGACAAAAGTAGATGAAGAATAATTAATTGGCTTAATATTTGACAGTACAAAATTTTGATCCGATCACCCCAATTTTTTATCCCCCGCCCCATACTTCACGAAGTAAATTATATGCGGGACGCCATGCATATAATGATACAGCTCATCATCATCATCATGGCTGGCCAATTATAACCTATGTAGGTCTTTGGCCTGTTGCAGAATAGAACGCCATGCGCTTCGATCATTGGCGCACCTTCTCCAGTTTTTTACACCAAGTTTTTGCAGGGCATCAAACACTTGGTCCCGCCACCGAAGTTTCGGCCTGCCTCTTGCGCGACGTCCTTCCGGTTCGCTTTCGAACAGGAGCACTTTCGTCCATACGGCCGCAGTGACCTAGCCATCGCAGACGTTGAGTCTTAATGCGACGAATTATGTCAATGTCAAGATTCGTACTGATTCGGAACTCATCGCCAACGCATACAGGGTCTAAGACCTTTCGGTCTTAGCCTCATCATTTTGTGTTAGCGTCCATGCTTCGGCGCCATAAAGAAGCACGGGGATGATGAGGGTCTTATAGAGTGTAAGTTTTGTCGCACGAGAGAGGGCTTTGCTGTTAAACTGCTTACTTAGCCCAAAGTAGCACCTGTTAGCAAATATAATTCTCCTTTTTATCTCTATGCTGACGTTATTACAAATTCCTTGACTACCTCAAAGTTATATCGGTCACAACTTGCAAGGGATACGGGGCGTCGCGAGTCCCTGGACGTTGAGACCGTACATAATAATACAGCTAATTATAGCATAATTGAAGAACCTATGTGGTGTAGAGTATTAAGTGATCACAAGTGACATTTTCACTTGTATTAAATAAAGGCCTTATATGGGGAGGTATAAAAAATGGTCCGATTAGGATGTAATTAGTAGGCAACCATGCCCACTGACTTTTTAAAATATATATACTTGTCTATAAATAATCTTGCTATAGCATCTTAACGAAGAAGCACGGAAGAAAGGCTTACATTTTTAAAAAAAAGACCACATTGTACCCACGACGACGCTTGTAAGAAAAATTTAACTCGTAAAATTTCTTTGATATACGAGTATATAATTAATAATGCGAAATTGCGGCTTACTGTTTAAAACACGTGCGTAATTTTCGCACACAGCAGGATGGTGTAACCAATTCATTAAAGATTTTACTGCGATTATATATCTGATGGGTTAAGAAAAAGTCAATGATTTAAGATGACTTAAGAGGCCATAGAATCGTTTAATTCGCTCAAAAATGCCTTGATTCAGCTGCAGTGTTGATCAATCAACTATTTTATATAATGTGTCATGCATCTCATATCGGAATTGGTATAAATATATAGGAAAGGATGAGGAAGGTAATGACAGATCCATAGTATTGTTTTGCAAAATTTAAATTTTGTACAAAGTTATTTCTCTAAACACTTGAATGCAAAGCTTGCAAGTAGCTTTATCAGATGTCATAGAAAAAAGATTGGAATATTTCAAGCTAAACATGAAACAATAGAAATTTGACTATTACATATTGCCACTCTTTTAACTCCTAACGAAGTGTTATTAATCAATTTTTATTTAAAAAAATTTAAGATAAGCAACTTTCCAATCGTCCATAGAAATGCGTTGCTTCCTTTGCAACACCCGGTGAGAGGCGTTAGAGGCCCTACAAAGTATACATAAGTTAAGAACCATAGGTGTCAAATGTCATTATAAACCATGGAACCACTTGCAATCGCAGAAGGCATGATAAGCATCTTTGCAATTGCAAATGCGGTAATATGAGTATGCCAAGTGGGCTTGTTATGAAGCTGCTGCAATGTAAGCATTTTGCAGCCTGACAAAAGTCGTTAGCCAACCTTGTCAATTGGAATCTATCAAGTAGTGTTAAAATATAATGCGACATTTCACTGTAGAATGACTTCCTTATAATAAAACGTTGGAGCGAGTATTAAATACATTAGGAGTATGCCAAATCTAGGTAAAAAGTACAAGTACAGGTTTATGGACAATCACTGTGTGTATCAAACACGCCCATTGCAACAAGTTTGTTCCGGACATAACAGGGGAATATTACTTAAGAATTTCAGATCTATATAACTTCGAGCTAGCATTCATAACAAGCCCACTATAGGTGTGTGTAATTTGTATTTCCTCTTTCTCTTAGGATTCAACCGATTTTTAATACCAAGGTACCTAGTTATAAAACCAACTTTCACCTCTAATAGGTCTTATAGTTCAGGTTTAATACGAAAGAAATTTTCAAGTAGAATTTAAGGACATCTCTTCTGACGTCCTTGTATGGTACATCTAAAGATGGAACGTTTTCAATTATGTCACGCACACAGGGTACACAATAGGTACGTAGAGGTATCTTTGATTAAGCCATACTAAGCTAAGCTAGAAGTAGATTTGGCTAAGCCAAATATAGCATTTTGATGTAAGGATCTATATGTATTTGTGAGAAATATTGAATAATTGGATAAAGTAGATATATGAACAATTGCATTTTACTAGTACAATAGGAATAACGGTTGTTTTTATTTAATGTGCAAAGCCAAACTCTACTTTATAACTTGTTAGGGAATTATAATTGTACTCACTAAATAAGGCCTTTTAATCGGTTTCTTTAATATACTTCAGGTAATTCTAAAAATAACATTTTATTTGCTTTGCCAAAATCAATATTCTATGGGGCTTGCATCGCGGAGTTTCCGTGAATATTTTAAACCCAAATTGTCGCCAATTTCATCAATAACACTTAAAGCATAATCTAATTGTTCTTTGGTATGAGCTGCTGACAAACAATAACGTATGCGACCCTCCATTATGGGTGTAGCAGGAAAACCCACCCCCACGACCGCTATATGACGAGTAGTTAAAGTGCGCACGACCGCTCTATTTAAATAAAATAAAATGAAAATTATATTGGGCAAATCGCTTCAATTTGTACTTACCCTATCTTGGAAAATAAATATACCAACATGGGGACCACAGGTGAGTCTTCATGTCCATAAGTTATTAGACCCATTTGAGCCAAACGTCGTCGAAAATATCTTGTATTACGTGCCAGTCGGTCGATTTTTTGTCGACCCATATCAGTTCCATCCAAACCCATTATAATTCTCATGGAAGTATAAACTTGTTGAGCAATGGGCGGAGACATGGTGGCGGCATAGCAATGGGCATGGCTATTGCCACGTAAAAAATCAATGAGTTTCTAAAGAAACAAGTAAATTTATATAATATTAAAAAGAATAACACAAGTGAATAGAAAAGAAATGCAATCACGTAGAAGAATGCAAATAATTTACTTTAGAACCTGCTATATAGCCACCGGCACTGCCAAAACTTTTGGTGAATGTACCCATCAGTATATCAACGTCCTTAGGATTCAATCGAAAATAGTCAATGATTCCCCCGCCATTTTTTCCAGTAGCACCAATACTGTGAGCTTCATCCAAATACAAATAGGCCTTATACTTCTTTTTCAGAGCAATAATTTCAGGTAGACGTACAATGGAACCCTCCATACTGAATATACCCTCCACAATGATAAATATTTTCTTCCAAGGCTGACCACTTCTTTTTGGATCGCCACTAACCACTGCTGAACGGAGGACGCGTTCTAAATCTTTCATATTGTTGTGTTTGAATACTTTAGTTGTGGCTCCCGATAAGCGTAATCCCAATATAATAGAAGCGTGATTCTTCTCATCACTTAGTACTAAGCAACCGAGTGAAAGTAGCGACGGTAAATTTAAAGCATTTGTAGCAAATCCCATGCCAAACACTATAGCGTCATCCACCCCCAGGTAGCGAGCTGTTAATTTTTCCAAATTTTGATGCAAAGGTGTAGTACCCAATTCCACGCGTGAACTACACAAAGCTAAACCCATTTCTCTACAACTCTGCTCAGCATTATCTGCGCACGGACCTGTGGCCGATGCAAACCCCAAATAGTTATATGAGCCTAGATTTAAGCAGCGCGTTTCAGAGCCAGTAAACTCAAAACTCCAACCATAGTCGTGTGTAATGCGATCCTTTAATATCAATTCGGCTCCAGGAACACTACAAATCGGCCGATTCCAACAGTCTCTCACTCGGCGATATACATAGCGTGAGTAGAAACTTTCAAAGGCATCATACAATGTAACATAACCATCGCGATGCTTCTCTTTAGCCACCTTGGGCACAAACAGTAACTGATTAATATAGCCCAAAATCATAAGCAAATAAAAACCCAAATATGTAAGGCAGGCAGTGTGTAGTGGAACTTCTTCAAAAGAAGTCTTTTGGAAGTGCTCCTCAGTAGGATGCAACTTAATATTGGCAACAGATGATTTTACAGATCCATGTTTGCTATTGTCCAAAGCGCTTTTCTGGGTAACGGCGTACCCAATAGAAGTATCCTGAAAAAAGGAAATATTTAAAGAATAAGATGATATAGCCTTAGAGCTATAATGATACGAGCTAGTTAGGTACATATAAACATTTCTACAAAGTGGTAGTTGTCGTAATTTTTAATAAATTTTGGACCATGTCCATATTAATAATTTAAACGTAATTTCAATTTATGTAATAATTAATATTTTTACCATTTTTTTTACGGTTAGCGTAACATTACGTTGAATAATTAGTCACTATAAAAAAAACGGTGCTATAAAAATAAGTAAAAATGTAAAATCCAACTTAGAGCTACCATAATATAAAATGTATAATGATGCTCCTAGACCAAAGCTATCGTCTTAGCCTCTTACTATAATCTGTATTCGCCAACTACAATCTTTCCCAATCATAAACAAGATCTCAATGATAGAGGTTTTATATAACATTTATCTCTTGTAAATATGTTATTTTTGCAACGTGCGCATAATGACTTTCTTTTTTCTTTATAAATTCCTTTGAAGAATAAAACAATAACAATAATGGAGGTTAGTTATGGCATAATGTCGCATCATTAGTGAAATTTTTCCTATAGTCATCTGTGTTAGATCTTATTCAACCGTCATTTAGCGGTTACATTTGACAATCAATTTCACTACTTTGATTTTATTGAGGTGTGGTTAGATAACAATTAGTCCATCTCGTCAAATACGCACCCACAAAATTCTATGACTTTACGCCCTAACAATCCCCTAATAATTCTGCTTTTTGCAAGGTGCCAGAAATTTAATGTAAAAATCGAAAAATACTTGATAAACTTGGTGGTATTCACTTGAGCCCAAAAAAAAATCAATACTTGATACAATGGAAGTAAACATTCGCAAAAAATTAAAACTAAAAATAATAAATAAATTTTTTAAACAACAAATTTTACATTTTGTAATGAGTACATTGAAAATCCTATACATCTGAAAATTTTAATTTTTTAATATGAAACTCATCCAACTATTACTAAATGTAACCTTAGAACTTATTGTATACAATAAAATATCTAAAGATGCCTTTACACGTAAAGCAGAAAACTTATTTTAGGAACACAGTTTACCTCGAAGCAATTACCATTTACGGTCGTTTGGATACCTTTGAGGTAACTTTTTCGTGTACGAATTTCACTATAAGCAGTTGCTGTTAATCTTTTCGCATCTTTCGTTCTCTCATATTCATTAGTAACACCCAAATTATTCGAGTTAGCAAAACTCCTATAATTATCGTTTGCAAAAATTATCCCGTTATCATCAGAATTTCCCATATTAAATGAAAATCTCGATTTTTATAATGAATTAGCAAACACACGTTCTAACTACGACTTCTTTGAATACAAATAATACAACTAAATTTTCATACTAACTACTTTAAGCATGTTTAATAATTAATGTAGTATGACCTTAGTTTTATATATATGCATGTGTATTACCCACACACACACACAACACGCAAATACATTCTGTTAATAAGTAGTTGAACAAATTAGATGCGTGAAGTTAAAAATATAAATAAAAAGAAAATTATTAGGAGATTCCAGGGAGAGTATAAGAGAGATTTTGATTTCTCAAAACACACACAAATCATTTAAATTTTTATTATTATTACTATTATTATATATTATATTATTAAATATTTTTTATTACATATAATATGGCCTTATATTTAAGTAGATATCTTATAGGTTGGGTACATCAAATAAATAAATAAAGTTTCTTGCCATACTAATAAATTAGAATAATTTTGCAAAATTTAATTTTTCAAAATAATTAAAAATTGTATATTTTACTGATAATTTAGAAGGATGTGGGGCAAAAATACTTTGTTAAATATTCTATTGTGCGGTTTACACTAGTTTCTTGCTTAGTATCGTGCATTGCTGAACTAAAATGTCAAACTAGAGTTGATCTGCAATAGCCAATACATACTTATTCTCTTCCTAGCTTTGCTTTTTTCGCGAAGAAAATCATAGTTGTATTATATTGTATGTATATTAACAAAAATGAGCATATACGTGAAGTTCTCAAAGAGAAAAGTCTGATTGCACTGTATTGAATGGATGAAAATAAATGTAAACAAAATATAAATATAAAATTGTGTATGCATATATTTAAAGAAATCGGAATATAATATAAAGAACATGTAAATTTGTGCGTAAGCTACAGGGCGCATTATTTGAGATATTTTGATGAAATTTGGTACAAGGACATGTATTGGCCCAAAGAGGAACTCTATTGAAAATGAGCCAGATTGGACCATTTTTAGAACCACTCCCCATCTGAGGTCCTATTATTTTTTAATGAAATTTGATACAATGATATGTATTGGCCTAAAAAGAAACCCTTTTGAAAATGGATAGGATCGGACCAATTTTTTAAAATAATATAGCTCGCATATATTGTTAACTACTATTTACGTATTTAAATGCAAATACTCACCTCTATTTCAACTATTTCAGGGCTGCAGCGCTGCAACAATGCGCTGCGGAGTATATATGTGAGCCCTTACCGCTAATATATATAATTCTTTGTAAACAACTGTTATTTGAGCTTTGAAGTGCCAATATTTAACGCGGATTGCGAAGAAATTGGATTTAATATATATATTATTGTAAGAAATATACTGTAGTACCAAAAATCGTATACACAAAATTTATTTTCTTAAAAAGTCAAAAGAATTTGTGAATTAAAGGATCTCGCCAGATATATACATTTTTATGACACAATTATATATTTTATAAATTATTAACAGTTTACGTAAAGTATTGAAAAAGTGAGCGCAGGAAGGAATTCCTAATAAAAGGTATTTAAATGAAATAAAAGTAAGAGGGCTAAAAATAAAATATATTCTAGTGTCATTCTCATGTCAGTATAAAATTGAAAAACTTTTATTATTGTGAAAACTTATTGATATTCCGCAGAAAATGGATTTAAATCTGGCCGAATTAAAAAAAATAACAAACGAAACTGGAAACGAGTATGTTGAAGACTTACTTGGCGGCATAAAATGGTCTGAAACTGAGAATAGGTCCAGTATTGGACAACAAGATTATGACTTTGAACATATTGATCCTTTTGCTCAACGTATGTCAGATGATGCCAAAGAAGCTCAAGAGCAATTGGAAACCAATTTTTCAGATTTTCTTGGTCAAACTATTCAAAATATGAAACAAGGCTTGGCTGGAACTACCCAGGATTTTTTGAATACCGAAAAAGCTTTTCTGGGCGAGATCGGTGATTTAAGAAAGAAAGATTATAGCAAAGTAACCGAGAAGAGTAAGGATAAGGATAATGATATATTCGGTGGCCATTCAGGCTATTCAAGCCATTCAGGCAATGGTGATGGTAACTTCAGACTTTTCGAGAACTCTTATAAAAATATATTGCTTGACGATATTCTGTCATCTTCCGTAAAAACACCAGTTCCCAAAAAGGACTCGGATACAGACTCACCATCTATTTCATATAATCCTTCACCGGCTAAAAAATTACCGGTAACTAATGCTCTTAAAGACCAGGACAATGAAAAATTTATATCATCTGAAGATTTACTTGGCGACTTTGAGGAGCGAAATTTAAAAATAATAGCTCCACTAAAAAAACAACACGTTGATGCTACACCTGTCATCGATTTAAATACAGACGGCGACGAATTTATACAAGGTGAAATCTTAAAAGATTCGGAAAATTTTGTTCAATCTAAAATAAATATAACTATTATGAAACCGCTTCCTGTTGTGAAAGAGCCCATTGAAACAAAGCCCTCTGTAATGAAGGCAAAAACAACCTCCGTAACAGTACAGACCGCTTCGATATTGCAACAACCACAAATCATTTCTGTTGAAGACATATTCAAAAAATATAATTTGGGTAAGTTATGCTTGTGATCGTTGCTTACATATATATTTGATCTCAAATATACCGATAAATTCTGAACCAAATTTTTAATCGATTTAATTATGTTCGTCCGTTGGTTTAAAGTCTATCTGTAAGTCTAATTTTTGGCAAAATTTCAACAAAAAAACAAAGTGGACCGAATTACACCATTTTTAGAACCCCTCCATATAAGGTTCTATTGTAATGGAAGTCTAAACAGCCACAAATCTCAATGATAAAATTTTCCAAAAAATAGTTAATTAGCTTAATAAGTGGCTATAACAAATTTGAACCCTAATGGACCTTTTTTAGAACCGATTGCCATGTAATGATATTTCACGAAGTAATTCATATAGTACTACACTTGACTTTAACAAATTTTATAAAAAATCGTATATTTTCACAGGAAAATGGTTTACTTAAATTTTGCACAGCCCTAGTCTAGGTTCACTTGAATTTCAGATATCTCACTACGCCGTAATAGAATCGAATATACGGGTTCACTGCAAAATCGATCAAATTTTACGCCCATAGCGCAAAAAAGAAACTAAAAAATTAAACAATTAAGTCCGATTATTGTCCATAACGCTCATAATGTACAGAAGATGAAAAGGTGAAAATGTCCATCGGCGGTGGGTATTTAAATTTAGCCTAAGCTAAATATAGCTTTTTTACTTATGTCGTATGAAATTTAAGGTTATGTAACTTATGCTTTACAAAATTATCATTAACTATTCTAAAAGCGAGACTTTAGCAACCTCTACAACTGTCGAATCCCCGGCACTTTCCAGAATAGTACATCATCTGTTTATTTAATTTATATATATGACACTAGTTGGTACCCGCTCCCGACTTTACGAGAGGTAATGACTCGTTCAATATGAAAAGTTAATGATGCAGACACGTTTAAGATTTGGTCTAAGCCAAATTTACTTTTCTTACTTGTTATACATATATATAAGATGTACAAAGATTATAGTTTCTGCGTTACCCTTTATACTCTGTTCGTGACTCATAATGATATCATACCAAGAACGTGACACCACATACATATAATATATATTTTAAGTAAAAACAAAATATTGTATTTAATTGTGCATGAGAAAAATGTGCAAAAGTTAAATGATAGTTTCTACAATACCGGCTACCTATTTCTTTTATCAGTTTTATACGGACTCCTTTACTTTCTTACTATACTTTATTGTAATATATTAGGTGCTGTAGTAATGAATTTAAAAACTATTATATGGCGACCATTACACTTCTATGAGTAACCATTATTGGACAACAAAATGTTTCAAAACTTAAACAAAGACATATTTTAAAAGAAAATAGAGTGAGTCACCACATAATCTATGTAAAATGGACTTCAGTGAACATGTAAAACTAAAACAGGGAAAAAAAGGTGAATTTGGTTTAAGCACAATGCTGAATATGCAGCACTCATGCACCACAACCCTCTAAGAAGTATATATGGGTAAATTTTTAACTTCCTATCTACTACACTTTATGAGTAAACAATTAATTAGGTCAAACTTTAAACACTCTCCACACCTACTTGCTAATGCAGGACGTGGCAGGTATGTGAGTGGATATATTACGTATTAACTTGCCAACAACAGACAGACACATGGACATACATGTCTAGATCGACTCAGTTTTTGATGCTGATTTAGAATATATGTACTTTGTTGGATTTCGATGCCTCCTTCTGGGCCTTTGGAATGTTTTGTTTTACATAATAAAAGTATAAAAATTCGATTCATCTTATTCCCTATAAGGAATCTGCTCGGTATCCTTTTATGCATGTGCAATGTTTTGTTATTTGGTTCATTTACATTTTACCTGTTTTCTGAATCTCCTTGACATTCTTGCTAATTCATTGAGAGATTAAACCGATTAATATGTGAGCATAAAAAACAAATTATTTTCGCCCGAAATAAAAGCCGCACAGTTTTAAACTAATGCAATTGAATCTCAAAGTTATTATTTTATTGAAAATAGAAAGTATAAAATCAAAAAATGTTATATTTAGCTTCATGCGCAGCTCGAACGCACGACATGGTCGTATAATATGTATTGTATTTATCGATTTCATCATTTTGCAAAAAAAACAAACAACAACAAAAAACAATCATTTCCAATATTTTGAATAGCATAATTTTTTTATACTTTCCACATAAGATGAAGGCGTTTACCAAGTCAGTCCTTATAATAAATGCATTACATATAAACATGACGGCCTGTGTGTGTAAATGTTTCTGTTTTGCAACCATCGATGTGATGAAAATGACCGAGATTATATAACAGGCATGCCCACAATTTACAACAAGTATGTTTGGCACCGAATTCAACTACTGCCCTTTAATAGTCCTTCAAAGTATGTGTTCTTACCACCCACTCCTACAAGCAGCATATAAATGTGAAGGATACCCAAGATTTGGCTTAAGCTAAATATAATATTTTTTATATACTAACAACAATTGAGAGCACCACCTTGCTCTGAGACCGAACCGTATATACTCTTCATATTTATGCGTATCATGTAGGAGTGGCATGTATGTAACTACGCGCTGTTTTGACGATCAACAAGTTTATAGCTCTACTTTTGAGGTCGCCAGAGATTTTTATCCATTTTAGGCGTAGATGCCATCCGATTAGATATTACTAAACTGCCTAAACGTGAACTAAGAATTTTTGTATCCAATGTAAGCTCGTTATCTAAAAACATATATGAGATCCAACTATAATTGAGGATTTAATATTTACGTACATAAAAATGAATCAGCAAAGATGAATGACGATGATACAATGACGTGTATAGTGTACGCTTTCTAAAATTGAATGAAATTGAAATTTGTCGTACAATGTTTAGATTAAAGTACATATTATGCATACATATAAAGGCACAGTAATTAGTAATAACGTTCGTGCAAAAACATGACCTATCAAAGATAAATTTATTATATTTTATTGACAAATATATCTGTAAGACATTTCCTCGTTCACTTTGTTGTAACGTTTGCAATATCCACTTGCCGCATTACATTTTACATTTGCCTGTTTTTAGTAAATATTCGTTAGTGCCAAAATTTAAGATATCGATTCGAATTAAGATTCGCTTCTTTCGTTAGAGAATGGTCCTTAAAGATTGCATTAAGCACCGGCGGGGGGGGGGGGGGGGGGGGGGGGCCCTTTAAAAGAATCAATTTAAGACCAATTTTATTTGAAAGTGCTGAAGAGGTGCTTATCCAAGAGTTTCCCTAAGCAGCCAAAGTAAGCAGGTATAGTAAGTTTGTCATTCCATTTGCAACACCCAGAAGGAGGCATTAGAGACCCTATAAAGTATATATATTCTTCAACAGCATCACAAACTGAGTCGACTTAGACATGCATGTCCGTATGTCTCTCTGTAGTTGGCATTCTCATGGTCGCATATTTTGAGATAATGAGCTGAGACTTTTTTAAGTTTCTGCACGCAAATCTCTATTTCAAATAGGCAAAATCAGTCAAGAGCTACGCCCCCAATATGGCAAAAATCTAATTATCTGCCACAAAAATTAATTAATATTAAATTGAAATTATGCATATTTATAATTAATCGTTCTATGGATACGCCAAAAGTAAACGTGGTCGGATAACAGACACGCTCGTAATTTACAAAAAAACCATACTCAGCATAAAACTCAACTCAAGCCAAATGTTGTCTCTTGTTGCAAGGGGCCTGCGCATTTTGGAGTAATGCGCAATTCATTCAATCCACAATTGAGTATATTTTGTAAAAAATCAATAATATTCCATCGTGTAGCATGTATAGTATATATCAGCGGCGAAAATCAGACGCATTGACGTCATAGTAACCAACGAAACATTGTTAGAGCGCTGCGCTGCGCTGCGCTGCCCTGCTTCATTTGGGTCTATTTCTAATATACGCAGTGTTGGTTCTATAGGACTTTGAAAAGACCTTTGGTATTATAAAAAACTCTGAAAATCGCGTTTTAAAAGGAAACTTAATAAAAGTATTGTTAAAAAACAAGTGAAAAATGTTGTAGTCGGTTAAGCTCGTCCCTTTAATACCCTACACCGTTTAGTTCCACAAATTATGCTACAATTGGTTTAGTTGTACTAGTAAATGCGAAGCATTCGTTAAATATCATTATATGGAAAGAGGTTCTAAAAGTGATCCGATTAGGTCCAATTCTGAATTAAAAATTCTTTACCAAATCTTTAAGAATTACAATTTTTTACTATATAAAGCTTTTCATTATAATGATGATTTTTATATATTAATGATAATTATATAAACACAGACTCGTATTAAATTTCATAGAAAGACGAACATGAATTAAATCAATTTTTAAAATTTTGATTCTGAATCGATCGGTATAATCGGAGGGTAGGTGTGGCATTTGCCGTTTAAGAGTAACAATTAAAAACCCATAAAAGATATGAAAAAGATAAAAGTGGCACTGGTCTATTTTGGATATAAAATCAGTACAGCTAATTTAATTGCCAGTCACTGAACACTGACTGTGACTCAGTGTCACTGTGGGTTGGCTATTATAATGTTATAGCATTGCCAATAGCAGATTCTCTGAAAATTTGAATAAAATTTTTGAATCTGTGAGTAAGCTACTACATCTCAAGTCACATCATCTAATATGAGTTTCTCCGTCCATAACATTCCTGTTTTGGTGGCATACTGTTACCCTTTCAATGCGGATTTTTCGATTCTGCGCAAGTGATGTTTGCACTTTTTCTACATTCTTCCTTGTCTAACGCATCAGGAAATTCAGTGCCCGGTGAACGGGATTTCCTCCCCACCCCCCTTCATCCAAACTTAAAATTATTTTCTACAATTGCTCCAGTTATTCAATTTCTTTGCTTGAATGAAATGTACGTGTTTTAAAATTTGGAAATCAATAAGTTGAAAATAAAAATTAAAATTAAATTTGATAATCTTATCAAGCTTGTGTATGTCAAACTATACTATAGTATAACTATAGTAATAAGTATACGTATAGTGCTTATGTATGCCGCTAATTATAGAAAAATCAATCAAATAATTTTCTGAAGTTTTTCTTCCCCTTTTATAATCGCAATACGGACTAAACGATTACGGTGTTTTTAAGTCAAAATTGTGTTTTAATAATACGTATAAAAAAGTAAATTCCAAACGTTCAGTGAATCTACGTATTGCCCGATTACAATATGGATACCATCGCTGAACCTGCACATAACGGAATATTCAAAAAAAGTCCATTGATATGTTCGCTATTAGATCCTAGTAAGTGTTTAATATGTATTCATCCATACATATATTGTACACTCACAAGTATTTATTACCTAACTGGTTTGGTGGCTAATAATCAATGGTGATGGTACTTGTTCTATCCTAAATAATTTAGATGACATTGTCCGTAACACCTAGAATCCCTTTTCTTTTCTTTTCCTTTCTTTTCTTTGTTTTTAATCACCTCCTTATTTTCTCAATTTCAATCTTTCACTTTATTGAAGCTTACGATTTTTATTATTTACAGACGCCTGGTTCAAACCGGACCGCCTACATCCACAAGGTAAGTACGAAACTTAATTGAAACATGTTGTATATAAATACAAAATGCTAATAAACTTTAATTTTATTCATACTTTTACCCTATTCATGGGTTTGCCTTAATGTCCTCATTCCATTTACCGCAGAGAGCACAACTATATTTGATTGATTAATTGATGTATTCTGTACATAAATGTCCGTGTGCTGATATTTTTGGTTTGTTGGTTTATTTTTATAAAGGACCTTTATTATATCAATCGAATCAATATCCCTGAATTGTCTGAATTGTCTTAACCACGGCCGATTCGATTTTGAGATATTTCGTTAAAATTTTGCAAAAGTACATACACGTCTTGGGTCCACTGCACTCCCTATGTAAAATCTTACTCCGTTACGATACGTTTTTACTCTGAATTGAAAGTGGACAATTATTAATTTTTTTTTAGTTTTTCGATATAAAAATTATCCGTACTTATATAATAATTTCAAAGTTTTATTTTTATAAGCTATCTTATATTTAATTCTTTTAACAGACATAAAACATAATTTTTAATTCCTTGTCCTAAATTGTCATAGAGTTCTGATCTATTTTTGCAAAATTAAGAGTTTCAATAAGGGCAAGCCCTCACGGATACAAGGACATAATTAAATTAACTCAGATTTTCAAACTAATCGAGGGTACAGCAGAAACTTAACCCCTTCCATTTTCGGCAATATTCACAAAGAAGTGCTACATTAGGCATGCGTCAAATCTAGGATATCTACCCTCTTCCAAAATACAGCAATACAAAGTTTAGTTTGTCTGTAATAAAGGAAAACCTTTAAAAATTATACGTTTTGTAAAATTATGGGAGGGTTCATAGATCGATTTAACACATTTTTAATATCCTTTCCGGTTTTTTCGCATATTAAAACATGTTACTTACAATGGATAGTTAAAATTTATTTATTCCAATTATTGGCCATTGGCCCATGTCTTAGGCAATTTATGATGGGCGTGTGGACATGTCCGTGGACCGATTTTGATTAATGTGAAATTGAGGACGCAGCAATGTCCGTCATCAAATATTTAGCGCAACTAATTCTTATTGATTGGACCTGAGCTCTCTTTGAATCACTCTCATTTTGCAGAGAATGCTACTAGCGAGTGCGCTTTTTTTCCCCCATAACATAACACCCACACCATCTTCCGCTACTCGTCGCTCATTACAAAAACGGGGACGTGTAAAAAAGACCTGTTCGTCTGGGACAAAAGTGTTCTTCATTTTGTCCAAAGCAGTGCAAATATGATTTAAAGCAGCCAATCATGTTTCCTATTCAGCCAAGATTCCAAGCACGGCATCAGCGTATGGGTACATCGTTCTTGGCTTGAGGGAGATCATCTATTTTGCCGTTCTAGCATGTTAATCTCCCCGGCGATATTGCGTGCGCTCATACGATGACTGCGGTCACATTGAGCGGCTGTAATATCTTTCTTAACAAGAAGATCGATGGGGATCATTCCTGCAAAAGCGCAGCCAACTTCACCCGAGACAGTGGAAAATGCACTACAAACTCACAGTGAACTTTCTTTAGAGTTTCAACTATAACAGATCATTTTACTTATAAGCATTTTGTTAAAAGCATTTTTAACCTCTAGGCAGCAATTTTTTCTTATTTTTGAGTATGTTTCCATGTAACTCATTATTCGGGCAGCTCCGACTTTTTGTATAAGCTCTTCTTGGCCAGTTGCAATCCGTTCCTTGCTTGGCTATTTCATTATTCCACCAGTAAATTGGTTTCCGTTTAGGAATATCAGTTTTTTTGGGCATTACTGCATCGCACGCGTTTTTCAGTTATTTGGCTACTTCTTCTGCACTACCACTAACTTGGATGTTAATTAGCATTATCTTAAGTGCGTTCTCATCAAAGTCAGGCATTAAAATCTCCTGCTATTAATAGTCTGGCTTAGTCAGGTTATCGACATGTTATTTAAATTCACTGCCTGTAAGCCTTTTGATGGCATATAACAACTATAAAAACAAATACTTGAAAGTAGTTATACACACCAATCCATTCTTAATTATGGTCGACTGGTCTTTCACAACGAAGCGCTACAGAGTTGGTTGCGTCAGAAAGCAAGCCTCCTTGGGTAGTGTAGAGTCCTATATAACTTACTTATCAGTGCCACATCAATATTAAGTTTTCAAACTGTTTGGTGTAAAAACTCTTGGGCAGCTTCACAGTGGATGAAGTAATTATATAATTATACAAATTTCAACTTAATAGCTCAAAAGGATAGAGGATATCTCTTTATATAAATAGAAACAAAAGCAGCGGCCTATCAAAAGGCAACTTTGATTGATTATCAACTACTTAACTTTTATATTGCAGATATTTTATATGTTGAAATATTTTCACTTATTCGCACATGCTGAGCGGACGTTGTTTCGCCGCTTCCTTGTGTTTTTTCTCTACGTAATATGCTAAATTTAGCAATTTAACCAAAATATCTACGCTAAATATTTTAGTCCGTGGCAATTCGCACAAAAGTAAGGCAAAGAAAGTTCAGCACAAAAGAAAAGCAAATGAGAGACAAAAGAATACTGTGTACCTACACACTTGTACATTTAAAAATATATATATAGACTATACGTATACAAAATACCCTGCACACAATCAAGGAAAGGTAGTGTCTGATAACACACATGCTCATAATTTACAAAAAAAAACAATTATTTAATGCAGAATTCGCCCTTTTATATAATATGTCACACAATAGAAGCCCAAACCAAGTATAATGCATTACGCATATAGTTTAGTGGTACGTACGTAGTGGTGGGTACATACTTTAGTGATATGTTTTATTTATATGCCACACCTACAGGTTACGAACAAATTGTAGAGGGTACCCACTGTTTGGCTTTAGCTAATTATAGCTTTTTTACTTTTTCTTTCATTTTTGCAAAATACAGATTACCCTAAATGTAGTTTGATTGACTTCAAGAATAAAAAGTTAAAAATGATCGCTTCTAGATTGTTAAGAATTGTTTATATTTAATATTTCAAGTGAAATGCATAATTTTGTTCTAGGCGAGAGTAATTTTCTCTCCTTTGCCTCTTTTGTCTAACTATTGTATATAATCAGACGTAGTGTTATATCACAAACAAGTGTACAAACGTCGCAGACTCCCTTAACTCTGAGTAATAAATAAAAAGTAAAAAGTGGCTACTGCAGGCACTTATTGAGAATTTTTTACCTACAAATCTATACACATGACTGAGAGTATTTAACTGTATTTTTTTTTTTGTTTTACTTTTATATAGTACTAAATTCTAAATAATAGAAGAAGAAATTAATCATTTATTTGAGAAAAGTGGTACAAGTGCAGTTTAAGTTGAAATTATGCCAAAAATATAATATAAGAAAAATCAACTGAACTAGTGGTAAAAAATATTACACAAAATTATGCAAAACAAGTAAAAATATTAAAACCCCGCACCACTTACTTCCACAATTTATATTATACATTAATTTGTTTAGGTGTATCAGCCAGCACGAGCCATTGTTGCAAGTCTTTATAGAGAGGGAGGTTGGTTCTAAAAATTATTGAATTTTATATATACTAAGTTTGTAATTCCCTTTGCAATATCTAGAAGGGGGCTTTAGAGAACCCATTTATCAAAAAATCAAAATTTGACGCAGCCAATTATTGAACCCATTTACTTAATACTTAACCAAATATTGTCAAAAAATATGAAAAATTGGAAATTTTCATCATATAAAAACGTAATATAGGGAGGGATCCTAAAAATTGTTCAATTTATATCATTTTCAATAGTGCACGCCTTTGGCTTAAAATACGCTTCTGTACCAAACATCTTAAAAACTATGACCAAAACCTTGCGCACCATTTTATATTGACATGATTGATTATTGATGGCATTTGCTGGTACACACACCCCATATAGGTGTGGGGTGTAACACGAAAAGAATGTAACCAAGACCATACAATGTAGAAAAATGGATTATATTTGCTACATGTATACAGGGTGAAGAAAAAGATGGAAATTCCCGAATAACGTGATTTTTTCTACAAAAAAAAACTTCATATACAAAAGTTGTTGGGTCAGAGGACGAAAGATCATGATCAAGGTCACATCTGTAAACCGCACAATTTTTGAATTTGAAGTTTTTTCGCAAAATTTCATCCCATTACCTTACTCAAGAGTTCCTATCTTTATATACCCATTACCATAATGATGGGCGAGTTTGTTTAGACGTTTGTAAGTCTTAGAATTGTGGGCGAGCCACACCCCCAAAAGTATATAAATGTTCTTGATCAGCATTAATAGACAAATCGACTTAGCCCATCTATGCATCCGTGTGTCCTTGTGAATAATACACTTTTTTTTGAGACTCTCACAATCTCAAAAATTGAGATATCGCTAGATCGAGATATATGAAATTTGGCAGATCTGTTCATAGGAGTACCCTTTATATATCAAATTGATTTTAGGTGGGTGAAAATTATTTTCGTATTACTCTTGAACCTGAACATCTAAGATGATTCTTATAAATCTGGGTACCTTGCCATTGAAAATGGGTTAAGTCGGACTAAGGACCTTTTATGTTGTTTAGGGTTTTTTCCTTTATTGCATGCAAAGTATTAAGATATACAAAAACAACATTTTAATTATTATTAATAATTTATACATTTGGAAAGTGAAAAGCACCTAAAGTGAACTTGTTGGGGATGTTAGAATGTTTTATAGGTTTATTTAGAACATTTACATTTACAAAGGCCCCTCCTCCCTTATGTCTGAAATGAACTTGTGAAAATGGGCGCGATCGATTAACTTGCACTCAAAGACATCGGAGATATTATATCCTAAATATGGTGGCTATCCTAGATTTGGTACACGCCTAATATAGCCCCGTTCTACTTGTTTTTCCTCACACTGTATATATAGTGTCAAATTCAAATTTCGAATTGATGTGTTTATGTTTAATTGTGTTTACGAAAAGTCGGCTCTTTCGCTTTTTCATTTACAGTTTGTATATACTCGTATATGTCTTATTGTTGGAAATTATTGTGAGATACATACACAAGGAAAGAAAGAGATTTTTCATTTAATGTTGTGTAAATTTGTAGTTTTTAGTTAATTATTCCCTTTAGTTTATCGTTTAGCTCCGACAACGCACACGGTCTGTTTTCGCATCGATACTACACTTCTTTCTTTATTCTATTTTCTTTGAGTAAATAACAATAATTAACCTGTGTCGTACAGATTTGGATTGTTTAATAATACAAGCTGTAATATAAAGTGTTAATGCCTCGTGTTTTACATTTATTTAATTATATAATAATAGGCAAAGAAATGATATGCATTAACATATATCTGTGTGTACATAACACATCTATAATATCTACACTTACGAATGCAATAATATAAAATTCTATCCTCTTCGCTTTGCTACAGCGCAAAGAATACCAACGGTTATATTGAAAATATGAGCTTGAACATAATCAAGAATTATTCTTGTTTTAATTGTGCATTGATAAGAAAGGGGCTTTTAACGCCCGCAGCACCCGGTCGTTTCTCTTAGTTTATCAACTACACTCAATGCCACCAGTTGCGGAGTCATTCTCAAAATTTGGCTTTTGGCAAAAGTGTGTGTGTGACATTCTTTTTTGTTTTATTTTGTACATTTTATTTTTATATGTATAAGCGCATATCATCATATATACGAGTATAATGCTTTTGATATATTCTGGTGCATTGTCTGTGACAAATTAATAACAGTTTATAATGAAACATAGTGTGCTTTCGTGTGCGTTATACATGAAAATTATTTTTAAAAAGCAAATAAAAGAATTAAATTTGGCTCATGCCAAATTTTAAATACCCTTCAATATTCAATCTATTACGAATCAATTAGAAGGTCGAGTTGCACGTTTTTTTTTTTTTTTGTAAATTATGACTGTGTTTGCTATCAACGCCAACAACCACGCCCACACCCATAGGCACATCGATTGATGGGGTAATTATAAAAATGTAAAGCAAAGATCACCTTCATGGCTAAATTTTTGTAGCATATAAACAGATTTTTGACGATTGTGACCGTGCCCTTCAACCGATTGCGCCCAATATAAATACCGATATGTGTGCAGAAACTAAAAATATCTGAACAAAATTTCAACTCCATATCTGAAAATCCAACAACAGACGGACACACAGACGGACATGTCTAGATCAATTCAGTTTTTGATGCTGAACAAGAATATATATATAATTTGTAGGATCTCTGACGTCTCCTTCTGGGTGTTGAAAAACGTAATAGCAAACTTAGCATATCCCCCATTTTATGTGAAGGGTATAAAAGTATAAATAAATATTTAACAAGGCAGAAAGGACAGAAAGATGGCTGCCCTAGAGCAAGTGCAAGAATTTTTGGCACTTTTAGTGCAATTAAGATCTATGCCGTTCGATCGTGAGTCGTGTAAGTATTCGAAAACATGATACCAACAACAAAATAGCATCACATTTTTTATACCAACGATTTACGTATAAATTTGAATTTCTGTCCAAGTCCACCTTTTAAAACATTTTCGGTTTACATTCTATTTTATTATTGTAACTAATTTTTGGTTTCTTCTCAATACGTTTTACTTCAGATTTCTAGAGCTAACGAAAGTAGGTAATCAACGTGTGATAAAACTTAACAAAATAATGAAAATACTTCTGTTTAAATGGGGATAGCCCCAGACTAATTGTAAATACCTAATTTCAACTTCATAGCTTCATTTTTTGTGGCAGATGAATACATTATTATCGAGTATGGGCGTGGCTTCTGAACGATTTTTCCCAATTTAAAGAGCGATGTACTCGCAGCAATTAGAAATGTCTGAACAAAATTTCAGCTCAATAGCTTCAAATTTACAACCGTGAGTATGCCTATAACGGACGGACATATATGTTTAGATCGACTGAGTTCATGATGCTGTTCAAAAACATATATACTTTTGTAGAGAGGATATAAAAATCAACTGATTTGAGGAGCGAGCCCTATTCAATATGGCCAATTTGGACCAATTTGAGAACCCTTCCCCACATAAAGCCTCGTTGTAAAGGACATTTTGAAAATAAATGAACGACTGTGTATAACAGTTGTATATAAAATTTTAGAAAAAAATCGTAATTGATTGAATGTTTTTGTTGAAACACAGACATGTAAATAGTTTTCTTTAGGCAATGTTTTCCTTAATACATCTGCTCCGTATCGTTCTGAGTTCACATTAGTTCGTTAATTAATTAACACTTATGTTATTACAACCCAACTCAACTCACCTATCAAACTACAAAGAAAGACACTTTTTTCGAACTTCAACTTAAGGCTGCATTGTGCTCAGAGCTACTACAAATTGCTCATGCGATTGACACGCAATAGAACCATCCTCCATAAAAAAGGTGCTCCAAGAATATTATTTTCACTACGATTGGCGTCTATGTAGCATTTATCTTCTATAGAATTAAGTATAGATTGGGAAAAATAGAGACATAGAGTTCTTGAACTAAAGGTAATGAAGAAAATTCCTTCTCAGGCAATGACATAGTCCCGATCACCAATGTTACAAAATATTTCTTTTCAAGTTAGTAAAATTTCTCCATTTTTTATCGTTTAACGAACGAAAGCCGATCACAACCAAAGAACCTCACAACTAACTTCTCTCTCCTTATGTGTATTTGCATAAATGTCAAAAATGAGACACCGACCAAAAGCATATTTTATTTTGTTAGCAGCGCTCTATTTTTTGCCGACTGGGGTCGGCAGTAAAAACTCTCATTTTGCTATGTTTTAATTTCCTCTGAAACTCCTAAACAAACTTCAATTATACCGATCGATTCCGAATTAAAATCTGATTGGATTTAATCATGTCCGTCTGTCCATGTAAATTTGTGCGTAAGCTTCAGGTCGCATTTTTTTGAGATATTTTGATGAAATTTGGTTCAAAAAAAGAGAACCCTATTAAAAATGGATAGGATGGGACCATTTTTAGAACCCAATATAACATTTTTATCATTTTCAAATTTTGAAATTTTTATACAAGTACAAAAAAGTAAAAATTTCAATTTTTCAAAGAAAAAAATTAAATTGAATAACACATCAAGTGGTGCAGGGCATTTGATGGTCGGGCTTGACTGACTATAATACTTTCACTTGTTTAGCTTCTAAGTTTAGTTTAATGCATCATCGTTGACTTTATTTATCGATTTATTCAGGAATGTTCGGTTAAATTCTCTGTACGGT
Source organism: Crataerina pallida (assembly GCA_949710015.1). Lineage (NCBI taxonomy): Eukaryota > Metazoa > Arthropoda > Insecta > Diptera > Hippoboscidae > Crataerina > Crataerina pallida. The sequence goes on along the minus strand of OX453289.1, from coordinate 2,861,644 downwards.
TGAGTTATTCATAGTTATACGTATGTATGTATGTACTTCCAATATTCATTCGTAACACATATGTTCATCTTGTTCACATTATCCACCTTCAGCTCTCAATTAACAGTATGATCACAATGTTACGTTATTTGTACGTATAATAGATATTGTAATTTTTATGTCATTCCTAATGTAGTTACGTTCTTATTTTTGAGAGGATTTCAGTATATCGAATTGAGATTTGCTACAATCTCAACATAACCCATACAATACTCAACCAAGATAGAGAAAAAACCAAAACACGATAAGCGCACTCAAGCGACTTGTTAAGCAACCATACACATCAAACGAAGTGTTTTCATACCAGTTCACCTCACTTTATTGTACACTGTGGTGGTATTTCTGTTTGAGTTTAGGTTTCGAATTTCTTTAACTTGTTTTTATTTGTTAGCCGATACATATTCGTAAACGATTTAATTAAGTACGTAGCATTCTCAGTGTTTACGTGTAAGCCGCGCATGTTGAAGCGCTTTGTGACGATTTGACCACATCGCTTAATGGGATTAATAAGAGATCTTTTAAAGTCATTTGGCGCAAACTAAACTTCACTATAAATTGCACAAAATATCCATTCTACGTAAAAGTAACTATAAAAATGGCAGGTGGAAAAAAGTATTCGCGTAATAGTTCATCAGACTGTAGTCAACAATTAGCCGAGAGAGGGCCAGGTAATTGATAGCGCACTGATCACTATAAACTCTTCTACAAACCCACATGTCTTAATCGGGTAATAGAATGAAAAGTTACTATTGTCGTGCACTTTTTTTATTATCTTACACACAACGCTTATGATTTTCGAATGCTACAAAATTGGATAAAGTTCATTATATGAATAATTGGTATTAACTTTTCGACGTCAACGTGGCCACAAAATGTGAAATATGGAGTATGTATGGAGACAGACTACAGACTACAACAAAATATTCATGTTTCTCTGTTTACCAAAATGTATATTCATGTGATTAATTTGAATTTATCCATTATCTGACTTTTTAAGTATAAATGTGTAGACAAAAGTATTAACGAACTATGTTTCATTTTAGTGGAGTCTTTGATTTACTGGCGTGATGTGAGGAAGTCTGGCGTTGTGTTCGGTGCTGGCCTGGTCGCACTTTTAGCCATTTCATGTTTCTCCGTCATCAGCGTTTTCGCTTATATCTCTCTAATGGTGTTGTCGGGCACCATTGTCTTCAGAATTTATAAATCTGTAATGCAAGCTATACAAAAAACCTCAGATGGCCATCCCTTCAAGTAAGTACTCAAACACATTTGATTTTATATTATGCAATGATTGGGATTATATTTTTTTTCCCCCCAGAGAATATTTAGAATATGATTTGGCATTGTCTCAGGAGAAGATGCGACACATTGCCGATGTTGCTGTTGCACATTTGAATGGCTTCATTTCTGAGATGCGTAGATTGTTTTTGGTTGAAGATCTGGTTGACTCGATTAAGTTTGGTGTTATACTCTGTGTAATGACTTATATTGGCGCTTGGTTTAATGGCATGACACTAGTCTTAATGGGTAAGTCTTTGCCGTATGATGGCAACGCCAAAAAAATGCAAAACAGTATTTACATGTATTCTGAATAAGCTCTACATACTAAATCGATCTAGGCATGTCTGTCTGTTCGTCTGTGTCTGACAATTATCATCAATTATAAATATAATAATAATTTATAAACAAAAGATCTGGTAAGTACACTGGTTCTTAATAAAACGAAGCAGAATCGGTCGAACATCATGCGCAGAATACAATAACAACTGAAAAGAAATCATTTTCAATTTAACATATTTAAGATATAAAGTTAAAAATTGACATATTCACTTCTCAGACCGTGCTCATCGTGTATGGGTGTTTAAGATTTGACCCAACCCAAATGTTATATCTATCGGCATAGAATCACTATGAAAATCAATTTAACCATATTCGTCTGTCCGTCCGGTGTTTTTTAAAATCCGCTTGCATGTAGTTGAAATTTGACCTAAGCCAAATTTATTTTTTTTTTAACTAAAATATTTATAATTTATTTATTTACAGCTTTTGTTTCGCTGTTCACTCTACCAAAAGTTTATGAAAACAACAAGCAATCCATTGATACGTATTTGGATCTAGCTAGAAGCAAAGTAGCTGAAGTTACTGAAAAGTGAGTCCATAATATACCCATCGTCGTATGTTTAGGGCGGTGTATATTACTTTGTTAGGACGTTGAAGACCCCCCAAAGTATATATATTCTGAATTAGCATCGAATACTTGAATTGACCTAGCATTGTCCGTCTGTTTGATTGTGCGTGTAAACTATGGTAATCATTCTACTGGTCATGATGGAATCGATTCCAAATTTGCCAGAAGTGTTAGAAATTTCCGTAAGCAGATTAAAATTGAAATTGGGCAAAATCGGCCTATAGTAGGCTATAGTACAAAAAAAACCAAAAAAGGAGCAAATTTTTAAAGAAATTCTTCCAAATTACTTAGAATGAAAGATGGTGGGTATTCGAAATTTGGTTCCGGCCAAATACAACTTTTTCACTTGTTTTCTTTTTTTTTTTTTTAATTTACAATTAATGTTAAACATTTCGAATAAAACTGAAAATGTAATCTCTTGTGTAGGATAAAGGCGGCCATTCCTCTTGGCACTAAAAAACCATTAGCTGCCGAGTCAGATAAGGAAAAGTAAAAAACGCAGCATATTGTGACAGCTACAGCAACAACTTAATACTAAGAAGTTATTTAAAACAATTTGTATCATTAAACAATTGAAAATTACCAGCAAACATTTTCATCCATTAGCAATTATTGTCGCAAAACCCAAAATGAATTCCGAAAAATTGAAATAAAACAAACGAAAGCAGCAAATGCAGCATACATCTGAGTGAAAAAATGTCGAAATTATATCAAGAGAAAAACGAATGAATGTTTAATTAAAAGACGATCTATATTTGGAAACGTAATGGCCTGCCCAAAACGTCAATAATACGGATAATTCAATGAAACCTTCAACTTCAAAATCATTGTGTATAATAATTTTTTTATAAGTTTGCTATGCTAATTTTTACTCTCTTCCTACATCTGTTTAACAGAAAGCTCTGTACTCTCAATATACAGCCAACCACAAAACCTAAAACGCCGTGATAGAGAATATATTTTAAATTAAACTTACACATATATGTACCATATGTGACCGTAATCTCGTTAAACATTGTATTAAGAGACGATTATCTTAAACCACGCTTTGGACATCATGAATGACACCCCAAATTATGCTTGTATGTTTATATAAAAAAATTTATGCTTGAATAATTATTTGTATATTGAGTTTGTTTTATAAAAAAAAAAAAAAAAAGAGTCGTAGATAACCAAATAGAAAAAAATTTATTATTGAGCTGTTATTACTTATACATATAAGTTGCAGGCATTGCCAGCCTTAAATCTATTCGTTTTATATGAGATATTTTCTTTTTATTGTCAATCTTGATAATTAAAAGCTTCATATTTTAATTATGTCATGCGTTCTAATTATTTTTTCTTTTTAAATATACATTTTCGAATATTTTCCTGTGTTCCTTAAGCAAATTAATCTGCAGATATACGTAGAAATCATAAGGATTTAATAGGAATGCATTCAAAGTTTAAGCGTAAAAAATAAAATGATGCATAAACACACGACGAATAAAAAAGTTGTATGCAAAATAAAAATTCAACCAGAAACAGAAAAAATGCAAATTTAATTTCCAGTAAGAGTAATTCACAAGTCAACCAGGTCGTTTTTTCACAATTCAATAATCGGAAATAAACCTCATGTAATAATTAGCTTAAAAAGGTGAAAATCTTGTGGCCATGCCCGACTATAATCGTATAAATCAAGAGTTTTTGATTTAATAAGTATACTCAAACGTATGGATTAGGCGGTGGGTGGGGACCGCATAAAAAAATCCCATTAAATCTATGTTGTTTTCAGTAATTGCTGCAGCTATCCAATATCAGGAACTTTTCCCAAACTTCAAGTTTTTCCAAAACGTATCTAAAAGTTAGTTTAGTTTATGCTTTGATTATTTATTGATATCTTCGCCAATTATGTTCCAATTTAATTGAAATTTTTACAGACCGCACCGGTTGAAGTGCATGTGTTTCATAGCTATCTCGTAGTCGTTCAGTGACATTGTTGTTGTTATTGACAAATGAATTAACAACACTGCTTTTGTATCAAAATGAAGCAGCATCACTTTTATTTTAACATTTTTTTATTCTAAATATAAATTTTTTCTTAATTCTCTTTCAAAAAGCAATTTTAAGAGTTTTGTATAATTATATAAAAATATTATATATAAGCGTCTTTTCAAAGTCGAAATTAGAAATAGATCTGAATGTAGCAGCGCAACGCGATGGACATCGCTTCATTGTGAGTACTTACTATAAAACCAATGTGCTCTAAAACTCGGCTGATTTTTGCAGTTAATCGATGTCGCAGCAGTGTGTCATGAGAGTCTCTGTTATTGGTTTGCTGGTGTTGACGCAAACAAAAAGCAGACTTTATGTCTATTGTTGTATCAAATAATACTTTGAAAGCTTGTTTTTTATTTGTGAGATTTTATTAAAATTATTTCATTAGAACATATAATTATATAGAGAGCATATATTATATAAAAATCGAGTTCATTATTATTTTGGTTAATGGTGGATTCATAGATGACAGATGGTTATATTTTAATTGTTATTATTGTCTTCTTTAGTTATATAAATAATCATACTTGTTCATCACTAAATGAGTAAATGAAAGTAAAACTAATTGGTTTTTTTATAAAGCAGCTGTTGTCTGCTTTCGTTTTGTAAAAATTCGATATTACTTCATACTTAACATGTACACACCTACAGGCAAGTTTGACCTTCTGACAAGGTGACTGTTACAAACTTAACACTGCTATCCTATGGATAATACATTCTCAATTCATATATGTCTCGCAATTTTTACACTCTCGAATTAAAGTGATTGTACTTGAGTGATATGGATAAACGCTGACCTGAAAAGAGAAGTATTTTTCTTTCTTTAGTTGAAAACGGTTGTTTTTATCGCACCGTTCACCAGATTCAGCGGTACTAACCAACCAGTTGCATATATATATATATATATATGAAGAAACTTGTTAATGATTCCGTTTCTGTTAATAGATAATTTCAAATATAATTGTACTTGTTTATATATGGAAGAGCACTAAACTCTGTACAAGATTTTGTCATAAATATGTCGAAACCTCAATCGGATGCGGAGCGGCGCAAGCAAATCTCGGTAAGAGGCATAGCAGAGGTGGGTAATGTGACCGAAGTGAAAAAGAACTTTAATCGGCATCTACACTACACGCTGGTAAAGGATCGTAATGTTGCCACTTTGCGTGACTATTATTTTGCTCTGGCCAATACCGTCAAGGATAATATGGTCAGCCGCTGGATACGCACACAGCAAAGTTATTACGACAAAGACCCCAAGGTAAGTAAGTCAGTGCAACTCTACGATATATGCACACATACATGCTCTTTGGCTTTTTTCATTTGCTTACACGTTTGCTGTTGACCGAATCTTGTTTGCCTCAACGTTCATTGTCAAGATGTAGTAAAGGCTAATGTTAATACCTATTCAAATAAATATATGGAGTGTCTGAAGCCACCTTTTGTTGTAACATCCTTATTTATATACCTTCCGCTTAAGATTATCTGTTTGTCACGGTGACTAAAATTGCAATATTGAGCTGAGATTTCTGTAGTTTGGTAAATGGACGAAATCGCTCAGAGAGAATCTGTCACATCCATATAATTATTAGCTTATCTACCTGTGTATAAAAGACACGCTCGTCCGCAATTTACATAAAACCTTATTTGGAACAGAATTTAAGGTAAAGTGAACCACATTTTAATGTTGCAATACCTCACCCATACATGATGTATAAATGTAGCGGGTATCCATAGTCAGTAAACACTTCGCTAAATAAGGATAAAGGTCACTTATGCATATATATGTATTTATATATTAAAGTCCACCTAAAATACGTAAGTAAAAATTTTATTTTAATGACCATAAACTTAATACAAACTCACAATGTCAAGTTTGAACCCGATCGAACCTGTTTCACGACATGACATGATTATAAAACAATGACTGGGGCTTAGTAATGCAATTAGAACTAATTAGAGGCATTTGGTCCTAGGTGACAATGGTTCTTTATTTGAATGTTGTGGGCACAGTATAATGTCGCTCCCCCTTAACTTATGTGTACAAATAATTGGGTTTTGGGGTTGCGTATCACCGACTATAATATTTTTGCTTGTTTATGATCCCGTTGAAGCGTGTCTATTATCTGTCATTGGAATACTATGTGGGCCGATCTTTACAAAACACGATGATTAACTTGGGCATTCAAAGTGAATGTGAGGAAGCTATGTATCAGTTGGGTCTGGATATTGAGAATCTAGAAGAAATAGAAGAGGACGCCGGACTAGGTAATGGCGGTTTGGGCCGTTTGGCTGCATGCTTTCTAGATTCCATGGCCACTTTGGGCTTGGCCGCCTGTGGGTATGGTATACGATACGAATACGGTATATTTGCGCAAAAGATTAGACAGGGTGAACAAGTGGAAGAGCCGGATGATTGGTTACGATTTGGTAATCCTTGGGAGAAGGCGCGCCCCGAGTACATGATACCTGTTAATTTTTATGGACGTGTTGTGGACACGCCCAATGGTAAAAAATGGGTGGATACTCAAGTCATCTATGCTATGCCCTATGACAATCCCGTACCCGGCTACCAAAACAATTACGTGAACACACTCCGTTTATGGTCAGCCAAATCCCCCATAGATTTTGACTTGAAATTCTGTAAGTGGCGTCATTATGGACACAAACTTTCGTTTTGATTTTTGAGCGTTACCTTTGATGTTTTACAGTTAATAATGGTGATTATATACAAGCGGTGTTGGATCGGAATTTGGCTGAAAATATTTCTCGAGTTTTATATCCAAACGATAATTTTTTTGAGGGTAAAGAATTGCGCTTAAAGCAGGAATATTTTATGGTGGCCGCCACCTTACAAGACATTATTCGTCGTTACAAAGCTTCCAAGTTTGGTTGTCGCGAAGCAGTTCGTACGGATTTCGTTCATTTTCCTGAAAAGGTGGCCATTCAGCTAAACGACACCCATCCGTCATTGGCCATTCCCGAATTGATGCGTCTGTTGGTAGACGTGGAACACTTGGATTGGGATACAGCGTGGGACATAACGAAGCGAACTTGTGCTTATACTAACCACACAATATTGCCTGAGGCCTTAGAGCGTTGGCCGGTATCGATGCTGGAAGCGCTTTTGCCGCGTCACCTACAAATCATTTATCACATAAACTTTCTGCATTTGGAAAATATCAAAAAACTGTATCCTGGGGATACAGATCGCCTGCGGCAAATGTCTTTGGTGGAAGAGGACGGCGTGAAACGCATCAATATGGCGCATCTCTCAATTGTAGGATCACACGCCGTTAACGGTGTGGCTGCCATACATTCTCAGATTTTGAAAACCAATTTGTTTCGTCTGTTTTACGAAGTGGAGCCGCATAAATTTCAAAACAAAACAAACGGCATAACGCCACGACGTTGGCTGTTATTGTGTAATCCCGGCCTATCGGATTTGATTTGTGATAAAATTGGTACCGAATGGCCGGTACATTTAGAACAGTTAGCGGCTTTAAAGAATTGGGCCGCGGATCCAAATTTTCAACGTGACATAGCTCGAGTCAAGCAGGAAAACAAATTGAAGCTGGCACAAATTTTAGAGAACGATTATAACGTACAAGTCAATCCTGCTTCCATGTTTGATATCCAAGTTAAACGCATACACGAATACAAGCGCCAGCTTTTGAACTGTTTACACATAATAACATTGTACAATCGTATTAAAAGGAATCCTGGCGCCAGCTTTACGCCGCGAACCATAATGATTGGCGGCAAAGCTGCCCCGGGATATTATGTGGCCAAGAAAATCATAAAATTAATCTGTGCCGTGGCAAAAGTGATTAACAATGATCCAATTGTTGGCGATAGGTTGAAAGTGATCTTCTTAGAGAACTATAAGGTGACGTTGGCTGAAAAGATTATACCAGCTGCCGATCTGTCCGAACAAATTTCCACCGCTGGCACTGAGGCCTCTGGCACCGGCAATATGAAATTTATGCTTAACGGTGCCCTCACAATTGGTACTCTGGATGGTGCCAATGTAGAGATGGCAGAGGAAATGGGTCGTGAGAATATTTTTATTTTTGGCATGACTGTGGACGAAGTGGAGGAAATAAAGAAAAAGGGTTACAATGCTCTCGAATATTATGATAGAAATCCGGAAATCAAGCAGTGTGTGGACCAGATAGGCGGTGGTTTCTTTAGTCCCTGCAACCCAAATGAATTTAAAGATATTGCTGATATTTTACTTAAATACGACCACTATCTACTCTTGGCCGATTTTGAATCGTACATTAAAGTTCAAGATTTGGTCTCAGACACATATGAGGTACTATGAACATTAATTTAGTTGTATATGTATGATGTTTAGCATTGAATACTTTAACTTTTCAGAATCAAGCTAAATGGTTGGAAATGGTCATCCACAATATCGCTTCCAGTGGTTGGTTCTCTTCTGATCGCACCATTACTGAATATGCCCGAAAAATATGGGGTGTAGAGCCAACTTGGCAAAAACTGCCTGCCCCTGAAGATGGCCCACCAAATAATTAAACAATCTGTTTTTCAATATTAATGTGTTCATGTACGAGTACTTGAAAAAGAAACAGCCGACCACTGCGAACCTAATAATATATCTCAGGAATTTTTACCATTGATCAATCCGCTCAGAACAAATGCATAATTTTGATTATTTGTACGTTTGCATGTGTACATTTACTAGTTCAAATAAAACAATTAAAGAAAGTAAATAAATTTTTATTTATTTATTAGGAAAATTGCGGCTTCAATATACGTATGCGTGTACATTATACAATACGTGTTCGTATAAATATATATGTTACGTATAATGAATGTTAATATTTAAAGATATTAAATGCAAAAAATTATATAATTTATTTTTTAAGAATTTGTGCAACTGGTTCTTGTCAGAGAACTTCTCGGCATTTCTATTTAACAGCAAAGCATCACAATTATTTAATGAATGGCTTACATTTGACTTTAATTTGCCGCAGAGACGGCATTGCCGAACACTACTCTTAACCAATAGATAACTGAGTGCAAGTTCGGTGTCAGAATCGCAGTCTTATAAAAAGTTTAACGTCTTTGGGATAAGTTGGATTAATTATACTGTAATGTTCTGTATAAGTATGATAAGTATCGGATACGACCGGCAAATGCTTTTGTACAAGATTAAAAACATCTTTCTTATTATTCGTAGGAAATACCATTAATGGAGAATTGCACGCATCTTTGGCAGTGATGTCGGCAGATTCATTTCCCGTAATGCCAACGCAAACATTAGTTTATTGGGATTACGAATGAACTTGTTTTTAATCTGTACCATTGGATAAGTGTCGCTATTAGGAGCAATTATTGCATTAAGGACTCCTAAGCTGTCGATACAAATGCTGCGAGGCAAAAATAATTGCTAAACTGTTGATAGTCCAACAGCTTAAATCATATAAATAGAACAATAATCATACAGAAGACCAACCACCTTCACATTCATTGGTCGTTTTGAATTTCAGATCTAGAGTCATCTACATCGAATATTCCAAATAAACTCCTTAACATTCCAGCATCCATTATGGGGGGGCGTGGTTAATTGCACTTTTCCAAACTGACCTGATTTTAAAACATTCCGCTTAGTCATTCAAGATTAATGTAAATTTCAAACAAGTTGGAAAATTAAAAATGGTTTAAGGAAAATCTCCCTCCACATCCAAATGGGCGTGGCAAATATATATATATACGATATCAACTTCACATTTTTGGTGCAATGAGATTTTTGTGGTTTTTGGGCGTGGCATTTCACCGAGTTTATCCAATTTAAGGAGAATGGGATAAGAACGGAACGTTCGTGATCGTAAAACTTGAGAATGATAAAGTGTAACTTCCTACAAACGCAGGCAAGAATTAACTTAAAATTATCTGCCACTCCTCTCGATCTAATGATAGGGTTTTCGAATTCACTACTTACTGTGAATTGGGCGAAATGTTGTACTCACATCACAACTTGTAAGATTCTGCTACGATTGCGAAAATAAAGATATATAGTTGATATACAAAAACGGGGTTAAAATCTGTTAACCGTCACGGTCCAGAATTCGTCCCTAAAGCTAAAATGCAACACACACAACATAGTCGTGTGCGACATTTTATACACGTCATAACCTTAGTTTACACATAAATGTGAAAGGTTTCACAGACTTAACCCAAAGCAAATATAGTTTTTAAGGCTCTTAAGTAAAAGGAAAATTTATATATATAATCCCAACAGGACAAAGAGTAGAGATATTGTACGTTTGAAATGAAATTTCCAATGTTTTGATTTCTTGACGTCCTACATTCAAAAATTCTTACTTCTCATCTCAATACTCGTACATACAATATAATACTTACCGCAATTTTGGCCAATTTACATTTCTACACTCGTATCACATTACTCACATTTATTTTCACATAATACACATTTCTCCTTTATTGAATAGCATTAAAAAGAAAAGCAATACTATAGAAGACAAATTTGATTTTGATTTGTTGTTGAATGTTATGTGTTGGATTTATAGCAATAATGCACATAAAACAGCAGAAAACTGTGTGGTATCTTATGAAGGATATCAGCTTAACTATGTATATGATGCAAATAAATATAAAAGAACGGAAATGGATAGAATGTATGTATCTTCTGAAACGGCTCCTTTTGCTTCCTTGTACAATGGCGAGTGTAAATGAAGAAAAAATACGTGATCTATTGCAAGTCTTGGTTAAGACTTTATTGACATTAAATAATATGACGGAGAAGCAAGCACATAGTAAGTAATAAATGACTTTTTAAACTACAGTCATGGTGTTATTGGGATCCTTAAAACTTGCAATATAATCAGGATTACCAAAGCGTTTACAAAACTGCAAATTAAATTAAAAAAATTATAAGAACAATTTAATTTAAAGAGAAGCAATATTAGAACAAAAAAGAAACGAGTGAATATATTACAGTCGGTCAAACCCGGCCATCAAATACTCAACACCATGTGATGTTTTATTCAATTCAATTTTTTTCTTTGAAAAATGAAAGATTTTATCTTTATATTAAAAATTGAGCATTTTCGTTATAGACCGATTCTTTTATAATAAAAATGTTATATGAGGTCCAATCAGGTCCAAATGGGACACAGACAATTATTCAGCTAATTAATTATTCTTAAGCAAATATTGTGAAAAATATTATGAATTGTGACTTTTTGTTACATAAAGACCTTCATTATAATAGGACCTCATATGGGGAGGGGTTCTAAAAATGGTCCGATCCTATCTATTTTCAATGTGTCAATATTGGTTGGCCAGATTTCGTTCAGGTGATTTTTCATATGGGCCTTGAGACCCATATTAAGGTCGTTATCGATTCAGATGCTTTGAAGAAAATAAATTGAAAAAGCTTGGCTATGTCAAGAAAGTCAATCTATGGATCCTTCATCAGCTTAAGGAAATTCATTCATTTCGACTAATTACTGGCGACGAAAAGTGTATAGTTGGATACATAGACGGGCATGTTTAAATCGATTCAGATTTTAATTGCGAATGGACTAGTATAATTGAAGGTGGGTGTGGCATGTGCCATTTACAAGCATATAACTTTTTTATAGTATTTGCTTAAAGTTTTCAATGCAAGGGTTTATGTTTGTAATACGATCCACGATTCCGATTTTTGTGGCTGTGGAACTATGGTTCATTCTGGATGTGGCACTTGATTGATTTCCTTTAACTAAATAAAAAACTAGATGAAGAAACAAAATATGTCTGTACAAAATTTCAATATTTTTGTGATCGTGAAAGTGCAACTGGCGGACATGTGTACAAGGAAACATATTTTGATTCTGTTTGTAAACGAAAAAAATCTCACGTGAAAGGTGTAAAAACTATATACAGCGTTATTTGTTATTTAGAGGTATGTACCGTGAACTTTGGCGGGTCGTATAACAGAGCGTGAGGGCCTAAGTGTCCGTACCTACTCTGGACTATTAATGCATTTAGTGCATATATATATAAAGTTTTCCTTTCGTAATTAAAAATTTTAGAAAACTTAATATCAATCATACGAGAATTTGTATTTAATAGGGAGACCTATCTTATATTATTTAACACATTATGGACAAGTTCTATTAAAACATAGAATGAAATTTTTTGACGTATGACCACATAACCTAACCTATTATTGGGCCCCGTTTTCGCTCACCAGTTCTTCGTCTGGGTCGCCTTCACTATCGGTGTAGTCGGAATCACTATCAGGTGGCGACAAAGATTTCGCTCCATTCCTTTCCAATAAGCTGGCCATATGCGTTTTGTTTAATAATTTGGCCAATTGAAAAGCGGTTAGTCGTGCGTACATGGGCGTTTCCTTATCCAGCTTTTCACATCTAAACATTAGAAAATTGGCAAGTTGTTCATTGGAATTTATGACAGCCATGTGCAAACATGTACGTCCCGCCTTACCTTCCTATAAGTTTTTTACATAATTATTGTATGTTTTTAAGGGTATTTTGTATTTTAAAACATAACACATACCCTGGCATTGATGTCTGCTCCATTTAAAACGAGAATGTTCAATATATCTATATCACCGTATTGGGCAGCCAAATGAACATAATTTTCACCTGAAAATTTAAGATAATCAAAGTAATAATTATAGAGAAGTTTTGATTTAGACTGAAACTTAAGAAAAACAAGTAAAATTGTTATGTGTGGGGCGGCTCAGGCCACATATGAGATAACCTCCACATTTAGAGTAATCTAAATTTAGCTTTGGTCAAATCTTAAATATACTCCACAAATGCATACAAACAATGAACATGACAGGCAGATAGTTAGGCCTTCTAATGGTGCAAGTCGAGCTTTGCACCAAGGTTTTTGATAAGATGAACTACAACCATCGTAATATGTGTTATAACGACTTAACAAAAATAGCTCTCAATGGCGGGCTATAGAGTCTTTTAAAATCTTACTTTGACTGGCTATTAAATAAACAATTTTGGCCTATAGGAACCCCTTTGATTAAGGACAGCTAACGTGAGTTATTTTATTCATTTTCTCAATTTCATTTAATACGTGAAATATTGATGGCATTTACCAGAGACAGAGACTTTGGTACAACAAACAATGAATATTGTGAACTGAAAAGAAATGCATTTCTCAACTGTTTGTATATAAATGAAAAATTTACAAAAGTAATCCGACTGATTGTCTAGAAATACGCAGCAACAAATAACCAATTTTTTTAGATAACTAAATACAAATGCTCTTATTTTTAAAAAGAATCTTAAATTGATTGGAAACTAGCCAAAAATGTATACACATGACTACAAATTTGTCTGGCATTCTATCCAACACCTTAAAAGAACAACTTTTCACTTTGCGTATCGGTTGTAACCTACGAAAATTTTACATTAATATTGCCACTAACCATGTCTGATATTAAAAATAAATAAAAAAATAATAAGTTTTGAGTCAAATATATTTATATTCATAGAAGTGACCCAAGTATGCGCCCATGTAATATAGTTTATGTAATAATACGTCATAATTCATCTTATATATTTTGAACTACAATTATCATTGTATGTGTATTTTCCTACCATTTCATATCAAATTTAAAAGCTTTAAAGCCTAAAAGCAATTTTGAAAAGTATATTCAATATAATGATTCTACGTATACATGACGTAGATGAAAAAACAAATAACAAATAATAAAAGTTCTTTAAAATAAGCAAGAAAACTAAATTTGGCTTAAACTGAATCTTAAATACCCTGCACAACCACCCAACGATGAGCGTGGCGCCCTCTAATAGTGCATGTATTACGTATCAGCTGGCAAGTCTAGTTTTATGTTGAATATTGTGGTCGTGTCTGTTATCGGACCATGCCCATTTTTGGCACATCAATATGTGCACCAAATTTAAAGTTCATAAGTTCAATTTTTGTGGCAGATATATAGATTTTTATCGATTGTGGGCGCATCTGTTAACCGATCACGCCCATTTTTAGTATTTGGGTGGATGGAATAAGTATAGAAAAGCATACTAAATTTCAAGTTCCTAAGTTAACTTTTGTGGCAGATATACAGATTTTTATTGATTATGGGCATATCTGTTATTCGACCACGCCCACTGTACAAAGTCAATTATTAATTGCGTTTCCAAGTTTTGTCAAAAAATATTAAAAAATTGTGAATTTTTATCATAAAAAGAATCTTTTTAAATAAGGGAGGGCATCAAAAAATGGTCCGATCTGGGCCAAAGTTTATACAGTACGTTATTAATCTAATTAACTATACTTTACCAACTTTTGTCAAATAAAAATGTTTTGAATTTTGGTAAATCTAAACTAATAATTTGACCACGCCTCTTCTGAGATCTTTTATTTTTACTTGAAAGTTAATACGAAATTAACTCTTGAACCATAAAACCTGTTAACCGCAAACTTGATACCTTGGCATTAAAAATAGGAACTTCCTACAATTTTAAAACACTTATGGAATTGGGTGTGGTCGGTTAAAGCATCATGCACAGGGAGAAGAATTTTCTACTTGGCGAAAAAAGATTAATGTTACCACGCCCATATTTATTAAAATAAATTTGAGGTAATTCTTTCATAGAGAAGAAAAATAGTGCGGCTCTTTTGCCTAATGCAGCCGTTCTTGCTTGTTTACTTCTCATACGATTAAAAAAATCCATATTTAAATTCCTAAATAGAATAGAATTTTTACATGAGAAAAACTTTGATGCGCAGAGAGAGGCCAACCAGACGTATACACTCTCTTTCATTCGTACGACTTAAAATATTATTTTGCAATTTTATATAAAAATAGATAATCGTACACACATTGAATGGTCGCAACAACCAAATTACATGTACATACACATACATAGGAATTACTTTATAGCTACTTGAGTGGTGTATATGCATGTGAAAGCGTCTACATATATATGCATGAATATAACCATTGGATTTTTCACAAGACTGCTTAAATATAAACATGTTTTTATGAACTTCGGTGTACTTATATAAACAATGTTATACCCTACATCACATATAGTTCATGCGGAATCACTAATAAACGGCAAATGCCACAACCACCTTCAAATAATTTAATACATACGATTGGTTCAATAATGACTGTGCCAAATTTGGAGCCTATCAACTCGCCTCATATAATGTTTTTTATTTTGAAGGAAGTCATTCAATGGAAACTAAATGTAAGAGCACAATTTCAGCTCAATATCTCAAAATGTATGACCGTTAGTTATCCAACATATTTACATGGCGAGATCGACTTAGATTTTGCAAAGAGAACAATAAACTTAACATATGCTCCATTTCTATGGAGAGTTCAAAAATTGCATTCTTTAACATTTTTTTTTATTATAAAAATAGATAAATAACACTTAGGTAGACTAAAAATTAATGTTCTAATTTTGGACTGGATTTGACAATTTTTAAAACCTCCCTACAGATAAAGATTTTTCACGAGATTACTTATACGACAATGACTCGTGCTATTAGTTTAGATATATTAAATAGAGCATTAAATAGTCAGGCTTGACGGACTATAACATTTTCACTTGTTTCATATGAATGACGACTGATGCATACATAAACATATTTATTTCTTTTAGGAAAAACCCAAAAATATATATTTAGTCTGATACAAAAATAACAACATTTTTTTTTTTAGCGGACGTCATAACTTTTGTATAACGGCAAAAATCGTGCTATTAATTTTAAATACGTAGGTTGGAGTACATTTTCCTGAGTAGCCGCAAAATTCATTTAACACAAATTCACAACAATAGAAACAACGTTAAAAGGTTAAGGGACATGAAGGGACATAACATGAAGATTTTTCATTTTCTTATGACCATTTGTGATTGAAATCTAAATATGAAATAGCTTACAATGTTTTTCTTACACGCAATACTAATTATACCCTCCACATAAAGTAGGAGGCATTCTAAGTTTGTCAGAGAGCCGATATATACTGTATCTTCTTGATCAGCATTAAAATCTATGTCAGCAACAGTCGTAAATGTTGAGATATTTAGGTGAAACTTTGCAAATAGACTTCTAGTTCCTGAATAAAGGATGCTATCGGTCGAATCAATCAGAGCCACGCCCACAGTTAATGAAAATGTATTTATTTGCCACCTAAGTTTAGTTAATACCTAATAATTTATGTATGTATCAGCTTGCAAGTCGTGTGCTATGCTGAGTAATTGTGGGCGTGCCTGTTATCCGACCGCACCCATTTTTGGCGCAACGATTTCATAGCTGAAATTCGTGGCAGATGAATACTATTTTGTCGATTGCGGATTTGGCTCTTGGTCGATTTTGCCCATTTTAAATAGCGATCTGCATGAAGAAACTAGAAGTGTCATGACCCTGAGAATGCCAACAACAGACTGACACATGGACGTACATGTTTACAATGACTTAGTTTTTGATGCTGAGCAAAAATTTGTATACTTTGTATAGTATCTGACGCCTACTTCTGCATAGCATTGCAAAGGAAATAGCATGCCAAGTACTCGTATATCCCAGGATATAAATTTATCAGATTTAAAATTAAAATATGTTTTGTTCATTTTGCGGTAAAATAGGAAAACTTGTTTGCCATTAGTAGTAACCAGCAGAACTTTTAAAACTCAATAATAACAGTTAATCGTGTAAAAGTTGATATTTTTATACCCTCCACATAAGATGGGTGGTATACTCAGTTTGTTCTTCCGTTTGCAACCCTATCCTACAAAGTATATATTCTTGATTAGCATCAAAAACAGAATCGATCTAGACATGTATGTCCGTGCGTCCGTCTATTGATCGTACGTACATTTTGTGATATGGAGCAAAAATTTTGTACAGACACTAGTTTAGTTTTTGCTCGGAGAACTTTATTTAAAATGGGCAAAATTGGTCAAAAGCCATGCCTACAATCGATAAAAATCTATATATTTACTACAAAAGTTGACCTATGAACTTTAAACAGATACGGCCACATTTTACAAAAAACCCATTTCAATTATTAAACTAAACATGCAAGCTGATATGTAATACATACACTATTAGAGGGCGCAATATATATATATATATTTGCCACGCCCACCTTTGTGTATGTGCAGGGTATTTAAGATTTAGTTGAAGTCAAATTTAATTTTCTTACTTGTTATTAGTGAATTGGTTTGTCATAAAAATTTCCTCTTATCACTAATGAGGGGAATTCTCAGATGAAATCACACTTTTGATTGCAAATTTCCCATTTAAGAAAAGAAGGAAAGTTTTTCAAAAGTGCATACTAAAAATACAATTAAAATATTATAAAAAATTCTTTACAACATTTTCACTAGACCTAAAAATATGCAGACTGCCTCCTAAACATATATAACCGTAACATTCTTCAATACATATATCGCACATATACATATAATTATATAATGATCAGCGCTGAGCAGAATGTCTATGATTACGGCTAGCCGAAATTGCGGTAATTACAACAAAATTGCTTATAAGAAGCACAGCATTTGAAATGGAAGAAAACTACGCAAATTATAAATGTTTATATACACATAGATGTATATATAATGTAGTAAGTAGTGTAAAAATTTAATAAACCAATTATAAAATGATGATTTTAAAACTTTGTAGTACAAATACAAATACAAATACAAACTTACCTTCATAATTGCGTATTTCCATATCAGGAGGGAGACGAACATAGTGTAAATATAAAGCATTGTTGACACTACGACTAAAGCGATATTTCCGATCTAATTCATTTATTTCTGAAGAAGTGAATGGCCTCGTTAAAGATTCGACACATTGCTTACTGCCCGCTTTACAAGCTAGATGTAAAGCGGTATTACCACAGCTATCCCGTATAGAAGGCTGCAAAAAGCAAAATTTTTAGAACGAAATCAATCAATCAAATAATGCTGCTTTCCATTCTTACCTCAGCCCCTGCAAATAAAAGCATTCTCAGAATAGTCGATTGTAGTGACAATGTGGCCAAATGCAATGGAGTTTGTACAGCATCATTTCGTATATTTAATAAGCAGGAATGTGGTGTTATACGTATTAAAGCAGCCACCAAATCCGTTTCCCCCCAAAAACATGCCTTATGTAGTGGTCTGAAATTAGGCATAACAAGTAAAAAAATACTGCGCTGCATGTGGGGTAGGCTAATTTTTTAATACCCTCCACCTCCATATACAAGCACTGGGCACAGCAAGTAGCTCATTAAGCTCTGTAACAATGTAAGTAATATGTACCAATTTGTGCCGTGTATATGGGTTTTTTGTAAATTCTGGACGTGTCGCTTATCTTACTTTACATTTTTGTGACATTTGGCCGATTTAGCTCAATATAAATAGGAACACATTTGTTAAAGTTCCAATAATAGACACACCAACGGACATAACTGGACATAGCGGAAGGTTTGCACACTCAATTCAATTGAATTATATACCATTACAATGTACTTAAAAGACTTATTTTGGTTTCAATGAACATTTTCTTGACTATGGAATGAAATATTTAGATATAATCCACAATACCACACTTTCGGACTTGAGGAAGATTATTTGTATTTAATTTTTGCTCCATAGGTCAATTTTTACGACCTTGAGACTGCCGAAGCAGATGCGTTTACTATATTTTTCATCATTGTGAACATGTCCGTCGAACGATTTTGCCCATTTACAATAGAAAATTTCACCAGGCAGTGACATGTCTCAATGTTGGCGGTCACGAGAGTGCCAGGACAAAAATTCATACAGAGATACGGACAAACAGAAAGACTAAATGGACTCGGCTTACTTACTAATCCAATTTATGTGGATGGCACGCGCTCTTCTGGTTTCTATTCAAGTGTGGGCATGTTATTCCATCAAATTTGCCCATTTTAAACATCAACCAGTGTACGAGAATAAACCAAATTTTTGCCAAGTTGGGACTTGATGTCTTTTTGCGACCGCTAAATAAATTTAGGATTTTATGCTGATCAAAACTATATAAGCTTTATAGAGCTTCTGATACTTCCTTCTGTCTGTTACAAATGCTTTATGAAAGTGATGGGTGTCAAAAACAAGTAAAGAAGCTTAATGTGACTTAAACTAATGTGGGCGTGGCATTTGACAAATTTCACAAAATTTAAACAACAACAAATCTATTTCTCAAATCATAATTATTATGTAATTACTTACGTGTTACCGTCATCATCTTGATCATAAAATTGTTCCCAGATGGAGAGTAGAGTTGGAGGAACAGAAACAGCTTCCGTTGAACTCCGCTGTTGTTGAGATGATGTATTTTCTTTTTGCGGTATATTTAAATTATTTATAGATATACCAGGCGACTCATTTGTACTCGGGGCGATGGTAGAAGTGTCATGAAAACTCAAATTGGAGAACCTTTGCGTCACGTCACTAGCCACATTATTGTTCAGAATAACTTTGGAACTTTCACTAGTACTCTTATTAGTACTTGTTGATGTATTTTGATTATTCGTAATATTGTTGCTCTTCGATATGTCGTTGTCTTCGTGAATGCAACCCGAATCGAAGATGTCTTCCTCCCATTCATCTTGGTGATTATCTTTTTGAGATGATAATGATTTGTACAATGTTTCAGATGCAATACTGTTGTTCTGCTTCTTCACTTCCAATTCAGACTCCTTGATGTCACAACTGTCGGAGTTACTTGTCTGAGGACCAGAAAAAATGCCCGAATCAGGTGTTTTTTCTTCAGTTGAAAGAGTTTTTTGAAGATTCCCGTCAACATTTTCTGTATAACTTTGAGTTGCGAATTTCACTGTTTCTGCACTACTACTGCTGCAGCCACAATCTTCCATATATTCTTGATATCTGTTATCGCTTGTTGCTCCTTTTTTTTTGCTCCACATTTTGTCACTGCACCGTATTTAATTTTGTTATGAGCGTATAGTTTGTAGCAGAGATTGAAACCCTGAAAAAATTGCGTTCCCGTTAACGAAAAATTGTCAGATTCGGGGTCAATTAAAAAAAAAAAAAAAAAGTACTTGATACAAAAATTTGACAGCATGACATTCCGCCCGTATATTAGAAATTCTCCTTTATAATTTTGTATAAATGTGTAAAATATGCCCGCGAATGTGAAACTATCGAAATATATAACTATAGGGAGGGTGTGAAAGTACAAAAACAGTCAGAGCCCGAACAGATCCAAAGCAGCTACAGACCGCCATTTTAATAGTAGCTGTGGAGATACCGCTTATAATGACATTTTTCCGTCATTAATTCCTACTAATAATTGTTCATAAAGATGTTCAAAAAAACTGAAAAAAAAATTCAATGATCTAGAACCCTGTTGAACCCTAACCGACATGGGTTCAGAGTTTGTACTTTTCTTATTTCACTTTATTGCAGACTTTTTAAAAAAAGAAGTAAAAAAGGTCCAAGACAGCCACCATCATAACCTAGTACCAAAATAGAACAACCCTATTCTACGTCTCCAAATAAGGGAAAAAATACATCAAATTTCTTTAAATAAACAAGTGCCTACAATACAATAAATTTCTATTTTTTCCCACAAGTAGAGAATTATTGTACAATCACTTAAAAAAGGTTCAATATTCCGCTCCAACAATTCACAATATATTTATTCATCAGACAGACAAGCTAATTTTATACATTTTTCTAATTTCATTTTACACGTGAAAAAGCACCGTGTATATAAGTAGAAAATATCTGGAAATACATCAATTTTTATTAAACGTACCGATTATAATTCAATAGATAACAGACTTGAACAAACTTTTCCACATTTAAGTGGAGCAATGTCAATCAATTTTAATATGAATGTTTCTGAACCTAGAAGCACAAAAAATATTTACGCTACAAAAAATATTTTTGCACTAATGTCTCGAGCCTCCTTAAAGCGTCGCATCTAACACCTAAACCAAATGTATAAAATTTATATATAAATGTATAAATATTTTACGGTTTTTTAAACTGTCTGCCCCTTCAACGCTAATTTAGATAACACTTGTTGCACAGACTTTCGAATTTAGGTTTCAATATTGTTTTAATTAATTAAGTCCAAATAATCTGTTCAAGGTTAGAAACAGAGATAGTACCGAATTCGTATATTTAATACGTAATTAAATTCTTCAATTTTTTGGCTTTGTTACGTTGGGTTTTACGCCTAAATCAATCACGTTCGCGAATTTTCATTTTTCTTTTTTCACTTATTTCATTTTATTTGATATGCTTTATTATTTGAAAGAATTTAATTTTACAAAAAATTCATTTCAATATGTTTGCACATTTTATACATATTTTATGCATATTTATAAATATATATATATACCTCACATAACACGACAGCTAACTATAAACTAACCTTTTCGTTCGCTTGCACTCAAAAACTGAAACACTGCGCACAGATAAAAATCATCTATATCATTTTTATTCTCTCCGTATTTTGTGAAACATCTAATGGGTATGCATATGTAATAAATAATGTATATTTGTCTCTCTTTTTCAATTTCGATACATTGATATAATGCAAGATTAGTTATTATCACAGATTAGACATAGGTAGGAAACTCGATAGGATTCATAGATTCAAAGCAGATGATATTCATGAATTAAAGGGGACACACGTTTAATTATTCTGATATATCGTTTAAGACAAAAAGATTGTTATCACAAATAGCCCTGTTAATATTTTTTTTGCAGTTTTTTGTCAATTTTTTAGATTGTTCTTTTACCAACTTTTCCTATTAACATTAATTAATGCACTTTAGCGAAATGTACCTGATCCAATTTTAAACGATTTATTTTTATCCTTCTTCTTCGTTAAACCATTGTTGTTTTTTCTATAGAGACATTCCTGATAATAATATCAAAATGATATGAATTTTTAATAAACATTGTTTTTTATATATATTTTCAATGAGTTTAAAATGATATTAAGAAAAATTGAACAAAATTAACATCGAATTATTGTTATAATTGTTTTAAAAAATTATGTATTTAAGCTATTGTGACATAACGTAACATAGCATAGGGGTAAATGTAATGTCTATGGTAGTACCAAAATGGCATCCCTTTAATTTTATAGCATGTAATTTTACTTTCTTCAATGCTCCCAATCCACATGAAGGCCTGAAGAAAATAATATTTCATTTAATACGAAATATTTAAATAAAGTATAAAAATTATAAGCATAAATTAATACAGTCCGTTTTGTTATGTGAATAGTTGAAATGAACTAGTTAGTTCTCGAACGACAAAATTGCGTTGGCTACCCTTTTTGGAAACAAAAAAGATATTATTTTGCAATCACATATATAAATAATTTGTATTTTTATAATTAAGTTGGAAAATTAGAGTACAATGCGTAGCTTTTTAAGCAAGAGTAAAGAAATATTTTTACCATCGTTACGAAAGTATAGTGGGGTGGTGTCGGTTGAAAACATCAGTGAATCGCCTAGTCCGAGGAATGTTGAGCAAGATGCACGGATAAAACCATTGATAATGGCTCAAAGTTCTAATTCATATAATCCCTTTAATTTGTCCGTTTGTAGGCAGGCATGGATCGAGAACTTTAATACTGTAGAACAAAAACTGGGACTCATAGAATTGCATGCGGATGTTTTTGCCGCACAACCACGCGTTGATGTGATTCAAGAAAATGTTGAGTGGCAACACAAATATCGCTATGTGAGTTTCGCTCATACGAAAACAAGAGCTGAAGTAAGGGGTGGCGGACGTAAGCCATGGCCTCAGAAAGGTTTGGGGCGCGCAAGGCACGGCTCTATAAGGTCGCCGCTCTTCAGAGGCGGTGGTGTGGCTCATGGACCACGTTCTCCTAAAACACATTTTTATATGTTGCCCTTTTTTACACGGGTTATCGGTTTGACGTCCATGCTCAGTGTTAAATTGGCTCAAGGTGATTTACACATCGTCAAAGATTTGGAGATGCCCAACAAAGAAGTTCAGTTTGTTAAAGACATAATTAACGAACGCAATTGGGGTCCTTCTGTTCTTATGGTTGACAAGTAAAACAAAAATAATTTTATTTAAACCCTCATAATGGACTTTTCATCTTTTCAGAGATGACGTCTTTCCAAAAAATTTATGTTATGCCACTGACAAATTAGGTTATGTTAATTTAATGCCTACATATGGCCTCAACACCTACTCAATGCTAAAGCATGACACTTTGGTATTAACTGTGGCTGCAGTAAAACATATTGAGGAGCGTTTATTATTTCAACTAC
Organism: Crataerina pallida; assembly: GCA_949710015.1. Lineage (NCBI taxonomy): Eukaryota > Metazoa > Arthropoda > Insecta > Diptera > Hippoboscidae > Crataerina > Crataerina pallida. The sequence continues at coordinate 2,838,077 of OX453289.1, read as the reverse complement.
ACCGTGCAGATGGTTTTGCCAAACAACAGAAGTTTAAATTAAATCAAGCATAATATGTAAATGCGATACCAAGACTCTCTTACAACGTAAGAATGGAACACTAACGCGTTTTACAGTTTATCTAATCACACTAATATAAATATGAACAAAGTAAAATTTATAAAAATATAACAATTTTCACTAACTTATACCTAATACTTCTTTTTCTTCTTCTCTTGTACCAATCCCATCGATTCTTGGTATTGACGAATGATTTGTTCTTGTACCTCTGGCAGGCATGGAGAATATCGCGAGTATTCCATGGTAAACTCACCCTTACCCTGTGTGCTTGACCTAATACCACAAAACCAATTTAATAGAGATTAGAAGAAAATCACTGAACTCTCACCTTAGTTCGCCTGCATAGCCAAACATATTGTTTAGAGGAATTTCAGCGTACATAGTGAGCCAACCTTCAGCACCCTCAGTACCTGTAATGATGCCGTGTCGTTTGCTTAATTGGCTCATAACTGCTCCTTGAAATTCGTCAGGTGCTGTAACTTCCACTAGCATTATAGGCTCTAAAATTTGCCAACTCCCATTTTGAAATATTTCTTTTACGGCGCCGTGAGCAGCCAAAGTAAAAGCCAATTCACTGGAGTCCACTATATGATGGCCGCCGTCTAAAAGACGGAAACGAATGCCAGACAATTTATGGCCGGAGAGCATGCCCTTCGCAGACATTTCATGGAAGCCCTTTTCAACTCCGGGTACAAACTGTTTGGGTATATTCGTGCCAACTGTTTCGTCACTAAACTCTAGGCATGTATTTTGATGCGGCGGTAGAGGTTCCATTATCCCAATAATGCGCGCATATTGACCAGAGCCGCCCGATTGCTTTCTGTGCAGGTAATCGAATTCACATGGCGCTACCAATGTTTCACGAAAAGCTACCTTTGGTTTTCCTAACGTGACGGGGCAGTTGTACTCCCTCTCCATGCGTTGAGCATAGATCTCCAAATGTAGTTCGCCCATACCTGATACCAGAGTTTCTTTAATGTCATTGTCAAAGAAGAAGTGAAAAGTGGGATCTTCCTTAGTGAACCGGGAAACCGCTTTGGAAAAATTATCTCTATCCTTTGAATTGGACGGTTTAATAGCCATAGAGACGACTGGGTCGGGAATGTAAATAGATTCCATAGCTAAATTTGTATGGGGATCGGTAGTAAATGTGTCACCCGAAGCACAATCCACACCAAACAAGGCAAAGATATCACCAGCGTATACTTCGCTGACATCTTCCATATTGTTAGAATGCAATCGCACCAGACGAGCAATGCGCACTTTTTTATTCGTCCTCGTATTGTAGATGGTATCACCCTTACGCAAAACACCCTGATAACAGCGTAAATAAGTTAATTGACCAAAACGACCCGCTTCTAATTTAAAAGCCAAACCCACAAATACCGCTTTACCATCGCGCGCAGAATTCAGAATAATTTTCTGGGACTCTTTACCTTTTTCCTCTATTAAGGCTGTGTTCTCGACTTCGCCTGGGTGCGGCAGATAATCGACTACAGCATCTAATAAGGGCTGAACACCTTTATTTTTCAAAGCCGTACCTACCAGAACAGGGGTGAACGTTCGCTTTATACAAGTACGCCTTAAGGCAGCCTTAATATCAGTCTCTGTTAAAGATTTCTCTTCCAGGAAAAATTCTCCTAAAATGTCGTCCACGTTGGACAAGTGTTCTATTAATTCTTGACGCCTCTCTTCTGCCTCCTGACGCATTTCTTTTGGAATCTCATCAACACGCAATTTGATACCGTAATCACCTTCAAAATATATCGCTTTTTGATGCACCAAATCCACAATACCTTGGCAGTTACCCTCTAAACCAATTGGTAATTGTATAAACGCGGCATTATGATTCATTTTGGATCGCATTTGTTTTAGTACCCGATTTGGATTTGATCCCATTCGATCAAGTTTATTAATGAACGCTAAGCATGGTACGTTGTAACGTTTCATTTGTCGATTCACAGTTAATGTTTGACTTTGCACCCCTCCTACTGCACATAAAACCAAAATGGCTCCATCCAAAACACGCAACGCTCTCTCCACCTCCACAGTGAAATCTACATGACCCGGCGTATCAATTATATTAATATTCATGTCCTTCCACAGAGTATAAGTGGCGGCCGATTGTATAGTAATGCCCCGTTGTCGTTCCAATTCCATAGAATCCATGGTGGCGCCTACGTTGTCTCTGCCTTTTACTTCGTGCATCTGAGCAATGCGACCAGTGTAAAATAAAATTCGCTCCGTTAACGTAGTCTTCCCACTGTCAATATGAGCCGAAATTCCAATATTACGTATTTTTTCAATGGGTTTTTGTTCCGCAAATTTCATATGCGTACAAAAGCCGCTCTAAGGAAAGTGTAGACAAAAATAAATTATTCAAAATTATTATATGTTTTATCATTATTTAATTTAATTTATTAACCACCAATTTTAAAGCTTTAAATTTTATTAAGCGGCTTTTCATATTACTCTGCATCATGTGACGAATAAAATTCATTTTTATTGTTCCAAAATATAAATAAAACTCTTTATGCAAGAGTGCCACCTATTTTATTTATAGGAATTGTACTAAAAAACGGAAATGCAAAAGTGCAATGTAGCCACACTAAAAAAGAAACAAAACACCGAATGCCATCTCGCGCTGTTGAACAAGTAAAAGAATTATTTGTCAGATTGTGTATTGGGGAGTAAAGCTGCGAGAGTAGCACTGAGAGAATTATTTTTAATATTGTAAATTTCCATAGAGAAATACAAATCCACACTAAACAAACGTAAAGTGATAAATCATAATCATAACTAAGGTTCGATTTATGAAAATTTATAAAAAAAAATAGAAAATAGAAAAGTTGAAATAAAATACTGACACAATAATTATCACATGTTACATTCGTACAGTAATATTCCTCGTGTTTTAAAATGGCGTCAGCCGGCGTTGAAAAATTTTATTGCTAAAGTATTCTATGTATTGAGTGAAGGTTTTATTAACTTGTCTCCATTTTGCTGAATTATTAGGTGACAAGTCGCTTTAAAGTTAAAAGATTAAAAAAAAGAGGCAGTGAGAAAAATGGCCGATAATTATGAACTTTTGGATTATGAAGATGAGGAGCAAACCGAAACTACGGTAAGCGAAGCTCAAGAAGCCCCAAAAAAGGATGTTAAGGGAACTTATGCATCAATACACAGTTCGGGTTTTCGTGATTTTCTTTTGAAACCTGAAATTTTAAAAGCCATTGTCGATTGTGGTTTTGAGCATCCATCGGAAGGTACACAAAATTATATACATATAATAAAAACTGCTAATTATTGTTAATTACACAATTAATACGAATTAGTACAACACGAATGTATACCCCAGGCTGTATTAGGTATGGACATTCTGTGTCAGGCCAAATCTGGCATGGGCAAGACGGCAGTTTTTGTTCTAGCTACGTTGCAACAATTGGAGCCAGCAGAAAATGTCGTTTACGTTTTGGTTATGTGTCACACTCGCGAATTAGCCTTCCAAATAAGTAAGGAGTATGAGCGCTTTTCCAAATATATGCCATCAGTAAAGGTATTTAAGTTGATTACAAATTATTTTTTTTTATTTGTTGTTCTCAATTTTATTTGTTAAAGGTTGGCGTGTTCTTCGGTGGCTTGTCAATACAAAAAGATGAGGAAACGTTAAAAAATACTACACCCCACATTGTTGTTGGTACACCAGGACGTATCTTGGCCTTGATACGTAACAAGAAATTGAACTTGAAACATTTGAAGCATTTCATTCTAGACGAGTGCGACAAAATGTTGGAACAATTGGGTAAGTTGTCACAATTTATTCATATTATAATAATAATAATAATGGAGTGCTTTTAATGTTTGTAGATATGCGTCGCGATGTTCAAGAGATATTCCGCAGCACCCCACATGGAAAACAAGTTATGATGTTTTCCGCTACACTTAGCAAAGATATACGTCCTGTTTGCAAAAAATTCATGCAAGATGTAAATATCACGGTGTCTTATTATATATCTACTACTACCACAGCTATTATTTGTACTAGTTGTTTTGCGACTACGCACAAGAATATGCCACTACTAAGCCAGATTTCAAACCATTACCATTACCATTACCGGGCTAAAATTAAACATTTATATTCCTTCTATCCGGCATGGCAGATATCAACGGCTTGAATAAAAAAAAATTTAATTAAAACGGGGATTTAATACATAAAAAAACACGGTGTGGTGTTGATAAATGAACTAATCGTTTCATAACTATTAAAAGCTTAAAGGTTTAACGTTACTAAATGAAAGTTAAATTTAATAACTGATGAGTATTAATATTACATTCGAAATACAATCGATTAGAAGAATACAAATCCAATTTACCAGCATTTATACGCCTAATTAGAGGATTAAAAAGGGTGCGGAAGTCTCCGATCACTTACTGTGTATATGCGTAGATTTATTCTAATATGGCTTGTGATTGTGCATAGCATTGAGTAAATGCAAATCACTTAAATGTTGGCAAGTGAAGTCAGACACGATAGAGACCAGAGAGCAGTTCAGTGGTATTGCGTATTCGTATGTAGAATGACTGTGTGTTTTTTCATAATTATATAATACATGAGTTTATGCATATGTATATACAGAGCCCAAATTGAAAAGAATATTACAAACCTTTGTTGATAAATGTTTCTTTTAAAATTTTTAGCCTATGGAAGTTTATGTGGATGATGAGGCGAAATTAACCTTACATGGATTACAACAACACTACGTGAAATTAAAGGAGAACGAGAAGAATAAAAAACTCTTCGAATTGTTAGACGTGCTAGAATTTAACCAAGTAGATAAACATTCACTTGAAAACTATACAGATTTAAAATAATCTGTACAATATCTATATTCATAGGTGGTTATTTTTGTGAAATCTGTGCAGCGCTGCATGGCTTTGGCCCTACTGCTAACTGAACAAAACTTTCCTGCAATAGGAATACATCGCGGTATGACCCAAGAAGAGCGCCTAAACCGCTATCAACAATTTAAGGATTTTCAGAAGCGTATTTTGGTTGCCACCAATCTCTTTGGCCGTGGTATGGATATTGAACGTGTCAATATTGTATTCAACTATGATATGCCTGAAGATTCTGACACTTATTTGCATCGTGTTGCACGTGCTGGTCGTTTCGGTACAAAAGGTTTGGCCATCACTTTTGTTTCAGACGAAGCGGATGCAAAAATATTAAATGAAGTACAAGATAGATTTGATGTCAACATTACAGAATTGCCCGATGAAATTGACTTATCTTCTTACAGTAAGTGTCGATATTCAAAAGACTTATTGAAATCCCTTCGGACTATCCTAGTTATGGTTGATCTACAAGGGTTTCAAAGAGAGGCATTTTTAAAAAATACTCGTTCCTTACGAAATGTTAACGTATTTATGTTTTCTTTTTCAGTTGAGGGTCGATAAGTGGAGGCCGTTTTTAAACAAATAAAATATTGAATTTATATGAATATGAATTTTTGAATGCATCAAGATTTTAATAAATAACTTCTTTTTCTTAATTTCACAACCATCCATTTTCATTTTAATTAGATCTACTTATATGTCCAACAACTTCATTTATGGCTGTGCCAAATTTCCACCTGATCGAACTATTTTCATAACCCGTACTTAGCCGACCGACATTTTTACATATTTTTGATATAAATTTGATTAGAAACTAATTGATACGTTTCCAGCTTTGCGATTTGCACCCAAAACTTTTTTTATTTTTATTTTCAATTTTGTACATATGAGAATCCAAGAAAAAAATGTAGGACCACTGGATGGTAAGACCATCGTCTCATTATTTATTTTAATTTTTGAAAGTTGCATGTTATATACAATAGAGTGGAAGGCTTTATAAGCTTTACAATTTAATAACATGCAACAGTGTAGTTGCTTGTTTTTAGAGTATGAGCTCTCAAAGAGTATCATTGAACGTTAACCTTAGGTGATGCGTTACTGGATCCATAGGTTAGCAATTGAATTCAGAATGTGTCTAGTATTCTACAACCATTGCAAGGGAGACAACACCAAACTGCACATAATCAGATCTTAAAACGAAACACGAAACATTATCCTTATAAAGCTTATCTTAAAGGATACCGCTCAACAAAAACCAACAAGAAAATATGTAACTTTTTATTCACGCTACATACTGCATTTCATTAACGTGGAATATTTTTTATTCACGCTCAGAGATTCAAAATTGAAATATTTAGAAAGGTTTATCAGGTTAATCACTCTGCCGCTTGAGCTGGCATAACATAATCTACAATGCGTTTTATATAATCAAACATTAACAACTGAAATGATTCATTTTTTTTCATATAATCGAGAACACCGGTGGCGCGATCCTCATATTTGTAATGGCCGTTGATGTAATCCGGGGATATTTTTGAAATTGTGGCAGTTAAGGCCCGAAATGCCAATCCGAATAGTTGAAAATCTTTATAGGATTGACGAAACTGATTCTCTGACATACCAACCGTCACCTCGCACAATTTATTATGGTCTAAGCATTGTAGGAGAGCATCATAGTAATGCTTCAGGTATATCTCCTCTTTTGCGAGACGATCTTCTTCAGTTAAATTCATAAACAAAGCAAACACAACGTCAATGGCTGGTGGACAATAGTGGCAATTTTGGAAGTCCACCAGTATAGCCTGAGCCTGGGGGTTACGCTTATTTAACAAAACGTTTCCCACCCATGGGCTGCCATGACATAGAACGTTGCGATATATAGGAGAAGCATTCAACCATGAACACATTTGGTTGAGATGTTCAGCTAATCCATTTTCAATAAATTCCTTCTGCCATGCTCCAGTATAGTCGGGATGGATTTTAGCAACTTCAATTAATGCTTTTATGCCAGCCACAAACCAAGGTATATCGCGCCCAATTAAAAATTCTTCCAAGCAATACGAACAAGTGTCGTTGATTGCGCATTTATTGAAATGTTCATATGCCAAGCTAGAAGCGTGCATAAGAGCGAGACTTTCAAGGACATTTAACATTTCCGTATGACTGAAAGTCTCTTTATCGTGTACACCATAGCCCAGGCCATTTAAATCTTGTAGGACTAACAAGTGTCTGCGACACAAATACAACAAGGGGCACCAAACCTTTTCAGCTTTCACATAATAGGAATAAGAATTTCAATCGAATGTTCCATTATAGGTTATGTTACTTACAATAATCCAGCATTTTAGGTAACAGGGCGCAATATAAATTGTTCTCTTTGTGAAAAGCAATCATCCTAGACTCATCTCTAGTCACTTCTGTGTCTTCTGGGAGCCTCTTTACAATAAACTGCACCTGGTAATTGCATGGACTTGGTTTGTCTATCTCTCGTAAAGCAATTTGCGGCCCCTGGCAATGGTATTATTATGATAAAATAAAATAAATTCATTTTTAAACATTTCTGTGAAACACAACACCTGTTCGGCTTTTCCAATGCACCTAAACGTTAAACGGTAATAGTCGGAAGGCCACGTTTGCATTTGATTTAGCAGGTCTTTCAGATCGGTAAGAAGTTGCAGATGATAATTTTGCAAAATAAAAGATGTTTTCTCTTTCTCATTATAATTGGCCAGAATTTCCTCATTGTGGCAGCAAATAAATGCATTCTTCATGTGGAGTAGTGCCATCTTATCAGGTTTACTCTTGAATAGAAACGTTTTCAGATGTCTTCTGTGAAAATCACGATTATAATAAAAATGAAAAAATCGGGCTGCTTTCGAAACATTGACATATATTTCAATGATAGTATTGTTTAGGTTAAAGTTAATTTTTTGTTCAGTTGTTAAGTTTCTTTTCATTGTAGCATTATCGGCAATATCTTGGACGCAGTCCAACATATACTTTTGAAAGTTTTCTGAAAGGTTGAACATTTTTATAATCGTTATCTACAATTTCTTTGGGTACATATAACTGGTGGACAATAGCGACAAGTTTGAAAATCCACTAGAATTACTCTTGAATTTATAGCATCCAAGAGAATGTTACCAGCCCAGGTATCACGATGACACAATAGTCCCTCTCTCTGTCCCATATCACATACCGAATACAGTCCCCGTTCCAATACTTCCGTCATGCTTACATTATTAACATAAGATGGTATATAAAGTCTAGCGATTCCTATAATAGTTTTCAAGCCAGTATTAAACCAAGGTACTTTCATATCTACAGTAATCTCTTCCAGGCAGAGAGGAAAAGCTTCAGGTAAACAATGCATCGAAGCTAAAGTTTTTAAAATGTTAAACATTTGCGAGGAATTGGCTTTTCTTTGACCCAGACACTGAGTAAAACCTGAATATCTCAAATCCTCCAACACTACATGAGTAGGCATGAGGTGACCAATTGTTTAAATTGTTTAAAGGCAAAGTACGCGTATGTTTGTAATCGATCATACCGATCGATTCAAAATCACTCTCAATCGATGTAACCATTTCTCCGAGCAAGCTCCAGTTTGCGTTTCTGGGGATATTTTGCTACAAGTACATGTTTTAGCCCAAGGAGGAAACATATTAAATAAAATCTACCAAATTTGACCTTGTTTTTATAACTGCTCTCGATCTAAGAAAGTTTTATGAAGAAAGGCAACATTTGGTGACGAATAATGAATTGGCTTAATAATTGACTGTTGCGCAAATTTGGACCCGATCGGACCATTTTGACATGACAATGCCTCGTATTTGCTGATATTAAACCATTAATAACATAATTGATGGAACAGTCAATGTTCAGTTCAACAGTTCAATGACTGTAGAATCGATCATAACATATTCATTTGTTTTTTTGTTTTTGTGACGTTTTGTTTGCTTTTGTTTTTCAAATTCTAACAATTTCAAAATTTAATACGACATTAATTGTGTATTTATCTATTAAATTTTAGATCCAATAAAAATTGTTTAAACAAAATTATTTTGCGTTAAATGAAGTTTTGAATAAATATTCGGGACACGTATTGAATTTGTTTTCTTGGTTAATTTCTTGCATGGTTATGTAAATGGCAGAGTTTATAGACTTGAAACATAAATATCTGCACTGGGCGGATTATGTTGTTTTTGTTTTGGTAACTGTTTTGTCCACCGGGATTGGATTGTTCATTAGCATGTTTAAGTATGTTCTATCCCAGTTTATTTTAAACTTATAATGTTGAAATTGAGATTTTACAATAGAAAGGAGAAGCCGTTAGAAGAGGTTGTTTCAGAAAAGGAAATCGATTTTGGCTCAGCGAAACTAAATGAATACTTACTGGGATCGCGCAGACTTAAGGTACTACCTATAGCCTTGAGCTTGTTGGGCAGGTAATTATATGCAATGCATTAAAATGCGCCATCAAATACAAATAATACTTGAACAGTTATGTATCAGGGGTAACCATATTGGGTTCAGCTGCAGAAATTTATAGTTATGGGACACAATATTCCATGATTGCTGTGTCCATAATTTTGATGGCGTTCCCCGTAGCTTTCGTTTATGTGCCAGTATTCACTACACTTGGTGTGCACTCTTCCTACGAGGTTTGTTTTCTTTTCTAAATTATACAATTTATGTAAAAAATGCGATAATCGTTATGTTATGTTATGTGGCATGTTACAGTACTTGGATAAACGTTTTGGCAGAACTATACGAACATTTTCTTCCGTTTTATTTGTGATGGATGAGGTGCGTATTCCAAATGAGAATATTTTTCAATTCTAACTGAATTTTAATTACTTAACAGCTATTTTTCTTGCCGATGGTGCTGCATGTTCCCGCCTTAGCATTCTATGAAGGTAATCACGCAATATGTACACGTGGAGATACGTTAATGTATTAATGACTTTTCAGTGACTGGAGTCAATTCGTTTCTGGTGGCGTTTATAATATGTGCTGTGTGCGTTACGTATACACTTATTGTAAGCATGGGATTTGCAACATTACTTTATGTATTCCTTTCTTAATCTATATTATTTGTCATGGAAGGGTGGCATAAAAGCCGTTGTTCATACAGATGCATGGCAGGTAATGATCATGTTAATATCTGTTACAGTGGTAGTCATAATTGGTTTGGCACTAGCCGGAGGATTTCATCCCATTTTTGAAGCTGCTCGAAAAGGTGGTCGCCTAAAATTTACCAAGTAAGCAATTTTCAGGCACTTTATATTTAAATGACGCCATCTTGTGGTCGGGGATATAGGGGAAGGGTGCGACGAGTGCGACACTTTTCTTTTGTATTGTTTTTTTTTGTGTATACTACAGATAGTTAGTTGACCGCAACCACGTGGTTATGTGGGAGTCTTCGCCCGGGCGACATACCCACTAAAAATCTACCTTACAGTACAGGGAGAGGAATCCAGCCCTGGCTTTCAGTTGTACTATAATAGAATGAGACGCGACCTGACCCTCTTTTTAGGGTCAAGGTTTCTTTCCCTTTCTATTCTTCTAAGGGAATCTCCTGACACAGCAAGCAAATTTCCCATCGTTCTCTGGTAAGTCCTGGGCAAAAGAAGAACGTATGCTCTGCGTCCTCTATGACATTGTTGCCACAATAGGAACAATAAGGGTCATCTGCGTGCCTGAAGCGATGTAGATATGCTTTAAAACACCCATGACCACTCAGTAACGGCGTAAGGTAAAAATCTACCTCACCGTGGCCCATATTCAGGCAAGGCTCATCAGTATATCGGTCCAACACCCCTTAAACAGATGTAGTCCATTCCATGACAGTTACCTGTCTAGCTGAGGCAAGAGCTGATCTAGGCAGAGTGATCGGTATCATTCCTGCAATAACATATGCTGCTTCATCGGAGTATACTCCCAGGCATGTTTTATATTTCATGGCATTAGTCCGTATACTTGCCTTTTACTACCTCCAGAAGGATTTTCCTTTTAAGTTGTCTAGGACCTTTCGTATTGGGCATAATTCTATGTCTTTTCTTGCACATACTTTAGGTGATATTTAAATGACAATCTGTCCATCAATCATCATCCTCATATAGTGGCTGCTTTTACTCTTTGGCGGCTGGATATGAACACTGCCTCAGTCTTAGGATTTGCTAAATTTAGAGCAACAGGTACCAAACACTCTTTGCCCGCGGGGCTAACGGTGGCAGATGAAGACACAGTTTAAATATTCTTTAAGAAATTTATATATAAGCAAGTACGCAAACCAAACTTGACTTAGGCCAAATGAGCGTGCCAGGTATACGATGACGCTCTCTAATAATGTGTGTATTACATATCAGCTCTCAAGTTCAGTTATTCGCTGAGAATGGTTTTTGTGAGCGTACCCGTTCTCTGACCACGCCCATTTTTTGCACATCTATGAACCAAATTTCAATTTCCCAGCTCATTTTTTGTGGCTATAAAAGATCAATAGATACGTAATAATTTTGAGCGTGGACCTTGACCGATTTTGCCCATTTTAAATAGTGATCTACGGACACAGGATATATGTATATATACATTGTGGATGTTGCAAACGGAATGACAAACGAATCATAAGCATCCGTGCAACCTTAATAACACCCTGTACCAGAAGTGCTACATAAGAAAGGGGTTGAAGGCACGTTTCTCCTTTTAGTTAAAGGAGAAAAAAAACAGAAGAAGAAGAAGATTTTACTTTTCTTTTTATAATAATGAATTTCTTAATAGTGTAAATCCGTCCATGTTGGAACGGGAAACTTTATGGTCTGTGCTGCTTGGAGGATTTTGCTACTGGACTTCATTTAACGCGGTTAACCAGACTATGGTGCAACGCTACTTGACACTCTCCAGCTTAAAGAAAGCCCGTAAAGCCATGGTCATATTTATCTCCATAGTTGTGATTTTTGTAATTGTTTGTTGCTTCTCGGGTTTATTAGTTTATTACACTTATAGGGAATGTGATCCTTTGGCTGGAGGTTTGATAGATGTAAGTGCCATTGAATTCATTTTCTTTATAAAACTGGCAAACGCTTTAAATGACTACTTCTCCCTTAGCACATGGATCAGATATTTCCTTTGTTTGTTATGCAAGTAGCAAGCAAGTATCCAGGTATACCTGGTATTTTCTTGGCTGGAGTCTTTGGTGCGGCGCTAAGTACGTTGTCTGTAGTTTTACATACTACATCCTTGGTCATAATGGAAGATATAGGTAGAGGTGCCTTAAGGTTAAACTTTAGTCCAAAAGTGGCCACAATTGTGGTGAAATCCTCAGTGGTCATTTTGGGCTGCATAGCCATAGCATGTGTTTTAATTTTGCAAAAACTCGATGGCATTTTGGGTGTTGCTTATTCGTTAACTGCCTTGTCGTCCAGCATAAATTTTGGCCTTTTCAATTTGGGCATGTTGGTACCATGGAGTAATTGGAAGGGATCTTTGATTGGGGCCATCTGCGGTTACCTAATGGCTGGCTGGATATCTATTGGTCAACAGGTTTACACGTCTAAAGGCTGGTTGGTGTATGAGAAATTACCCATCGATGTGTCCGGATGTCGCGGTAATTTGACACTACCCAAATTGCCAGAGCCTACCAAGAGCAGTGATATATTTCCACTTTATATGCTTTCGTTCCACTGGATAAATCCAATTGGAGTATGTACCACGGTACTGGTGGGAACTATTGCCTCGTTTGCTACTGGTGCAACGAAATTAGATGAGCTGGATATTGAAATGCTGTCCCCAGTTATACATCGGTAATAGTTTTGAGTAATTCTCACAAGATTTACAATTTAACGATAACGCGCATGATTTCTTTTGAACGTTAGCTTTTTTTCACGTTCGAGTTTTGCCGCTTCCAAAACTGACGAAAAGGGAAACACTTAAGTTCCGAACTTTATTTTTGTTATTGCATTACATATTCTATGCTTGGAAATACTACTAATTTTTGTGTAAATTGGTAACTATTTTACATAAATGTTTAATTTTTTTATTTTTTTACAAAAAGTATTGTTTTTTCAGAAATCTCTTAATTAGAAACCAAATTGTGACCAGTACAAAAAAGCTGAAGGCCAACATATACGCTCTAAAAATTGTTTGTTGTTTAAGCATATCGCATTTCAATACAGCATAGTTGGTGGGAGTTAGCGTTACCTGCAAAATGATTAAACGTGTTAAGTACAACTGAGAATATTATGGACAGTCAAGCCGGACTATTTAATGCCCTACACCACAATTTACTACGTTCCACAAATTATGGCACAATTACTTTAGTTGTATCAGTAATAAATGTGTAGTCAAATTTATACGTTAATGGTTAAGTCGATTCAAATTCAAATTGAGTCTGAATCGATCGTTATAATTGAAATATAAGTGTGGCATTGGCCGTTTAGGAGTTGGAAATGATCGCACAAGCTTAATTTATATATATTAGGACAAGTGGTGCAGGGTATAAAAAATTCACATATAGAAAAAAAGAATTTAGATTAACCATAAGAAAACTGGGTTCAACTTTATTACGCCAATTAAAAGAAGCCAGCGTATACTCTTCAATATTCCAACGATTAATTAGGCGGCAGTAGTTATGACTGTGACCAGCAAACGCTAAACGGGGTTGAAGTGTTTCACCTAAAAATCATTTTTTTATTTATTTAATGTCGTCGTGATATCCAGAATTTAGTTTAAACATATTTTAATTTTATACAACAATTAATGATAATTTGTTAGCTTACCTAACCAATCGGTGGCGTTTTTTGATAACACTTCCCAATTCTCTCTGTAAAGCTCAACATACGGAGAATCATGTTCTTCACAGATCCTATCTGATGTCCTATAAGTAGGGAAGTGTTGCATAATAATTGGAGCACTGTATACATTATGCTTTCCAACGGTTTTTGTATAATTAAAATTTTTAACGTTTTTTAGCGAATTTAGATTTTCTATAAAAACGCCCAATCTTAATTAATCGCAAAAATGTTAGGTTTGTATGGTCCAAACCTGCCACTTTTAGTAAATCACTTTTAGCTTGGTCACAAATATGGCAACCATCATTCTCCATGGCCATGGAGTTAATCACAACAAAGTGTATATCTCGTATAGTGTAAAGCTGAACGCCAATGTTTCGAAAATACTTTTTGAAACGTCTAATGAATTGAGAGTTCAGCATTCTAATTAGGAAAGAAGACAAAGTTTTTAGGTGTAATACAAAATCCTTTATACAATACATACTTGTAGTGAAAGCCAATGTCGTGATTGCCTGCTGCACATATAACTGGTATTTCTTTTGGTGTGTGAAAATATCTACGAAATCGTTCCACGTACTCTGTAAAGTGTTTATGATTAACCAAGTCACCCTCATCAAATAAATCTCCCAATATAAAGATAACATCTGGTCGATGAAGATTGACTGCCGCTTGAAAAGCTCCTCGCATATGCCATTCCCTATAAAATTTGTCTAGCCAGTGACCTTTGATAGGTCCCAACAAGTGAGTATCAGCCAGTACCATAGCCTTTAAAGGTTTTTTATATGTATTGCCGGTATTCATTGATTTTGAAGTTATCAATGGCCATTGGCAATACCACAAAGGGATATAGTCTGCCAAAAATTCACAGTAAAGAATAGAGCTAAATATTATAATTGCAGAGTATTTGCACCATTGCATTGTACATAATCGAAGCATTAGTCGTATGTGTCATATATTTTGGAGTTAACTTTTATTAATTCATTTATTGAATTTTATGTTGTTGCTCTGGATTAGTATGGATATTCCAGGGTATTGCACAAAATATAGATTAAAGGTGACTGAAGAACTTGGCAGCAGTTAACAAATAAAATATGAACCAACGCGGAACATGTATTGGAAAACACTTGTATAGATCATGTAATCGTTTTATGTTTACCTCCACTTTCAAGGTGGATGAATTTTGTAAAATAAAATTTTCAATTAGTAAACGATCGCACAAAAAATTACACATGAATGAAATAATTTTTGTGCTTACATTCGTCCAAAAAAACAATTGAGACAATTGTGGTAAAATTTTGCTTTTTGTTAGATCAAAAAACATCCACTCGAAAAATTTTAGTATGATTTGAAAAGGCGGAAAAAGGAACCGATCGTCCAGCAAATCTTATAAACTAAAGCGATTATGGCAATCTTATGTCACGTTTATTATAATTTATGCATTATTAAATAAATATTTCACGAACAAAATTTCTCCACGTTTCTCTCCTTAATAAAGCGATTACTTATTTAATTTGATTTATAATTATTTAAAAATAATTTTATTATTTTGCACTAGCAAAATGTATCTAATACCATGTCCATATGTTATGTTAGATAAAATATCGCAACGAAGCATATGGACACAAATGGCAAGACATCTCTGGATTAACAATATAAAATCTTGCACCATTTGTGCAATTTAATATGTCTAGTATTTTGAATATAAAAATCTCGTTTATGTGAATGTTGGAATATTCCATTCTTAATATATGGTGCATTTTTATACCCTGCACCACTTGTGGCAAAGGGTATATAAAGTTTGTGCGGTTGTTTGTAACTCTTAAACGGCAAATGCCACACCCACCTTCAGTTATACCGATCGATTCAGAATCAAAATCTGACTCGATTTAACCATGTCTGACTGTCTGTTCATGTAAATTTGTGCGTAAGCATCAGGTCGCATTTTTTTTGAGATATTTTGATGAAATTTGGTACAAGGACATAATTGGCCCAAAGGTGAGAGGGGAATTGAAAATGGACCGGATTGAACCATTTTTAGAACCCCTTCTAATATGAGGTCCTATTATTTTTTTGGGAAAATTCGTTAGAATTAAAAAAAAATATGTATGTAAGGAAAAAAATTAAATTAAATAATATATCAAGTGGTGTAAGGTACTTAATGGTTGGGCTTGACCGACTATAATATTTTCACTTGTTTTTAAAGCGTATTCAGTTTTTAGGAGAAAATCTATTTTTAAAAACATGTACATGAGCAAAGAGTTGCCACCCGTCCAAATATTTTTGTAGCGATCTTGGCGTACGCCATTTTTAGAGCTACATTGTATGCAAAATTGCATGACATTTCTTCGTTATTTTTTCAAACATGAGATGCAAAGCAAAAAAAAGAAAAGAAAAAAGAAAATCGCCAAAGGCACTTTTAACTTTGTAAATTTTGTAATAAATAGATAATGCTTTGGTATACCTTCACTTAGCATTTTTAATTTATTATTAGATTTTATTGAACCGAGTATTTTGAAAACTACCATAACGAAGCCAATAGAACCAGAATGTAACTTCTACTCCTGGGAATTAATTCAGGGCGATCTCAATACTGACAATTATTGAAAATGTTTTTTAACGTTTTGAATTTATATAAAATGCTGCCTAAATCATTTCTCAATGCGAGAAAACCTTTTGTGTCTGTTTAAATAATTTATATAAATCCATATAAAGTTCTCGACAAGTAGGACATGATCAATGGTTTTAAAATTTATACAATCAAATTATTTTTCTTTGAATCCAGCGCATTTAGAATGGCCCGAACTGTCACGGGATCTCAAATATTAGGATTAAGATTAGTGGTTTTAATTATAGTAATATATCCATATTCAGTATCGTAAAAGACAGGTGAAGTTTCTGTGTATAGAAATTATTCGCCCTGAGTTTTTCTCCGTACAAGTGAAATATGTTTTGAAAATCTTTTTGAATATCTCTATTAATGAATCCTTAGTAATTTCGTCTTCTTAACGTTTATTTATTGTATCCAGCAGTCCATTAAGTCGCTTTTTATTGGTTTTGTTTTGTGTTTTAGTATTTAGTATGTGGTAATTTTGAAGGGGTTCAATTTGAAGGGTTCAATAGTGAATATGTTGACTCCAATATATCCGCTGTAGCATGCGTAGCCTGTCTGGTGGTACGAATGTTCATCAGCATCATGACTGGCTGATTACAACCTGTGTAGGTTGTTGGCATGTAGCAAAAGAAAACGCCACCCGCTTCGATCTTAAACGCGCCTTCTGCAGCTTTGTACACCAAGCGTTTGCAGAGCAGCAAACACTTGGTCCCTCCACCGAAGTTTCGGTCTGCCTCTTGCGCGATGTCCTTCCGGTTCCCTTTCGAACACCATCCTAGTTGGAGCACTTTCGTCTATGCGGCCGAGCTGACCTAGCCATCGCAGACGTTGAATCTTTATGCGACGAAGTATGTCGGCGTAAAGCTCTTACAGCTCAAGATTCGTTCTGATTCGAAATTCATCGTCAACGCTTACAGGACCAAAGACCTTTGGAAAAATTTTTCTTTCGATCACGCCTAGAAGAACCTCATCACGATTATTTCGACCGAAAATTAGAGTAAGCGGAATTAAAGTTGCGACTTTCGAATCAGAATTGTGGTAGTAATGTTTAATAAATTCCATGTTGCTCGTTTGTGAACTTCACCATGAAGTTTTTTGTTTTGGCAGATCATGAAAACTGTTCAAGGGTGCGTTCGTTTTAAAATATAAAGTTCTTATGGCGCTTTTGAAAAACCCTTAATATCAGGTATTTTTGTTATGGTTCTGTGAAACGGATTTATGGATGTCCAAACGTGTGTATTGTTAAATCTATTAAAATAAAACAAAAATATTATTGTGACTAATTCATGATCTCTCCAATTATAATATTATTTTATTACATATACTTAATTGGGTGGTTGGGCTTTTAGCAAAGCTGTTTTTACATTACTGGTTGTGTAATGTAGGTGCAGGCATGTGTGATTTTATTTGTTTTTACGTTTTCCTTCTCTTTATCAAACTGTACAAGGAATGAGTGGTATTAATAGCGATAATTGCGTATTGAAAACTTCACGCATTATAATTGTATAGTACACATTCATTAAGTGATAGAGCATGAGAGAAAAAACACATTTGTGTATAATTTGCGTAATTGCACCTACCATCATAATTATATGGAGATATATTGGTTTTGTTGAAACATTTGTAAGTACCAGAAGGTGCCGTGCCACGTACTGGATCACAACTTAAGAAAGTTCAATGAAAAGCCATTCCGCAGGTATATTAAAAAGAAGATGCATATGTTTTTTTATAGAATAGCTTTACAATGTGTGTAAATAATATGAGCAAAACAAGTTTGTAAGTACGTGCACATCACGTGGTGATTGCTTTTGAGCACGTTTGTTTACTTTTATAAAAATTTCGTATTACTCCTGAACTAGTGACACGAACGTTCTGAAGTTAGACTGATTGCGTGCTGATCTAGTCTAGTCTGATTTGCATTATAATATGTTCTCTCAGTTATGTTCCTGATTAGTCCATGCTTGTCCGATCATGTTTAATCTTATCTAAACATAACATCATAAACATGATGGGTCTCCTAGATTTGGCGGTCGCCTAATATAGCTCTTTTACTTACTTACTTTTCTTCTCGCCGTTAGGAGATTAATGTTTTTATTAACTATTGTTTTGTTGTATTCGTACGTACAAGTTCAGTATAAAATAAAACTTCTCATAGTGTATAATTGGAGTCGCTTTCGCGTGAACGGTTAAATACATTTCTTAAACAATCACGGAAACTTCTACATTAATTACAATTATCTTCTTTGACCGATTGATATTTTTTAAAAATCGTAAATTTCCATTAATTGTGAATGCGATTTTTGTGTATACGTACGTATACGTAAATAAGAATTTCTTATAAAAATATAAAAAAAATTGTTCGCGAATATACTTATGGGGCTGTTTTGCCACGCATTTTCTCAGTGGAAAAATGTCACAATATTGTTATGAACCGTTTCATTAAGTTTATGGCTACTATTTCATTAAAAGTACTAGTTCATAAAGTGATCTTTTCGTTTTGTATATAAAAGTTTATGTGGAAGTGTTTACAAATATTACACCTAATAACGGAACAGTTCTCGCATTTCAAATAAATAATTACAACTTTATAAACAATAAAAATATCAATAATATTAATTAGCCCTGCAATACACTCATAAAGTGTTATTAGGTCTAACCCTTATTTCGTAAACTCGTTCTTACCGCCATTAATAATAATATATTTTATTAAAACTTTTCCGCACTATGGAATACACTAAACATATTTGCATTTCACCTCTTATATAATATGAACTCAATTGTGTTATCTATATAATCATTAGACATTAGACACATTGGTCGCTTTATCTTTTGCATTCAATTATTACGTTGTGTTGGTGCCGTAAAATTGTTAATTCTTCCGACATAATATAAATAATTTTGAACTTTGTTAAATACAACGGAGGTATACTACTTTATAGTGAAACGTAAAATATATAATAAAGGTAACACGTTCCGTGTGAACATAACATACACATGTTGTCTTCTTATTTTTTATCAGATAACGACTTTTATACATATGTATATAATTTTATAAAATATATTATGCTATGTTTACATTAGGGTGGTTATATCGTTTGAGGCGGTTATCTCCTTAATCACTTTGAACCGATGCGGTTAGACATACACCGGCAAACGTCTACTTTGTATTAATTATATGTGAATCGCAAAGCAAAACAAGTGAAAATATTATAGTCATTGAAAATATTATCACATTGAAATATCTCAAAAAAAGGCGACCTGTAGCTTGCGCACAAACTTACATGGACAGATAGACGGACATGGTTAAATCGATTCAGATTATATTGAGGGTGGGTGTGGTATTTGCCGTTTAGAAGTTACAAACATCTGTACAAACTTTATATACCCTTTGCCACAACTGGTGCAGGGTATAAAAATACTTCTCTACGAAAAAAAAAAAAAAAAATAATGAAAACTAATGAGGTGATCTCAAAATTTGATTAGGGAAGCGGTGGCGCCATATTGCGTAATGTGTACATTAGGGACATTTAGATCGATCGGACAACAATAAAGCATGAAAAACTTGAAAAGTATTCTTTTCATTCCCTCCATTGTTACTTTATTTGAAACATTCAGGAGGATACGTCAGACACCCCACACGTTTGTTTGATCAGAATTAAATTTGGATCGATCTGGATGCCCGTCTGTACGTGCTTATGGACATAATGTTTGGGTACGATAAAGGATAATGATGGTGGGTCTCCTTTTACTTATACTGTTACACCCACCATCACAATAATGTGGAGGTATATTGCTTCTGTTCAAAGGTTTTCAAAGGTTTGTAGGTTTGTACTTACCAGAAGGGGGCATGCCGCACCCCTAAAATTACATATATACTGGATCGGTATCAATAAAGGAGTCGATTTAGCCCTTCTGACCATCCCCGTTTCTGTGGTAATTTTTGCGTTTTTTTCTTGGAAATGTTGAAAAATTTCAGATTCACATTCTCAAATATTGAGGTATCAAGCTAAAATTTCGCACTTACGTCTAAACTATGGTACTGACAATAGGCAAAATGTACAGACTGGTCCACAATTTTAGAAAGTTGAACGTGCTAGGCTAAGCCTTATATTTTGATTTTAGTAAAATAAATTTCGATTTAAAAAGTAAACGAATTAGTTCTGTATTTGTATATTCTAACGGCACAACGGTTCGGGAGATATGTATAAGGGGCACTTTTTTTATAGAACTGTTGCTACACATTGAAGTTTGACAGAAAATCTTATTTGAGTCTCATTTATTTATCTTTGAATTGAAAATTAATTACATTAATATGTAATTTGAATTGTAACACCTGAATAGCCGAAATTTGGTACAAATATTTCTATATAAAAATGAGTTAAATCGTCCAATAGATCTTGGCACAACTTTACAAAGCATACAGTACAGCTTTAAAGGTTTTTATTTTTTAACAAACAGACTAGGAGAGATTTAAAAATAGAATTTTGCTAGAATATCATTTCCTTATATTTGGAAAATTCATTTTAAGCAATTAGAATGAGTACCCCTCCATTAAATAAATCGAGAACAAACTTGTAAAAAAACGCACACATAGTGATTAACAATTTCAATTACATTTTACTTGCGTTGCGCTGTTACGATATTGTTTAAAAGAACTGTACAGAACTGTTTTTAATAATATTGTACTTTGAGATGTGTTTTTGTATCGCAAATGTATTTTGGCCCTCCGAAATGGGCGCACTCCATTGACAAATCTGACTCTCAGATTTTTTTTTTTTATATATAGGACACCTTTTTACGTATAATATGATATTAGGAAAGTGAATGCAATTAGTTGAAATTTACATTTCCTGAAAATAATGTCGCGTGTGCACTTCATAACGAGTACTTAATAAGTTGCAAAATGCATCGGTTTTCAATCACAAAAAAAAAAACGGTTGGTTGTCCACTACAATAAATTCGACAACTCTTTGGGTTATTTCTTGAAAGCGAACTGAACACGTGGCAGTTGATTTTTTTCGCTGTATTTCCGTTTCTAGAGTTTATTTGTTTATTTGGCACATTTATATATTTATTATGTTACAAATACAAATAATGTCGCCAGGGTATAGTAATTTTTTTGTAGTAGTACTTGTTGTAAAAACACGTGAGTGCCTAGTCCCGTTATGTCCAAAAAACGCAAACGTGTCAAACTATGCATCAGTATGGTGACCAAATGTGGTTAATTACTGTAAAGGAAATGCCGCTAACTTATGTACAAAATGATTACATTTTCTAGTTAAAAATCTGCGATTTTCATTTTCGGCTTATTTTTAAATGAATAAATTTGGTTTCTTTCAAAACGATTAAAACTACAATCACTTACTCACATTACTTAAATACATTACATTAACATAAACACATATATAGCACGAACAAACAATCTGTGTTGATGTAATGTGTAGATAAGATATATATAAAAATATATAAAACAATTTGTGTTTTACGTTCAAGATGAAAAAATATATAGATTTGGAAGATTTCCACTTTCATTGGGCCGATTACGTGGTGTTTGCAATCATGATTTTTATATCTACCGGAACTGGGCTCTTCTGTGCCTACTACAAGTAATTATTATTGTATTATTAATTAATTAAATAATGGTAAAACGGTATAACACATAAATCAATAATTTTAGAAAAGATAAATCTGTGCCGTTACAAGAGGAAGAAATCATAGGGGATGCCAAAAAGAAACGCAGTGACTTCGGATCATCACAAATGAACGAATACCTTCTAGGTTCAAGACAACTGAAAATATTTCCGGTGGCCATGAGTCTGGTGGGTAGGTAAGTGATGGAATTTATATCAATATATAAAGTTTATATTTTTCGCGTAAATTTTATAGTTATGTGTCCGGTGTTACCATACTTGGTACGGTAACAGAAATTTACTATTTTGGTACCCAATACTGGATGATTGTTTTATCTATTCTGTTAATGTCGATAGTTGTGGCAAAGGTGTATTTGCCAGTATTTTCGGCTTTGCGTGTTAATTCTTCGTACGAGGTAAATATACGTTCATATTTATACAGTGATATATATACAATATTGTGATGAATTGTTCCGGTTCGTAGGTACAAAGTATCCATTTGAATAAAATCAATTATTAAAGTCAATTTGTGTATTTATGCATTCCACTTACAATCAATTCTATATGGTCTATAATATGGAATCTGTTTCCCGTTACAAAACAGGCATATGCTAAATTGAACTTTGAAATATATATACGTACCTATAAACCACTATCGTGAACATCATTAATTAGACAGCGCACATAGCAACATATGTACATATATCTACATAACGAACTTAGACTTTGACAAACAAGAAAAGATACTTCGTTGTAATGTGTTTTTTACTTAGAGTTGATTGATTTCTATATATGCACCGCTATAAATACACCTATTCCTCGATTTACATGGAAAAGGTCGAAGACCGCGTTAATCGAAATAAACTCAAATATATATAGTTATATATATATATATGTTATATGTTATTTTATGTAATATATGTGTAACATAACTTTTCATCAGTTACATCTGTTCACTTATGTGTTCAACCGTTCAAAAGAACTTGTTCGTTAAGAAACGATGAAACTCTACATGGTTCTTTACTAATTGTGTTAAATATTGTACATGTATTAACATTACTAAATAAAACTATGTTTTTATTTTGCAGTATTTAGAAATACGTTTTTGTGCCACAGTACGCAGTGTTGCTTCGATTATGTTTGTAATGGATGAGGTAAATTACTTTTTTAATAGTAGAGGCGACTAATATATATATATATATCGCTTCTCGCAGATCTTCTTCTTACCCATAATTTTGTATGTGCCAGCAATAGCTTTTAACCAGGGTAAGTATTGACGAAAAATCTCATTTCAATCTGTTAATTTATATTATTTAATTATAATCCTAAATAACCAATCTTATTAACAGCTGCTTTTAGTAAACATAATTATTTCGGATTACATTAAAGAAAAACACTGCAATAATTGGAAATATATATAAGGTGCTGAATTTCAACATTTTTAAAAACATACGTTGTTAAGTTATTCTAGTTTTACTCTGCTATTTTTATTGCATTATGATTCAATAAGTTAGCAACTGTCATAAAAGTATCAACTTAAATTAGGCGCTTATTATAACTTAGCTAATTGAGATGGTTTTTTATACCCACCACCCACCACGGGGGTTATACTCATTATGTCGAAACGTTTCTAACATCCAGAAGAAAGCATCAGAGACCCTACAAAGTATTTATAATATATCCTTGATCAACATTAAATTCTAAACCGATTTAGCCATGCCTGTGCGTCTGTGTATGGTAGACATTTTCGCAAAATTTGAGAGATATCTACTCCAAACATTGCTATATTCTTATTCTTCTGATTTTTCAAACGCCTTAATTTAAACAAAAACTGCAAAGATGTAAAAAAACCTAAAAAGAGGACCCGCTGAAAAGTTACATACATTTTCCTTAGAGGATTTTGTTGCGAAGGGAAATTTGAACAAGAATAAGTTCCTAATAAGGGGGCGTAGTAAAGCACGGTGACACCCCGCCATTTCTTCCTATACCAAAATTCTATCATACTTATAAAATATAAAATGGGCAGCTAGAGGACAATTAGAAATAAATAAAATATGTAGGAACACTATATTATTTAAATTTGATATAAACGTTACAGTATTTTTTTATTTATTTATTTAATGCAAATTTCTCATACAACTGTGCGTAATAGTTTTCTTTAATTTAATTTATTTTTCCATAACGGACTGATTTAGTGACTGGCATTAATGTGCATATTATCAGTGGTACGATTTGTGTGATATGTGTTATATACACACTTGTGGTAAATTTTCATAATTATCGTGTAAATGAATTTTTATGTATAGATCGTTTTTTTTTAGGGTGGCATTAAGGCTGTGGTACATACGGATGCTTGGCAAATATTGATTATGTTTGCTTCTGTATTAGTGGTGGTGATAATAGGTACATTCTATGCTGGTGGAATTGCCAAAGTGTTTAAAACGGCTTCCAAAGGCGGCCGTTTAATATTTGCCAAGTAAGCTTATACTTTTATTTGATATAATTTGTATCAGGTGTTATGCATTTGTCGTTTTCTATGTATAGCATTAGTCCCTCCATGTATGAACGTCAAACGTTATGGGGTGTATTAATTGGGGGTTTTTTTTATTGGACATCCTTTAATGCGGTAAATCAAACCATGGTGCAACGCTACATGGCACTGCCCTCGCTAAGGAAGGCTCAATGGTCGATAGGTATTTTTACGGGTGGTATTATAGCTTTTGTGTCAGTGTGCTGCTATGCCGGTTTGCTAGTGTACGACTTTTATACTAATTGTGATCCTCGCACGGCAGGATTAATAACGGTATAAATATACGCATTTATTTAATAGTAAGTAAGTAGCGAATATAATTTTATGTAATTTCTCTTCCGTATAGCACGACGATCAACTGTTACCGGTGTTTGTGATGCAAACTGTAGGCAGTTTACATGGTGTTCCCGGTTTATTTATAGCTGGAGTCTTTGGGGCTGCACTCAGTTCTTTATCAGTTGTGTTGAATTCCACCGCTCTCGTAATACTGGAGGACATTGTTAAAGGTTGTATGCGTAGAGATATAAGTGAATGCACTGCTAACGTTATAGTGAAAGCGTCCATTGTGATAATGGGCTGCTTGGCAATTGCACTGATATTAGTTTTGGAGCAGTTAAGTGGTATACTAAGTATAGCTACCTCAGTTACTGCAATTGCAGCAGGCACCACTTGCGGTTTATTTACTCTTGGCATGCTAGTACCGTGGAGCAACAATATTGGTGCGTTGGTGGGAGCTATTGCGGGTGCCATTATATCAGGTTGGATTTCTTTCGGTACACAAATTGCCGTTGCCAAGGGTTATGTAGTGCCAGAAAAACTAAACATATCTGTAGAAGATTGTCCCGGTAATATAACTGCTCCCACTGATGATTACGTAGACAGTAGCGATGTGTTTCCTCTACATCGGTTATCATTTCATTGGATTAATCCTATTGGTGTGTGCACTACAGTTTTAGTAGGTACTATTGTTTCAGTCATATCGGGACCCACCGTGCTAAAAAAACTCGATGCTGATTTGATATCACCGGTTTTACACAGGTATAGGTTTTATGGATGTTTTAAGGAAAGTGCACTTGTAAAAAATAAATGACACTTTTAGATTTTTGCCAAAAGACTGTTTCTCGGCAACAGCAAATGTTATAAGCAGGGAAGGTACAGCACAAACTTTAACGCACTTATTAGATGACTCTAATAATCTCAAAAAATGTGATGTTATGAGCGATGAGAGCAGTAATACTACTACTAGCGAAAAATACTAGATTAGCAACACTACTAAGGAATGCAACTAAAGTGCAATTTCAACCATTTTACAAACAACTTTTTTGAATACAAAAAAGAAACGCATAGCTACTTTTTAACCATTAGCATTAACGTGTATAATAGGCTGCTTTTATTTTTTACGATTTTTTTTTTTTTTTATTAAATTATATCGGATAATAATTAATATCTAAGGGAATCCTTTAATCGATAATTTTTATATACATATTCGTAATAAGTAATATAATGTATTTTTCAATGTAATTATTATAGGCGATCAAGTCTGACCAATTTTCTTCCTAACTTGTTTTAAAACTAACTAAACTGACTTAAAACAAGTGAAACGGGGCTATATTAGGTGTCTGCCAAAGTATGCAAACGAACGGTCCAACGGCTGGTCCAATTTCTATTATGCATGTACCGTTACAATGTAAAGCGCTAATTTCGTTTTTCTTTGAAATCGCAATTTACTAAACTGGAATCGAAATATATAGCCTTGTTCAGCACGAACTTTTTAAAGTTGTAGACTAGTAAGCTGACCGATTTTGTCAATGTTTCCATTTTTAAGTGGGATAGTTCTCACGTTGATGATAAATATGTGTACCAAGTTTCAGCTCGATATCTCAATTTATATACCAGTACAGAGACTCCCAACTCTTATGCCAAATTTGAAATCGATAACTCAATTTTTGTAACCAGAAAAACTATTTCCATACACATAAGCGGACGTGGGGAAACCTTGCTAAATCGGCTCAGTATTCGATGCTGAAGCATCGTATTTGTGGGGTCCCTGATGCCTTTTATGAACAAAGTTTTATCATAAATGCACGTAAATATTTGTACTACGCTTTGAAAAACGTTTCATATGAAAAATTATTGAGTGCTACACTTGTGTGACTTGTGTGTGATATGTATTTAATAGAACCTTTACCACCCTATAATATTATTAGTATAC
The DNA here is from genome assembly GCA_949710015.1 of Crataerina pallida. Lineage (NCBI taxonomy): Eukaryota > Metazoa > Arthropoda > Insecta > Diptera > Hippoboscidae > Crataerina > Crataerina pallida. The sequence continues at coordinate 2,811,349 of OX453289.1, read as the reverse complement.
ATAAAATATTTAACTATTGTTTAAACGTATCTAAGCAACAAACAAACATTGGAAAATTCAATTTTAATATTCGGATGCAATATTGAACAATAATAACAATAATCATAATAATATAAACAATGATGGACATTATTCAGGAAATAAATTCTAGATATTTAGCTATGGAAGTGGATGTGGATAATGAACTACAAAAGATGTAAGTTGTCTGTATGAAATTTGAATTTTTTTTTATAATCTAACATTTACAACATAAGCCATTAAAAGAAAAATTTCCTTCAGTGTCAATGATAAGAGAACGCATAGTTGAGACGCTGAACTCCACTGCGCTATATGATTAGATGATGTCATGTAAAAATTGGATAGGATTTGAGATAGCATATTATGTTCAGCATTCAGTATTTTGAGAGCCTGTCCAACCATGTTGTTATGAACTTAGAATTTTTGCGTAGTTTTTTTATACCCAGAAGGCCTCAAAGTATACCCTACAAAGTACAATATGTATGTTCCATAACCAGCATCAAAAACTGGGTCGATCTAGACATGTGCGTCTGTGTGTTGGCCCATCATACTATGGCGTGTGTGTGTTGGCCCATCATACTATGGCCTAAAAATGGCGGTTTTTTCAAGAATTTTTTTAACTTTGAACTTTGGAGCTTTGAACCCATTAACCCATTAACCAATTCGAATAATGAAAAAAAGTCGCTTTCGCCTCACTCTAGTATATATATTCCGTTCTCTTATAATTTTCATTAAAATAACTGTTGCTCTGTGTAATGTATATTTCTTTCAGAAAACGGGAAGAGAAAACACTTAATAAATTAACACCTGAAAATAAAGAAAGCTCTTCAGGGCAACAACATTCCAAAATGCTTACCTATGTGGAAGCTACGACTAGGAATGCCAATTTATTAAAAGTAAAATCTTGTAATTTTGTGCAAAATAAATCTTTTTCAATTTCATTATTATTTATACAGTCATTAGAAGCGTGCAAAGCTCGTTTACGATCACTGACCATGTACTCCCCTATTGAAGAGATTTTAAAAAAAGCTGCTAATAATTATAAAAATGATATTGAATCCTTATATTGCTTTGACGAATCAAATGAAAAATCTGATGGTGAAAATTAATTTAAATTTAGTATTAAAATTGCAATTACAACAATAAATGAACTAAATTTAGCTTAGACCAAATTTTAGATAGTTTCCATGTCTATGAATTGGTGGGAGGTTCCTGATTATATTTTTTTAGTAGTAGGTAGTGTGATATCTCATGTATACAAACAGGCAGCCGGAGTGTTGGCATGCACGACTCATGTACAAGATTCGATCTGGCTTCATTTTTGTATATACTTCCGTACTACAGCGCACACACACACGTCAGCGTCCACCATCCCCCGGCGCTATAAACATGCAGTCTCCTCTAGGTTCTTAGTCCTCTGGACTCTTCTTAGCTTCATAAAGATATGAACTGCCGTAGCATCTTATTTTCTGCCAGTTTCCTTCATTCTGTATCACGAATCCTTTCATTTGTGTAACATTCGCTAAGGTGAAACCGCCAATTTTGAATCGCAGACAATGGCTAGCAAAAAACATGTTTCACTTCTTCACAAGTTGGGGCATAATAGGGAGTCATCATATCCGAACTTCTGTACACTCTGTGGCCAGTTAGAAATTGGGCAACGTAACTTTCTATTTTTCCAAAGTTTAATATCTGGAACTGATCTATTATTCAAGTACCTTAACAAAGAAAACTAAGTATTTTATCAAAAATTATTTACTTTGAAAAATGAAAAATTTTATTTTTTATACTTACTATTAACTATTATTGATATTATATAGTTATAGACCGATTTCTTTTATAAGAAAACGTTATTTGAGGAAGGGTCTAAAAACGGTCCGATCGAAATTAAATCTTTCTATTTCGCCATTCTTAAAATACCCTACACTACTCTATGGTTTTCAAGGAGTGAATATTTTATGTAAGATAAGGTGTTGTAAATACATAGACAATTTAGGAAGTGGATGAATATAAACATATCTGTCTTCTAACTTTACTCAAGCACATACAAACTTAACATTGATTGAGTTCTTATAACAGTTTTTCAATATCATAAAATGAACTGCTCATGCTTTTTCTATATAAGAATTTATATTCTATTTCAATGCGCTTTATGGAGTAACGATCAAAAGGTTACAAAAAAAGGAAAGGAATGAAGCATTTTTGTTGCCAACAAGAAACAAAAGTTTTTTGTAACAACTGCATATCAACTTGGTTGTTGTTATTTAAACATGTTACATAAAAAGCGCAGCTTGGTATAGTTTTATCCAACTACAAAACATATGTAACGTATTTACAGTTTTATCCTCCGAGTATAAGGAATACATCGTATGAGATATTGAGCTAGAATTCGATTCTGTGTGTATTATTCTTGTAGACATTCTCATCTCTTAATTTGTACAATATCTTTACATTTACATATTTAGCCTGCAAAGAAAACTCCTTTACGTACCGAACTAATTGTGGTGATATATACGAAAAGCTGTAAATGTCTTTCCAGGGTCAGGTGGAATCATAAACCTGACACCTCCACGTTTTAGATAAAAATGTGAAGAACACCGCAGTTTTGTTCCAAGTTAAATTTAACATTTTTCACTTGTTATTATTAATTTTATTAGTAGTTCTAATATGTAGTCATACGTTCGTGTGTATACCTGAGTACTTATTTGTATACATCAGTGTTTCTCATACTTTCAATATCTGCGGACATCTTATAACTTTCGTAACACAGCGTATAACAGTGACAGATTGTAAGTTTTTGTTACAGAAAAACATTTTACGCGGTGTTGAATTCGAACTAATGAACGTAAAGGATAATTTGAGATTTGACATGTTCTGATTGATTCTTCTCACTAACGATTACCTCTTGAGGAATCAAAACCATACTACACACGCATACCTTTATGGGTTTCGCGGACCAATAAATGCGAAACACTGGTTTACGTAGTCATATTTATATATATACATATGTATGTATGTATTGATATATTATTGTATGGTTATACTGATATCGAAAATGTGGAACGTTTTGTCTCTTCCAAAATAAGACGCCATGTACTTAGTTATACTTTGATACGCTACAGGTGTGTAATGACAATTGATAACAGTTATTCCGATCGAACAGTTGTGCGCGGTAGTGATCGCTGATTTTTTAAGAAAAAAAAAAAAAACAAAATTTTGCCACGAAACAAAAACCTAAGAAATATGCAAATAGAAATATTTATTATTATAATTTGTGTTATGGCAGTCCTTTTACATAAATTTTTTGAATAGCTTTTGAAACTTTAAGCAGTAGATTACTTGGGCCAAGTGAATACAAACATGTAAATGCTTTTTCAAAAAGTTTGTTCGTTTGGCTTAAGTTATGTACCACCTTAAAAACACCAGTAACAACAAAATATCTATGACAAGAACTTACACTGGTGAGAATATATTTCATATGATAGCGACTCAATAAATTTCCATGAGTGACGTGGCTGGATCATCGTAAATAAAATGTTTATGTTTGATTCATGGAAAGTTCGAATTTTGAAACAATTACGGAGATTGTCTCTTTAATAACGCCAAACGCAAATATTCGAATTCCAATTGCAATAGCATTCTTTCCATATCGACCTGAGGTACAAATTTGTTGATTTGATAGAAGAGTACGTTTAAAATTTACCTGTAATCCATATTGTATAATTTTGCTGAATAAATAAAAGTGGCCATTAATTTCAATACATTTGAATTTAGAGTTTTCCATAAGTATGTAATACTTGCTACTGCGATTTGGAAAATGCCACTCCCATTTGTATAAAATAGGACAATAGTAGATAAAAGTAAAACTGTTTCCTAGGTAAGAAATATCTTCGTGGAAAATTTCTTTTCGATTAATTCAGAAATGTGGAACGAATATATATATACGAGTATATATGTACTGTCGCAATCAATTGTCAATAAATTTTTATTCAGTTCAGAATATTCTTTAAGGTATGCAGTAGCGTTTGTAGAATATAGGGACAACCTTTTACATCCAAATTATTTTTTATTTTTTTCTGTTAGATTATATTTAAACTGGAAAGAGCATACTTTTCAAACAAATAGAAGTATTGATTACATTATATTTATAAAATAAGTAAGAAAATTGAATTTGTCTCAAGTCAAACCTTAAGTATCCGAAGGCCGTGGTAGATATAAAATAGTGCACGTATTACGTCTTAGCCTGCAAATTGAGTTGTACGCCGAGTATGTATGGTTTTTTTTTTTTTGTGACATGTTTTGGAGATTATGGGCGTGTCTGTTATCCCACTACGCCTATTTGTGGCACATTGAAGGACAAGTTAATTGTAAATATGCATACCGAAAATCAACATGATAGCAAAATAGTTTTTTGTGAATTGTGGGTGTGGCTCTTGATCGATTTTGCAGATTTTCGATTTCGATTTCGATCTGCATGCAAAAACTAAAAGTGTCTGTACAAAATTTCAGCTCAATACTTCAAAATTTGCGATCGTGAGAGTGTCAACGACGGATGGACATACAAATAGATATGTTTGGACCTAGTCAGATTTTGATGCTTGTCAAAAATATATAAACTGAGTACATCCAAATTACTAAAGTGAAGGATATAAAAATAAATTTTGGCTTTCATTTCAATTTTGGCCCATTTTTCCTTCCAGCAACAACAGCGGCCAAAGCCCTTTTAAAATAAAATATTCAAGAAGTTTGTCCATTCTTTCCTTGCAAGATATTATTTGGGTATGTGGCACATAAACATTAACAGTAGATATTTTATTTTCTTTAAGTGCATTTCTTATATGTTATATTGATATTTGTCTTCATAGTTTATGGATGAAATCGTTTAAAGAAGTTACAATCGTTGTATGCGATAATTTAGACGTGACATACATATAAAGATTATTGCATCGGGTACAAAATTTTAACGGTTTCGTGCACATAATGTAATAATTATTATTTAGAACGGTTGAAAATAATTAAAAAACAAGTAAGAAAAACAAATTTGGCTTAGGCCAAATCTTAAATACCCTCCACATCTACAACGATGGGCGTTACGCCCTCTAATTATGTACGCATTACGCATCAACTTGCAAGTTTGGTTTTATGATGAATATGGTTATTTGGAAATTGTGGATTTGCCTGTTATTCGACCATGCCTATTTTTGGCACATCGATAAATGAATTATTTATCGATATACACACCAAATATCAACATTATAGGCCAATTTTTGTGACAGATAAATAGATTTTTGTCGATTGTGGGCGTGGCTCTTGATCGATTTTTTTTCCATTTTAAATAGCGATCTGCATGAAGAATCTAGAAATGTCTGTACAAAATTTCAGCTCAATATCTAATTTACGCCCATGAGAATGCCAACAACAAACGGACACACGGACCAAGTAGGAGTTTTAATTTTCGAAAATTATTATGTTTTGTGAAAATCCTCGCAATGGATTATTATATAATTCGTTAGTAATGCGAGTAACTTCCTGTCGATGTTAGGGTTAATATTTCCAATCTTGCTGTTTTTGATTATTTCATCTCCCCTATGTACAACTGTTTTATCCACTTTCTAACTAAGGTTTGTGGCTAGACTAATAACGATCCTAGATAATTATTAATAATTGTTGATGTCTACGCTTATGCAAGTTAAAGAGTGTTAAGGAAATTTGCACACAGTCGAATTACGGCGAAAGTTTGTGGTTGCAAAATTTTTCCTCCGCTTTACTTTGCTATTAGATATATATTATACTTACAAAGAATATGAGTACGCAGGCAAAATAATATTTGTTCAATGCTTCCTTTATGGCTAATGGTGAATGTTGCATTTAATTTGAAATTCAAATTTTTGAAATATTTCGATTAAATTTAACTCAAAATCTCATAACAAGGCAAATAAAATGTAATTACTGTGTGCGACCATTTTCAGAAATTTGTTCCGAATATAAAAAAGGAATGTTCATTCCAAATCTCAGATCTTTATGGGGTCACATTGTTACGAGGAAAGTAGTGCCTCAATATTTTCGACTGTGAGAGAGAGTGCTGAAAGCCACGAGTGCAGATTTGACCTAATTGCAATAAGAAACCGTAAACCGAAAATCTCGAAGATTGCGTGTACCCAATCGATGGTGCGATATGTCGTGTGCCTGTGAGAGTTTCAACAAAAGTGGGAAGAAATTCACACAGACGAACAGATGGGCTAAATGGGCTATATATTTTTGGGGTGTGGCTCGCCCTCTCCTCGCAAATGTTTGAACAAGAACAGTATACCCAGAGAATTAGACGAAAGTAATGAAACAGTTTTTTAATAGCAGACCTTTGCTATTATTCAATATAAACTTGACCGAATTATTAAAAATAAACTGCAGCAGGGTGCAATTTTTGCTTCACATTGATTTCTAAATTTTATATGGACGATACTTTATATTACAGCAGGAAATGATGCAGTTCGATGGCAAATTAATTTGAACTCGTATCGCTACCATAATGAACGCTTTCAATTTATGTAGACTTTAACAAACTTGGGATTGTTTAATAAACTGTTATATTGTTTGCAGTACATCTAGGAAATTAGGTTTAAGAGAGAACAAATATAAAGAAAATCCGTCACCTAATAAAAACAAACAAAACATGCAACTACCAACTGCACACACAGTTGTGCAAACCACTTTATCCCTTTACCAATGGACAGGTGATGCATATACCAGTAGAATGTAAAAAAGGCAGAGCAAGCAATCTTTGTACTATTTTCCTTTTGTTTAGTTTATTTTCTGGCACGCAAGGTACAAAATGTACTGGTAAAAAAGAGTAACAATAACAACGCAAGCACCCATCATAAAAATAACAACAAGTCTACGGAATGCCCATGAAAATTTAATGAAAATTGTGACAGTTATAAGTTTCAAAGTCGATATATAAGTATGTACAAAAAAAAAATTAGTTTTTCTTATATAAAACAGTAGAATTTCAACATTAAAATATAAACAAAACAGTGTTTGTGTTTTAAAATTGTTTTCAGAAATATGCAGAATTCAGAAATGCAAAAAAAAAAACTTTATTCATTCAATTCAAATTAAATTTATAACAAGTTGAAAGTGAAGCTCAACACATATTGCATCCGGGCAATTTTCCATAAGTCGGTCTATTGGGTTCTTCAAGTTAATGATATATACACTACCGATCATTTAATACCCTACTACACCACTTAGTTCTACAATAAATGTCACTTTGTGAAAGAGCGTCGTATAAAAAAAGTTCTCACAAGTTAGGACAAATTTTGTATAAGCGATGGGCGTGGCAGGTATTATATAACTTACTATCGCAAAAGTGCCAACGACAGACAGACATACGCATACACGGGCATACATTGGAGTTTTGAAGTTATAATACCGCGGAAAGGTTGCACATTCTTGAGATTAACAAGCTGTCAAAAAGATATAAAATCGTTTAACATCATATTAAGGGCATTCTAAGTACGTAATTATGTTAAATGCACCCCCAAGACCGTTAGAGACCACAAAGGTGTATATTGCTTTAAAATTTCTTGATACAAAAATCACAATTAGCAAAATTCTCTCTCGCCTACAAAAACACAGTTCCAAAGTTGAATTTAACTAAACATATTTATGTTTATTTATACTTTCAAATGTAATTGAGATAAAAGGCTTCTACTTCAGTCAATAGTGCGTTTTGGCTCCTGGCCTCATTTTTCCATTGAATGTGTCATACAGTTGCATATAATAAATGTGTCCATCAATTGAAAAATGGAGTTAGTAGCCAAACTATAGAGCGGGTCGATCCCAGGTTTCAGGTGAAAGACATCCCATGGTGTCTCTTTTGTTTTGTGGAGACTAAAGGCGTGCCCACAATTGCTAAATGTAGGAAAAATGATTTTGGTACACGTATCTACAAAATAGAACGAATTTTTTTGATTTTTTCATTGTTATTCTGGATTTTAACCCCAAATTTTATCAAAAAATATCCAAAATAGTTGTACGTTGATTACGCAGTCAAATCGATTTGGTGCCTACCAGTTTGCGTCTGGCATTTGCAATTTGGAAGCTTTAGATATCCGCACAAATGCTCTTTAACTTTTTGTATTATAGGGTGTATTTAGTCAAAGCAATTTTATAAATAAAAATATTTTTTTAATATTTAATATTTTTAATATTTTTTATTAAGTAGTCACACTGTACAATGCGAACTTTGCTTTTGTTTTCAAAATTTTTGTAAATATATGTATGTCTGTATAACAAGTCAATGTTATGTGCCTATAGGTATTGTGTAGTGATTGTGTTAGCTTACTCAGGTAACGTAACATCCATCATCAGAATACCATCAACAAGGACTTTCGTTTTGTAATAACTGCTGTTGGAACATATGTACTCGTATGCCGAAAACAATTAGTGTCTTATAAATAAATGTACCTCAACAAAAAGCATATATCATATTAGGATAAATTAGAAACTTTGAGATTAGTTGTGTTTAAACGCTCCCAGCGAAGTGATGAATGTATGGAAAGGAAAAGTATTCACTGAAGTGCCGTTCGGGCACGTTTTAATTGTGGGTGGCAAAATTAAACCGAACCCTAACATGTGAGAGTTATTTTCTATAATAAAATAAATACAAAATATACTCAAACGATTTTTAACTTATGAAAGAATTTCTCTGGATTTATTGGATTCTGTTCGGGACGATGTTCGGGAAAATGAAAGTACAGTATATCTTAAAGTGGAAGCGAATTTTCGTGAAAATCAAATTATACGATCGATGTTTCAACCGGGTGAGGGCTGGCAGAGGGAGGAGATATCGAAAAATTGGAGAAATGAAGCGCCAAAAAATCCCTTGCTTCCAGGTATAACGTTTTTTCCACATTTAACAAGACCGCCTTCACTTTGTAAGTTAAGAATCCCACTAATTGAGCTTACAATGTGAATCAAATCTAATTGAGCTTTATTATGCGATTTTTCTGAAATGTTATGTCATTTAAAGTTTCTTGGTATATTCAATCTTGTGATCGTCCAATGTGAAAATCATAATTTGACTCGATTTTTTACCCTCTACCTTAATGATGAGGGTATACTAGGTTGTTCTTCCATTTGCAACACCCAAAAGGAGGCATCAGAGACCCTACAAAGTATATACATTTCTGATCAGCATCAAAAACTGAACAATTTAGACATGTAATCCGTCTGACTGTCTATCTATTTATCTGCCATAAGAATTTACCTATGAATTTGAAATTTGGTGCACATATTATTAGTTGTCCCATTCATCGATGTGCCAAAAATAGGCATGGTCGGATAATATACACGCCCACAATTTACAAAAAACCATATTCACCATAAAACTAGACCACCAAGCTGATACGTAATACATACACTATTAGAGGGCGCAATATTTATATATATATTTGCCACGCCCAACGTTGCGAATGTAGAGGGTATTTAAGATTTGGCCTAAGCCAAATTTAGCTTTCTTACTTGTTATCTAATCATACTATTACTTCTTTTAGTATCCCTTAACTTTTCATTTTAGGTGACATCTTTACAATTCGTATTGCTGTGTTGCAGAAATATTTTGAAATATATGTGAACGATCATATGTATGGAACGTTTGAATATGTAAAGCCTCCCCGAGAGATAAAGTATGTTGTACTGCGCGGTGATTTTGAGAAAATCACGCAATTCCATCATCGAATGCTTTTTCCAATAGTGTTCCCGAAAGGTTTGATATGTGCAGAAAAGGTGGCTTTTCAAAGTGATGTACCAAAAAAATATGAAACAGGTAACAATCTAGTAATAAACAAACATGTGCAAACGCATTAGTTGGTTCTACCCGACTACATAATAAATACGACTATTTATGCTATAAGTAGTTGAATTGGGTCAGTAATCGCCAGTCATGATTAGAACAAGAAAACTAAATTCAGCTTGGGCCAAATCTTAAATACCCTTCATATCCATAACGGCGGGTGTGGCAAACATATATATATATATAATACGCCCTCTAAAAATGTATGTATTTTGTATCAGCTTGCAAGTCAAGTTTTACGTTGAATATATGTAAATTGTGAGCGTGTCTGTTATTCGATTACGCCCATTTTCGGAACATCGATGAAAGAGATAACTAAAAATATTTGTATCAAATTTCAAGTTTATGTTTCAATTTTTATGGCAGATAAATAGATATATGTCGATTGACCCATTTTAAATAGCGATCTGCATGTAAAAACTAAAAAAGTGTCTGTATAAAATTTTAGCTCAGTATCTCAAAATCTACGCCCGTGAGAATGCCAACAGACGGACATACGGACATACATGCTTAAATCGACTCAGTTTGTGACGCTGATCAAGGTCTCTGACGCCTCCTTTTGGGTATTGCAAATGGAAGAACAACCTAGTATACTCTCATCACTAGGGTGGAGGGTATAAAAAGTTACTTCTTGAAATATGGTTATGTGGAGAGTGGTCCTAAATATGGATCGAACAAGTCCACTTTCATTATTAAGAATCCTTGGCTCAAAAGATGTTTTCTCATCAATAAATATCAAAATTGCGATCTGCACGTCACTTACAAGGAATACATGAAGGGGCAGGCGGACATGATTGAATCGATTTCTGAACTGATTTAAGTTACAAACTTAAAATACCCATACGATATAAAAGATTAATAGAAAATGTTGGTAAACATAATATTTTTTTTGGTATATTTTTAGGTGTTGTCGTGGTCATGGAATGTATAGTCAAGGGTACGCCCAATGCAGAGTTCTCTATATGTTTTTTGTGTAATGACAGTGGCCGCATTATACTAAAATTTCAAGTCAATTTCAATAATACTACGGTTGTTCGCACTTACCAAAGGGAAGATAATAGGTAGGACATAACGTATCGTACATACATACATGTGAAACGATCACATTGGTAAAAACTTTTAATCCATTATATCCATTATTTGATTATCTTAACACATATTGATATGTGGCACCATATTTTACCTTGGTTTGCTTTGATATAAATCCGTCCCCGAGTTAGGCTCTTGTTAACAAGCTCTTAGCCACCAACACTAGACGTTTTGAGTTAAAAAAAAAAATATGTTTCCATTGCAATTGACTGGAATCAGTCAATAACACTGTGACTACTAAAATTCCGCAAATTTACATCTTCATGCAACAACTTTTACTATGTGAGATATTTTTGTACATTGTGTGGACACGTCCTTTACTAATACGAAATTTAAGGTGCATACGCATTTAGATAGATCGTATTTCGTATTTTGACGCTGCTCAAGGCAACACACTTTTTGAGTACCTGAACTAAGGTGACGCTTATTATAAATTAATCGGTTCATTATTTCGAATCTATGGCATGATTTTAAATCAACAAAAACTATTGCACATAAATTCAAGGACATGTATTATTTTATAGCTTTTTACCTGGCGATGAAGAGACCGACGGCGAATTTCCCTTCCAACGTGGCAAACTATTTAAAATCGCTTTTGGCTTGGCTGACAAAGCATTTATGATAGCAGTTAATGGTAAATATTTCACCTACTACAATTATCCATATCGTTGCTTTTCCATTTCCACATTGAAATGCTACTCAAACGAAGAGGGCGATTTCGTGGTCAAAAATATTGAATACCATATGGACACACCACTGCTAACACGAATTGAAAAGTTATCAGTTGTTTAAGCAAAGTAAATTCACTTCCTAAAAAGTATAGAGATGGTTGTTATAAATTATGTATGTAGTTCCATTTTTACACAAAACTCGAACTTCAGTTTATTTCTTGACGGCACAGTCATGTGTGAGTATCGTATGCTTACGACTACTAATTCTTTTCAGATACGTGCATTAAAATTGTATTAAATTAATAATAAAAATAGTTACGTTTGAGCAAATGCGTTCTTATTACAAGATGTCTTTTTTACTTGTATTAGAGAGTCAAGTCGACTACGTAAGTACTCTACGTAACATGTGTTTTAAACGAAATCTATATAGATCTTGGATAATTGACTTGGACAAAATGCCTAAAGTCAAAAAATGTGGCATCACTCAATATAAAGGCATGAGAATTTCAAATTACTCGATTTAAAGGTAGGAAAAATATTTGAATTTGAATTTTTTGTAGAGTTTTTTTTAGCAATGCTCATGAACCAGGGATAAAAAGCTGTAAATTGACAGACATGTTATTTAGAAGGCTATATTAGGTATGTTAAAAAATAAGGAGGATCGGTTACGTTTATCATGTCACTCCTTTCTTAAAATTTTAAATTTAAAGAACACGTAGTTACGACCACTTAACAATCGGACTAAGGCCATAGCCCACAATTTATAAACTTTATACAAAAAGTGTTGGTATATCCAGGTTTAGGCATAGTAGGATTCGCGGATGAGGCCGCATTCAGTATCGTCGTCATACTCACGAAATAGAAATGGCTACTAATAGAGTTATTCAAATAATACAATATTGGCTCTGTACAGTTGATCTAAACTTGTAGAATAAAAGACCGAAGACTTCTTGTTGGCCATAACGTCACGGAGGTAATACATATAGGAACACCATCATACCATCAAAGCACACAATAATATACCTGGGAGTAATGACCTTTAAAAACCTTGTGTTTTATGCATGTTATTATAAAGCGACAAAGTTGCTTTCGGCACTGTTTAGGATGCATCCAAACATAGGGGAATCCCCATCCAGAAAAAAGGGTTCTTATAGCGAACGTCGTTCCACAAAGGGAAGGTGGACTTGTCGACTTATTCCACATATAAAAATTTGGAAAAATAGAAGTTTCGGGGCGAGTACTTTCTACGTTACCCAATTTCTAACCGGCCTCGGAGTGTACAGAAAAATATCTGCATAAGTTCGGACACCATGCCCAACTTATGAAGGAGAAGTATAATTGTTGTTGATTGTACACATTATGTGCCACTCCATGTGCCTTCTGTTGGAAATTTTGATGTTGTTCTAAATTGACCGAAATCTGTCAAGTGCCACGCCCACCATACACAAAAACACCTCACAGCCACAAAAATGTACCTATGCACCCAAAGCCATAACAGACACCTTCAACATTTTACCAAAAAAAAAAAAAAAAGGTTTTTGTGCAGAATCAGACGAGGAACGTATCAACATACGTATCGTATACACCATGAAAGGGCGCAAGGGCAGACACTTGATCTGCCACGCCCTCAATTTGTTTATACGTATGTGGATATTTAAGAATTGGCCTAAACCAATAGATATTTTTTATAAACGTGCAAGAGATTATTATCTATGTATAATTTTTTGAAAAATTCCACTACAAAACCAATAAATATAAACGCGAATTACTGTGATGTATTATTATTATTATAGATTTGAATATTTGCATAGATTGAGATTCCAATACAACTACTGTAGAATATAACATTGCGTTTTTGTCGAGATCTATACACTCTTAGTAATGGATTTCCACTAAAACTACGATTTCGCAGCAACAAAAAACCTGGCGTGCCTCAACAATAACATATCCTGTAATTTTTCAATTTATTTCCGGAAAACGCGTATTGAATCCTATGCCAATTAATTGAAGGTCTTTAAAGCACTTTCATTTATATGGCGAAATTATATAGGCCTCGACAAAAACGCACTTTGTGTATTTATATATTGTACAGGAAATAATTTTCTAATATTAATGGATATTATTAATGTATTATTCATATACTATCTCATATTTATCTCAGAAAAGAAGGTAAAGGTCGATTATAAAACAAACCAAAATATTAACAAATTTAGCGTTTCGTGTTTTTAATGCTGTTTCTTTCTAATATAATATAACTAATACAACAAAAAATTCAATAGAAGTAATTAACTATAACTATATAAGCGTTAAAATAATTTTGAAAGCGATTCGTAGTAATAATAATATCAAAGTCATATAATTTGTTGTTGGGACAAAATATCATTTGTGTACTTGTGTTAGTATAAATATATGAATAATAAGTACGAGACCGTTGCATATCTGATAATTTTGTTGTTTTTTATCCATAACAATAGACTAAAACACTTGATTCAATTGCTCTATATTGAGAGGCATTTGTACATACTTCTTATAATAACTGTTTTATGAAAGATAAATATTAAAAAAATAAGGCGTTTAACATAAATGTGTACACATACAATTACAAATGATATATTTTCAAACAATTGTACTAATAATAATAATTTTTATATTTTTTTTTTTTATATAAGTGCCAATACGTCTTGACACACATTTTCTATTTGATGGAACAGAAAGTTGTAATACATTCAAAAGGACAATTCGTTTAATTTAATTTTTATAGTACCCATAAACCAGAAGTAATACATAGAGTGAAATGAAGAAATCATATATTTGTTTATAATTTAAGTAATGTGTAGACTAAAGCTAAAAGTTTCCTCTGTACGCTAATTTTATGTTAGAAGGGATTTTGATTATTTCCGGTTGAATTTCTGGTTGATGGTCTTGAGGAAAATGTTGATTTAGCTCCACCGGACTTTGACGGTTGCAGCGGACGGCGAACGTGGCGCATTTCTCTATGGAATATTTAAAAAAAATTCTCATTTATAATATACGAATATTATCTGCCATTTAAAACACTTTTACAGGAAAACATTTTAAGAATCTGAACAATATTACAAATGAAGTTAGAACCGTTAAAATGTGTTGCAGTGAAAATCTAATAAGACAATAAGAATTGTATTTTCAATTCATTATGCTTTTCATTATAATGATAATATGGGGGTATATTGGTTTTTGTTCAAACGTCTATAAGAACCAAAGACGAGTAAATATCATCAACATAAAAGTCGATTATTCCATCAGTCCGTCCATTTGCAAAAAAATTGACATATAGCGATGAAATTTGGTACCTGTCATCTTCGAGTTTTTCTACTATTGCATATTTGCCGTCCTCGCCAAAAGTATGGCTCTAAAAATGGACAAAATGGACATTTGACATGGATGCATACGTGTACAAAATTTCAGCTCGATATCTCGAAATAGACCGTGAGAGTCCTGAAAGCTGCGTCTGTAAGGAAGCCATTGTGGGCGTGTTCTTGGTCCGATTTTTCCCAATTGCAAACCTTAGACATACTTGAACATTGCTTGTGCCAATTTTCAACGCGATATCTCAATTTATGCGGTCGTAAAATGGGCAAGTATTCAGAAAGACACACGGACGGATAGAAGGAGTATTTAGCCACCCAAGATCACTCACCGATCCACTTCTATTTCTTCCAACTTTTGAGTTAAATTTAATTTTTGTTGCACCGCCAGACGTAGCAGCTGATTTAAAGTTTTCTTCTCTTCTTCGGCTGCCTCCAACTGACGATTAAGGTCATCAACTTGAGTGACATATTCCTCACAGCGGGCGGCGAACATCGCGCGTAAACCTAAATTTCAAATAATAATAAGGTAATTTTATACCAGTACTTAATGACGCACTTGAAAAAGTTGCGGCATCTTCCTTCAATATTTTTAGTTCATTTCTCAATTTGGACATAGTTTCGCTCACAACCATCTTCTCATTTTCATATTTGGATTTTAGGTTAGTTAAAGCCACCTCAGCTGTTTGTTTATTAGACTTTAGTACACCACGCAAAGTGGCAATCTGTTCACGTTTCGTGGACAACAGGCTCTTCAATTTGATGATTTGCTCTTGCAATACCTCCACCTCTTCGCCGTATTTATCACCTACAAAATTTTCACATTAATTTTTCAATTCGAAAATATTACACCGGATAAATATGAAATAATTTATGGAAAACTAACCATCGCTGATGCCACCACGGTGTTTATTTTTATTTATATCAATTGCATGTTCAACGGCAGTTTTAAGATATTTGATCTGATCACTAACGGTATCCACGTATTTTTTAATTTCCACTGAATCGGCCAGACCTTGAAGGTCTGTTACTATTTGCGGCTGCGAAACTAATACGTCCGATTTAAATTGTGACTGTATAGCGGTAAGGGAATCATTCTCAAAGCTTAAAAGTGATTCACAAAAATTATATAAGAGTATGGATATGTGACGATAAATTTAAAGAAGGTGGTACCTCATATCGCAATTTTTATGATCCAAGAGAACCTGAGTAGGCATTTCACCATTAACAGTGCACACCAAATGATATAGTTGAGCCAAGTCATCGCTCAACACAGTCAAAGTTGAACGAGCCGAGGCCAAGCTTTGCCCAGCATTTTGGGATATACTGGTCAATGTTTCAACATCACCTTGCAAGTCAAGTGTCTTCTGTTCAGTATTTAATAACTTATTCTTTAAATTGATAATTTCATTACGCAATGAGGTCATGGCGTCCGTATAGTTGAGACCTTTTTGCAATTCAGTTAAATCGCTTTTAAGGGTGTCTATTTCTTTGGAGGACAAAGTAAACCAATTGGTGTATTGTGTTAGACAGTCGCGCAATTTTTGTTTAAGATTGTCTTCGTTCTGTTGCCGTTTTACACCATCTAGAAGTGTCTCATGGTTGTCGAATTGTTTCTTTAATTGTACTAATGAATCAACATGAGCCGCCAAGATGGCCAAGCGAGATATAAAATTTTGCAACTCATTTTGGGTCTTATCCAAGTTAGTTTGGGCTTCTCGCAGATTAGTAGTCAAATTAGTCTTTTCATTTTCCATGGACTCTAGTTGCTTTTCCAACTTCTTTAACTCATTCAAGTGTATCTCAGAGAAAAGATCACATTTGGTCCCATCCGGCGATTTTAGTTCGGTAGTTAAATCGGCCTCGAGGCGTTTCAGAGCTAAATTGTCTTCTTCCCCATCGCTGTTAGCACTGGTGTTGTCGTCGATGTTGTTCCGAATATTATACGCCAAGTTGGTAATGTGATACATGGACTCACGGTTTAAGTGGCTGTCCAGCTCTTTTTTCAAAGCATATTTAGCTTCACGTTCACCCTAGTACATGGTATGCGATTACTGTATAAAACATTTACGAAATATTAAGCCTTTCTTACTTGTAATGCTTCTAATGCTTCCTCCATTTGTTTTTCGGCAATCTTCTTTAAATTGCCCATCTCATCTGCCTGCTGATTTAGCAATTCTAGTTCCTCAGTTAAACGACGTATTTCATGCTTAGCACCTTCAAATTCAACCTAAAGAAATCCACATTGGGTTATATTAATAAAATGAAAACAACACCAATATTACCTGTGAACTTCTCAAGTTGGATACTTGTTTTTGAAGTGATATGTTTTCTTCTTCTAGTTCTGTATATTCTGTCAACAAACGTGTCTCACGAAATTTCAATTCTTTCAACTCAGCTTTAAGCCGCAACTTTTCAGCTTCATTGTCCGATTTGTCGCGGCCGATATCCGAATTTTCTTGTAGCATCCGATCACGTTCATTGCGTACTCGTTCCAATTCATGGCGCAATTGTTTCACTTCATTTTCCAGATCCAATATATGCATATTAAGCACTGTCTCCAAAGCTGCGGACTCACTAAGCAGAGTCTCCTCTTGCTCAATTCCCGTTTTTGTAGTAACTTTTTGTGACGTTTGATATTTTGTAAGAGCCTGGAACAGACCCGAAAAAGCGATAATAATAATTATAATTATTTATTGGAAATGTATGTCAACATATCTTTCATATTTAAATATATAAAAAAACAAGTAAGAAAACTAAATTCGGCTTAGGCCAAATCTGAAATATCCTCCACCTCCACAAGGGTGACCCTGGCAAATATATATATATATATATTGCGCCCTCTATTAGTGTTTGTATTACGTAACAGCATGCAAGTCTACTTTTACGTTGAATACAGTTTTTTTGTAAATTGTAGGCGTGTCTGTTATCCGAATACGCCTATTTTTGGCACATCGATGACATTTATAGGTGTACATACCAAATTTCAAGTTTATAGCCTAATTTTTGTGGCAGATAAATAGATTTTTGTCGATCGTAGGCGTGGCTCTTGACCGATTTTGCCCATTTTAAATATCTATCTAAAAGTGACTGCATAAAATTTTACCTCAGAATCTCAAAATCTAGTCAGCTGATGATCATGATTTTTTAAAGCGTTGAAAAAGATTCTTTTTTAGGAACTTTGGGTTTCTGTTTTCTTTAAAGGTAGTTTTAGGGACACATTGTAAAAAATTCTAATAGGTGCTGGGGTATGCTCAGCGAGTTACCACTAGTGCGCTCACAAAGCAATTTATATTGGTCTCAGTTCTTCTTTGAATTGCCTTCTATTTCATTATTACCTACTACGGTGGCAGTGGTGGGGCGTCTCAAAGCTATACAAAGGTATTGCGAAGCGACTAGGTTGGTGTGGTAACGTCATAAGAGCACCAGCGGAGGGAGGTACGAGAGCAGTAGTGGCGAGCGGTACAAGAACAGTGGTGGTGCGTCTTAGAGCCACATAATTAGATATTGTGAGATAGTTAGGACGACACGATCGCAGCCGTGTTGCCCTAAAAAATAAGCCCGATTTAAAAATTTGAAGACAATATAATATACTTTGTTGCTAATCCTAGTTGAAGGCTCCAATCACACTCGATCTAGTCTTTTATAGCGTATCGGAGCTTCCATTTTTCTACAGTGAGCTTTAAACTTTTCTATTCGCTTGCTTAACAATTCTTATTACGTTTGTTCACTTTCTAAATAAATGAACATAAAGAAAAAAAGAAACAGAGTTCATGTTCGTGAAAAACGAGCGCAGCGATTTTGCGCCTTACAACATGTAGAGAAGTTAAATGAGTTAAGACACTTGGTTTTTATTTCTGCTAATTAAATTCATTTTTATCTTCACTATGTTAACAATATGTAAATATTCAGTAATTATACATAATATCAAGAACAAGAACTATATTTATTTTCTTAAAAACTGAATCATTTCATAAAATATCTACTATATCTAGACAGTTCTAGTGTTAAAGTCAATACACATTTGTACCGTTTGACACAACGACATTGTAAATAAACAAAAATGGGTTTTTTCCCACTACTAGAAAACTATGAGAGATAACAAATATTGTTTGTTTGCCATGGATGCCCAGATCTGGGTTATGCCCACTACAAAAACACACCCGAGGTGGTTGGTTTATAATGATTTGTCATTTTTCTTAAAGGAGAAGAGCAAGAGTTCAGAACTTTACTTACAAAATACATTAAGACCAAGCCCACACTTTTATTTTAATACCCTATGTTGCGGGTATTCAAAATTTGTGAATACCCGCAACCGCAAATTACCCAATTTGTGGCTCATAATTGATAATGATTGCCGCTAATTACCACTTATCTTTTAAAATATCTCATGTACCATAACTCTAATATATTAAGGACAGAGTGTCTGGAAGGAAAAAGCTATATATATATACCTAGGTTCGGAGATGAGTCCTTTCCGAGTTTAAGCCACATTTATTTTGAGAAAATCGTTTACAGCCCATTAAAAAATTATTACAATAGGGGTTATAATCTACAACAGAAAGGATTCAACGCGTTGAACGCGATATGGAAATATTGAGTTTCTTGATCAAATGTACCACATTGCTGACATTGGTACTCCGCTTTAATCCGATCCGAAGCTGTTCTTGAATAAGGGAACGAACAATGAAAAATAGCAGAAATAAACTCAGACTGTAAATTCAAAATAGAGCTAAAAATAAATTTGTTTTCTACAGTTACTTGCAGATTCGTACAAACGACAATTAAAAAATTTAAATCAAAAAGAAATTTGACAAGTAAAAAAAACTAAATATAAATATGTGAACCAAATTTCAACCTTCCTACGTATCTTTTTGTGACTATGTGGATTGAGAGCGTGGCACTTAGCCGAGTCTCTAAGGCTCCCTTCTGGGCGTTGTAAATGGAGCAAAGTATACGCGGACTCTACATTATGATTTTTTCAATATAACACGCAAACATCTAATTTCCAGACCTATGTTTCCGGACACCTTATACATATTTGTTGCTGAAAAAACTCTATTCAGTCTTTATATTTTGTTTTATTATAATTATTTCGCAGAGACCCTATTTAACTAATTAATAGGATAAATTTTTATTTATCTTCACAATCCCCACATTTTCACATGGATTAGTCCTTAGGTGGAAGAAGCTCTACCACATAGAGCTATAGAGTACGTCATTTTGACGCAGTAGACCATGAAGTTTTGATTTTCTTATGTTTCAAGTAAGGCATGGCATATAATTTTTTCTCTTTTAAGTTAATATAATTAACAACTTTGTGGGCTTGTCTGTTGTCCGACGACGCCCATTTTGGCACACATGAAAATATGATATGCAGACTCACGGACATACATGTCTAAATCGACTCAGTTTTTGACGTTGATCAAAAATGTATATATTTTGTAGGGTCTCTGACGCCTCCTTATGGGTGTTGTATGTAAACGGAATAACAAGCTTGTTATACCCTCATAACTAAGGTGGAGGGTATAAAAACAATATTAAACAGTTTTAAATTGTTATATGTACATACTCGTATATCATTTTACTGAGACTTGCGAATTAAGTGACTAATCCATATTTAATATTTGCATATTTAACATCATCAAAGTAAATATTTGAAATTTATTTTGGTTATAATTTGGAAGTGTTTGCAATATTTATGAAAAAAAAAAAAACATTCCATTAAGCCAAAATGATAATTGAGTTAACTCACCTCTTGCGTTATTTCCAGTTCATGTTTGGCATTGTCGTACAAAGTTTCCAATTCCTCAACTCTCTGTTCAAGATTTGATTTTTCCTCTAATAGAGATAGACCATATTTGGCGGATTGAGCCCTTTCACTGGTGGCTTGATCTAATTCTCGAGTTAACCGCTCCACTTCTAAGCGCAATTCATTCACAGTTTTTGGTGAATTGCCCAATTCGGCGAGTCCTGCATTCAGCGACATATTAATAACAACTGTAAAAACGCTTCTTTAACGAGAATCTAAACACTTTTTACGTTGATGTGTAGCAGCACGGCTTGAGGAAGTTTATAAGTTTGTATTGTACATTTACAATTTCTACGATGTGTTTTTATTATAAATATGGACGGACACAAGAGAATATAATAACTTTTATATTAAAATTGAAATGGAGTTTAATATTTTTTTAACTGAGTGGATAGTGCTTGTCCTTTCTGCATGTATTTTATGAATATATTTCCTTGTTTTCCTTGTATTCTTGGCGTACAATGCATTTGGCAAATTTTAGTGGGCGGAATCGTAATAAGATTTTGATTTTATTTCTTCTTTGTTTAACCAAAATAATTATATATGGAAATGTCGTTGTTATTGGAAGGATTTTCATTTTTTTTAATTTATTATATTTCACATATTTTTCAAACTTTGGACGTATGTTGGCAACAAATTTCAATATTTCTTTTTGTTTACGCTTTGTTCGATTTTGTTAATTTTTATATATATTTTTTTAATAACTCTAAATTACACTGTTTATTTTTGGATAATTACTTTATGGCCTCTCCCTTCAATTTTTTTTTTTGCTTTTCTATGTTTTTTAACATTTCTAAGAAAAAATTATTTTTCACCAATTTATGAAGAATAAAAATTAGGTTACTTGGGTGTTTCAACATTCAAAAAAGTATTACTATGGTTTACACTTTACGTATTTTAATGGAACTACAGGAAACAAGAGTCGCTTTAACATATAATGAGTAACTTGGTGTGACATCATATACAATGGATTTGAATTTTTTTACACCACACATTGCAAAGTTACTCTGTATTCATACATATAAAATTTTTTTATATTGTGTCTCGTTTTAAGCGTATTACTAGCAAATAATATTGTTTTTATGCAAAATTAATAAATAATTATTACGTATTGAAAAATTTCTTACTAAAAGTTTTCTTTTGCATCGAATAAAAAACCTCCTTTAAATGTCGTGGCTATAGATTAGCCATATATACGAATTTCGTTGCATTTGTAATTACTCTCTGTACACGTATGGGAATTGAGAAAATTGGTGACAATAAATATATATGCTAGAAACAGAGATGTTTTTTTGGTAATAATAATGGCATATTTTTTTTATTACGCTATGTCATATTACGCTATGATAACACAATGTTATGTTTATTCCATTTTATTTTAAATTCAGTGAAAATATAAAAGAAAATGTTTATAAAAGGTTATTATATATATTGCACCATTAGTTCATTAATTTTAAGTTTTATGAAGAATGTCTCTTTTGAAAAATTTTAATATAAATTGTTATCTGGTTTTAACGAAAAGGTTTAAAAAAATTATTAGGATTTTTTCTATGAATGCTAATGAAAAATTAGTAAAAAGACGTTCGAAAAAATTGCATATGATTATAAGGATAAGTTTCTTAAACAATATACCGGAATAATTAAAATTTTATATGTGCGAAAATTAGCATCGCTACAGAGAAAATAAGTTACTAACCATGTAAAAATTTCGCTTAACTATTAGTATACTCAGCTGAGTACACGAATATCAGCTGATTCCTATCTACATAATCCATTGCTGTATGCTGCAATGTAACAAATGCATTCCGCTTTAGCATTCCTTGCATTTCAAAGCATTTTAATTATTCTTTAGTTGACTATAAAAAATATTTATAATAAAGTAAAAAATATTAATGTGTAATAATAAAAACTAATACTTGCACCACAAGCAGTTCATCACATTGCCAAGAAACTTAAATTCGGTACGTACATTAACATTAGAAATTAAGCTTCTTCCTGACTTTGTAATTTAATTTAAGTTTAATACATTTTTGATTTGTGCATTAATATATAATTCAATCTAATCATGTCAGTATGTATGTCCTTATATTGAAAGGTTAACGCGGTCCTACATTTTGAGCTGAAATTTCGTAGTTAAATTTCTGCACACAGGCCGTTTTTAAAAATTGTGAATTTTCGCCATAGAAGGACTTTCTTTACAATAACACGTTATTTGAGGCGGGGATGAAATGGTACGATCGGGGCCAATTACTAAACAAATTCACTATGCTTCACCAAGTTTTATTAAAAATATGAAGAATTTTGAATTTTCCCTAACGTGAAATAAGCTCAGAAAATATAACTGAAAATTTGGCTGTCTTACCTGTACTATACTTGTCTTTGATATTGCGGCCTATCTTCACACTTCTCTGGGTTCACTTTATGGCCTTTTTCGTTTTTATATATCACATATTTACAATTTTCATAAAATTGATGTACACCGGTGGGCGAGTAGTCTAGCATCGTACCAACAATATTGAGTCGAGGTTTTTGGGAACGCAAGTTCAGGTGGTGTATCGAAAAATAGGCCGAAAATAAAGATTGGTTTCGATTAGACAATGCATACTGCCGAAAGTTTCATTCATTGTATTCCACGTAGCCAAAGAACTGAAGTTAGGTGTGCAGAACGTTAGGTCAATGCAGGAAAAGACGAAACCAAAGTGATTCTGTTCACTAATGATAAGAAGGACTAGGCCTTTACCTTCAAAGATATTTAAGAAATTTCTTCCTTTAGGATTGGAAACAGGGCTGCCGCAATATAAGGCATCTTGTCAAAAGCGGAATGAGGGACAGTACAATTGGGTGATTTGAAGGAATAAAATACAGAGATATTGGTAGTTACAGTATGGTGAATAGTTCAAGCGAAATATGTGACAATAACCTGGTAAAATGTATACGTTAAAACACGTGCTAATATTCCAAGATCTCAACAGCATGGTAAACAGTATCACCAAGTGATCTAATGTATAGGATGCCAGATGAAATTTTATTGTGCTTCCACAATTCATACGCCGTTCTGAAGATCATGTAATTGTGTGGGGTGGTGCATTCGTTTATATAAAAAGGAGCGTTGCTTTGAAGATCGATATGAGACAACTGTAGTTGGGTTTTATTCTGGTTCATGAAGTATCTTATATTATTTTGTAATAACATTTTGACGGATAACGAATTCAGTTTTAAGAGTATCGATGCGTCTGCTTTTCCATTTTTACCTCTCATACGGAATATAAATTGTATTACAGGAATATTAATGCGTACAAATTGACATATATTGTGGAATAATTTATTCAGATTTTCTCCTTCACTGTAAGGAACACCAACAATACGTAGATCAGACGGTTTTCAATCTTTCAATTTCTTTAAATTGTAAATTCTAAATCAGATACTCTTTGCTCAAGTGTAGCGACCTCATTTTTCACCAATTCAATTTTGTTGTTTAACTCATCAACTCCTTTTTATATTCACGGACAGTTCATTTAAGATCTTTTTCTAACTTTCTTGAAGGCGATCGAGTAAAATTTGCTCTTGCTGTTTAAAACGAGCATCAATCAAACTATAAAACGAGGTTTGGTTTTGAGTTATTGTTGGAGTCTTAAGTATGGGAGAGAGAGACTGCTTGAAATCTCGAGATCGTTTTATTTGAGCGTTTGATGACATCCTGAACACTCACTAATACTCAAAGAAACAACAATATACAAGTAATTTCATAGCAGAGACAAAGAAGTTAAATTTTTTCAATAGCTTGCAACTTATGTTTCAAGAAATGAACGTAAATGCATCTTGAAAATTCGTCAATAAAAGTGACACATACGAAACTTCACCGAGGGACTTGAGTCCTACACGATCATATACATTTGTATGAAAAATATGAAGTAATCTACTTACCTGTAAGCCGCCTTTATATTTATTATTACAGTACATTCTACATTACCAGGTATTTCTACAAGCACACCTTTCACTAAGTTTTCAAGTTCAGGAAGTTCTCTTTAATCATTTAAATTGAAGTGATAATATATACCTACAATGCTGTTTTTGCCAATTATCAGTCACTACATTATCATTTTTTTCAAATTGTCAGAAATTACTTTCATTTCTCGAATATTTAGCCCTACACTGTGACTTCACGTGTCCTTTTTTTTCGAAAATGAAAGTGCATAATATCATTCTCACAAATTTTTCTTTGGTCTTTATTTTTATGTGACTTGTATCTGATTACTAAGTTTATTAAAAAAAACTTTGGTCTTTCTGCTCATTTATTAAAACAAATGCATTGTCACCACTTTTTCACTTGGTTGACCTTAGATGTAGCTGTGCCGTCCTTGTAGACATTTAAGCACCTACGCAGATTTGATCTTTTTATAATTAGCGCCTTATACTTTCACTGAACTTCTTTTCAATCTGTGTACCGACCTTTTTTTTCAAAATAAACCTAAATATATATAAAGCTTCTTTTCTGTTTTAAATGAAAACGTTATATTACATAAAGTACAATGGTAGATATTTGAGTTACAGGGATGTACTATTTCCAACATATTTACGATATAACATAATGTTATATCGTAAACGAATTTATGCTTTGTATAGTGCGCACTGCAACAATGACCTGCAGAGTGTTGGGTTGAGTAACATTGCATTAAGACCTGCACGTATTCTGCTTACACCCTAATAGTACTAAAATGTTTGACAAAACAAAAACAAAATGGTATTAATATATCAAAATATATTTTAAAAATGTTGAGATTGTTGAATGGAATTTTGGTAAGTATTCCACAATACTTTTTAAAAAATTAACATTATGATTTTGAATTTTTCCGCATAAGAAACAATATCCAGTTCATTTGCGTCGGCAAATGCATTTGATCCCTATGGTAGTGGAACAAACCGGCCGTGGTGAGCGAGCTTATGACATTTACTCACGTTTACTAAAAGAAAGAATCATATGTTTAATGGGACCCATTCAGGATGATTTAAGCTCTTTAGTTGTAGCACAGCTTCTTTATTTACAATCGGAAAATGCCAATAAACCCATACATTTATACATAAACTCTCCGGGGGGAGTAGTTACGGCTGGTCTAGCGATATACGATACAATGCAATACGTAAAACCACCGATTGCTACGTGGTGTGTGGGGCAAGCGTGTTCAATGGGTTCACTTTTACTAACAGCAGGAGCGCCGGGCATGCGCTATTCATTACCAAATTCTCGGATTATGATACATCAACCGTCAGGAGGCGCTCAGGTAAAAATACTCTCATTATGATCATACAATTAGTCATAAATATGTGCAATTTTCTTAGGGTCAAGCTACTGATATACAGATTCAAGCTGAAGAGATTATTAAACTAAAGAAACAGTTAACGCATATATATGTAAAACATACAAAACAATGTTATGATATTCTTTACCAGCGTATGGAGCGTGACAGTTATATGTCACCGGAGGAAGCTAAAGAATTAGGCCTTGTCGATCATGTTCTAGAACATCCACCAGAACCTGCTGCCAGTAGTAGTGCTGGTTCAGATTCTAATGATGAGGAACGCACGGGAAAATAATATTTATTACGTAAATAAAAACTACTATAAATTTATGTTGAGTATGATTAATTACCTATGAATGTAAATATATTTGTAGAATTAAATTAATTAAAATCGGATATATTAGGGAAATATCAAAGCAAAAATCTAGGATACCCATCATCATTAACGTACTTTATATTGAACACCATACTGCACCAAATAATATCTCAAATAAATTTGATGAATTTATATGATAAATTTCTTTGAGATATTATTCTATTTGGGCCGTACATCAATCAATTACACTTTCTCCAAATCGAAAATTCTTACCCAATAACTTTGAAAAAGTTTCAGTGTCATTCACGTAATTTGTACGTCAAAATTTTACGTTTTCATTTTTAATTGGACACCCATTTTGGTGGGTTCGTCCTATATAAAAATACATACAAAAGTAGAATATTAACACATAGAAGCAGGTCCTCATTTCAGTAAAACGTAATTCACAGTAGAAAGGTTCATGAACTGATTTAACCCATTTTCATGATTTAGAAGTGATACGAAATTGACTTTTAAGTAGAACTTAAGGACCTCAGAAGTGGCATAATCAACTTTAAGTACTAAAGGGACTGACATGAACAGCTCTACCAAATTTCAAAACTTTTCTTTTAGTGGTTCAGGAATAACCCGAAATTTTTATTATTATTTAAATATAAATTTCGAATAGCTAGTCCAGCTCTCTTTATTCATATACCGTTCGAATGTATAAAAAAACAAAATTCGTTTGACTTGAATTGAAATAGATTAATTTTAATAACTATATCGTCCGTGGATCCATTTTGGTCACTTGGCCACACCAAAGTGTAAACACTAAACCGATTTTATTAAAATATTTTCGTGGTAAATCGATTAAGCTTTTGATTCTGAATCGAAGGTGGGTGTGGCATTTGCCGTTTGGGAGTTACAAACATTCGCACAAACTTAATATACCCTTACGGTATAATTAAAAAGCTAATTAACTGTTCTGCACCAAATTTTATTAAACGACAAAAAAATTTGGGCCAAATCTTAAATACACTCCACATGCACTTACAAACAGTTGGCCTGGCAGCTATATGATTACGCCCTCTAGTAGTGTTAAATCGAGTTTAATATTTTTTCCCAGTTGTGGGCATATGTGTTATTATAAAAGTTGCGACCTGAGAGTTGATTACAAATTATACATGGACGGATTGTTGGACATCGTTAAATCGATTCAAATTTGATTTTTAAACTAGTTTTAACAGCGCTGTCTGGCACTTGCTACTTAGGAGTTGCAAACGTCCGCACGAACACAGTGTATCACGTCGTGGTGTAAGGCACAACTTGTTCAGTTGATAATCATCAACCTCATGCCCAAAAAAAGGGTCAATACAGTGTCGAAAACGACCAGCCTCTACAAGGATAGCTTGTAGCTTAAAGAGGTAAACAAGTTTATATAAGACGTACGCGCCAAACCCAGAAACCCATCAACGTTGCTCAATTTCAAAATTCATAGATTTGTTGTATGCTGAACATTGCATGTTGTATGTAACGTTATGTCATGTATTGTTTAGCATGATGAGTCAGGCATATAGCAGTCACTCACATAATTGTAAAACAACGCCCAATTACAATAGTCACTCTACTGTGAGTGTGTGTTAGTACGTAATTTATAAAATCCCGTCAATTTGAAATATTTTAAAATTTTTAAATATATAATAAAATATCTAGAAATTTATTTTTATATGAATAAGTAATATTGTTAAAATCTTATTTATATAAATTTAATGCATTTCACCATATATAGTTCACGTTGTAGGGCCAAAACTTTTGTTTTACATTTCCATCAGCAACATTTTTTTAGCAAATGGAAGAGATTACCATATACGAGTATATATATATAAACTGCGGTGTATAGTACAAAAATATTCAGTACAATCACAATAAATCATTATATCAGCATTTAACATAAATATACGCTGTCTTACATTTTGTATTACGTACGTACGTAATTTTACGTAATTTGAAAGAAAATTATGCATTTTATTGGCATACTTTAAAAATTGTCATCCCTCTCAGTTGGAAGCGTTTTTCAATTTTCAGTTAATTTTTTAGCAATTCATGCCAGCATTGCTGCCGTTGCCACCAAGTTGGTTATGAGCCAACATCAGAATGTCCTTCTTTTCCTTGGGGAATCTTAATTCGCGCCCAGCTAAACGGGCAGTTTCCAATTCTCTTTCAGCTTGAGCCAATTCAAGTCCTAAAACACCAGGATTTTCTTGTTCACGGGCAATCCAATCCAAAGCCATTTGAGCGCGCATATCATCATCTAAGCTGCGGTTAGAGTAATGAGCCACTACCTCTTGACGTGAACATTGACGTTCACGCATAGCTTTTAGCGAACCATTCCAGTGCAATAGCTGAAAAACAGTCATTAACTCTTGAAACTCCAGCATTGTGCGACCTTTGTTAGCTTCCAACATGAATCTGTGCACAAAACAAGCCACTATCGTATCATTATTTAGGGAATGTTTTCTCTGTTTTTCATTACCTAAACGCTCCTATACCGGAGTCTGGACCATCACCTTCTTTGAGATTACCCTTGAAGGAAGCCCTTGCATCCTGTACTGCTTTTTCTATGAATTCGTCCGTAATGCGACGGGAGGGGTGTTCGTTAAATACCGAATTCATCAAAGCAATTTTCGCCGAACTACGACGTGCCTCAGCTTTTGTTGGACAATTCTGCATAAACAATAAATATACCCATTAAGCATTATATAACATTATAGTATTATCTATTAAGGACCTGAAAACTGCCAAAACAACTGCCTCCTGGAAGGGTCACATAGCACACATATGGTTGACTGTTTGATGGTACAGATTCATATATCACCAGTGCACCATTTTTCAAATCTGCTCCACGAGCTTGTTTGATCTGCCAAAACTCTTGCAAAGCCTCCACAACGTTAACTGTAATACAATATCACTTTAATTACTCTAATTAATATTCTGTTTATGAAATATGTGGGTAATGCTTAAGCAAGGTTAAGAGTTTCGCTAAAATTCCTCTTTGGAATTTTTGCTCCCTCATTATAAAAGAAGACACTCACCACGATAATCATTATCGTCGTATAGTCCAGGTATAGTTGGCAAAGCCCAAAATGGATCTTCGGGGTATACCATCATTTTATAATGTTAAGTAACGGTAATGTAAGAAAATGAATTCTATTTGATGGATTTATTTCAAACTTACACGACGCTTCTCTGTATACCCAAACATTTAAAGAAAAGTGTGTGTGTGTGTGTGTGTGAAGAATTTTTAGTTAATTATACCCTATATCCTCCCGCCTTGACCCTCCCATACTTGTGACTTTGAATAAAAATCTGTCACATACTATCTGAAGAAGATAAGTTTTACTTATGTGTACATAGTTCTGCCAATCGAATTCTTGAAATCGATATCTCAGAGGGACTGATTACCTAAATCGATTCAGAATTTCATATTAATCAAGAATATGTATACGCTGTGAAGAGTTTATTTTTATATATTTATTTTATACAAGAGTAGAAACACTAAATGTGGCTCCTCCTCATACAAACAGTGGGCGTGTTGAGTGTGTGATTACGCCCTTTTACAATGTATGCAATAAATATGAGCAGTTGTCAGTTTCTGCACAAACGGTTTATTGTAAATTATGGCAGCGTCCGTTATTCGACTGATGGCAAACACAATAAAAAATCAAAAACATTATACTTAGCTTTGTTAGTCCGAGTAAGTTATCAATTATAATTGATTATAAACGATATTAATCGGAGCAGAAAGTGTTCACAGAAAAAAAACACAGACACGATCAGACAAGTATAGACCAAGTCATCCCCATAATTATGAAACATATTACAAATTGCTTTCAATTAGCTAAGGCTGTCGTCAATCACCCAAATTTCAGAATATTCCATTAAATAGGTCGGGAGTAATATTGTTGAAGTGCACATGACATGAAGTATAAATGGCGAGTTTTGAACTACACTTGAAAATTGTGCAGACATGTTCGCCCTTATAACCGCCTATCGGTGGTAAATTTTGAAACATCGCACTAGTCTCTTTCGCAGATGGCAATTTTAATTGGTTGCGAGCTAAGACCACAATTTAGAAGAAGCAATTTATGTGCAAAATCTGACGTATAAGTTGATACATATTACTTAGACACTTTTTGTATGGAGGTGGAGAATGTTTAAGATTTTGCTCTAAATCAATTTTTATACCCATCATCATAATTGTATGTTTGTAAATAGTAGAAGCGGGCGAGTACATATATTCTTGCTCAGCATCTATGTGTCCGTCCGTGTGTAATTTTACCCATTTTTGTTGGAGCTGTCACTCCCACAAATAATAAGTTATTACGCTAAAATTTTGTACACATGGTTCATATTGCAATTGGGAAAAATCGGAACGAGGACACGCTCGCAATGGGATCCTAAACTTTGTTAATGATGATAGGTATCCTAGATTTGGCATGCACCTAATATAGCCTTTTCTTACTTGTTTTTCTTCATATAAATACATTTGTATATATATTCTTGATCAGCTTCAAAATCCGCTCAATTTTTCATACATCCTACACACTCCTACTCCCCAATCTATAAGTCTAGAATATCTAAATAACTCCTTCGCGTCTACAAATGTTTGTAACATTGAAAGAGGCCGGAAAGCATTCCTATAGTTTTCTCTTAGTTATTAAATCTGCCGTTGGTGGCAGAATAGCTGCACCAACTACAATCACAGTATACATACATACACTAAAATGTTAATTTAAAAAAAAAGGTAAAAAGTGGTGGTGACTTCAGTGTAAATGTAAAAATGTGAAAACTAAATTTTTTTTTATTATACAATTAAGAGTATTCTTTACAGATGATCTCCTCTGTATTTTATGATTTTTTTAGCAAGAAATGTGAAAATGTAATGTTTTGCTTTGTCCTTGAAAGTGAACCACCATATATTTATGAATATACCC
This sequence comes from Crataerina pallida, assembly GCA_949710015.1. Classification (NCBI taxonomy): domain Eukaryota; kingdom Metazoa; phylum Arthropoda; class Insecta; order Diptera; family Hippoboscidae; genus Crataerina; species Crataerina pallida. Next base: position 2,779,976 of record OX453289.1, on the reverse strand, counting down.
GCTTATAGAGTGTGTTGACCAATTTACTATTGTCATAAATTGATATGAAATTTTTCAATGCATTATTAACGTATTTGCTTAGTAATTTTATATATACACAGGTATGTATGTAAACACATTTATTAATGCATATATGGCTTTGTGTGGCAGTTTGCCCGAAGAAACAAACGCAACGACCAGTGCTTAGCCGACACTTTACACAGACTAACAGATCGAGTTTCTTTACGCGCATAGAGCCATATTTACCATACTGTCCACACAAATGTTTACGCAAACCTGAATTCACGCTTAAAAGCAAAGGAAACAATACGAGTATGAAGAGACGATTGCGCTCACCGTGCTCTTTACTATGAAGCAACATTCCACTGGTTCTTTTTTTATTGTTTCTATATCTTCTGCATAAAATGAGCGGTACACTAAGTTTGTCATTCCGTTTGCAACACCCAAAAGGAAAGGCGTCAGAGACCCCACAAAGTATATATATTCTTGATCAGCACCAAAAACTGAATCGATCTAGACATGTGCGCATCTGTGTTTCTGTGTGTCTGTTGTTGGCATTCTCATTGGTAAAATTTTCTATAAATATTTTTAGTTTTTAAATGGGCAAAATGGGCAATTGTCAAGAGACACGCCCATAATCGACAAATCAACCACAGCATAATTATGCAAGAATATCTTAAATTCCAAACACTTTTTTTTTCTTTCCAATTTCTTTAAAGGAAAAAACACCGTATGTATGGGCAGAATCGTTTTTCTACAACATTTGTAAAATGGAAACTTTGAGGTCATTTAGATAATCATATGATATAACTTACTTCTGCCATACCCTCTGGTATGATTTGATAAGCTCTGCACCACGCCATCCACGGCTTCTCGTAATATTTGTTTAGTATGCACATCAGTCACAACATTGTGCCGCATGCCGCCATCTATGGTCCGACTAAGGGCGGTATTAATTTGTTGTGTTAGAGAATTGGTTGCCGCCGCGATCATTTGTATTAGAATGTGTCTTGTAAACGACACTTATTTATTAATACAATAAAATTAAATTTGATGATTTGCAGAAAATATTAAAATTTCTCTAAAGTATACTATGGCGTCCACCTAATGAGTAAAATGAAAGCAGACATTTATGTTACCTTTTTTTTCGTTGTGTTCTGTTTTTTATTATTAATACACGCAACATTAAAATCTTTATATGTATACATATGATAACCATTGCATGTACATCTGTATAAATAACAAATAAAAAAAACTAAATTCGGCTTGGACTGAACAATAAATACCCTTCCCACCTTTTTATTAGCACCAAAACAATCAAGAGCGAATAGTTTTGTGCCATTTTTATTCTACAGATGAAAATTTATCGTGTCTACACATATGTTTTATGCGTGTTTAAAAAACACGTAGAAAAAAAAAACATATCTAAAGTCGTGGTATTTGGGCATGATGTTGTGCATTTTTACTTCCTCTCCTACGGTTGCAATTTTGGTTAACGATAAGGTTTATTATATAGCCCTTAATTAAAATGGACCTTTATACTCGTATAGTTCGATCCTAATAAAAAATATACGTTCTTTGTGTCTCCTTCTGGATGTTGTAACGAGAGAGCAACGAACTTGTATGTTGCATGTCTTAATTTTTTGAAATAAAAATTGATACATAACACTTGATTAATCAAATCAAAAACAAATTAATGTTACAGTCGGTTAAGCCCGACCATTGGCTTTGTCAATGCCTCTACAATTAGTTTCATTATATGAGTAAACGTATGGTATTGCCATAAATGTCACTTCATAAAATATTATTACACGGAAAAAGTGTTCTAAAAAGGAGCCGATTTGGACCCCAAATTTTGACACAGCCAATTATTAAGCTAATTAACTATTCTTCACCAAATATTATGAATTGTGGTTTTTTGCAATATACAGATTCCATTATAATAGCACCTTATTATAATGGTTACATTACTCCTTAAAAGACAGTTTCTATCTTAAGTCTTTTATTTTTTGCACTTTTTTACCGCGCGAGAAGACTTCAAAGTTACTTTAGTTATAGACCTCGGCTTCTCAATTGAATAAAATAAGAACAGTACCACATATATTGAAAAAAAAGAAACAACCCTTAGAACTGTAAAAATCGCTAATTTTAAACGATATATTAAAATTCATAGAGTATTTAAAAATCATACTTTTAAAAAAATTTTTTTTTTTACATTAAAATCGAGTTTTCTCGAAAATTTGACAATTATAGTCCAGATAACGGTACCTATTTATAAAATGTTCCACTTAAATTACTTAAATACTAACTGCTTTCCTATAGTTTCTCTACGTAGGACCGATAGGACTGATAGTGCATATGAGAACGTGCTAAGCTTATACTTTGGTATTCTCAAGTACGCATCAGTTTGTTATGTAAAAAGAAATAGGCATCCAATAGCATATCCAATGATTTTGAAATTTTGGACCTCGAAGTGAAACGCAATTACTGTGTGCGCGTATTATCACAAGTTTGTTCCGGACATCGTAAATTTTATATATACGAGTATAATATAATTTTATGTGAGAATGATGAAAGAAACGGATGCAGGGTTTAGGAGGCCATTGCGAGCACGTTCTTGATGGTGATAGTTCCAAAAAAAAGAAGTGTAGAAATTCACACGGACACACGGACTATTGATGCTGATCAAAAATATGGGGGTGTGGCTCGCCCGCAAGCTAGTCATACATAATTAAATAATGTCCCTTTCTAGAGTTGGCCTGCACCTAAACAACTAATGCGGTAGGGACTGATGTGTTTTCACGTAATAATAAATAAGTATTCTCCGACATTATTATACATTGTGTTCTTCTAATCGGACGTTCCACGTATACATTTAAAGAAAAAGGTCCGGCTAAGCAGTTCACTAAAGCTAGATTGATTTCAAAATATTCTGCCATTATTATTCGTGTTGGCATTAATTGCAACCTATCGTAACACACACACAATAGGCTAATTGCACTCCGAATGTACTCGTATACGTTAAGGCGTGCAGCACATATTAAATTAGGTTAAAACTCGAATGTCAATAAAATGCATCAACATCAACAATATTTAAGCTGCACTCTGAACACCGGCAGACTGTAGCGAAGAAGAACAAGAGGAACAACCAACACAACAGACATAAAGTGAGGTACAAAGGGCGTTGTAACACCGTGAGAGGCAACCACAATATATAAAATACGAGGGTAATGAAAATATGTAGAAACGATCTGTGGTAGTGAAAAAAAATTTGTTTGTGTTCTCAATTTTGCCCCGATTGTGTACCAATTTACTGACTAGCTGCTTCTACCTTTCGTCTACTTGTTGTCGGTGCCCTCAAATGAACACATGAGGTCTCAAGTATTAATGCTTTAATTCTCGTTGCAGCTTCAAATCATATCTGCACGAGCTGTGTGTATATGTAGAAACAACTGCACTACATACTAACAAGTAAGCTAAATTTGACTTGGGCGATATTTCCGAACCGAAGCCCCCTAAGGTGTGTTCACTTTTATCACCCATCTTCTAAGCCTTAAGAGCGTTGCGAACAAATATTGTTGTTTGAGGCACAGACCAAACGCTGTAACCCTTTACCTCGGGGTGTTGGACATTAGTTAATTTGAAGGGAGAGATAAAGAGTTAAGCTTTTAAAAAGTAATCACTGCTTATTATTATTTGATAGATTTGATTTGAAACTTCAATTAATTTAGAACACACTTTCTCTCGCACACTGTTCATGTATGTATTAGAGTTTCAATGTAAAATGTGCAAATTTTTCTTAAAATAAATTCTGTATGCAATTCAATTAACTTCACATATGTTAATTTCTTTAAATGGTTAATTAAGAGCTTGACATACTTCACGTACTCGTTTTGGCTGGAAAAGGTCGAATTTCCGCTCTGCAAAATATAAAGAACTTACAAGCGTTACGATAAAATAACTACTAACGTTGTCAACTGGATCGTATTTACCTTAAACACAAAACGCACCACACGTATGTTTTCTTTTCTTTTTTATTCATATAACAACTATACGTATAATAAGTGGAAATATTCATACAAGTGTGCATTCCGTTGCTTCTCGCTGCCGTTCACAAGTTAAAGTTAAAGTCTTCTTGTACTCTCCGCGTCCAGTGGAGAAAACCAACCAAAGGAACGGCAACAACAACAACAACAACACAACAGCAGCAGCAATTGAGAATGTAAACACCTCTACGTCATCGTCACAAACATCGCAATCCAGCAGCTACTACTTTGATAGATTAAAGTGAAGTCGAATGTATGTACGTATGTGTCTGTAGTTGTGCATATGTACAATATATTGTAGACTGATTAATGGCATATAGAGTTTCTTATATGACATACCTTTCGACAGGTGGACGGATGGTTGTACGTATGGGCGGACATATAAATAACGGATGGACTGAGAAGGATGGGGCTTCCATATAATTATATATACATGATACACACACAATCCATACCCATACATTCACACACTCATTCCGTTATGTATGCATATTTTGCAACTTTCTAAAAGTTTTGCTCCCACCCCTTACCTGGCTTCAATCAACAAGAAAAACAAATTATGCACAATTTTGTCATATTCGGATAATTTTAAGGCGTCCCTCAAACGCCTTAAAGTTGGAACAATTTCTTCGATAAAGTATGAAAAACTTAAAAAGTATTATTTTTATACCCTCCACATAAGATAAGAGATTTACCATTCCGTCTGCAACACCCAGAAGGAACGACCCTTCATATTATATTTTCTTGATCAGGATTAAAATTTTAGTCAACTTAGTGATTGTTGTCAAAACGCTCGCAGTACGATTATACATATATACATTTTCAGTTTAAAATGGGCGGGACAACAACCTTGAGCACAATTTTCAATTCAACTTTTCAAATTCAGCTTTATGCTTACTGCACCAACTATTAAGATGAAATGTGAATCAAAGGTTAGTAATCATTAAAAGATTATTAACCTAAATCATTTAATTTGTTTGTGGCAAGGGGTATATTAAGTTTAAGCGACTCTTTGTAACTCCTAAACGGTAAATGCCACACCCCATTTTCAATTATACTGATTTAGGATTAAAATCTGAATCGCTTTAACCGCGTCCGTCAGTCTGTCCATATAAATTTGTGCACAAACTACATATAAAATTTAGTACAAACACTTGTATTGGCCCAGAGAGGAACCTTATTAAAAATAAATCGAATCGGACCATTTTTAGAACTCCTCCCCATATAAGGTCTTTACATAACAAAAAATCGCAATTTTTAACATTTTTTAACAAAATTTGGTGAATTAGCTAAATAATGCCAAATTTGGACCCTATCGAACCATTTTTAAAACCACTTTCTATATAAAATGACATTTTGGTTTTTGGTCGAAATATTTTTATATAGTGGTGCTTTTATATCCTCCACCTTAGGGAAGAGAGTATATTCATTTTGATCATCCGTTTGCAATACATCGAAGGAAGCCCCGGAGACCCCACAAACCAAATCTGTTGTTGGCATTCTTACGGTCATAATTTTTGAGATATCAAATTGAAACTTTGCATACGTATTCTTAGTTTAATTTCGCTGTTCCGTATTTAAATTGAACAAAATCTCAACATACCTCGAAAAATTTGAATCAATTTTTGTGGCAAATATATAGATTTTTATTGATTGTGGTCGTGGCTCGTGACCGATTTGGCCCATTTCAAATCTGCGTGCAAAAACTAAAAGTACCTGTACAAAACTTCAGCTCAATATCTCAAAATTGACGCACGTGAGAATGCCAAGAACAGACAGACACACGGTCATACATGTCTAAATCAACTCAGTTTTTGATGCTGATGCTGAGGAATATATATACTTTATAGGGTCTCTGATGCCCTCCTTTTGGATGTTTCAAACGGAAGAACAAACTTATTAAGTGGAGGGTATGAAAAGTGAGGTAAAATGTAATCTTTTTACATATTTTGATGAAATTTAGAGCAAAAAGGAATCCTTTCAAAATGCACCGCACCGCACCGCACCGCACCAAGTGTATTAAGTGGGTATTAAATAGTCGAGCTTGTCCGACCAAAACATTTTAACTTATTTTTGTTTAACGTTTTAAAACTTTAAATGGACTTTAATTAAACGTTATTTATTTCTTTTACGCAAACAAGATAATTGTTGTAAAAATAACCCAATAGGAAATAAATATGTCGAAAAAATCCACCTATTTTTATGTATTGCCCTAATTGTGACGCCGAGTGTATATAACCGGTCATTACCAAACCTCTCTCTCCACCAAATTACAGTAAAACATTATGTGACATTGAAGGCGACAATCAATAAAAGGCAATCTAAAAATTGATGGTTTAATGGTGTTAATTTTGAGCAAGTAAAAAAAATGAAATTTGACTTGAGCCAAATCTTAAGTACGCTCCACATGTGGGCCCCGCCTACTTTTAGCACATGGATAGATTAACTAATTTTATAATTATACTATCTATTAATTATATTAACAATTAAGCAGCATATTTATATCATTGATAGATAGATTTGGCGTCGATTGTGGCGTAGCTGATGACAAAATTTACAAATTTTAAATAGCAACCTAGCGACGTGGATTGAGAATGTGTATACCGAATTTCAACGTGGACACCGACAAAATCGACTCACTACCAATTGACGACTCGTTGTATACAGAATGATAGACGTAGTATAACTCCATCTTATGAGGTGGGTATAAGAATGGGTCATAAAATCATTAACACCATATATAGTTACGTATGTGTGTGTGTGTGTGTTTGTCTATCTATTTGCATAAACAATACAATAAATGTCAATCATTTGTAAATTACTTATAATACCAATTGTTTGACATAAGCGTATATATATGTGGTGGAAGCTCGGATATCACTCAATTCAATAGTGGGTATAGGACAAAGACCCCAAGATGAAAAACTGGTTTAGATTTACTTGGTTGGCATTGTTGGGCCTCCGGGTGTGTAGCGTTCAAGCGGGTATCGATATCTCAAAATCATACATCATAAGTAATCACACAGTCAACATTGTGAACACTGTACACACAATCTTGCTTAGTTGTGAAACGAAAGGTGCGTATATGTAATACTACGCACACATCAATATATTTGGCGTGTGTGCAAAATATTGTAATTTCAACAAGTTATGTTTGTAAACATGTTATTTATACAGGGTGACGTGAAAAGGTGGAAATGCTCGAGTAACATCACAGGATGGAATTTTTACAAAAATCTTCAAATACAAAAGTAGACGGTTAGAAGAGGGATGATTAAGATAAAGATCACCATCATATGCCCCCGCCCCCTTAACCCAACAACGTTTGTGTTGCAGGTTTTTTCGAAAAATGATTTTTTTCCTATGATGTTGTTCGAGAGTTTCCATCTTTTTTGTCACTCACTATATATGTGACAGGAACGTATCGAAGTGATGCAGGGGAGCTCTCAGATATACAGGCTTTTTCCTTGTACTCGTTGCTTAAGAAAATGCTCGTTCCCTACACCCCAAATTCTAATAGCCCCCCCCCCCCCCCCCCCCCCTCCCCCTATGCCTTTTAATAAACATATTTATGCAGGTAAGTATTTAACTACTCGAATATTTTCATGTGCATCTTATGTAGATAGACAGGACGTGGTGAAACATTTAATGCATTGGAATAAATTAGTGCAACTTTATGATACAAGAAGAAGTAATTTTACATTAGCATCGCTTCATTTGGGTGGGACATTCGCTACCACGACTATTGTACTCGATTGTTATTGTGAGGCCAGCCAGTCGATTATTTTCGAAGCATCAAAGCTACGCTACTTTAACGCCAGTTTTCAGTGGCTATTATGGGAATCAGAGGGGAGATGTTATAACATTTTATTACAACCAAATGTGGACTACTTGGGACCAAATGCTCAAATTACTTTAGTTGCATCTAATAACACTCATTATATATTTTGGGACATACACTCAAAAGGACGCCATTTAAAAGCCGACTTGGAGTCCAATCTCATAGCAACAGCAACTGTAAATACGAATGAAAGCGGCATCAATTTTAATATTAAATTCGATGTACTTCAATTGAGAAGTGTGCATGTCAGGGGACAATTTCACGGTTTAACTTTAAGAGGAGCTGCTGTCGTAGGTATTCATGCATACCCTTATGTTTATGCTTTTAACATTCCCATTATTTACAGATCGATCAAGACAATATTATTACTAATGAACAAATTGAAAAAATACTGTCCTGACCCACTAAGGATGTCGGCGTGGCACCTTTCTCCAAATATCACTACGAGTTGCTTAGTATTGTACGCGACCGTTTGAATTTTACGGTTAGCTTTCGCAATTGCCGTGGTTGGGCTGGTCATTTGGCAAACACTTCTTACCGCTTAGGTTTTCTGGGTGTGATGCAGCGCAATGAAGCGGACATTGGTGCGAGTGCTGTATTTCCCCGTTTAAATCGAGTTTCGGAGTTTGATACACTCCATCAAGGTTGGAAATTTCTGACGGCATTTTTATTCCTCTATATCCCAGAACTAAGTACCCAAAAAAGGCAGGGTAACTTTTTAGCACCTTTTGAGCGAATTGTGTGGCTCGGCGTAGTAATTATTTCGTTAATTATAATTTTAATTTGGAGTTTAGTGGAATGCATCGAAATGTTATGTGCGAATAAAGTAAAAAAAGCTATTAAACTGAAATATATGAACATGAATTGTTTGATCCCTCTGAATACTTTGGCCGCTATGTGCCAACAGGGGTTGGATCCAATGCCGAAGGGTATATCGTCGCGCATTATAGCTTTAACGTCATTTATATTTTCGCTGGTTATGTATAATTATTACACCAGTTCGGTGGTTGGCGGCTTGCTGAGCAACAGCGATATGGGACCTACAACAGTAGAAGAAGTCATATCCAGTCCCCTAAAACTGTCATTTGAAGATATTGGTTACTATAAAGTGAAATTTCGGGTGAATGCAAATAGATTTGGAATCACACCATATACCATAAATTACAATCATTCTTTATCTAGGAGAGCAAAACTCCAATAATTGTTAAATTACTCAACAAAAAAGTTTTGCCAATGCGTGCCTCCCATGAACTACCAGTCTATACGCATTTGGAAAAAGCATTACCATATCTTAAAAAGGGTGGTTACGCATTTCATTGTGAGGTGGTGGATGCTTACCCGCAAATAGCTAAACAATTTGACATGTCCGAAATTTGCAATTTGCGTGCTGTGCCTGGTTTATTAGGATCAGAGTTATTGAACTGGGTGGTGCATAAAAATAGTCAGTACACAGAATTGTTTCGTTTGGTGTAAGCACAATTATTCAATGGAATCTAATTTACACTGCTGCTAATTTAATGCATTTAATTTATTCACAGCGCTACCGAAGCCAGAGAAATTGGTTTAATAAAACGTTTGCTGCTTGAACGTCAGGCTAAAAAACCCCTGTGTCAAGCTGTTTATACAGTTTATCCAGTTACGCTTTCTGGAACGCTTAGCGCTATATTTTTATTGGCGGGTAATATAAATTCTATATACAAAATGTTTCATGTACTATGTTTTTATATTTTATGTGACATTTCAGCGGCCATGTGGATATCGGTTGGCGTTTTACTTCTGGAAAAAATTACAAAACACATTGAACCAAATATTTCCTATTTGGAATAAACAATAAGATTACTTCCGCATAACGGGGCATCAATAGAAATCCTCCTCATCATTTTTAGCTAAACGATTCTGTTGATTTTTAATTTGGTCCTGAGACTGATACATTTGTGCTACTTCTTGAGCTGTGGTCGCCATTTCTGGAGTTTTGTCATCTCTTACTCGTATGAATCGTGGAAATCGCAATGATATGCCTCTCTCAGAGTCAACAATGCCAGTAGCAGCTTTATGTATGGGACTTAACGAGAGATCTGCACATTTCACTTCCCAAACTTGTACAGGTTCAAACCACTCGTCCGGTTCTAAGGAACTATCACAGCACACGTAAGTTTTCTTGGCTAACAAAACGTGTCTTTTAAAAAACTCGGCATGCTTTAGCAAGTCTTCATCAGAAAACCCTGCAGTATTAGAAAAAAATTCAACTTGGTTTACGTGCCTTTCATTAGCATTTTTCATATATTACCGGTTCCAATTTTACATATGCTCTGGTACTCCTCGTTGTCACTGTCATAGCAAGCCAAGAGAAAACCACCATAACCTCCTGTACGTTTACCTTTACCTCTGTAACCACCAATAACAACCAAATCTAGAGAATCACCACAACCCGATAAATAGTCTTTCTTAAGTTTTAGCCAGTTTCGAGATCTTTTGGCTATTTCATACGTGGCATCCATTTCCAGAGTTTTTACCATAAGACCTTCGCAATTGCCTTTAATAGATTCTTCTAAAAATTGTTGAACTTCATCCACATCGCTGGTATCCAAGGCAGTGGCAAATTGCCATAAACCTTCTCTTTCTAAAAAGTTATCTTTTAGTAACTGTCGCCTTGCGAAAAATGTTTCGGATACCAATGGCTTTCCATTTAAAAACAACAAATCAAATGCGTAAACGCACACTTGCACTTTAATTTCATTCAGGTCCACGTTTTTTCGCTTGCGTGTGGTTAATACTTGAAAAGGCAAAATCATTTTGTTTTCCACATCCCAAGCAACAATCTCACTATCGATGACAAATGAGGACACCGTGGGTTTAACAAATTCCTTAATTCTTGCTATAATATCCGGATATTTACTCGTGTTATTTTCTTGATTACGTGAAAATATTGATATATCGCCGTTCTCATCGCAATGAATTTGTGCACGTTCACCATCATACTTCCATTCACAAGTTATAGTTAAACCATCAAAGCGTTCCAATACTTCTGATACACCTTTCGTAGGCTGAGCCAACATAGGTTTAATGGGTACTCCAGGCAACATAGGACACCGTTCTAGCAGTTCCTCTACGCCGTATTCTAGGAAGGTGGGTATGATTTTATCATAATTGGGACACTGGCTAAAGCAATAAAGTAGAACCTCATTAGCACACATTTTCTAAAATATTGATAAATGAACCCCATACCCCATACATAAGGCATTACGATTTGGACCCCAATATTAAATAGAGTGTACTCTCTGAGAAATGCGCCTTATATATGAGGTAATATTGTTACTCATACCAGTAAGCTGTTTTTAGTATGGCGGCTACATCATCCACTTTTAATTTGAGACTATTCTCACTCATTCGTTCGGGGAGACCCATGTGTTGAGTTTTCACAATAGACGTTGCCAAAGCATTCAGTAAACTTTGTTCAGCTATACCGATGCGTAATTTACCCAACAAAGACCTTATAAAGAAACGCGCTTCCGAGGAACGACATGCTATAAATATATCCTTAATAGGTGTGATCTTATTTTTCCCTGATGCTTCAGCTATATATTTCAACTTTTTGTATACACCACTAATTGTCAGGGGAGCGGGCTTGAACATCATCCGTTGAGATAATCTTGATTGTTCGGCCACTATACCCAAATCACCAGTTTCATGAGTTTGAGTTTTAATAAAATCCATTTTACGCCCCGTTGTTTCGCAAATAATCTTCATTAGAGTGGTTTCGGCAACACCTAATTCCAGACCCACACTTGCCGGTGCCAATTGATTAATAGACAGATATATACTCGGTAATAAATCGTCTGGATTTAATACGATAACAGAACTAAAAAAATTTCCCAAGATTTCCACCATTTTTAAACGGCCCCTAGTATCCTCTATCTGCTGAAATGTTCGTGTAAGTGCCAAGTATGGTATGCTGAAACAGTTGAATAATTACACTACTTATTTATTATTTTAAAATCTTACGGAAATAATAACCTCTCGCCCTTATTCCAGTATGCATCGTTTAAGGGATGGTAATTTGTTTTGGATGGATTATACTCTGTAGCTATAATGTCTAGTTTTTCATCAGATAGCGTTAGCACTGTGCATTTTTTGTTCACTTCCCGTTCTGACGAACCTTCTAATTTAAATTTCTTGGGTGCGCTGTCTTCTGGAGTGGGTGTTAATTCTCTTAACGCCCTAAACAATTCCATCTTTTAACTTATGCATTTAAAGTATATTTTCAAATTGTTCACCTTGATTTTTTTTCATGTTCTACCCCGACAATTACATTGTTACTTTTTGGCTTAAAAAATGACCTAGAAATATGAATTTTTTCTATTAAATTTCTTAAAATATTGTGTGCAACCCACGTGATACTTCTTTGTGACATTTTTCCAAGACTTATCATGCGTTTTGTAATTTATTTAAGAATGCACAAGCAAAAAAAGCGGCAAACATTAAATGCTTTTTTTGGGCATGCCGAGGTGATGTCTCAAATTAGCATAGCGTGTATAATTATATTACTATGGTAAATAGCATAAATAAAAAGCCTTCTGCTTTTTGATTTAGATGTATGCCAAAATGTTAACGAACTTTGTCAACTTACAGGGAATTTTGCCTAGAAACGTACGTCAATTTATCTACGATTTTTTGTCCAGGAATTTCAGGAGTTGCCACCTGGTCAAACAAAATAGTTCGTTTGTACTTTTATGCAAATTTAATCATCTTTAGCTGAGGACCAAACATTTCATGTACGAGATCCAAAAAAATTACTTTGTCCATTAATATATGTCAAATATATGTATATTGTATTCATTGAAAAATCTGTAAATTTAAAAATTAAGAGACTGAATTTCGATGCAAAATTTGTAGATGTAAAAAATTTAAGATCGTAGCACACCGTCTCTATATTCATGTCTCTGCTTTACACGGATGTGAAGTTAAAAATATAGAGTAAAAATAATAATTTTTGAAACACCTGGACTCTCTCTCAAAACAAACCATTTACGCTGTACGTCTCTGACCATATGTATTGTTTTAGAATCAATTTTTATTAATAAAGTCATTTTTAAATAATTTTATTTAAATATTCTTAAAATATAATAGAATAGAAAACTTCTTCAAATGTTATATTTTAAGTAAGTGTAAAAAAAAAAACATATACATATAAATTACAAATGAATTTTTATTAATCAAAATTAATATTAAAAAACATTAAAAATTTTACTGGTTTGTTTTGATTTATGACTCTCCCTCCCTCTCTTATGGTATCTCCAGATCTCTCAAAAATTTTTATTTTATATTCAGGCAACTGAAAAGCCCTCATATTTCCAGGATATTTTAATTTAGACTGATATTATTTAAAAAAACAGCGTATCTCCAAAACTATTATTATTAGTAAGTGATCACCAACGTGAGCTTTGCTAAAATATTTAATATTTTCAGTCGGGAAGAGTGAGTATTTCTGCACCCGATTGAGTGATGAGTATCGTATGTTCAGCTTGAGCGGTTCGTGAGCCATCCAATGTTATAGCTGTCCACCCATCTTCTTGTATCTCAAACTCAGTACCACCTAATGTTAAAATTGGTTCAATTGTGAACGTCATTCCTGCCTGCATTTCACCAGGCATATCATTTGCTGAAAGAAATTGTGTATATTATTTACTTACTCGTACACTAAAAAAAAACTTCATTTGAGCGCGGCCAAATCTTAAATATTTTCCACACCTTTAGACAAACCGCGATCGTTGCAAATACCTGATAACGTCTTCGTATAATGTATATATTATGTGTAAACTTCTAAGTGGAATTTTACTTTAAATAAGGTTTTTTGTAAATTGTTGGAGTCTCTGTTATTTGCACCCATTTTCCATACATTATATATGACAATCTCATTCATGCTATTTGACGATTTTTGACGAATTTTGTACCAAAATTTCAAGTCGGTATCTTAAAATTTATGACTGTGAAAGTAGCAACAACAAACGGGCATCTAGATCGACTCAGATCTTGGTGCTTATCAAGAATGTGTATAATTTGTAAGGTCTTTTACGTCTTCTTCTAAGTGTTGCAAACAGAAAATGAACTTACTAAACCCCCCATTTTATGTAGAGGACATAATACTATTACTTTATTATCCGCTTACCAAAATGTAGAATTTCCGGAGGTCCATGAAAATAGGAACCAATACCGTGACCTATAAATGCCGGTATGGTATTTAGATCCTGTTCTCTACAAAAATTCGAAATATAATTGCCAATGACGTTGAATTTTACATTAGGTTTACACAGCCAAATACATTCTTGGAGACATTTTTCAGTGGTATGCACCAAAAAACGACTACGTTCGTCCACATTGCCCACAAGAAATGTTCTCGAACAATCCCCGTGATAACCATTTAAATATACGCTAATATCAATATTAATAATATCGCCATTAACTAAAGCGCGATCGTCGGGTATCCCATGACACGCTACATCGTTTACGGATGTACATACTGATTTTGGATAACCGGCATATCGCAAAGGTGACGGATATGCATTGGCTGCTAATATTTTTTCATGTACATGAACATCAATTTCATCAGTTCGTACGCCAACCTATTAAATAAATACTTTCATTGTAATATATATAAACATTCATAACATCTTTGATAACGTACCTTCACAATTTCTTTACAAGATTTCAATACATTAGCAGCTAATTTACAACTGTCACGCATTCTTTTGATTTGTTCTTCATTTTTAATCTCTGGTGTACCCATTGTGTTTCCGGGTTTCATCAAGCGATAGTAATAGTCTGGCTTCGGGATATGAGCAGGAACATTTCGTTCAGGTGAGATATTACCCAGTACCACATTATTGGAGAATCTAACATTTTTTTATGTTTTGTTCAACTTTTTTTATATTCCAATATATCCAAGAACTTACTTTTGGCTTCTGAACTGCCTAACAATACGAATAATAGATGAAATCATTAATAAATGGAACAAAATATTTATGAAATTGTCAACATAAAACTCAATATAAAGTAAAGCGCCATCTGTTACATGCACACATGTACATGCAGTGCTGTTCAGATCAAATAGATGCTTTATTAATTCGTTAGTTTTATTATGTTTTTAAATACCATAGTATATATTTACAAAAATTTTGAAGTTGAAAGCAATTGTTAATCAATGTATGTATAAGTATTAATGATATGAGCATGAGTGGGTAAGGGCACTTAGGTTACTTTTATCCACAAATTGCCTGAGCAGGTGCTTTGGAAACTGGTTTTTGTATGGGAAGGAAGAGTTTGAATTCCGGTGGCAACTCATCTTCCGAATATAAACGATCCGAGAAATAAACCCGCCGAATCCGACAATTCGCGTGTATCTGCACCCGCAGAGTCTCCACGTAATTCGTTCCATAGGCACGTCGCGTAAAGTCGGCCAAATTAAATTGAATTTGATTCCAACCCTCGTCTAAGCGCATGGGCATAGTGCAAATAAAGGGCTTGACGCGAGTTGTGGATTGATAATTACTGGCGCGAAAACGTCGTCTCACATTTTTGTCGTCTAATACCTAAAATGATTTCAATTTTAATATATTTTATCAGAAAAAATTCCAATAATTTACCTGAACTTCAAATGTAAAATACTTTTTCATATTTTTAATAATCATAACCAAATAAGGTAATTTAATTCCCAAGGTTTTCTTTGGGTCTGCGGGACATGTTATAAATGTCGTGCTAACGTTGGTGCCGACAATTTCCAATACCAAACTTTGTATATCATTATCTGTAATTCGTTTAATATGCCCATTACGAACTTTTTTATCCCATATCTGAAGCGGTTTGCTGCCAATACTGTATAAAATTGATAAGAAGCCGGACTGAAAAGTATTTTTAAACATTGCGTCTTAAGCAATTAGAATTTTGCTGCTAAGAAAATGTAGTTACAAATAAATAACAATTAATTTAATTGATTCGCCGAGAGTAGAATGTAAGTTTTGCTCCCCATAACCATAGACACACAGATACGAATCAGCTGATATTTTTGTACTCAGCTGAATAATCGAAATAAATGCACCGTTGAAATTTTGTGTACAGTTAATAACCTACCCTTTCTTTAGCGATTTTTATTTTAGTACAATAAATTACAGTTGTATTATATGTGAATTAAAAATTGAATCAAACTTAATGCCGCAAATATTTTTAGGCTTCTTTTTTTTAAATCTTACAGTACAATCTTGGGCGGGATTTAATTATATTAGCATATTGTTTAAAACATTGGTAATATTATTATTAATATAGCTTTTTTTTTAACAAACATCATACAGGAGCTTCTATCGCTATTTAAATTGGGAAACGAACTATGCCCACGATCGACAAAAACCTATTTATGTGTCAAAAAAATGTAGCTACGAAGTTGAAATGTGGTAGGTAGATTGGGTGTGCGCCAAAGAAAAAGCGTTTTACTTAGGCTTTGTGTCGTTTTTTCTGTAGAGCCGCGCTTTTACGCCGAGGATGCTTCACAGTTTCAGCCTCTTCCTTATTCCTGCAGCTTCTACAGAAATCATTATACACAGCACCGACCTGCTGCCCATATAGCCTATGAGACAGTGTCCCGTTAGGATTCCGATGATTGTGGGTAAAAATTTACCCTGTGACAGAATAAACACCATAACAGTCTTAAAACCATGGGTGTTCAGTTCCATGAAAATGTCATTCGTAACCAGATTCCACAGCATTGGTGAGAGGAAACCGCCCTCAGTTACAGTCCTTCTCAGACTATAACCACCCATAGTCGAATTTACTACTTTACAATGTAACATAGTGTCGATCCATAGGCCTATTATTGGATTCACTCCAATTTTTTGTAGATCTGTGTGAATCTACATCTACGTTTATATCTACATTGTTGAAGGCCCCCGCAATGCTCATGAAGGCTCCTAAGATGAATTTTTTATTATTCAGGGAGCATTTAATGGTGCTGGCAACTTAGTGTAGGGCCGTATCGACCGATTGATCTTTTAGGTAGGCGTTTAGCGCCCTATTGAAATTGCCTGCCCCTAGATTTGCCTCGATGTAAACGCCTAGTAGCCTGACTAGCGTTTTTAGTAAAAATGATGAGAGACTGATTAGCCTGTAATCTTTCGCAGTGCTTTCCCGCCTTAGGAAGTACCAGTACACATGTTTCACTTTCGTGGGGCGTAAAGAACGTGGTTTCGAGCCATGGCTCTTGGATGGTTCCACGTCCATACTCTCTTGCTCCATGAATATAAGGAGGTCGTCCGTCGCCGCCTACAGGTTTATCTGTACCACCTTGATTCGTCTGTGGACGGCCATCCCTTGCATCTCCAGTGGGGAAAATCAATCTGAGAAGATTCGACTCATATCTAATTTGGCTATGGCAGGGACGGAGGGACCGGAGACATTCAGAACGTCAGTTCAGAGTGACCTAATGCAGAGGTCCTTGTCCTTGGATCTCTCAATCCAGTTAACTTATTTTCAAATTTTTTTGATCTTCAATTAAAGGCGACTTAATTTGTTATAATTTACAATAATCATTATCTTTCTAAACTAGTTTTCTATTTTGTTTGACCAGGTGGCAACTTCCGAAATTGCCAATAAAAAATTTCCTTGTTTTCTTGGCGTATGTGAGGATTTCATTGTTTTTATTGTATAAAAAGTATTTTCTTCGTAATATAATCGTGTAGGAAGTCGAATATATTTTATAAATCAAGAAACTTAATGGAAAGTTTGTACCACTATTTGAAAACCGAATTTATTTTAAAAATATATTAAATAAGAACTGTACTCTTCTGGGAAGATTCCTATTAATATTCGTTAATGGTCAAGTGCTTGAGATTGAACTTTTGAAACTTGAACATGTCTACTAAACGCAAATATGTAGAAGAGGTCGATGATAATGATATGCATATTAGCAACAAGAAGCACACACTTGATTCCGATGAGGAGGACAGTGATGAATATGAGAAGCAAGTTGTCTCGCAAAGGTTTATTTGACCACTAATAACGTAATAGCTATATTTGCAGAGGAGACTTACATGATAGCGACGTAGAGGGAGAAGAAGACGGAATCTCCAATGTACAGGACGAGGTTAAAATTACTCCGTTTAATATGCGTGAAGAGCTTGAGGAGGGCCACTTTGATACCGAGGGTCAATATCATTGGAACAAGGGCGAACAAATTAAAGATAACTGGTTGGATAATATAGATTGGGTTAAGGTAATTTGAATTAATGTTTTTAAGTTTTAGACACACACATAAATTATATAAAATTAATTGATAGGTGAAGACGGATAGTAATTATTTAAAAGAAGAGAATAGTGAGGATTCTAACGAATCCCAGTTATTACCAAACGCTTTCAAAGAAATCAAATTATATACTGAATTACTTACGTTTATGCAGACGCATGAAACAATTAATGATACTTTGCAACGTTTGGGCAAGGGCAGAAAAAAGTTAAGTTCAGTTGAACGTATAAAACAAAAAAAGCTGGGAATAATTGATGAAACTGCTGTAAAAATAACAAAAATCGCAGAATTAGCCAACGATATATTAACAAAAACCGGTAACATGGATATATATGAAATGTCATATGAACAAATTGAGGCGAAAATTAACTCAATGCCTGGTTCAAGCAAATCGGCCTCAAATAATTTTGATATGTACGCAGATGATTTTAATGAGAAAGAAAAGGAAAAGTTAGATGAAAATGGAAAAAATGAAAGTACAGAAACGAAAGAGTTACTCTGGGAATTCAAATGGAAACAGACTGATATAGATTTGCAAGGACCTTATAATACAAAACAGATGCTGAAGTGGTCTCAAGATGGTCACTTTAAAACTGGAGTATATTGTCGCAAAGTAGGAGAAGCTTCCAACTTCTATACCAGTAATCGCATAGATTTCGATTTGTATCTATAAAAATGATACAATATGAAGTTGGCATTATTTTTATTTATTGTACATATTTCAAGGTAGCAAAGCAAAAGATTGTTCTAAAAGCTTAAGATCTACTAATTAATGAATTACATTGAAAGGTTCTCCCTAAAATAATAGATATATAGAACTCCAGTACCGCTATTATTTAACTTATATTATAATAATTGAATGGTGGATCGCTTGCCCAATTTTTGCGAAATCAAGTTCGCTTACATATTTTTACTGCATTCAAATACTTCGGATTGTAATCGTAATTGTAAACATTTATACCAAAAACGAACTGCACATCCTACGTTCTTGAAATCAGTAAATGCAAAATTTTTTATTTACCATATCAATGTTTTGTATTGTATTTTAATTTTATAAAATATGATGCTGAAATTAATATTTTTATAATACATTTAATATAACGTACATAGATGAGTGCAAATAATGCTATTAAAATGTGTGTTTTAATTTCATGACACGCTCTCCATGCTGTTTCCCCTACATTTTCATATATATATTTTGTCCGTAACAACACCCGCTCGTTATCGCTTATTAGCTGTTGAATATTTTTTATGCAACTGAATGTCATTTTCGAGGGTGTTATAGTATAAATCGTATATCGACATTCGTTTATTTAGGCGGGCAACTGTAATTTCTTGCCCTTCAACACTCTGGTTATGTAGAGATAGAAAAAGTCGCAATAGAGTACGGTTTGCATGATGCCAGCTAATATCGCTATTAAATCGTAATGTGACTCGACAATGTAACGGTAAATCCAATTGAGTAAATATAAAGCGCGATAAGATCCCAATGCAAACAAATAATGGCTCGTTATAGATTCCGCTTCTCCAGTCTTCCGGACCAAAAACAATTGGGGAAATATAGCAACTGATTCTAAGTAAATTGAAAATGTCCAGAGTACTTCCATTACCGTAAATTCGCGATTGAATAGTAGGGCAAGTATAATAGTTGGCACCAACAAAAACTCAATGCGACAGGAATCATGGTTACGATCATAAGTGGCTTTAAACTTTACATACATTAAATATACTGTGGCACTCGAGGAAGCCAGAAATAGTACTTTCATTATTGAATTATACAAGCTGACAAAAGTAGTGAACAAATCCAGGTATCTGGTTAAATAGACCAAGGCGAATAGCACCTGCGATTTGCCTGATATACCAGCACAGGATCTAGTTTTCCATATTTTTAACAATAAAATAATTATAGCAAACACATGCGCCAAATCACCGGCTAGACGAAAAATATTCATTGTGTCGCGAGTTCACCCTGTTTAGTACACCTGAGATTACTTTTTTGCTAAAGGGCGACGATTATAGATGTTGTAATCCTACCCTCTTTAAAAATAGATTTTGGAGCAAAATTCCTTTTGCAAATGACTAAACTTTTTCAGCGTCTAGTAGAAAATTACTTTTTAGATTCACAATTACAATTGCCAACGAATAAAAAACTTTTTATTCACGTCGACTATTATCAAGTAGGGTTACCAAGTTCTAAACTATTGACGAACTTAAGCGCAATTCTACATTAATTCATGGAATGTGACTCGCCCATATAAGGCCTGAAAGATAGAAAGAGAGCGACACATGTAAAATAAATTTTTACACAAAGCACAGTTACTGTATGCAGGGTAATTTTTTGATAATTTCCCAAGCAACGCAAGCCCAGTGTTTTAGAAGCGTACACTAAAAGTGACGTGGCCAGTTCTTTATTAATTTAATGGCAAAAATACTTTATATATTGACACCATTTAAGAATTAGATTTATACACAAAGCACAGCTACTGTATGCAGGGTATTTTTTTGATAATTTCCCCCAAGTAACACAAGCCTGGCGTTTTAGAACCGTACACTGGAAATGAAGCGGTTGTTATTATTTTAGTAGCAAAGTAAATCTAAATACTGTTTTAGTACTTAATTTATTGACACCATTCAGGAATTTAATAATTTTAACGTAATGCAAATATTAAACTCTTCATTGAAACGAAGTAGTTTAAAAAATCCACTTAAATGATTTGTATTTAATTTATGGTATATATTGAAATAAAAATTTTATAAGCTAATAGCCACCACGACCACCTGGAGGGGGTGCACCTCTCATCATACCAGGAGGTGGTCCCCTCATTGGTGGTGGTGCTCGTCCCATACCACCAGGCATTGGTGGTATACCTCCAGGCATCATATTTGGTGGAGGACCACCCATCATTGGGGCACGAGGGACGCCGCGGTTCATTGGAGCCATGTGTTGCTGAGCGGGACCACCTACTCCACGGACTGGACCTTGAAGCCCAGCTGGCACAGATGACACATTAACCGGTACACCTCTGCCAGCCGCTCGACCCATCCCAGGGCCGGGTGCGGCACCTGGTATTGGTACACGGGGTAATCCTTCCTCTGGTGGTGGCGGCCCTTCTACTGTTAAAGAAACAATGTTTTCACCACGCAACAACACAAACCCTAATACACGCTTCTCTTCTCGCTCCGGTATTTTAGCATTTTTTGAGCGTATTTTCCTGAATTCCTCACAATCTCCAAGGATTAAATTCATGTGTTTATCAAACGCCTTAAATGTGCCAATGAATGTGCGTGAATCTTGTAGTACAATACGCACTCTGTAGTTCAGATGCTGGATCATCTTATTGTTCTTACCGATTGTCTGAAAACGATTTTATTCATAATTATGTGCATAGTACATAGAGTACAACATTAAATTTACCATTTTTGCAGCTTTTTTTAATTTTCTTCAATAACTCAGAAATAATACCGGCTCCACTAAAGGTGCAAGCTTGACGATAATACAAACGAACAATAAATGTAAATTTCGCTTGTTCTTTATTATTCCATGATTATACAAAAATAGATTTCATTAGCTTACATGAACTTGAAATGAAAATTTTTCAGTTATAAAAAATTACTCAACCTCTACAATATAAACACTTTAGCGGCTAATTTTACAAAGGTTTGATAAAAGTTTTTTTAAATATCATTAATTTTTCTCTCTAAACGAATTTAACATGCCTGTCACTGTAAACGAGGTACATTTGTTGATACGTGTTGTTAGTGTTTATTTAATTTTTTTTTTTTGCGAAATTACGAAGATGTCACCAAACTTGCAAAGATCACACCCACAATAACGTTCCATTGCTAATATAAAATTCAGATAACAAGTTGTGCTTTTTTTGTTTTGTTTTAAGAATGGCTGCCGAAATAAAGCCAGCTCAACGCACCAATAACGATCGCTTTAGTATGAAAAAACCAGAATTGCTCAGCAAGTTGGAAGGGAGTGGTGATGATATTAATGCCGCCATTTTCATACCCGGTGAAAATGGAGTAATTAGTG
Organism: Crataerina pallida; assembly: GCA_949710015.1. Classification (NCBI taxonomy): domain Eukaryota; kingdom Metazoa; phylum Arthropoda; class Insecta; order Diptera; family Hippoboscidae; genus Crataerina; species Crataerina pallida. Next base: position 2,757,765 of record OX453289.1, on the reverse strand, counting down.
TGTCCGATGATAAGTGAGTTTTACAGATATTTGTGTATTTGTTGAAACAATTGACTCTTAATTGCTGTTGTTGCCCCGTTTTACTACTACAGAACAGTGCGAGTGTGGTTGAAGCGTGATTCGGGTCAATATTGGCCCAGTATATGTCAGTTTATGCCGTCAGGTTGTACATGCATTGTTTATTTTCCAGACATCCGTCAACTTTACATTGGCCAAGAGAACGGCACAATTACACAATATATCCTCTCTGAAGATTGTAATCGTTTGTCTTTTGTGCGCGACTACTTGGCACATCAAGCTCGCGTGGTTAATATTGTATTCTCCAAAGCCCACAATTGGATTTTGTCGTGTAGTAAAGATAAAACATTTGCATATCATTGCACTGAGACCACCCGTCGCATTGGAGTATATAACTTCGAAACTCCGTGCACATCATTACAGTAAATATGACACATTCCATATTAAGAGGACGCATTTGTTAATGTACTTATTCAACAGATTTGATGCATTAGCCAAATACGCATTTGTTGGAGATCATGCTGGACAAATAACCATGCTGCGTTGCGATACACAGAATGCTCAATTGGTTACAACATTTAAAGGACACACTGGTAAATCGTTGTTTGTTAATAGGAATCAAATTGAATCGAAATGAATCGTTATTGTCAATTTAGCAAGTATTCGTTGTCTGAAGTGGGTTGAGGGTCCCCAGTTGCTTTTCAGCGGGTCTTGCGATCAATCAGTGATTGTTTGGGATGTAGGCGGCAAACGTGGTACCATATATGAATTGCAAGGACACAAGTCTGCTTATACACACCATTAAAAAATTAATTACACTAATTCAATGCAAATTATGCTTTTTTTAGTAACAAAGTCTCCTCGTTGGCATATGCTAATCATACCCAACAATTACTTAGTTGTGGTGAAGATAGTGTAGTAGTGTTTTGGGAAATGAATTCAATGCGTAAAGAGGTGCCGGCATGGGTAGAATCGAACAATTGTCAATTATGTTCGCGCCCATTCTTTTGGAATTTCCGTTCCATGATGGATCAAAAACAAATCGGTATAATTAATTACAGACTAGGCCAATTGCATGAGACTATAAAATCGTTTTTTTAGGCATACGCCAACACCACTGCAGGCACTGTGGCAAAGCCATTTGCGATAATTGCTCCACTAACCGCATAAATATTCCTATAATGGGCTTCGAATTTGATGTGCGTTGCTGCAATCCTTGTTTTAATCAATTGCAAACTGTTGAGTATGTATATAAAATGCGTCTGCATTGTATTTCGTTTTGTATCCTATTTTTTTTTTTTTTGAACTTTTAGACGACCTTCTTTGGCTTCATTCCATGATGCCAAACATTCAATAGTGTGTATGGATCTCGATGAGGAGCGCAAGCGCCTACTTACCGTAGGTCAAGATCGCATCATTAAAGTGTGGGATTTATCCACTATTTGGGCTTAATTCGTTCTTGGTTGACCATTAAAATGTGGATTTTTTGACCTGGTGCGGATAAAATTTCAATAATTTTATTTTGTTATTAAGATTTAAACTATTTTAAGGCCTTCCATGGAATCTAAAAAACTCTAAACATAGTTAAGTTTTTCCAACTAGTATTGATTTGAATACGTCCAGGAATTTAAGTGTTGAAAGAACAATGCTCTTAAAGAGACTAATTTCAATTCTAAATGTATGTAATCTGCTCGAAATGGAACACCAAATTATTACTGAGTAAAATACAAATTTCCGGTGTATTTAATATATGAAATAAATGTAATATATAACAATCTAACAATCGGACAATATACCCAAATGTCATGGTGACGTGGGAGTATATTGTTTTTGTTCAGACGCTTGTTAGTGCAACAAGCGGGCGTGCCACACCCCCAAAAGCATATATATTCTTGATCGGCATCAATAGCAATATCAATTTAGCCTATCTGTCCGTCCATGTTTCGGTGTGAATTCGTACACGTTCGCCCACGGTCGCAAAAATTGAGATACTATTCTGAAATTTTGCACACACAATCTTCGAGATTTTCTGCTATTTACAATACATAAAGTTGGTGCAATGACTGGTCCAGTTGCTGAGCCGGGTTATGAGTTTCGTTTTCAAGAGAAGCGAAATTAGCCCTTTATACATTCTAACGGTATATGAATGATACAAATTGGACCAGCCTTTGGGAAGATATATTGAAAAAGAGGTGGTTATAGTACAATCTCACATGGCGTGATATGAACAATACACACATTAGCTTTACTTTTATAAAAATTCGCATTAATACCTGACCACTAAGCAGAATGTCCCGAAATTTGATAGATATTTAAAATTGTGCTTAGTTGGAGATGCCCCTTTTGACATCCTTAAATCCTACTTGAAAGTTACATTCGTAACTTATACTTATGGCGCCGAATCTAAACATGCATCATTGTTTCGCTATAAGACCTTTGGATTTTGGGCCAAAATTCTACTACTTTTCGAGATAGCTTGACTGAAAGCTCAGCACCCCAAATACATATATAATACATAACTAAACCCCATCCATCTCGAAAAATTTTTGATTTTTAAAGAATTGAAAATATTCTTGAATTTACCAAATGCAACATTTATAACGTATGAAATATTGAATTTATTGAAACATAAAAGACAATTGCGGGTTCGTGAACCGACCGCATCTATTTATATTATAGTTTTGTAAAAAAAAATATTTACATTTAAAAACAAATCAATTTCTTTTTTAATGAATAAATTCTTAAAAACTTTAATTGCGGTTGTTCAAAGGCTATTATCAGAGACCTCAAAATATAGAGACGGAATGTCATGCTCTTAAATTTTGCTAGCAGAATATTTTTATTATTTTCAAGGCCCACATAAATGTATAGAAACAAAGTTGCCGTAAAAAAGCAAAGTTGTATCTCTGACTTGTGTAATCGAATGTGGCTTGTTTTTACTGATTTTACTTATTTTTTAAAGGATTGTTTAATACTTTTCCACCCAATAATACAATAAAAAACATTTGAAAAAAAACAACTTTACAAAACATCAAGAAGACATGTATAAATGGCCGAAAAGACGAACGAAGAAATATAGAAGAACGTCTTATTTTCATTTATTAATTACAATATTTATCCATTCATTCATTCATTCATTCATGTTTGCAAACGACTAAGAATAGAAAGTACACATGCGCGTAAAAAACTACTGTCCAAAAGTCTCTAAGTCGCATGCGCCATAATGACAAACATTCGTCTGCACTGCATGTGTAATCTGTCGTATTCCCTTTGCTTTGCTTATAAGAACAGAAAAAACAACAATAGTAACACATGCGTAAAAAACCGAAACTCAACAAAAAACTAATTCTTCACTGTTTTCGGTCCGGAAAAAATGCAGAATAAATTGGTTATGTGTTAGTATATTCACACGAACACAAAACCCCTTGCTTCGCGCATCTCCTTACCCATACACTTGCGAAATTTCGCAACATCGCCCTGAAGTGGTTGAAAAATATATATTTTAACAAATCTTCAACTCAGCTTTGCTATGTGCGCTATCGAAATAAAGCATATTAATTTCGTCCTAGCATGTGTGGATTTATGGTTATATTTATGATAGAATAGACAAATAAATCATTCCTTCCTAACATTTACATATGTTATCTAAGAGCCGTCCACGTATAATTGTAGGGACGTGCGCAAAAAGCCGACTTTACCCACTACACCTGATTATAATAAGAACAAAAAAGCTGTTGGCTTCTCAATTGTTTGTTTTTGTGGCGCTCGCTTTTTTGTTCTTACGTGTAGTGTAGTATAAATAAGTAAAATCAGTAAAAACAAGCCACATTCGATTACACAAGTCAGAGACACAACTTTGCTTTTTTACGGCAACTTTGTTTCTATACATTTATGTGGGCCTTGAAAATAATAAAAATATTCTGCCAGCAAAATTTAAGAGCATGACATTCCGTCTCTATATTTTGAGGACTCTGTCTCTGGTTTAAACTCTCTGTTGTCGAGTGGAATTTGTACCTACCACACCCACTGTTTGTATGTATATTTGAAGATTTGGCAGGTTTGGCTTAAGGTAAAAAGTTTCAACATCAATAACTTTATAAGAGGTGACATTTTAACGAATGTGACCGTATCTGTTAACCAAGTTTGTCCAAGACAGGCTATGACTAAGACTAAGTTATTTCAAAATTGTACACCACCACCAATGAAGAAATATCATATGTGTGCTCTCTGGGTATAAAAAGTTGTCTTCACATTTTTTGAAAACACCTTTCTGTGCAATTAATACATTTAATATACCGTTAATCATGAAGTTATCTAAACATCTGTACATTTACATAAAATGCAATCGATATACATGTGCTACTCAATAAACAACATATGTAAGTAAACTTGTGATGGCATCGAAGATGGGTTATATTGTACGGCCATAGTAAATAAGGTGATTATATGTTTATGGAAATACGAGAATGAGCACAAATATAATAAACAATTATGAAAATATTTACAATTATAAAATATGGTTTAGGCCCTTCCATGGCATTGGGTATGTTTCCATATCTACGAACAAGTTAATAATATGTTGTAGCAAATGGGTGACAATTGTTTTTGAATACCAAAAACAGTTGGACGGATGTACGGACGTACAAGAATATACACACTTTTCAAAAGGAACATAACCTAATTACACAATTTACCTAATTTAATAGACAATGCGTAATTATTTTGGAAAACACCATTTTGCACAAATCTATTTTATATCGATTATGACAAGAAACTTTTAATTATTTATAACCGTATAAATCTACAACCTGTAGGGTACCTATATGAATATAAAGCCATATTAAATTTAATATTTTACATAGTCCGATCTTTATATGTATTGAATAAAAAAGTTCTACAAATATTATATTTTAAATATATATAAATGAATTTATTTATTAATAAAAAGTAATATTTAAAACAGTATAAATTTAAATCATATAAACCAATAATCAAAAATTAAATGTAAATGGTTTCTTTTGATTTTTCTTTCCCTCGCTCTTTCTTTCTCTCCGGATTTCTCAAAAAATTTTATTTATTTTATTTACATAGTTGCGGCGCTCCACTAAATTAAGAATAGACCAATGCATTGCAGCGATGCACTCAATTTGCGAAATTGGATCGCATTTAAATAGATACGTTCAGTGCATCGTGCAGTGCTGTATAGAAATTTTTAAAATTTTTTGGTGCTTTACATTGTTTAATTAAATTTTCAATTGTCAAAATAACACATTAAACGTCTCATATATAATGTAAACAACACATACGCCAAGTTAGCTACAAAAAATATTCTGACGGGTGGCAGCTCTTTACATGCACATGAAGAGAAATTAATGTCCATAGTTTTAAATGATTATCTTCTTACAACCTAGTAAGAATTTGAAAAAATGAAATATAATATTAGGAATAAAATATTTTATCATATAAATCACAGCACAAACATAAGAACACAAATCTCAAGTCATCTCTGGATTAAGAATGTGAAAATGTGGAATAAAATAACGTGCGCAATAGCAACCATAGTTAACACTTTCTTTTTTGGCAGAGAAATATTTTCGAGACATATTTTTAAAGTGAAATTTTACAAAGAATTACGAAAAGGAAATTTATTTTTGTTGTTAAATTAATTTTTAATTGTTTTAATCGAGATTTTCACAAAAACCTTTAACAAAATGGATCCTATTCATTACGGTATGCACGGTCCGTCCGTTCTAAAAGTTTTCCCCCCAATTGGATAATATCCATAAGACCCTATATATATATATAAATATATGGAAAACAACCTTAATGTAAAAGCCCTATTATATTCAATTATATATAAATATTATCTGGTCGTCTCTGGGACACCCTGGCATTCTGTCGTGCTTTGATTACGTTAACCTTGGGTAACAACAGTAACTTATTAATTATCAAGTTTTGTCAAAAAATATTAAGAATTGCGAACTTTTGTCACATAGTTAGGAACGGTTCTAGAAGTAGCCTCATTTAAACTATTGTCAATTATGCTCGCCTTTACGTCAACAGTTCCGTGTATCATATGGAGTTACGTACCTACGAACATACATAATAGACCCTCCTCTCTCTAAGTGCTGTACGCTATATATATATATATATATATATATATATATATTAAGAAGCATCTTTATATAAAGATGGGTGCTTTTAAAAATTATTTTCGATTTTTATTTGGCTGTGCTGTAACCCTATGATTGTTCTGCACATTTGATCTTAACGCACCATTAGTAGTGGCTATACCTTGTACATTTCTATTATTGAAGTTATTGCGATTTCCACCGCGAGTTCGTGGATTTTGCCCAACTCCTGTTACACCGCCACGGCTTTTGCTCATTTCGGCTCGATTCCTTGATTTTGCTTGGGCATCTTCCTTAACCATATCAATAACTTCGTCGGGTATACGAAGATATTTAATTGTACTTCCACGTATATAGCATTCCGGCATACGCCAAAATCGATCGCCATCCTAAAGAAATGCAGAAATTCAAGTCATAGAAATGACAATAGCTAAAATAGCAAACCTTTGAAGTACATATTACGTCACGCAAATTAATATTCATCCAAGAATCGCAACTAACGAGATGGCCGTTATAAGTTTCGCCATTTTTCAGCTCAACCAGCTAAAAAAAGCATTAAAATAAAACAAATTTTATTATATCTAGCCTCAATCACATTCTTTTAATATAAACATATATTCATACACAGAGATAAACGTATATTACTTACCATTGGGTGGTTTTGAGCAGTCTTCAATAGTGAAAGCGGCAACTAGGACATAAAAGAAATATAAAAATTTTATATTCACTTCAAATATTAAATATAAAGTTGTTCAAATAATTAGATGTGTTGCGTGGTAAAATATGCTTAAATACGCACCATTTTTCCAAATTTTTACAAATGCCGCTAAATATTTATTAGAAGGGAATCGCTTTTTGGTTTATCCCCCTTCCTCCGTTCCTTTCTTTTTGGAAAAAAACTCTACTGTAATGACTCGAACACACACTCTGCACGCGTATAGTTATAGCTGTATGATTCTTGAAAAAACAAATTTATCAAATATTTCATTCTATGCAGCTACACATAGATGCGCATTGACAAGACAAATCTACATCTAAATCAAAAGTCGCTGCAGCAATATATACTCTGAAGTATCCGTTTTAGCCCATAGAGATAATTATCTAAATTAACATAACTTGTACAGCTTACTTTAGTAATAGGATTGATATGCTATAAAAATGACGCTATGTCTTCTCTTTCTTTGATTTGATTAACTTGAGTGCTTAATGTATGCTTTTTATGTGTGTTCGATTTTTGCATGACACAGCGTTACGTAACGTAGAGAGAAAAACGGTAACTTGAGTTAGAGGAAAAATACGAAGAGAAAATTGTAGTGCAACACAAGAAAATCAATCAATTTTGCAATTTTTCATAATTATTTGCTGAAAAACTTAAAGGCAGTTTAAAAGATGGCTAGCTGTTCAACTAGGTAAAAATAAGGGAACCACTCTTAAAAGTAATGGTGTAATCAACATCTTTCCAGAGATTATAATAAGGTGTGCTGTTATGCGCACCCAGATGCGCCTCTTATAGAGGATTACAGAGCTGGTGACATGATATGCTCGGAATGTGGCCTGGTAGTTGGGGATAGAGTAATTGATGTAGGTTCCGAATGGCGTACATTTAGCAATGAAAAAAGCGGCGTAGATCCCAGTCGTGTCGGTGGTCCGGAAAACCCCCTATTAAGTGGTGGTGATTTGTCGACCATTATTGGCCCAGGCACCGGGTCCGCTTCATTCGATGCATTTGGGTCACCAAAGTATCAAAATAGACGCACCATGAGCAGTTCAGACAGATCACTAATTTCGGCTTTTAAAGAAATTTCAATGATGGCCGACCGTATTAATTTACCGAAAACTATTGTAGATAGGGCCAACAATTTGTTCAAGCAGGTCGGATATCTCATATACGTTTGAATGGGAACAGCTCACTATTATCTCACCATTCTTAGGTTCATGATGGTAAAAACTTAAAAGGTCGTTCCAATGACGCTAAAGCCTCGGCTTGTCTTTATATAGCGTGCCGTCAGGAGGGAGTGCCTCGTACATTTAAGGAAATCTGTGCTGTCAGCAAAATAAGCAAAAAGGAAATCGGTCGTTGCTTCAAACTCACACTGAAGGCTTTAGAGACAAGTGTAGATTTGATTACTACTGCAGACTTTATGTCACGCTTTTGTGCAAATCTTGGTATAAAGCTTACAGACAATGTTTTTGAACACTCCACATGAATGGGGGGGGGGGGGGGGTTACACTAAATACGTCATTTTGGTCGGTTTCGAAATCTAATTAATTGATGATGTTCTGAAGCGCTGATATTTTTGTAAACGTTCTTAGTTTCTACAAGAACGTTTCTGATCGAAAATTGATTTTTGGCTACGACCGCAATTGACAAAAACCTCGACCTCAAAAAAACGATGGAAATTTACTCTAAAAGCACAAATCTGTTTACATGGGGCGAGATGGGTTAATGGACGCGCTCACAATTTATAAAAAAAACCGGATTTTGTGTTGTTTTCGAACTTTTCGGCACAACATATATACGTACTTAGTCTGGTCATTAAAGGAGGGCATAATTATATACATAAATATTAATGTGAAGGGTACCGCTGATTTGGCCACAGTCAATGACGAATGATACCTCTTTAATGCCGTTTTTCTTGTAAAATGTTCGTGTATAATTTTTTCAAATTTCTTTCAGATTTACCGAATATGGTGCAACGGGCAGCAACACATATTGCTAAGAAAGCGGTAGAAATGGATATTGTTCCGGGCAGATCACCTATTTCGGTAGCAGCAGCGGCAATCTATATGGCATCCCAGGTTAATCGAAAGTTTATTCTTTTTATTGAAATTGTGATAGATTTTTTTTTAACATGCTAGGCATCAGATCATAAACGTAGCCAAAAGGAAATCGGCGATATTGCTGGCGTGGCAGATGTTACCATCAGACAATCATATAAACTTATGTACCCTGAAGCAGTTAAACTATTTCCTGAAGACTTTAAGTTCACTACCCCGATTGAACTATTGCCACAAATGTGAATTTATTAAGATTTTATTTTATTTTCATTGTTTGTGTACGTACGTATATAATATTATATAGATCTTGTGAGGCTCATTTATATAATAATTTTAAAATTCCAAATTAAAGAATGTATATGAAAATTTACAATTGCTGGCCTTGTCTGTTATTATTTGAGGTTGCAAGAAATTTGCTGTACGGCTTATAGTTGGTCTTCTTCAAAGGTTGTGGCTAAATCTATATCTTTATAAATACGTGCGGAGCCGAAATTTTGTAAATTCATTGCTTTTGATATCAAACAACGCAGCTTTTTCATTTCGCAATCCAAACAGCCGATCAAAGTCTTCAATTGGCTACTCTCACAATCCGTGGTACAGGCCTTGCACTCGATATCCTTTATTGCTTCTTTTAATCTGTTTATGGTTTGGTTTTGGCAATTGATCTCCTTGACGAGCTGTTTGTAAAGCTTATATTTTTCTTCTCTTTCAGGATCATTTGTAGCACACGCTGTGGGTTCTTCGTCGTCGTCGCTTTCATTTTTGGTTTCCTCTTTTGGTTGTTGCAACTTTTCTTCCTGTTTTTGTTGTGGTTCTTGTTCTTGTTCTTCTTGCGTTAGCGCGATGCTGCCTGTTTCTTGCTTAATATTCTCTTCATTATTATGGGTCTCCTCCTCGACCACTTCTTCTTGTGGCAATTTCTGTTCAGATTCTTCGGCCATTTGAATTTTTTTTAAATTAATGAACACGTTTAATTTTGTTTCCCAAAATAATTTTTCCGAAAAATATATTTTTTTCTTTCAAATTTTTTATCAAATCAATCCTCATACATACCTGCTTTATTGACTTTTGTTCGGCACAATATTAGACATATTTTAGAGCAGAAGGATCTTAATTCAAAAGCTTTATTTGAAGCATGAAGTAGATATATGGTTTACAGAAATATTGACCATTGGCCATTGTTTCTCTCACGTATGCATGTACAATACTATACAATTAAATATGGTTTTTAAACAATCGCACCGATTACATTTTTAGTTAGCCATACACAAGTTTGTATCTCTCTGATGATATAGGCCCAACAATCTTTACCAAATCCTTTATGAGGAAATACGTTCCGCGCACACTACACGAATAAATATTGTAAAATCACTTAGATGGCTAATGACACGTTTAGTCAATGGCTAATGAGCACTTTTCGTCATCTGTATGACCTACACACTCTAAGGCGGGGCGATGTTCTGAGTCCCACATACCTGGCCCACAACGTTTACACAAACCAGCTAATGTACAGGGAATCCTTGACAGCTGACGATATTGGTACAATAAGCCGCGAGCCTTGCGCAATATCAGTTGACCATCCATGTACATTGCCAGTGAACTGAAATGTAGTAACATTTCATCAGCTCTGAGGTTTTGCGCAATAACGTCTTCAGCGTATACGGCTATTATGGCCAAGCACAGGAACAAATGAAAGTAATCTGTTAAATAATTGGACCAGCAAGCCTCCCACATCCGTATAACTACAGCTTCGGTGAATTCTCTTTTGAAACATAACAGGAGCCAACGGTGGCAAAAGAGCAACTCTTTGGCGTCGGTATGCTGATTCAAGTGGTCGTGGAAACGTGGCACCATTACCCGAATCAGTTCACGTAAATAGTTCAAATTGCGATCGATATCATTATCAGTGGGTGTACAGACAAAAAAAGCCCTTTGCATTAAGCCAACAAAGCACCAAAACGTCTCAGACTCATTTTGAATTTCGCACAGAATCGGCGCCAACAAATCACTCATTCCTTGGGAATAGGAAATGCCCGCATTGTAATAAGCATAATTTAGTAAAATATTTTTCATAATTTCTGTGTTTGGATTCTCATCACCACAAAAGAATGGATTCGTACGATCAGTACGCACCACATCCTTTTCCACCACACACTGCACAGTCTTCCAGAAATGAACTTGCTCCTCCGGCGACATTGCATACAAACGCCTGCGAGTTATTTCTTCATATTCCTGCCTTTTAATGTCCATCAGTACAGCACGATCTTCAAATGTTGATGAAAACGAATAGCATTTCAAGAGGAATGGCCAAACCGTCTTGCGCAAACTCTTTTCTAATCCACCAAAAAACACACATTTTCGCAACAAGAGGTCATCATCGATTTGTCCCCGTTCATTGAGTAGAGTGCCATAAAAGAAGTTGGTGGTGATCTTTTTAACATTACCCTCATCGGGATGCAACTCACACTTCTTCACTTCGGGTCGACAAACCATAAATTGGCGGTAAGGTAGTTTCTGTTTCTCCTCACCGTTCATAGCGATTATATTATGCAGAAAGCAGTGCCATTGATGTAGAACCTAAAAGATCAGACATAGTATTTAAACATTTTGAACTCGAACAGTGTACCTGTGCTAAATGATCCAGGCCACCGTAATGAAAATGCAATATCTTGTATTGGCTTTCGCGAGAGGCTATAACCAATTGACCGGATGTACAGTTATTATCATTAAAAAATAATCTCAATGAGCGCATTTGACTTAAATCAACTGAGAATCGTCGACATTTAATTAAGGATTTACGGCGTTTTGTAGGTGTGGCATTTGCACTGTCTGGGAATGCAAGATTGTGCTTAAATGCCAATAATTCAGGTGTCATCCAGTTTGGATTATTGTCATCCGAAATGGAACCGTCAGAATTTAATTGCATTTTTTCACGATCCGCCACCACCGCACAATTGTATGTTTGCGGTATATTCGTGTTCTCTATTCGAGGATTTGAAATGGTTATGTTCACCGAAGTGATGGGTTCCTTGCTAAGTAAAGCTTTTAAATCTTCTAGTGATGCTTTTTTACCCCCTAATAGTGGTTGTAATTCAGTTCGCAGTTCTTGCATATCTAGATTGGTTGTATATATTTCATCTTCTATAATAGTGTCGTTGTTAGAGTCATGGTGGCCATTGCGAGTTGTTCTAAATTTCTCTTCGGCATTATATTGTTTGTCTACGTTAGTGTATAATGTGGCATTTATTTCTGCTGCAACATCTATACTATACGCGGGACACGTTTCATCGTTTGAAGGACACTTGCATAGTGCAGAGTTTGGTATCCAACTCAGTAGCAGAGTTGAGCGCTTAGCGCCATTATATTGATCAACAAATATTTTTGTTGTAACGGTTAAGTAACCCGGATAATGAAGAATATCACATTCCTGACGTGCCAACATGGGCGGATGTATGCATACATTATTTTTGCAAAAAAGGATTTCATTATCTTCATATTCTGTATCGATTTTTTCATTTAGTTTATCGTCGCCCAATATCAAGACAGAAGCTCTTTTAAATATATCCGCTATAGGCATCTTAATTTAATTACTCTAACAATTTTTAGCAAATCAGAAAGCTTTTGTGTTTTGTGTAGTATTTTGGAAAATTGCCTTTACATACACTTGTTTCCCTTATTAGCTTATTAAGAAGGATAATTCGTATACGTGTGTCTATATAGAAGAAACGCCAATTTCAATTGTTAGCCTATAATGACTGTGTTGCAATTCTACCGCACACTCGAATTGTTCGTATGCATAAAACATGTTCATTTTGTAAGAAGAAGTCCCTAACTACGCACTTTTTTGGCGCATTGGCAACGCTGTAAGATGAAAAAAAAACAAGTGAAACGGGGCATTGTTAGGCTTGTGCCAAATCTAGAATAACCAAATAATTAGAAAATGATAATTCAAACTTCTTTGAACATAACTAAAACACGTACGTTAACTGATGCTTTGTTTAGCAAAAATGTTATTCAAAATAATAAATCACACAACAGAATTTACAAGAATTCGAATACCGTTACATTCGCTCATCTGGAAATATATCGAAGCGGAATATTTACAAGACTATTTATACAAATTTGGTTCAATGTTATCAACATGTGAATGCCAGATTTTAATAAGAACTTTGAGTCAAAGTGAACTTTTACGTGAAATGCAATGACCACACCAACAAAGGCAAACACTTTTGATGATACACTAATCCTTACCCCCGTGCGCTGTACGTACGCATTAGTTCTACATTACAAATTGTATTGAAACTTTCTATTTCAGTTCTAAACAGTCCCGAGGAGAAGTCTCCCAACTCAAATGCGGCTTGCTGCAAAGCACGTTTAGATGTAATAATAAAGTCTTTACAAGATAACTATACAAAATGGCAATTGGCACACAAAAGAGGTCTGCCCTTATGCACTTCTATAGAAGCCATAAAAACAAGATTTTTACAAAATATACAGTATGACTCAAAAGACGATACGATATATCCCAATGATCTATTGGGATATTGCGATAAATTGCTAAACATAATAACAATATTTGAAGACATTACAAAAAATGCGAAAGATGCATTAAGGCAATTGCAATCGTTAGCCAAATTGCCAGGTTGCAGTAACAGCATTTTTTATCGTTCGTGGCACTTAGAACACTTCATACAATTCCTCTCAGAATTGGTGGAGAGATATGAACAAGAGTGCGAAATTAAAAGAAAAATTATGAGTAAGTTCTACGAAATATCTATCCTACATGTTATCAACATAAATGTTTACAGAGAACTTGCCTCACTGCTTATGTCGAGAGGATCTAATACGTTATACGTGCACGTGGGAGTACCCACAATACGTGGATTCTTACACGACCTTAATGTTTGCTTTTCTTAGTGAAGAAATTCACGTTAAAAAGATTCAATTGTAATATATTTAATTCATTTCATTACATGTAAATTTGGTTTTATAAAAATCTGAAAGTACATACATACGAACCACATGGTTTATTATTAAAAATTTTGTTGCTTCTTTTAAATAAATCAGGAATAACTACTCTTCAGCTGCTGTTAAGGCCAACACGGTAAAACGTAACTCGTTAGGATCACGAGCCATAAACTCCTTGCAAATACGAGCAGCATCATGAATGAATGTGTCCTCGGCAGTATTGCCATGCTTAATAGGAAAATTCTTGCGTCCATCCAGCTCATATAAAGTGCCATCGTTGTTAATTAGAGCTATGAAATGATGGTAAACTTTTTCAGTTGGATTAGCAACAGTTTGACCCTCCTGGAGAACACAACTTGAGAACAAAAACAATATATAACAGATGGCTTATATAAAGACCTGGGCTAATTCTTGATGGCTTTGGGAAACACCATCATCCTTCTCCAAAGCTTTGCCTCGTTCCTCTGGAGTCATGTCCTTAACCGATTCCAAAAATTTTTTTAAAGCTCCATCTTCCAAAATTATGCTAAAAAAGTATTTCATTGAAATATTGCGCGATTAATATATAAATAGGTGCATTACTCCTTATTATTAGCTATGCTATGCAGAAGAGCCACGGTTCCACAGGCATTATGGGTAAATTGACGCATGAAGAATAAATCTTTAGGATATATCTGAGGCTCAGCCTCCAAACGCTCATGTTCTTCAGTGCGATATTTCTCATACTGCTTATATGAGTAAAAAAAGGCAAATATTTATTTGAGGCACCACTTGTTAAGTGTTGCATGCTTTACTTACAGAGTCAGAGCAAGGAAATAATAAAATAATCGATTTGACTGGTTTAGGTATCCATTCCAGCAAATCGAAATCTAGGCCGAGTACATCATTAATAGCCCAGTTTTTGGAAACGCCCAACTTGTGGATATATTTTGTCAATACCTTCATTTTGAACATTTACATAGGTAACACATTTATGAGACATATTACAATTAAATTAAATACTCTTAAAAAACTTACTTCGGGGTTTGACTCCAAAGGCATCCAAACAGACATTTTAGGGTTATTTCCAAGTTTTTATCAAATTTTTCAAATAAATTCTTAAACAAAATGCCGGCTTACATATGAGCGGAGACGAAATGAACGATATCTAATAAAACATTGAAGTAAAAATTATCTGGAGATAAACATGACTAAGCAAAAAAATTATATTTGGGTTAGACGAAACGTTAAATACCCTTCATATCAAACAATATAATATAAAAATTTTGGACATGGTAGGTAATAACTAAAAATCACATGTCGAATTCTGCACAAAATTTTTGGTATACTGTGGATGTGTTTTATACACGATTCTCGCCCAGTTTAGGCAAATCGATATATGCACTTAATAATAATTGAGGGTGTCAAATTTCAATTAAATCAATTCTTTTGGCTAAGAAATAATAATTTGTCGATCGTGGGCGTGGCACTTGATTTAATTTATATAGTAATCTACGGATAGAAACTAGACATGTGTGTGTCCTCCTGGGTATTGCAAACGGAATAACAAATTTAGTATACTTACATCTGGTGTGAAGAATGTGAAAGCAAAATGAAGAAAGATTATAATGAAAGACGCAGGATATTCACAAGCAATACATTGCATGTACTGTACATGTTTGCAAGTTTTAATTTCCGTGGAACTTGTGTGGTATAAAGCTTTCTTCTTCTTTTTTCCGCTAGCCCTAATTACTACGAGAGAGCACTTCAAATGTACGATAGAGACCCCAGTTCAACGAGATAAAATCAAAATTTTTTTTGACCCAGAATTTCAAAAAGTTCTACATACTGAACTAGGTTATATATTTCGATTCCAGTATAGTAAATTCCGATTTAAAATAAAAGTGAGATTAGTCCTTAATTTGTACATTCTAAGTGTAAATATGACAGAAAGTGGACCAGCCATTCCGAAGATTTTTAATATATCTTCAAAAATGGTATCAATAAACAGAGCACACATTTACATCCATGTTTGCTTTGGTCCAAATTTGCATATTTTTAAAAATTTCGCTTTAATCTTGAACTACTCAGCCGAATGTACTGAAATTTGGCAAATCTGTTCATATTAGGACCCTTTGTATATAAAATTGTCTTTAAGTGGGCCTACGCTCTTCTAACATCCTTAAATTCTACCAGAAAATTACTTTTGCATTTCTCTTAAACCTGAAGAACTTATTATGGATATTATAATGTTTTAAGTTTATTTAGAATATTTGCCCTACGCCATTGGTCCTACGACGTTGGTCCATTTAAATACAAAATTTACAAAAGCGCTTCCTCCTTTATGTTCGGGTGGGATCGGTTAAGAATTATGTCTTACTTGTGTTCAAAGAATTTTGTGATATTATTTCCTAACTATTTGTAAGAGGTTAATGATGATGGATATCCTAAATTTGGCACACGCCTAATCTAGCCCCGTTTCGATAATAATATTTAATTCTATAAATTTCTAATTTTTATAATTTTTTTGAATAAAATATAATTTGGACAGATTTTATAAACTTTTTATACAAAAGAATTCTTAAATTAATTTTCAAAAGAATAATTTGCATAAAATGTTTTAACAATTAAAACTTGTTGGTTTACATTAATTATTTTTCCACGTCTTTTCTCCACGACCGAGATTGTTGTAACTCCTGAAAACCCAGAAGCAATTACGTAATAACCATTATAGTCATTATCGTTATTAAATTTTCACTAAACATAAACTTTTTATTTTAGATGTGGTAGTAAAACTTCACGTATAACATTTTTATTGCGATGCCATGATAAATGGTGCACAAATGGTTTTACCACTATTACCAATTTCCCATTATCAGACAGAGTTTTTAATCCAATCTTATCAAATCTGAAAATATCCCTTTCGTTAAAAGGTATTACATCATTGGACGCGTTGTAGTATCCAAAATGACTGTAATTTTTTTTTAAATAAATATAATTGAGATATGGAAATATTATCATACAAACCTGGACTCCCAAGGTGTTATTACACCATCGTCTGGGCCACCAATCAATACCATTTTATCCAACTTAGTTAAAGCCGTTTTAAATTCAGTGGAGTTCGATGTTTTAATTTCATTATTGACATATGGTAAGAATGTACTATATTTACGGTATAAATTCTGTTTATGTGGGTCATTCCAATAGTTGGCAACTGAGGTGAGTTGTCCAACCTTAGAGTAAAATAGCTCATAAGCACTTTTGGCAATTAAATCCGGAAATATTAAATGTAAAAAACTACCTAAATTTATTAACAAAAAAAAAAAGGACTTGTTTTTTATTCTATTCTACATTTTTATTATTTCTAGTTAAACTTACTTCCGTATTGGCCAGCTTGAGGAGATGACAATGATATAAATATTTTAACATTATGTTTGGGCATCGTTTGTATGGTAGCCCGCGCCAGTAGGCCACCCTGTGAATAGCCTAAAATTCATATAATAGGCGATTAAAAGAAATATTTTATTACATATTTGTAAGTCTTACCAATAACAATAACACCTTGAGGATGTAAATTACCAATTTCTGTTAAATAATCTCTAAATTCTTTTACTTGTTTCCAAGAATTTTCTAAGCTGTACCAATCACTGTATATATCACAATTGTACACTTTTGTTCCAGGGTGTTGCTGCAATTATAAAAATATTTTCTATATAATGATATATTCTGATTAAGAGAAGTCGAACAGTAAACCTTTTCAATTTCACGTTGTAGTACCATCATGGAGTCTGCTCCAGAGAGGATCCCATGCAAAATCACTACTGGTTTATAAGATGATGATAAATATATATACATAAGGAAAATTTGCCATTGGATTGATTTTTTTAATAATTCATTTTTCATAATTCACGTTTAATTAATTGCGCACAATTTCTTATTTCGTAATGCTGTGTTTTGTTCCGACTGAAACTGCCCGAAGTTCTTCTTAAAATCTGGCATTCACGTTTTATGAACCAAAACATTTCTTTCTTCAAGTGCATTGATTAATAAAAACAATAATAGTGAACATGTGACACATAGAATAGTATAAAACGTGATTTTACACAATCTAAATTTTCCATTTCATTTTAATTATTGAAATGTGTCAATGTATTCTTAAGATTATTTAATGGCTTTCTGAGTTTATAGTTAAACATAACGTTTATATGAACATGTTGTTTACATTTTCAAACAAAAGGCACACAACTCAGAAAAGAATTCAAATTACAAATTTTTCAACTTTCTAATGGAATTTGGCACAAGTATAAAGATTAAAAATAAGCTGGATTAGGTATGTATAAATAAAACAAGTGCTAAATTTGGCTTAGGCCAAATCTTAAATACCCTCCACCTCCATATAGGAACAGTGCGTGTGGCAAGTAGGTATTTCTGCTAACAATAAAGTATCATTTTGATGCCTTAATTATAAATATGTACCAATTTTAAATAGGAACATACGTGCAGAAATATTTGTACAAAATTTCACCGCGATTTTGTTTTTGATACTGATCAAGAGTATATATACTTTGGGTCTTGCAAACTAATTAGCGAATTTAGTATACCCTCATCTATAAGAAAGGTTGTTCGAAAGGAAACCGGAAGGACGTCGCGCAAGAGGAATTTAAATAAATAGTTTTAGTTGAATAATTAGACCGTCCGTAGACCGCTTTAGCCCTTTTGCAAAATCAAAGCAAAAGTAAGTGAAGATTATGTGTGCCAAATTGAAGCTCGATATTTCAATGTTGCGGCCGTGCTGTAAAACAGTCAGAAGGGCTAAATATACTCGACTGTATGCTCTTGGAGTGCAGATCGCTGCTTTCTGGTACTTACGAACTTTTGAACAAGATCCCCATAATTATTAAGATATTGGGTATAAAAACTATTTATTATAAAATATTTTAAAAATTCACCATCAAAATATTTTTTCTTTTCTCCAATTTAACATATGATTGTTGGTTTTTAATGTGTCAAAAATGACATCGTACACACATGTAAACCAAACTGTCAAGTGTTTCATGGTTGTATATTTCTTCAGTTATTTTGTTTTTTCGTTTATTGCACTAGTGGTGGGTGGTACCATATGTATGTTTTGCAAAAGGTGCAATTATAAACTAAAATAACAATTTTTATGGTCTAGTTATATATATATTATGAATAGTAATAATCTATTTTTATGATAATTATGTTGACCATCATTTGTGTATGACATTCTCAAAACGTATACCACGTCTAGAAGGAGGCGTCGGACACCATGCGAAGTTTATATATAATGAATCAGCATCGAATATTGAATAGATTAAATCATCCAGATTGGTATTGAAATTGGGCAAAATCGGTTTATGACACGCTCACCGAAAAAAGAGCAATTTTTTTAAGAATTTTTTCAAATGAAGTATGACGGATATGTCTTCATTAGAAACTTTTGGTATCTAGATTTTGGGTATTCAAGATTTGGTCTCAGTCATATATAAATTTTTTACTATGTAGTTTTTGTATTTTTTTTTACTTGTTTTTACTTGAAACTGTTATAATCTTGTTTATTGTTACAGTTCAATTTAGATGGCAACATCCTACGTCTTTGTCGTTTGTCACGTTTTCAGTCAGCTAATCACACAAACACAAAACAACGGAGCTTCCCGCTCAAAATATTTACACATAATTTTCTTTTAGAGTGTGATATATAAAAACATTTTATAAAGTATAATAATGTTCAAATTTGGGAGTATTGTAAGTTTGTAATTACAAAATTATACAATAACGTGCAAGTAATGTGTTTGCAATTATAATATATACTCGCTCATAATTTTATAGCATTGGTGTGTTAAACAAACTATTACGAGAAAATGTGCTTCAATTAAACAAAATATTGATATTGAATTTGTAAATTATTTAAAAAAAACATACAATCGGTTATGCGTGCTGATAATGGAAACACGAAAGGAATACCGCCACGCCCAAACTCAACACAGTGTTACCTCTGTTGATAAAGATAATATACTGCTGTGCAAGTCCTCATTATGCGCTACATTTACCCAAACACACATTGGACAGACAGAGAAATGTGACCAAAGTCTATGCTTGCAATCCCCAGAGGACAGTGTCGCTGACCCAATATGTTCAGCAAACACAATGAAACCAACATCAGCGCAGTGCGTGTGGTTCTATGAAATTCATCAACCAGAGCCTGTAAATGAAATGGTAAGTGTAAAATAAATTATAATAAGGCTACGTATGCAAGGATGCGTTCAACAATTTTCTGTATATATTTATGTGAGGATGTTTTAATAAATTGCGGCACATTCTTTATGTGGTGGTACATATAACCATAATGAAAGAGAGGACTGTGGAAAAGCATCATTCCCGTCAGCAAACAACAATGTCAATATTGGCACTTGATTCAATTTAAATTAATTGATATAATTAGCAAAGCGCAATAACCACAAATGCGCCCTTGCGTTCTAACCATAAGACTTTTCAATTTTATATGCTGCACATACAATACATGCATTAGTTTTGTTGTATGGAATCTCAATGTATATTATAAGCTTTTGAAGGATGAAATGTTTTCGCATTCGAAACATCTGTATAAATATATGCATTAACATTTAGTAATTAATTGCAAACACAAACACAAGTTCTCTCAGAGCCATGTCCAATTTGCACTTTCATATCCAAAAATTATCTAATGGTCATTAATGTCTCAAAGAATGAATTGTATCTTGGGTGGTATGTTGGTACTTCTAAATTATTTGAGTGAACATGTCTACAATAAAATTAAATTGTGGGCGTGGAATTTTACGTTATGTTATGTTTAAGTTAGAGTGTGGTAGAGGTAAACTAAAAGCCATGGTATCTAATCGTATTAGACAACAATCAAGCGCAACATTGCTGTTAAGACGTACGTATATAACATTTAAACATTTGGGCCTCTATTTATATGAAAATTATGCAAAAAAGTGCAAAAAAGAAGAAAAGGATAGAACGCGGGGAAAGTGCATTTCAGCACTTACCGGGTATTAAAGCGATAGTAATATGATTGTGTTGTCGTGGAGCGACAATATGCTGACTGGGTATACTAAATGAGCTGTATTAACTCCTCTCCCTTCTCCCTTTAAGTTACCGCAGATTTATTAGTTTGGACGCTCCGTAGCTGATGGCTGAGGATTCAGAGGATGAATTTAATTTCATTGTTTCATTCTGTATGCTAACAACATACGTGCCCGATAGTTTTTTCGATTCGGTGTCTTTGGTTAAATTTCTTCAAAAATGCGTCGGGAAATGATGTTTTTCTCGATTCATTGCGCAATCTTTTATTAACCTTTTCCACTTGGGCACGCAGTCATTTCCAGTCAGTTTTTATACCGTATATATTTTATATACTAAGTTTGTCTATGTGCAAACCCGGAACGGGCCCTCAAAGACCACAAATATTATATTTTTGATCAGCTTCAAAATTTGCGCCTATTTAGACAAGTCCGTTTAGGCGCCTGTCCCTTTTTCGCACCAAGGCGGTGAGATATTCAGCTGAACATACTTATACTTTTTGCACGCAGATCGCTACTTCAATTGGGCTAAATCGGTAAGGAGCTACTTGACCCATGAAGTTGAATTTTGATACACATATTTATAATTACCCTATTCATCGATGTTCTAGAAATCGGTGTGGTCGCATAACAGACAATTTACAAAAATCATACTCGGCGTAAAATTCGACTTGCCATGTCGATACGTAATACATACATTATTAAAGGGCGTAATCATGAACCTGTTACTCCATGAAATGTGCAACATTCACTCGGAACGCAGTATGCTTCTCAATGGCGCATCAGAACTTTTTTGTAATTAGTAGAAATTTGTTTAGTATAAGTAGTTGATGGGCGAACCTTCAATAAATCGTAAGCCGGAGGTATTGCGAGGTGTCATTTGTATAAACCGAAAGTCTTGCGTATTTCACAGTGTAAGGCAGAAATTCCGCTTCAAACGTCAATCGGTCGACTTCGTCAAAGTTCAGTAAATTGATTTATTATACCCTGCACCACCCTGTGGAAAAGTATATATTAAGTTTGTGCGGATGTTTGTAACTCCTAAACGGCAAATGTCACACCCACATGTGACATGTATTGGCCCAAAGGGGAACCCTATTGAAAATGGACCGGGTCGGACCATTTTTAGAACCCCACCCCATATAATTTTTTTTTTTAATTTCATAAACAAACAAAAAATAAAAAATTTTGTCTGACTTATATTTCAATTTAAAAAATTTGTAGGTGTAGAAAAATAAAATTTTTCATTTTTCAAAGAAAAAAAATTAAATTGAATAATATATCAAGTGGTGTAGGGTATTTGATGGTCGGGCTTGACCGACTATAATATTTTGACTTATTTTTTTTTTTTTATTTATTATTAGAATTATACAGTAAACATGTTTATGTACAATTTAAAAAGAAGGAGCACTAGCGATAGAAGCCATCGACTCGCCTATTATTAATATCAATGTTTGTATGTATGTTTATGTGTGCTAAAGTTTACTTTCATAATATTTATATCAAATTCATTATGTTACAGTCACGAGGAAAATTATGCAATCTGAGTATGTTTTGTTTTACTGGGAGATTTGAGAAATTGATTGTTTACAATTTTCGCTGGTTTTGTTCTGTTCGGTCTCTTATTACTTCTTGGGAAATTTAACCCTATACCCTGCAGTAGCCATCGTTTTTTAGTAAAGAAATTAATAAAGCAGAGTTTTCAACAGGTTATAAAGACAGGACACACTTTTTGGTGCGCTAAAAAGTCAAAAAAAAAAAAATCTCATTTTTTGATGAATTAGATGAAAATAAAAATAGAATTGGACTCTACAAAAACAAATGTATTGTCAAAGAAGGCACAAAGAAACTACAGTATAACCAGCCACAGATTCATATATGTTTGATCCTAATAAATGGTGCCTCTAGAGTGGCGCTACAACTCACATATGCTTTTCTAGCAGCGTCGGTTATTCGGTTATTACTGAAGGAAGAGGCAAGAACCGCTTGGGAGTTACAAACATTTGCACAAACTTAACATACCCTTTGCCAAATGTGGTGCAGGTCCTTGCAATGATTTCCGCCGACTAAATAGTGTCACTGAACCAAATAGGTATCCACTGCCGCATTTGCATAACATTACGTATATTTTCAACAATAGATCGGAAGCGTGCATATCACCAAATTCGGGTAGAGCCCCCCGATGTGCCCAATACAGCAATAACGCAGTTTGTGTGTAGGTGTGGAGGGCATTATTTGTGTTGTTTGTTTTAATTCTTCAAGTTACGTCTGGCTAGTAGCATGTTTTTTATAAGTGCTTAAGCACTTGTATGTGATATACATACACTATTAAATACATATGCTTGTGTTATTTATTATACCCTCCAACATCAAAATCTGAGTCGATCTAGGCATGTATGGCACAAAAATTTACCCATGAAGTTGATATTTGGTATGTATATTTATAATTATCCATACCATCTATGCCGATGGGCGCGGTCGGGTTGCAGACACGCCCGCAATTTACGAAAAGCCGTACTCAGCATAAAATTCGACTTGTAAGCTGACGTGTAATACATACGCTATTGGAGGGTGTAATCATGTACCTGCCACGCGCACCGTTTGTATGCAGATGTGGAGGGTATTTAGTATTTAAGATTTGTTTATTTTTTTTCGTATTACATTTCCAACACACATTTTTATGAAGAATTGAATATTTGTGGGAAAGAGTTTATCGTCAAGTTGTACTTTGGTTATCTTACACTTTTACTTTGTTCTACATATACTCGTATATCATTTTTTGTCTGCTTGTTTACTTGCTTGTGTTAGAATAACAATTTAGTATTTAAGGCACTGTGTATACTTCTTCACGAGATGACTTAAATGATAATGACTTGCACTTACTGAAACAGCAAACAAATTACTGAATAAATATTGGAAGCAAGTGGTAAAATTTTCACTTCTTGCATAAACAGACTAACTTTAAAATGTCGTGGTGGCGATGTTGTATGAATTGTTAGAATCTCTCTAGAGATTGAAGAAAAGGAATATAAATAAATAACAGGCATGCTGCTGCACGTCCTATTGAATACATCGGATTTAGATGGGGAAGGTGGAAGGCCCACTATTGGTGATTCCATCATATCAGTAATAAAATTTATGCAAACCCCATCGTTGTTAATATAGGTAAGCTGACCGCTTAACTTAGCTTATTAGAGGGGAATGCCATTTTTAGTGCGTCTTTATTCAAAAATATTTGTTTCATTTAATATGAAAAAAGCTTCCAAAGGACCTATAAGTTGGAAAATTGTCTAAATTTAAAAAATTTATTTATATAGATCCTTAAATTTGAATTGTTATCTTAAATTATTATTAAAATTATATAATTTAACCAATTGAAAGTGTTTTAGTCGATCAAGCCGGACCATGAAATACCCTACACCACTTGATGTATAAAGATCTCCATTATAACAGAACCTTGTCTTGGGAAGGGTTCTAAAAATGATCCGATCCTGTCCATTTTCAATAGGGTTCTTCTTTGGGCCAATACATGCTCTTGTATCGAAATATTTCAAAAAATTGCAATCTTTAGCTCACCTGTGCCCAAGTGGTGCCATTCAATCTTTTAAACAAAATTAAATATACAATATATGTAAAAATATAAATTGTGTGCTTTAGTGTGACTAAATTCGTAGTTGCCTAGTAAATTTTTGCCATCTGTAGTTCAGCTTTAGTAAAATATATGACTTCAAATCCTGAACTACGATTTAATAAAAATAATATTGTGCGACACTTGAGAAAATTGACTATTTATCTATTACGGTAAATGTGTCTTTTAGGCAAATTTACGCACATAACATATTGTAGTTAATATAAACGAACCATCACTTTGTGATTATTATAAATTTAACTTAAGCTTTGTTATATAATATGTCCTGCATATTTGTATGTGTGTATGTGTATTCGTGACAATTTTTAATAAAATGTGTTATATATGGGTGATATTTTCAATTTAATTACGTAAATGGATTACAATGGGTTATTCATTCCGCTCACCTAGTGTGCAACTGAGAGTGCAAGTGTACAATATGAGGAAGTTTTGTATTTTAAGCTATTTGGTTAAATGAAGTATAAATAAAAGAATCATCCAAGTTGGGGCGTTTACTAAAAGTTCTTAGTAAAGCATTTGTCAAATTTTTAATGAGACAATTTTTTTGTCCTTTCAGCAAAAATTTCTCGCTTATGTAATATTCTGATAAAAGTATGTATATAAATGCGTATTGTTGTTACATGATTAATTTCATATACATTTAAATACATTTATATATATATATGACAATGAATGAGCGTAAATGCCCGGGCTGTAAAATAGAATAGAATATAAACCATAATGTCAGCATGTCAATCATGTGTTAAAGCAACTAAAAATACTTGTTTTCTGCTGTAGACACGCTTTCTTTAGATTTACGATAACAAAGCGGATTAGGATTCGTTAAATCTTGAACAATTTCTTTATCTATATAAATTGGCGTGACTGGTGGCTTGTACCTGACTATGCCGTCTAATAATTGGAACCTATGTCCGTGATGATTCCAACAACAGAGGAATCAACTCGACCGACACATATTATGTTGGTTTATCAAGAATCGTTCTGGTTGTTGCAAACGGTATAAAAAACTTTGTATGCCTTTCGTCTTGTGTGGCGGGTACAAAGAGACAGAGAGAATTTAACAAATTAAATATACGCAGCTTTTGGGCCGTTCTAAAAATAATGAATAGCTCTGAATTTTTATTAGTCATGACAGCATAGGATTCAGGTTGGAATTCAAATTTTTATTAGTTATAGAATAACTCCCTAACGAATGAGGATTATTACTATACTACCGTATTAAAATCATGACATTGTAAAAAAAGGAACACGTAACAAGGAAATAAGATTAATTTGGCTAACAGCGAATCTTGCGTACCCCGCTCGTTAGGATATTAAAGTAAAAGTAATGAGTGCCAATGATGCTCATAATATGATGGGGGGAGGGGGAATCTAAATACAATTTTTTGATAAAATTGTGAATGCGTTCTGTGCCGCGCCTTCGACTGCGAGAACAGCAATAACAGACGGATATGCGGACATACATGTCTAGATCGACCCAGATGTTGTTGATACCTCGTTCTAACAAACTTAGTCACTTTTTTCACATTCAACATCATACACCACATACTCCCATGTGAAAATTAGTTTAGTTGTCTCAGTAAACGCGAGGCCTTGTCATAGGTCGTGTTATGTGGAATGTGGTTGGATTGGGTTTCAATTTGGAACAGCCAATTAACTTTGCATCAGCAAACTTTGTCCACAAATTTTAAAACTTGAGCATTTTGTCCATATAAAGGAATTTTTTATAATTAGACCTTTATGTGGAAAAGTTCCAATTCGGTTCACTTTTAACAACGCTCTTTGTTCCAAAAAATGTCCTTGTTCTTGTACATGGTTAAATTGCTTTAGAAGGTGATTTTGAATCTATCGGTTTAGTTGGAGAAGGGTGTTACAAACCTGCACATAAAATTAATATACCCTTTGCCACAAGTGGTGCACTGTATAAAATATATTAAATCAATAAGTGATTGGTGTTTATCAATGAATTAGAGAAAATTAGAGAACTGTTCGAGTTGTGTGAAAGTATGGGCGTTTATGGGTATTATGTGGAATCACTCCTAATTTTTTGTATAATTTTCTTACATGGTATAATCATCGCGTCTCAGGTGTTTTGGGAGGTGTAACCTACAACTACATAAACTGAATATGTGTACACACCATTATATACTTACGTAAGCTTACTAGCACAAGACAAACACCGGTAAAGAGAATGTGAATGCAGTTGAAAAGGATTTTGACTCTTAGTTGGTTCAAGCGTTTATTGCTTGACTAGGCCATTTCCGGTGACCTAATGCTTTAACACGAGATTTCTACATTTACCATTTACGACTTTACTTGCGCCCCATACGTACTACATATCATGTATGCATATTAATGTACGTCCTTTTATGCATGCAGTGATCGGTGTAGGACTGCCGAACACAACACACACAACACACACAACACACACAACTTATTGTATGACTCAATTGCATGATTGCTGTGCTCATGTGTATGGGTAGTAATACAAAAATCGATTATTATTATTAAATACATATGTTTGCTTTACTAGCTGCTGCTACATATAAACGCACGTACCCAATGTAGAGTAATATTATTTCGAGAATGAATAGTGGTGACAACAGATATAATATTTCACTCTCATACATATTTTCAATTTCTCTATTGTCTTAAGATACGTCAGTGGTGGCGCTTCCTGGCAATATATTTTTATGTTTATTTTTTAATTTCTGCAAAAGTCTCACCAGTGAAATGTTTTCAAATATTTGTGGAGTGTTATGATTTTTGCCCTAACCATAACCACCTAAAGACCTAAATTAAGTACACTATGTATGTATGTATGTATGCATAATGCTTTAAAAAAACTACCTCGATAACCATCTACTAAACTCAATAATTATAATAATATGTGATAGTTTTTTTTTTTTTTTAAATTTATTATTTACCACTAATTGCGTAACGTATGTTTTGAAAATTGTGACTATTATGGTTACATAATATAATACCGTTATTGATAGCAGCATTGCCTTGCGGTGATACATTTGAGTGCGTCTCACCGTTTGCATATTGTGCAATATCAATGTATTAAGAATCGCTAGATCGATTTACGTGCATATAATTGATTCATCGAATCTCAGGGCAACTGAGAAACTATTTTAAAACAAGTGAAAGAGGTTTATATGGCTTAGACCAAATCTTGAATATCCTCTACATATGCACACAAATGCTGAGTGTGGCAGGTACATGATTCCGCCCTTCTATAGTGCATATATTTAGTGTCAGTTTGAAGGTCCAGTTTTACTGTGAATTGTGATCGTGTTTGTTAACCGATTACGCCTTTTTGCGTGCAGAAACTAAAATGTCTACAAAATGTACGCTCATTGGAATGCCAACTAATCTTCACAAAGTTTCGTCAAAATTAATATAATTTCTTTATATATTGCTGAACTTTATTTATATGAAGCGTAATCTTCATTAGCATATTATATTATATATCCTACCAGTTTAGTCATATTTTACGGTTGTCATATACAAAATATGTATGAACCATTTCTTCTTAAACGATATGACAATAGTCGCTCCCACTTTTCCATTTCATTATAAACACATGGCATTTTAGCATGGTTGAAAAAAACTGTAGAACGTAATGAATTTGTACCTACTGTGCCCCAAAAAGGTATTAACTGCTCAATATTTGTATCTCATCTTATGCTATAGATCTGCATAACGACTGCATTAGGGCTAGATTTTCTAATAATCATTGCAAAAATTAGATTAAATTAAATTATATGAAACATTTATAAATTTTCCCGTTTTCAATCGTGAGATATTTTGTCTCTTAAGATTCAATTACTGGGTAATTTATGTAATCGAATATAGTCGAATAGAGACTTTTGGCCTGGAGGGGTCTTTGTTAAAGATTTTGTGTTTCACGCAGCAAAACCTAGGTCGACAATTAATTTGAATGATGTTTCACAAAAAAAAAAGGCCGTGTTTTTTTCAATCTGTATCAAATTGTCTTTGACTTGAACACTAAATTTTCAACTTAATTTTTGAGTATATTTAGCTGTGATTACCAAATTGTTGGCTTAAGTCAGGGACTCATTATACAGTTTAGTTTAGTTTTATTAATTATCTTCGTAATTATAGAAAATTCCAATGTGATTCGTTTGCTAGATGATATCAATCCTCCTGACGTTACATTGATTTTCAATGAAGATCTTGGTTACTTTTTACCTGTTTATCATCTTTCTTTATATTATGATTTTTTGAGTTTTTCTTTGATCTCTGCTTAATTCAATTAAATCACGTTTTTAACATCAAAAACCAACTTCTTCATCTGTTATTTTCCAATAGCATAAACTTATCTATCCTAAGGAAAGACATAAATTTACTCAAAATGAAAATGTGCTCAAGTGAAAATGTTATAGCCCAATTATAGCATACCCTACACTACTTGGCTCCACAACTTATGCTACAATTAGTTTTGTTGTATCAGTAAATACGAGATATTACCACATACGTCACTTCGGAAATATCATTATATGCAACGTGGCCCGATCGAGTCCACATTTGATACAGCCTATTAATCTAATTAATCTAATTAATTAATCTTTACCAAAGAATATTAAGAATTGCACAATTTTTGCCATATAAAGACTTCCATTATAATAGGACCCTGTATGGGGAGGGGTCCTAAAAGTGGTCCGATTCAGTCCGCCCTTCATAACATTTTATTCTAATAAAAGTCGACTTGAATGCGGAAACTAGAAATGAAAGTAAAAAATATCGGCTCAATATCCGAAATGTATGACCGAATACAGGACTCAGATTTTGAAACTAATCAAGGCCTCCTTATGGATTTTGCAAAGGGAACAATGAATTTAGTACACTTCACATTTGGAGGGTGTTTACATATTTTTAATAAAAATTTGTAAATAACACTTAATTAGCCAAAAAAGTAATGTTCTAATTTTGGACCGAATTGGGCAATTTTTAGAACTTCCCCCCCTATGACAACTTTTCACGACAATGACTCATTCTTCTCTGATACAACTAAACAAAGTATGGAACAATATAAATTTTGGAAGTGACTGGTGTAGGGTATTGTATGATCGGGCTCTACCGACTGTAATATTTTCATTCGTACGGGTATAAAAATATGAAACAGGTTTCTATATTTCAGTGATATCTTTGAGCTGATCGCATTCTACTTATCGAGCCGTTTCGGTGATGTAGCATTTATGGGAAAACTTATGGGAAATATTCAAAAGGTGTAATTTTTTGATTATTTCTTTTTTAACATATTCAACCATAAAACAAATTTAAAATTTATGTGTACTATGTAGAGGTACAATAAATCCACCCACACATTAATATATAATGGAGTGTGCGTGTGCGTGTTGTTATCGTTTCGTGTAACCTCATAAGGATTTGATTTGGTACTAGGTCGTAAACCATAGATATAGGCATAGATACGAAACTCGCGCGCGTTTTATATGTAATTACTCTCTCTACTCAGATACGAGTACTGTGTGAATTGAGAGTTTAAAAATATTGTATATCCTACAAAGTGGACAGAAATGCTATTTGCCGTACTACCATTAGACTAGACACCATATTTACTCTTATGTTATGCTTTGCTAAATTATAAATTATAGGACATTTATTTAAAATAATACGATAATAATTTAATTCAATTTTATAATACGCTCTATACTAAGTTTGCCATTCTTCCCCACTCCCTACACTAAGTTTGCCAACACCCTGAAGAAGGCTTCAGAGAACTAACAAGGTATACATTATATATTCTTGACCACCATCAAAAACTGAGTCGATCTAGACATATATGTCCGTTTGTTCATGGCATTCATTCCATAGATCAATTTAAGCCATTTTCCATACCAAAATTTAGGTCTTATAGTCCACAAGTAATACAAAATAATTTAATCTTGTAGAATTTAAGGACCCGAGAAAAGCATGGTCAATCCAAGGATAATTAAATTATGGACAGATGTGCCAAATTTCAGGACATTCGGCTTAGTAGATCAAGACTAATGCAAATAAATAAATATCGCTTTTCTTTGAAATCGGCAAATAATGTACTCGAAACATATAGCCTAGCTCAGCAAAGTTGTGGGTCGGTCCGTCGATCGATTTTGCCTATTTTGTACCATACTTTTGATGTGAACGATGAATGGATATGTGTATCAAATTTAAAATTTAAAATTCCACCGAAATATTTCACAAATAGCGACCAGTAGCTTGTGCGAAATTACATGGACAGTCCGATGGATATGGTTAAATGGATTCAGATTTTATTTTTACTGAGTGGATCGGTATAATTGAAGATGGTGGGTGTGGCATATGCCGCTTAGGAGTCACAAACATCCGCACAAACTTAACACATCCTTTGCCAAAAGTGGTGCAATGTATAAATACCTACGTCATCAAGTTTGGTTAGTTTTTATACGAACCCATTCAATGCAAGTGCAATTTTTGGAAAATTTACACCAACACATTTACTTCGTGTGCTCAGCTGAGTACACGAATATCAGCTGATTCGCACCTATGCCTATTCTATGCCGTAAACAATCGTAGACGTGCTAATACTTTTTGGGGTTGTGATTTGTTTGTCATGTACATATAAAGTATTGTATTAAAACGGCCCGTGCACAGTGCAAGGAACACGTGTGACAAGCAACTCATACAAATTGAAGGGGCAACCGTGTGTGTATTAAACAATTTTCTTGGCTACAATATTCATTCAAGTTTTTCACGTGTCTTCTACTCTCTCTTTCTCCTACTCTTTGTAGTGTTGTGCTTACGTATAGACATTGGCTCCATTCATAAGTTTATGTTCAGTTCAGTTTATAAAGATCACTCGTAACGGATGGCGGTGTTTGACGCTCGCAAAAATATTTTAAACATTTCACGCTACTCTGTTAATAAATAATATGAGAAATCAGTTGTTCTGTTATTAAAAACTTTAAATAAAAATTAAAATATATAAAAAGTTTTAGTATGGATACTGCAATATAACAGTTGTGTGCGTGTTGTTGTAAACAATTTTTGTTGACATCCTTCTTCGTAAATATTGTAATAAAAAATAATAACTTTGAGTTGCTCGGTGAAAGGATGCTGATGCGTGAGTGAGTTTGAGTGAAGTAATGGCTGTGTAGTGTGCCGTTTGCGGTTAATGAATGCTATCGTTATTCGTTACTGTTATTATTTGTATTACTGCTGTTGTGTCGTGTTGCATTATTAACTTGTATTTACTTCATTTACACATTTCTTTGGTGTAATCACTTTTTTATTGAGATATCGTACCCTCCAATGTAATGACGAGGATGTACTAAGTGCGATATATCGTTTGTAACACCCATAAGAAGGCGTCAGAGACTACAAAAAATATATATTCTCGATTAGCACCAAAATCTTGTCCGTCTACGGTTCGTCTGTTTTTGCAACGCTCGCGGTCATACGTTTTGAGATATTAAAATGAAATTTAATAATTATATTTCTAGTAATCTGTACGCAGGTTTCTATTCAAATTGGACGAAATATGCCAAACGCCACGCCCAAAATTAACAAAAATCTTCAGCCACAAAAATATATCTATGAAAAGGAATTTACACACACATAGCAAACAGTTATAGTCGGTTCTAACCGACCATTTAATACCCCACACCACTTTGTTGCACAAATTTTGTTTCAATTATTATCGCTGTATCGCCAAAAATGCCAAGCAATTACCTATAAGTCACTTCGAGGAATATCGTTATAGGGAGAGAGGTTACATAGAAAAGCATTTTATACAAAATAAAACAAAAAACCTTTTAAAAATGATTTTGCATAGATTTATGAACAATATCGCAGCCACGCAAATGAAGTTTTTAACCAATAACCTGACTGCGCTCATTTTTACAAATTTGTTCCCGACATAGAGGAAGTTTGCTCATTCATAGGGTCGCCTACGTCAATTATTCTAGATAGACTTCTAAAATATATGAACATCTATAATAAATGCATTACAGGTGGGCGTGGTTGTTTGAATTTTCCAAATAATTAATAATTCATTCACATTCGGGTCAAACAGACAGACGGACACGGTTAAATCAATTTAGATTTTGATTAGGAATCGGATTACAAACAACTCTACAAACTTCATATATCCTTTGGCACAGGTGGTGCAGGGTGTAACAAATAATTGTCGAGGATAACGCTTGTATTTTTATTACGCGTAAAATCCTGTATATATGCAAGTTTAGGGATATTCATATTAAACGGGTACATGTTCCGGTGTGTAATAATTAATTAATTAAAAATTAGCACAAAATCACCGTAAACATAAATCACGTGCAGGGCACGTAGATGCTGCTGGCGCTTTAGTTGTTGCTGTGGTTATTGCTGCTTCAAAGTAGTTTTATAAAAATTGTGAATATGTGAGGGTTTGTGTTCTTTACCCTCCACAGAGGGTTGGATGTACACCCTACAAAGAATATACGAGGTGTGTTCAAAAAATAACGAGAATTTTTGTTTTATGAAAAAAATATTTATTTATTCATCAATATCTATTTTGTCCCCTTCAAAGTAATACCCCTCGGATATAATACACTTGTGTCAACGCTTTTTCCAATCCTCGAAACACTTTTGAAATTCGACCTTTGTAATAGCTTTTAGCTCTTTCAGCGATTCGCTTTTAATGTCATCTATGCTTGTAAAACGACGGCCTTTTAATGTTCTCTTTATTTTTGGAAATAGAAAAAAGTCACACGGAGCCATATCTGGCGAATATGGAGTTTTGTTTTTGGCCAAAAATTCACGAACAAGCAATGAAGTGTGAGCAGGTGCATTATCGTGGTGTAAAAGCCATGAATTGTTTTGCCACAAATCCGGGCGTTTCTTTCGGATTGCTTCACGCAAACGGCGTTGAACTTGTAGGTAGTACTCCTTATTGATTGTTTGACCTTGTGGCAAGAATTCATGATGCACTATGCCATTAAAATCGAAGAACACAGTGAGCATAACCTTCACATTTGACCGCACTTGTCGAGCCTTTTTTGGTCTTGGCGATCCAGAATGCCTCCACTGGGACGATTGAGCCTTAGTTTCGACATCATATCCGTAAGCCCATGTTTCGTCACCTGTTATAACACGTTTTAGTAGTTCTGCATCGTTATTAACTTCATTTACCGACTCCTGAGCAACTTCCATTCGCCACTGTTTTTGTTCGAAATTCAACAATTTTGGAACGAATTTTGGTGCCACACGTTTCATACCCAAAACATCCGAAAAAATTTGATGGCATAAGCCAACTGATATGCCAACATCATCAGCGACTTCTCTGATTGTGATTCGGCGATCGTTCATAACCATTTCTTTCACTTTTTTCACGTTTTCATCAGTTGTTGATGTGCTTGGGCGTCCGGGTCGTTCGTCATCTTCAACGTTTTCGCGGCCATCTTGGAAACGCTTATACCACTCGTAAATCCTTCCTTTACTCATAGCAGACTCACCATATACCTTTGTTAACATTTTACAAACTTCAATACACTTTATTTCATTTTTTACGCAAAATTTAATGCAGGTTCTTTGATCCATTTTTTTTCACTAACGAAAATCGCCGAGCTCGAAAAACACGTCTCACGTTAGCGGCTGCCACTTAAAAAGTAAACAATGAATATTGCTGAAAATTTTATCGTACTTCAGGGGCATGTGTACCAACATAATAAAAAAAACTCTCTCTCCAAACCCGCGAAATTTAAAAATTCTCGTTACTTTTTGAACACACCTCGTATATTCTTGATCAGAATACACATCAAAGTCAATCTAGCTATGTCAGTCTGTCTGTCCTTGTTGTGGAAGGCTCATGGTCACACAGTTTAAGGCATTGACATATATTTCTAATTTTTGATTGTAGATCGTTTTCAAATTAGGAAACTTCGGCTGTGAGTCACACGTACACACCTACAAAAAACTATCTAACAGCCACAAAAATAACCTAAATGCCTACAATAGTTGGTCAAGCCCTGCCATTTAATACTCTACACCACTTGTTCTTTCACTCAAATTCAAAAAATTTAATAAAAAATGTTTTGCTGCTACCTTGTTGATAAATATAAAAATTCAAACTCATTTGTTATTGATTTCCTTAAATGAAATAAACTATTGTATATTTAAATATTGAGTATGGTAAATTAGCTGCAAACCAAAGGTAAACACTTTGCTTCTTATACCCTGTACCACCTGGGGTAAAGGGTGTATTAAGTTCGTGCGGATGTTTGTTACTTCTAAACGGAAAATGACACACCCATCTTCAATTATACCGATCGATTCAGAATCTTGAATCAATTTAACCACGTCCGTCTGTCTGTCCATGTAAATTTGTGCACAAGCAACAGGTCGCATTTTTTGAGATATTTCGATAACATTTAGTATAAACACATATATAGGTCTAGAGAAGAAGTTCTGTTGAAAATGAACCGAATCGCACCTCCTTCCCATATAGGGTCTTATTATAATGACAGCATCTATATGGCTAGAAATCGCCATTCTTAAGATTTTTTTTGACAAATTTTTATGAAGAATAATTAATTAGCTTCATAATTGGCTGTACCAAATTTGGACCCGATCGTACCATATTTAGAACCCTTTCACATATAATAATAATTTAACGAAGAAACTTCATGGCAATGTGTCGCGCTTATTGACACAATTAAACCAATTGTAGCGAAACGAAGTGTTGTAGGGTATTAGGTGGTCGAGCTTGGCCGAAAACATTTTCACTTATTTCTATTATATTTTCTTCTGGCTATGAGTGTCTGCTAGTGTTGCTCGGCGAGTGTATGTATAGACTTTCACAAATCATACAATTTCTCACGTATACTTCATTACAGGGGAAAAAGAAAAACCAACCAAAGGAAACGAGGCACGTATATAAAATCAACGTATTAGTGAGAAAACTAAATTACAATGTACGCGGACAGTTGTTGGGCGAAGACTCTTCGTACACATTGCAAGTGTTATGTAGCACCTGTAAAAACGTAACGAATGGGTGCAAGTTCATTGATTTTATTAATTAACACACGCACACACTCAGTTCCCTTTGGTTACAAGATGAGGTCACTATGTTTTGCAAGTTATTATTAATATACAGGAATGAGACACTATGGGACAGTACCTGCAGCAAACTATCCGGGGTTGCTCATATAATATATATGTATATTGTATCACAATGAAATCTGTATTAGCATTAGTTTTGAAAATAGCCAAACATTCTTATACTCACCCAGCATAATGACAAGGGGGTACATTGGTTTTGTTCAAACGTTTATATATATTCTTGATCAGGATCAATAGCCGATTTAATCTCTCCGTGTGGCTTTTTTCCGGCAATTTAACAGCCGCTTTGCATTGAGATATAAAGCTGACAATGTTCCCCAACGTCTACTTTGTGGTTTTGCAAATGGCAAAAAATCAGTCGAAAAACGCGCCCACAATGACGGAAAATATCCTAATAAGTTCCGTTTTAATACTCGCGGACCTTTAACATATTAAGAAATCGGGTTTTTTTTTTAAGCATTCTAACGGCAGAAGATGGTATTATTTTAAAAGATACAAATTTGGATACTAAATTAAATTTAAAAATGTCACATTACTACTGAACTAATAAGCGGTATGTTCTGAACCATTCATTATAGTCCTTCTTATACTTAAAATTGTCTTTGGATTAACCATGTCTCCTGTGAGAGCCCTAAAGTCAAAGAAAAACGTATAGTTTTTAAGGCTTTGACTTTTTCTACAATGAAACCATGACGTAATTTCAATAAAATATTGAAAAATTGAAGACTAAATGCTTGGAAAATTCGTTTTAACCACACCCACCTATAATGGGCATTATATTTTAGGAGTTTAATTAGGAAATTTCATTTGCTTGACTTTGTATATATTTGATTAGAATGAGTATTCCTGCTGTGTGTCGGGAACAAACTTCTAGAAATAGTCGTGATCCGCTAACATACGCGCACGCTTTGATTAAAAACTTCAATTACGCTTCAACTTGTGTTGTGTTACGATACGGTTCAAAAATCTGTGCAAATCCGTTTTTAATAGTTTTGTACTGAATTTTGGATAAATCACAGCTACCACGACCTCAGATGTAGAGTGCATTTAAGATTTGGTCATCATTTAGTTTGTTCACTTGCTTATGTATGAATTGTATGAAAATGTTCAAGTTTAGAATATAAATTTGAGTAAGCTAGACTGGGCGCATAAGTGTTGTGTACAAAAATAATAATGCTTCTATATAAAGAATTTTGTAAAAAAAATCCTGTAGAAAAGACAGGAGCAACGTACCTTTGTAAAATTCAGTTTTTTTTAATTTTGGAACTGTTCACACGCATGTTCGTGCGCAATGTTGACGCAAGCCTTTCCATATGATCGATGTTTTGTGTAAAGTGTTCAAAACAAATGACAGCCGCTTAATGTATTTTAATTAAATTTTGTTTTCATGTATTGACCGGCACGAAGTGAATTCCTCCCAAAACACTAATATAGCAAATAAATGTGATTTTAAGTACTTTTCTTATTCCGTTGTTTGGAACAACATATATAGTCTCTATAAATACGAACTCATGAGCCTCTATCTCTATGAAATTGTTTTATTATTTGTGCCATTCGAGGAGACGAGATTGTCAACGATTTTATACGTATCCACACTACACTACGTATTCTCCATTACATTCAATGTTTGTTATGAGATGCCTAAACAAAGTGTTGCTTGACCTCCTTGTTGAGCATTGTTTTCGGAATTCCTTCGAATGTAATTTATACACGTGTGCATGCCCTTGTTAATGTACAAGTCTTTACACATTAAATGGAAATACATTTTATCTATATTTAATGTGTAGGTAAGTGAGTGCTTCATCTTTTATTTAGATTTACTGTAGTGTGCGGTAAGCCGTTTTATTGTTAAAAGTAACAATAAAAGCAACACATACACCTAGACAGGGCTTTGTGTGCATTGCCCATTAGTAATTTATATTAATTTATACCCACAACCGAGGGTGTATTCACTTTATCAAAACGTTCGGCACACCGGTAAGAAAACATCAGAGACCGAATAACGTGTAGATGTTCTTGATCAGTATTAAATGCTGAATGGATTTAGTCATTTAGGTCTGTCTGTGATAATTATTCTCCCGGTAACAAAAATTTATACATATCCACTCCAAACTTGACAGAAATATTCCTACTTCTTGAACGCAGGTTCGTATTCTAATAGGGAAGAAAATAACGCCCACAATTTAACAAAATTTAAAGAGGAGTCAGTTTTTATAAGCTTTTTAAGCAATTATTCGTATCACTCTAAAACTGTTATAATGACAAAGTAACTAAAAATGCCTCTTGTCCTCTACAAGCGAGGAGGAAAATATTTAACAAAAATGAATTGTTTGTTTTTTTTTTTTGGTTAAAAAAGAGGAATAACATGAGTTCAATAGTTCACACACAAAATGTTTAAAAGACCACGCCCATAAGCATCATTTTATTTAGAGTAGGGGAAGATGAGTACTCAGGATTTGGCCTAAGCCAAGCCAAGTGTACTTGCTTTTATATTTATGGATGAAGATGGCCTTGTACGTATTTGTTTTGTTGTTGAAATGAAAGCGTTAGTATAGGCTGCCATCGTGTGTTGCTTTGATTTGCTATTGCTTTTATGCCCCCATACAAGGTGGTCTGAAAACCGTGTAAAGCAAATTGTTACGTAATACACTGTTAGAGGGCCTGCCACGCCAACCGTTTTTATGTAAATGGGCAGAGTATTTAAGCTTTGGCCTACACCCCACCTTTTAGTTACCTTTGATCTGTTTCAACATTCTGTTGAAACGCGATGATGTTTGCTTTCAATTCGAAATAGTTTAACATCTGCCTCGATCCTGCGATAATGAAAAACCATAATTTTGTACAGATTCATCTCGATACTGCGGCCATATATTATAGTTTCAATTCAGAGGTGGCTTTACGCTTCAAATGCACAATTCAGCTACAATATCTTTTCCAATTATACAGCGAGATGAAAGACTTCTTACCTGGAATGTCCTTATTTCCTGCTCATTCGTACATATTTTGCGCTCCTCTTCACATTTTTGTGACAAACGCAGGAGAGAGCATTTTTTATATGCCATTTTGTCATTGACGCCTCGGTAGTAGATAATAAAAAAAGAAAAAGAAGGAGACTTTCATTTTGCATTTGTTTGTTTGTCTATCATATATATAAATTTATTGTCCCCCATGGGCTTTAGGTGCTAAAGTTATCTGCAGCGTACATGTGTGTGTTGTATAATTGTTGTTTTATAACTACTACTATCGTCCAAACGTTGTTGCTTCTCTTACAGTATACCGTATAATGCAGATATAACATATAATACATTGTCCATGGCACACGGCATGGTTGTGTGTGTATACTTAGTTGTCATGCACACGTGCATAGCAAATGTAAGCAAATATTAATAATGTTTTAAACTATAGAATGTACATAAATTACATACGTTTATATGTACACGTATAATATAAATACTCGTCTGTATTGTTTAGCTTCCCCCATATACGCACCCAAACCGTTGTCAGCAACAATTTATATTTGGACAGAAATTTTAATTATATTTGATGTGAACGTGAAATAGAGATGCCAAAGGAAGCAAAGATCAAATCAGCAGAAGAGTTAAATAAATATAAAATCTAAACAATAAAGGTAAATAAATAAATTACTAAATGGCATCCTTTATTGCAACAACTTGACTTGAAGTTGCTCGCAATTATAAATTACTGCTGTTCGAAGTGATTTGTTTAAACATCATCATCATCAAACGTAAAGTAAAACCCATCTGGCACGTTGAACTGGTAATCGACGTTGACAGTTGAACATTTCAATTCAAATTTCTTCGAGTTTTCCGACACTTTCCTAAACGCGATTGGACAAAATCAGACCAGAGACACATCCGCAATGGCGTCTTCAATTTTCCATCCGCGGCTTTCAGCACTATCGCACTCGCAAATTCAATATCCAGCTGAATTTACATATTCATCAGCAATATCCAATTTAAAATGGCCAAAATCAGTCCACGGACTAGCCCTCAACTTTAAAAAGTAAATAGCTAAGCTACTAAGTATTTATTTCGATTCGAATGTAGTAAATTTCGATTTGAAAGACAAGAGGAATTGAAAGGTTTATTTGTACATATGATTAATAGAAATTGAGGCAGCTGTTCCGAAGATATATTTAAAAGGAGACGGTATCATTTTAGTAGAATAAGTTCACAATGATTGATTAATATGAGCAATGCACACGTTTGTTTTTGTCTAAACTTGTATATTTTTCAAAACTACACATTAATCCTGCTCCCGAGTATTCTGTAATTTGCCAGGTTTGTTCGAAATTTTTATTATTTTCATAGCTATTAAATTTATCTTTAGATGGACGTTCTTAAATCCTACTTGAAAGTTACTTTCGTATTACTCCCGAACCATAAGACTTGCAGACCTGAAGTGTGGTACAAATTCATTCCTATATATCTGGGTTGGCGTACGCCTAATGTAGCTTTTTTACTTGTTACACTTTTAATTGCTTTAACCCAACTAATCGTATTGTTGTTGTTCCATATTATACAAATTAGGTTGTGTCCCTCAGGAGAGATCCCAAATACATAATTGCTATACATGTGCGTTTATATAAAAATATATATACACACATGTGTTATCTATTCATTATACCCTTCGATGGGAATATAAGAATATGGGGGGAAAACGGCTTTGTGGCGGGAACATGCAGCACATTAATAAGGACTCGTTAAAAGAGGGCGCCAAGTCCCCAAATTACCCATAAATGTAGAGGGTATTCTAAATTTAGGCCAAGCTAATAATATCCGTTTGTTTGTTGTACAATTCAGCACTTTCTTAAACTCCTTTGTAGCAATTGTAACCCGGAAATGTGCTTTGGTAATGATAAGTAATGACGTATAGAATATGATTTCTAATATTCCATATCCATCTTTTTCTTTCTATTTTTGTAAATAATGCATTACAATACCAATGTGATTTATGGGTAAAGGTATGACTGCAGCAGTGTTTTATATCGTTCGTGTAAAGTACAAAAGTTTAGTTAACTACATATTATATATGGCGCTCACTTTATATATTTATATGGGACAAAACTTCTAATGATAAGCGATTTCGTTAAAATGAAAGTAGAAAGAACCACAAGCACTATTACCGAACTCAAAAGCCTTTTTCCCCCTCTGTGTATAGCTGTGCTTTTCATACAACATTTACTTCCATATATTGAAAGTACAACTATTTACAGTATGTTACAAGTTCGTATCCGACAATGAGCATTATGTCAACTTGTTTTTGTGTGAAATATGTTAGTGTTATATCATGTCGAATGCTTATACGGTTCATACACTGTGTACATGTATTGTATTGTAGGGATATAACCGCAAAAGCGGAATCCAACACGTAATCTCTTAAATTTTTCAAAGACTGCATGAATCAGGACAACATACGATATAATAAACATCAACGAAACACATATAAACTATGTCTGTAAGTGGTTATAAGCCATAAGCCTAAAGTCCAAATTTTTCACTTTGCTTCGACTATTTCAAAGTCTAGCAGAGGTCATGAAATCTCGCGTTTGTATTTTAAATAAGTGTCTGTGTATGTTAATGCACACATACTCTCCTAAACATGAAATGTTTTGTAACCGTCTAAAGGTATGCTCACATTGTCAAAGCGTTTGCAACGCACAGTAGAATTCCTCAACGTTCCTATAAATTGATCAGCCTCCAATTCTGAATCGGCTAAACCCTGCCTTCCTGCCGGCCTATGTAAATATTTAGAAAAATTGGTGTGATGTCGATGTCACATTTGTCAACACTGTTGGTACGCCCACAATATTACAAAAAAGGAATGATGACGATGACGATGACGATGACTTTTCGGAATTAATTTCTTGGATTATTTCTATTAAAGTTAAAAGTCGACACATCTCGACTCGCTCTAGAACGTTTTATACCAGAAAATAATAGAATGGACATAGTAAACGTTTAGGATGTTTTGCGACTTTGCAGACCGTAAATTAAATTATATTCTACTAAGGTGTTATGTATCCAAAATGTGGCTTCAGCCAACTCTATATTCTGTTTTTACTTGTTCGGAT
This sequence comes from Crataerina pallida, assembly GCA_949710015.1. Taxonomy (NCBI): domain Eukaryota; kingdom Metazoa; phylum Arthropoda; class Insecta; order Diptera; family Hippoboscidae; genus Crataerina; species Crataerina pallida. The sequence goes on along the minus strand of OX453289.1, from coordinate 2,715,960 downwards.
GTGTTTATTTTCTGTACTATTGTGGCCGTTTTTATATTGTCAAAAAGGCGGATCATTAATTATGACATGTTGCGGTAACGATTTTATACAAAATCTATTTGCATTTCGTTTGTGAAAGAAGTATGGATTGCTGTACAAAGTGTAAAGCTAAGGATTGTCGCGAAAGATAAAAATCAGAACTCTTCCCCGGAACAAATTTTATCTGTTTGTTGATGTACCTTCACACGCTAGGTGCGCTGGATTTAATGGGATTAAAGGATATTGATTTTTACCAACTTTTTACTTAAACTTGGATTTGATATAATTTGATAAGTATCTCGATTCTTCGTTTGAGAGACCTGGTCAATCTATGGTTGTTCATTCGATGCATTCAATAATTATGAATGATACTGATGCATCTTCGAGTTGGGAATCTCAAACTGTATCTTCCATCACTGCCACCGAATGCTATAAAGGTCCTTCTAAGCAGCAAGTTATTGTTGCTGAAACTGCGTATTTTTTTTTCTCAAATTCTGCTGGCAAGGATATTTTACTTATATATATTGTAACTGAACAAAATGTGTCTGAATCTGTACCTACTGTGCCCCAAAAAGGTGTTAAGTGCTCAATATTTATATCTCATCTTATGCTGCAGATCTGAATAACGACTACATTAGGGCTAGATTTTCTAATAATCACTGCAAAAATTAGATTAAATTAAATTAAATGAAACATTTATAAATTTTCCTCCTTTCAATCGTGAGTTATTTCGTCTCTGAAAATTCAATTTATTTAAAATATTTATTATATTTATTAGAGTATTCCTCCTGTTGGGAACAAATTTGTGAAAATGGACGTGACCGGCCACGCCTTAATGATATGAAGATATGAACGTAATTGTTGTGCGTGTCTGTACATCGTTTCAGATTTCATCCTGAGACTATGTGTTACAAACGTTTTTATAAAGTGAAAATACCACTCACTTCAAGGTGATGAATTTAATAATAAGATGTATGTTCTTGGAAGAGCTACATCTACACCGCACATTCTAAGTTTGTAAAAAGGATTGAGTCATATATTCTTATGCAAACATTTATCAAACGTAGTGTGTAATAATCGCAACTCTCACTAAATATTTGAATGGCACATGAATCTTTCTTGCCTTTGAAAACCATTAAATTTCTTTAGTAAAAAAAAAAACCCAAGGGACAAGTAAATATATCGAAATGAAATATATATCTTATATAAGATATGACTCTTTTCTTGCCTATGCGATATCAAATTTGAATTTTCTCTGTCACTTGAATATACAGAATATCTAAAGAATATCGTATTGCCTGTATATGTCGTAATGTATAAAATATTATCTGTATAATTGTACTAAAAAATGAAAATGTTCATCCATATGGTATTCACACACAAATATATATTGTAGGTATTAAAATTCTATGAAAATATTAAATTTGTTTCTTGTATTCTCTAGTTGTAAATACTTTAAACGAAATGCAAATTATATAATGGAACAAGTGAACATGTTGTACCCGCACATTTCATACCTTATTCTCCTTAGTTCTGCAAATTATGTTATAATTAGTTTATTTTAAATATGCATCTGTGTGTAAGTCACTTCGTGGAACTCTGTTGCATAGAAAAGTGGTTCCATTGGGTCCACATTTGGTACATCCAATTCACTATTCCTCACCACATTTTGTCAAAAAATATTAGAAAAAAGCGCTATATTAGGCGTAGCTCCCCGGTTGCAGTCCGCAGCGGTTGCAAACAATTGAAATGGAAACCTGCGTAAAGAAACTAGAATTGGTTGTACAAATTTTCAGCCCAATATCTCAGTTTTTATGACTGTGAGAGTACCAACTGGTGCCTACAGGGACGGACGTGACTAAATTGGCTCAGATTTTGATATTAATCAAAGCCTCTGACTTCTCCTTCTGGAAGTTGCAAACAGAACAACAAATTCGTATACTAAGTTTGATAGCCTCATAACAACGATGGAGGGTATAAAAAAGGTCAATTTGTTTCATTATCTAGATGTATTATATAATATTTAAAATAGTCCAGAGATCATACAATCACAAGTGTGAATTTGTTGGACTGTATTTGCTAAAATCAAATTATGAACACATTTATTTGTTATTGTGCATTATAACGATAAGCAACAATTCTTGAAATTTATTTGTAGTATAGCAAGTTTAATTAAAATTGTTAATTATAAAGGGTTCAGTGTTAATTAGTATGAAACCTTTCTACTCGTTAATTAGCACACGGTAACTAAAAATGCTTCCATGCGATACATTGAAACAGAAACTCTTGAATATAGTTGTTCTACCGTCGTCGCGTGTAATATAAGTTGCATGTGGTGTGTGTGCGTTAATGTAGTGAATAAAAATTCATTCATTGATTGTTTTTTATACCCTCCACAAGTGATACGAGGTGTACGAAATTTGTCATACCATTTGTAACATCCAGAAGGAAGCGTCCGAGACTCTGCAAAGTCTGTTGTTGGCACTTTCACGGTTCTAAATTTTAAGATATTAAGCTAAAATGTTTGTATAAACACTTCTAGTTTCTACACGCAGATCAGTATGTAATTTGGGTAAAATGGGACATAATCGACTAAAATCTATTTATCTGCCACAAAAATTTAACTGTAAAGTTGAAATTTGGTACAAATATTCATAATGACTCCATCTATGGATTTGGCAATGGGCCAGTGGGCTCAATCGATGGTTAACAGACAAGCTCTTAATTTCCAAAATGTCATATTCAGCGTAAAATTGCAAGTTTATACATAATACATACATTGTACTTACCGCACCCACGTTTTTATGTATTGTAGATGTGAAGGGTATTTAAAATTTGACCTAAGCTAAATTTAGTTTTTAAAATCTGCACCACTTGCGGCAAAGGGTATATAAAGTTTGTGCGCATGTTTGTAACTCCTAAGCGGCAAATGCCACACCCACGTTCACTTATACCGATCGATTCAGAATCAAATCTCTAAATTGATTAACCATCCGTTCGTCTGTCTGTCCATGTAAATTTGTGAGCAAGCTACTAGTCGCTATTTTTGAGATATTTCGATGAAATTTGGTACAAGTACGTTTATTGGCCCAAAGAGGCACTCTCTGTAAATGGACCGGAGCGCACCATTTTTAGAACCTTATCCCATATAATTATACTTCACGAATATTTGGCACACAACCAAATTAATTGTAACATAATTTAAGGAGCTAAGTGGTGTGGGGTATTAAATGGTTGGGCTTGACCGACTATAACATTTTTACTTGTTTTTTATTTGCCTCTTAAATTTGCATAATATACTTAATGAGAATGGCTCATGACTAATTTTGCCGAATCGAAATAGCGTGCTGCGTGCAGAAACTAGACGTGTCTGTATAAAATTTTAGCTCAACATCTCAACAGTTAACGCCTGTGAGAATGCCAACAACAGACGGACATACGGACATATATATCTAAATCAAGTCAGTTTTTGATGCTGATCAAGAATATATATACTTTGTGGGGTCTCTAACGCCTCCTTCTGTGTCTTGCAAACGGAATGACAAACTTAATATACCCACATCACCAAAGTGTAGCATACAATACGGTATATAATATATAAAACAAAAGCGACGTAACTAACGTATGTATAGTGAAGTACAACCAAGTAACTTTAGTTCACACAAAACGTCTATACCAACTAAACGAATCAAACCAGTTTGCCTGCTACATCTCACAGTGGTACGCGTGTAATTTGATCCATATAGACTAGTGTTTATCACACTTTCGATATCTGCAGATCCTTTTTATAATTTTCATACCATCAAAAAAAAAAAACAAAACAAAAAAAAAAAATTGCGTGTACACTCAACGAATCTTTCAGAGTGCAAGTTTTTATTTCAGAAAAACTTTTGATAGTTGAGTAAATGAATTCTATAAGTTTTAATAATGTACACGGTGTTTAATATAAAAAATTGTTGTGATTTTAGTTTTTATGATTGAATTTTATAATCAAAACCCTGTGCAAGGTGCATCCCCAAGAACCGCTTTGGAGACATAGGGGGTCCACGGACAATTAAATGAGAAAGACTGATATAGACGGTAGTAATGTAATAATAATAACGACAACAGTAGTTACTGAAAAACGATGACATTGACATACATACTACTCCCATGTATGTAAGTATCAAAAACAAATTTGGAATGCGCCAAATCTAGGATAGATAGATATTCAGTCGGGTTTAATCCCGTAAGTACCAGAAGTAAACGAGCCACACCTTCAATATATACAAAGTATATATATTCTTGATCGGTATCAATAGACCGTCCGTACATTTTTGGTTCATCAATGGATGGGATAATTATAGATATGCATACCGCTCTGCGTGCAAAAAGTAAAAGTGTCTCAGCTTAATATCTCAAAACTTACGGCCGTGAGAATAGCAACATAAATAAAGACATAGATCTTTATTTGATATATACAGCCATAGTGTGTACGTGCACAATACATTTCCCAAACTATGCGCTATCGTATGCGCACATGATTTCACATTAACTTTTCAAGGCTTCCTCAGAGTTGGTATATCATACCCTCCACATAAGATATGCGGTATACGAAGTTTATCATTCCATTTGCAAAACCCAGAAGGAAACGTTAGAGACCCTTCAGCATCACAAACGGTCGATAAAAATTCATGAATTCAAATTTTGTGCAAACACTTTTAGTTTCTGCGCGAACATTGCCACGCCCACAATCAACAAAAATCTATTTATCTGCTATAAAACTTGAGCTATAAATTTGAAATTGGGTACATATACTTGTAATTATAGCTTTTGTGGATGTGCCAAAAAGGAGCATGGTCGTATAGCAGACACGCCTACAATTTACAAAAAACTGTATTCAATGTAAAACTCAGCTTGCAAGTTGATGCGTAATACATACACATTTAGAGGTTGTAATCACATACCTGCCACGCCCACCGTTTGTAAGTACATGTGTAGGGTATTTAAATAAGTTTAGTTTAGCCTACATGGACGGACAGAAGGGCTAAATCGATTTGGCAATTGACACTGATTTACTTACGCTTTTAGCAACGTGACTACTTATGATACGTTCGAATAAAACCAATATACCCCCTTACCATTATGGTGGTGGGTATAAAATCAATTAGAACAATTTCAATTTTAACTGCATTAGATAAGTTTTATTACTACTTAAAAAAAGAATGTACAATCTGGTAATGTGGCAGCTTCCTATACAAAAAGTAAAACTGATCATGAGAGCTTCCAAAGTATAAGTTTTTCGATTGTGACCTTAATTAAACATTTTTACCCTTGCTTATCGCACACTTTATTTGCCATGTGTACTAAATTTTTTAAACATTTACTCCATCACTAAATTACATTTAGTACACACATGTACTCGTATATGAAACAAATACATTTGTTTCATTATTCATATAAAAAATCAATCAGCATCAATAATCATGACCAAGCGGCTAGTGTTTGTATAAATTATTTATGTACACATTGCCATGCAATTAAACTCAACGTAATGCACATCAACGTATATATATGACGTCTTGTTATTGTTAATTATATCGTAAATTATAATATGTACGTTTGAGCATTGGTAGCGCGACTACCAGTTGAGGTTGAGAGCCTAAATTTGTTGCAAACATCTTCAGCATGTCCGCTTGTTTCATTTTTTTTTTTTAAGTTTATTATACATCATTTAAAAATAAACATGGAATAAAAACAAGTAAGAAAACTAAATACGTCAGCGTAAAACTCGACTTGCAAGCTGATACGTAATGCATACAATATTAGCTGGTGTAATCATATGCCTACCATGTGCATCGTTCCTATATAGATGTGGAGGGTATTTAAGAGTTGGTTTAAGCCAAATTTACTTTTCTTGATTGTTTTTATTTTCTTTATTTTGCATTAATCCTGAACTACTCAGCCGAATGTTCTGTATTTTGTCAGATCTGTTCATATTAGTACTGTTTTTATTTAAAATTGTCCTTGACTAGACCACGCCTCTTCTGATATTCTTAAATTCTACTTGAAAGTTACTTTCGCATTACTCATGAACCATAAGACCTGTAGACCTGATTTTTGGCACATATCATTCCTATATACTTGGTATTGAAAATTGCTTAAATTGGACCATGTTTAAGGGTTTATTTAGAATATTTGGAGTAGGTGACCCTATGTATATATATATAAAATTTACAATAACCCGTCATATGTCCGGAACAAACCTATCAAAACGAGCGTCATCGGTTAACGTCGTACGCGCACCCAGTGACTACGTTTTACTAACCTTCCCAACTATTTGGAACAGCATAATGACGATGGGTACCCTAGATTTGGCATACGCCTTATATAGCATTTTTTTACTTGTTCTGTCACGTATAGTTTTTGCGATGCGCTACCAACGAAAGTGCCGTCTTTTTCCAAAAACTAAACGTCTGTAGTCAACAAACCTAGTAAGACGCCAAGCCATTGCAAAAATCATTCAAAAGTCTGATTTTGTAACGTAGTAGTGTCATTTCGCTTTGCACAAAAGTTAACAAAGCTGAATGTGACCTACAAACGCAAAGTACTATAAACAATATTTTGCAAGCGCCTAAATACATTCGATGCATCCATGAACGATAAAAATAAATGGAAGAGTCTTTTTATGACAAATGCGAATAAGTCTGAAGAGCAGCGTATACACAAAAGTATTGTAAATGTTTGAATTACAGTCGCATGCATGGGCAGACAATGTCGCTCAACCCGTGCAGACATTATAAATATATTACAAACATATGATGTATTTTACAAATTATATCTAGGCACAATTTTACACCATATCCATATGCATCTATCAATAATATGTTTGCTCTAGCTAATATAATACCAAAAGCAACAGCAACAATAATCAAAATAGCACCAGACATACACGAACTTATGATAACAGACACAATTTTTTAAAATTAGCCAACTATTGAAATATTGCTGGCGAAATGTTCCTAAATGAATATGAACGTTTGCTAATACGTATATGCATGTTTCCACGGTTATATTCTTGATGGTCGTATACTATATACTATAAGGTGTGTGTGTGTGTGTGTGTATGTATGCGCATTTATGTAGCAGGTACTAGAAGGCATTGTTTCGGTGAAAAGCGTGTATGCAGTATTTAAAAAAAATAATTTTAGTTTATTGTCTGTACACCACCTCGTCCGTACATTGTACTTTTGTTTTCTATGCATAAATATAAATATTTCCCTACGTTGACTTGGTGTCCCGTGAAATAATTTGTTCGCGCAAACGACAATAATTTAACATGCTTATGCAAGTGACACCTTTATGTGGCCCCGTACAGTGCGGCCGAAAAGATATAAAAGAGGTAGAAAGGCGTTTCTAGGCATACGCTAAATCTCGGATATCCACCTCCGTTATTATCTTCTTCCAAAATACATCAATAATCAAAATTCCCCAAATAGCGAGAAAAGAAAATACTTCAAATTTATTCGAACGGATTTGCTTTCAATATCATCAAGTTTTGGGTGTGACAATTTTACTATTGAGAATTTTTGCTCAATCGTTTTGAAAAAGTTTCAATTTTTCATTCACAATAAATACATCATGAGCAAAATCGCTAAATCTGGATACGCCCATTTCGATCGACCATCAACAACATTACTAAGTGCAGATCAATTTCAGATCAATATCTTAACTTTAACAGCAAAGAATGGATAGCAACATAAATTGTATTTTATTACCATTACAGGTGTGTTTACCATTTAACTGCGCATAAAAGGGATCTGTATCTCACTGTCAGTTTTCTTACAAACACACCGAGTATAAAGTATGATGAAGCTCTATCCTAAGACGCACTTTAACTTTTCTTACTTTTCCAAACAACTCCGCTTCCACTTAAAATTATTGTTCCTCGCCCTTCATTTGAATTATGCTTAGTGGCACAGTATAGAATTTCGTGCTCTCAAAATCGTTTCCTATTCTATCTTCTGCCTAAATTGTGCTGACGCAATGTGGAATGGCCATCGTTTGGAAATCATTTATTACTTTTCGTTTTAATTCTCTCTTAACAGCACACTTTAATTTATTATTTTTTACTTTCTTTTACGCTTATTTCTTGTATCAATAGGGAACACACTCCAAATTAATTACAATTTCCAATCACTGATGAATGTTTGTTAGATTGTGTCACTTGTTCTATCCAAAATTAAATGTTTGTTCGTTTGTATGTTATTAGTTAATTGTATAAATAAGAGGAACAAATAAAATACTAACCACTCCCTAAATAGAATCGATATCGTTGAGATCATTTATTCAAACGTATTGTATGAGCTTTGCTCAAACGTTTATAAGTAAGTAGGAATCAACAGGCGAATCTATCCCTTCTGTTCGTTCATCTAAAACCTATAACGTTTATTGCAAATGGACAAAGCCGGTCCATGGACATGGACGGTCTAATTATTCAATTAAATCTATTTCTTTCAATCCCAGTCAAAAGAATTTTTATTTAAAAATTAAGCCAAATTTAGTTTTCTTTCTTACCCGTTAATATTTATATCAAATTATGGCGGGACAATCCTCCAAGGACGATTTACGTTTAAAAAAACATTATTGGTTCAATTAGAAGACTCCTAAATATTTTATATTCAACAAGTGGAAACACAAAATGTGACTTAGACCAAACTGTAAATATCCTTCATCTCCACAAATATTGGGCGTGGCAAGTAACTGAGTACGCCCTATAACAGTGTAGGTAATACATATCAAATTACACGGCAGATTCTGCACAAAAAAGGTTTCTTGTAAATCATGAGCGAATCCGTTATCCGGGTTCGCTCAATTTAAATAGAAGCCTAAGTACAAAGTATTTGTACAAAATTTCAACTCGATATCTCAAAATGTACGGCAGTAAGAGTTCCAACAAAACACACAGACGCACATGTTTAGCTCGTATTAGTTTTTGATGCTGATCAAGAATATATATACGTTGTAGGGACTCCAAAGCTTTCTTCTGGGTGTTGCAAACAATGAATGACAAACTTAGTATACCTTCATCACTAAAGGGGAGGATATAAGGAAATTTCCATTTATTTGATAGTAAGGGATGTGGGTTCTGTATACTCTTTAATTGAGAAACTGATGTGGTGTAAATTTTTTAAATAGAAAAATTCAATGTAAAAAAAAAAAACGTTTCATCAAAGACTAAAACTAAAGTGTTACTCGGCGAATGAATGATTCCAACAAATAGTAGCACGCGTTTATAACAGTTAAAACAGAAATTAACATGAATTAAAAAGAAGTAAGCTGCGCCTGATTCAAATTTAATCGCCCTCGTTGAAAAATTTATTTTACGGAATCAATCGAACAGAAAAGTTTGTAGTGTGACTATAGTAACATGCAATACCAGCCGGGCACGTGGTACCTACCGTGGGGTATGCCCCTGCAGAAAATGTTAGCTATGCAATTTTCGCAGACGGGCACACCAACTCTAGGTTCTCCATTCTCTTGCCAGGTTTTGCCGCCACAACAACAAAATTCGCCAGCGCCCGCAGGCACAACCATGCAAGTGTCGCCGTCACATACTTACCAACACCCTGTTGGAAGTTATCCATGTACCAGCGGAGGCATTACTCTGCACCAAATCAGCAGTGGCCCTCCACAAGCTGCAAACGTATCCTTATCCAGCGGTCTGCTTAATGGACATACCACACATGCTCTGGCACACCATTGTTTGCAAAATTCTCATCAATTGCCGACAACACATGCACAACAACGAAATGCCTTAATGCCTGCAACAGGTGTAAATACTGCTGCAGCGGCTGCCGCTATGTATACACCTCTCCCTTTACACACCTATCTAGCTTCCACGGCACCTGGTACGGTTACAAATCCTCTAACTGGCATAACCGAAAATAACCGACCGCGTCATGGTTTGTCCAGCAACTGCGGTACACATATGATTCCACCTCAAACAAATCAAGCAAACATTGCAACTTCACAATTAAACGTTCTATCATCGTCTGTCTCTCCACATACTACGGTAATGCCGTCAACAGTAAATTTGAGTGTTGATGTGTTAGCAATGCGTCATCATTTGAACAATTTGAATGCTGCAAGTAGTGTATCAATGCCTCCTAAGAAGGTAAGTTATACGTGAAATCAATTGAAATTCACTTCATTCGATCTTTCTAGATCCTAACTACTATGACTATGAATACGAAGAAAACTTGTTGTGGCAAAAGGGCACATGTCACACCCACCTCCAATTATACCAAACGATTTAGAATCAAAATCTGAATTGCTTTTACCATGTCCGCCTGTCTGTCTATGTAAATTTGTGCGCCAACTACTGGTCGCATTTATTGAGTAATTTCTATGATATTTGGACCATTTTTAGAATCCCTCAATATCAATATTTATTTTTTATTTTAAGTAACCCGAACCCAATTTTTTCAGGGTTTCAGTCTCTAATGCTCTTTATTATGAAAATGCAACGTGATTCCAAATTTTATTGTGATTTTTAAATAAATATTTTTCATGTGCCTGTATACACGTATTTAAGTTTTTTAATTAACGAAATTAATTGAGTATTAATTACAAAAAAAAAAAAGCTATACTTCAAGAACACAATATTTGGTTAACAAATGCTTGTTGTAGCATTGGTAAAGAATATTCAATTAGCTTAGGACGAAAAGGAAACACTCGCAAAGTTTTAATAAAAATTTACATTTAAAGTACGAACTTTGGACCAGATCCAACCAATCTACCTTCCAAGAAAGATTTATGACGTAGTACCTACTATTTGGTGTTTTATTTACTGATTATTGGTGCAGAGTATTAACCGGCTAAATATTTGAAACTTTTTTTTTAATGGAAAAAAAAAATTAATTTTAAAACGTATGGTCAATGTTTTTTATTAAATTTAATAATACTTACGCAATATTATTTCATTTTCAAGATTCCACAAACTCAGTTTTTCACGAAGTTTAAAAAAATCAATTATTCGCCACAAAAAGGTTGTGTGAAAAATTACTGGTGAAGGTCTGTAAAATAAAACAAATAAAAAATATATATACTTCGTCTAGACCACATCTAAGATACCCTCCACATGTTTAGTAGACTGTGATGAAGCGAACATTGCGCCTCTTTTTGATGACTAACTGCATAGAATCCGGCTCTTTGGGCATTGTGGACGTGTCCGCTATTCAATATTCTACACACTTTGAATACAATAAAAAGTAGCTCCATTTTTAAATCCGTTGCAGGTTTTCGTAAACTCTGGGCATAGTTGCCGATCGATTTTATCCGTTATAAATAAAAACAAATTCAGGTCAAGGTCAACTTAGATTTTAATGCTGATCAAGAACGTTGTGGTGTTTCTGAGATGTTGTAGTAGAAGTTGCAAAGTTGCAAACGGAAGGACAAATTTAGTATACCACCCATCTTGTGCGTCCTACTAAGTAACTTTAGTTAATAATTTGTTTAACGTTTTAATTGACTGATTATTGCATCACACTTAATAAATTTCATAATATTTTGTTGTATACGGTATGTACGTATTGAAATGTAATGTACTTGTGCTGGTTCTGGTAGCTAATCATCGAGCCATGAAAAATAAAAAAATTTCATTTTTATTAACAATTTATCTAAATATTGGTTTATTTGGTTTGTAATGATTATAAATAATTACATTGTCTTATAAAAACACCTGGAAAAAATTCACTTCAATCAAACTATTAAACATGAGAAAAATATGTTCATTGTTGTAAGCTTAGACGAAGATTCCTTAAATGGTAGGCCGCGGCCACAGCATTGATTCCGAGGGGGTCGCCAGTAGTGATCGTGGGGTCTTGAAAAAAACATACAAAAAATACAACTAGTACACAAAAAATTCTCATATGAAATAATGCATTTATTGAACGGATAAAAATGAACTAATAACAGAGTCTGAAAATTTGGCTTATTTTCTCCTCCTTAAATTATTGTAAATACTTTTTTTTATAAATTTGTTACTTCTGAATAAGAATATAGAATCTAAAATTATGTACTACCACATATCCACATAAGTACAAGGACATACTGTATATGGGCGGATTTTCAAACGTCTGTAGTAGTAAAGTTAACCATAACAATTCTGATTCGGCGCATCCAAAAAATAGGTTGTTGACAGTCTCACGGTCGTAAATTTTGAGATATTGAGTTGAAATTTTGTACAAGTGCACGCAGTTCGCTATGTAAAATGGGTAAAATCGGTCAAGAGGCACGCCCCCAATGGACAAAAATGTATTTATCTCCCATAGAAATGTAGCTATTAAGTTAAAATTTGGTATAATTAGTCCTTCCACCGATGTGCCAAAAATGGGCGTGGTCGGTTAACATTTACGCCCACAATCGACAAAAATCTATATATCTACCACGAAAAATGACCTCTGAACTTTAAATTTCGTATGAATATGCATAATTATACCATGCTTCGATGTTTCAAAAATGGCCATAATAAGATAATAGACGCGCCCACAATTTATAAAAAACCATATTCACCATTAAACCCGATTTGCATACTTATACGTAATACATACACTATTAGAGGGCGCAATAAATGTATAAAATATATATTTGGCACGCCCACTGTTGTGGATGTGGAGGGTATTTAAGATTCGGCCTAAACCAAATTTAGTTTTCTTGCTTGTTATGCCTTCCACCTAATGATTGCGTCTTCAAACGCAATCCCTTAAATATGTCCAAATGAAGAAATGAGAACGCTTAGATAATATTTTTCATGAAAACCAATCGAAATGGTTCATTCAGATTGGATTGTATACAAAACACATCCGCTCGTGGGATCACAGATGATGTTTTACAAAGCTTTAGTTCTTAAAGAGAACACCAACCTCGTTTCTATTGATTTGCGATAAATAAATCGATAAACTATTTAAGCTAATATGGTAAAACAACAAAACTGATAATAGTAACAGTACCATTCGTTTATATAACAAGCATACAGACTTGTGCGACTTAGTATTAAATGGTCATAGCAAGAACAACGAGTAATTTGTGCTATAACTAATTGAAAAGAAATACTATATAACGGAGTTATGTTGTTTTCAAGTTAGTAGAAATATTTAATATACTGCTATGAACCGAACTGTTTTTGGGTGTAAAAAAAAAAAAAAACTCAATGACTTATATCCGCATTTAAAATGTGAAAGTTGCTATAAGAAGATTAGTTGAACTAACTGTAAACGTCTTGATTGTACCAATATTTAAACTAAGAATAAAGTACAAATTTATACAGCGCGATCAAAGAGCCAAACAAAATGGAACACGTGAATTGTAACAACAGTAGACTATTTGTGGTAGCACGTCAGCAAAATTTACCGTAATATTCCATTCATAAGTTAATCTAGAATGACATTGTGGTATGGACACAATATGAAGGAGTTGATCATGATCAATAAAACGTGATCAAGCAAGTTTTGAATGCAAAACAGTCGAACAAATATACATATTAAAAATTGCTGATATGCTACCATCGACATCAACCATGTACATGTCAAACATTTGACTTACAACTGTAATTATTGTCTTCGTGAGAATAGCACGGTCCATCATAGACCCTACAAAGTATATATATTCTTGATCACCGTCGACAACCGAGTTGATCCAGACATGTATGTCCGTGTGTCCGTCTGTTCATGGCATTCTCACGGGCGTATATATTGAGAAATTTTATGCAGTCACTTTTAGTTTTTGCAGCATCAAAATGTGAGATGAAATGTAGTCTAGGCCATGTCGCTAGATTAAGCCAAAGATTTTCACTTGATTTATTCGTCCATACAAGCATGTTTAACCCAAAAGTCAAACTTTTTACTACAAATATACAATATTTAGAAAAAGCTCAAAGATGGCTATTATTGAAATCATTGAATCATTGAAATATCACAAGCTAAGCAAAAATATACTTAGACAAATATTTGCTGGTTATCTAACAAAGAAACAGTGTTTTCAATCATTTTTAAAATAACACATGTGCGTTAAACCATCTCCGTGCTCCTGTATGAACGTATTTGGTTATATTTTTGAGATATTGCCAAAAAATTTCTCGAATAATTTTTTGTCTGATTTGTGATTTATAATCTTAAAATATTATATAAATCTACATATATGAATGGCTTATTCTGAAAGTAGCTTTTGTCCACTGTCATAAAAAATGGTCGCATTATGTCATCCTTTATTACTTTTTAAAAAAAATCACAACATGATGATATACTTCAAGTTGGTTAGAGGGGTGGTACACAGTAACGAAAGGGCTGTAATGTCCTTTGTCCTTAGGTCCTCATTTTGCAATACCCAAGAGAGGTGCTTTTAGGTGTATGATTGTTGTAGACGCTGGCACATTTCGAGATATTTGACTGAAATTTTGAACTGCATGCAGATTGCTATTGGTCAAGTGCCACGCACATAAGCGACAAAAAAGTAATCTATGAAGTTGAAATTCGTGCATCCAACGCCCATCGACTTGTAGATTGATTCATATTATGGACACTTTAAAAGGGTACTTGACACGTTGGTATATAGATGTGGAGGGTAATCAAGATTTGGTTCAAGCCAAGTTCAGTTTTTTTGCTTTATTTTATTAAATTATGATATACGACTAACATATCTTCTAATTACTGCTACTATGCGATGCAAGAAATACTTCACCCCAGCTGATATCAGAAACATCTACGTCGCCTATATCCGGCTGAAATTAGAGTATAATTCGCATGTGGGGGCGAGGGCCTCCAATTCAACCTTGAAGGTCCTCCAGCGCATGCAGCCCAGAGCTCTGGTACTCATAGGTGACGAAAGAGTAACCAACTGTCTCGACACACTTGAGCTGTGCTGCACTTATGTATAAATATTTCCATGGCATGTGTTCTGCAGAGATAAAAGCGATATGTCCACCATTAAATTCTTCTAACACCACCGCTCGAATCGAAACGGTTTGTTCTTTCGCCTCTGGAACCATTTACCACCAGAGTTGCCATGTGTTGCACAGGCTTAAATAGAATGTCCATAAACACTTCTCCTTCCAATCCTTTCTAATCGAAGTTGTTTAAATATATTGCAATGATTTATTTTAAAGTGGCCTTCGCAGCAATGAAAAGTGAAAGAGAAGTATAAAAATTTTATTGGGTCAACAGTTAGACATTAACAGACACCATAACACATGAAACATTCATTGTACGTCTTAGCGATGTTGTTAAATACAGTAAAACGCTAAACGTTAAATACTAGCATCTTAGTTTAAGCATAAATGGACTTGCGCCACTTTCAAAAAAACCCATTTATTATATACACGTTAGTTCTATGTAATAGTGAAACGCTGGTCGTTTGTAAGCAAATTGTTGATAAGACAATAAGTGACCGACGAATGTTGGCTTAACGCGAACAACACTTCTGCTGTGGTTAGCCAAACTAAGTTAAATTTTAAACAAATAAAAATTATTTAGCCGCCCAAGTCTAACTATGTGATACACTACACCACGGTTGAATTATTTTTATATAAAGACGTCAAATGAATAAGGGGTTCCAAGAAGGGAGGTGACTGCCCTTGGTCTGAAAGGCGCTTCGGTATCAAACTTTGTCATTAAAAATATCGAAAATTGCGATCTGCCGTTAGGTTAATTATAAGATATAGACGGACGGACAGTACCGTTCAACAAATTCAGATTTTAATTCTGAGCCGATCGCTATAATTGGCCGTTTAGGCCGTCACAAACATCCGCACAAATCGAATACGCCTTTTACCACTTTGTAGTTGCAGAGTACACCATAAACAGTCCATATAAATACATTAGTTATTACTAAACGTACATATATATTAATAAAAATGCAACATAAATTAAACAGAACACATTAATGCATTTAAATGATTTCTCACACATCGTAAAAATTTGTCTCAGTTTTCGTTTCCATAAGCTTTGCATGTATTGCTAACATTTACTATACAATGCACACAAACTGAAGAGATCGCATTTAAACAAAACAATCCATACATAGTTTATTTCAATAGCAACGTAAGATAAATAGCTTTGTAATAAAAATCAATTAAACCGTTATAAATATGTTGAAAATATATCTTTTTACACAATTTAATGCTAAATGGGCGAATCAATCGGCATAAATAAATGAGTGGCAGGCACGAGGCAAGATTTTTGTGAATGATTTTACGTGCAAATCAATTGATGAGAAAGATTTTTCTGATTAATTGAATACGAAAGAAACGATGTGTTGGATTGGTTTATAATTGTGATGAAAATATTTTTGGCCCAAACACACGCTGTCTGAATGGTAATCCAAATGAAAATCAATTAGGTATAAAAATGTGCTTAGTTGCATACTTAGGAATCAAGAAAATTATGTACTTGACTGCAAAATTAATGTCTAATGATTAGATTGTTAAGCGAAGCGTTCGGCATTGAATGCATACACAATGCAAAGGAGAGTGATGATCACCCGCACAGATTGTTCTCTACCGGACATTTCTTAAAAAATAACACAGGCCAACAAAAGTATGATTTTTAGTGCCCAGGACGGCATAACATGGTTCAACATGTATAAAACAATAAAAAAAACAACAACTAACAACAGTGGGCGTGTCATTTTTATACGAGTTTTTTATAAATCGTGGGCGTATTCATTACATTATACACCACGCCCATTTTTGGCATATCAGTGAATAGGGTAATTATAAATGTGTGTGCATTTCAATGTGACAGTTGAAATTTTTGAGGTAAATGTATAGATATTTGTCGATTGTGGGCATGGCTCTTGACCAATTTTGCCCAATTGCAGAAACTGGAAAATTTCAGCTCAAAATTTACGAACGTGAGAATGCCAACAAGAGACAGACACACGGCTAGTCAAAAATATATATACTTTGTAGGAATGATTAACTTAGCGTACACCCCCTTTATCTGAAGGGTAAAAAAAGCGGATTGCATAATTCGATTCAGCACAACAGATATAGCTAATAAAATCAGTTCTTATATCCTAGGCACCGAACCAACTGTTGCCATGTGTAAAACACCCAAGCAGTACATATTGACAGTGCACCATTTGCAGCTATTGTGGGGGAAATCATTCATGGCGTAGATCGTTCTAGACTATACATATAGAAAAAAAATTAAGTATAAAATATTACCCACTGACTGAATTGGCTGAATACAAATGGGAATTATGCCAACAACAAAAATTATTCCATTTCCATTTGTCAATTCAAGTTGATATTGTTATTAAATGTGTAGCACAATTATTATTTATTATAATTCATATACAATATTATTATAAATTATGTGTTAATAAATTTTATTGTTGTTGTATTTACAGTTGTTGCCTCCTGCCCCCAACAAAGATGCGGTGAAAGTACAAAATGTTGAAAAAAGAAAAGCAGAGGATGCGGAACAATTAAAGGATCTCAAAAAGGTAAATAATGTTCATATAACAAATTGAGGTCTCAGTGCGACAATTCAAAACGAACGCAACGAACGACGAATTGTATCCAAAAACAGATTCAAATGAAAAACGCTTTCGCACAGATTTATGAGCCACATTCATATCCACCACTTTCACAAGTTTGATCCTAAGCCACCTACGTCAAATATTTTTAAAAAATCTCCAACATTTTTAACATTTATAATAAATCCATTAGGGGTGGGTGTGAAGGGCGTAAGAACCTTAAGAATGGTCCGGTTTGTAAAATTGTAGAAACGTCCAGTTTCCATGCCAAGGTACATTCAGGTAAAGGTGTCCAGTTAAATACAAATTTAATTAGCAAAGACACAAACCAAAAAAAAAATATTAATAAATTTGGCATCCGCCTAATCTAGCCCTTTTTCCCTTGTTTTATTTGATTTTTGTAATTTTTTTAATGTGAATTTTTATTAATTTTTTTTGAATTGATAGGCGAAGCTCGAAACGAAGGCTTTAAAAGCCAAGAGACCCGGTTTCACGGATGAAAGATATCACGAGACTTCGTATTATATTGAAAATGGTAACGATCGCGTGGAGTAAATTGCTTCCAAAAACCTACGATAATTCAATAGTTGTTTCCATATGTATCTTTTACAGGATTGCGAAAAGTGTACCCATACTATTTTACATTTACTACATTTACAAAGGGTCGATGGGTGGGTGAGAAAATCTTAGATGTGTTCGCTCGCGAGTTCCGGGCGCATCCGGCCGAAGAGTATGAGCGTTGTATCAAATCGGGTACTTTAACGGTTAATTATGATAAAGTACCTATCGATTATCGTTTAAAGCACAACGACCTCCTGGCCAACATAGTGCACAGGTACGAATGGGTTAAATATTATAAATGTATGCATAGACACGTCATGTAATGTTTAATAGTTTTCTTTTACTTTAATTACACGACTACATTCACAAGAGTTTCAATATTTATCAAAACGATTATAAAACCTTTCTTGTTGCAACTCACGAAACGAAACACAGGACCATTACAAACGATCAAAAGAAATACTATGCATTTCATTCAACATTGAATACGAATTGACACGAATTGTTGCATTTCCCCCCCTCCCCCCCCAAATAAAAAAAAAAATTGCCACAACAAATATGCAAGGCAAATATGCGAAATAGAATGCTTTCTGCAATAATCGATCGTCCCTCGTAACATTCTCTTCTGTATGTGTGTATATTTGCAGACATGAAGTTCCAGTTACTAGTCAACCAATCACAATAGTGCATATGGACGATGACATTGTGGTTGTAAATAAACCGGCATCAATACCAGTAAGTGGCTTAAATGACCGCCATAAACAAAAGTTGCTATGTTTCCTTCTTTTTTCTTTTTTTCTGCACTATTAACACCATTTTAAACACTCGTGTCATTAGTTGAATACAAAGTTATACGAATACATCAAAATCTATTTGATGTGTTGATGTAACATAAGTGCATTATTATATTTCAATATCCACCACCTTAGAGTCTTTACTTTACTTTACTAGTTGCGTGTGTAATACTCAGAGAAAAGTACCAGTGATCCCACAACAGCCTTTAATTCGGAAGCAATTTGGCAATGTCTCTCTGTCCGTCTATTCGTCCATTTGTAGTAAATATTGTACGTGTTCGATGAGCAGCTCTTAAAATGGGGCGAAATTGTTTGAAAGACACGCCCACAGTTCAACAATTGCAAAAGGATAACTTTTTAAAGGTTATATTTACTCATAAATTGCTTCGAGATCCAGCCAACAATTTATAAAACTTACTACTATGCTGCTATGCTGTACGGCTCTACGGTGGTCTGTAGCGAATATTTGGTCCAAGCCAAATGCAACACTTTTCTTTTCATTCTTGTCATTGTTTGAGCACCTTTTGTTTTTATTCATGTTTTCATATTTTTATTCAGTTATTTCATTTTATTTGATTGGATTCTTATCAATCCCGTTTATTTTAAGTTACATTTAAATGACATTTCTTCATAATTCGTATTTACTTTTGAATCTATGTACTCGTATATCTGTATATATATGCACTTTTACGCAAACATCTCATTTATACACTTTTTAATACAATTTTTCTGCGGTAAATGATTCGTCTTTGAATGAATACCAGATAATATCTAAATAGTTCTTTTACCAACAAAACGTATTTATATATGTATATATAATAAGCTGTGTGTGTGTGTGTGTGTGTTTAAATGAAACGTTGCCAAATGCATTTTGATTGTTTGTTCAATAGGTTCATCCTTGTGGCAGATATCGTCACAACACTGTGGTGTTTATTTTGGCAAAGGAATATAATTTGAAAAACTTACGGACCATACATCGTTTGGATCGTTTAACATCAGGCTTATTGCTATTCGGTCGTAGTCCAAAAAAAGCCCGACAAATGGAGCATCAGATACGTAATCGGCAGGTGCAAAAAGAGTATATATGCCGTGTGGAGGGTAATTTTCCAGAGTAAGTAAAAAATCGTTTAAAGATTACTGAAAGCCAAAAGGGCGCACGTGGACGGACTTGAAAAGAAGTAACCAGTACAAAAGTAATTCCAATGTACTGGAATGAACTGAAAATGAATAAATGAAAAATCAGTTGAATTTGTGGTAGGCCAGGTGCATTTTTAATCACATGATGTCCGTGCTCCGTGAATTGTTCACATTACACACTTTACAAATATTCTACAAAAATGGCTGGTTTACGTTAATATTGTTCAAAACATTTTTCCAAAGTGAGAAAATCGTTTTAATATTATTTGATAGAGATAGGGTGGTGTGGGGTGTAATAAGTTTGTTCTTCCGTTTGCAACACTCAGAAGGAGGCGTCAGAGACCCTACAAAGTGTATATATTCTTGATCAGCGTCAAAAACTGAATCGATCTAGACATGTACGTCCGTGCGTGTGTCTATTGTTGGCATTCTCACGGGCATAAATTTTCAGATATCGATCTGAAATTTTGTACAGGCACTTTTTTTAATGGGAAAAATTCGTTAGAAGCCGCGCCCACAATCGACAAAAATCTGGCCGCTTCCGGCACTTACAAAACCAAATGGAAATGTGAAAAATTACTATTCGGGGAGTTGGTGGGTACCAACACCACTGACGCCGCCACCATTAGAACACTTTCCTAAGGTTTTCTTTTTTTGCTTTATAACGTTAAAGTTCAACTACATGAATACCTAACTTTGCCCAATGTTGCAACGGTCTAGCTCATTCCCCTACCAGTCTCCATATTAATTTTTTATATTTCTACGTGAACTCGTCCTTCAGCTATTAAGCCATAAGTCCAGCAGATAGGAGTTTCCAATAAATTCATATTATTTACGTAAAATTGCGTCTTTCCGCTGACTAAATGGTGATGGTGTTGACACTTGTTCTGTATATGTGTCAAAATCTAGTTAATTATTCCATTAAGTAGAAGAGAGAGTTTTTATTACCCTCGTGTATTGAACGTTACAGCATAGCTGCTTAAACATGCTTATTCGTTCCATTTATTGTTGTTTTTCTCTCTCTGCTCTACTCTAAGGGGAATCATTGAATGCACGGAACCAATCGAAGTGGTCAGCTATAAAATTGGTGTATGTAAGGTTTCATCCAAAGGCAAAGACTGTACAACAACGTTTCAAAAAATTTCCCAAGACGGCCACTCGAGTGTGGTCCTCTGTAAACCGTTAACAGGCCGTATGCATCAAATACGCGTTCATCTGCAGTATTTAGGTACGAAACACACAACATTCCTGCTAATGGTTATGAAATGACTCATGTGTCCCTCACAGGTTATCCGGTTGTTAATGATCCTCTATACAATCATGAAGTATTTGGGCCGTTGAAAGGACGCGGCGGCGATGTTGGGGGTAAAAACGATGACGAATTAGTACGCGATTTAATCAACATACACAATGCGGAAAATTGGCTGGGTATCGATGGGGATTCGGATATATCTATGTTTAAAACAATTAAGGGAGTGTGTGATGCAGATACGTTGAATTTTGTGAACGCCCCCAAAGGTAAACTCCAGAAACCACTAAATCTTTTCATGTCTATAAAATTGTGATTATTTTATAGTCGGTAGTATAAGTGACAATGATTCAGAGACATCCCGAGAAACATCTCCGGCCTGTGCCAACAGTACTACAGCAATAGCCGAAACTACATCGAATGACAATATAAAGCGGGAGCAGCAACGTTTCGATATGTGCGATAATGTTACAAATATTAATTGTATTTCCACACCAATGACCAATGTCGTTAAGGAGCATAACAATGTCAAAGGCGATGATGCTCATTCTCATATAAAGGTGAATGTATGTGTTGCTGTGTACGTAGATAAATGCGTGCACGCATTTCTTAATTAATGTATTACTCTGCACAATTTTAGGTTACCGTTGCCACACAAACCGGTCACGAATCCCCAGACATGGCATATAATGCTGAGAAAATGACTAATGACAAACATTGTTATGAATGTAAAGTACGCTATCGGGACCCCAAACCCAAGGATCTAGTTATGTATTTGCATGCATGGAAATATAAGGTATAAAACAGATGGGAAGGGCAACATTAAAAATTCCTTCAATTAGTAGAGAATTTGCCATTAAATGCAGCAATGTTTATACCCTACACCATACACCACACACCACAAAGTACTAAAAGAATATTGTCTCGTATTTCTGCAAATGTTTGTAACTCCCAAACGCCAAATGTTACACAATCGCTGGCGTACTTAAATATATCATATGGTATCAGAATCAAAAGGTAAATCGATTTAACTATGTCTCAGAAATCGGGATCTTTTGGCCCAGTGACTGATTGGTCCATTTTAGGCCATAAACCTCTCTATTTTAAAACGAGTCTTTGCATGATCAAAATATAAATTCCCAATATAGTGACGATTGGTTATTTAGCTTCATAGTAAAACGGTGCCAAATTTGGACACGACCAGACCATTATTGGAAATCCTTCCATTTAATAGATTTTCATAAAGCGACTTTTTAATACCGCTATAAGTGGTGTAGGGTAGAAGCGATTATAATATTTTAACTTGTTTTATTATTTTCTTATTTCCTCTTTTAGGGACCGGGTTGGGAATATGAAACGGAATTGCCGAATTGGGCTAAATCAGAGTGGATGGTAATTAATCATAACTAACTTGATGCTGCTGCTATGCTATGATGCATAATTTCTTTCAGTTTAACACACAACATACGTACAAGTATTGAATAATGTAATAAACATATATAATATATAACAGGAGAATTACGGAATTATGTATAAGAACCAAAGGTTTTTTTAAATGCTAATTGTGTATAATTAAGCGCCAACTATCACAAAGTACGATTATGTTCTTATAATTTTTTAAGCATACCGTGTCTTACAGCTTATTTGGTACAGCTGTAGCTTTCAAACCATTAATGTTATCGACGAATTTGAATGCCAAAATAAACAGCAAAAAACGACTCATTTTTTTAAACACTAAACCTACCATAACGCGGTCAAAATGACCGTTTTTGAAATTTCTTTAAAAATTCTCGTATACAACGTAACATTACGTTTACTGACTGTTGTCACAAATAAATAAAATAAATGTTTTCGTTTAAAATTGAAGAGAATGGTCATATATGAAATAAATTAAAAATGCTGATTTTTTTTTTTATGTCAAAATCAAATCAAATATCTTTCGTACAACTTTATTTTTTTTTCTTTTGCTTCTCAATATTGCAAAAAGCAACATTTTTATTAGCAATTGTATACAAAATTGTACCTGAAATATTTTCCATTTTTACTAGCAATTGTATACAAAATTGTATTAAAATATTTTCCATATTTATAAAAGAAATAAACGTCATACAACATAAAATATCAGAGTTGTAATCATATCAGTGTAAACGTACGTAGTTAAATCTAACAATCTCGCTCGCCAATGTAAACGTAGTGTTAGATTCTTTGAAATCTCTTTGTTTTAAACCTGGCATTCAAATTTCGTTGATAACATATATAAACACACATGACTACATGTTTATTTCATAGGCATTAATAAAATTTAAACAGAAACATTTACATGTGCTTGGTAGTTTATTTTCCTTTGCCTTTGTCAATGTTTATACTCTTCGCATAATATGGGGGTATACTAAATTTTTTTATCTCATTTGCAATATTCAGAAGAATACGAATCGAAGTCCGTGTGTCTGCTTCTGAAACTTTCAGGGTCTCCAGAATTGACAACAAATTGATTAAGTTGGGTTTTGGTACAGACATTGTTCTCAATTTGTGCAGTTAGTTTCCCTTTTTAAAATGGGCGATATCAGTTCAGAGTTAAAATACGAAATACGTGTACATCAGGTATCGATGTAACAAAAATTACGTCGTCTAATTATAGACACGTCTGCGATTCATATATATATATATATATCTGCCACGCCCATTGTTATAGATGTGAAGGGTATAAGATTTGGCTTAAGCCAAATTCAGTTTCCTTACTTGTTTTTATTATAAATGATCGCATTACACTTAAGTATTAAATTTTAACTTTTACATCGAGATCGAATATTATATATATTATATATTATACGTATATTCTTGTACTCATAAATGTGTACTCTTAGTGGACCAAAATAAATAATCAACGATGCAATTGCATATATAGAAAAAGAACAGTTTCTGCTGAAAATATTTGATCATCTAAAATAGAAGTTTGTGCCTTCATTTTTATATACAACTCGTACACGCACACATTTTGCACTAAATATAATATGAAATCACAACAACAAATTGATTAAAGTCAAGTATAAAACTAAGTTTGGCTTGGGACAAATCTTAATTACCCTTCACATCTTTATATAAAAAAATTGGCGTGGCATGAGGTCTCCTTACGTTTCAACTTATCGAAACCGAAACCCACACCTACACCTACACCGAAAAAGATTTTCCGTCAATGATGGGGGTCTCTGCTATTCTATCCCGCCAACGCCATCTCATTTGGCACGAAGCTAATTACGAGTATAAAAATGTCACATCACACATTTCAATTCCACTTTGTCCCTTGTACAGGCGGCACTGAACCGTTTCCGAAAATTTCGGCTCGGATATCTCACAATTTATGACCACCGTGAGCATTCAAATAATGTACAAAGTTAGTGAGCCGCCATCTTATGTGGAGGGTAAAATAACGAAAACTTCACTGTGTGAAACAATAAATTAAAAATTAAAAAAAAACAGTGCAGTTCTTTTGTAATGGAACACCATGTAGAAATAATTAAAGGCTTAATGCATAGATAACGAAACCACAAAGAATATATTTCACAAAGTGTGATATTTAAGTGATTCAACAGAGGTGAAGAGTGTTAGTATAATATGATCATCGAAGGATCCATTATTGAAAATATTTTCATTATTGTATGTATATACATATGTACCCTATAATTATTAATAAAAAATGCATATCTGAATTATTTGTTTATATTTGAGTAAAACTATGTCGTAAGTATTTGATAATATTTATTTTTCATTCATTTTCAAATTCATTAAGCTGTTCTCTCAATAACGCCCGTATTACTGCGAAAATACCTGAAGAGAGAAATAAATTATAAAAATCTGTTAGCGGCTGGTATATAACATAAACACTGTTGATAAAATGCAAGGTTGTCTACAGTATTTGAAAAATTTAAAATTAAATTCAAGAACTTCTGTACTAGAAAATATAACATAAGTTAATAAATAACAACTCTGTACGACAAACGGATAATTTAGCAAAAGAACGCCATCACTTGAGTAAATTTGTTTAAAGAATGAAATAAACAGGAGACATGAGGCATAAGAAGTCGGGTTCAGCAGAACCTGTATATGATTTACAAACTACGAGACGAACATGTCTCAGTTAGGCCTCACACCACCAATTATCATTGGTTAAAATATCCCAACGAAACACATGGACACAAACGGTTAACATCTCGGGATTAACAGTGTAAAAATGTCCCAACATATTTATATAATAAAAAAATTCAATATTGTGAACAATATGAAAGCCTCGTTTTTGTGCTATGGTTCATTTTTTCACATGGTTTTAATCGATTTTTAAAAAGTACATTTAAAATGGAAAAAATGTCCCTTCAAAAATATGCAGAATTGCCAACCACAAGAAATTTAATTTTAGTTAGTATGCGGTTCCTTTATTAACGGGGTACTAACCAAAGTACAGCACATAGAAATTCAATATAATAATAATTGATATCGATAAGTTTTGTAGAGAAAATTACTTTGCAACAGAGTAAAAACTATAGTCTTCAATTAATTACGTTTACAATTTGTTATATAAATGATAATGAAAATTTTGCTTTTAAATTTTATATGGGTAACCATCCAAAAATCAATGTGGTTAAGGAGATAACTCTCTTAACCGCGATAACCTCGTCGGTGTAAACGTAGTTTAACTCGGAACCATGTACAAATAAATGGTGAGTAAAAAGGATGAAAACCATAGATAAAATATTTCCAAAAAATAAGAGAATAACGAGGTCAAGATCACCGGCAAGCTCCTTTCTTTTAACCAAACAAGTTTTGTATGTTGTTGTTGTTGTTTTGTTTTTGTTTTTTTGTTTTTAAATTTCATTCTATTACGCGGGCGTTACCTTTTTCCCCGCCCCCTTTATTATATACAGTGATTAGATCATAGATTAAGGCACAGTAATTACTTTCTTCACACGAGTGCGAGTGCGAGTGCGAGTACGGTTAAGTGTTCCTATATTTTGAAAATGTTTAAATGAATATTGTATTGTTGAGGAGGGCACTTGTTTATACTTTTATTTATATTTTCTTGTTTACAAATCATTCGAAAGATTTTATATTTTCAGAAAAATTTTGACAGAACGAACGGTGGGATAGAAAAACATGTTACGCAATAATCCATTGGGGAATACTGCAACGATTAAGCTAATTTTAGGACTAGGCCTATGTGCCGTTGGCGGTGGTATGCTCTTTGCCTATTTCAAGACCCGAGATGATGATGACGAAAAAACAGCGCAACGAAATAGAAAATGTTGTCATGAAATGAGGAAAGTTCAAATCGAGATGAAAATAAATAATGAACATGTACCCCTAATCACAGGACGTGATGGAGCAAATTTAAAATCTATACGGGAAAAAACTCGAACGAAAATACATTTTCGGTAAAAGTCATTATGTTTGCATTTATATCTTAATCACTAACTCTCCTTCTTTATTGCACCAGAGAGCAGAATAATTGTCAGGTGCTGTGTTTAATTAGTGGTTGTGCTGATAATGTTAAAGAAGCGCGTTTGCTTTTGTTGAAAGAGATTGAGCGGACACCAATTGTAACCGAAGAGATTTATTTGCCACAAAATGTGTCTGGAAAAATTATGGGTCGTTGCGGTGAGACCATGCAAGAGATATGTCGCACTTCCATGGCCAAAGTGTCAGTGGATGCTGGTGTGGGTGACGGGAATGCGAGGCGCATATTAATAAGTGGAAATCGTCAGCAAGTTAATGTTGCTTTGAAGTTAATTGAGGACAAAATAGAGGAGGACAAAAACGTGAGAAGGCTTGTGGATGAGGTGGAGCAAAGGCGAGAACCACGTCGCTCACCCGTAACTAATATGAGTTCCAGTATATGTTCTTCGGAGAACTCATTAACATCGAATTTCACTTCGCGCGACAAGTTAGTGGCTTCCAAAAATGAAGATAGCTTCATGGATGTTTATGTTACAGCTATAGCGACACCATCCAAATTTTGGGTTCAGCTGATTGGACCACAAACTAAGAAACTAGATGACCTGGTGAATGCCATGACTGAGTATTATAATGTGACGTCCAATCGGGATTTACACTTAATACAAGAACCTTATTTGGGACAAATTGTGGCCACCATATTTAAACACGACAGTAAATGGTACAGGGCGGAAATTGTAGGTATTTTACCAAATCAGTACAACCCCAACGAAGTAGTGCTGGATTTATATTTCGTGGACTATGGTGACAGTGAATATGCCCAACCGGACGCCGTTTTCGAGCTAAGGACAGATTTTCTAACCTTAAGGTGCCCGAGTTGGATTATTGCGCGCGTTTTGTTTATTAATTAATAAATTTTAGATTTCAAGCTGTTGAATGTTTTCTGGCCAAAGTGAAATCTACCGTGTTAAATGACCCGGAAACCTGGGAACCGCAATCAATTGAAGCTTTCGAAGAGCTTACAAAAGGTACATTTTTCCCATTTCTTCACGTCCACTTCCACTTCCAACATATTGAAATATGTTTTGTCATGCACAGTAGCTCGTTGGAAGAAGCTGATTTCTCGTCTGGTCACTTACAAAGACCGTGTTAAGGCCAGTGCAGGTGATGCAGCGGACCGTGACGGTTCCCCTATACCGGGCGTCGAATTATACGACGTACAAGATGGTGAGTGAGTTATATGGTAGTTAAACAATAAAGGCTTGCTCAACTGTATCTAAACAGGAGTTGAAGTGAATTTGGGTTATCTGCTAATCTCCAATCGTTACGCCTTGCCAGCCAATGATGATGATTATGTAGCAGCAAGTCTATTCAACGTAGCACAACAAAGTGAAAGTTTGGCTACAAATGCAGCATTAGCATCACCACCTCCTCAGCACGAGATTCTCGCTTATAGTGAAGGCCTAAAGGTAAATAATGCGCCGTCCACTATACCGCAGACAGCGTCTGGTAAAATGCCAACTACACGATTCTTTGCAAATGCAAATGCAAATGCTGGTCAACCTAACAGTGACCCAACAGCAGCTCAATGGCAATTAAATGCTAATCTTAGCCGATAAGTGCAGATGGTCAAGTGGCGGCTGTATTGTAAATAGTTGTACTACTAAATGTTTGATGGTTTGTGTTAATTTTATTTTTATATATAGTTTGTGTAAACGTTTGCAAATCGCAGAACGGGCGCTGGAGGCCCAACAAACATCGAATATTCAGTCGATTAAGCTAATCGGGTCTTTATGTCCGTCTGTGTGCATGTGTGGCAATCACGCTCCTCATCAAAAGTGAGATATCGATTCCACACTTGGCAGAAGTGTTGCTAATCTGTATGTTTAACATTTCTCCTTCAATGAGGACTTTTTCAAATCCATAACAACAACAAAACAAATAGCTTTCGAAATGGACACAAACAAGATAGAAAAGTTCGGTTAAGACCGAAGCCTAAATACCCTCCACCTTTATTATTATTCATGTACGAGTATGTTGAGATTTTTGTTTATTGTGGGCGTGTGTCTCAACCGATTTTGTCCAATTTCAATACGGAACACCAAAATTATACTAAGAATACGGATGCAAGGTTTCAATTTGATATCTCAAAAATGACGACCGTGAGAGTGCCAACAACAGACGGACTCACGGACGGACATGTCCCAAATGATTTCTCTTTTCATGCTGCATTAAGCATATATATGGTTTGTGGATCTCCGAGGCTTCCTTCGATGCATTCTAAACGGATGATCAAAATGAAGGTGGAGGGTACGAAAAGGTGTATGTATTAATCAGCATCAAAATCTGTGTCGATCTAGACATTTGATTTCGAAAAATCACACTTCTAGTTAAGTTTAGTTAAGATCTTATGGTCAGAGAGCATTATCTATATTTTTGGTTTAACGTTAAAGAAAATGTCTTGGACGGTCTGGCCCAATCCTGTCCTGCCCTACACCACTTAGTCTCACAAATTAGTTCAGTTGTATTTATAAACGCGAGTGCTTCTCAAAACGGTCCGATCGGGTTTAAATTTGGCCAAAAAACATATTATAGTCGGTCAAGCCCGACCACCAAATACCCTACACCACTTGAAGTATAAAGAAAGACCTCCATTACATCAAAACCTTGTCTTGGGAAGGGTTCTAAAAATGATCCGATCCTGTCCATTTTCAATATAGTTCCCCTTTGGGCCAATACATTTCCTTGTACCAAATTTCATTGCAATATCTAAAAAAAAAAAAAATAGGACCTCATATGAGGAGGGGTTCTAACAATGGTCCAATCAGGTCCATTTTCGATAGGGTTCCCCTTTGGGTCAATACATGTTCTTGTACCGAATTTCATCAAAATATCGACCTGAAGCTTGCGCACAAATTTACACGGACAGACAGACGGGATATGATTAAATCGATTCAGATTTTGGGTGGGTTTAAAATGGCAAACCCACCTAAATACCGATCGGCTTTAAACATGAACACCGTCCATCCATGTCTTGTGACCCGAGGGACATAATCGGTCCATTTTGCTTTTTAAAATCGCTAGTACAACTTGATGAAGAATAGTTAATTAGCTTAATATGTAACAGTACCAAGTTTGGACCCGATCGAGCCATTTGTGGAAGCACTTACTATAAAACGCTTTTCCACGAACTGATTTTTGTACCACCATGACTCGCACTTACTAAAACAGTTTGGCCGATTAGAGAAAAACTTGTAGTGCAGTGCTGTAGGGTATTATATAGTCGAGTAGAACCGACTATAATGTTTTTACTTGTCTTTCCTTCACGACTTGTTGCTTATTTTATTACTATTTCAAACTGGATGTGATTTTTCTTATATTTATTACTTTATTGTAATTATTATTTATATGTAAAAATATTTTTTTATAATTCCTCTGTATGTGTATTGTAAATAAACATATTTTGCTCTCTACAAAACACTTAATTGCCCAAAAAACAATTAATCTTTAGTAAAACATTTCGGTATAAAAAGTGAAGTTTGTTCATAGAACGTCGTTGTTAGTATTAATAACTATAGGAGGCATATAAATAGCACGTATTTGGTTGCGTAGTCGAGCAATTTCTAAATCGTCGCGTTCTATTTCACGCACCAGTTGAGAAAATTGTACGAGACCATCCCGGTTGCCAGGAAATCCATAATTTTTTATAACATCAGTCTGTATTTGCATTACCAATGGAAAAACATGTTGCAACACTAGTAACATTTCTTTACCGGCTGCAGCCTTTGCCTCGGACAGCTTTTTCGAATTCTCCGGTTGATTAACTGTGCGTATTACTTCTATAAGTATTTGTTTTGCAACATCGTTGTTAAAATTCATAATTAATATAATATTTGTTTCTGATATGAGCAAACTCAAACGCAGCACTTGGAATTTTTGGACTTTTTGGTAAACTTCTCAACAAGGATAGCCGATAGGACAGCGAAATTTGTTGTATTTGTAATTTTTCCCCATACATTTACCCAATCATTTCACTCACAAAATTCACTCAATACACTCAATACGATGTTTTGAGGTTTGGCGTCAGTTTTCGTCAAGTACAGTATTAAAAATAGAGCGTCTCCGGAAATAGAAAATTTTTTTTTTGTATGAACATTTTAGGTAAAGTTCTAAAAACAGAAAAAAAACCAAACTACTGTTGTCTCTTTCATAATGCAGAATCACCAAACAAACGAACAAATTGAATTGAGATTTCTGTAAGAAACACGAAACAACGTATACTGCGTGGATTATATGTATATATGTTTCTTTTTATCGCATAGGCTGAACAAAATAAATAAAATGTCAATTTGCGCCCAAGAGAGAGGTAAGCAGTGAGTGTGATTTTTAAAATTTCATCATATTGATATATTAATATTCATAATATTTTAACTTGTTTTTAACTTAAAATATACTTTATATGTTTTATAACTTATCCTTCCCGATTTATTTTGTGTATATTTCATAATCATCTGTATAGTAAATTACCGCTAATAAGCAGTACCTTGTAGGGTCTCTGGCACCTCCTCTTAGGTGTTGCAAACGGAATGACACATGAGAGGGTATAAAAAAGAAGTGATGGAAAGTCGGTTTTTATTTTATTATGTACAAAAAAGTGCATGTTATTTAAGATGATAGCTGTAATGGAAAAAAAATTATATATGGTGTGCAACTCAGAAATACCTCTCATGAGCAATGATTTTGAGATTCAAGTAATGATTACTCGTAATCTGTAAAGTTTTAAAACATGACATTTTTATGCAAATATTATGATAACAATTGCGAATTTTAAACTGGATGGATGGAAAACAACATTGATTTGAATAAAATTCATCGCACGTGTTAATTTATAAAACTGATATTTAAAATTATTAAAAATTGAACCAAACAAACCATTTCTGTATGTTTGTATATATGTGTCGTTACGATTAAGGAATATAAAAAACAATAATTAATAAGAATATATAAAGTGCAAATATTCATTAATTATGTAATTCAATTTATAACTCGTTCCGTTTTGTTCCGTTTCGTTACGGTTTAATAACTTCAAGCCGATTCAATGATCAATCATTCTTATATTATTTCTTTATGTGGCTACTTTAGTAGATATCGCATTAAGTCCTTCACCTTTGTTTGACAACTATTTTAAACCGGTTGAAAACTAATTTAGAACTTCTAGCGCATAAAAAGTTTTGTGAGTTGTGTGTATTATAATTAGATAAATAATAAATTTCATACAGGTATAAATGAAAATTAATTTAATATCATTCATTAGATACTTATAATTAAACGTTGTTGGCTTAATGAAGATAAATGTTCAAGAATCAGCAAATACTGCATTATCTGGTTAGAATAAAAACAAAAATATTTAAACCACGACATTAAAAGGGGAAATGTTAAATTATTTATTATAATTATACATAAAAAATTAATTACATTGATTTAATAAAATTGAGCATTTTTAAGTATGACGTAGTCTTCATAGTATGTGGTTGACGTAATGACGCGTTCTTGAGTGTTTTCTTTAGTACAGTTACCAAAAACGAGCACTAAGTGCTCCGTGTGTTTTTGTTGTTTTTTTAAATTAGCATTTCTCCCGCGGTGGTTTTTTCCTTGAGTTGAGCTTCTCACACACAGAAGAACCATATTTAACACTTCACCATTATTTTCTCAGTTAATAAACGTTATTTTTGAGAGGGGACGCTTATTTTGATTTATTTTTTGTAGGTGCGCGTTGGTGTTGAATGTGTAAATTTGTCAGAGATATTTGTGTCAAAGCAAAAATAAACGCGGAAGTGCTGCTATTCTAAAAGTGTTATAAAGAATTAAGGAAAAAAATTGAAAAAATAATTTCTCCAATATGTCTACAAAATCGAAACGTGCTAGCACAGCCACACCCCAGCCACAAGCAAGTGGGACACATGCTACTTTGATTTTGGGGGCAAATAGATCAACCAGCCCTTTAAGCCCTACGCGTCATTCGCGCCTTCAAGAGAAAGCGGAATTGCAAAATCTTAATGATCGGTTGGCGGCTTATATAGATCGTGTGCGTAATTTAGAGACAGAAAATGCACGTCTGTCAATAGAGGTGCAAACTACGAGAGACACCGTAACGCGTGAGGCTACAAATATAAAATCTATGTATGAAAATGAATTGAGCGATGCTCGTCGTTTGCTGGATGATACTGCCCGTGAAAAAGCCAAACTAGAAATTGATGTGAAACGTCTCTGGGAGGAAAATGAAGACCTGAAAGCCAAGTTGGATAAAAAAACTAAGGAATGCAGCATCGCTGAAGGTGTGTGCACCTATAAGCAGCATTAAACGACTCATTTATACCATCCACAGATAGGGGTACACTAAGTTTGTTCTTCCGTTTACAACGCCCAGGGGCGGGCGTCATATATCCTACACAGTATATATATATTCTTAACAGCATCAAAAACTGAATCGATCTAGACATGTATGTCTGTGTGTCCGTCTGTTGTTGGCGATAGCCACGCCCACAATCGACAAAAATATATTTATCTGCCAAAAAAAGTGACCTATGAACTTGAAATTTGGTGCACATATATATACTTATCCCATGCATCGATGTGCCAAAAGCGGGCGTGCTGAGATAACAGACACGCCCACCATTTCCATAAAATCATTTTCAACGTAAAACAAGACTGCCACTCCCACCGTTGTGGATGTGGAGGGTATTTAAGATTTGGCCTAAGCCAAATTTAGTTTTCTTACTTGTTTTATTTTAATTCCAGGAAATGCTCGATTGTATGAGTCACGTACTGCCGACTTGACTGCAAAGTACAATGCTGCCAATTCTGACCGTAAGAAGGCCGTCGACGAACTTAATGATTTGCAAAAAGAATTAGGACGTGTTCGTAAACAATTGGATGAAGCCCGCAAGAATTTGGAAGACGAAACTTTAGCTCGTGTTGACCTGGAGAATAATATACAGAGTCTGCGTGAGGAGTTAACCTTCAAGGATCAAATACACATGCAGGAAGTTAACGAAACCAGGTCACGGCGGCAAGTGGAAATCAGTGAGATCGATGGCCGTTTATCTGAACAATACGAAGCGAAATTGCAGCAATCTTTGCAAGAGTTGCGCGAACAGTATGAGGCTCAAATGCGTGGCAATCGCGATGAGATTGAATTGTTATATGAACAGAAGGTCAAGAATTTGCAATTGGCTGCCGCTCGTAATACGAATGCCGCAGCCAATGCCATAGAGGAAGCTCGCATCTCGCGCTCTCGCATTGAGAGCTTAAACGTACGCATCAACGATTTGGAGGCAGCAAACGCTGCAATGAATAGTCGCACACGTGAGCTGGAACAGTTATTGGATGATCACCGTGCTCGCCACAGTATTGAAGTGGGTGGCCTAGAAGGTGAATTGCAACGTATGCGTGATGAAATGGCTCTGCAGCTGCAAGAGTATCAGGACTTAATGGATATCAAGGTAGGTGCGGCATTGAATTTCAAATGGACCCACCCGTTGATCTATAAAGTATTGTTTCGTAGGTTTCCTTGGATTTGGAAATTGCTGCTTACGATAAAATGTTGTGCGGTGAAGAGAGCCGTTTAAATATAACACCTTCAGGTGGCGGTGCCACAGTCAGCTCTTTAAGTCAAAGTCTGCGTTCCTCCCGCGGCACCCCACAACGCAAAACACCAATGCGTGGCCCTTCCACTGTACCCGGTTCATATAAACGTAAACGTACCCTTATCGATGAAGCGGAAGATGTTACCACAGATGATTTCTACATAACTAGCAACGCCAAGGGTGATGTTGAAATTACCGATTTCGATCCGGAGGGTAGATATGTGAAAATACGTAATAAGGGGAGTCATGAAATTCATATTGGTGGCTGGCAACTGAAGCGTATTGCTGATGGTAAGGAGAGCATTTTCAAGTTCCATCGTAGTGTCAAAATTGAAGCTGGCGGTACCATCACGGTATGGTCATCAGATGCGCCGGCTGCTGTACACGAGCCACCAGTCAATATTATCATGAAAACGCAAAAATGGTTTGCTGGCGATAATATAAAAACTTCATTGTACAATAGTGACGGAGACGAGGTGGCTACCAGGGAACGTATAAAGCGCACAGTGGTACGCCATGTGTCACGCCACCGCCAGGCGACCCGTCGCCGCAGCATTTCTGGCTTTGATGGGAATGATTATTATCAATATGGTGATGCCGAGCAACCACATCCAATCGATGAAAAATGTCGTTTGATGTAATGAATACGAAAGTAAACCACAGGAACACTTGGCCTTTGGCTACAACGCGTCTTAAGTCTGACTTTGTAGAAGTCGTGTAATCCATAAAAATTGCGCTTCTCCCTCTTTCTAAATTATTTAATAGCGGTTTTATTAAATTTATATTTTTGAATCATTTACTCCTGAAAAAGTCCCAAAAAAATTTTGAACATTGACAAAATTCCAAAATTTTGCAATATCCGAATCGTATATGATTTATATCGGAAGTCCATTAGAAATAAGAAAAATATTTTTAAAAAATGCTACAAAACAATGCAGCCCATCTATGTATGGGTATGTTTTGTATCACTCGTCTGTAATACCGCTACAAATTCCTACCATATGGATATCAAAACACTCACTAATCGATTTATTCGTTATATTGAAACCGTATTATACGATGCGGTCCCCGTAATACAAGTTTACCCTAAAAACAAGTGATAACTTGCGATGGACTTTCGGTAAGAGGGTATTTAACATGAATTCATTTGAGTTTAATTTAATGTATACTTCTTTATTATTTGTACTTCATATCAACAGGCTTAAGTAATAAAGATTCATAAGTTTTTGTAACAGTATATATATTGACACAATTAATGTTACGCTGCCCCCTGCAGTACAGTATTGGATAAATAATGAATAAAAGGACATGGGACTCGTGAGTAAAGTAGAAAAAAATAACAAAATGAAAGAATTTTTCAGTCAAGTACAGCGGGTGGCGTTTTCAACAATAAATGCAATTAAAATTGATATTGGCAGGCAGACATATTTCGAAATCTCGATACGTTTATTTTTAGTTTGGCGTACGTAGATTACGTCACTTTTGATTAATGATTAACTGTCAATGTATTCGTTAATGGATGGCCTTTAACATTAGACTGGTTCAGATTTATACTTGTGTTCTCTTATCTAACTTAGCGGGAAGTGCACACGCTCTCGCGTAATGTCATAGGGAGAAGTTTTTCGAAAAAACGATCTGTAGGTTAGAAGATATAATTTGTTGGATTTTAACAGACGCGTTGTCGTTTTGTCCTGTTTCAATAAAAATACAAAAATGCACTAGCAGTGGTGTGTTCTATAGTTTAAGTTAAATGATATTGGTTTGCTTTGGATATTTAGTCGATATCTTGCTATTATGCTGCTAGGTGTTGAGTATAGAGCGCATTGCTATCAGTTGTGGTTGTGAAATTAATATAGAAAATAAAAGTGATTTGATGCGCAACGCCGTAAAATTTAATATTTGCATTTTACCAAAAGGGAGATTCACACAAGCAATTACAAGGTAATTAATAATTTAAAAGGAACGCATTAACACATCTACACAGGTTGCTTATATACTCGGCAGTATATTCAGTCCGAGTAACTGGTTCAACTACATTTTGCCGAAATAGTCATATTATCATATTGTTGGGTTTTATAGAACGTGTAACAGTATTGAATGTTGATAAAATATAATATTGCGCTGTTGGCTTTATACGCTTCTTTGTGCCGCGTTGAAGCTTATCGCAAGGCTAACAGCATGCATGCATTAAGCATTGTATGAGAAGTTAACGCATGCAATGAGCAATTTTTAAACTTTTACGGTATTGTTGCTAACTATTAAAACATATCACTCTCTCTCACACAAAATGCAATGTTGTCGTTTTTATTCTCTTCGGCAGTTCGCATTAAAAGCAACAATGCGTCCATTTTAATAAAAAGCCTAACAGAAAGCGACCTCTCTTTAGTACAATATTCCTTTTTATGACTTTTTTTTTAAGGCTTAAGATTAACAACTGAATTAATTATTACTACTTATTACCTACCTGTGTACAAACACGAGGTTATAATAAATATTTACTGTATATATTGAAAATTATAGAGAATATGAGACTTGTTATATTGGATACCGCAGATTCTGTAGGCATGTGGGCTGCTAAATATGTAAAGAAAAGGATTAACGATTTTCAACCGGGCCCGAACAAGTAAGCATCTAATCTTAGTAATAAAACTTCCATTACATTGGGGAATTTTCTGCGAAAAGATATTTTGTGTTAGGTTTACCCACCGGCAGTACACCCATGGCTATGTACAAGAATCTTATACAGTTTCACAAGAAAGGCAAGCTGTCTTTTAAATATGTGAAAACCTTCAACATGGACGAATACGTGGGTGTGTAGACGCGTTTTTGTAGTGGGGTTAATTTATATTTTTCGCTAAATGTATTTATTTGTGTTTTTTCATGTCAGGTTTGGCACGGGACCATCCGGAAAGCTATCACTATTTTATGTGGCAGAATTTCTTCAAGCACATTGATATCGATCCTAAAAATGTACATATTCTAGATGGCAATGCTAAAGATTTGGTGGCTGAATGTAAAAATTTTGAGGAGAAGATCAAAGATGCAGGAGGCGTGGAATTGTTTATTGGAGGTATAGGCCCAGATGGACATATAGCCTTCAATGAGCCAGGCTCATCATTGGTATCACGCACCAGAGTCAAGACTTTGGCTCAAGACACCTTAGAGGCCAATGCCCGTTTTTTTGATAATGATATGAGTAAGGTGCCTAAGCAAGCTTTAACAGTGGGTGTAGGTACCGTTATGGACGCGAAAGAGGTGATGATTTTAATAATCGGTGCTCATAAGGCGTTTGCTTTGTATAAAGCCATAGAGGAAGGTATTAATCACATGTGGACTGTAAGTGCTTTTCAACAACATCCCAACACTTTAATGATATGTGATGAAGATGCCACGTTGGAATTACGCGTAAAGACTGTGAAATATTTTAAGGTAATCGACACATATATAATTGCTAATTGATTATAAGCTTTGGTTTATTGATTTGTTGGGGTTGGGCTAGTAAGTATACACACTCATATATCGTTGCTTTCTAACAAATGCGGTGACGGTTGCATTGGCATGTAATGCATTTAATTAAGTTGTATTCTTACAATCAATTACACATAATATTACGTTCCCTGCAAATGTTACTCAGGAACATTGTACCATAGGCGTCGTAACAGTCGTAACATATTTTTACCTAATATGTAATTCATGTTAAATTTTTAATGTATAGGGCATACAAAGGGATATTCTCATTGCCGACAAGGAAGCAAAGCGCAACCACCCAATGTATGTAAGCCAAAAGTTTTATAATCACTATCACCTGATATTACCGTTATTTGAAATGAAAATCTGTACCTTATGAATGTTTTCTTCTTTTTAGTGTTTGATGGATGTTCATATGAAACTGATAGATGGTGAATAGTCTTCCATTTTATGCATTTATAAACTTTGTATAACATTTGTATTGAAATGTTTTTATAAAAAACTAATTTTGTATGTACATAAAAATTCATATATAAAATTCACCAAGACAATAAATACCGCTACATTATCAGTTTTTCGTTGAAGTGACGTTGCTGCACTTTCATTTTCTATTTCTATGGTTGAAATTTGTTGTGAAATTAAAGTCCTCTCTAGTTATTGTACCCTGCCACGCCCATCTTCAATTCAGAATCAAAATCTTAATCATTTTAACCACGTTCGTCAGTCTGTCCATTGTAAAATTGTGCACAAGCATTTTTCGAGACATTATAATGCTGTGCAAATTCCCACATAATGATATTTCACGAAATAATTCATACGGCAGTACCCCGCTTATACAGGGGCTATGCTACTAATTGTAGCACAATTGCAATGGTCGGGTTTAAGCAACTTTAATAGGTGTGTGGCTTTTCGTTGAACTTACTTATCCGACCCCAATGCATCGAGGGGTGAACCATGACTGCGTTGACGATACTGTGATCCGAGTGGGTCCTTCCAGCTACCAACTGGCATCATCTGCGAAAAATTATGAACAACAACACTAAACATTATTCAAGTATTTGATTATTTTATTTTTAACACACTCAGACCATCACCAAATTCAGCAAGAACCCACTATCTAAAGTGAATACAGCGTTCGCGCTTTTGCTTTTCCCATGACTCTATATGTTCTTTATAATATATATTTAGTTTAGTGATGTAAGGGTGAAGGAATTCCCCAAACCATCGTTTTATATTCACGAAAGTTTATTATTTGAAATTTTTTTTTATTTGGATGGTATACAAAAATTTTTTACATACATTTATGTATACAGAATATAGTTGTAATATGAGTGCTTTGCTTGGGATTAAAAAATTTAACTTCTTAACAAAATTCTTCATTGATAATGTCAGCATTAACAGCCAAGCCTCGCTCTTTCAAAGCCTTTGATATTAAACGATGCTTCTCATAGCGCTGTTCCTGCTCTCGCCTTTGAGCATCGAGAATCTCCTCAACGGAAATCTCTTTGAGCGGCAGTCTGTTCTCTTTTTCACGATCAATCTCACCTAATAGTACAACATTCTCCCCACGTATTATAAAAACACCACGCGGGATGTCACCATAATCATTGCCTACATGAATTCGTTCAATGGTACGATGCAAAACTAAATTCGCAAATTGGTCTACGGAGCGTAAGTATCCAATTAAAGTGCGTCCATCCCTTAGCAAAACCATAAGCTTCTTGTCCACTTCTTCCAGCAGATGAGCTGTACCGGACAAAGGATTCAAGTCGTCCATTATTTGTTTAAAGGCTTTTATATAAATAAACAAAACAAATTTTGATTTTATTTTATATATATATAATTATTTAATTAATAAAGTTTAATAGACATACTATCTAGTTTTTCTTTTTGAATTTTTGAAGATGATACCTCAACATAAGAATGGCGTAGAAAAATATGTTGCCAGGGTAAAATGTTAGCATAAGATAATCGTGTATTACGTACAGAACTTATTAGCACATTTAGTGCATGTATTATGTGTAAAGCATATAAACAACATAAGGACTAGTTGTGTGTTGGGGTTCATTCAGATATTAGGTAATCATCAATTTAACGCTAAGTATAACATAAATTCGAGTGTTATATACGTTACGAACTATGTTTTTATGTTATTTCATAGGCATAGATGCAAATCAGCTGATAAGATAATTTTTTTTTTGGCAGATAAATATATTTCGGTTGATTCTGAGCGTGGTTCTAATGGTTAACACTATTCGTAAATATATTTTCGATTTTTTCAGCGTAGAACCTATATAAGTCTTCTTCTTACTTATAACATAAAAATAGTATGGCAAGAGGATAGTTGTTGTTGTTGTTATTATTATTATTATTATTATTATTATTATTATTGTTGTTGTTGTTGCTGTTATCCTTTAAAATGTTTTGTTAAGCTTGTTTAATCATCACACGCTTGCCCGTGACTTATTTGGTATTTCAGTTGCTGAGAAGCAAATTGACTTTTGCATGGGAAGGTTATTTGTGCTCCTGGTATTATTCGTGTTACTTACAAACGTTTGAACAAAAACAATGTACCTCCATTTCAATACGACGGTGGGTATAAAAATGAAAAAAGGAACTTAACAAAATAAAATTAGTTAATAAATGAATAACTTTCAACAAGCAGTCTCAAGCATGTCCACAATATGATGCTCTAAGATGCTCTTTTTTATACCCACCACAGCGGGTATATATCACTTTGTCACAACGTTTGCAATACCCAGAAGCAAAACCCGGAGCCCCTACAAAGCATACATTTTCATCATCATCATCATCATCATCATCATCATCATCAAATACTGTATTCTATGAATTCAAAATTGATGCCACATTTTGTAGAATTGTTGGTAGTTCTTGCACATAGGTTGGTATTAAAATTAGGCCAATTCGTTCGAAGAACACTTCCACGAAACTAAAGGAAGAGTCAGTTTTATGTGAAATTTTAAGCTTTTTTTTGTATCATTCAAAAACTGTGAAAGATAATGGGCTGAAAATTCACACATACATGTCATATATTCATTCATTTTCATAAGTTTAATAATAAAAGCGGTTAAAATGGATTCAAAGATACACCCACAGATTAACACAATTTAACATGCTCGGCTAGACTATATATTTCGATTCCAGTAGAATAAATTCCAATTTAAAAGAAAAGCGAAATTAGAACTTTACATGTGCAATGTAACGGTACATAAATAATAGAAATTAAACCAGCCGTTGCAAACTTATATTAAAATAAGCAAAAGGGCCCTATATTAGGCGTATGCCAAATCTACGATAGCCATCATCACTAAACTCTTCCAAATAGTTACGAAATAAAATCCGAAATTTGTTTGAACGTAACGAACTACAACTACAGTACAACTTAGAAAACGAAAAAGAGCATTTCCGGTCCATCGCAATGTACACATTCCCTCCTTTTAAGCTGTAATAAATGATAATCCATTTAATATCAATTTTCTTATTTAAGCCCATAAAGAAAATGTTATACTTTCTAAATAAATAGATGAATACGTAGTTACATGAGGAAGCTGAAGAATGCAAATGCATTATATAAAATGTTGTAAACAAAGGAAAATCTCATATGTAAGCAAATACAGTGATCACCCTATAATACGGTAGATAAGTGTCGCGTTATAGGAAAACGAGCATTCTCGTGTACTCTCGTACAATGCAATGCTCGTACAAGAATGCATGTGCAACACGCTCGTATGACCCCGTATAACGCGTTATATACAATTTTAATAAAACCATTACTTATGATTTGTACAAATATTTTTAAATTTCATAGTACAGAAATGTAACGTAGAAAATCCTCGCGTTATATGGTGGAAAACACGTGCTATACGAGGGAGATGTAATCGCATTGTAAGAATACCGTGTTATATGGGGAATTACTGTATTACAATAACACCAACATGTAGCATGTGTATTACCGATAGTGTGTCAGTAAGAAAATTTATGCATTAATAGTGAAATATCATTTTAAAGCTCTTTAGAGCAAGGCATTGCTTATGTGGTGTTGTCAATATATACATAACAACAATAAAACAGCCTGAACACGTTCAATTGCCACTTGATATATAGCACGAAGAAAGTATTCTGAACCCGAAAACACACAGTAACAATCTTTTAGTATCGTAAGGGGTACATAGAGTATGTACACTTTATTAACATTGGTTACGTTAAATTAGTGACATTTATGCGAATAAAAAACTGTTTTGTTCGTTTTTATTTTGCTTCCGACATAACCGTACCTTGTGTGAGAGTGCTGGTGTTGCAAGAGACATAAACAAGTAAAAAAGGCTAAACATTGTAATGCACAATCTGTAACAACAACAACAACAACAACAACAACAACAACAACAACAACAACAACAACAACAACAACAACAACGCTGAGCCCATTTAACTAATTGAATTTAGTGTATTTCTCATCATTTTCAAAATACCAATTTGTTCTTATACCCACCACCATAATGATTATGGGGGTATTTTGGTTTTGTTTAAAGGTTTCTACGTGCCAGAAAGGGGCGTTCCACATCTCCAAAAATAAATATATTCTTGTCCGTACGTACGTCTGTAACCTTTTCTTTTTACCAACCGCACGGCCGAAAAAATTGAGATATTGTGCTGGTACATAAAATCTTACAGATAACCTTCACAAGCGTTTACAGAATCGGTCCACGGACTAAATTAGTATTTTTAAGCATTGCATGATAAAAAT
Organism: Crataerina pallida; assembly: GCA_949710015.1. Taxonomy (NCBI): domain Eukaryota; kingdom Metazoa; phylum Arthropoda; class Insecta; order Diptera; family Hippoboscidae; genus Crataerina; species Crataerina pallida. The sequence continues at coordinate 2,673,363 of OX453289.1, read as the reverse complement.
TGGACCTGCAATAGAATATAATGTTTAAATAATATGGGTAATGTACACGTTTACGTGCAAATTTGCTTCTGTACAAATTTGAAAACTTTCTTTAAAAATTTCGCATTAATCCTGAGTGTCCTGAAATTTAGTAGATCCTTTCATATTAGTAACCTTTATACTTAAAATTGTCTTGGGATGGATCACGCCTCTTCTGGGGTCCTTAAATTCTACATGAAAGTTCATTTCGTTTATCTCCTACTCTCCATACGACCTGTACACATAAAATTTGGTACGAATAATTCCTATATATGTCTATGTAGTTTGGGTTAAATCGGTCCAAGCAAATCGAGTTTTGCACTGAATGGGTTTTTTGTTAATTGGGGGCATATTTTTCAAGGAACCATCCCCACTTTAGATGGATGCGGTAGTTATAAATATGTACACCAAAGTTCAACTACATAAATCAATTCTTATGGCAAACAAATCGATTTTTATTGACTTCGGAAGAGGCTCTTGACCAATTTTACATATGTTTAGTTTTTGATGCTGATTAACAATATATGTACTTTGTAGAGGATCTGACAACTCCTTCTGAGTGTTGCAAATGGAATGACAAAATTAGTAACCTTCTAGGTAGGTAGTAGTCTCGACAAAACTCAGCATTGGGAGATCTGCTAGATTCAAGTGGTTTGTCAATTAAATTTTGTGTGGAAACGTATTTAAATAAAAATATGTGAAACATTTCCGCGACTGATATTTGTATTCAACGCTAATTGTTAGGGTTGATTTCAATAGCTAAAGCCACTATGGTGATGATCTTAGGACTAAGAAATCTTGGTTGGTTGGTGAGAAACCCCTCTCTGAACTGTAGCTTGCATTTTGAACTTTTCCAATATATTGTTGTTCTCCTTGCAGCCTAGACTTGGCATACGCCTAATATAGCTCTTTTTAACCTCATACACCGCATATAATAGTGTAATAAATTTATGCAACGCCAACAACTAATCAGACAACCAAATAGAATCATTATCAAAGTGAACATTTTCACTTAAAGCGCCTATAGTGCGGTTTTGTTTATAAAAGAAAGCGCATGACATGCAAAAAAATCTTTAATGCAGGAAAAAATTGTGATTTAATATCTAAGTGATCAAGAATTTTTTTCTTACTAAAAATAAAACAAAATATTAAAACAAGATAATTATAATGAATAATAATAAATTTAAATCCTGCAAGTAACGTGTTTTCGAAAGGTATGTGACGAAAATAAGAAATTTCTTTTCCGATTGAATAAGAAGTGAAAAAATGTTACGGAAAGAAATGTGTACGGTTTGTAAAATTCGGCTCAGTAGTTCAGGATTAATGCGAAAAGGATTTGGATAAAAGAAAGCGTGTGATTCTTTTTAGTATATCATCCGAATGGCTGTATCTTTATTCACATACCGTTAGAATGCTTAAAAAAACATAATTTAGAGATTTTTCAAAATAAAATTTTGCTAAAATAAAAAGTTTAACCCCATTACAATGGCCGATCAAGCCTGACCATTTAATATCCCATACCACTTAGTTTCTTAAATTATGCTACGGTAAGAAACCATCAGAAACCAACCATCTTAGTGATGGGGGTGGGCTAGGTTGTACCTGTATACACTGTCACAAAAGTTATTTCGTGAAATATAATATAGTTCTAAAAATGGTCGGATCGGGTTCAAATTTAATCCCAGTCACATGTGAAGCTCAATAAATGTTCTTCATCAAATTTGGTAAAAAAAATATTAAGAATTGAGATTTTTTACCATATAAATGTCAAAAGTATGATTCTAAAAATAGGTTAAAATCGTCCAATATCTTATCCACAACTTTTAAAAAATGAACGTTCTTATTTATGCGACATATTTCGATTATAGTATAGTACAGCGACATTAGCCTATTCTAACGGTTATATAGAGAGATATCTTTAAAAACAAGATGTGTGTCTTTTTTATAGAATAATTTCCACACATCACGTGCAAGTTCCCTTTGTACCAATATTAAGGCCAATGTTTTGAAATTTGATAGAGTGACCACGCCTTCATGTAATTGGGCAGAACTTGAATTGTAATATGTTTCACAATAATGTGGCGTGGTTGTAAATAACGTACAACATAACATAAAATAAAACGTATAAAATAACAGACGGTGCAGGTATTACATTGGTTAATGATGGTGGGCCTCCTGGATTTGGCCTACTCCTAATTAGGCCACTTTTTATTTGTTTTGCTTGTTACACCTTCGACATAAGATGGAGCGTAGTATAGTTTGTCATTCTATTTGCGACATCAAGAAGAAGGCGTCAGAGACCTCACAAAGTATATATATTCTTTATCAGCATCAAAAATTGAACTGCTCTAGACCGTGTATGTCCGTGTGTCATTGTGTCATTCTAATATTGGCATATTCATGGACACTTTTACTTTCTACATGCAAATCGCTAAAATGGATAAAATCAATCGAAAGCCACGCCCACAATCGATAAAAATCTATTTATCTGCTACAAAAATTTACCTATAAAGATACATTTTGATACACATATTTATAATTAATCCATATATAGATGTGCCAAAAAGTAGGCGTGGTCTGATAATAGAACTACCGAAAATTTTCAAAAAAAAAAACTCACTTAGCATAAAACTCGACTTGCGAGCTGCTACGCTTTCATGTATCTGCCACGCCCACCGTTTGTATGTAGATGAGAAGGTATTTAAGATTTTCCCTAAACCAAATTTATATAAACAAAAACCAAATTTGTATAAACTGTTACATAAATTCGTTAATTTAACTGCATTAGCAAACTTATAGTAAATAAAAACAACTACGTGATGATAACAGCGGCAATAACAATATTATTTGTGTGATTTTTATCTAATTGTAATTAAACAAAATAACACTTAAAAATAAATCCAATTAGATTTTGTACAAGTATTAAAACTATTGATACCTGTACTCGTTTCCTACCATAAACCTGGGTAATTTGTGGCTAATGGTTAAAGTAAGTAAGTAAGTTGAAAAAATTTTTCATTTATATGCATCGCAGTGCTTTCACAATAAATCGTATGAATACAAATTTTCAATATATAATATATATATATATATGTATATTTTAAATAAATGGCATAAAATTTATATTACACACAATTAAAGAGCGTTTATTGTTAATTGATTGTTTCATTGACAATGACATGGCACTAATTAAATTTTTTTGATTATAAATAGTTTTTAATATAGAAACACAACATTTAATGCACCCAACAGCAAAACATCGCTTCCCTTCATCCACAATTCAATTCTTTGCCAAGTTTTAATTTTATAGCCCCCACCTTAGCGATTGCTATTCCGTTTGCGGCAACCAGAAGGAAGCGTGTAGTATATACATATATGTACTTTTGAAATTGGCGTTTGTATCCTTATTAAGATAATTTGAAACAATAATTTATAGAGAGAACAATAAATTGTACAACAATTTATAAGATGTACTATGCTCAGGTTTAGAATTAAAACATTTTTATATGCCAAAAAATCTTTTTTTCAAATGAAAGCAATTATATATTTCACCATTGGTAAAGTCAGTTAAAAGACCCAAATAGGCTATATTTAGTTATAAGATTCAGATATACAATAATAAAAAAAAATTTAAGTATAACGGTATATATAACTCAGACTTGTCAAAAAGTGGAGTAATGCAGTAAGGTGACGATTTTCAATTATGGCCAATTATGGACAATAGCAGCTGATAGCTAGAATATCTACTATAAATTGAGAGAGGAAGCAAGAGTGTGAGTTGGTGTAAAAAAGTACGAGTATATCCTGGTAGTGTCTGGCACAGACCACGGCATATTATTAAAAGCACTATTTTCTCTTGACTAATTGTGAGAGGTTTTAGTAGAAATTTTGTGACTTGCTTTGCACTTTCTAAAGTACTAAATCCTCTCAAATTTAGTAAAGAGAACATAGTGTCTCTGATAAAACTCTGTGACTCTGTGATAATACTTTGTAATGCGGCGTTGCAGAGTGTACGTACGGGCCCTTACATCATATAAATACAATTGGTTGTACTAATAAATTTACAGAAGTTTTCGGAGCGTATAACTGTACAGTTCGTTTAAAAAGCGAATACCACGCGGAAGCAAAGAAATTTTGTGCAACCATTTAGCATTTAGTTCAAGTTTAAAATAATGCATTTGAATAATTGTAAAAGAAGGCAAAAGTTTAAGAAGTTGTAACATAAAACGAAAAAAAAATACATTAGCAAGATATAATTATAAAACAATAAATTTGAAGGCAGCAGGCAATAAATATATAGGGGTGCAACGCCCTTTTTCTCATAAAACGAGTCATATAAAATAAATCGATACTAAGTGACGCAGAAAAAGATTTTTTTTTCACGCATTGATTTTCTATACGTTTTACAAAAACAAGTAAAAATACTAAATTTGTCCATATATCATACACCATAGTGGGCGTGGCATGCACTTTATTACTGTATATATCATGCGTTAACATACAAGTCGAATTTTATGCAGAATTATGGGCGTGTCTGTTGTCCGACACATGCCGCATCGATGGATGCGATAATTACAAATATGTACACCAAATTACGAGTACATAGCTCAATTTTTGTGGGAGATAAATGGATTTTGGTCTATCTTGGGCGTGGCTCTAGACCAATTTTGTCTAATTTAAATAGCATTCTAATACTAGAAGTGTCTACAAGTGTATACAAAAGGTCCGCTTAATATCTCAAAATTTGCCACCGTGAGGGTGCCACCAACAGACGCACATTCAAGAAAATATATACTTTGTTGGGTCTGCAACGCCTCGCTATTGGTGCTGCAAACGAATTAGCAAATTTAATATACTCCCATCACTAAGGTGGAGGGTATAAAAATTTTGTGAGAACTCCTTTTAAATAAAAAAATCACTAGAACAACATATTGTGTTCCAGTGTTGTGGTGAATTTTCTTATTCAGCCACGACCATAATACCACCAGAGTCCACCACCGTGTGAATAAATAATTTGTTAATAAATTATTACTAACTTTTTCTAAAAACGCTTTTAACAACAATCACAACAACGGAGCCTTTACTACACTTAAACTACAACGCAGACGAATTTAATCGCAACAACAACAACAATAAATGCATTTATTGTGCCGCACTATTGTGGCATAAAAAAAAAACTACACCCCATCGGTAGCAGTGGGAGTATACATGAAATATATTATAACAACAATAACAACTACACCGGTACCGTGTCCAGCACAAAACGTTGTCCGTTAAATATCAACATCATCATAATCAATATTTAGAAACTGTTTATATGTTGGCCGTGGTGACAGCATTCGAATCAATGGAGTACTTAATAAATATATTAAAATTTAATATAAAATATTTAAAAAATCAATAATATCAGAGAAAGACAGTCGTATAATTACTTAAAGCAAACAAAGAAAACTACAGTAGAATTTAAAAAAATATATATAAATAAACCAAAGAAATTCTTTTAATACTTGAAATAATAGCGAATAAAATCCCTTTCAATAACTGTAAACAACTGCGAATAATATAAACAACAAAACAACAATAACAACAATAATTGCCTACGAAAAGTGTAATTAAGCTTTGGCAAAGGAAAAGTAGAAACAACCCTCTACAAGCATCGTTTACTACCACCATACCATAATACTACACTTAAAACTCCACTCAATTAGATTATTTGCTATAAGAGTAGTACGGCAAGTGTTTGTTGCGCCTGCTACCGTTGCTACTACTAGTATTTGTACGTATGCAAATAATACCCTCATTACGCTTTCAAGTGTGTGCTCTTCTCATAATTACGCTCTTTTCTGTGTGTGAATATCATCCGTACTTACGTGCACATTAAATTGTTCAATTATTGTGCGGCTTGTTTACTTGTAAAATGGAAAAATCTCGCAAATTTTCAGACTACCTGTTCGCTACAATGGGTCCATCGAATGTTAGTACCGGCGTCAGTGATTCGGAACTACCCCCGAAAACTACTGAACGCTGCGCAGCTTCACGTGAGTTAAAAGGTTTTCGTAAATGGATTAATGAGAATTTAATGTTACTGGTGACATTGTCTGGTGTTACTTTGGGAATTACTTTGGGTGAGTAGCAGTAACTAGTAAATGTTTACAAATACGATTTAAAACGAAAAGAAAATCCAATAAAGTTGGTTTAGAGAATACAACGGAGGCCTTAATTATTGTAGGAGGACTAAATTCGACTTAAGCGAAGTGCCACGGAAGCATATCGTATTTGGGCGGATGCTTGTAACTGCTAAACATTCACCTTAAATTATACCAATCGATTCAGAATTCAAAACTGAATAGATATAAACATGTCCGTCTGTCCGCCTGTCTGTCCATTTAATTTGTGCACAAGATTGCAGGTTGCATATTTCTAAATTTGGACCCGGTCGTACCATTTTTAGAACCACTTTCCATATAATGATATTCCATGAAGAGATTTATATATCAATGCCTCGTGTTTACTGATACATCTAAACTATTTGTAGCATAATTTGTGGAGCTAAGTAGTGTTGGATATGAAATGGTGGGACATGACCGAGTTGTTGTAATTACTTGTGTATAATTTGTATTGTACGTATAGTTCCTACACAGTTATTCTTTAGTTGCAAATTAATATAGGGTGTCCGGATCTATGTTTATAGAGGTTTTTTTACCCACCATTATATAATATAATAATAATCTATAATTTGATTTTCCTCTGTCGATTTCCAGGTTTCTCTTTACGCTCTTTTGATTTGCACGAGGATTCGATTATGCTAATCTCGTATCCAGGGGAATTATTTATGCGTATATTAAAACTTATGATATTACCATTAGTAATATCTAGCTTAATTGCTGGTTCGGCCAGTTTGAATGCACGTATGAACGGAAAAATTGCACTAAGAACCCTTGTCTACTTTGCCACTACTTCGCTATTGAATGCCATTTTAGGCATAGGTTTGGTATTATTGATACATCCGGGTGATCCAGATTTACATAATGCCGGTGATCGTTCAACGGATAAACGAGCTGTAAATTTATTGGACAGTTTATTAGATTTGGGAAGGTGAGTAAGTTAATATGATGAATATTTGAAGGATTTTCTTGAAAGATTTTCTTGAATATTAATTATATTGAATAAAGCCGTTGCGGGTTAAAAAAAAATTAGTTTAGACCACAATAGTGGGCGTGGCAGGTATATGATAATGCCTTCTAATAATCTATATATTACGTATCAGCTTGAAAGTCGAGTTATACGTGGAGTATAGTTTTTTGTAATTGTGGACGTGTCTGTTATTCGACCAAGCCCATTTTTAGCACATCAATGGATAAGTTAATTGTAAATATGTATACTAAATTTCAACTTGATATTTGTTGATGGCATGTTGTGGGCATGGCTCTCGATCGATTTTGCCCATTTTAAATAGCGATCTGTGTGTAAAAATGTAAAGTGCTTGTACAAAATTTCAGCTCAATATCTCAAAATGATGACCATGAGAATTCCAATAATAGACACACGTTCGTCCATGTTTACACAAGTTTATAAAAAGTTATATGTTTTACAACGATTAAATGTTAATTAAAATTAAATGTAAATGTTTATTTTACTATTTGATATTTTCATATAATGTTATTCACTTACTAATGAATAAGCGACACTGTATTAAATAATAGTCATCACTCTAAAATAAACTTTTAAGCACTTGTTAATATATTCATACCAATATTAATATTTTAGTGACAAGATGGAACAGGTGGTTTTCTATTATCTCTATAACAATTAATTCTTTAATTATTAATAAGTAGTGTTAACAAGTGCTAGATAATAAGCAAAAAATTAAAATTCAATTGTTAGTGAAGAACTTAATAAATATTTGCGTTTAATATAAGTTATGTAACAATTCACATTTCCTGTAAAGATGGGCCCTAGTAGTAGTAACATAAAAGACAATTAAAATTTGCGACACTTATTGACACTCTTCCTTTGTGATAACGTGATATTTGTCCAAGTGGACTCAGTTTTCACACATATTTAATCAAAGGCTCCTATTCAGTTAGAAATTATCATGATCATAGCCTAAGAATCATCTTCCTCCTCTCAAAGTACATCTCTATAGGACCAACGTATTCATTTCCGCTCACATCTTGAAATATTTTGATGAGATTTGGTACAAGGTTATATCTTGGTTCAGAAAATAATCCTATTGCGAATGGATCGATTTGAATCTTTTTTAAAAGAGTCCTCTGTAGTGGAAGTCCTTACCTAGCAAAAATTTGCAATTCTCAATATTTTTTGACAAAATTTTTTGAAGAATAGTTAATTAGTTTAATAATCGACTGTGCTGAACTTGGTCAAGCCAAGCCTCGATTATCTAAACAACTTATGCTACAATTAGTTTAGTTGTACTAGGTTAGCTACTGGACGCATTTACAAATTTTTCATGGTTAAATCGATTCAGATTTCGATTCTGAATCGATCGGTATAACTGAAGGTGGGTGTGGCATTTTCGGTTCAGGCAAATTTTGCTACAAGTGGTGCAGGATATAAAGAAACGAACTTGAAAAATTCAAGAAATGAATAAACAAACTTTGCTAATTTTGTATCTGCTCGCTCCATTTTTGGCACATCTTTCCATATAACGCCTCCTTTCAAAATGAATCATCACGCGACAAAAAGTGTAATGCACCACATTTTCTTTGACGAAAATTGTTAGATACCATGTGGATCATTGCAGGCGTCCTTCACAGCTTCTTAATTAAATTTGAATATATTTTTACACAAATTTTTAAATTTTTTTTTATTTTGCAGAAACGTTTTTCCTGACAACATATTTCAGGCCTCATTTCAACAAGCGCACACAGTTTATCTACCCAAGCCCACCATTTTGCACACATTCAATGAGACCGTTAATGATACCATGATAAACGGAATTGTTGAGATTGAGCCCAGCCTTGAGGCACAACGTCAGGATGAAGAGCCAGACTTAGTAAGAGTAGTGCAGTATCGCAGTGGCACTAACACGTTGGGTATTGTGTTCTTTTGCTTGGTGTTTGGTACATTTCTTGGCACTATCGGATCCAAAGGTCAAGTGGTAGTAGACTTTTTTGCTGCCATCTTCGAAGTGGTGATGAAGATGGTCACTTGTGTTATGTGGTTAACGCCAGTGGGTATCAGTTCGGTGATAGCTGGAAAGATATTGTCAGTTAATGATTTGCACCTGGTGATGGCTCAGCTGATGTGGTTTATACTGACGGTAGCTATTGGGGTGGTGCTGTATCAGTTTATTATAATGCAAGCTATTTATTATGTGTTTGTGCGTCGCAATCCCTTGAAATTCTATGCTGGATTGATACAGGCCATGCTCACCGCTTTCGCGACCGCCTCAACGTAAGCTTTTTCTTTCTCTTTCTCTCTTCTTCACTCTTTCTCTCTCTGTTTATTCCTTCTCTCTCTATATATGTATGTATGTAACTCATATCAAATCACATTCAGTTGTATATGATTAATACATGTATAATTGTTATCAAAATCAAAATCAAAATCAAAGTCAAAATCTGAATCGTATTCAAAACCTTTTACATGAAATGTTGTTATAATTGAATCCTTTGTAACGAAAACAACAACAAACCAACTTTTACTATTGCTACAAATATTTTTTCCTTCTTTTTGGTTTTTATATGTGTGTGTGCGACTTTATGATTTTTCGTTAACCAAAAAATATAATGATAACCCAAAAAATTTGTGTGAAAATTTAATATGATTTTCCAACCTAAATAAACCAAAAAAAAAAAATGTAACTAACATCATCATAAAAACATCAATGACCAAAACAACTGCAACCAATGGACTGTGACTGTGATAACTGGACTGCTAAATTTCTTAAACGAACTATGATAATACAACCAACCAACCAACCAACAACAACAACAATCACCGATTATGTGTTCAATACAAAACAATACAACAAACATTATGTGAACTGATCTGTAAACACAGGGCCGCTGCTTTGCCAGTTACTTTCCGCTGCATGAACGATAAGCTGCGTATCGATCAGCGCATAACACGTTTCGTTTTACCGATTGGCTGTAACATCAACATGGATGGAACCGCTCTATTCATATCGATTGCCTCTATATTTATTGCTCAAATGAGTGGCATGACCTTGGGTTTTGGAGAGATCGCCACTGTATTGTTAACTTCTACTGCGGCCTCTATGAGTTCAGCCAGTGTACCCAGCGCCGCTTTGGTTTTACTATTGGTCGTATTAACCGCTATAGATGCTCCTGTTCAAGATGTAACTCTCTTGTTTGCCGTTGACTGGTTTGTGTAAGTAAAAAATCTACTCAAGACTTAACACTTAACTCTCGATTTATGCGATGAGTTACATCCTGAGAAATTATTAAATCGTGTAATTTTGAATTCATGTTAAAAGTCTGTTATTGGAGAGTTAAGTGTCGCTAACACGCGTAAAAACTCATGGGACAGATTAAGTCATGTCCTTTCTTTGTTACTTTCAATTTACACGATATGTTAGAGGCTGGGAAATTCGCGTAAAAGGAAAACCGTGTAATAACCTAATACATTTAAAATTTTAATACACATTAAGTGAATATTTTTGAATCGTGCAATATTCAATTCGTGCATATGACAAAACGAAACGACTTAACGAGTAGAATGTAAAAAGTTGATCAGAATTAGAGAAAATTACATTTGGCGGTCGCTGGAAGATATTCTTAACAATCTAATTAGTGTAGGTACCAAATAAAAGGGCTCGACGAGTAAAATGCTGCTATAAGCTACCTGTTGCCATGTGAATTTTTTTTTATAATGACTTGTTTTTTTATTTATTGTTCTTCTTTTGTAGGGATCGCATTCGCACTACCAATAATATGTTGGGTGATTGTTATGCAGCCGCCGTTGTTGAAGCTCTCTCCCGCAAAGAACTAATGGCTTTGGATGTGGCCACTCTGCTCTACCAGGTAAAGCAAACACGTGTTATTCGTTAGCCCTAAAACCCCCTCGAAAATCTTTCTCATGATTAAAGGTTAAGTAAACACAAAAATGTATATATTCATACCTAATAAATGCGAAACCATAGTGTTCCCATATTTACAAGAAATCAAAAATTATGTACGTATTTTGAACAACCTACGCTTACAGATCGTTGTGTGTGTGAAATAAAAGTCTGAAACAGTGACTGTCTGAGATGGAGTGGCCCGATGATGAATGATTTCTCAGATAAAAAATTTCAATGATTGTAGATAAATTTCCCCATTTCTCATATAGGAAATATGATTTCGACTAATACTCATCTCTTATGTGCTCTCTTCTTTTCCAAATGTCTCGCTTTTTGTGATTTGGCAAATTTGGTTTAGCAGGAATTACCAGTTAGTACACCCAATGGTCATGTCAGTTTGGAGGGGCAAACCGAATTGGATAGCACTTGTTCAATATCGGTTGATATGAATGCGGTTATGAATAAAATGCAACAACAACAGCAGCCATTATCGCAGCAGCAGCAACAGCAACAGCAGCAGCAGCAGCAACAACAACATCAAAATGGTTATACAAATCATAAGATTTAAAAAGTTTACATAAAAATCAAGCAAAAATTTAATTTGGCTCAGGCCAAGTCTCAAATACCCTCCACATCTACATACGATTAGGCCGTATGCGTGTCACTTACCCGATTACACCCTCCCATACATGTATATATGTTATATATATGTTATTGTAGTCGGATTCTGTGCCAATTAAAATTATTGGAAAATTATGAACGCGCCCACTATCCGACCATCTCCATTTTTAGCACATAGATGGATGCACTAATTATATATGTATGTATACCAAAATTTGAATTACAATTTGACCAATTGAATTTCGCCCAATTGAAGTAGCAATCCACGTTCATAAACTGAAAATGTCGGCCAATGTCCCAAAAATTACGACCTCCATCTTGTGGGGAGGGTATAAAAATTACAAATTTTGATTGTGATTAATTAATTAATTTATTTCAAATTGCATATAAAAACGGAATATTAAAGTTAATTTTAAGTTGGATTCAAAAAAAGTATTAACATAGCAGTAATTTGTCACTTAAACAATTGGTAATAATTATTTTTTTTTTTAATAAAAAGACAAAAACTAATTAAAGTACAATTATTTTTGTATTAAACGTACATTTTTATATATGGGACTATAGCCAAGAATGCAACATGAATTTCACAATGGTTAGGGTTCTAAGAATCGTTCAATTTAATTATTTTAAATGGAGTTCTCCTTTGGGTTGATATAGGCCCCTCATGTCCAATGCTGCAAAATGTCACATAAATTTTTAATTATTAATATTTGGGACAAAATGTAACGTTAGTTACCAAAAGTCTCTACTGCAAGTCACACACAAATACATAAAGTTTTTTACGTTTTTTCTGATCCACTTATTTATGCGTTTTTTTTACTAAATAGTAAATAAATTTGTGATGCATTAGGATGAATATCATCATCTACAATTGACTGAAATAAGTAAATTCGTAGAAATTTAAAAAGAAGAACGGAACTAAAAATCGATGCCACATTTATGTAAAGTCGGATAAACAATTATTGTTCGGTGAACATGAACTTTTTCAATTTTTTTGTTTGCATAGTGACGGGCGTGTCCAGATTGTTAAGTATACAAAAATGAAACGTAAGTTACCATGGATTTACCCATATATAAAAATTTTTCAATAAATTGTAAATTTTGTATTTCACAGCGTACTATTTGAAATGTATATTTTTTAAATTTGCTTTTTTCTCTTATACACACACAAGTAGACTGATAAACAGTATAATTATTAAAAAAAAAAAACAAAAGCAACATTATGAGTATTAGAATTAGAAAAACGTATGCGTATGTATGCCCACGGTATTCAATTAAAAGTCAATAAAGTCACAATTATGTAGACGTTTTAAAAAAAGGTTGTTTGTATTGATATAAAGAAATTGCTTTATAATTTCCAATGATTATATATCATATCGAATTTTTTTTAAATATGTGTTTGCTGTTCTCAGATTTTAACGAAACTTTTCTTACGGTCAGGTAAACTCATATGGAGCTTCGTTACGGAAAAGATATGATAGACCCGCCATTTCAAATAATCAGAAAGCATTTTTACTAAATCTTTTGAAAAAAAAGTTATTGTGGATTTAAAATCCATAAGAATGAAAATTCAAAAGTTTTGCTTAAAAATAGAATTTCAGTTAATCGGGTACTGTTCGTTTTTGTCGCTGACCTTTTGCCATCGTTCAGGCAGTATCATAATTCCATGTTCATAAAATTTTTGGACATCATTAGCGTCATTAAAAATTTTACCATTTAAGATATTTGTGAAATTATTTGATCGAAGGTGACTTTTATTCTTAAATTAGTTGAATTATACGTTGTACCTAATATATGAAAAATTAAGGGCCCATTGTACATATGTATGTATACAACATATTGTATGAAGCTAAATATTTGTGACTGCAATCATGTTATGATTTTTGTTGATTGTGACCGATTTCGCTCAATTTAAATAGAACTCTAAGAATTACTGTACAAAATTTCAGCTCAATGTCTCAAAATTTAAGGCCATTAGCCTTCGAACCAGAGAGAGAATGATACGGACGCCCACGGCTAGATCGATTCATATTTTGATGCTAAACAAGAATGTTTATACATACTTTATAAGATAAGATAATAAGTAGGCAATATTTGGTGCGAGCTTAGTACTCATTATTACTTTTACGCTCTTCGTTTGTATTGTATTCTTAATTAACATGAAACCTGACATAATTGTCACAAATTATCGTCCACTCAACCGTTTCAACTGTTACAGTTATCGTCTTTTCAAGGCAGTCCTGTTCATTTAGTATTTTACTACTCTCATTAATGATTATTTTCAATTATTGATATGACTTATTATTATGAAGTTTGGCATAAAAATAAAGAAATTATTGGCAAGGGGTTGAATGGATAAAAAATGTTTCACTCAATGGAATGTATGCAGTCTGATGCAGAAGTGGACAATTCGTGGAAGTGGAAGTGGTGTATTTTTAAATAGTGTCATAGGAGACCCATTATTCTTAGAAATACTTTTTACAGGTTTATTAGCAATTTCATAACAACGCAAGTAAAATGTGTGCGCGTTCAGTAACCGATTACGCCCATTTTCACAAGTTTGTTTCGGATATAAAGGAGGAGGGGTTATTCTAAAATATTTTTTTTTAATATGTAAGGCTGACGTGGAACTAGATCACAGCTCATGTGTCTAGATTCTTGATGAAGCTTGAAAAAAACTGATTCAAACATTTGACATTATGGCAATTAAAGATTTATAAAATCTGAGGAGTGAGGAGGCGGCATTCCAGCAAAATGATTTGTCATGATCTTAATTGCATTGGAACCAGAAATGCAGCCTTTATTTGTATTATCATAGTGTTCCGAAAGAGTCAGATTGGCGTTTAAGTTTCTCTCCAATACACTTAGTTTGTAGAACATTAACTCTGTTAATTAAAAGATGAATGACCTTATTGGAGATTTTGGCAAAGAATATTGAGTTGGTTTCGTCAGGATTAAATTATTGGTTTATTTAGAATAGAATGAACATATTTGAATTTTAGAGTAAATAGTCCTCCTTTATGTCGGGAATAATCTTGTGCAAAAAGGACCCATTCGCACACAGTGATTACGTTTTACTTGCGTTATTATGTAATTGATTACAAACCTGTAAAATATATTTCTAAGGAAAAGTTTTGTACTTTCGGATGTATTTTTGTATAAAACACGAGCATTTTGGGCGTGGCATTGATATTCCCAAATCAAAGTGGCATATTTGTTCAATTAAATTCAGATATTGTTCACCTATTATCTGAAGCAGTGATATGGTGGTGTTCTATTTGGAAGAGTTAAATGATGGTGGATATGCTAGATTTAGCATACGCCTAATATACGTTGTCTACTTGTTTCTTTCTTTACCGTACCTGAATCCAAATAAAAACACATATCCTTAGGTTATGATCACAATCGAAACACCAATAAGCTTAACTGATATATGTAAACAGACGCAACTTGTGTTTATATCATACACTTCCTCCATATACATTTTAGGCTTATAAACACATATAGTATGTTTATGTTTATATTCTGTTATACAGCAAGTCAAGTGTGACACAAATTTTTACCAATGTATGCGTTGCGTAAATGTAAGAATCCGTTTGTGACATAATGAAGGTACGTGCATGACTTTGTTGTTGTTTCTTTTTATACCCTCCACATAAGATCGC
Source organism: Crataerina pallida (assembly GCA_949710015.1). NCBI lineage: Eukaryota > Metazoa > Arthropoda > Insecta > Diptera > Hippoboscidae > Crataerina > Crataerina pallida. The sequence continues at coordinate 2,658,012 of OX453289.1, read as the reverse complement.
TTTTTACATTGCGCCATGCCCAAAATCCATAAAAATCTACTACTACTGCTGCCATAAAAATGGACTTTGTATGTCTATCCCATTCACCAATGTGCCAAAAGTGGGAGCGGTCGGATAACAGATACGCCCATAATTTGCAAAAAAACTACATCTACATGACTGCTACGTCCACCGTTCGCAAGTGGAGGGTGTTTAAGATTTGGCCTAAACCAAATTCATTTTTTTTACTCGTTTTCTTTTATAGTTCCTTTATGCAATATTAACATCAGGCGTACATTATATATACATACGTAATATAAATGTTAAACTGTGCAAAGGTGAATAACTGTGTCCATCAACACTGCCAGCCAAATAGCATCAGTTAAGCGAACAAAATGTGAATTATGTTAAAACTCTTCCTTCCTACACGTTTCGCTCTTTCTCCCTAATAATGCATATATATATACCTAGTCATGTGTACCTTATGTATACGTTAGGGTGATTGTTTTTCAAGTAGTTTTGTTCAATAAACCCTAATTTTGATGCTGAAGAAAATGAAACGTAAGTGGGCTCTTCTAGCCATTGGAAGAACACCCTAATACGCCCCCCGCCTTACCTGAAAGATACAATCGTAATACTTTTAAGAAAAAACATTCCAAGCTTTGAGATGTTTGCGACAGTTGTCCGCAAAGCCAACCTTTTCTAACGTTTTTTTATTAATTATCATCAGATTGGAAAGTGGTAGCTGAGATTTATGAATTTCGTTTAAGTAACCGCCACCCTAATACGGCCTTATAGGCACGCAGGCAGGCAATCGAGCAAGTACGTATATTTAAATATAAGTAAATGTGCTGTACGATAAGAAGAGAGTGTTATTGGTCCTTTATGGCTACATTTGTAAACTAAAATTTTAGTTAGTTGCTGTTGTTGAAGCTGGACACTGACTGCCGCAAAAACATCAAATAAGTGTTAAAACGTATGTACACTTTAAGGGATTTTTTTCGGCTAAAAGCAACAACAATGAGAAAAGCACGTGAAATGGTTTATGCTTGGTCATGACGGACCATTTAATACCCTACATTATTTTCATCTTTAATTTATGCTCTAAATTGTTTAGTTTGTTATTATATAAGGAAAAATTATGGGAAAAATCTTTGTAGGAAGAGTGGTTCTAAAAATTCCTTTAAAAACTAAAATCTATTTAAAATGGATCAATTTGAGAAAATTGTGTGCATGAATATAATTTTCTAGGCTAAATAAATGATGTGACGATTTTTAGAAATTCATTGGGTGGAAAGGGTTGTAAACAGTTACATATACAGTACCGTTAATTATTATGTCAAATAACTTTTTTTCACCAAATTTTCTTAAAAATTATTAAAATGTTAAAGTTTTCGTCATATAAACCTTTTTTCAAATGTGAAATTGTAAAAATTATCCGATTTGGTTAAGCCCTCAATCGTCTATAATTTGAAACATTCCAAAAGTTCATCACATCTCATCATATTATACATATATTCTCGATCAGCATCAAAGTCTGAGTCTATTCGTCCGTGTGTTATTGGTACTCTCATGGACACAAATTTCGAGATATTGAACTGCACGTAACTGAACTTAGTGGAAAATACTTATTTGCATGTTAATCAGGTGCATGCCACGGCCACTGCGATGGAGGGTGTTTGAGATTTGGCCAAAGCCAAATTTAGTTGCTTGCCTGAATTGGTTTAAAGTTGAATATTATGTTATAAATTTCGTCATGGTATTATTATAATCGTTGTTCAAAAATTGATTTACATAGCAACTCAATTTTAAATTATTATTGTGCGCACATCACACACAACAGTTAAGTAAATATTATCTCCTTTATCAATTAAAAAGAAAGCAAGAACAGCTTAACACAACGCAGGCGTGTATAAACATGTGGCTCTACAGTTTGATGTAACTCCTTGATAGTATGCTAAAATACGCTGAAGCGAAGTGGAACATTTATATCTATCATCTCCAAAAATTTATTCACTTTCGTGGTTATACTCTCATCTCACAATTCTATCATAAGAAGTGTTGCAATATAAATATTAATTTATTACACTTTACATAATTTTTTTTTATAATTCGCGTAGTATACATAACAGGATTGAAGTATGGAATGTAATATTCTCTCATCACTATGTCATGGGTTTTACTTTTTATACCTTCCACAGAAGGTTTAAGTTTATAATTCCTTCATATGCAACACCCAGAATGAGGCATCAGATACCCTACAAAGTACATATATTTTTGATCAGCATTATGATCTGCATCAATCTAGACATATCATAAAATATTGAGCTAAAATTTTGTGTGAATACTGCGACATTTTGTACAAGTACATAAGTTTTTGCACGAAGATCCATACTTAAAATGAAAAAAGACGGTCAAAGGTCACAACAAAAAGCTATTTATATGCCACAAAAATTGGGCTATGAACCTGAAATTTAGTACACATATTTATAGTAAATTTATCCTTTAATGTGCCAAAAGTGGGAGCGGTCGAATTAGAGACGTGCCTACAATTTACAAAAAAACCATCTTCAACGTAAAGCTCGACTTTTAAGCTAATACGGAAGCCATACACTATTAGAGGGCGTAATCACATTTCTGACGCGCCCACTATTGTAGATGGGGAGGGTGTTTAAGATTTGGTTTAAGCCAAATTTAGTTTTCTTACTTGTGATAAAATCAAATCTTTTGAGGGTCCTTGACTTTAGTTAACTGTTTTAAATGTTACTTTTTTGTTGGCCATGAAAATATTTTAAATAATTTTTTATTTGAAAAATATTAAGTGCAGTTTCTCACACTAAACCATTGACAAAAAAACAAAAAACAAAAACAACAACAACCAAAATTTTTTTAACTCTTAAGTGGAAGCTTTACTGCTGTGTGTTCATAAACTTTAATAATTTGTGCATACAGTCCATTTAACATAACACGAAAAATATGAAATTTTGTTGCGTCCATACATGTATACATACGTGTATACGAGTATACAATGATACAAATAAAACGAGCACACCAACTAAAATAACTAAATATGGTTCAGGTCAAATCTTAACTACCCTTCACGTCGTTTCACACACAGCCGGCGCGGCAGGTACCTCATTACGATTATTACGTAAATTGTGGAAGTTAAAGAACTGCAAAAACTACAAATGATGGACAAAAAAAGCATATACGAGTATGTGCTGCTTGAGGCCTATGTGGCCTGCTGCTAAGTGTTACAAACGCAATAACAAACTTAGTAAACTTTTCATCTTATGTAGTGGGTACAAGAACTTAGAAAACAAGTGAAAATATTAAAATATAAAATGTTGTAGTCGGTCAAGCCCGACTATTCAATACTCTGCAGCACTTTCAAAATTTTTATTTTACTATACTTTGTTTAATTGCTTTACAGTATGCACGAGTCATTGCCGTATAAGTTACCTCATCAAAAAACTTTATATGACGGAAGTTTCTAAAAGTAGAATATTTAATTCTCATTTTAAGTGAGTGTTATTTACCATTACCAAAAAATATGCTTTAAGTAAAGGGTCCTATAAATGAACCAAATAAAAAAAAATTAAATAAGGCACGCGCTTGTACAAAATTTAACGAAAATATATGACAAAACTGTAACTAAAACTTTGCGTACAAATGTACATGAAGAGACAACGGACGGACGGACGGACGGACATAATTAATGCGAATCTGATTTTCATTCTGAGTTATACTGATAATTGGTGGTGGGTGTGACATTTGCTGTTTAGGAGTTTCAAACATCCGCATGAACTGAATATACCCTCCAACCACAAGTGGTGTAGGGTATAAATATAAAAATACATGGTCAGACAGAAGGACTAAACCTAGAATATATATATAATCTTGTGGCGGTGTGGTTATCCCTCTTCTGGGATCACAAACGTTTTCTTTTTAAACAATCAGTTTTTATATTAATATCCTATTAAAAAACTTACAACAACAAAGCCTGATAACAATGAACAAGAAATATCTGCTAAAAATTATTTCGATTATGATGAATATTGGATACAAGTGCGTATCAGTGTATTCACATGCATACATGTGTGTTTATTACATTTGGGCAGTCATAAATTTGATTTGTGAACACCGTTATTGTTGTTGTTGTTGTTGCATGGAGAGCAAAACAAGAAAGACAAGTAAGAAAATTAAATTTTGGCTTTAACCAAATCTTAAATACCCTCCACATGTGCATACAAACAATGGGCGTGGCAAATACATGATTACGCTCTATATTACTGCATTTATTAAGCATCAGCTTGCAAGTCGGGTTTTACTTTTTTCAACTTCATAGCTCAATTTTTGTGACGGATAAAAATAGCTTTTTATCGATTGTGCAGCTCTTGACCGATTTTGTCCATTTTAAATAGCGATTTGCGTGCAGATCTGTACAAAATTCCAGCTCGACGTCTCAAAATTTTGTCTGGATATATTATATACTTTTTGTGGGGTCTGCGGCGTCGGGTTGTAGATGTTGCAAATAGAAAGACAACCTTAGTATCCCTCATCTTATACGGAAACTTAAACCTAATCGGAGATATCCTACAAACTTATTGGGAATAATATAAAAATATAATTCGCCTTTTGGGCTCTTCTTCTACCTAGTAGCCTCAAACATAATGATAAAGTATATACATATGTAGACCAGTTAAGGTAGTGGGTCTGCAAAAAGAACCGAAAGGGGACAATCAGTAGGTAAATGTTCAGCATACTCGCTCTTGTATCTGTAAATAAGTTTGAGTTTAATTTAAAACACAACAATACAAATTTGTTGCTGTACAAGTTCATCAACAACGAGTATAAATCCGCATCCATATACACACGCACACACAGGCTTGCCTTAAAACTGTTAACGTACGTATGTGGAAACGCAAGCGACTGCATGCAAATGCTTGTCGGTCTAGTTGGTAGTTATAGCCAAGCTGAGAACAATTCATATCGTGCATGTATGCAGAATAAGAGTGTACATATGTAGATGGCGATACGTGGGGATATTTTACTGTTGTTGTTGTTGTTATTATTGTCATTGTTAATTCTGAAAGAGATGAACATCATAACATACAAATGAAAATGTAATTCATTTGTTGTTGTTTTATTGTTTGTTTCTTCTTCTTCTTGTTATTCTTGTTTGAACTTGTCCTGCTTTCGTATCAGCCAGAGAACATGTATGTTAGTGTAAGAGAGAAAGAGACAACAACCACACAGATGCTGAACTCTAAACAGCAACATAGACCAAATGGTGTTGTGGATGCTGGAAAAACTGCCGCTATAAAAAATGTTTATTGCATCACGTGTAAAGTTACACACACACACATACAGACACACATACGTTTATGTAAACAGAAAAATGTACCTTTGAGTGTGTATAGGATGTCTGTTAAAAGGCGTATAAATAATTGTATGAGTGAATCTCACTCTCTCTTGTGCTGGCTTACAGACTAGTGAACACGAAGGTATGGGCATGGCATGGCATGGCATGGCATGGCAAGGCAAGGCAGGCAAGCAGGAAAAGCAACTATGTAAAAATTGCAATAAATTTTTAATGAAATTGATATGGCGTCAAAATAAATCAAACCAGTGACTAATCAACGGCTAAGGTGTAAATTCACTATCTTAAGAACTTAACAAGCCTTTTGAATTGTTCATATAACATATAAAAAAGTAGTAAAACAATAACAGCAATATCAACACATAAAAAACTGTGCACTGTAGTGTATTAACAAAAATTACTATAAGTTTCTATGCTTTAGAGACGTATAGAATAGATAGTGATGGAAAAGCAACAACACAGTGATTTGTACGAAATTGTTTATTTTCTTATTGTACTCTCTTTTGTACCCTCCACATAAGATGGGGGTATACTAAATTTGTCATTTCATATGCAACAGAAGGAAGCATAAGGGACCCTAAAACGTTTATACTCCATACACAATCAGTAGGCGTGGCAACTAGCAACTAGCGATGTAACAATGTAAGTAATACGCATCAACTTATCCGTCACATTCCGCACAAAAGAGTTTAGGAGTTCCAAAATTAGACACACGACACATGAACGGTTATGTCTACATCGACTTAGATTTTGACTCCAGTCAAGAATATATATACTTTGTGGGGTCTCTATCGTCTCATTCTGGGTGTTGCAAATCGAATAGCAAAGTTAGTACACCCTCATGCCTAAGGAGAATAAGAAATGAAAACATTTTATATCAGTATTTAGTACCACTAGTTATTACGGTTAGTTATGGTCATACGCCGTAAAAATGGTCCAATCAATGTAAACGTGTATGAACTCTACAACACATCTTTTACTCAAGTCCTTTCATTTGCAAATTTGTACATAAGTTTTACATAATAATTATAATGTATGAATATGTCCTAAACTAGGCTTAGGAATATAATTTTTGTAGTCGTCGGAGGTTCAAAATAGAAACTTATATTGGCAAGCGAATAGTTAAATGAATGCACTGAAGGGTTTGTCTTACTTATGCTTACCTGCGCATTCACAAAATCACTTTTTGCGAAAGGTTCTTCTCATTATAAGCCAACGTTTCACCGAAAATATAATTTGTTGAATTGTGTAGATGCGTAGTTTATTGGAATAAATACAACTTCAGTTTTTACACCGTTAACAGAAGATGGGCGTTCACTACGTTTGCTATACCGTCTGCATTGAACAAAAGGAAGCGTTAAAGATCCTACAAAGTATGTAAGAGTAATATATCGAATCGACCTATACATGTTCGTCCATCGTCTGTTGTTTATATGTCGTACTTTTTGGAATATTCATATGAAGTGTACGGTCTACGTTCTATTTTCTATATGCAGGTTCTGTTTAAACCGATAAATTTTTTGATTTAATTTGATGATGATTTGACGACTTATTACAGATACTTATAATTGGAACATCCATCGATGTGCCAGAAATGGACGCGATCCGATACGTTCATAATTTACAAAAACAAATGTGTGAGCAGAATCTGACGTGGAAGGTGATGCGTAGAGATACTTACTGTTATTACATACCGACACCTCTCTTGCCACCTAGTAAACATCTCGTAGAACTGACAGCTGTCTACATTAAAAGTGGCATTATGAGAAAAGTGCAAGCATAAAAAAGAGGAAAAGCCATAAAATTGTTTTATTATATAGAGCACCGCACAAGGCACTCGTCTTCACCTATACAAGGTATACAATGTGTTATTTTTGAAAACGCCTATTTCGCATATTTATTTATATTCTGTTTGGACATTTGGGAGGCTTGGCCGTTTCTCTCTTATCCGTCTGCTGACCGACTGTCAGCCGTCCTCATCACCTTTGCTCTATATTACAAGTGAGAAGTAAACTAAGTAAACTAAGTGTTTGACGTGTTCTCCTTAGTCCAACCATCCCATTCCAACTCCTTCTTGTGAGGCAACTAAAATAAACAGTAGTTTTAGAGGCTTATACACATGTCGAAAATGATGTATTTAAAATGTCACTTTAACTCTACTAGAAATTGATTTAAATTATGTAGGTACGTAGGTAAAGTGCTTGTGGTTAATGTACAACGTGGCATCAACGTTCAGACGAGAAGCACAACTTCTCAACAATAATTATAAATGTTATTTAGATTACTCACTAGTGCTGTGATTCCATTTAACATTACACGAGTGAGCAACATTCACTTTTTAACACCTTATTATTGGTCGCCTTCATTTAGCATGTTTACAAGTATTTAAATGGAGACTTGGTGATATACATATAGCATTTTTTGAGATTATGTAACTAAAGTTGTATTTTAATAAAAAATCAATAACAATTTTATAGTTTTAAAGCCACATTAACTGCACGCATAATTGGTCAGTGGTATAGTCAGACGCTACAGCGCCTTAAGTGCTATTGTAAGGAAAGCAAGTGAAATTATTAATGTAGGTTGCGTAAAGCAAATAAATGCCCTATAGCACTGAGATTTATTTTTCAACTATTATAGACGCACTAAAACAATCCTATTATACCTACATGATGAGATGCGCGTGATGGATGGAATAGCCATAAATATTTTTGTTCCAAATTTTTCAGTTTATATTTCAGGAATAATAAGAAATTAAGTTTCAAGCAGAATTGAAGGCCTCGAAAGACGCGTGCCTAAACCACATACAATTTTATATTAAAAGAGAACTCTTATGAACAGAATTTCAGAATATTTAGATTAATAGTTCAGTACGTTGAAATTTCTAAAGTTGTGGGTCAGTTCGTGCATCGATTTTTCACGAATTTCAGATGAATGTGTGTACCAAATTTCAGTCGATATTTCAAAATTTGCTATCGTGGAAAATTGAAATGCAACGGACCTAGGGTTTGGGGTGTAATTGTATCCATGAAGAAATGAAAATATTATAGCCTGGCAAGTCCAACACCACACCACTTAGCTCCTTAAATTATGCTACAAGGGATTCTAATAATAGTCCAATCGGGTTCCAATTTAGCACAGCCAATTATGAAGCTAATTAACTATTCTTTACCAAATTTTGTTAAAAAGTATTAAGAACTGTAATTTTTTGCCATATAAATACTTTCATTAGGACCTTATATAATGGTGCGATCTGGTCCTTATTCATATTGGCCTTTCTGGGTCAATACATGTCCGTGTACCAAATATCTCAAAAAGTGCGACCCGTAGCCTGAGCCGAATCGATCGGCAAAGTTGTATAGTGGGTGCAGTATTTGCCCAAACTTAAAATACACTTTGCCACAAGCTTAGCACAAAATCGCACAGAGTAAGTAGTCTTAAAAGCCCTAATCTAATGCGATTGGTAGTACACTAAAAATTTTCCTTTCCTCCTTTGAATAACACAACATTCATATAAAATTAGTATACCCAAAATTACTAATGCAATGGAGGGTATAAAAATGCAATAACACCAATGTGGTTCGCAGAAGGCACAAATAAATGGAAACTTATACGCTTATGTGGTTACTAAAAAAATGAATTTATAGCCGCAGTGTCTGCATTAATGTTGCTAAACCGCGTTTGCATACATATTTATCAAAGATTTTTACTAAAGTAATTGCTATAGCCAACAGCGCGCATTTTCATTTTAAACCGTATGCAGACGTGAACGAATAGACAAAAGACTAAATCTGTCAACCTTAATCATTGATAATGTTATATACGAGTACAAATATGTATATGTGCATGTGTATCTAATTGTGTGGGTATATTACAGAAAAAGAATAAAAAATCTATTATATATATTATAAATTAAATATTCATTAATATTGATTATCGCGCCAATCTCTTTGTGAAAAAATATGTTAGAAATTTATATAAACTGGTTATAGTGGTTGTACACCACAGTAGTCGTGTTATACATCTAAACATATTATATTCCACAAGTTTATTATTCCTTCATTTGCAACAACCAGAAGGAGGCTTCACAGACACATGTATTCTTGATTTGAATTGAGGAAAATCGGTTAAAAGACACGTCCTGCATGTTCGTCGATTAAAATCTATATATATGCCATAACAATTAAGTTATAAACTTGAAATTTGCGTATATGTATCTATAGTTATCTTATTCACCAATATGCTAAAAATAAGTGTGGTCTTGTTTAACAGACACGCCCACAATAGCCATAAATATTTATATCTGCTAAAGAAATTGAGCTATGAAGTTGAAATTTGGTGCATATATCCCATTCATCGATGCGCTAAAAATGGGCATGGTCGCATAACAGACACGCCCAAAATTTTCTTGCAAGCTGATACGTCATACATACGTCGTACATACACTACATGTTAATAAATGTTAGTCCAACTGGAAAAGTGGGTACTTCTACAGTTCAAGAAAAAATTGTGCGTGTGGTATAGTTATACTTTTCTAAGTAAAAACAGGTGAAACTGCTATAATCGGTCAAGCCCGACTATTTAATATCCTACACCCCTGTAAATCACTTCGTGAAATTTCATTATTTGGAGAGTGGTTCTAAAAATGAACCGATCCAAATTTGGCACAGTCAATTATTTAGCTAATTAACTATTCTTCATAAAATTTTATCAAAAAATATTAAGAATTCCGATTAATGCAAATAACACCAAATGTCGCATATTATCCATTTGGATTTGGATAATATGCGGCCTTTATGATGGCACACCCTAATTTTTTATTATTTATTGTCCATTATATGCATATATTATATTTTAAGGTTTTATGCTCTCAGTTAAACTCCCCATACAATGCACATAACAAAACTAAGTGTAACATATTAAACTGGTATTTGTTGCGACGTTTTTCCATACATTTTTTTTTGGTTCATATATCATATTTTCAATTTCGTTTTCAGCTGAAACGTTACCATCCTAAAGGTGCTATGTGGTATCCACTTTTTCCAACATGTCTGGGTTTTTTATATCCTCCATATAAGATGCGGAGTATACTAAGTTTGTCATTTACAACATCCAGGAGAAGGCATCAGAGCCCCTTTAAAGTATATATATTCTTGATTAGCAACACAAATTCGGTCGATTTGGACACGTATGTGCATGGGTCTTTGTGTACCTCTGATGTTGACACTTTCACAGACGTGCAATTTGAGAAAAAATAAGTAAAAGGATCTTAAATATCTTCCCTATCTACATAAGAAACAGTGGGCGTGGCAAGTACACGATTTCGTCCTCTGAAGTATGTATTACGTATCAGCTTGCAAGTTCTGTTTTAAGTGGTTTGTGGTAAATTGTAGGCGCGTCTGTTATTAGAGGACGCTCATTTTTGGCATGTAGGTGAATGGGATAATTATAGTAGTGCGTAGAGTCATATAGCATTTAGTTTTTCACTTGCTTTGTTGTATATTGTAACTGGTGTAGTAGTTGTTGTTTTCGTTGTTTCTGTCATTTTACTTAAAAACCAAACGATACTGCAAACAACAACAGCAACAGTTAGAAACGAAGAATTGAAATCATATTTTCCGGTTTTGCTGTGTGCTTTTTGTTTACTTTTTCCTCTTTCTAATAGAAATTAGAAAAGTTTTTATACCCTTTATATAAGGTAGGGGGTACACTAAGTTGTTCTTCCATTTGCAACACCTCGATGAAGGCGGCAGAGGCCCTACAATTTACAAAAAACCCTATTCTCTTATAAAACTAAACTTGCAAGCTGATACGTCACAATTAGAGAGCGTAAGTTTTTGTGTATTGGTCATGCCCACCGTTGTAGATGTGGAGGGTATTTAAGATTTGGCCTAAGCCAAATTTAGTTTTCTCACTTGTTTCTCAATAGTTTGCCCAATTTTCTTAAACAAAACCAATAACAACGAAACCAATATATTAGAAATATCCGTAACTAATACTAAATATATGAGTGCTCACATAAACAAATACTTGTGCATGTATAATGCAATAGAATGAATCAAAGATGAGGTCATTGAAATAAAATGTTTTTCTGAGTTAAGCCCACAACAATATATGAAAAAATTTGTTAATTGTTGTATAGTTTGAGTTGAAGCCTAATTAAATTTTATTAATCAAATGATTGAATAATAATATAAATATATGAATAAAAGAATCTTTATAACTGTCAAGTGATTACGGTTGTGTAAACAATTTGTGTTTGCAATTAAGAGCAGACAATAAAAATAAAAAAATTAAAAAAGTTCTTCAGTTCTTTAGAAATCCATCAAGGTTACGAAGATTTTCTCAAATTTAACATATCTCTATATATCCAAGTAGTATCGAAATAAAAATAAAAAAAATCAAAACCAGAAAAATATGAAACAATAAAGGACTTGGCAAAGTAATGAAGCCAAGCAATGCTAAGAAAAAAGTAGGTAAACATCAGTTTCTATAATGCTTGTGCAGATGTGCATGTGTGTGTGCATTTGTTTAATTTAAGTAAAAAAAAAAAGCAAAATGCAACAATATTTGTGGCCAAACCATTCGGTTTGTTCACTTCGCCACGGTAACAACAAAAACAAAAAAGAAAAGCTCCTCAATATTGAGACAACAGTAATCACAACAACAACAACAACAACAACAACAATAATAATAATAATAATAATAATAATAATAATAATAATAATAATAATAATAATAATAATAATAATAATAATAATAATAATAATAACAACAACAACAACAACAACATTTTTATGAACAGTGAAGCGCGGCTTTAGTTGGCACACTTTGTCTTGTAGGCATAAGTATTTCGGATATGAAATTTTTTATATATTTGAAATATAACGGTATACTCTTTGTTTCCTCATCAAGGATTTATTATGAATAATTTAAAATTTACTCCATTTGTTCTACTTCATTGTTTTGTAAAACGACACTTTCCATAAAAAAATAGAATAAATTTTAAATTATCCTTAAAAAATCCTTGATCAGGATACAAGTCCAATTCATATATCAATAAAAGCGTTACTATCCACGTTCAAATTTGGAACATTGATGGATAAAATAACTATAGATGTGCATACCAAATTTCTAGTTCATGGATCATTTTTTGTAACAGATATATGGGTTTTTATCTATTGTGGGCGTGGCGTTTGGTCGATCTTGTCCATTTCAAATAGCGATCTGCGTGCAAAAACGCCAAGTGTGTGTATAAAATTTCAGCCCGTGAGAATGTTAACAACAAACAGACATACAGATACTCGGATATACATGTCTAAATCGTCTAAGTTTTTAATGCTGACCAAGAATATATATAATATACTTTATAGGGTTTCTGAGGCTTCCGTCTGGGTGTTGTAAACAGAAAAGCAACTTTAGTGTGCTCCCCATTTAATGTGCTGGGTATAAAAATGTGCAACGTATGGTTTAAGGAAAGACGATAATAATCATATGTACATGATGGCCTCCCATTACGCCACAGTACTGGTGACTACTGGCTTGCCTACACCACACATAATACAAATATTCGAACGAACTAATACACAAACCCACGAATCGCTGAACAAACGTATAAACGGACTATTGTCTCGCGTTAATGAAGACAGCGCAATAAATGGTTTTGTGCCATAAAAAGTGGCAATCAATAAACTAAAAGGGTTTTTACAATTATTTGAAGCAACATTTTGTAAACAACATCTCTCCGATAGAGTTGGCCAGTTAGTAAGCTGGTGTTGATCAGCAACTTGCAGCAGTCGTTGTTGGATTGTGTTGTGGAATTGAACAGTTTTATTTTTAGTTCGTCAAGTTATTAATTAAGGGAACATTAAAAACAACATGGAAGTAAGTTAAACACTCTTGCTTTGAGCACATTTACAGCATACTTTTATAGCACGTAAATGATGCGCTGAACAATACCATACGCACCAAATGGAAAGACGTTCATTTCATTTATAGTAATATCCGTGCAACCGTTCAAATGAATATCTGCATAGAGTTTGTAATGTTGGAACATTGGGTTCTATAAAATTAAAATGGCTAGAATTTATTTTGTTGAGACAAAACAATACTTAAAACGGCGAACGACAATAACTCAGACTATTCGCTGTGTGCGATCGAGAGATGTTTTAAAGACATTAAGGAAGAGTCGGTTTTTTCCTACTCACAATTTTTTTAATTCTTTTACTTTTTGCCCGGTAATGAACTTGAAGTCCTTGAAAGTAATCTATCCATACAATGCCAAGCCATGGATTACGATGAAGTTTGTTCTCAATTTGTAAATAAATGACTTTCACAAATACTCCACATGATTACCCACATGTTACCGATATTATCCTACAGTCTTGTTTTCCAAATGGAAAAGTTAACACGAACGAACGCACGAACGTTCTTGGTTCAATCAACGCGTTTTAATAGTATGTAGTATTTATAAATAATGGAAACGATCTCGCACACCACAAAATTTTGAATACTTTAAAATACTGCGGTAGGACGTTTCCTACGCTATTAGGCGGGCAAAAATCATATATGAGCAGGGAAATTGGCCTGAACAGGAACACAAAGTCTCTTCCAATTAATCTCGATGTTAGTTCAATAAACAAAAAGTTTGTAGACCTCTCAGTGAGCAACCCGGTTGTTTGCCACTGTATGGATACATATTCCTTTAATTTCATTACTCTAACGTTTAATTGTGTTAGCGATGCTGAAGTACTTGAGAGTATACTCTCTATTAAATCTAATGCCATAGGATTCGACAATATTGCTTTTCATCCCGCGAAAAGTCCAATACGGTCCAAAGTTAGAACATATAATTTTTAGCTTAACTAAGTATTGTTTACGAATTTTGAATAAAATAAAAATCCTCTATAGAATGTAGGGAGTGTACTAAGTTTGATGTTCGCTTTGCATCACCTAGAAGGAAAACTTTTATATAAGAGAACTTTTATCTAATATAAACCATTCTTAATAGTACATGCGCTTGGTTCCAGGCATGCCGTTGTGCCAATTTTCATCAAAGTACCTTCGATTTAGATTCATATTTTGCCTTTTAGGAGTTTCAAAGTTTCGCACAAACTTAATATACTCTCTTGGCGTAGGGTGTAAAAACACGATCCAGGCCAGGGTTTATGTACCATAAACAATACTACCATAACAGTTTCTTAATTACACATATTGCTAGACCGCGTTTTTCATGTCATCTCTTAATAAAATTAAATAAATATTAAAATTAATTATGTTGCAGTTATATTTATTCAAATAAATTTGAGATGTTTATTCCTTGTTTAGAGGAAAATGCAGTGGTTCTCTATTTTGCGGATGATGATGGTGAGTATCCTTGATTTGGCATACGCCTAATACCGCCCTTTTTTTCATTTAAAAGTTTCCAGTGTTTCGCTCAAAGGCAACTTCATTTGGTTAAGTTGTTATACCCACTAATTGATTGCACTGATTTGTTGCGAATTCGTCTTACTATTACAATTATTAAAAATATTATTTAAACTGTATCTTTGAATTGTTTAACCACATTAGTGCCATTTTAAATATTATACATGGATATGAGAAATTTACATAAATGTTTCTGAATTATGTGTTCATCATTAATCATCAAGTATCACATATCAATCCGAAGTTGAAGCATATCAAGTTAGAAGCTTATTTCCTGTCGAGAATTCCTTTCCTCGATTTTCATTATACTGCCCCACTGCATACCTACTATAACGTATGTACGTACGTCCATGTATTTTATTCATATGCACTGTACTCGTCTTTCAACGGCTACTCATACTCAAATGTTTATGTGCTTGTTTTTGTTATTTTCCTTTTTTTTGTTTTTTTGTTGGCGATTGTCCACTTTTATGTGTGCACAAAGTGAGCATGTTTGTGTATGTTATGTTTTTTTTC
The DNA here is from genome assembly GCA_949710015.1 of Crataerina pallida. Lineage (NCBI taxonomy): Eukaryota > Metazoa > Arthropoda > Insecta > Diptera > Hippoboscidae > Crataerina > Crataerina pallida. Next base: position 2,642,708 of record OX453289.1, on the reverse strand, counting down.
ATATGGCATTATATCTGTTGTTTGAAATCTTTGCTCCTACTGCGTCGCACATTTCTGTGAAGTAGTCATTTCATTTAGTTGTCGTTGTTTCTCTCTTTGTTAAGTTTGCTGCTTTCCTATTCAGTTGTATACGCAAGACTGCAGAACCTCGTGTGCATCTTCTTATACCCACCATCGCAATGATAGAGGGGTTTATTGGTTTTGTTGAAACGTTTGAAGTACTTGAATACGCACTCCCGGAATAAATGTATTCTTGATCAGCATCGAATTTTGATTCGATTTTGCCCTTCCGACCGTTCGTGTGTCTGTAACGTTTTCTTTTTATAACGCTCACGGTTGCAAACATTGCGTCATCGAGCCGAAATTCAGTACTTAAAAAATTAATTATATTGAAACGCCCAAAAGATTTATTACATTGTACGCATTTTTATACAAATAAACTTGAGGTATTTTTTTCTCCCTTGGAGAAGAAATGCAGTGGGGCTTTATTTTGAAAGTGGGAAAAGTTAATGGGTACTTAGATTGGGAACACACCTAATATAGGTTTTTTACTTGTTCTTTGTTTTGTTTGTGGTCTTGATTTTCCATATTTACTGCCATCAAGACAAATACTTGACATAATTCATGCGCCGATTTATTTATTTAACTGGTATTGGCCGCAATATCCAGATAGCATTCCATTACACTTACACTACACATACATAGATATTTAAAAAAAAACCAAACATTAGAATATTTGCATAATATTAGGCTCATAAAAGTAAAAACTAAACAAAATCAAGTGAAAACGGTATACTTGGCTGAAGCCACATCTTGAATACCAACCAACGGTGAACTAAAACTTCCCGAGGAATGCATATGTCAATGCATCTTCCATACTTTATAATTATGCGGAAAATTACTTAAAAAATTGATTCTTTCTCAGTTTTTGTCGTTTGATCGGATTTGGCCAATTTCAATACCAACACTTCTGCCATATTTGGTATGGACGGGTGATTACCACAGAACACAGACTGGACACACTGGACACACGGACAGACAGATATGGTTAGATTGACTCAATAGTCGATGCTGATTCAGAATATACATGTGTCCGACGCCTCCTTTTTGGCGTTGCTAACGTTTTGATAAATGATTTATACCCCCATACTTATATGATGTTAGGTTTAAAATCTATTTGCGTACGCTCCCACATTCGTTGGATGTTAGTATGAGCAACTAGTTTGTTGCTTGAGTCATTCTTTAGCTATATATTGGTCACAATAAACTAAAAGCACTTTTCAGTAATTTTCTGTAGAATCCTAATACAAAAATTTAACTGTGGTCTTAGAGAAAACTATTGTAAATATTTACATAACAAGTAAAAAGTTGCTTTTTTTGTTTATATATAAAACTGGCGAAACTTTTCATATCCTCTATATTAAAATGAAAAGCATATCCTAAATTCGTCATTCCATATACCCATATTTCTTTATTCCAACAACAACAACAACTACAACAAGGGAGGACACAGCTTGGGAGACTGCATATCGAGGCAATATATTTTGTACAAGAATCTTATGTAGGTGCTAAAGAATTCATTTAATAAACTTGAGCCGAAATTTATATCGATTGGGAAAAATTTTTTTAATCCAAAACAATTAAAAAAACCAATGCATATCGTGGCAAATATATATATACTTAACCCTCTAATAGTGTACGAGTACGTATCAGTTTGAATGTCTAGTTGAATGGTGAATATGGTTTTTTGTAAATTGTGGGCGTGCCTGTTATCCAACCATGCCCATTGGTGATGGGGATAGTTATAAATATTTCACGTGTGAATTTTTGTGGCAGATATATAGATTTTTGTCGATTGTGGGCGTGGCTTTTGACCAATTTTGCTCAAAAACAGACAAACATACATGTTTAAATTGATTCAGTTTTTGATGCTGATCAAGAATATAGATACTTTGTAGGATATTTGACGCCTCCTTTTGGATGTTGCAAATGGAAGAACAGACTTAGTATACCCCCCCATCTTATGTGGGGGTAACAAGTTATCTTCATTCATTTACACAAAAGTCGTCCAGTATTTGCAGGAAAATTAAAGTTTTATTATGTTTTTCGAGCAATATAATATAAACATCACAAACCACCCAAGTGGATCTCATTAAACAGCAATATATATAAAAAAGTTAAGGGAGGGACAATCATATATTAGGCCATTGTGTTGAATGGAAATGGTATTAAAAGAAACGTTGTCTGCTCTTCCAGCACAAACTTTGCATTTTCTTTGAATGATATTCTTCCGAACATATACAGCCACATATGCTTCCCCTGGTCTGTGTGTTATCAAAGAAATTTATTGATGCGCTAAAATATTGTAAACACTCATACACCGATGCGATGAGGTGTGTGCCATGTTATACTCGAACTTATCGGCCTATGTACATGGACAAATACATGTGCGTGTGGTGGTTGAAATTTATTTCAAATATTATTAAAAAATCGCATAATTTAATTCTTAATGAGACCGCAAAAGACACAAAAGACGACACCAATTAGAGTTGGTTCTCTGCCTGTCTGCAAACTTGCTACTATTGCTGCTGTTGCTGCCGCCGTTACAAGTATTTCGAATATTAAAGTGAAGTTTTTCTTTTCACCTTGCTCTACACTCCCCTGTACCCTAGATTCCCAAGGCCATGTACATATGAAAATATGCATATAAAAGTGTAAAATAGTAAACGTGAGCGTGTGTATATTACAAAAAAAAAAAAAAAATTAAATGTGGTTTGGTTCACATTCACAGTACCCTCCATCGTCTATGTTCAAACTGTGACACCCGGGTCAGGTAAATAACATTAATACTCTCATAGAATACTGAACCCGAATCAATTTGTAGATCGAGTTCTGCACCATGTTACAAAACATTTTTTTGTACATAGTGGGCGAAATTTAAAAAAGTTTGTAAAAAATTACAGTTCAATGTCAATTTTGGCAGTTGCAAGCGCATTAGCAAACTTAGAATATCAACCGTTTATGGAGAAGTGCAATAAGAACCGGTTTCCACGCACACACATCCGAACTGTTTTAGATTCTAGCTGGGCTTGATGTTCGGTAGCAATGACATGTGATAGTGATGTGATATTATTATTACTCTGTGTTGTTGTTGTTGTTATTATTATTATTATTATTACTGTCGTTCATATTATTATTGTGTCCGCTTTGATTGCTAATGTTGGTGTTGATGTCGCAGCATCCCATAAAGAGGCAACATAAAATATTATTGTTTATTATTTGAACATAGAAATTTGTCCAAACGAACATAAGTAATCACAAACATGATCACGAATTCATGTTCTATGCTGGTTATATGGTCATATAAAACATTGTAAATGACTTTGCTTACGTTTTGAGAGTTTTCCTTTGTGTCATAATTAGACGTATTTTATGATCGCATAATTTGCTTTAAATACCTAAACTGAATCATATGAACGTGCAGTAGTAGTAGTAGTAGTAGTTGTGTACGACAGCATTATAATACTAAATGATTGTAAGTGTCGTAAAAACTACTCCCAATGTCACTTATTGCTGAGCGTTTGATCATTACTGTAAACACATACACATTTATCAAAGTAAGTCACACGCGGGCAAGAAAATCATGCAAGTGAAACCTTGGAAAGTGTACTCTTTTGGAAATCGCTTTTTAATATTCCAGGTAAATTAAACTCTCCGATGTCCCGTTATATTTTCAAAGGCGTAACAATCTATTTTTAGACCCACAAGTATAATGATTATGGGGGAATATTGTTTTTGTTTGAAGGCGTTTTTCCAAAATGCTGGAATCGAGAGACACTCTTAATACTCAAAGACAAGCCTTAGCAGTGTTGTACGCAATCATATTGTCTAATATGCATGCTGGACAATATGGACAAGATTTTCAAAAAAATAATAATAAAATAAATAAATATGCTCACACTATATGAAATCGTCATCATTCCTGTGCTTCTCTGTGGCGAAAACTGATGAGCCTTTTCTAGGTGTGTTCGAGAGTAAAGTTTTGCTCCAGGTCTTTGGTACTGTACGCATTCGCATTTATATAAATTCAATAACTAATAAGTATGTAATGGCGTCTACGATATTGTCTCAAATTATGATATACGCTGTCATTACCATGATTATCATCAATAGCATCAAAATTGTACGCCAAAAATTGTCGACAACCGGTGAAGTTATGATTTGTGGGTTGCAAAACAAAAATATATTAAAAACCCTATCCACCGAAGGCAGCATGGTATGGTAAATCGTTGATATGGTTCATTAATATATTTTACTTTATGTTGAGGTTATATGTATGTGTAATAACAAGTAAAACAACAAGTAAGAAAAGTTAATTTCGCTTAGGCCAAATCTTAAACACCCTCCACATCTGCATCGATGGGTGTGGCAGATATATATATATTACGCCCTCTAATAGTGTATGTATTACGTCTCAGCTTGCAAGTCTTGTTTTATGATGAATATGGTTTTTTGTAAATTGTGGGCGTGTCCGATGTACGACTAGGCCCATTTTTAATACATCCGTGAATGGAATAACTATTAATATGTGCACCTAATCTTAAATTCATAGGTTCTTTGCGTCATATATAGATTTTTATTGATTATTGAGGGCGTGGAAATGACCGATTTTGCCAAATTTGAAAAGCAATCTCCTGGCAGAAAGTAAAAGTGTTTGTACAAAATTTCAGCTTAATATCTCAAAATTTACGACCATGAGACTGCTACCAACATATGAACACACGAACATATGGACACAGGGACAGTTTTGATGCTGATCAAGAATATATTTCCGATGTAGGGTCTCTGACGCCTCCCTCTGGGTGTTGTAAACGGAAGAACAAATTTATGTGGAGGGTATAAAAAGTATATTAGGTGTATACCAAATCTATTATGTTGGCATCATTACCCACTTCCAAAATACAGCATCACTATATTTTTTCTTCAAAAAAAGCAAAATAATTGATTTTGGGCGTGGCAAATTTAATATTTTTTTCCCAAGTAAAGAATTCTTAGTCAATCACTTTGAAAAAGTTACAATTTTTTACTCATATAATTCGCGATAAATAATTCGATATCTGAGAATTAGAATTGTTAATAGGGCTCGCCCATTTCGGGAGGCGTATTTTATCCAAAAACACATCCTCAAGTCAAGTCACAACCATATCATAACAACGCAAGTTTTAAATCACTGCATTTTTATTCCGACCACACCCACTTTCAAAAGTTTGTTTCGGTCATAAAAGAGGAATACTCTTCCACAAATTTTAAATCGATACATTTGAAATATTCTAAATAAATCCTTAAACGTATTGACGTCTATATTACGTTTATTAAAAGTGGGCGTGGTTAGTATGAAGTTTCCAAATATGTAAGTTTTTCTTATTATTATTGTGGCAAACTTAGATTTTTGTATAACCTATGTTTAGTCTATAATAATGGAAAAGTCCCAATAACTATATTGCGTCGTTTGTAGTATTGTCGTGGAGACTTTAGAAAATTTCAAAGCAATATCTCAACTTTGCGACCGTCCGAAATTCATATAGACGTACGGACAGACAGAAGTACTCCGTTATTGATACTGATGGCAGGGATGTGGCACGTCTTCTTTTGGGTGTTACAAAGGTTTGTATGAAAACAATGTACCCCCACATCATTGTGATGCTAAAAACAACAACGGCAATAACTAAACAAATGAATGATGACGGAACAACGCCCAACCACGCAATATATGTACTGGTGCGAGTACTGTACTGCTGTTGCTTTTCGGTTCCATGTTGTTCATTTTGCTGCATTTGTTTCATTCGTCTTCTTCGTAAGAAAAATAGTTAATAAGCAATCTATCAATTTTGGTAAATCAACAAACGAGCAACATATGGTAACAATTACAACAACGACAATAATAACATCAACATATTATAATATTCTACAGAGTTGTATTTCATTTACATCCATAAACAAATCTAACAATAATAATAACAACAATAACTTCGTCGTCGAAGATATTTGTGGCTTGCTTTTTCGTTTATATTCGAACGATACTATATAGATTTTGTTCAAACGTTATTAAGCACCAGCAGGAGGACACATACCACAGAGTCCTAAAAGTATATATATTCTTAATATACAGCATCGATAGCCCAAAACATTGAGATACGGAGCTGATATTTGGTTTACATAGTCTTCACCAGCGTTTACACTTTGGTGTTGCAAATGGATACGAACGGTTTAGTTTTTCAATTAAATTTATTTCTATTCCACTCCAGAAAATGTTTTGTTAAGCATATTAACAGTACATGAATTAAGGAAATTGGACCAACCCTTCGGAAGATGTATTAAATTGTTTCTCTTTTATCTTAAACTTGTGACCTTATGTATGGAGCCCCTTTTCACGTATAAAATGAAATTATGAAAATCTAAAAGATTAGCTCAAAAGAGCGTGGTTGTCCACGATGTATACATTCGGAATTACATGAATTTGCCACGCCCAAAAATTAACTATATTGGACGCATGTTTATTCAAATAAATTTTTGGTAGAGTTTTCTTATTTAGAAAAGTAATATAGTGGCAATTACTAAATTTTACAGTTACTATGTGAGCCATAATTTTTGAGAAAACTCGATTCAACATCGTGGGTAACAATTACGACTTCTTATGGCCATGATTTTAGTCGCATAACAAACAATGCAGTAAAATTGTTAACCTCAATTTGTTTGAGAAAAACCGTAACCATCGCCGTGCACCCATTATTACGAATTCCATTGTAAATCGAAAATACCTTATGTAATGTAAACAACAGATGTGGGCGGAAACACTGCATTGAAACATGTGTAATTGAAGTCTGTACGTGGTTCTCTATCGAAAGCGCTGAATCCATTATTAAAGTGGATAAACAATTGCACACAAGAAGATAACTTTTGCTCAAAGTTTTTTTTATAAAGTTACCTCGATACCTAGAGGCCCAATCCCAGGCTATATTTAATTATAAGATTCAGACATATTAGGTTATTAGGAAAGAAATTTAAGTATAACGGTATATATAACTCAGACTTGTCAAAAAGTGGAGTAATGCAGTAAGGTGACGATTTTCAATTATGGCCAATTACGGACAATAGCAGCTGATAGCTAGAATATCTACTATAAATTGAGAGAGGAAGCAAGAGTGTGAGTTGGTGTAAAAAAGTACGAATATATCCTGGTAGTGTCTGGCACAGACCACGGCATATTATTAAAAGCACTATTTTCTCTTGACTAATTGTGAGAGGTTTTAGTAGAAATTTTGTGACTTGCTTTGCACTTTCTAAAGTACTAAATCCTCTCAAATTTAGTAAAGAGAACATAGTGTCTCTGATAAAACTCTGTGACTCTGTGATAATACTTTGTAATGCGGCGTTGCAGAGTGTACGTACGGGCCCTTACATCATATAAATACAATTGGTTGTACTAATAAATTTACAGAAGTTTTCGGAGCGTATAACTGTACAGTTCGTCTAAAAAGCGAATACCACGCGGAAGCAAAGAAATTTTGTGCAACCATTTAGCATTTAGTTCAAGTTTAAAATAATGCATTTGAATAATTGTAAAAGAAGGCAAAAGTTTAAGAAGTTGTAACATAAAACGAAAAAAAAATACATTAGCAAGATATAATTATAAAACAATAAATTTGAAGGCAGCAGGCAATAAATATATAGGGGTGCAACGCCCTTTTTCTCATAAAACGAGTCATATAAAATAAATCGATACTAAGTGATGCAGAAAAAGATTTTTTTTTCACGCATAGATTTTCTATACGTTCTACAAAACAAGTAAAAATACTAAATTTGTCCATATATCATACACCATAGTGGGCGTGGCATGCACCTTATTACTCCCCCTAATAGTGTATATATCATGCGTTAACATACAAGTCGAATTTTATGCAGAATTATGGGCGTGTCTGTTGTCCGACACATGCCGCATCGATGGATGCGATAATTACAAATATGTACACCAAATTACGAGTACATAGCTCAATTTTTGTGGGAGATAAATGGATTTTGGTCTATCTTGGGCGTGGCTCTAGACCAATTTTGTCTAATTTTGTCTAAAATTTACTAGAAGTGTCTACAAGTGTATACAAAAGGTCTGCTTAATATCTCAAAATTTACCACCGTGAGGGTGCCACCAACAGACGCTCATTCAAGAAAATATATACTTTGTTGGGTCTGCAACGCCTTGCTATTGGTGCTGCAAACGAATTAGCAAATTTAATATACTCCCGTCACTAAGGTGAAGGGTATACAAATTCTGTGAGAATTTTCTTTTAAATATAGACATTCCTTTGTTGTGTAAATGGATAAAATTATTAAAACATTAAGGGGCATCCTTTGCTCAAGACAATAATTACAGATACAGATAAAGATACCGTACATTCCACAATGAACCGCAAACTAGTCGAAGTATTTTCAGACTTAGAGTATTGACAAATCCGTACGAAATTAATTAAGAAGAGAGAATAAAATAAAACAATTGAAAAGAGAACTATCAGGCGTATGCCAAATCTACGGTACCCATCATCAGTAACCAGTTCTTCCTAGGTTTACAAAATATTTCAATACAATTCAAGTAAAATGTATTATAGTGTGCATGTAGATTAATCGATCTAGCCCACAAGCTTGTTCCGGACATAAAGAAGAAGGGTCTTTGTGAACTTAAAGAGGAAGGGGCAATGATTTGTAACAGATTTCAGGTCTACCGGTCTTATGGTTCATGAGTAATGCGAAAGTAACTTTCAAGTAAAATTTAAGGACGTCAAAAGAGGCGTGGTCCATTCAAAGGTAATTTTATATATAATGGGTACTAATATGAACATCTCTGTGAAATTTCAAGGCATTCGATTTGGTAGTTAAGGATTAATGCGAAATTTTAAAATAACAACAAACGTCGCCAGCATCAGAACCGTTGTCACGATCAATGCTCAATGACTATAATCATTCTGTCATATATGTATAACAGACGATCAAACATTGGCAACATTGATCAAGAGCAACAAACAATGAAAACCTGTCTATCTGCCACAAAAGGATAGCTTTAAATTGAATTTAAGATTCAGCCTAAAACAAATATAGTTTTTATCCCCTTCACAATGATGGCGGTCATGCCGTTTGCAACGCTTAGAAAGAGGCGTTTATATAATTATTATGAGTCGATCTAGACATTAATGTCCGTGTGTCTGCCTGTTGTTTGCATTCTCGCGGTCTTAAGTTTTGAAATATTGCTGAAATCTTTGTACAAACACTTTTAGTTGTTGTACTCAGGTGGGAAAAAATCGGTCAAGAGCCACGCCCACAATCAACAAAAATCGCCAAAAATTATCCCATCGTCATAGCTGTAAATATATGCAGTTCTCTGTCACTTTAACGTCTTTAATTAATATTATTTGAGATGTTTTGTTATTGAATAAACAATTCACAAAACAGTATGAAAATTATATATAACCTCGCAGAAAAGTTGATCACATTGCTAATGTTGACGGATTTTGTAAAGTAGAGCGGTCGTGGTCATTACTCGTTCGAGGTAATTACCACTTCATTTCAGCAAATTTATTGAAATTTTATAAGTAAATCTAAATGGCGGTGCTGGTGGTATTGAAAATTTATGTCAGCGTTTAAGATTTCTAAACACAGAAAAACATGTATAACCAGCGTTATGATTGCAACCTTATGGCCACCTTACGTTGCCGGGGTTAAATATTTCCAGCAACGAATGGTGCTGCTCAACTTCTTTTCATAGTCAACACGATGATTTTGACATTTGAGCGTGGGTGTCATTTTGGAGCGCACACATAAATCCAGTCATACGTCAAAGTTAACAAAAATGAAGAAAATGTGTAAAAAGCACCAAGCGCGGAATATGTTCGGGTGTGCATGTACATACTGCATATAATGCAAACGCATTTATGAAGGTGGCTGGATAAGGTTTAGGTTAAACCATTCCAGCATTTGTTGCGTTGTTCCCTGTGTAGATGTAAAGCGCCTGTGTTTGGCTGCTGCTTTTCATTGTTGTTATTGTTGGTCGTGTCAGGTTTTGTGGTTAATCATGTTGGTGTGTTTAGACATTTGTTTACAATAATTGCCTGGGTGCCATTGGCCCGCATATGCAAATGGCTTATGATGAATGGCTGTGTGTGCATAAATACATTGTCAAACAAGAATGGGTGACATATTCGTTTCAGTTCATTTAGGCATTTAAGTAGGAATATAAAGGATTCCAACAATTAACTAAAACGTTCCTTAACGAACTATTTTATACTAATTGTGTTTTTGTGCTTCGCAAACAAGGTTATGCCTTAAAGCAGGCAGTCCACACAATCTTAACAGAATGTTTGCCGTTCTCAGATTTTAATTAAACTCTTCACCGTTAGTGGAACTTGTGTGAAACGTACGTTTCCTTTTTGTGTTCGTTGCGTTCGCCCTTTGTTGCTAAGAGTTTATGGATAAATTTAATTTCTGAAAATTTCACGAAACAAAAATTTTAAATCAAGTTTTGTCGAAAAATGATCCATTATGGCCCACATAACGGTAAATATCCCTAAAGTTCTCCTCTTTCATTTAATATATAATATGTATAAAAAAAATTAAAATTTTATGAATTCTTATAGTTAAGATGTATCGGCCGCAGCAATTGAAGTGGCTTCGGATAACGGACATATATAGAATCTCCTTTGCGCAGAATCCTATTTGTTACTTGATGCGTAATATACAAACTCTAGAGGGTGAAATCAAGTACCTGCCACGCCCACTGTTTGTATTAAAAAATTACCCCAAGTCCAATTCACCTCAAACACAACAATATTTTTTTAAAACTTCCAAAATATCTGACATAAAACCAATTTTTTCCTTTTCGAAAGTGTTCGACCGTGTATGATTCCTTAATTTATGATCATTTATTTTTATTATTACAATTTTTTTTGGTTTGTTTTGAAGATAAATTTCAGTAATTTCTCATAATTTTATTAGTAACAGTTGATACTCCTCCTCTCTGGCGAGTATTATAAAATTGACCTAATAAAATTCCAGTTAAATTTCACCTTTGTCTATAGAAGAACGGCAACAACACCAACAGCAAATGCAAACAACAAATAGGTAAGAAAGTGAGCAGGCAAGCAAGTAAATGAAAATATTATTTTTAAAAACAGCAACACGCACAAGATGCTTTAGGAAAAATCCAGGTATTTTTCGTCATCTTCATCATCATGATGATCAGCAATAGCAGCAACAGCAGCAGCAATCGTATCAATCACTTTAACATTGAAGACGTCATCGAAAAACAAGAATTTCGCCTAAAGCAAGTGTCTGAGAGATAGAGAGGCAGCCTTGTATACAAATGTATGCACGAGCATAAAATAAATAATAATAAGTAAAGCAAGTAGAAAACTGCATTTGGGGCTTGGGTCAAATCTTAAAAACCCTCTGTATATATGCATACCAAAAGTGGGCGTGGCATGTACATGATTACGTATTGTATGCATTACGTATCAGCTTGCAAGCCGACTTTTATACTGAATACGGTTTTTTGTGAATTTTCAAGTTCAAGCGTGCCTGTTATCCCATCACGCCCATTTTGACATATACATAAATGGGGTAATTATATATATGCGCATCTAATTCCAACTTCATAGCCCAGTTTCTCGGCGGACACAGGGACTGTTTAAGAGTAAGAATATATAATTTATAGGGTCTTCGAGGCATACTTCTCGGTGTTGCAAGCGGAACAACAAACTTTATATATATAGCCTCATCACTAAGGTGGAGGGTATAAAAACAATAAAACGACAGTTAAGCACAAAAAATGAACAGTTACCATAAAATCTTATTATTGTTTATATTTATGTTTATATGTATTTATGCATATTTATACAAATACCTACGAAAGTTGCTAAAGCACATAAACACTTTCGCACATACACACACACGCACATCCGCACCCACATATGCGTGATATGCGAGCGTAACTGTTATTATGGCAATGCCACTGATGTTGACACACCACACAGTGGGAGGCTGCGTTGTATGAGTACGTTCACAAAGCTCATATTCATAGAACACAGTAAGAAGAAGAAGTAGTGTGAGTGTATTTGTATGAAAATAATTAAAAAATTACAAAAAAAAAAAAAAATGATATAAAACAAAGTGCGAAAACTTTTAAAACCCATATTTTTATACTCCAAATTATAATGATATGGGGGTATATTGATTTTGTTTAAACGTTTGTAAGTACCAGAAGAAGACGAGCCGCACCCCTCTAAGCTCTTCTATCTGTCCGTGTGTTCGTATATTTAAGTGAATTTTTAAATTTTGTGCTCCGACACTCTCACGGTCTCAAGACTTGGTTCGACTTTATCTTGATTTGAACAAAATCAGTAGACCCCCAGATAATTATAAGGTGCGTATAAAAACACCAACAAATACATATACACACATGCATACGTATAATTAGGGAAAAAAATTTGAGGGGAATTTTGGTTGCACCAGCAGCAAAAAATAAGAGTTGACATCTCTGATGGTGTACGTGCAAAGGAATTTGAAATTCACACACAATTGCCATTCATGTTCTCCACACCAATCATGTTTTTGCTGTTTATAGTGACGGCGACGATAATGACGATGATGACAATGTTGATTGTATTCGTAAATTTTATTTTTTACCCCCCAAAAAACCAATTAAAGTAATATGAAGAAGAAACAGGTAAAAACGGTAAATGTGGCTCAAGTCAAATCTTAAATATCCTCCACTTACATATACAAACAGTGGGCATGGCAGGTATCTGATTACGCCCTTACATTGGTAAGTGTTATGCATCAGATTCTGCACAAAAAAAAAAAGAAAAAAATAGGTTTCTGGTAAGTTGTGCGGATCGGATCATTCTTAGAACCTCCCTCCCTTTAAAGGGTTTTCACGAGATGACTTATGCCCACTGATTCAGCTGCACAAATTATGGTATAATATAATTTTTTGAAGTAAGTGATATAAATTTTCAAGATTTTGAACATTTTTCGATTTAAAAATAATACAAGCAGTTTAATTTACTAGAGATTACTAAGGTTAAGGCTTAGCAAACTCAACTACCGAGGTGACTCTTGTAAAAATGGTCACAAATCTGAAATATTTTCGGGGTGAATTCAGAGCAAAATTAAGCTCTGAAGTAATTTTTGTGGCACATGTGGTTCAATGGATGTCGTTGCTTATTTCGGGGTTGAGCCAAGTTTACGAACTTTGACGTATATTGGCACTTAATATAGTCCGGTAGCCGTCTAATCTAATTCCGTAGTACACGCCGTGTGTTATCCTCTATAGTCGACTACATTAGTTATCGCTATAAATGATTTCACTAAGGACTAAAGATTCACTAATATATAAAACGATATGCATGCAAGTGTGTGACTGTTTGTGTGTATATACATGTCTTTTACTCTTATTTCGTTTCATTCTTCTCAAATTTCATTTCTTTTATAATGAATTGCCTACTACAATGCATAGGCTTCACAATGTACATATACGACGTATAAGAAGAAACCAAATAAAAAATACCTACAACAACAAAGGCCACATAATAAAGTAAAGCACTGGATACGAGTATGAGTACGAGTTCGAGTACAACCAAAATACTAATGCCCGTGCACCGAGCTTAACAGTAAAAACACAGCAGACACAAATGACAGAATAAAAGCAAAACAACAAACGAAGAGGTAATTTTTGGCCAGGCATTCTTATGCGCTTGATAACACACCTCACAAAATATATTGTACAAGAGGCTAAAAAAATAACCAAACGCCCAGCGAGCACCTAGGGAAATGCAGTTCAATGTGTTTATATGTATGTACAAATATAAACCGAGTAAAAAGAGCTACATTGTGGTTTAAGCCATAGCTGGAACACCCTGTATATTTTTGTGTTGCAGGTGGGTGTGGCATGTGTACAATCGAGGTCTCTTTTAATATTTCATACTAACACTAAGGAAAGTTATCTATAAATTGTGGGCGCGACTAATGGGCGTCATTTTTTCAATATGTCCACATATCAACATTCTTTTTAGGACCATATTATTTTGATATTAGTCAATTGTGGGCGTGGCCACTCCCTTTAAAATTACTAAATTCCTATAATAAAAAATATTTGAATTCTTCTCCTCCAGTTTCAAGCGTTCACACAAACCGAAAACAATCACCAATGTCAAGTACATAGATTATAAACACAAAGTACATACACAAGTATGTATTGAGTTTTATAATACTTAACAACAATTCGCCAAGCAAACAATAATAAGAGCGGCCACAGCAATAGCAAACAATTCACCACAGTTCAGACGTAAACAATCTCAACTTCTTTTTAACTCACTTAAAAGTGAAGTGCAAGACGATCTGGTGGGGAAAGTAAGAGGAGAAGAATGCATCGAGGTTTTGCGATAGAAAAGAAGTAGTAGATATGTGTGTGTATAAACAAACACATACAAACACAAACAACTAATAAAAGAAAATTAAAGTAGAAGCAAGAAAAACGAATTATTTTTCGAAAGGTAGTTTAAGTCCACCTTTGGTTACTCTTCAATTGCTCACGAACTTTGAAAAGATAATTCGTTCAGCTTGCTTCCTGTTTAATATATGATATTATGACATCAATTGGAATGAAGTGGGAGCTGACCGAATGGAACTATTTTCAAAATAAATTTGACGTAATTGTTGTTCATGTCTCTTGCGGTGTAGATTTGAATTCCCTGTAAAATTTCAACCAATTAAGAGTATCTGAAATAATTTGAAGAAAATTCACGTTAATTGCCGCCAGGCGTGCCTGTGCAAGTTTCGGTGTTGATTAAGAACTAAATCAGAGTAAAATTTTAATTAATTAAAAGCGCCTGAAATGACATCAGGTTGATATTTCTGATTAAGAAATGATTGAAATTATTTCGGACTAAATTCGGAGTGCGGTTCGAATTAATTTGGAGAAATTGAACTTCACTGAAATGAACTGATTTCGGAAAAGATTCGTAGTTGTGGTCAGATGACCGCCTTGATTAATTCCGGAGTATTTTTGTTAGCGTAATTAGAAGTTAAAATGCCAGTCACCATCTCTTGTGACAAAGTTTGTCTCGATATTTGAATTATATCTATTGATTCAGAATGAATTTAACCATGCCCGTCTGTCTGAGACAAATTTAGTCTTCTTTCTTGTCAAACCTACTGAGTAGATGGTGATGGTCTGTATCCTACATAAATTTGCTTCATAACCGAAACCACTGGCTCGTAAGTAATTGAAACCACGAATTGGTCAAAGTTGATTATCACATAAAATGCAAGTTTTCATTGACAGATTGTCAAATTTGTTTCATTAAGATAAAGGGTGTTTTTTTAAGATGTTGCCGATTTAAAATTTAAATAAAAAACATTCTAAATAATGAAGTTGCCAATTTTTTTTATTAAGTAGATAGTTTCTTGGCATTTAACATTTGAGCACAATTTCTAGCAAATGGCCACCACGACTTTTTCAAGCATTTGAGGACATTCTTCAGGTTTGTAAAACGTCAATTGTTGCTGGTTTATTAGCATAAACCAATGACCTCACGTATACCCACAGAAAGTCAAGTCAATCAAGTGGCGTCAAATCGCATTTCTTGAAATAATGTTGTCGTGAAAATGTCCCTTCAATAAATCGATTGTTTCGGTGGCACAACCACATTTCACCACGTCTATATCCATTTATTTAAATTTATTGATCTTATTTTTAAAGAAGAAATAAGAACCGATGTTTGCACCAGCGTATAAATTTATTTAAACATTTATCGGGATGCACTGGTAATTCTTGAACGGCGTGTGAAATGCGTTTCATTACTGAAGAGAATTTTGCGATAAAAAAGCGGATGATCATGTGGCTTTAATTCTTGCACCAAATGAATTTTCTAAGGCACCAAACCCAAATGTTTGCACAAAATTTTCCATAAAGCCAATGGACAAAGTCCAACTTCTTAAGTACGCCGGCGAATCGATAACTTGTCGTTTTTTTCAACACTGGCTTCAACAACAGCGATATTTTCTTCTGTTCGCACTTTTGACGGCGGCTTGACATCCAAAAGAATGAATGCATATCGAAATTCAATGAGTAGTGTAGTAGAGGGCGAAATTGTGTACCTGCCACGCCCCTCCTTTGTATGTTGACGTGGAGGCTATGCAAGATTTGAACTAAGCCGTTTATATGTGGTAGACAAGTTTCAGTGCATTGTTTTAAGGAGTTCATCAATGGGTGCGTTAACTAGATGGCTCATATGACTGAAATACATTTGATAATAACTCCATAGACTTGATAAGCAAACTTGCGCCAGCCATATGCTTTTTTAACGTAAATTTTTGCATTTTGCGAATTTTACCTATTTCCATTAAATATTTATTTTGGTACTTTAAACACCAAACAAAATAACGAAATTAGCAAACTCTTACTGCAAGGGTAGTGGCTACATAAAAATTAACAACAACGCAACCTGCTGCTCCAAAAGAATGGATAATTTTCAACATTTCTATACACCATGGCGTACACATTATACGTATGTATGTATGTATACGTTTTCGTTTTCTCTTTTCTTATTTTATAAGCAATCTTTTGAATAGAGAAAAATTTCATGGGAGTAGAAGCAGAGCGCGAGAGAGCGAGAGAGATGGCAGGCCACACATTTTAAGATCCTGCTGCATCCTCCATCCAGTTTGGTACCACATACCAGTCAACTTCATCAACAACAACAGCAGCAGCAGCAACAGCAACAGCAGCAGTTGGACATAACCACAACAACATTTACAACAAACATGTATATAAAGCTCATGTCTAAAATATGCAACAACAATCGTCTGCAAACATCAACATCAACAACTTTGTGTTTAATTTTGTTCTTTTCTTTTCTTCTTTTTATTATTTGATATATAATATGTTGTTGTTGTTATTGTTTTATATATACCTGTTAATCGGGGTCTCTCTCTTTCTCTCTATCTCTCTGAAATTGAAAAACCTGTTTGCCCAGAACGTGTATGTTGAAAATTGTACCAATGTTTATAAAAAATCATCTCATCAAGTAAGTTGTTGCTTTTGCTTAAAATCGTATATTAGCTAGTACTGGTACTGGTACTGGTGCTGGTGCTGGAGAACACGCTACAATGTTTTGCGCTAATGCTTTTCTCTGTGGTAAGTCTTTGGTTACGAGGCAGCTTCTTCGGGTTGGAGTCAGACCTTTTTTGTTGTTTGTTGTTGTCGTTGTGTTCAAATTATTTGATTGTTCTGTTTTGTTTGATTTTTTTTTTTGTTCTTCCTTGCCTTTCAGGTTGTCATTTGGCTGCCTCTGTACGTCTCAGGTAGGGTATAAACGTTATATTATTATATTATGTACGAGTGCAAGTAACTGCATCAATAGAGCAATTTGGAGCATACAAACCAGAGAAGAGAGCAAGATTTCAGTGAGAGAAAGGTTGAATGTTGATGCAAGTGCTGTGATAACAAATTTAATAAGCTCTTCACATTTTTATATCGGTTAATTTCTCGTTTTCACCCCCTCTCACTCTCTCTCTTTCTGACTCTATTAAGTGGCCATCATTAATAATGTACTTACATATTTTATTTTATGGATAAACGTAAACATTGCCTGCTAAAGCCTTGCAAACGCTAAAAATTAGAACATAGAACATTTATGTATAAAAAGTATATCTGTATATATATCTCCGGGTGTGTGTGTGTGCGTGTGACTGTGAGCTATTAAATGATAGATTAAATAAATATTTCAAATGTCTCCATTTCTGTATTCCTTAGCAATTGCACTATTTTGCAATTGCAAAGTGTGTAAGAGTTTATCACTCCATCTACTGAACTGCTTTTGTTGGGCTCTCTGCAGAGCATTATAAAGTAATTACACTTAACAATTCTATTATATATTGTATGGTGAATTTCTTGCCAAGGGTGCCTAGTATGTTCATCGAAAATAATAAGACTTCACACACACATACAACTGTGTTACGTATGTGCTCGAGTCCGTATAGGTTGCTTTTTGTATATTTGTTTTTTTTTTCATATTTAAAACTTATTGTATACCTGTCGTCATTTCTTTTGATTCAGCGCAATATTTTTTTTCTTAAACACATATTGTCAATATTTTTTGTTGTTGTTAATGAAGCCGTGCATTACTTCTGGGTTTGCGGTATTCATTTTCAAAAATCATGTAGAATTTGACCATTTTGTGGTTGATTAACACAAATATATAATAAATATGTGTATATATACATATACATGCAAACGTGAATGTGTACTACGGAAGAGAATTTAACCAAGAATGCTGACTTTTTATGCTATTCGATTAAAACCGTAATAGTGACTCTCTATATAGGTTGGAGTACTAAGGTAAAATTGTACTGATGCCACAAAATAAAATACTTATCAAAATATGTCAAATTGTCTTCTTTTTTACAGCAAGTACGCTGAGGAATTATACACGGAAGGTATTATATTTCTTGTGGTAAATTTTTTTTATTGAAAAAGTGGAGAAATCAAATGCGATGTATAAATGGGCACATGTAGACATGTGCTGATGAACTTAAGTGTAAACAAGTAAAAATGGCCAAATTAGACTTCTGCCTGTCTCAAGTTGGACGCGGCCGAATAACGGACACACCCACAATTTATAAAACTTTATTACTTACATTCTTGTAGCGCCTAATCAGCTACTTGCGACGCGCAGCTTTCAACTGATTTCGCTTAATTTGAAAAACGTATCAAAGAATATGAGGCGCACGTATACAAAATACTGCGTTGTATAATTAGAGCCAATCCAAAAGTAAATCTAAAGCCCAGCCCATTGGTTCAAAATTTAATACATATGTACCTAGGGTGGAAGAGCCTCCACTGAGGGCACGGTGGTCATTAGAAAGGATTATAGTTTGAGAAAGGAAGTTGAAGAGTGAAGTTAGGTTCACCATCAATTGGACAATTCCGCCTTCTTAAAAGTGGACAAATGATTAAAAAAGTTTTTACTGTTGAGAACGTACTTTGGTTAGTTTTCTTTGATAACTGCAAAGCTTTAGCTTAAGTAGAGACATAATGGCATTAATAGAACTAGAAATAAATACATTCTGCTTTATATTCTAACTGCGCCTATATATTTAACAAATTAAGAAAAAATTCAACATATTACGAAAAAATTATTTAAAATAATTTACACTTTTATTATTTTCCGTTATTATCAGCTTAATTAATCATAGCCGTGGTTAATTAACATTAATTAACATTATGTGTGCCATTATTCACTATTAAGTTAAGTTCAAACATTTAAATCTATCAAATTTTAAATTTAACAGTACCTTTACAATTATGATGTCAATTCGTCTTATGGTGTAGAGCCTTCCCCAAAGTCTTTTTCTTTATACCTGAAGTAGGTGATGTTTATAAATGTATATATATTCTCAACGTCTCTCTCTCTCTCTCTCTGTATATATATATATATCTATTCATACATGTGTGCGTGTTTACATTTTTCAACAATAATGGTCACAGGTTAATTATGGCTCTTGAATAGGCTCAGCAAATGTTGTATGTGGTGAGTTTTTGTTGAATGGTGGAATAGTGGAAAAAGCGTCTTTCTTGCAACCAACCAATTCCAATGTATGCTAACTATGACTTGTGTGTGTTGAATGTCACCACACTTGCTGCTAATGACAGCAGTAGCAGCAATTGCCGTCGCTGCCGCAACATTTAACCACGGCTACACCATACTCGGGCAGACGTTGTAAACTTTTGGTTTAGTTCTTCGTGTGCTGGCATTACAATTACATAGAGAACGGTTTATTTAACGAGCGGTAGAGGAGCGCGCGGTAAAATGTTTATGTTTCATGATTAAAGTGGAAAAAAGCAAATTTCAGCAAATATTATGGAATAGTAAAATGCAATAATTATCAAAAAAAACAAAAAATAATTCGGGTGCGAAAATATGAATGGAAAACATAATGCGATGCAACGTTAAGGTAATCAATTAAGAAAATTGCCAAATGCAAAAAAATGCTTTTTAGCATTTTTGGAAGGTAAATCCAATCTCCTCCAAATGAACGGTTTGGCTAAAATCTCTGTGCCCAACTAAAATAACGCAAAAATTATGCGATTATTGTTATTATTATTTGTGCGCTTGTGTAAACGATCGTGTTCAAATATGCAAAATGTAGCGTATGGACGTAAAAGCCAGCGTGCATTGAGTGCCCGTGGCATCAAATTGCTTGCAAGAAAATATTGATATGAAAAAGAAAAAATTAGAAGAAAAACAAAAAATTAATAAATAAATAAAAAAAGGCGAAAAGAAATATTTTTCAACAAGTCAAACGGGTTCTTGACGCGCTGCGCACACTAACGCACACGCAAACATCTACACACACAGTGCGAGAGTGAATTATAACAAACCAAATAATACAATACAACCGTGCACTAACAGCAGCCAACAACAACAGCTTGTGGTGCTTTTCATCTACACTCGATGTCTTTAATTTTTTTTAAATAAATTTTTTTAAAATTTTTTTATTCTCTTACCTGTGCTGAATGTTGTGTTTGGTTAAACAAAAGCACAATAAATTTTTTTTTTTTTTTTTTGAGTTAGAGAGAAAGGAATTCTATTAGACATTACGAACAGCGGACGGCAGCTGCTAACTGGTGGTTTTGTTGTGAAAAAAGGTAAACATTCAATAAAAATACAACAATAACATCAGTATTGATATAGAATTGACTAAAACCGTTTTACTATAATAATACGAACATTGATGTAAAGGCTGGGCATGGCTGGGTCAACAAACAAGCAAAACTATGTAATGGCCTGTAACAGCTAAAATAATAACAAAGCTTCAACTTTTAATCAATTTTTTCTCTTTTCTTTGTAAAACTAAAACTAAATAGAAAAGAAAAAAAAAAAACAAAATGGAGATTTGTCCTTTTTATTAGTAGATGCTCTAAAACGTAAAATAATTACTTCAAGACACAACTGAAAAAACTACTAAAATTTGCTTCCATTGTTATGCTTGGTAATGACCTTTTATTTACTAATAATCATTATTTAGTGAGGTGGCACGAAACGTTGAAAGCGATTTAGTACCCGTTCGCTTAATAATAAAAATTTTACAATTTTCAATGTTTTTTATACAAATTTGATAAGAATTCATTTTTTACGTAATTTCATCGAACCGTCCTCTAACTATTGAAACACACAATATGGAATTTTTATCAAGCAATCAATAACTGTCAGCAGTAAATTATTTTATAATTTTACATCTGCATGAACAACAAAAGACTTAAGACACAAACTGGCCTCAATTGAGTTGAAGTTATATTAGAATGATAAATAACTTCAAATGAATTAGTTTTTTTTCATATATTGAAATGATTACAAGAATACATTTTCATTGGGGAATTGAATCAAATAAAGATTGAAAAGCTACTCGAAGGCATGGAAAAATCATTTGTTAAAGATGAAAATGAAGAAGTTTTCACCAACTCACTAAAACTCATTCTCTAGTGTTTACTTATTATTGCAATAATTTGTTTTTGGAATAAAAATTTTTTAAAAAATATTTTTGTAAACAGTAAGTGGTTCAACGGTGCACGCACTACGGTGTTGCGGCAGGGTAAACAATGTCTGGGATTTTTTCATGTAAGGGCCTCAAGGTACCTGTATCCGCTGCTGCTTGCATGTAAATGTGGAAAATGGCTGGTGCAGTCTAATTTATAAAAAGTTGAGCAGTTTTAGAAGGTGCCTGATTATCAAAACTAAATTATTTACATTAGAAAGGAGCAAGTAAGAATACTAAATTTGGCTCCGGGCAAAACTTAAAAACGCTCCACATCTACATACACACAGTGGGCCCGGCAGGTACATAATAGAAATTTACGCTAAATGTGTTTTTTTTTGTAAATTATGAGCGTGCCTGTTTTCACACCACGCCCATTTTTGGTGTGTATCGAATGCCAACTTTATACCCAAGTTTTTGTAGCAGATAAATAGATTTTTGTATATTGTGGGCGTGGTTCTTGACCGATCCGCGTGCTGAAACTAGAAATGTTTGCTGAATATCTCAATATTTTGGGTCAGTGAGAGTTCCAACAAGAGTCGGACGGACGGACATGTCTGGATCAAGTCAGACGTTGATGCTGATCAAGAATCTCGTTTTCAATGTTGCAAATGAAATAACACACTCAGTGTAATTCTCACAAAGTGTTTCAAAGTGTAACTTGGAAAGATTTATTAAACCTCATATTTTTTTTTTTTTTTTTTTTTTTTTTTTTTTTTTTTTTTTTTGGTAACAACTTGACAACGAATCACCTCACTATGAAAAATGCCGCCGCCTAATATTTTGGAAATATTTTTCTAACGCTGTACAATTTTAGGAAATTAAAAACCCAAACAAACACAAGCAGTTGTTTTATATTTACTTTATACAATGGTGCCATTAGGAGATAAACACTTAATGGATTACAACTCTTTTTAATTAAGTAACAAAACATTTTTCTTTTGTTTGTTAACTGTTCACATTTTTGTTGTTATGTGTTTGTGTTTTTTGTTTACCTATGAAGAACATAACATTCTAATGGAGTTTCATAACAAACATGCCAACAATATTTATTTTGTTCATACTTTGCAGCATACTACATACTTATGTACTTAGGGAGAAAGTGTTAATTAACCGAAAGAAGTGAATGCCACTTTATTTCGTGTACTTTTATGGCCACTATTTGATCAAGCACATATTGTAGTTGCCGTCTTGTGCCCTTCTTAGTAACTATTCTGTATAATTTTTATATTCCATATATACATGTATACTTCAACACATAAGCAGTGGGCGTGACAGGTGCAAGATTATGTCCTCTAATAGTGTACGTATTACATCTCTGCTTTCAAGTCGAGTTTTAAACTCAATACGGTTTTTTGTAAATTGTGTTAAAAACACAAAATTTCTTAGAATTCTGAAGAAAAAGAAGAAGAAACATAAAGTAAACTGAAGAAGAAGAAGAAGAAGAAGAAGAAGAAGAAGAAACTCTAATCAATTATTTTTTAATTGTCTTAAATTTAGTTCTAAGCTCTCAAGTTTTCCAATTGTAATCTAAAACTTCCAATACAACAAAGTTACCAGATGACAACACAATTAGTGTTAGCCGTCGCATAAACGTGTTTGGCAGTGAATTAAATAAAACAGAACTCACTTTTAATATTTGAATAGAAGCCAAGAAACTTTCTAAAATTTTTTTTTATTTTATAAATATATCGCAATTCTTAAAAAAAAAACTTCAACCTGCACGTTCATCTTCAATACATAGAGAACGTCTTTGTACATCATATAAGGCATTTTAACTTGTAACGTTTTAAAATAAAGAAGATGGTGGGTCAAGTCGCTATTTAAAATTTGCAAAATCGATCATAAGTCACGCCCAAAGTGGACAAAAATGGAGCAAAGAAGTTGGACTTTGGTTGCCGTATTTATAATTATACCATTTATTGGTGTGTCAAAAATAGGCGTGGTCGGATAATAAAACCGCCCACAATTTACAAAAAAGTTTATAAAGCGTAAAACTCGACTTGAAAGCTGATACATTACACATTTACCGTTAGGGGGCGGTATCATGTACCACGCCTACTGCTTTTACGTAGATGTGATTTTGTCTAAGCTAAATTTTACTTGCTTTTGACTTGTTCCAGATAGATTTGATTAATGTAACGGACTTTTTAAATTATATTTAAATTATGTCAATTTAAGTTCAAGTTTTAAATGGAATTGCTGGCCAAATGGGAACGTGTATGCTATATCAACTCTGTGTATCAAATCTTTAGATTATAATTTATGGCATGTATGATATGCTTTTGTTGAATTACTAACAAGTTTAACAAACTTAACACATCCTTCCCATTGACTTTTTCCCCAATCTATGTAACTCTGTCTCTGTCCCTGTCTCTTTCCTACATTTCGTACATACTAAGATTCTTGTCAATTTTCCACATAAACCAACAGAAAAACAACAACAGGAAGCATATAGATCATTTTTAAGCCACATAATTGAATTTCTTTTTTTTTTTTATGAAATAAACGTTTAAGCTTGCAATCTAATGTGTGAGTGTGTGGAAAAGTTTGAACAGAAACAACAGTTAGACCATACAGGCACATGCTCTTAGAACGTAAATAACCACATTTGGCATGTGATATGACAGGTTTAGCTGTAGTCACTGTACTGTGAGCAACTAAATTTTTCACCACTACTATTCCCCCTACAAATGGTTGTGTGTTTAGTGTGCATGTCCGTATATACCTAGATGAATATTGTACATGTATGTGTATATAAATCATACTGCTAATGCGTATACGTATCTGCATCTGTATCTGTATCAGAGTGTGTGTGATGAGTATTTGCTATGAGAGAACCACAAAAGTAGATATTATCTACGATAAATGATATATATTGCTGCATAATCATGTTTCAACATTAAGCATAGAAGAAATAGTTTGTCCGAGGCTGAGACTGATCACAGCTGATGTCTTAACTTGAGATATGTCTGATATGTTTGGTCCCATCACTCAGCAGAGCGATGTGTCATTGAGAAGTGTCAAAAATGTTGCCCCGATACCGCAACTGGTCATGGATGTGCATGTGCATAAAGCCATGTGTCTAAATCCTAACTATAATTCTTATTATCAAATATTTCCTGGTGCAAACTGGCAGCTTACAATTATACGGTTTTGCCAATTTCTGCTTCTTCATATGAGTGCGATTTGAAATAAAATGTTAATTATAATTTGCCGGGAAATAAATATTTTTTCTTCACCTTTTACTATTGAATTAGTCTTGGCCAACAATAATAAAAGCGATCATAAAATGAACTGAGTTTGTGAGCTAGCTAGTGCATCGGAAACGTTTCTCTGCAATTATGTGACCATAAACAGAAAGTTCCTTGAGAGGTTACGTTCAGTTGATCATATTGTTTGTTTCTACAAAAAACTCTATAAAGTGAATAAACAAACGCTGGACAAGCAACAAAACAAACCATTTAGTCGCGTTGCTCCACTTGGCTTCCATCTCCACTGCTTCACTGACTATTTACAACTTGTTTAGAATGGAGGGTATTTAATATTCGGTTTTACTCAGACATAATTTTTTTTTGTTATTTGTATCTTTTATAACATTTATTAAAGAAAAATTGCTTCAAGTCAAACCATAAACATCGAGCTACACGATACAAAAAATTTACGTAAAATATTATTTACATTAAATTAGAAAAAAACTACGTTGTAAAATTTTTATTATTAGCATTAAACCTTAATAACGAGAAATGTTAATTATAAATCTTGTTCGAATAATAGATATCGTAGTTATTTATTACTAGAGATTAAAACAATCATAATTAATTTTAAGGCAGCAAATAATTTAAACATGTTTGCTACTTAATTCTTTTTATACCCACAGTCACAATGAAATGGGGGTATATTGTTTTTGTGCATAGGTTTGTAAATATGAGAAGGGGGCGAGCCACACTCCCAAAAGTATACACATTCTTCCCTAGCATTACAATTAAAGTCTATTAAGCCTCCTGTCCGTCCGTGTGTCCGTTAGCTGTACCCTCTCCGCATTGAGATATTGAATTGAAATTTGGTACATATAATTTACAAGTTTGTTTATAGTTGGAATTGTAAATATTGAAAACCGATCCAGGGATGACGTCCCAAATTCAAAACCCCCCCACGGTCAAAAATTCGAAATGATCGAGCAAAAATTTGGTACACATTTGGCGGACTGGTCCACAACTTTAAAAGGTTGAACTAGGCTATAACATAACATCACATAGGATGTTTTAAGAAAATTTTATAATTTATGAGGTTAATGCTTACATTCCTGAAAGTTATTAAAAATTTGAATAAATTGTGGCCAACTTAAGGCAGGAACTACTTATGCTTCAGATTCATCAATGTGCTACAAATTACTCTCAGAAGATTAAATCTTATTTTGGTGGTGTTTTTTTTGATATTTTTTGAAAATACTTTTGAACCATTCTATCTAACGTTCACAATAGCTTCAACACGAATGTTTCAAGTGTTTCAAAGAAGTGGTCAAAAAAGATGAACAAAAGCAAAAGTAATCGTAATGTTTTTAAATTACTTGGTTGGTTGATTTACACCAAATTAGTAATTAAAGAACAAGTAGACATTTGCAATGCTCTAATTGTGTACTCACTGGAGTATTGTGCTTTTTTCGTTGTGTTGTGTGTTTGGAAAAGGAAAGTTATTCATTTCCACACACCTTCTCATTTTATAAGCAATGCATTACCAGCATATCTTCTGCTTGGGGAACCATAAAATTAAATGCACATAATGAACAATTTTTTGGATTGAAACTTCCTCTCACTTTGAACGTTCATTTATTTAGAAAAACATTTTCCTAACAAAAGCATTGCACACTGCAAACATCAGCTTCAGCTATTTGGTGTATTTTCATGACCACAGATTCTAAACACGTTCGTGTATGCGTTTATTTAATATGAACAATTTTTATACGATAGCATAATAATTATTAATAATTTGCTGTCCCAGGCAATTCTGCCCTTGTCAACCCTGCTACGCCACTTTCCATACAATGATATTTCATGAAGTGATTTACGGTTACAATTAAATTAATTGTAGCATAATTTGTGCAACTAATAAGTGTAGGGTATTGATTGGTCGAGTTTTGCCGCCTGATATATTTTCACTTATATTTTAAGGATAATTCATGTGTTAATGGGGCGGGTGAAAATTATTTAATAAAATAAATCTTAATCACCTTTATTTGGAAGATCTTGAAATAATCTAAAAATAAAAATCTACTTAATTGTCTTACTATTCTATTGTGTGAGGACAAAACGAATTTTGATTTTCTTAAATATATGTATACGGCATTGTCTATAGTACTTTAAAGAGCATACAAAATGTGATGT
Organism: Crataerina pallida; assembly: GCA_949710015.1. Taxonomy (NCBI): domain Eukaryota; kingdom Metazoa; phylum Arthropoda; class Insecta; order Diptera; family Hippoboscidae; genus Crataerina; species Crataerina pallida. The sequence goes on along the minus strand of OX453289.1, from coordinate 2,615,685 downwards.
TTATGTTGAAGCCGAAAGAGATTTTTATGTGGAAACTCGTTACCTGTTAAAACATAATCTTAAAAGAGGGTGAGATTTTTTTATTAACAAAACAGTTATATTAAGCGTATACCAAATATTGGATACCCACCATGATTACTTAAGAATATTTGTTCCCAAATAGGGAATTCTTGTCCAATCACTTTGAAAAAATTTCAATTTTTCACTCATATAATTCGCAATAAATATTTCGGTGCAGTTAAATTTGAACCCGATTGGACCATTTTTAGGACCACCTTCCATATAATGATATTTCATAAAGCGTACTAATACAATTAAACTAATTGTAGCTTAATTTGTGGATCTAAGTGATGTAGCGTATTAAATAGTTACAACATTTTCACTTGTTAATATATCTCCGAATGACGAATTTGGATTTTCTTTGAAATCAGAATTCACTATACTGTAACAAGGCTTCTAGAGGAATATATATGTGAATGTATCTTCTATAAATTATAAGTAATACAAGAAATTTACTTGAAAGATTCCTCCTCTATGAGTTTTGTCTCATTGTATGCGTGTCGCCGGACCGATTTTTCCCAATTTCAATACCAACCTGCCTATGGAAAATGAAAACACTTCTACCAAGTTTACAATCGATACCTCATTTTTTTGACCAGGAACTCACATATGCAAATAGAACGACAAACTCAGCACACATCCATCTTATGTGGAAAGTATAAAAATCGCAATTCTCTTAATTGTTTAATTAAAATTGGTAAATAACACTTAGTTGGCCTAAAATTAAATATTAAAATTTTGGATCGGAAGATTTTTACAACTAAAAAATTTTCAGTGCAATACTTGATTTGAAAGTAAGTGGTGTGGGTGTAGGATATTAAAAGAGCTGTTTTGATCCAACATTTTCACTTGTTTCTAAATATTTTTTTCTTTTCTTTTTCAGACTTAATAAAGACATGATATGATTACGGATAATATAAATAACCCAAGAAAATAAGAAATGGTGGAAATCTAATTACATTCAATTATTCATGAAAAAACACATCGACAATACGAATATTTAATCGTTTAATCAACCGAAAAATGGTTTCTGTGTGTAGTAGAAGAACTGCGACAAACATTAAACCGACTGATTTAAATTTAAATGAAAAACGGCCACTTCAGCCTGTTCTAAATATGGCCCAAAGTTTAGAAAAACAAAGCGAGTATACCATGAACCACCGTTATCGACGGAGAGGGACGACAAAGTGGCGTAGTTTCCATATCCAAACTTCTACCTGTACAAAAAGTTATAGTCTTTGGTTTTTGTTAGATGTACTGTTAGGTCTATTTTTAGCATTCATTAGCATAGGGCAAGCAGAGTATGTCAGAGAATTGGATGTGTCAGAGGGTGTACCGATAGGCCACCAAGTCGGTTATATTGGCGAACACTTACCGGGTGTAGATAGTGGACCACCATACCTTATAGTACCCGTACCAGGAAGTGGAGTAGATACCGATCTTATTATCGATCACAATACGGGCGAAATACGTACAAAGATACGTTTAGATCGGGAGACCCGAGCTTCGTATAGCTTGGTAGCCATACCGTTAAGTGGCGAAAATGTTCGTGTTTTAGTGCGCGTTCATGATGAAAATGATAATGCCCCCACCTTTCCCATGGCAATCATGCACATTGAATTCCCTGAAAATACACCGCGAGATGTGAAACGAACATTACATCCGGCGCGTGATTTAGATTTGGGTCGCTATAATACGCAGCGGTATAATATTGTGTCGGGAAATATAAATAATGCGTTTCGTTTATCATCGCACCGCGAGCAGGATGGCGTTTTATATTTGGATTTACAAATTAATGGTTTTCTGGACCGTGAGACTACACCGTTTTACAGTTTAGTCATCGAGGCTTTAGATGGAGGCAGTCCTCCATTAAGGGGTCAAATGACTGTCAACATTACCATACAGGATGTTAATGACAATCAACCGATTTTTAATCAAAGTCGCTTTTTGGCCACCGTACCAGAAAATGCTACCGTCGGTACAAGCATATTGCAGGTATATGCCACAGACGCAGATGCGGAACATAATGGCCTTGTCGAATATTCCATTAATCGCCGTCAATCCGACAAAGAACAAATGTTTCGTATTGATTCAAATACTGGATGGATTACTATCAACAAACCTTTGGATTTTGAAACTAAAGAATTACATGAGTTAGTGGTGGTAGCCAAAGATCACGGTGAGACGCCTCTGGAGACCACAGCTTTTGTGACCATCCGTATAACCGACGTGAATGACAATCAGCCTACAATTAATGTCATCTTTTTAAGTGACGACGCTACACCGAAAATATCCGAATCAGCTCAACCGGGTGAATTTGTGGCCCGCATATCGGTAAATGATCCCGATTCGAAAACTGAATATTCCAACGTAAATGTAACATTGAATGGAGGTGAAGGTCACTTTGGCCTAACAACACGTGATAATATTATTTATTTGGTGATAGTGAATATGACTTTGGATAGGGAGTTGACTCCTAATTATATATTGAGTGTGGTAGCTACCGATAATGGTAATCCTCCTCTGCATGCTTCCAAAACTATACATTTAAAAGTTACAGATATCAATGATAATGCTCCAGAATTTGAACGAGAAATATATGAGGCCAATGTTATGGAGGTCTCTGAACCAGGAACGAGTGTTATACACGTTCGGGCCTATGATCGGGACGAGGGCAACAATTCTGCAGTTATTTATTCACTATTAAATACTCCCGATACCCATTCGCACTGGTTTCAAATTGAGCCGCACAGCGGTTTGATTACAACCAAGGCTCATATAGACTGCGAAACGGAACCGGTTCCACAATTAACAGTGGTGGCTAATGATAATGGACATCCTCCGTTAGCCACAACCGCTACCGTTCAAGTAACCATACACGATGTCAACGACAATGAACCGATATTCGAGAAGAGTTTCTATAATATCACCATACCTGAAAACGAAGCGGTGGGCCGTTGCATAATGAAGGTAAGTGTACGCGCTCATACAATTTCATGTTTCCCAATAAAACTGTTTTTTATTGCCTGTTAATTTACCATTAAATTGAACATTAAAGTTATTGCGGATAGAGAAGGATTACGTAAAGAAAAAATAAAACACTTTCAACTTTTGACATCGTGAAACCTTATTAAACTGAAACATTTAAACCGCACATAACTGTAAATTTAACTATTTATCTATACGTCTGTCGGCTTGTCCGCCTGCCCGTTCCCCTGGTTGTGTTTAATATCTACCACAAGTTCAAATCGTATATTTACACCGCAACCATAGACATTAAATGTATTTTTATTTTTATTGTTATCTATTGTCTTTAAAGTTTTATGGGAGAATTTTTCCATACCCTACACATCACGTTTGTCATTCTACTCGCATTAACAAGAAAGCTTTAGAGAACCTAGAAAGTCAATTATTTTGTGCGCCTATTGGATGTAGAGAGCACTTAGCCAAGCTTTTGTTTTTCTAGTTCAAGGCAAGCAAGTGCCAAAAGTGGGCGTAACAAAAAATATAACAAATAAGTCCACAACCTATGAAAAACTTTACTTGGGATAAAATCTAACTAACAAGTTTTTACGTAATGCATACAGTGTTAGAGCACATAATGAAGTACCTGCCAGGCACGTGATTTGTCCACAGGTGGTTGTGAAGGGTATTCAGAATTCGTAGTTTGCTGTTGTATTTTAGCATTAACCATAACGAGAATACAATGAAATAAGGCGACAACCAGGTACAGGGTACCGAACATTCAATACAACACCGTTTTCATAAGCTGGGTCAGTTTTCAAAGAAACTATTTTTCAGTGTATAATTATAAACCAGCCCATCATGAACGACTCTGCGACTTCTGCTTTCATAACGTGACTACCGCATCACGCAGTTTAGCGACGTGATTAAAAAAAAGCCAATGATTTTCTTATAAATTGCAATGTTGCAATGTTTGAGAAGTAACGGGCGTGCCTGAAGTACGACTTGTACCATTGCTGTCACCAGAAGCCCCGTAATATTGAGAAAGTGTAAAAATGCACCCAAATGTTATTGAAAATTAAAGTTTAAATAAAAGAGTTGTGTATGTGTGGCTTGTATTAGCATTGGTTCCAGCTATTTTGGAGCTTAATAATTGTTATTTGTTTTTAAGAGACTTGTGTGCATTCAGGTTTTTTCTTTACCAGTCTCAGATCTGTTTTATATATTTTTTTGGTGCTGCATGTATTTGTTGTTGTACAACAATAATTGTTAAATTTGTGTTGAGCAATAATAAAAATATTGAACAACGGCGTAATCTATAATTTTAAATTCCAGCAAGCACATACATCACACACACTCAAAGCCAGCCAAACGAAAATATCGTAAAAATAATAATAATAATACAAAATAATATAATAATGTGAAAAACACAACAATCCGAGGAATGAAAATAATAACCTTGGGGCAGGTAGAACAGCAGCGACACACACAATGACACGTATCATTATATTATATATATTGTGTACAATGTGTTTGTAGAACATAACAATAAAAATTCGAATATATGGAACCAATATATAAAAAACAAAAAGAACAGACGGACGGACAGAGAAGATAGAAGGAGAATTTTTAAGGCTGTTGGTTTTGTGAAGCCTGATCTTAACAATTACATATTCCCCATTTCAAATGGCATTCACACAGCTGCCTCCAGCACAATTTGCTCCCCCGTTCGGATTCCCATTGTTTAACACATCCAAACATATGCATGTAGTATCAGGTAGGTTAATAAAATATATGTTTGTGAAAAAAGATTAGTGGCTGACTTTGTTCTTGAACGAGTGAGATGTTGACTGACTGGTCAGCTATTTTGTTTGCAGTATATTTATCATAGTTTTCCTTTCAACTTTTATTTTTTACATAATCTCACATTTAACAAGAATGTAGGATAATGTAGTAGTTTCCACGAAAAAAATGAGTTTATATTCTACAAGTATTTGTCCTTCTCATGTCTTAAACACTCAATTTTCATTTCACGGATTTACACCTAACATCTATTATTTACAATAGATTTGTTTTAGAGAAATGGTCCCAATGTTGGGTGTCACTTCTAAAGATCAATTAAGAAAATAAGTGCGATTTTAAGCAAGACGTGTAAATAACAATGCCATGCCCAAAATTCGCGTGTCTTAAACAAAAATATTAATCGAAATACAAAAGAAAAAAAACGACTTCCGAGAAACGGTTTTTCACACGCAAGTAAAACGTGTGCGCTTCCGTTAATTAAATTCATCCTGAATTTCAGATCCACCTACGCAATATATGCTAAAGAAATGCCTAAAATATACTAGCACCTATAATAGATGGGCGTGATTAATGTGACTTTTCCAATTACATAAAAAGTCTTCATTAATATTCTAAAAAAATTTGAATTTTTCTTGAAACTTAAAACTACACCTATACATGCTTTGTATGGTGGTGCAAAACTTTAACTTTTTCAAAGTATTTCAATTGTTTAAAAATTGCAATTCAAAATTTTGTAATATACTCGTATAATGAAATAGTGGCTGCGGACCCACACGACGGACGGATAGACATGCTGAAACTAATTGTGAAGTTGCCTTAAATACCATTTAGTACGAAATGTAAACCTTAATTGCGCTTAGTTAATAACCCTTCGCACACATTTTAATGATATATTATGAGCTCTCAAATTTTATTAAAAATTACACTCAACTATAATTATGTTTGTTAAGAGCTTAATACCAACTACAAGAAAAGTATTGTAAAAAACGATATTATAACAATAACAGCAAATACTGAAATAAGCGAACGTCAACACAGCATACCTTTTGAATAAAAGAAATATTTAACGCGTTCGTGCTATACGGAGGCATACCCCAACGATACCAACCAGAAACCACCTCCGCTGCATATAAAATAATTTTTCTGTTTACAATTTTTATATTATATGCGAGTGCCATAAGTAAGAGCTTACAGGCATAGGTGTAGGTATACAATCTGAACATACGTATGTGTGTGTATAAATAGCAAAACATATAATTGTGGATAATTTAGTTTTTCTTGTTACTTCGCTTTTATGCCTCCGCTAAGTACACTAAATTTACTGTTCCGTTTACAACACCCAGAACGAAGCCTCGAAGATCATACACAGTGTATCAGTATCAAAAACTGAGTTGATCTGGACAGGCCTGTCCGTGCGTCCATGGGCCTGTTATTGGAGCTGTCGTAATATTTCTAGTATGTGTTGATGGGTTTCTATGGCCAACGGGGCACGCCCGCAATCAACAAAAACTCCATGAAGTTGAAATTTGGTTCACATATGTGTATGTGGGGCATCCATCAATGTACCAAGATGGGCGTGGTCGGGTAACAGACACGTTCGCAATTTACAAATAACCTTATTTTGTGCAGAAGCTGACGCGTACTTTACTTGCATCGACACAGGGCATAATCAGCCACTAGCTATACCTACTGTTTGTATATTGTGGAGGAGGAGGAGGAGGAGGAGGAGGAGGAGGAGGAGGGTATTTAAGGTTTGGCCGAAATCAAATTTATTGTTTTTACTTTTTTTTGCTCTTTGGTTGGTATGTTGGCCTGCGCAACAGAATTATGTTGTCTCACAAAATAACTGATGGCAATAAAAATTCAAAACACACAAACATTTACTGCGGGAAACATTTGTATGTTTGTGTTCATAAATAAAGTAAATGTAAGTGTATATCTGTTACATATATGAACTTAAGCAATTTGCATAATGACTTTTTAATTTTCTAGGTATCAACACACGTACACACGTACACACGTATACACATATACACTCACTTGGTTAAGGAAAGAGATGTGTGCATATAATAGGAAAAAACAAATAAGAAAACAAAATTTGACTTGGACAACAACTTAAATACCTTACATATCCTTAATAGGGGGCGTGGCAGGTACATGTTTACGCCCTATAATAATACACGCATTACGTATCAGCTTTAAAGTGTCTGCACAAAATTTCAGCTCAATATCTCAAAATTTATGATCATGAGATTTGCAACAATAGACGGATACACGGATACACGTACTCTGACTCGGACACGGACATACATGTCTAAATCAACTCAGTTGTTAATGCTGATCAAGAATATATATATTTAGCTTTCTTGTTGGTGTTGCAAATGGAACAAACACCTTAGTATACCCCCCTCTTATGTGGTGCATATAATGAATGAAAAAAAATCCTAAAAACTTTTCTGCACAATATTCAACCATAACAGCCGCAACAGCAAAGCAAGCAATGACAATAATAGGCTAATGTTATGCTAAATTGTTGTCTTTACACTAGGATTTTCCTTTCGTTGTATGTGCAATATCACACGCGCCTTGTATGCTTGGCATGTCATATGTTTATGAAAAATTTGGATTTTCCACTTGCCATGGAGAATTAAAGAATGTTGTGCGAACTCCATTAATGTTTTATTTAATACATGTGGCATTGCACTCTGGCGAAGATAGCTATAAAAGTGAGAAAGTGTTATTATTTATTATGGATATAAAAGGGTGGCAGATTCGGTTTGGAAAGCGGCAATTTTACCAAGTGGAAATGTTATAGTCTGTCGAGCCCGACCATTTAATAACTTTACCAACTTTTGTTGTATCAACAAGTAAACGCGAGGTATTGCCATATAATTAATTTTAAAAATGGCCTGATCGGGTCCAAATCCAAATTTGGCGCTTCCAATTCTTTACCTAATTAACTATTGTTAACCAAAGTTTGTGAAGAAATATTATATTTTGCCGTACAAATATTTCTATAATAAGAAGAATTTATGTGAGAAGGGGTTCTAAAAATGGTGCAATTCGGTTCCCTTCTCAGCCAATACATGTCCGTGAAACATTTCAAATAGTGCGTCTTGTAGCTGGCATACATATATACATGTACAAATAGTGTCAGACGGACATGATAAAATCGATTCACATTTTGATTCTGAATCGATCGGTATAATTGACGCTGCATGGGGCATTTGAAACTCAGACTCTGCCACAAGTGGTGGAGGGTATACAAATTTCTTTTCCATATCACAAAATAAAAAATTTGAATTCTCCACACTTGACACTTGCCAGTTTTTCCGTACTTACAATTATGTTCCGTATGCTAGATTTGTTTTATTCGATTCATATGCGGAAGATGCTGTTATTGCTGTTTGCCAAGCTTGACTGCAGTAGAGCTAGTACTAGCTTCGTTCTTTGTTTTGTGCTATTATACCCATTCTGCTTCTTCTTCTTCTTTATGCCTAAAAATCCAATAACTGAACATATTAAACTTGATATTAATATGTACATACACTGATAAAGAGAGAAAGAGAGAGAAGGAGAGAAGGAGAGAAAACATATTTATGCTCAAAATATTGATTAAAAAACTAAACGAATGCTTATCAACAACAAAAAAAAAAAAAAACAACAACAACAACAATAACAACAAAAGCTAATAAGCCGGTTTTTCGCCTACTAAGACGTTAAATCATGTGCAAACAATACAATAAACGAATATGTGTGGTATGCATATATATAAACATACACATGCATACACATGCACACACCAAATATATGAAAAGATCCAAAAAATATCTCCAACAATAATGATAGCTTTTAATAGAATGAGTGAAGTGTTCGTTTCTGCTATTGTTGTGCTTCTTGTTATGCTTTATGTTATAAAATACTAAATAAACAAGATAGAGAAGTGCGGCTAAGATCGAAACTTAAATAACCTCCACCTTTTATAATCCTCTAAAAAATAAGTTCCTATTGCCATATTTATGTATATGACTATTTCATGTTGCGTATATATTATTATTCAGGTCATTTTTAGGCAACAAATAGTGTTTCTTCTTTAATTATAGGCGTTTGCGTTATTCAATTACGCACATTTTCGTTTATTAGGGGCGTGTCTCTTAACCGATTTTGACCAATTTCAATACAAACACAGAAATTAAACTAATAAGTGTGCCAAGTTTCAATTTGACATCTCAAAACTACGACCGTGAGAGTGCCAATAACAGACGGACATGTCTCAAACGATTTCTCTTTTCATGCTGATTAAGAATATATATGGTTTGTGGGGTCTCCGAGGCTTCCTTCGATGTGTTGTAAACGGATGATCAAAATGAAGAGGGTCTACCTCTTCCCTAAGGTGGAGGATATAAAAATTATAAAAATAATTAATTAAATAAATATAATTTTTTTTATTCTTTTTCAATTCACAGCTGTGAGTTTTTAATTTTTTTTTTATTATATCCATCATCATAATGATATGAGGGTATATTGGTTTTGTTGAAATGTTTGCAAGTAACAGAACCGCCACCTCTTGCACCAAATTGAAAATGGATTAAATTACGCATTCCTGAAGTTCCTCCTTTATATCTGAAACCAAAGTGTGAACATGGACGTAATGGGTAACGCATTACTTGACTCGTTCTAGCACTGTTCATGAGGGTATTCTCTCAAGCCTACCAAAGCAATGATGGTGGGCATCATAGATTTGGCGTAAGCCTAACATAGCCATTTCTTTGTTGTTATTTTAATAAAAGCAACAACAAAAATAACAAATAGAAAAGGTTCGCATTAGATGTATGCCAAATCTAGGGTATGCATCACGATTGACCTCTTCCAAATAGTAAAGCAATAAGTAGCGCCATTTGGGCGTCTAGCGTCGCGAGAGTGGTGAAAAGAAAAGGTTACAGACACAAATATATAATAATAAATTTTTGGGGGTGTGGCTCACCCTTCCCGATACTTACAAACGTTTCAACAAAACCAATATACGCCCAAATATATATAAAAATCTCATTTATCAAAATAAACAGTGAAGCAAATGGTACGCTACCAGCACCGTAACATTATTGCGGATGCTTATGGGTGTGCAGTCAGATGAAGTTTCATTTTAAATAGAAGAATATTCACATAACTGTATACACTAGAAATATATGTATTTGTTATTTTTTCGTTGTGTTGTTTTTACTTCTTCAGCGTCCTTTTCCTATCCCGCCTCTCTCGATTCTCTTCCAGAATAGAACATTTTGTATATAGTTTACAATTCTATTCACTTTATTTTCCGCATTGAAATCAATGACATGCATAAATTTGCGTTCTATATAAAAACACGAATACTTATGTAAATGTATGCGGCTGTATATGTATGTGTGCGTTTGTGTCTGTGCGTATTCTACTAAAATACAATAAATTCTATAAAGTGTAGTGCACATGGTGTTCAAGTCTTCCTCATCATCATTACTATCTTCATCAACAACAACAACCCGAGGATATGGCTACCGCATTTGCATACCTTGCTTTACTTCACATACATATGGACATGCATGCATATGTGCAACATATTGGAGTACATAGAACTGGACAACCATGTACCGACTGTCACAGTTGCTTATGAATGGTGTGCTGTTCCTCCTTATTGATTTGTTTTGTTGTTATACCAACCATCGCAATGATGTGGAGGGATATTAGTTTTGTTCAAACGCCGACAAGCCACATCCCAAAAGTATATATAATCTTGATTAATCGATCTAGACGCGTCCGTCCATATAACATATATGTTGACACTCTCACAGTCGTAAATTGTAAGATTTGAAAATTTATACACTTTTAGTTTCTGGGTGCAGAACGTTATTTAAATTGGACAAAATCGATCAAAAGCCACGCCCACAATTGTCAAATGTATATATTTAACTGACACAAAAATTAAGCAATCAAGTTCAACACAGATTTATAATGTTAGCGATCCATGAATGTACCAAAATAGGCGTGGTTGGCAACTTACCAAAAACTTTATCATGTGAAAATTCTCCTTGAATTCAAGAAATAATGTATACAATATTAGAGGGCGTAATCAAGTAGATTCCACTGCCCCTGTGCTGGAGCTTGTTTAAGGTATTTAAGATTTGGCCAAAGCTAAATGTAGTTTTTCACTTATTTATTTTAAAGTTCACTATACTGCTTAAATTTGCTGCATAGCATCTATGTGAATGCTTGCGCAAGCATTCGCTTACTCACACATTGACGCACATTTTATACAAAACCATCAGATGGTATAAAGTGCATCGTCATGTTTCTACCGTAAATATTTCTTATGATGTTTATGTGCTTGTGTAAATATATTTCATTATCTGTGTTGTACTTCTGCAGTGAAGACGCCTGTTGGGCAATGTGTTACCAGGCTAACATTGCTTTACTTCTAACGTATGCACAGTTATTTCTTTCTATGCGTTGAGGATGCGAAAAACACATTGAAATAGTAAAATGAATTTTTTCCGACATCAACTGCAGTATCAGGGTATAAAAAAATAATACATACACACAAATAGTTGAATAAAAAATGAAATAAACACAAGTCAGAAAAGTAAATATTAAATACCCTCCACATCAAATTTACATACAAACAGTGGGCGTGGCAGATATGTGATGACGCATCAACTTGCAAGTCGAGTGTTTTTGTAAATTGTGGGCGCGTCTGTTATTCGAACAAGCCCATATTTGGCACATCGATGAGAGGGAAAATTATAAATATATATGTACTAAATTCTAACGTCAACGTTAATTAGATAGATAGATTTTTGTCTTTTGTGGGCGTGGCTTTTGCGTCTCTACAAATTTTCAACTTCATATCTCAAAATTTAGGACCGTGTGAAAGCCAACAACAGACGAACACACGGACATATGTGTATAGATCGATTCAGTTTTTGATGTTGAACAAGAATATCTATACTTTTATAGGATTTCTGACGCCTCCTACTGAGTGTTGCAAACGGAATGACAAACTTGCTATACCTCTCATCTTACGTGGAGGGTATAGCAAGTGAAAATGTTATAATCGCTTCTACTCAACCATTTAATACACTACTTAGTTACACAATTAACGGTATAACTAGTTGACTTGTTCAAAGTCACTTAACTATTCTTCACCAAGTTCTGTGAAAAGTATTAACCAAGCAATTCACTAAAAAACAAATGATCAAAATATGAGACCCACAGGTCCAACTGGAAAGTCTCAAAATTTGATAAAGAAATACCTGACGAAGTGATTAGTGCACGCAAATTAAATCATTGCACAGCTAAAGAAATGTTACTTGAATAATAGAAAGTGGGCCAGTTATCAGAAAGATACGAGTATATTGAAATTCTGAAATTTGCCAGATCTTTTCTTATTAATATCTTTTATATTTAAAATTATATTTGGTTGGACCAGCACGCCTCTTCTGAGATTTTATTTACTTGTTATTTCGAGCAGTAATATAGTGGTTTTCTATATGGAAGTGGTCAATGGAGACGCTGGGTACCCTAGATATGGCACACGACTTATGTAGTCTTTTTTTACTTGTTTCAAATAGTGATCGTCCCGGGCCTAATGCAATCATAAAACTAAATATGTTTCTAAAAATTTCAGGTTTGCGGGTGAATCTTAACATTTTTACAAGTGCCCGATTTTAAAAAAGCACTGAAGTGATGAAAAATACGTAATAACCGATTGATAATTAACCCTTAAAGAGTCGTACAAAGGTTCCTAAAATAAAAACGGAATAAAAATTAAAAGCTTTGGCAAACTTCGCTCAATTTTGGCACGTCTGGCTTGTGCTTTGTGATATAAAGTTGGTGCCATAAAAATGAAGTTTTGAAAACTTTCCTCAAGTGAATGTTTAGCAGGCGGCCTAAGTGCAATAATCATAAATAGTGACATAAAATCTCAGTTGTTGTTATCTGGCACCGCGTAGGAATGCACATTAAACTCGTAAATAAACTTCAGGTAGGCCTCGAAGGTTACAGCATATAAAGATTATAAAATGATTTTGCCATTAAATACTTAAATTGTAATGAATATAAAAAGTGTTGCAATCTTTTATTTATTTTTTGTGCCTTTTCATTTATGCCCCGAACTGATTGCAGCTAGTTGTATATTTTTCTTCTCTATAATGACTTTTAATTGAAGGATTTGATAAATATAAGCCGGGTATGCCGCCGACCTCTTTAATAATTTCGTTAGATTATTTGTTTTCTCTGCATATCTTGAATGTATGTAATAATAAGTAAGAAAACTTAGCTTAAGCCAAATCTTAAATATCCTCCACATTTGTACGTAACATGTGGGAGTGGCATGTATATTATTGCGCCTTATTTTAACGTCTGCTTTTTAGCTGAAAGAACGAATTCCAATTTTTTCTAACTTGTGGGCGTGTATGTTATATGTACGATATCTATACCCAACCTATTAACACTTAAGCTCAATATCAATGTCACTGCGTAGCTTTATATTTATAGCTATCCGATATCTTTAAATTGTGGGTGTGGCTGTTAACATAGCCCACTCAATTTAAGTGGAGAGAAACCTGCGCACAAAAACAATTTTATAGCTGTACTTTTAATACTGCACGCTCAGTATACGTGGGCTAGGGTGTACGAGTATGATTAAAATACTATCGACACGATGGTGGAGTGGTGGGTTCCTTAGTGTGAGGGATTTATACTTTGTAATACCGTTCAATAGGGTGACCCTACCTCCCTTTTTATTATCATTTAAAAGATATATTTTACTATTTTAATGTTCGCAAGACATCTTGTGCGTACGGATAGTTAGTGGGGACGTCACATTTTGTACAAATTGTATCTTTTTATGGAATAATATTTTATGCTTAACAGCAACAATAATAATAACAACAACAGCATGTCCCTGCAGAAATTACAAAAAGCAAAAAAGACGAATTCATTTTAACGACTCATAAAAGCTCGAAGGAGATCTCTCTTCACATTTTATTGCAATTTTTGTGTCTGGAGCTTGGCTACATACTATTATACCTTTGCTTAGTCTAAAAAATTTTTACGAGTTTTTAGGAGAGAAATTTTTTCAATCATAGTTGCGAGGTAATAAGCAATTTTCGTACTATTAGTTACAGCAATCCTTCAAACAAATTACTATTTATTGGTTTTAGACCACGAAAATATTGATATTTTATTACAAAGCAAGTAACCAACCAACCTAAACTTGTTAAAGTGTTGTGCAAGTGAGTGAGTCAGCCGGCCAGATAGCCAAGCAACCAACAAAATAATCAACGTGCAGTCATGTCGGCATTCAGTGAGCCCAACATACACATTAGTAAATACCCAATAATCTAAGGGTATGTACGATGTTTTATAACATTAAACTAAACAGCAAGGTTATGATATATAGTTGTGTATAAAGATATGCAGTAATTTAATAGTATGATGGTTACAAGTGTTGGAATGGTGCGCCATGGTATGCTATTGTATCGTATCGTATGTTCTGCTTTCCTATGCTATTGAGAAGGGGTTAAAGTACTTTAACCCCACACAAATACAATATAAACGTATTGGAGAAAATCTTACCCAGCAAGCAAGCAGATAACTAACCATCATACGGAATCTATACTTTGTGTTTTAATACCTTGGGAGTAGCTATTATCGCCAATAACCATTACAATGCATACACTTCTCACAGACACAGCATATGTATGAATGCATACGAACCATATATGTATGTACCTTCATATACATATATATATATATGTGTATAAGGTATAGTTTCCTTTACTTAAGTATAACCTTTAATGAAATTTTTATAGGCTGCACCACTTGTGGCATGTTTGTAACTGTTAAATGGAAATGCTACACTCACCCTCAATTATACCGATCGATTCAGACTTAAAATCGGAATCGATTTAACCATGTCCAACTGTCCGACCGATCATTTCATTATTCATCATTCATTAAAATTTGTGCCCAGGTACTGGTCGCACATTTTGAAATATTTTGATCAAATTTCGCACAAGGTCATGTCTTGACCAAGAAAGGACCAAATCGCACCATTTTTAGAAGTGACTAATTATAGCATAATTGGTGTGCCAAGTGGTGAAGGTGGTGGTATTCTTACTTGTTTTCCCTGCTTTTTATGTGTCATGTTAAATGGTTTAAGACGTTTTTTAAATATCTTTACGGTATCATATACTTCTATGAAGAAAGAGGATTGAATATTTCAATAGTTTGTTCGGTTATATGGATACGTAGTTCATTTATTTTGGTAAACGTGATTTTCAAAAACTTATTCGCCAAAATTTAACTATAGATTTAATGGGAAACAAGTAAAAAAAAAGGGATATTTTAGGCCAACATAAATGCCAAATGTGCCAAATCTATAACACTCACTATCATTGCCCCCATGCAAAATACGTGTAAGTGAACCGGCCACAACAAGTTTGTTCCGCTTTCACATAAGGGAGGAGTACTCATTCTAAATTTCAGATGTCTATGGGGTCACCTACGGCAAAAATTTCTAATTATTATAAGTACAAAAGGTGGGCGTGGTTAATTTATAAACATTTTTTATCTCTGTTAATATTCTGGCAAAAATGTTCCTTTCATTTTTCATTTTTCATTTATTTATTTCATTAACGGCAGTTTTTTAGAATTAATTTACGTGGTTGCCTCCTACCTCTCTAGCTCGCAGCTTATATGAGGCAGGATTCCTATTCTAATTTCTATTATTATTATTAACTATCATTCGCATAACTTTGAGCGAAGTGTGACATAATATCTCTCTTAAAACGAGTGGTATTCTGTATCGTCTGTAGACGGACGGGAATGGAATTCCACAATCGAATTGCAAATATGAAAAAGTGACGTTCGGACATTAGGGAAGTGTATTCCTCATATTAATCATACAATTAATAATTGTGAAATTATTCTATTGATGAGCCCTTCTTTTTAGCATATCTATGACTGGTCTAATTTCTAATATTAATGTACCGTTAGAATGTACGAATAATCTTTTCTTTGAAATCGGAATTTACTGTACTGGAATCGAATGTATAGTTCAGCTCAACACGTTGAATTATTTAAAGTTTGTGAACCAATCTGTAGATTGATTCGGCCCATTTTTATAACCACAACTTTAACATGGCCGATGCATACGTGCAGTGAATTTCAGGGCGATATGTAAATTTGTGCGACCCTGAGAAATACATATATACATTTTTTGGGGTGTGGCTCGTCCCCTTCCTCATAGCCCCATATCATGGTGATGGTGATATAACAAGTGAAAATATTAGATCCGATCAATTAGTGTATCAGTACACGCAAGTCATTGTCATGTACAAGTTGCTGCGTGAAAAAGCACTTTATAGAAAGTGGTTCTAAAAGTGGGTCCAAATTTGAGCCAATTATATATCAAGCATATCATATATAATAATAGTAAATAATAGGAATAACAGAAGGTACACGCCCACCTTCAGATGTTTAGGATTTACAAACAATCGCAAGTAACTTAATAAACCTTTTGGAACAGCTGGTGCAGGATATTAAAACATTTTATGAACATTTTATCCATGAGACTTTCGCTAAATTTGGAATTTATGTTTTTAGTCGTACGCATTGTTGAGCCATGATAAAGTGAACATTGTTATTATTATCGTTTCGCCGGCTGATTGGATCTTTGGTTGGTTGGTTGTTTGGCGGTTTCGAACGTTTAATGCTGCTTGCTTTATATCCTTGTTTATTTATAAGTATGCTGCTTTTGCTTTTGCTCTTACTGTTGCTGTTTTTGTTGTTTGTGTGAAAAAGTGTTGCTACAAATGACATGACAAATGTCTTTCGACCAATACAACGAAACAGCGACAGTATATGCATTACCATACATTGCCAAGACAAACAACGACAAACAAATTAAAAGCAACTGAATGGAAGTGAGCAGGACAGTGTAGAATAGGACAACAACACAATACACTCACAAAAGGATTTTTGCTTCTTGTTTAGGTAGCATACGTTGCACCAGATAGAGCGCTTACGTGTTGAAGCAAAGGCCCGAACACAGCGGCAGCAGCATCACCAGCTGAAGGTATATCAGTAAAGATTGTCTTTTAAAGACTTCAGCAAACACAGTTGGTGTTGTATGCTGTTTAAATTAATTCTTATACAATTTAATGCAGAGACTGAAACCCTGACGAATTGGTTTCGGGTTCGGGTTCGGGTTCGTGTTAATCAAAATAAAAATTTCAGGTTCGGGTTCGAGTTTAAGATTTATGAAATAGCGCGTGGTACAAATTACAAATGCAGGTCTCTTAAAAGTATATAATGGACGCACCGGACACCGAGAGAATGTAAAAGTGGAAAACCAGTCACACCCCAAACACGGCTAAACATCCTTTCTTAATGCCCTCCGCTGAGAGAAAAGTGACATTTTTTTAAAATTAAGTAAAACTATTGTCCACGTGACACATGCATTTAACAAAAAAAACCGGATCCAATTTGAAACCAAATGTATCTTCAAATAGGTGTACTCTATCAAAATCGAACTCTAAGCGAAATTTAAATTTGTAAATTTGTAAAAAACTGAAAATATTTGAATTTATGAACGCGAACCCGGTTAAGTGTTTGGGTTCGGGTTTAGTTTCAGATCCTGATTTAAAGTAATTTCTCTTGTCCAGGGGTATCCAAACGTTTTCGATAAAGTGCCAAAAACTCAAAAAGTCTTTAAGTAATCAAATAATTTTGTACGTAAAATAAAAATTTCCGAAACCGCGTATAAAAATATTATTAAATCAAATCATCCGTTTAATGAAAAATAACTTTATTTATATTTGAAATTGTGCTTGTTTGTGTCCACTCTCAAATCGATAATATTTCTTGAACCTGAGCTTTCAATTAGGGCATAGGCCGGATAAAAGGGGCGGGAAGGCAAAGGTTTGGAGAGCCCTGCTCTTATTCATGCTAAAATAACCGTAGTGCTGGTCCTCTTTACGTTTCCTATACACACGTACATTAAAAAGCTGTTGGCAGTAAAATTCATTGCAAAGAGTTCGTAGTTGAAAGAACATTTTAATTTAGAGTTTTTTATGGCACATAAAATATGAAAAACAACAACAATGACACGAACTTAACTTAAAGAAGATACATTTTTACACAGTTGATGTAAAGAATTACAAAGAAACCAGTCCACTTTAGAAAGCATTTCGCTTGGGCCAAAACTTAAATACCTCCTACTTCCATAAACAAACAGTGGGTGTGGCATGTAGCTAATTATGCCCTGTAACGGTGTAGATAATTTGTATCAATTTAATCGCCAGGCTCTGGCCAAAATTAATTTTTTTGTAAACACAAACGCCCACAGTGTTATCCGACCACGCCCGTTTTTTGTTCTTAGATGGATGCCTTAATTAGATACATACATATGAATAATAATAATAATAATAATAATAATACTGAATTTTAATTTCATTTTTTTCCAAAATAAATGGGAACCTACACGAAACAGACACGGGAAATACTTGTAGAATTTCCGGATGCCTCCTACTGAGTGTTGCAACGGAATACCAAACCCCCATCACTACGGTGGAGGATATAATTATAGCCGTAGAAATCTGTAAAAAGTTGCAAAGAGGAAAAATATTTTTTCTGAGCTGTAATGTTCCTCTGTCGGCCACAGTTCATTCAATGTTAAACAAAAACACTGACCGAATTCAATGAAAGAAATTTTTGCTTATATATATGACGCTCTTTCTTTCTTTCTTTCTCCTCGCTTCTCATGTTATCACTTTTTCATTCTCTTCCAATATTATTATAGAGTCCTAATGGTAGTCGAGACCGGGACGCGAATGTGTATTTTAGCAAAAATCTTTTTGATTTTGATTTTAAATTTGTTTTATGTTTTTTTCGTTCGTTTACGTTTTGTATTTTTTTTTTTTTTTTTGTTATTACGTAGAGTCGAGCAGTTGAATTGGTTTTTTGTGTCCTCTTCCTTTGCTTACTTACTTATTATTATTATTATTGGGGTGTTGGCCTGAGAAATCATAAAATTTTACGAGCTTCGGAAATTTATGGTATTTCTTGTAATCTGCAGTTAATATTAAGGGCTGCCGTGTTTCTTTTAAACTCATCCTTATACCGAAATTATTCATTATTATACATGTGCTTCTTGTGCTTCCTTGTATTGCTTGCCATACTTACTACCGTTATGACTGCATTGATGAATGATTGAATATTTGCGTTAGTACTGGGAACGCAGGAGAGTGGTGCCGATCTTTTACACCCATATATGGAATTTAATTTAAAACAGACGCAGGCTCCTTATCCGCGGGATCGAACCTAGGACGATATTCGAGAATTGTGCCTTCGTCTAATAAGAGGATAGAGGGATAGAGGGAGTCGTTTTTTTGACATTCTACTTAATTCTAGTGAATTTAAAAAGTACTGAGAATTGGAATTTTAAAGATATATAAATGTTTTAATCAAATTGCAATCTCTTCCTTAATAATTGTTGTCTTGCAAACCCTACTTTATCTCTATTATGGAACACAGGCTAGAAAAGCCTCATCTCATATGATTATATTATATAAGAACTAACTCCTTTTAATGCCAGCGTACAAAGTCCGCTACACTGAACATTTATGACAATTTTTCTTAAAAAGAAAATGTTATGGCCGATTAAGCCCGAACCTAAGCCAATTACTTCCAAAGTTTACATTGTCCACAAATAGTGCTACAATTAATCTGGTGTATGAGTAAACGCAAATGAATATCAAAAGAGTTGTAAAATTGGTGTGATCGGCTCCAAATTTGACACAGTCAAATATGGTCAAAATATATTAAAAATTGCGACTTTTCATCATAGAAAGTCTCTACGCAAATAAAAGTGTTATGGGAAGGGGTCCTAAAATTTATTAAATTTTAAACCATTTTCAAAAGGTCTTGTCTTTGCATCTAGACGCACTGAATATATACTTTTGGTCAAAATCGAGCGATAGAGTGCGAAAATCAATTATATTATATTATTGGTTGAGATTTCAACATTTCGCTTAAATCTATTATGGGCGCAAAAGTATTTCCTCGAATTCGCTTCATTCAATTATAAACAATGCCCTACAAAGTAAATAATCACATTTGCTGGAAAGTCTTAAAAATGCGAAATTTACCACGAATGGTTATATCACGAGCAACAGCATTCTCGGTGCTTGGGTGAATAATTCCTTAATTTTATTTAAACGGTTTCTGTGTTCTGTGTGTTCGATTTTCGTTCAAATTCGCGCCTTTCTTAATGGGCACTTTTCAAATATTTCAGTTACACCTTTATTTACACATGCCTAAAATATTTGCGTTGTAGATTCGGACTAATACTATCGCACACACAACAAATACAACAAACACTGATGCGGCTGCATTACCGTAATGCAATGCTAACTGAAGTGGACAACCACGATTAAGGAGAAGTTTTACTTTTCTCCCCTTTTTCGTTCTTGGTAAAAGGGCCCGAAAAAATAAAACCAAACAATTGTCTTTGGTCTGCAGTCGTATAAAAGAGGAACACTTTTTTAATGCACACGTACGTACTAAATACACGTAATAAAACAAAAACCACAACAACGAAATGCTGTGCAGTATGATTTCTTCTTTTTAGAGCCACAATTGTAATGATACATATGTATAGGGGGTATATTGGTTTTGTTCAAACGTTTGTTAGTAGGAATAGGGAGCATGCTACGCGCCTAATGAAACAATAATCGGTTCACGGAGGTTAAATTATTCAATGAAATCTGCGTCTTTCTATTCCAAGAAAGTCATACTTGTTCAAAATCTTGTATAAATCCCCAACTACTTAGGCGAACGATCTGAAATTTGGCAGATCTGTCCATATTAGTATGCGTTGTGTTTAAAAGCCATCTTTCGATGGACCACGCCTCTTCTGTGGTCCTTAAATTCTACTTGAAAGTTTCTTTCGTATTACTCTTGAACCATTAGACCTGTAGACCTGTAGGTAGATATAATTCCCATATATTGTTGTGCCTTGGCATTGAAAATGAGTTAAATCGATTCATGGACTTTGCTACAATTTTACAGGTTGTGTAATTGTTGGGATTTTTCCTTCATTACGGACAAACCCTAAGATGTAGAAAAATAAATTGTTAACAGAATATTAAGAAAAACTTTGGCAAATTCAAATAAACCATGCCCATTATTAAACAAGGAAGTTGAAAGTTGTACCAAACACATATGCAGTCTATCTAATGAGGGGGTCGCCCAACAGACATGTGCGTATATTGAAAATGTTTAGTATTCATACTTGTTACTTGTCATGATTTTTTGATAGTTTTTTGTTTAAAGACTACTCTACTCTACTGCAACTGCTGTTCTATTGCATACATTGTTTTGTGTGTGTGTGTTTGCATTAATAATAATGATATTTACTGTTACTATAATGTTTTGTAAAATATTTTAAAATGTTATATTTTCTTAAATTTTACAATATATATATAATGTATATGGAAGGGTGTGTGTGTGTGTGTGATTGTGTGTTTGTTCAAAGACAGTAGACAAGTTACACTACCGGGCCAGAGCACGCACAGGTAAAATCTTTATTATAAAATCAGTAATAGTTGGTAACAATAACATTAAAAATGATGACAACAACAACAACAATAACAACAACAACAACAACAACAACAACATATAGTCATTAAAAAATAAATAGAAATAAAGGAAAGCAAAAATGATTTTAATTGAAATTGAAAATGCATGCAATACCTTGTAATACGCCTCGCAGTTAATCTAGTTGATACTATCGGAACAGTTGTATGCTCTGCTTCTAAGCAGCTTTCGTTGTTGTCCGTTGTTGATATCTGTAAAAAATAGCTTATAAGAAGTAATTAAATACACCACGAACACATACTACTTACCTAGTGGCATTGTACGGGTGTGTATGCGTATAGCTGTGGTTTTAAGTTTATTACGTGTGTGTGTTCATTTTAAACCAGAGTTAGGCATACTCAATGGGAGTATGAGTCCATGTCAATACAAATCCAATCGAGCATATGTCAATTTGTGTAAAACCAACTGTGCACACAACCGAAGCAACAGGCGGGTTAAGCTTATGCCTTTGGAATTTACACAGGCTAAATGAACACCATGCTAAGGCAAACCACTGATCATCATCGCCATCATCCGCCAGCGAGTCAGCAGTCGCCAGTCACCAGTAGATACACAAGCAACGTCATCGTTAACATTAACAACAACAACAACAACAACAACAATAATAATAATAATAATTACAACAACGTTACCAATTTTGTCAGGCATATCATCAAACTCATATAAAATTCTGTATGGTTTGATTTTATTGTTGTTGTTGTTATATTGTACCTTCCACGTGTATATGCTAAGTTTGTCATTCCGTTTGCAACACCGAGAACCGTTTGCGTCAGAGATCTTACAAAGTAAATATATTCTTAATAAGCGTCGACAACTGAGTTCATCTAGACATGTTTGTCCGTATGTCCGTCTGTTCTTGGTATTCTCACAGATGTCATTTTTTAACATATTTTACTCAAATTTTATACAGACATTTTAGTTTTTGCGCGAGTATCGCTATTTAAGATGGGAAAATTCGGTCAAGAGCCACGCCCACCTTCCTTGTTCCTTGATGTAACAAAAATTGGCATGGTCTGATAATAAACACAATTTATCCACAATTTTCAAAAAACTCGACTTGGGAGCTGTTATATATATATATGCCACGCCCACAGTTTGTCTGTGGATGTGGGGGGGTATTTAAGATTTGGCTTAAGTCAAATTTAGTTTTCTTACTTGTTTCCTCTTTTGTTGATTTCATTGAGTGGCTTAGAAACTCTAAAATAATAAAAAGTTTTATATGTTTTTCTTTTCGATTTTGTCATTTTGTTATCAAAAAGATTATTTGGCAGTTGACTTCTATGCAATACTCAAGGGGATTTCACTTTCAGATTCGTTTTCAATACGTTTACATTAAATTTAATGCATTGCATTGTGTGCGTATTAGTGCAATGCTTTCAGAAACATAACACAACCCAACCCAATCCAACACACCGCACTGCAACAATTTAATGGTTGTTAAAGTCTTAACAATGGTAATAAAAATAAAAATAAAGAGAAAATTAATAAATAAAGGAGTAGAATTTTATATACCCCCTAAAATGTGTGTAGTTTTCCTCTTAAGTTGTTGTTTGCGGTGTCGGTTGTGTGGATGTGGCCTTCTCTGCTAATGGAAATAGATTCTGAACGATACGCCATCCACCGCACTAGCAGAGAGTCTCAAGGCAGAGAAGGAGGTTCAAATGTTTACTATCTTTACTGTTCTTTGTGATATCAATTGTACACGCATGCATAGGTGTGTGCAGGGAGAGCTCAGTTGTTTAGCATAGCAGTTGCCAACAAACATACAGGACATGGGCAGGTAAAAAAGAAAAGACGCTAAGCAAACAAATGTTCATTTCAAAAACCACAAGAGAATTAATTGACCTTCAAATTCATTCAAGTGTTAATGATGGCGACCATTGTATGTAATAAGAATACACAACTGATGGAATCCACTTCAATAGCCAACAAATAAGTGCGTACCTGCGCACATAAGTATGTAATTATATTATGTATAAAAGCTTAATAATATATCGATCCGAACCATTTATCTAAGTAAAAGGTCATTAAGCATAGATGAGCAACAATGCTGTAAAAAGTTGAAGAAATATTTGAAATTCTTGCCTTACAAACTTTGTGTCAACGAGGTGTATTCGGCTTGAAGGGATGTTTGAAACTGCCTGCTCGCCCCGTGGGCAATTCACAGAAGAACCTTGTAATGGTAGTTAGAAAGGGCGTAGTTGTATACATGGCACGCCTTTAACTCACATACACATATGAAGGGTGTCCGATATTTGTCTAAGCTAAATATAGCCTATTTACTTCTTTAAATGAAAAATTGCACTACGACCCGGTTACAATGCAAAAGTATCGTTGCCACTCACTCCGCTGAACGTAATTTTGCCAGGCTATAAACCCGGATAAAAGCAGATTGTTCAAATCGAATTGAGTTTTAGTGCAGGATAGTGTACAGTCTAATAATGTAGTCTAACAATGGTATTAGAGAACGGACACGCCCACAGTTTACAAAAAATATTCTATTCGATCTTAAGTGCAAAGTGACATGTGCTGTAAGACTCCATTCCATTCCATTCCAAGAAGGCGTAATTGCATGCTTGCTACTCCCACAGGCTAGATGTACAAGTGGAGAGCTCAGTCCGAACAATTAGATTTCTTCTTTGTTGGTTTTTACTGACATTCTTTATTTGATTGTTCAGTTCCTCTAGCCAAAAACCGAGCGGGGCTGAACTGAACGAAAAACATTCCTAGTTACTGATGAACAGTTGAAAGGATTCTACGGTTTTGTTTTAAATTCAAACAGACTCTTTATGCCTGTATCATTACTGTCTGTATATGTTTATTGGTTTTTGTCTGTATGTGCGCATACGCAAGTATTAACCGCAATAAAACAATAATATTTAAGCTTAAAGCCTGTTGCTCTTGCTGGGCCTTTGTCTCTATTTGTGGCTGGCTGGCTGGCTGGCTGGCTGGCTCGCTCGCTGGCAATTAAGACGACCACCAGCAAGTAATGTTATGCGCCAACGGTATATGTATATATATTCTATAGATATATGGACGCATTTATATTTATATACCCACCATAACGCTTTTTTGTAAAAGTGTAATAAAGCAAAAATGAAATAAAATGGAGAAATAAAACAAAACGAAATGAAAATATTGAAAAGTAATAACAAGTTGTCGTTTTTTGAGATTTTGGCGGTTTTGTGGCTGCGTGATTGTGACGTCTAGTGCGGATGATTATTCAGTTTGTTTGTTTCTTTCTTTGTGAGAGAAGTGACTGCGTACTGTAACTTGTCCTTTTGCTCATTGTAAACTGTGTAGTCGTTAGCCAACCGACCAAATAGCCTGCCAGTCAGGCAATCAGTCAGTCATTCATTCAGTCGGTCAACCAGGTTTTCTATACAATCGTGTTGCCTTTCTGCCCGTTTAGTTATTGGTTGGTTGGTTAGTTGGTTAGTTATCTTCCATTCTTCTCCTCTTCACAGATTGGTTTGTTCAGTTTTCAGTATTCAGTGTTGGCAGTTTAGTTAATGACATGTGTAGAAGTTGAAAAGTAGCTGACGTTTGTGGATTCTTTATTTGTTTAAATGACAGCCAAATGAATATTTATATGAAAAGTAACAAAAATAAAAATGAAACTCTACTACATAGTAAGGTGATGATATCGTATACCCAGAGTAGAACTTGAACTCCATGAAGCTCTCATGCGTACGCATAAACGAGTATTGTAATAAGAAATGTTTGTTTCTCCTTTTTTTTTTTGATTGGTATTACAAATGCGGTTAACGCAGACAAGTGGTAGTATTGTTAACGACAAGATAAAAGGGTGTTAAATTCAAAAATTTTTAACCACATACAAACACTCATTTTCGAAACAGTACTTTACACTTAATTGCCATCCTTCGGATTCAAGGCATTTGACTTCATTCAATTCAGTTTTAAGAAGTGTTATCCTGGAGATAGGAGAGCAATAAAGATATAAAAGAATGATGTTTGCAAAATCTAATTAATGTTCTTCTCTATCCTTTCTTATGTCACGCTCTTCTATTGGTTTGCTGACAATTTTGAAACGGTTTCGTTTTTCTATTGGTTGTAACTATCAGTTAAGGTTTTGATATGTTTGGTTAGGTTGTTAGATGTTTAGTGTGTAAGACAAACTGCAAACAAACTCGAAGATTATGTGGGCCAAATTTCAACTTGATATATAATTTTCGGTCACAAGTGCAGAGTTCAAGGTTTAGGCCTTTGGGTAGTAGCTCGTCCCCTTCTTTATACTTACAAACGTTTGAACATAAACAATATACCCCCATATCATTATAGTGATGCGTATAAAAAATGTTTTTTCGTGAAACTTCTTTTCCAAAATTTAACTATGCACCCTACATACATTAATCTCTTATATACTGTTTGAAAGTAAAGCTTCTTCCCTTTCTAACGGTACAATTTTTTTAATAATAATTCATAAAAATTTTTGTTCATATCTTTCACGACTTTTAAGCCAATTTTCCAGAAAATGTTGAGTACGTTTTGGTGTGTTGCACCTAAGTTCCTACTCCAGCTAATTATAATTGTGCGTAAAATAATTGTTGGTGTTTGTGCATTGTATGCAAAGTGTTGATGACAACACAGTGCTGAAAATGTTGACAAATTCATATGTATGTAAAAATATGTGTATGGTATACCCGAACCAAGGGGGCTCTGACATACAAACGAGTGTTGGGTTTCTGCACAATAAGGGCACACAAGCTGTTACCTAGTTGTAGCACTTCACACATACGAAACTTGATGCCAAACAAATGAGGACTAAGAGTTACCTCCGCAGTGCAGTACTTCAAGTGACATGAACAAATATATTAATGCGATCACAAAAAAGAAACATCTAACAACAATGCTTGTGTTGTGTGTCATACACTTGTAACGGATAACGAATTCAGACTATTCGAAAAGCACCACTTACACTTGGTTCGTAATCTTATTATTAAAAAACACACAAGATCTACCTTGAAGTTGGTGCCATGTTAATATAGATTTTGTTCAAGGCAGCGTTGCTACTACGACCCGGCTTATAAATATACCATAAATCAACTTAGTGGAGAGCCCCATCAACTTTACAAAGTGCGATATCTATAACACATGGAAATGATTGAATGAATGAAAAGTAAATATTAACGTCAAGTAGTCTCACAAACAAATTGTATTGTACTCTTACAACAACAGCTCTTTGGCTTAAATTCTTTGTTATGTCTCACAATCTATTTATATTTATTTACGTACTTATTATTGATGGTTTTATTAGAATTCTATGGAATTGAAAACATTTTTATGGACATTCTAAACAAAACATTTTTAAAATTTATTTAAAATATTTACAAGTTGATTGTTTATTGCTATAAACTCGGGTACCGTTGGCCTTAGGAAGGCAAGTAAGAAAGCTAAATTTGGCTTAAGCCAAATCTTAAATACCCTATATAACTAGAATGGTGGATGCGGCAGATAACTTCCTTTAATAGTCGTGCACTCTCATTACATACATAACAGCTTGTGGGCGTCTTTATTATCCGATAATGCCCATTTTTGGTACATCAAAGAATGCGCTAATTTTAGATAAGTTCATAAGTCAATTTTTTTGGCAGATATATAGATGGACAGGTGGATTTGGTGCAACTGGTAAACAGCTGCTGATGAGAACTCGATGAGGGGGAGTCCGAAACCGATCCAGGTCATTCCCTTCAGTCACCAAATATTAATTTTTCACAATTTCTAATATATCATTTCTACTTTCAAGTTCAAGTTATCAAAATGAAAAAACTTACTTATAGAGATTTGACCGTTTGCCCATTTAAAATAGCGATCTGCGTGCAGAAACTAAAAGGGTCTGTACAATATTTCAGCCTAATATCTCAAAATTTACGACCGTGTGAATGCCAATAACAGACAGACGCACGGACACAAGGACATTCATGTCTAGATCGACTCAGTTTTTGATGTTGATCAAGAATATGTATACTTTGTAGGGTGTCTGAGGCCTCCTTCTGAGTGTTGCAAATGGAATGACAAGCTTAGAAAACTCCGGCTATTTATGTGTATTTTATATAATTATACAACAATGTACTAACTTTGTTTTGTATTGTAGTAAGAAACGTGTGTAGGCGATAGTTTATGTCAATCTTTATAATAATTTTATCTATCAAGGTCGCACGTTGAGATATAAAATTATTTATTTTTATTATTGTTTTTTATGTTATTTGTTGTTGGTCTAAAAGAGTTTTTTATATGATATATTGGGCACATTCGATATACATTTGTATTGTACTTATTTCACATGATTAAAAGAATTTCATTTATCAGCAACAACAACACTACCATCAACAACCCCAACAAAAACAAAACAAGTTAGAAAACTAAATTTGGCTTAGGCCATATATTAAATACGGTCCAGATCTACATATAAACAGTAGGCATGGCAGGTACACGATTACGCCCTCTAATAGTATCGTATCAGCTGGCAAGTTGGGTTAAAAGCTGAGTGAGTTTTTATGTAAATTGTGAACGTGTCTGTTATTCTACCACGCCCATTGGCACATCAAGAGATGGGATAATTAATTATATTAATACCAAATGTCCAGTTCATAGTTCAGTCTTGTGGTAGATAAATAGTTTATTGTCGCTTGTGGGTGTGGCGCTTGCCCAATTTATTCAAAGTCTCCGTACAAAAATTCAGCACTATTTACGTACGACCTGATTAGGAATATATAATATATACGGTGTAGGGTCTCTGACATAGTATACCCCCCCATCTTATTCGGTGGGTATAATTAACAACAAAATACCAAACACAATAACAATAACAACAACACCAGCAGTAGCAATATCAACAACAGTACTAACAGCAACAACAACAAACATATTTATCACCAATTACAGTTAACAAATTTTTTTCATTCAATTGAACTTAACACCAAATTAGCTGTTAATGAACAGTTAATTAACTCCTTATTCAAGCAGCATTTGAAAGAAAAACTAGGTTAACTACTAAAGTGCTGGATATTTCTATATAAAATGCACTTTGCTTCTCCATGTCTACACAATTAAAATTGATCATTAAAGTAAAATGGACAAATTGACGAAACTGTTGTGGCCACACATGGGGTGTTCTTAGTACATTCACATTTTTCACTATTTAAATTCTTAAAATTTCAGATTTGTTACCGAACGACAATTGATAGAGGAGTTTACTGGTGAGTGAATTAGTCCAAGCAGATTGTGCTGGTGCATGGCAGTGTAAATCGAATAAACTTAACAATAAGTTGTGCACTGGCGGTGCTGGATATAATAACATTTAAAGGGATGTACATAAATTCCAATCTGTAAAGCATTATAATCTATTGCTTGCTTCTCTCAACTTGTTATAAAATAATCAGAAAATTAAATCTTTGCATAATAGTAAAATGAAGAACATGTCCTTTCTACAACGAGAATGGCGGTAGATATCTACTTGGTTGAGTGAAAAAATTGTGATTTAAAGTAACGTCACATTGGGACATGCCATTTTGGCTGCAAAAATGTTTAGATGGAGGTGGTACGTTTATAAAAATATACATTTATTTAATTTATATATTTGCCATGCCCATCGTTGTAGATGTGGAGGGTATTTAAGATTTGCCTTAAGCCAAATTTAGTTTTCTTACTTGTTATTTCTTTAATTTTAATAGGAGTCAACCTGACACTATTCTAGTTAGTGTGGACAGCATATATGATTGTATAAATTTTTTTTAAAAATAAACTTCATAAATAATGTTAAATATGAAAATTTAATTTCAAAAAAATGTTCATTATTTTTTATAAACAAACTTCTTCAATTGCTTCCTCATTCTATTCTCTCTATACCTCTATTATGTTTATTAAGTTTGTTCATTCAAACAAAAAGTAATCAGCTGCGTGGGAATTTTATACATCAGCATGTCTGACTATTGAAATCAAGTCTTTGCAACATTACAACTTGAAGAATTGACCCTAATGGATGATTAAAGGTGGTTACATTCTATTTTTACATTTGTTTAAAGACTTGATATATTTATATCCACTCCATCTTGTACGGTATGTACAGCAAAGTATACAATATTGTTTACTCATGTGTTTATTAAAATTCCTTTCGCATGTCTACATAACAATGAATTTTTTCAATTAAAATTATACGAAAAGCTGGCAACACCTTCCAATTGTTATTTAGTTAATATTTGTTGTTCCCGCTCGTTGTCTTTTCCTTGCAGAAAAAACATGTTTACATATCTACATGGCTAATAACGGTTCACATAATGTATTGAACGTAATTGGTTTTTAATTCCAAAGTTAGATACTCATTATGATTTGCTTCAAAACACC
Source organism: Crataerina pallida (assembly GCA_949710015.1). Classification (NCBI taxonomy): domain Eukaryota; kingdom Metazoa; phylum Arthropoda; class Insecta; order Diptera; family Hippoboscidae; genus Crataerina; species Crataerina pallida. The sequence continues at coordinate 2,585,799 of OX453289.1, read as the reverse complement.
GTTAAACAGATACATTTACAACCGCTGTTTTAGAAGGAGATGTCACGCCCACAGTTGGAATGTTTTTGGCATTCGAACGGGCATACATTTTGAGATGGGTAGATAAGATTTTTAGTTACTTGAATTGGTAAAAATCATGCCACGCCCAATAATAATAAAAATCTTTCTACAGGCTATGAAATTCTAGCAAAATCAATTGATATTTGGTATCAACCGATAAGCCAAAAATGGGCACAAAAGATGCACAAAATATTTAGCGTGCAAAATATTGTCGACTTTCGAAATCGAATTCGAAATCGCTGCTTAAATTTTCAAGGTTAGCGGAGGGGCTGGGACAATGTTTAAATAATAATCTTTAATAAAACCGTATATCCAGTATCCTCTGCATCCTGATCAAGCAGCGGTAGTTTATCTTTTCTCCAGTCCGAGTTATATTATTTAATAAAATTATAAAAATAATCACTTCGGAGCCATATTTACCTGTACAACTCCTGCGACCATGAAAAGATAACGTTACTAGAGTCGTAGAAAAAGTCGATCCGAAACTGCTATAGAATACCTTGCTAGCGAATGGACCTACTGCGTTAAAAATGAACAGATGCAACAGCAATTAAGTTCAACTCATTAGGAACAATTTGGGAATTGATTGAAGAAAATCCCTTCATTAAGGAAAGTGGACTTATCGACTCATTTCACATATTAAGATTTGAAAAAATGGAATATTTGGGGAGGTTCTTTTTAATGTTACCCAATTGTTCTAATGGCCCTGGACCGTGCAGCAAATACTTATTACAAGTTCGGGTATGATTACTCTCCACTATGCCCAAAGAAAAGTTGATTCTTGAAAACTTTTTACACAAAAATTTATACAAATGATTGCGATTAAACATTTCATTTAACAAATTACGACAATTATGAGATCATTAAATGTTTATAAGCGATCATTTATCCGAATACCAACACTGCTACATTATGCAAATTGTAAATTTTAAATCAATGCACATGTTTTCACATTAATCTAAAGCGTTGGTGCCTGACTTGTATGTGAATAATATTACAGTTAATCGCGACCATTTCAATGTAATGTACTTATGCGATTAAAAACTAAACAAATAAACAAACGCACACACAAATCAATTCATATATCGTTTGTTATCATGTTTGCAAAAGGTTGTTCACAGTAAATTAATAATTATTGAAACGCACATACAAGAGTAGTGACAGGTATTGTATCTGAGCCAAGTACTTTGTTCCAAATCGTGGGGGAGCCTGCTATTCAATCTCGCCCCTTTATGACACTTTGCTAAACGTACTAATTTTCATCTTTATAGGTGAATTGAACGATTAAACCACGACTGAGACCAGAATTGTTGCCACCAATAGAAAGAAATACGGACGCATCTTTCAGATTTTGTTGCTGATTAGTAATATATATAGAGTATGGTGTCTCTGAAGATTGCTTGTAGCAATCAAAATAGCTTATGAGAACATTAACAAAAATGAAACTAAAGCAACAAGTGCAAGTTTGCTTATTTTTTCAGACTTCACGATAAACTCTAAATATATGCGGAAATGTTTTGTGCATGGGTTTAGTTAAGTTACCAAATTACAGCATTTGTTTTTATGTGTATTCATATTCAGTTTGTTATTCCTTATGCAAAGAGGCCTTAGAGCCTCTGAGTGGATTTAAGGAACGTTCGTGAGTCCTGTAGAAGCACTAATTAAGCTAAATTTGGTTTTGTATGGACCTTTCTTGTATACGATTTTTTTCAAAAACCGACGTGTATGTGGCAAAAATCTTCATTTGCAATAAATTTGTCGTAACCCAGAATTTTTGCGGAAAGCCAAGGGTGTTATAGGTTAACTTGTGTTTGGAGTATAACGATGACATGAAATTTGCTTCATAAGTCACATTTTACTTTTAATAATCAAACAAGACAAAGGACAACAGCCGTTAGGTTTTAACAGCTAAAAGCTGAATAGTTGTTATGGCGTCCTCAGGTCTCTCTCTCCACCACAGATTTGGCACATGTGCTCATTTGCATATCTTTAAATCATATCTTATTCATATATATTGTTAAGTCTTTACATTAACAATACAACGTATGCTAATATTTTTATTCATAACGTAAGTGAGTCACATTTTTCATTAATTACCGGTTTCATGACTTTACGTTTTCTACAACTTTGCAAGCACAGTAATGGTTTACGATCTATTTAAAAGCGAACCAAGCGTTCCAATTTAGTTGCTATTAAAATAAAAACTCAATTCGGCCATGGCCGAATCTTAAACACCCTCCACCTCTATTTAAATACCAAAACAACCACAGGGGAATAAGGCTTTCTGCTTTTGTTTTACAGATGGGAGGGAAACGTTCAATTATGCACAATACTGATACCCTGGTAACTCCAATCGGAATACCATCAAAAGACTCTGTGGTTTTAAATATTTGTTAAAGTCTTCAATCCAAGAAAACCAAAGCTAAAATTTTTGAACCAACCGTCGACACTTTGTCTAGTAAAGAACTGTATTGTTGCCTAATCGATTGAAAACGGAGCGAAGGGTATGTGCTCTAATTCGGACTGGTACTTTACCCGTTGATGGACGTAACAGGAGGAAAATTAAAACGTACCATTATTGCCTGATATATTGTATATATTTTCCATTTATCTTAAATTGTTCATGTTAGACATGTGTCCGTTGCTTTTTATTCAGAAACCCCGCGGGAGTTAAGACATCCTCTACATTTACTAAAGGAGGGAATTTCAACAGACGAATTTGGATTAGTCAGTCAAATCGTTTATTCATTTACCCCTCAGAGTCCCTAATATTAAAGAAATTTAATAACTTTTCATAGTTAGTTTCTTTGAATATTTTCGGATTCTTGGGCAACGAAAATACAATAGTAGCTTCCTTAAAATTACTTATTATTAAAATTAGCAATTATAAAGGCCAGCATGTAGATTTCAACGAATCTGTGAATATAAAGATTGCATCTGAAGGTAATCAATTGCCAAAGCTGTTCTACTCATACACAGGAAAGCCGCAGCGAAGCCCGGTCATAAATTAAAACGTTAGATAAAGTGAAAGACTCGAAAGACTCGCAAGAGCTTATTTAAATGAAATATTAGTTTAACATGAACATTGAGAACTTGTTCGATTCAGTATTGACAACACGTTAAAATGATTAGTTACATATATACATATAAATATTTTCAGTTAGGTAAAGGTATCTCATTGTCATATAATAAATTATCTCCTAACCATCTATTGACTACTTATCTGCTGCCATTTGTCATTTAAATTTATTGTTTGAAACCTGCATAGTCAATAAATAACGAAGCGAGCTCCATAATTAGTATTACATAAAGCTACTTCAATGGTGTAATTCATGTTTGAGTGAAGGAGGATTTCAAGTACATCCATAATTACTTTTTTATTATTCTCTGCAAATAACACACGCATAAAAACTGTAATATTTACACAAATAATCGATAATAAAGTAGTAAAATAGTTGAAAGAGAGAATAAGTTCCTAGAACGATACGAGAAGTTGTGTTCAATACACTTATATGTGGCTGTTGTTGCTTTTATACCCTACACCGTAGTGATTAAGGTATACCACGTTTACTATAATGTTTGCAACACCCAGAAGGAAGCCGCGCAAACCCTAGATCAAAAACTGAGTCGATCTAGATCGACTCGTGTATCTTGTTGCAACTCTGGCAGGCGTAAATTGTGCGATATTCAGCTGAAATTTTATAAAAATATTTCTACGTAGATTGCTATTCAAATTAGACAAAATCGGCCAAGTGCCACACCCACAATCGACAATAATCCTTCATAAGCACAAAAATGTACCCATGAATTTGGCGTGGTTGGACTAGTCCAAAATTAAAAAAAACAACAATATTTTACGTAGAATCTAACGTGTAAGTTGGTGCTTATTACTTACACTGTCACGAGGCGTAAGCAATGTTTGTATACGGAGGTGGAGGGTATTTAACATTTGGCCTAAGCTGAGCTTAGTATTTTTACTTGTTTCACAATATATTTTTTAATAGTCCTATAAAAATTAATAACCATACTTCAACGTTGTGGTTAAAGTTTTCAACATAAAAAGTCACATAAATGCAAATCCATTGAAGACCTGAACAATAGAAAAAAAAAAAAACAAGTAAAAAGTAAAAAAGGGCTACATTAGGTAAATGCCAAATCTAGGATACCCACTATGATTAACCTCTTCCAAATAGGACACCAAGTAATTATTTATACCCAATTTTAGGGCCACAGGTTTTATCTTTTAATTATTACTACTGTAAAGTATTACGTCAGGAGGTCACAATCCTTTTTTCATCAGCATCTCTCGTTCTGGTCTTTATAGTTAAAGCATAATGGCCGCACTAGCGTTTTGGGACATATTTCATACGCTTTCCGAGTGTACCATGTGCTAAATGTGTTAGTCGCTCATATAATAAACCTTCTTTTGGTTCTACGATAACTTGCTAATCGGACATGTTCGACATTTAGAATACGTGTCGCGGGCAAACTTGAAGTAAAAGAAAAGACACTATGTTGCCAAAACAATCCCTAGTGGGAGAATATGTGGAGAAGTATTGATTTCGTTCCCATCTATGTTTAATACCATGACCCATTCCAAAATGTTGGCCCCAGTACCTAGTACAGTAGTACAGTAATTATTTGTACCAAATACAGGTCTTTCGTTCAGGAGTAATACGAAATTAACTTTTCAATAAAATTTAAGGATCTCAGAAGGGAAATGGTCCATTCAAAAACAATTTAAATATAAACACGAACAGCTCCACTAAAGTTCGGACAATCGACTTAGTAGTTATTTATTCAAAAGCAAACATACAAGTAAATGTGTGCACTGGTCGTGTCATTTAAGAATTTTGAAATTATTCTTTTAAAATAATATCATTTTCTTTATCTTCTGAATGACTTTAATTTTCTTCACTCAAACACCTTCAGAATGCTTAAAAAAAAGGGGCTTATTTCGAGGTTCGAAATTTGCTCGACTGGAATTGAAATAAATAGATTTAATGGAATAATTAGACCGTTTGTGGACCTTTAGTGAAGATTATATGGAGCAAACTTCAGCGATCGTTCTTACAAACGTTTGCCCAATACCCTCATATCATAATGGTCGTGCTTAGTGCTCTATTAACTGGCATGCCTTTGTGTAGGGTACTTACGATTCAGTTGGTTTTTTTTCCCTTTCTTTGTTGTACATTTACATTCTTATTATGCGTTCACAAATATTTTATATTTTTATAGGGTTTCGTTTGTGCTTTGGCTTTGTTTTCTTATTTTTCCCATGGTTTGGTTATCAAGGAGGCGTTACATATTTTGATATGCGCCAGATTATTATGAATGTGTTGCTTGTCCTTTTCATTAGTTTAGCCACTACACTTCCATATATATGGACATGCAGCAAAGGCGCATTCAAGTGGTAGGGGCTTAGGCTCCGAATGTAAAAGGGCCGCTTAAAAGAGAGACAGAGAAAGTAAGAGGGAAATTAATTTAACTTTATTAAGGTTGTCCGGATGTGCTTTTGTTGCAAGTTTTTTAAGCATGATCAAAAACTTGATCACTAGGAGCGATTTACGTAAATTCAAATCGTTCTATCAATGGCCCACCACAGCAATGGGTGTAGTTTTAATAGCTGGAGATTAATAACTTTTACTAAATTCAGAATTCAGAACATTTATGAAAGCGATGAAGAGTGCAGGAGTACCCTAAAGACACGTGCCCGATTACCGATAAGATATTTTACTGAAAAAACAAGGCCGTTGTTAAAATGTCTAAATATTGTCTAAGATGAACATTTCGTATGTATAGAAAAAAGCGGGTCGAGGGCGCACGTCTGATATGTCTCGCCCGTGTGCGTTTGCATGGAGTGCCTGCAAGTGCAATAACAACTTATGGGTGTATGCAGCAGACGTACACTTTTCAAGTGACTGATAAACAAAAAAACTGCTAAGAAGACATTAACGTTGATGAGATGGTCGGGCTGGTGCTGGTGACGTGGTTGTCGATGACGATGGTTTTGATGAAAACGGCCTTTGCTGATGGCAGCAGCATATGCAATAAAGTGTATATAATGGTGGAAAGAATTTCATTTATTTTTGGAATACTAGCATTGTTGTTGTTGTTATTATGATTATTATTATTATTGTTATTGTGATTTTTATATTATATTGTATATATGCGTGTGAGTGCTTACGAACGGAAGCCATACTTGCAGGCATATTTTGGTGTTATTTTACACTTGATATTCACTGAACATTAACGCTTACTTGTTGTTACTGCTAGGCTCCTCTGGCAATGTATTTGGACAGCTGATAATAACTAATGATTGAAACAATAACCACCACCGGTAAATGCGTGCGAATATGTGTTTAAAGGCCCATCCCTGTAAAAATCGTTCCCGCTATCATTAACTCAATACAAACTTCTTTTCTCATTCCGTCATTTTTATTCAAGTACCTGTTGTAAAATGAATACGATTTGTCTCTTCCTTTCATTCCTTCATTCCTTCTCTCCTTTTCTACTGTTTGCTGTTGCTGTTGTAAATAAATTATTATTAATCGCTGTTCTTAATCAATTATCTTTACCATCTTTAATTAATTTTATATAATTCTGACTTTATATTGTTTGCTTGTGCCCTGTGTATGCCAGTTGGTTGGCTAACGTGGCCGCCGCGTCTATTGTGTGTGTGTGTGTGTGGTTGTAAATATATATGCTCACAACCTGTTGATGAGTGTCGTTCGCTACAACACACTCAAGCGCTTGCCATGATAACATTTGTCTTTACCCATAAACGTTAAATCTTGTTAAGATTGTACAACACGGCGTTCGTGTGTGTATTTATTATGGTTAACTGAATACCAAGCATTTGCTATTAAAATGTTTTTTCTTCGCTTTCTATTATATTTCGGATTTAAATTATAAGATCTTAACATACTTAGTGAGTGGTCGTGCAAATTACTTTGATTTACAATTAATTTTATATTTAAATTAAAAATTGTTGGCGTTGCTATCATAAAAGTGCATAAGGATTATTGCATCACTTACGCTATGGACGCGATTGGATGTCGCCACACGTTCACGTAACATAGATAAAGTTTGTTAGCTTCCATTTCAATTATTTTTATACACTGCACCACAGGTGGTAAGAGGGTATATATTAAGTTTGTGCGGATGATTGTAACTCCTAAACGGCAAATGCCCACACCCACCTTCAATTATACCGATCGGCTCCGAATCTATCAATCTGAATTGATTTAATTATGTCCGTCTCACCGGTGTCTGTCCATGTATATTTGTGCCTAAGATTTCGACCACAGATTTTTAAGATATTTCGAATTGAAAATTGAAAATTGAGCTATGCATTTATAATTGTCTATCCATCCACCTATCGATGTGTCAAAAATAGGCGTGGTCGGCCAAAACACATGCCCACAGTTGACAAAAAACCGTACTCAGTGCAAAACTCGATTTGTAAGTTGATACGTAATATACATACACACTATTAGAGGGCGTAATCATGTATCTGTCACGCCCACCGTTTTTGTGTAGACGTGAAGGGTATTCCAGATTTGGCCTTTGCCAAATTATTCTCACTTAATTCACTCTATATACAATCATTTGACGAAACATTTTCATTTTATTAAATTGTTATTTTTTTACTGTTATTATTTTCAGGTAAGAGGCGATTTTATTCTTAAGTTACAAGACATTACTCAGGTAAATATTTCTTATATTTATTTTATGGATTAGGATTATTACAACAAAAGAAAAATGTATTGACTTTAATCTAACAATTATCGATATATTTGTTAAGTTCTGTTTATAGCACTAAGATGCCGAAGTTGGCTCCGAATTTTTTTCGAAATTGTCGTATACGCCCATTAAACAGAATAATTTCAAATCAAATTCATTGGGTGTTAACTTCTGTACATGGGTGGTAAGGGAGGAACGGTATAGGTGATATGTCCTGTGTACTGATCTTTTATATAAAAATATACATTTGCCAGTTTTACTCTTAACGCCCATATTTCATGAAGCGCTCACGAAGCCACAATAAATTCAAATTGACTCCTGAAATTAGTTCAACCACTTCGAATTGTGTCCCAAGTTACTCCGAAAATATTCAAACTCTTTGTTGGCCACTCAGTTGTTCATTTTTATACGATTGCATTAAATAAATTTGGTGTACATGTACATTTATTGACCTAAGTCGATGTGATTCAAAGTGAATAATGCACCGCTAATAAATATCTTCAAGGCGGTACTTCTCTTTCTCTCTTAGGCTGTGTCATCTCAATCAAATAAAGTGAAAAAAAAAAACACCAAAATAATTTATAAACTCTACAATTTATGAAAGCACGAAATTGCTCATGTTTAACTGTAATAACTATAACAATAACAACAATAATAATAATAATAATAACAATAACAACAACAACAAAATATTGACCAAATAAATTATCTTTAATAATTTTTCGTTTAGGTGAATAATAATAACAGCAGCGGCAGCAGTAGTTTTCAATATAAACATGTTGCGTTGAAAAAAAGTCACATTAACACGTACAGTAAAAGCTGAAAAGCTATTATAAGCGAGTGAACAAAGATGGACAATAAAGTAGTTACAGTAAAATGTATGTATGTACGTGTAAAGCCTAGTATATGCACGTATATTTACCTATCAATGCAAGTGCATTTGCGTTACTGATGATGTGAAGCTTGTGGTACAATAATTATGTTTCTTGTAAAAGAATCAGAAAACAGGAAAAATAGATATAAAAGTATATAAGTAATGGATAGATAAAGCAGCCGAAGCAATCGTTCTGATGGACAGATGTTTAAATAGATGGTTGGACAGACAGCTGGACATATACATGGGTAAACGAAGACGCACAGATATGTAGGCAAATTAACTTAGCCCTGCAAAGGAAAGAGACCACAAGTATTACTGAAGAAAGTACAAACAGGAATAATAATGAAGAAAGCTACAATGGCAACAACATATCTCCATGTACACACTCACATATCTACTTGTACAAGTTAGTGTCTAAATTAGTCAGAAAATGAAGTAGAAAAAAATCGTATCCCAGAGAAGCGTAAAAAAACAACTAACTCCTGACTGACTGTTTTTACCAATGTTTAAAAAATTAATAATCAACAACAGAGAAAGATAGAGAGAGAGAGAGAGAGAGAGAGAGAGCGTACGTGTGCTGCAGTGTAATCGAACTGTACATAAGTTTACATACACTTTCATACATTGTGCAACCGCAAGTAGTTATTTGTGGTTGTTAATAATAATATTGTTGTTATTGTTGTTGTTGTTGTTTGTTCATGCACAAGTGCTTTTTTTATCTCTATCAAAAAAAAAAATAAATAAATAAACGACCAAGAAACAAGTGAGAAAATTCAATTAGGCTTAGGCCAAATCTAAAATACCCTACACAACCATAACGGTAAGTGTGGCAAATATATATATATTGCGACCTCTAATAGTGAATGTTTTACGTATCAGCTTGCAAGTCTAGTTTTATGATGAATACGGTTTTTTGTTTATTGTTGGGCATGTCTGTTATCCGACCACGCCCATTTTTGGCACATCTATGAGATAATTAAAAATGTGTGTACAAAATTTCAAATTCATGGTGATGGTTATATAGATTTTTGTCGATTGTGGGCGTAGCTCTGGACCGATTTTGTTTATTTTAAACACCGATCTGCGTGCAGAAACTAGAAATGTCTATACAAAATTTCAACTCAATATCTCAAAATTTACGCCCGTGTGAATGCCAATAGCAGGTGGACAGACGGACATACATCTAAATCGATTCCGCTGTCGACACTGATCTATTGATAAAAAATATACTTTGTAGAATCTCTGACGTCTCCTTCTGGATGTTGCAAACAAAAGAATAAATTTAATTAGCTTTATCACTATGGTGGAGGGTATAAAAAAGACGCATAAAAACGAAACGCACACACTCACATACACGCACCACTGACTGACTGATATGTACATTTTCTGAATAGGAAGCCATTTTGTGTTTAAAGAAACCCCACAAATAAAGACTCCCTATATTACAGTTCTTCTTGTTGATGTTAATGCTGAACAGCAGTTACTATTATCGTTATATTTAATCATTTTTATCACATACTCACACATCAAGGCAAACTAAAGATAATAACCATTATATATATTTACGGCTGTCTTGCTATTTTTGCGTTGTATAGCGTTGTTGTTGTTATTGTCGTTGAAAGTGTTAACGCCTCTCGTTTAAAATCTCTCTCTCTCTCTCTCTCTCTCTCTCTTTCCTTTTGTCTCTGTTCAAAAGTAATTGGATACTTTTTATCACTTTACGTATGTTTAGAGTTAGCCATTTTAATTATTGTTCACAAGCCAAAGTGAAGAAGGGCTATATTAGGCGTATGCCAAATCTAGGACTTACTTGTGTGTTATGTGTTGTGTGTTGTATAAAATAAGATGAGATAAGATTAATCATGACCGGACCAGCCCAATAATGTCTACCATATTCCGCATTTCACATTTTTCATATCGCGGGTAATATAAAATTTTTATAGACCATTTCCGCAGTCGTACATTGTCCATTTTCAATATCAAATGTTGGCGTTGATGGAGATTTCGTGTGTTATGCACATTCAGTTATCATTGCACTATCTAAAAAAGTTGTTGATATGGTCTTGCAAATGAATGTGGTTCTGGATGTCATTGTAAGTGTCAATAAATTTAGCATACATCAGCACATGGCACTGTTGTATTTCTTATGCTAAATGATTTGGAAACAGGATATTCCAAAACTTCTTTTGATGGTATTGTACATTATTAAATAATACTCCCTATGTACGTATAAGAAAGCAATGAAAAGAGATATAGTTGCAGAAGAACGCCATGGTTAACTTTGCCTAATGCCACACTGAAGTCGGTATATATCACATTAGCTTGTTTTTTGTTAAAATCATCGTTTACTAAGATGATAAGCTCGAGTAAGTTGGTCAGAATTGATGTATTTATGATAAAGTCTTATTAGTAGTTCAAAACAATAGACGTAATTTTATTGCTATAGTATCCGACAGCATTTTTTCAAACAGCTTCGAAGTAGCACTTAATTTTAGAATCTGGTAATTAGATATACCAGACTTGCATCCAGCTTTGAATAACAGAATTATGTACAACTTTTTCCATGTCGCGGAAAAGTATCCCAATTCCAGTTATGTTATGTTATGGGCGTGGTATTTTGCAAGTGGGTAATGGTGGTCCCAGATTTGGCATACGCCTAATATAGCCCTTTTTATTCGTTTATCTTAGTTTCTTACTTTTTTATTTACATACACAAATAACGATTAACAAGAGGTGTGCGCCGAGATTTTTGCCTGCAAGGGCACCTTCAACACCAATAATCTCTGTAATTACCTAAAAACACAAATAGTAAACAAAACTATCCTGCACACGTACACTTTAGGAAACAATTCTTACAGAGAACAAATCAACTACCTTGACAACTAAATATCTAATTCCATTTGCGATGGCGACAAAGGTTTTCTATTCGTGCAATTCTTCAAAATGTATAGTGAAGTAAACCTACTCCTCTCAAGTATTGGGTAATGATGGTGGGTGTCCTAGATTTTCCCGATTTTTCCCAAATGATGTAGCGATCTGCCTGAAGAAACTAAAAGTGTTCAGTTCAATATCTCAAAATTTAAGATCGCGAGAATATCAACAACAGACGCGTAAACGCGACATACCTGGCGCAAATGGAATAACAAACATAGTATACCCCCGTCTTATGTGGAGGGTCAACTGAGGGACAAACTAAATTTACTGCATTTCCTTCGTTCCATATGTTATGTTGTGCACATACGTTTCAACAGATAAAACGAAAGCAACTGGCAGCGGAAGAGAGACGGATGCTTAAGCTTTGTATATACACACATACTTAAAATGCTAAATGTTCGGTTAAATACCGTATTTAACTTGGAAATTGAACATATTTGTTAGCATTGTAATCAAGCGTACACGATTGCGATAGGCGCAGAAAGAGGTACAGAGAGAGAGAGAGAAGAACAAAGTGTTTATGCACATTGTAGGAAGAGTGCATACGATCCATACAAGTGTATGCTTATAATATAAGTCAAGTTATTAGAAGCAGCAGCGGCGATAGCTTTAGCGTCATTATCGTGAACAACATTAGAATCATCAACGATTTAAGCGCATAACGTTTAGACACTTAGAATTTCCGTTTCTTTTGAATTTGCATAACATTATTATTTCACAACAACAACATGATCATCTATCTCGTAATGATGTCTGGTAACATGCTAGGTATAGCGGGCAGATCCATAACAACAACAAATGCTGCAGATGCATTTATACGTATTGTTGTTCTGTGTTTGTGTGCGATGTGCATTCTATTGCTAATTCTGCTGTTGATGTTGTTTTCACTGTACTGAGATGGCGAATGGTGATGGTGATTCTGATGTTGATGACCGTGATGCACATGCCTAATACCACAACATACAAGTACAAGGATATTACAGGTTTTATTGTAATTGTTGTTGTTGTTTTGATTATTTGTTGTATATTGCTGTTGTGCAGTGGATGCCGCCACTTATTCACCTTTTTGTGCAGCCGTACTACCTCTAATGGAGTACGAGTATGAGAAGATGTAATATATGCCCACAAATATATGAAAATGCATACGAACAGCAGCGGCCACAGCAAGCATAACGCAAAATAATCTTAAACATTAGTTAGACATATCTGTTGTTGTTGTTGTTATTATTATTATTATTGTTGTTGTTACATTTCCAAGTTTTCTAACAAGATTTATGTTTAAAGAAGAAATGTTTGAACGCATCGCTTGGCCATGGCCATGAGGCTTCTATACTCTTCCTTCCTACCGTTACAATCTACACTTTATTCTATTAAGTTTACGCAACTTAGTTTCGTTTCTTGTCGGCAATTGTGTTTTAAAAGTATTTGTTTGTTTGTGCGCCGGTTGGTTGCTTGGTTGTTTTATTTTAATCAAATATGTGCACAAGTGTGTCGGCTAAAGAATAACCGATATTAACTAATTGAATAAACATTGGAATTGCTAAAGAAAGAGAAGTACTTTTTTTTATTGAAAATTGTTGTGCGAGAAAAAAAACTGGAGGTTTAGTGTACATATAAACACTATTTGAGGAGAACAGAAATTCAAATGAAAATGTAAATGCACGACCACTTTACACCCTCCACCACTTAGTTCCACAAATTAGACTACAATTAGTTTAGTTGTAGCAGTAAAGCCGGGACATTGATATACAGTTCACTTCGGGACATTTCATTATTTGGAAATGGATTATAAATGTGGTTCGATCGGCCAATTGTTAAGTTAATTAACTATTCTTCACCAAATTTAGGAGTTTCGAAAATTCGGTACAAAAAGTCTCTTTAACGTTCTAATGATCCGATTCGGGGAATTTCCAAAATTTACTATACTGGAATCAGTGTAAATAGTTTAGCTCAGTTCGTTGAACTTCCTAATTTTGCCCATTTGCAGTGGGATACATTTGACGTTGATGACGTTATTGACGTTGATTTTGAACTAGGTTTCAGAAGCATATCTCACAGGAGTGCTGAAAGCTAAGAGTCATTGCGGACGTATCCTTGGTCTCATTTTACCCTTTAGGGAAGCACACTTGTGCATACTAAACCTCAGCACGATATGTCCAATTTATACATTTGGGGGTGTGGCTAGCCCCCTTCCACTACTTGTAAACGTTTGAACACAAACAATATAACCCCATTTCATTATGAAGGTGAGTGTAAAAGTTGTTAAAAATGTACGTATGTACATACACTCACACTTGTGTATAAAAGGGAATAATGATGAAGAACACCAGAAGCATATGGTAAAATCAACAGCAATAATAGCCACAACAGGCAACAGGGCAAACAGTCATGCAATAAGACAACTCTCGTGGCAGGGTATTGTGTTGTGTAAAAGCAGCAATAATAGCGGCAGCGGCCGTAGCCGGAGCGGAGGAATATTCGCACAAAATAAAGAATGGCGGCATTTGGGCCGCAATGAATTCATCGTTGACATATCTCGTTAATTTAATTTCTTATAGTGAACATTGAGTGTGCTATTCACAGACCGAATCATACCTACGTGCATGTGCGAATATTCATATGTTTACACTACCGTGTTCTTAAGCATACTCACTACGCACACACATTTGCAAAAAAAAAAAAACATATAAGGCCGGCGCGAAACCAAATACTGTGGAAGCGAAATTTGTTTCTTTGGAAGAAGACAAAGACGAAGACGCAGGAGAAGAACTATCACACAAACGTGGTGGCACATCACAAGCATATTCTCATGCCGCCAACGTTATTACCACATCAATATTTTACATAAAGAAAGATGTGTATGCATATATATGTACATGTTGTGCATGTGTGTATATATGTATGCATGGGTATGGTAAGTGTGCTGCTTCACGTTTTCCCCATTGTGGCCTCAGGAAGACTTTCGAGTATATGGCTTTGGTGATCCCGAATACTCATCGTCGTCTTTAGCTTTTATTATAATTGTACCCCTTTTGTTGATGTTGTTATGAGTGCGTGTGCATGTATGCAAGGCATTCTTTGTTGCCTCCATATTATGGTGTTTGCGTATGCATGCACCTCCCTACGCGGAGACATGACGTTCTTTAAATTGTGCCATCTATTCATTTGTTATTGTTATTATTGTTGTTATTGTTGCTACGCTGTGTATTTTCTGTGCTTTTGCATTGTATTGTGGAGTATGGTATGCAAAATAGCTGTGTTTTTTTTTTGTTTTGTTTTGTTTGCGTTTGTGTGCGATGTCACTGCTTCCACTTCCACACAATACCCGACCAATTCTTAATATTCCTATTTATGTGTGTGTGCGTGTGTGCGTGTGTGTGTGTTTAACCATCAATCCATATATGTTGCCATGTTGGTATATGATTTAGTGATAGTTGTTGAATTGTTCCTTTTGCGTCTCCTTACTAACTGCTGTTTATTTTTTTTTATTTTAATTTTTTTTTTGTTCACAGCAAATGAATAACATATTGGTATGTGTGGTGGCTTGTTCTTGCACTTGAATAGTATTCCCCGTGGCCACGGCTGAGTGGTGTAGTGTGGTAGTAATGGAAGAAGGCTCTTTAAGCATTTGGCACAATAAATTTTTGTCAAAGGAATTGTGCATAAAGGAGTGGGCTGTGTTGCGTCCATTGTTACTCACTGCATTTGTGCACTTCACAGTTTTATTTTCTTCGTACTTCTCCACCTTCGTATTTTGATATTTTACTTTTTTTTTGTCGTTCGTTTGTTTCGCACAATTACAATTTTTGAACGTGGCGATCTCTCAGTGTGTTACTTGCCACATTACGTTGCACATATGGATGTTGTCACTGTTTCTGCTGCCATTGTTGTTGTTGTTGTTGTATTTTAATAAGAGTCTATAACACTTTTTATTATAAAACGTTCCTTATTTATTTGCTGTCAGCATTTGATCATGTTATATTAGCTGATGTTTCCTGCAAGCAGCCAAAGTATGTTTGAATTGGTTTTTATCTCTGCTATTGCTATTGTGATTGTTGTTGTTATTGTTATTGTTGTTGTTTTAGCTTGCTCGCTGCCAAGATTACCCGAACTTTTCCTGGCAAAATTTTTCTTTTGTATTTTGTTTATTTGCTTGTACGAGTATGTATTTATAACCATCAATATGACGTGTATGCTACATAGAATTAAAGCAGTAGCAGATGATGACAGCAGTGACTTAGCTACAGTTGTCCTTGAATATTTCAACTCTTCAAATTCTACTCTTTTCATAACCGAATATGTATGTATGTGTATGTGTATTTTGCAAATATTCAGGCAATCATTAATACTTGTGTCAGTTACAATACGTTACGAATCAAAAAATATCCGTCGTCCGCTTTTGTACCCTCCACCTCAGTGATGAGGGTATACTAAGTTGGTTCTTCCGTTTGTAACACCCAAAAAGAGGCGTCAGCGATCCTACTAAGTATATATATTCCTGATCAGCATCAAATACTGAGTCGATATAGACATGTATGTCCATATGTCCGGCTGTTGTTGCCATTCTCACGGTCGTAGATTTTGAGATATTGAGTAAAAATTTTGTACAGACACTTAGTAGTCAAGAGCCACACTCATATAAAAATAACAAAAATTGTGTGGCAATTACAAGAAATACATGAACGAACAGACGGACAATGTTAATTAGATTCAGACTTTTACACAAGTACGCAAATTCTGAGAAGAAATGTTTCATCAAATAAATGAATTTTTAACAAAATATTTGGCATGAACTCAAAATGTTAAAAAAGTAAGCAACTTCTTGTTGAGCACTACAATCAAAACCATGGAAAGATTTCATTCTGTAAAGTATAACCTCCGGCAAGTTCTTATGTTATGCTGTCAATCGTTAATATGCTAATAACGCTGTAATAACTGATCCTGATAAGTTTGTGATTTACGCATATAAACGCACAGCAAATATAATGTAAATAATGCGTTAATAAATAATCATAAACATTATAACCCAAACCGCAATTATAACATTGACTGGAATTTATGCAAAAGGCAGCCCTACAAATGTTTAAACATTAAATAACAGAGAGACGTAGAATGATAATTGAGTTGTAAAATCATAAAAAAATATATGTGTTTGTAAACTATGAGGCCGCAGTGAGATCTTGATCTAACCGTAGGCGAAAGAAGAAAGTTGTTTATGACTTAAGAGAAGAGGATTACTTTTTATATAGAACCACCCAAAAGTATACAAAAGAACAGTCTTTCTTAGGTATGAATGTTACGAATAGGAAGAAGAACAAGAACATAAGCTTAAGCTTACTGTAAATGCTTTCATTACACTCAACGTAAAGGACTGGCGGTCATTAATGTATTTTAAGTTAAAATAACTGTAATAGAATATCTGTAATCATGAATAGAAAGAATGCACATTTTTTGCACCAATTACGTCCCCCGCAATGGCCTTCATGGATTTTGAAGGGTCTTCGTCAACGATCTCGTGCACGATCTCGGACAAATTGTGTATTTCTAGTAGTGTCCGAACATTCCTCGTGTTTTTTGCGTTTTACAACAGTGTCCACATCGCCAGCTGATGCTTCCAATTCACGACCAACCTCATGTTGATGAATAATCGGTCGCAATTGTTAAAATTGGACATTTTCAAATCGTTGTGTTTCGCGCATTCATTTCTTGCATTATTTGTCCTCCAATGATGCAAAGCAAAATTTTTCTCCAGTAATAACATTCACATATATAAGTGTCCTCAAATACCGTACGCACCCTGTAAATGTTCAATTTTATTACAATTATAATTATAGACAATATACTGCACAACAAGAATTTTACGATCAACAGATATGTAGAAAAAAATTTCAAATTTATTTATATTACCAATCATAAGAGACGTAAAAATGTTCAAGTGGACTTAATTGTTGGTCTGGCTTTTTTATAGATTCGGCCATTATGTTTATAAAATACAAGTTCATTAGTAGATATCCGTATAATATAAGCCACTGGTACATGAGTTTCCTATTAACTATTTTATAGTATAGTGTATAGTGTATAGTGTACCACAGCAGTGAAGGGGGCACGGTAAGTTCGAACAACAATTGTGAGAAAATGGGCAAATTCAATGTACCAGCCATTCGGAAGGTGCTTTAAAAAGAAAATCTGTAATTGTCTATACAATAATTGAACCTAACATAGCATTGAGATATTAAGTTAATATTTTGTACAAAACATTTCTGTATGTGGGTTCTTTCAAGTTGGATGAAATCAGGTAACTGCTGCGCAACTGCCACATCCACAGTTTGTGCAGGATATTTAAGATTTGACCTAATCCCAATTTGCTTTTTTCACTTACTTTTTATTTGCCAACGTGCAAAACTGCATTACGTGCTAACATGGCGACGGTAGTAACCCATATTTCTTAATTCTTGAGAAAAAAAGAATGAGTACGTCGACCTATTTAACTAATACATGCCGCTTGCATTAGAATATTAGATTTCCTTTCACATGAAATGGAATTTTTTTCATAATTCATTTGAAGTTGAATTTGTTTTCTCATTTATTTTTTATGTCTGTTCGAAATTTTTAGCTAATGTAACATGCTTTGGCCCAAAACAACAATACACAATAATACAAGGCAATACGTATGCACAAGCACAAGCACAAGCAATTTAATAATGGTTAATAACGATGATTATTATGATTGGTGATGTGATGCGATGTGATGTTGTTGCTGATAATCACCAACGTACTTATTATGATTAGAGTTTGGAATGATTGGTAGAAAAAATAAATGTGTGTGTGTGCGTTTATACTGATAATGAGAACACACATACATATATATATATATATATTTAACTAAAAACGACATGAGCTTTAAATCACGGTTACCCCCCCGCTTGGCAAAAGGAGCGCTACTGCATTGACGCCATTCATCCAATCATGTGTCGAGTGTGTTGCCAATCATCGTCATCATGGCAGTGATGATAATGCTTCGACATGTCACCCTACCGCATATTCCTTTTTAATGTACATGTAGGGGGTAGACGCAACTTTGTCAAAACATTTGCAACGCCCAAACGGAGACGCCAGAGATCCCACAAAGTATATTTATTCTGAATTACTCTCTTGGTCGATTGCAAACTCGGTTCAAGTGCTGATAGTTTTTATATGCAAATTAGTATTGAAATTGGTCAAAAGTGGTCAAAGGACACGCCCACAATTCTTTAGGTAAACTTCCCTTATTTCTTCCTAAGTATAGACGATAAATTCACATATATACTTTTCGGTGTGAATTCAAGATTTGACCCCAGCCGAATATAGTTTTTTTTTACTTGTTCCGTTTATTCTTCATTAGTAGTGTTCATTAGTACTGTTCACATTCTGGATTTTCTTCTTATCATCATTGAAACTTTGTACGTACATTCGACGTTTATATTTATGCTTGAGTATAGGCGTGTGTGTATTGTGTAGTGTTGTTTTGTTATAATGAAAAAATTCTTTAGAAAATATAATGTTATTCTCATATAATTGCTTTCTGAAATTATTTTTCTGGCTCTTCTTATCTCTGGCTGGCTCTGGCTCTGGCTCTGGCTCTGGCTCTGGCTGTCTGGCTGGCTATAGGTGCTTGTCGTTGTTTTGATCTCTTATTGTACATTTTGTTGTTGTTGTTGTTGATGTTATTATTATTCTTTTGTATCCTCCTTATAATTTCTGCCTTGTTTTATATATGTTTGGAACAGGTACGTTAGGTGTGTGTTTATATATGTTGTTTATATGAGTTTGTTTAATTTCTTTTTTACACAAGGATACACACACATATAGAGTTTACTTATACACATGATTATGTATTTTAATGATAGGTTTTCTGAGTTACACATTTTCAGAACAATTTTTTCTGCTCCCCTTATTTTTTTTTTTCCAACGCAAAAACTCTTTTTTAAATGGAAACTATAAACTTATGATTGTGTTGTATGTATGTATGTATATATGCACAAAATTTACGCAGGCACGTTTCGCTAGATAACTCAACTTAATAACTGGTATTCGGTTGTTGTTGTGTTGCAACGTGAAGAGCAGCCGGGCACATTCTGTGTTATCTGAATTTTGTTTGATGAGTTTCTACCGCTCTCTCGACTATTCCTACCTTGTTGCATTACAGGGTAACACTTTAAAACATTGTATTATTACTAATATGAACGAACCCTTCCTAAACTCTTGTTATGCATTGTTACTCTAATGGTAGAAAGTGTACAAAATTTGTTGACACAGTTGGTTACTTGGAAAAAGTGCCAAACGATATAGAATAAAACTAATAATAATAATAAATAGAGACAGACGCACCTATTCGTTACCGATACGTCGAGGAACGTCTGCTTTTCATATTAAATTTCTCATCATGTTCATTGTTTTTGCTAATTTGTACGTTTTGTGTTTGGTTAAAAGGTGCCGCAAAACATTTGTCAAACGATTTGTGTTAATGTTTAATAACTAATATGTTTCCTATACACACACACACACACACACTCAAACACAATACATGTACATACATTGTGTATATATTTGTACAATATTGTCAAGAGCCAGTAAATCAAAAAACTAAACAAATCAATGATTATAGTTTATAGTTTAGGAAGGCACTTACATACATACATACATACTTAGGAGTTTGTGTAGATCTATATTTTAGTCCTATAATTCGATCATATGTAGTAACTCCATTATTACTATATTCTTCACATAAAATAGGGGGTAAACTAAGTTTGTCATTGCACCAGCAACACCCCTAAGGAGGTGTCCGAGGCCTACAAAGTATATATCTACTTCATCAGCGTCTAAAACTGAGTCGATCTAGATATAGTTGCTGACATTCTCACGGCCGCAAATTTTGAGATATTCCGCTGAAATTTTGTACAGACATTTTTGGTTTAGGAATGCAGATCGCTATTAAAAATGGACATGAACTTGAAATTTGTCACATGCATGATATAATTACTATAAATAATTATGTCATCCATCAAAGTGTCAAAGTGTGGACGTGGTCGGACGACAGACACGTCCACAATCGACAAAAGAGTATGTTCCACATACACGATAAATGTCCATAAATGGATTTAGGCTTTTGTACGGACGCACATACTATATATAAAGGATTTGACAATACAGAATAGTTGCAATGTTGGGCTGAAATTTATTCCAGGCGCAGTACACATGTTTCATTTAACTGAGTTTAATCTCGCTCTTCAATGAAAAGTATGATCCAAGCACACCTCCAGCCTAAAATCCACGCTCCGTGGTCATTCTTTGTAGGTGCGTCTTGGCTCACGTGTACGTTTGTTGCTGTCCAACAATGCATATTTAACTTATTGACAAAACCATTAAACCAGAAGTGAGCGTCATCGCTGAAGATGATTTTTGATGAAATTCAGAATTTTTTTCAAACTCTCACAGAGTCCAACCGGAGAAGTTTCAGTACGTCGACTACAGAATGCAAAGAAACGGCTATAAACTCCATAGATTACAATTGCGTACATAAATACATATTGTAGTACATGTGCCTACACCCTACGTAGGGTATGCAATCAATTGAAAATTAGTCGCAGAATTCATCATACATCAGAATTCTTTGTTGTAATTCGTTATTGTAATTGTTGTTGTATTCATAGTTTTCGTTTTGTTAAACTGTTATTTTACTGGTGCAGGGCATGTGGGACTCGGCAATAGAGGATACCAAGACAAAGTTCGTTTGTCATTTAATTTAACAAAATAAAGAAACCTCGAACGAAGAGCAACTTTTCTTATTTGCGGAAAATTGATATATTTTTATATATTTTTGTTTTAATATTAATTGATTGTTTTTATCAGCATCATCATTTTTGAAGACGTTTTATTCCTTGAACATAATTAATATTATTAACCTTGTTAAAAAGTCGTTACTGGCTGTCGCACATTGTACGAATATACGTCTTGGTTTTTGTAAAACGGTTAACAACAACAACAATAACAACAAGGCCTTCTAATATTAACCACAAATCCATTTATTTAAATTAGAGCGGCAATAACAAAATGAAAGAGAGTGGGCCAAAAATTATTGTAAAACTACACATATGCCCCGATTTACGCGATACATATTTACACGTTTTTACTTTTACACGTTTTTTAAAGCATTCATTTAAAAAAAATTAAAATTAACAAATATGTTATAGTCGGTGAAGCCCGACCATTTCATAGCTTAGCTCCACAAATTATATTTCACTGATATTATTCAGAAGGTATATATCGTGCTGGGGCGCGCCCATTTGAGCTAATTTTATACATTTTCATATTCCCTTGTTATACATGAGAAGTTGTTCTGTTTGTCTGGAAAAAATATCTGACAGCCAGATTTTTAATGGGGCACGCCTAAGAGATATTTATATACTTTTTGGAGGTGTGGCTCGCCCCCTTCACGTACTTACGTACGTTTAAACAAAATCACTACGGCCCCAATTTAATTTAATTTGACAATTTAATAATGACAACAACCACACTAACGAAGGATTTTATGAAATAACATTTAAATGTTGTTGACAGGTAACATTGCCAACATAATGGCGCAAAAAAGGAAATAAATAAACAAGCCAAGTAATATTTAGCTCGTGCCCAATAAAGGATGCCCCCACACTGCTTCACAGAATATTGAAAGAACTTAAAGCTTATTATTCGACTGAATATACATGAAGATATGAGGAGTTCACCCACCGCCGAAATGTGCTTTAAATCGATTCAGGTATGAAGAATAATATAGGACATACATATACGAGTATAAATGTCCTGCAAGTTCTCTTTCGTTAGCTATAAACCGAATAACCTAATATGCCATTTTAATGAACACAAGAGCAGTCACAATATATATTTGTGTTATAAGTATGTTTGCGCAATAGCATCGTGGTGACGAAGATAACAATTTTACAGGTCTTTTGCATTTTTCGTTGTATTCGTGCATGCACGGGGTTTTAGTTGTTTTCTGTTTTACTTTAAACTGACGGCAAGTAAAATACGAGTATATGCTTAAAGTAGAGGCATTAAAATAATAAAAAACACAATGCCAACGACAACATTTAAGAGAAAATCAAAAGAAAGGAAAGGACAGATTTTGAAGAGTTGGAAAAAACACAAACATATGAAAAGTTTAAAGGTTTAAGTCGTTTAAAGTCTAATGAAAGTCTTTAACTCCTGCTGTTTATCCACGTAGCATATTCTTTGTACTGACACACTATACATACACATCCATACATTGCCATGCTAAGAATAAGGCCCAACTATAGTTTTAACAAAAAGACAAAAAACTAACCGCAGTGTTTGCTCAAGTGTTAGTGATTGTGTTCAATCCGCTTCAACCATTCCATTGCCTTTGTTGTTGAGGGCATCATCATCATCATCATCATCATCATGAGCACGTGGGTTACAAAAACGGTAATTAGCTCAAATCAATGGCCATACATACTACAACACACTTTAGCTTACACATCTGCATGTAGCCAGAAAATTTTCCAATTAGTTTTCAAACCCAACAGTCATTTTTACCTGCACTATGTTTGGGGTCTTAGGTTTAGTGAAATTCAATTCAAACCAAACTGATTAAATGACAATTTTAATTGCCTGAATTTAAATGACATGTTCCTGTTTATTTCTTGTTATGTTTTTTCTTCTTCTGATGGTGACTTAAGTCAGGCTTTGTCATTTTATTATTCCAGCTAAAAATTAGATTTGTGCTTTTTGTTAAACTTCAGCATGTAACTCAACGGAGTTGTTTTGCAGTACATGCATGTATATGTACCAAAAAGCACTTCTTCGTTCTTCTTCTTCGAGTAGTAATGCTGCGGAAAAATTGCGAATTGATGAGAGTATTGACCTTTCAAAAGAGGAATTAAATAGAGAAAGAGCGCCGAGGTATGGAAAACTTTTTAAAGAAATATCATATAATATATAAATCCTTTAGATGAGATGGAAGGCGTCCTAAGTTTTTTATAAAACCTCAACACTTGTGGAACAGTATGCTTATGTTGTTAACTGCCCACCTTTTGTGATACCTATCAATTCGTAATCACTTTTCGAATTGATTTAAGAAAGTCCGTCTGTCTGTCCATGTACATTTTTGCGCCAGTTTCGATGAAATTTGATACAAGGGCGTTTCTTAGTCAAAAGACCATTTTTAGGACCCATTTGAAATAAATCAAATTAACGAAGCTTGGTTAATTGGCTTAACTTGTGGCCAAAATTATTTGCGTATAATTATATTGCACTATAATGAAATAACATGTAAGAAAAGTAAATCTTAAATATCTTCCATGTGGGCGTGGCAGGTACATGATTACACCACCTAATAGTG
Source organism: Crataerina pallida (assembly GCA_949710015.1). Lineage (NCBI taxonomy): Eukaryota > Metazoa > Arthropoda > Insecta > Diptera > Hippoboscidae > Crataerina > Crataerina pallida. The sequence goes on along the minus strand of OX453289.1, from coordinate 2,561,788 downwards.
TATGTGTTATATATCAGCTTGCAAGACGATTTTTACGCTGGGTGCGGTTTTTTTTTTTTTTTTCGCAATTATTAATATGTACGCCAAACTTCAACTCAATAGTTCAACTTTTACGAGTATATATTGTTGATCAGCAACAACCGTCCTTCTGAGCTACGGACTGGCAATGCAACGTACTGAACTAATGTAATGTATTTCGATTCCAGTATAGTAAACTTCGACTGTAAAGGAAAATAAAATTAGTCCTTTTGTTTGAACAATCTAACGGTACATGAATAATAAAAATTGGACCAGCCGCTCAAGTGTATGGACTTGAAAGTTCCTGCAATATAATTTTGTAATTTTTGCCTTGTTTGAAGAAACAATGTAGTGGTGCCCTATTTTGCAAAGGGGAAATGATGGTGAGTGCCCTACATTTGGCGTACGCCTAATATAAACCTTTTTACCTGTTTGTACATATTCTAACTGTTCATGAATGAAAGAAATTGGATCAGAGATGCGGAAGATATATTAGCATAGCGTGGCATAGCCTATCATAACATAACAAAACGAAAAAACAATAGAATTCATTTTTTGTGGCAGATAAATAGATTTTGAACGATTGTAGGTGCTGCTTATATTTGTGTATACTTTGTAGGGTCTTTGACGTCTCCTTCTGGGTGTTGCAAATGGAATGACATCCTATGTGGAGGGCATAAAAATGGTACAAACCAACCGACTGGTTTGTTGCTTATAAAATGAACACTTGACATATGAGAAATGTTGCTTGTCAATCGGTCACAATAATAATATTTTGATGGATGCGAAATCATTTTAAATATCATCTTACCTTAAAAAGTAACTCAAACAGAAGAATACAACAACAATAATAATAATAATGACGATGACAACAACAACGAATGTAATAAGAAAACGAAGAAAACTATATGAAAGTCCAACAAATGGAGTAAAAAGGTTGCACAAGAATTTTAAAAATTAATAAAAAACGAGGAAAAATCTAAATTTTGGCTTGGGCCAAACCTTAAGTACCGTCAAACAGCTTGTCAGCTCGAGTTTTACGCCGCGTACAGTTTCTTGTAATTATGAACCTGTCTGTTACCCGATCTCGCCCATTTTTGATACATCGACGTACGGCAATTATAAATGTAAAAAAAACATATTTTCAACTTGGCAGCTCAGTTTTTCTGTCAGATAAATATATTTTAGTCGATTGTGGGCAGAAACTAAGAGTTTCTGTACAAAACTTCAGCTGAGTGCCGACAACAGAGAAACCCACGGACACTCACATCTATATCGGCTCAGTTTTGGACGCTTTGCAAGACCTTTAACGTCCCCTTCAGGGTGTTGCAAACCGATTGACAATCTTGGTATACCTCTCATATTATGTGGATGGTATAAAAAAGCAAACAACAGGTTTTTTCAGAAATGAACGCTCACGCATTGTTAACTGTTTTTTGGCCCTTAATTCATCTGAATGTCACACACATACTATGTACAAGTAAATACAATAATAAGTTTTACACACACACACATATATGTATATATTTATATAGACATTATTATTATCACATGTAAGCTCTTTACAAAATTTTGAATTATTTTTTGAATGTTTGTTGTGGCGATCAACAGTTGGTAATGACTGCAATATTCCAAATTGGATTAAATATGAAACAAACTTAAAGGCTTTAAGGGGGCACCAGACCAGACACAGTATTTACAATACCAACATATTAATAATAAAATGCAACAGCAGCAGCAGCAGCAGCAGCAACATTCCCTAACAAAGCAAAATCTTTTTTGATATTTAAGGTGAAAGAACAAGAGAAATTAAAGATCATTTAAATGATTTATAGGTTTTTAAATCGCACGCAAATTTGTGCACATGCGTGGGTATGTGTGTATGGAAAAAGTAAAAATTTCATGCATAACAGAGCAACAAATTGCAAACAGCATAATCATCATCATCTACTTATGGCATGATGACACCGATTTCTTTTCCAAAGAAAAGCTTATGGTTACAAAAACAAAAATCAAATAACAACTGGAAAGAAGTTCAAGTTGAGAGGTTTTTTTCATGCAAAAACCATTCAAAACTTCAAAATTTTTAGGGAATTTGGTCAAAAAGCAAACGCATTGTTTGCAGAGTTGAATGTATTTCGTCTTCAGCATAAATATGGTTTAAACAAAATTTTGTTAATACCTTTAGAAATGTTAATGAGACTGCCTAGTGAAGAGGGGTCGGTGTCCGGTTTGTCATTTGCGAGAGTATATAAAAATTCATTTTGCAACTATGCCATCATACCCTACCTCACCTCAACTATACTATTCTCTCAAGCCATGGAAAGCAGAACAACTATAACTACATCAATATGTTCAACTTTTCTTCCCTGCCCTTGTCCTTCTTCGTCGTAGAAGGCAAGCATCCCTCAGATGATTGGATTATAAATAATTTTTAAATCATTTTCCTAAGATGGCTTTGAATTGAAGCTCTAACAAAAACAACTGCTCGAGCTCACTTATGTAGTTAGTTGGATTCTTTTCTTATTTTATTTATTTTTTTTCTTTTTATTTAATTTTTTTTACACGCAATACATTTATACTCGCACACAGCACATATTTTGTCTTATCCATTAGTAACTTTTGCCTGGTTGGCCCGGTAATGATAGATGAGTGTGTATACCGAACACAAACACACACTCCATGCCCATCATAATCACATTGTCTGTCTATAAGTGGATTTCAGTTTGTCTTAACGCGTAAGCAATTGAAAGTACACGTTTGTATTTGTGCATGTAATCCGTGTTATATTACGTTGGAAATGGTGCGTTGGTGCGTTGGTGCGTTAGTCCGTGTGACCCATACAATCTCTAATAGGGAGAAACATGTAAGCATATGTTCGACTATATCGACTTTGTTCTATAGCTTGTAAGTATAAAGCGTCCATTTAAATGCTTTTCTGTTTGTTTTAGTTTTTTTCTTATTTTCTTATTTTCTTATTTTCTTATTTTCCTAAATGCATTTAACATGTTCCATGGGTATGCGGTCATAAACAAAAATCTCAATATTTAAACATTTTATTGAAAAGCCAGAGATTGTATTTTTTTACCTAGACGAAGGAAAAAACAAAAATAAGAATAAAATGCTTTGTAGCTAGAATGTTCAATCAATCAATTTGAAAGATAAAGTGTTAGGTATCGTTTTGTAATAATTTCAAAGAAAAAAGAGGAAAGAAAAAAAAGCACAAAACAAAAGCCTGGTAAGAGCTGGGAAAACTTATTTCAATAAATAATGATCTGAAGCTTATGAATTTTTTCATTTATAGTTTGATTGGTTGATTTCAAGTTTGACAAGTTTCAGACTAGTCGAAATTATTGACGTGTGTGAAACTATACAACTGTATTCGATAAAACGGACATTTTTGACGTTCCCTCAATTAAAACACAATAATTTTTCGGTACCTAACCCACTAATGGATAAGGTCCTTTTTTTTTTTTGATAATATCTCCCAAATTACAAACTTGCTTGGCTTAAATTTGACCACATTCCAAAAACAATTAATCAGCCTACGGAATGGAATCTTTAAAATGGTTCATGGCCACCTTGTTCTTAAATGAGAGCCCAGCTGCCACATCCGCTGCGTTATGCGATATGGTTCTGAAATTGTAGATCGTGCGTGAGGAAGTGGTTCTTTGAATAGAGCTCATGTTTTGCCTCGTCTGTTTATTTTTCAGTCAGTGTGCCCATACTGAACATGCGCACAAGAGCGCTGAGGTAACAAAGTTTGCTTGCAGTACACTTTTTGCTGGTTTGAGTCCCCCTATGTTGGGGCCGATTCACACCGGCTATTCACATGGTTTTTAAAGCTCAGCCTGTTGTCAATCATTACTGCCAGGTATTCCAGTGCGGGCTTTGATGGCAAAACTGTTTTTCCAACACGTATATGTAGTACTTTGAAGGCTAGGGATAAGAACCGCTTCAGTTCTTTGCTCTGCATGTTTTAAGTCCACTGTACTTGTATCGCTCCATTAGAAGCCTTTTCTATTTCGTGAATATATTTGGCTACCGTAGTGAATGCTATGTCATCCGCGAATCCTACTATGCTTACTCCAGCTGGTAAGTGTAGTCTTAATAAGTCATCATACCTGACGTTCCACAGGCGTGGCCCTAGGATAGATCCTTGGGGTACCCATGCGCTAACTTTGTATTCTTTGACACGCTCCTCTGTATTATAGTATTAGTATTCTATCCTCGAGATAGGTCGTTATTTGAAGAAGAAGAACTTTTACGTGTGCAAAAGTGTGTGTGAGTAATTAAATTTTCGGTCACTCTATTATTTAATTTTTTATTGTTATGGCCATAGATCAGTTTTGGGGCATTTCTCAAGAGCCCATTTTACGTAAACGCACACATACACATATTACGTCATAACTGGAAAACAAAACAACAAAACAAGACATAAGCGTTTCAACGAAACTAGCAAAGCTGGTATGTGAAATAGTGGTGGTGGTGTGTCCGTGTACATAATAATGCGAACACATCTTCCAGCGTTTCATGTGCGTCTGATGTTACATAATGAACGAACGTAAATTGTTCGAATTGTACAGTACAAAATTGTACGGTCATGCATTTGCATTAGTTTGTTGCGTTTCCATTTATTGCAAGAAAGAAAAGGAAAAAACCCAATTTTGCATATTGTTCGTACGTAGATGAAAATATTAACACACATATAAAACGATACAAATAAATAATATTCCCAGCCAAGAAGATATACAGACGTTGTTTAACAAAATTTTTAATCATAACAACAAAAGCAACAATTTTCATTTATTATTTTATTTCGCTCGTTATGCTAGTGATTCTTTATCAATAGGTTGAACATGATTATTGCTTGCTCGATGGCTGGCTGGCTGGCTAGCTGCTTTCCTACGTTGATTATATAAAAAAATATTGTATTTTCCATATGCTTATTTCTGTTGTATAATGTTACCGCAAACTTGTTCAATTAATGATACGTACACATGTGTATATACGTACATCGGGCATTAGCTGCCACAACCTGCTGCATACCCAGGCACTTATATACTACATGGTGTGCCCCGCTCTGTACTATCGAATATTATTGTTGTGTTTGCTTGTGTGCGTGTGTGCTCGCCGTTGTGTTGTTGTGAAAGTATTACATATATTATGTATGTGTGTTCAAGTCGAAAGGTGTCTAGGAAGACAAACATAACAACAAAACGGGATTTGGCACAATAAAGACCGCAAGTAAAAAATAAAACTAAATCTGGGTTTCGGACAAATCTGAAATACCCTTAACCCCTATATGGATAATGTGGGCGCGGCAGGTATCTGACTATATCCTTTAATACTGTACGTAATGCGTATCAACGCAAGAGTTTTGTCTATTAAAGGAGTGGCGCTTGATTTATTTCCAAGTGTGAAAGTTAACACAAGGACGAATAAGGCCAGACCGAGTCTAACATATAAGTTATACAATAATAATAATAGCAGGTAAGAAAGCTAAATTCACATCTACGTACAAATGATGGGCGTGGCAGACACATTATTACGCCCTATAACAGTGTATGTATTACAAATCAACTTGCAAATGGAGCCGATTACGGCTGTTTGTATATTGTGGGCGTGTCTGTTATCCTACCACGCCTATTTTTTGCCATTCTCTTCTATGTGTACCATATTTCAATTAAATAGTTCAATTTTTGTGGCAGATAAATAGATTTTAGTCGATTGTGGGCGTGGCCAATTCAAATATCCATCTGCATGTAAAAACTAAAAGTGTTTTTTCAAAATTTCAACATTATTATCCCAAATATGCAACCGCGAAAATGCCAACAACAGACGGATACGCGGAAATGACAAACTTAGTATACCCCCATCTTATGTGGAGGGTACTATAAAAAAACATATTGGAGGCGGACATTTTATTCGCTTATGTAAATAAATTTTAATAATGTAAGAAAAAAATTTGAAAAAAGTGAAATCTTAGAGAAAATCTATATATGTGTTGTATACTATGACACATAGTACACACAAAGCGAGTTATACGTGTGCATAAGACAGTGTTGTATGGAAACGGGGTCACAAAAAGGAAAAGTTCATTTTATACCTGAAATTCATTGTAAACTGTGTACTCGGTGTTAAGTGAAATGCTTAGTTGCTGTAGAAACCTAAAGAGTTACTGTGATGACATCACAACATCAGTCTTCAATTGAAACAATCTCTTGATACTGTTATTAAGATTGAGTGGCGAGTTTTAGAAAAATGTCTCTGAGTGTGCCACCAGAAATATTTTTAGATGCATCACTATTAAAAATGAACTTTCCCAATAGATTAAAATGTTATTCCGTTATAGTTACTGCCGCTATTGTTCATGTAAAATGGCTAAAGGTGCTAAAACGGCGTTTGCAGAGAATTTATCTTGTTAGGGAAATAAGTTGTTTTTTATTTACGTTTTTCGATTTGTTGTTGATTTATGTGTGATGTGTGGTCGAATGCATTGTGGTGTGGTGTTTCATTGTATTCACAACTTGTAATTTTAAGTGTGTTGCGTCAGATAAATGTCGCCTATAAATTATACATGTATGTTGTAGTTGAAAAATTTTAGTTTTCGTACCTACCATCATAATGATTATGGGGGTGTATTGGTTTTGTTTAAACGTTGTAAGAACTAGAAGGGAGCCAGCCGCACTTATTCTTGATCAACATCAAAAGCCGGGTCCAATCAGTCATTCTGTTAAAAAGAATTCTTGGAGCAGTATTGTTGTGGTGTCCTAGGTGGGAGGGGTTAATGGTAGTGGGTGTCCTAGATTTGGCATACACCTAATCTCTATTTTGCTTGTTTTTGTTATGAATGTGAAGTGATTAATAATAGGCATGAATTAAAATTACTTGGTTATAAAACTTTATTGAAATTTCTTCAATTTGTTTAGATTTTTCAAAACAAAATTTATATTTTCGTTAAACCCTCCCCTGTAAGGAGGTATATACTAAGTTTGTTATTCCGTTTGTAACAGTCAGAAGGACTTTGAGTCAAAGGACCCATATGTTGCCCATAGATGGCCCAAGTCAAACATAATTGTGTTTCTAGTCTCAAAAAATGCATTTTAATATTTTCCCAAGATTTCTTGATAATAAATTTCTTTAACATCATTCGGTACAAATAATAAATATTTGAATCCTTAACAATTTTTGTACTTAAATAACGAAACAGTGTTTACACGAAGATGATTGATAAGCTGAGATCGCTGCTGAGTATTTTTACCGAGCGCCACTTGTGTTTCATGTTATAAATCATGTTATGTATATAAAATATTATGTATTTCGCTATGGTAGTAAAAATTTAATAAAAGCAGAACAGAAAGTAAATATTATAAATATCATATTGATTGAATTTTATGTGTTTGGTCATAAACATCAAAGCTATGAAGCATTCAGGCGTCATACAAACCCCAGACTTGTTAGTTATATATTGTATGGATGTGTGCGTTCACACACACTTATGTTTACCTTTATAAAATGTTATCAAGTATTATGAAGAGTAAGAAGAAGAGGAACAGAAGTGTAATTGAATTTAAGAAATTAAATCAACAGAGCAGTTGTGCCCTGCACCTCATGCGTTAAGAGGGTATGTTAAGTTTGCAAATGTCACAGCCGACCGATTCAGAATCATTTTCTAAATCGATTTAATCATGTTCGTCCGTCTGTCTAGTGTCTGTCCACGTAAATTTTTGCGCAAGCTATAGGTCACATTTTTGGAGATATTTCAATGAAATTCCTTACAAAGATATGCATTGACCCAAGGAGGCCCCCTATCGGAAATTGACTAAATAAAACCAATTTTAGAACCTTGGCGAAAATTTGCAATTCATAAAATTTTTTGACAAAATTTGATGATTCGATTAAGGGGCTTAATATTTGGTTGTGCCAAACTTGGATTCGATGGGATCATTTTCGAACCTCTCTCTTTATAGGGATATTTCACGAAGTGACTTATATGGCAACGGTGCACGTTTACTGATAACAACTGAACTAATTTTAGCATAATTTGTGGAACCAAGTGCTCGAACTTGACTGATTAAAATGTATTCACTTGTTTTAGTTAAATAAGTTTCTGATATATATGCACGACGTGACCATTTCATATTAAAGCGACAAGTATTTTAAGTTATAAATAAAAAAAAATGTGCATTAGACGTATAGAAATAAAATATTTTTCAATTAAAAATAAACATAAACATTAAATTAAGGTAAATTAAGCGTCAGCTCTCTGTTACCTGTTACTACCCTTTGAAGCTTTTCTTCAATGCTGTTCAAAATTTCAACTCAATATCTCACTGCCTTATTTTGCAAGTGGATGATGTCCTGGATTTGGCACGCACCTAATGTAGCCCCTTTTTACTTGTTTTGAACTGTTTTTCTAAAGAAGCAAAGTTATATAAGCTTCTATAGTTGATGCGGTAAGTGGTGCAGTGAAGGCAATTTTGGCGAGAGGTTGCCAAAACATTAAGTTCAAACATATGCGTGTAGATATTTCACGCCAAATGTAAACTGTGTAAGTGTGTGTTTGCGTGTGTGAAAAGTAGTAAGTAAGAGTTTGTATACAATTCGATTTGTTCGCTTACGGTTAAATTATGTTTTACTAACTGCCGGCAATTTTTTCAGGTTTAACGCCATTTCCTCCAACAAAATTGTTTACCAACATAAATGAAAAAAGTGAAAAAAAATTGAAATTATGTAATTGTTTACTTAACGAACACACTAAACAAAAAACAACAATGTAAAGAAATGTGTTGGTGTTGCGTGCATAATTTGAAGCAAATAAAAGATTTATGATTTGGATTATATATATGCAATATGTATAAACAAGAGCTCTATTAGGCGTACGCCAAATCTAGGATACCCACCACCATTACCCACTTCAAAAATGAGGCACCAACTATGTTACTCATCCAAATAAGGAGAAAAATACGTGAAAAAACGTGCCTACAATAGAGTGCATTTTTGGGCGTTTCCAAAAGTTGAAAAGGTTTGAATTTTTCACTCATATAGTTTGCAATATAACATCGTGGACGAACACGTCCATTTGAGCTATTTTTACACATTATATACAAACGGGTGAGTAGAACATAATAAGTTAAATTTCGGCTTACTAATCGAAAATGACGATTGACCAAATATGGCGGATTACCAATTACTTACCACACAAAAAAGCTTGATAAGTCAAACGTCACAAAGTGAGTGACATCATAATTCACTATGTGTTTAATATGGACATCAAATGAAAGGATGTAAGGAAAAGTAAAAAAAAATTCTTTATCCAATAATCGGGCAAAATCGTAGTGAAAATGCCTTTATCGACAATTTTAAACCTACTGGCAAATTAAAATTTCACAAAAGGCTCTGGACCTGATCACAAAACAATGCAGAATTCTCGAAATTATAGTACACTTAACACACTTAACGTGACGGCTGACCGTACAAGCTGTATTACAATTTTTTTTTATAGACTATGTGGTATGGGTATGAACTTAAGGAATAGAAGGATAACATATGTATGCTATCATATTAAACCAAATTCTAAAAATTTAGAAAATTGAAATTTAAATAATTATTGCGCAATTTTAAACAAATTTTTACATATGCGCTGAATGAATAGGTTTTTATTTGAAGCATAACAAAGACTCATTTCCTATATGTAATTAAGATGGTTTTGGGGGCCACCAAAGAACAGAAAATTTTAAAGGAAATTGACGTCTAACACTGATAGTTAAATATGAGACCCTAACCATGTTTTCTAGCTTGAGCTACATAGAAGGAGAGAACGAGAGAGGACAGAAAAAACGGAAAAAGTGATATAACTCAATAAACTGTACGATTGGCTCGTACTGGCAGGTTAGCTACTCACCTGTAAATACTTTAAACATAAAAAAAGCATAAACAAAATAAAACCCCCAATGAATGACAAAATAAGATAAGCAGGTTTTGCGTGGCAAAAAGTGAATAAAGCTGCAATCTACTAGCCAAACACGAAGCGCACACATTTTTTGGGTACTGGGTATTGCTAAACTTTTCGCCCAAACAACACAAATAACACAAATCGAGAAATCAGCAGGTAAAGGCAAATTGTCATTATCTCAGTTAATAACTATAATTCAATTTTTCTTCTTCTGCTTCACGGATTTGCTTTCACACTCCTCTGGGCATGCACATATGCTTGAACGTGTGTGAAACTATAGGTCGGATTGCATCATAATTTTTTTTTATATGGGAGTTGTTGTTGTTGTTGTTGTTGTCAAGTTGTCAGTTTGTTAAATAGTTATGTGACTGTTAATGCTGTCCTCACAGCCACCAACCAACACTACTAATAGTTTGGAGCACTATTGGTTGCAATTTATTATTATTGTCACCTTGATCGTTGCCTGGTTGTTTAGTGACTCATTTATTACGTGAAAATTGGAATGTAATGAAATTTTCTATTCCTTCTACAATATTTCCATGAAAGTTGTTATCGATGATGACCTTGTAATGATTATCAGGCAAATATAAATAATATCAAGGATTCTTTGGACCGCCTTAAGATTAACAAGAATAAAAGGGCGTACGCTAAATCTAGAACATCCACCACAATTACGCAATATCACGCCCAAACATTATATGTTATGTTGTTTGTTGTTTGTTGTTGTAAAACTTTAAAAATGTTAAATTTCTAATTGTTTTTTTAATGTACAATATTTATATATGTCTGTGCCCATCATTCGATCATGCCCCTTTTTGGTACATCGATGTCCATTTTGCCCATTCAAAATACTACAAATTATTCAAAGCCCAAAAATGCCGCTCGCTACATATCCACAGTAAGTATGTATGTTACGCGTGTGCCTTCTTTGAGGTTAGGTATTGAGGCGGAACCCGAACCCGGATCCTAACCAAACCCAAAAACCAGCTTTTGCTTTTCTTTGTAACTTCTAGGCGCTTGAGCGATTATAATATTTGTTGACTTGTTATTCGAATACTTTTATTCGATATTTTAAAAATCATAATAAGACTTAGACCACTTTCCAAATAATTTATTCGAACACTTTCAATGCGAGTTATGTTGCGCATCTGAAGAAATTGTGAAACAATAGTCAAAAACTTATTCAAATAAATTATGATTCTAACGTGTGTTTAGTGTTTGATTGTTGGTCTTGTATTACCGTTCATTTGTACATAACTGCAATATGTTAAAATTTTCGTTCTTGTAATTCATGCGTACGCACATGTATAGCACACATGAACAGTTAATTTCACATAAACCTGCTTACACACACACCCGCACACACACACTTTTTTTTTATGAACGAAGGGGAAAACCCTTTATGGGTACCACAAGGTTAGATGGTCGCAACCTCGTGGTTATGTGGGAGTCATCGGCTTTCCGACATACCCACTAAAAACCCACTTCGCACACTACTACCCTCCTTGCGGAACCACCACACAGTATTACTTCGCAAGAAGGGAGAGGGAACCAGCCCTGGTACTCAGATGTATATCAAATAAGACACAGCCTGGCGCCCTTATTAGGGCCCAGGTACGCCTCCCTCCCTTTCTGTTGTCCTAAGGGAATTGATGACTCTGCCAGCAAAATTGCTAATAATGTCCCAGTTTTGAGGAGATTGTAACATTATACTAATAATGTTAGAAGGCAAAAAATTTTCGCCTACCGTCCTCTCAACCTCGGATCGTCCTCTGGCAAATCTTGGGCAGATAAAAAACACATGCTCGACGACTTCTATGCCATCATTTCCACAATAAGAACAAAAAGGGTCATCCGCATGTCTGAAGCGATGCAGATATGCCTTAAACCACCCATGCCCACTCAATAATTGCGTAAGGTAGAAATCTACCTCGCCGTGGCCCCTATTCTGCCAAGGCTCAAGCTGCTTTATTAGCCTATGTGTCCAACGCCCTTTAACAGACGTTATCCATTTGATTTGCCATTCCATGATGGTAACCGTGCGGGAGAAGTGCCGTATTTGCTTATTCTCTTTAATGAGCAGAGTTATCGGAATCATACCTGCAATAACGCATGCCGCATCATCAGACACCGTGCGGAAGGCGCAACATACTCTCAGGCACGCCAGTCTATAGACTGGTTCAATCAGCCTTCTGTACGATTTAAATTTCATGGCACCAGCCCATACGCTTGCTGCATATAGCACCTCCGTCAGGACCATCCTTTTAAGCTGTCTAGAGCCCTTCATATTGGGCATAATTCTTGCTAACGACGTGAAAACTTTGCCTGCCTTTTCTTGCACATACTTTAGGTGGTTTTTAAATGACAATCTGTCATCAATCATCACACCGAAGTAGCGTACATGCCTAACGGACTCGATTCTCTGGTTTCCTACTACTATATGGATAGTAGCAGTTTCTACTTTTTTTTTGGCTGGAGATTAACACTGCGTCAGTCTTATGATTGGCTAGATTTAGCCCAACCGCCTCGAGCTGGACTATCCTAATGGACTCGTTAGCAAAACTAAGGCAAGCAAGTAAGGGGATACATTGAGCCTACGGAGGACGTCCTGAATTGCAAGCCATTTTGTCGTGTTAAATGCATTTTTGACGTCCAGCGTGACTACGAGGCAGTATTTCTTAGTGCCACTTTTCCATCTGCGGCCTTCTATAGCATTAGCCGCCACACTGATTACACAGTCGATTGCAACTACTGTGGATCGTCGCTTCCTAAAGCCAAATTGGTTGTTTGAGTTACCACCTAAAAGTTCAATCTCAGATTCAAGCCTAGTTTTTATTATTTTCTCTAGAAGCTTCCCAGCTGCATCAATCATACAAATAGGCCTGTAAGCCGTTGGATCTCACACGCACTATACGCATGCATATGCATATAAATCAAATAGCGAATAATTGAACGCGTAGTCAATTACAGCTTTAACTTTAACTCTGATTACAACTGAACAAGTCAATAAATATTTACCGACCACAGCAACGTTAAGAATGAATGATTTAGTTAGTCAGTAGACCGTTGTGTACCTTTAAAATAAATAAATATTTGTCTTTGTACAGTAGCTCAATACTTTTCATACATAAGTATTTTATCATTTATTGATGTTTAGTTTGATTTAGTTGACATTTGGTATGATAATGAATGTTAAAATAAATTAATAACGTAACATTGTCTGTGCGTTGTAGGACAAGTTTTTCTTCATGCAAAAGTGGTGTCTTAACACAACTCCTACCAAGAGGCGGTTTAATGTACCGATCACAACGTTGAACTTTTTAAGTCCGTAGACCGATTTTGTTCATTTTTAGAACCATACTTTTGACTTAGACGATGAATCTGTGTACCAGTAAATTTAGCGCAATATTTCAAATTTTTGCGGTCGCGAGAGTTCCAACAAAAATGTGTAAAAATGCACAAGATAACATGGACGGACAGATAAGCTACATCGACTTTTCTACTGATGCTGATCAAGAATATACATCTTTTTTGGGGTGTGGCTCGCCCACGTCTGCTATTTACAAACATTTGAAAAAAACATACCCATACAGGTTGGTCGTGACTTTGAAGCATCAGATGACGATGTAAAAACTGCTGCAAAACGTCAAAAACATGACCAACATTCGGACACTACTAGCAATACATACACATTTTTTCAACAAGTGCAAGAGCTCGTTGACGAAAACCCTTCAAAGTCCAAAGTAACGCCAGATTTTGATGATGGGTATAAAAAAGACGAAAAATGGACCCCAATTAGTAAGCACATGTTTTGTTGCTTGAATATTTATGGTTTAAAATATATGCAAAATTTCTTTTGACCGTACAACTGAAACACTGCGAAAGCAGTGGTAAAGTTAGCAAAGATCGTTATACCGCAATGCCGTGTAACGAGAGGCCGTATGGCGCTGTATGGGTGCATAATAAAACAATTGATTCATTTACTGTTAAACTGTCATAATTAAGCTATTAAATGAAATTGAAACATAAATTGTACAGGAAAACTCTTATAATGGATTATTATGTGAAAATGTTGCATAAAACACTGGCATAACTAACATATAATTATATGTAAACTGATGTATAAAAAGTAATTATTTTAAACAAAAATTGCGATAAATTGCTGAAATTTGTTTTTGAAAGCAATTGCAGTGTTTTGTTGTTTGTATGTAACACTTTCTAATTGACCGGAATGTATAAATCTTACATCAGTTAGACCAGAGTTTTCTGGGTGGGTAAATTTTTATGCACTCCACCTTAGCGATGAGCGTATGTTGCTAGGTGCTGCAAACGGTTTCGACTTTTTACATATTGTTTGGCGTTTGCATTGCACGGTAGCGCGGTAGCGTGCAGAGTTCACAGCCTCCTCTTTATACCCATCACTTTTTCTTGCAATCTAGTATTCCGTTCTGGGGTTATGAAAATAGGTTGAAATAAAATGAAATATATAGCGGTTTTGTTTATTCGGCCGCAGCTGGAACATCCACGGCTTAGACCAAGTACTTCATTATGGGTTTCATTAAAGTCTCACTTAAAAAATTAGATTTTTAATAAATTACTATATCAAAACTATGAAAAATGGTAGGAGTTGTAATGTGTGTTCGACACACACACACACATAGGTCACTGAAATGAAATGAAAACTACACCAAATGTATGAGAAAGAGGCTGAGACATGGAAACCATTAATTTTTTTTAGTTTTTGTTGTAAAATTATAAGAAAAATTTATTTAGTTTTTGTTTCTCAATCAGATAATAATTGTTTCAGGTTACAATTGCTACACAAACACAAACAGTAAAAACATGTCGTACATACATACGTACAATGCATGAATGAGTATAGATTGCATGCGTTTGTTTCGGCAAGCATAACATACTTATCTACCTACATACATACATCATATATTTATGTGCACAACATTTACTTATTTACATGTTTGTGTATGCTTTTCGGATTTGTCTATTCGTCTGTCCGCCTTTTTGTGCTATTGATTGCTTTGTGCGCGTGTGTGCTGGTTAGTCAGTTAAAAGCAAAACCCAGCAACCATTCATTGACTGCATAGTTTTCGGGCTCAATATTTGATGATGACGGTGATGATTTTTAATGGCCATACCAACCAGCCACTCAGCATCTTGGTCGGATTTACAATATATTCATATTAATATTTTGTTTGTCTTGAACAGCACTGAACTGGTTGGACGTCCATATACATATATGCAACAACAAAACCATTTCGGCAACATTTTAAATTAATCGGTTACCTGCATGTCGCAAATGCTTCAAATTATGAATCTCCTTAATGAAATATGGAAAACGTAAAAGCATTACCTTTATATCTTCCACATAAGATGTAATCGCACTAAAGACGTTATTCCGTCGGCTACAGCTACAAGGAGGCGTCAAAGATCCCACAAATTTTATTTTCTTCATCAGCCAGATTTTTTTTTTACATTTATACAAATCAATTCCCGTCAAGCAAATTTCGATTTTAAGTCTAACCTCTAAATGAATACTTTTTTAAGCATTCTAAAGGTATATGAAAGAAAAATATTGGACGAGCCATTCGGAAAATATATAAATATGTGTAATATGTGTACCTTGTTAGCATGGGCGTTTACGTATTCGTACAAATTTCTAGTTATTTAAATATTTCTACATTTGCAGAGCTGTTCATATCAGTCTCCTTTAAATTTAAAAATTGTCTTATTCTGAGGCCCTTAAATTATACTTGAAAGTTACTTTTGTATTATTTCTGGATCATGAGGCATGTGGACCAGATATTTGATATAAATAATTCCATTATATGTGCATACCTTAGTTGGCAAAAATGGGTAAAGAATAGTTAATTGGCTTAATATTTGGCTGTATTAAGTTTGGATCCAATCGGACCATTTTTGGAATTATGAGATTTCACGAAGTAACTTATATGGCAGTGTCTCGCATATACTGGTACAACTAAACTAATCGTAGCATAATTGAAGGGGCTATGTAGGATGGTATATTAAATGGTTGAGTTTGACCGACCATAATATTTTCACTTGTTTCACTATACAAAGATGTATTTGACGCGTGCCAAATGTGGGTTACCCACTATCAGAAACCTCCTCCAAGTGGACACCACTGTGAGAATACTGCACCACAGTTTAAGGAAATAACATTTCAAATTTGATTTGAACAAACGTGTCATCACGTGAACGTGGCAGTATTAATATTTTTTTAAAGTAGAGAATTTTTATCGCCCCCTTCGGGTACAAAACCAATATACCGCCATAATTATTATGGTAATGGGTAAAAAAAAAATGCTGTAAATGTTTTATATGAAATCTACATTTTAGCCCCAACATCAAAAACAAACTATGTACTCAAGTTATAAAGTTCATGCAGCAAATAGCATGGCGGCCGTTGTATTTTTTCTTCTTAAGTACGTGCCAGGAAGTTGTGGTGTGAACTTGTTAAAGCTGCTGTGTGTTTTTTTACTTTTGTACTGAGACGCCATTCAGCTAAATAATGCCAACTCTACCTCTCTCTTTGGCTTTCTTCACCTCGTCTCCTGCCGGCAAATATAATCGAGGTGGTTGCCATTCCAGCCTATTAAGGTTTGCGGCCGAATGCTATGCCAATACAAGTAAAACTGAATAAAAATAATAATAATAATAATAATAATCCCACCAACGAACGTTTGTAATAAGGTGCAAAAATTCGTTATTATGCCTTCTTATACACGCATATAACATCACCACATATATATATATATATATATATATATATATGTATGAATATGTAGTTATGGTTGTTGTTGTTATTTTGAACTGATGATCTTATTAACCGTAAGCAAATTTCCAATTGCGGTCAATATTTGATTAAATTTTGTCTGCCTTGAAGATTTATTATTATGATTGCGATATTTGTGTTTCTTTTTTAAATTTTTGAACATTTTTTTGTTTTGCTTTCAAAATCGAAATCATGTGAAAATAAGAGTACTATTAGTGTATACAAGAAATCAAGATTAATGTGATTCAAGAAGTTTTTCATCCTGATAAAATTCCTAAAAATAATTCTTCAATAATTCTTCTTTCCTAATGAAACCTTCTATTTTCAAAAGTTATAGCAAGACTAAATATTGGCGAATTTCATGAAAATATCGAAATTTGGATGCCTTTGAATTTGTCATTAATTTTAAGAATTCAATAGTTCACACTTCAGCTTAGCTCGGGTAGCTTCTGTAAGGCTTTCAAGTTAACATTAAATAAATAAGAAACTTCCTTTGGAGCAGCCTCTCCCGAAATGAATTTCTTTCCAGCTATATGTAGAGCATACTCGTATATGCAAAATTCTTTATTCACACGAATTTTCAGAGATTTGCCTGTTACCCCTACCGTCCTTATTTTACAGAGAGTTATAACAATTTAAAATTTTTTTGAATGCAAAACTTTATTTCGCTTACTATGGAAAGATCGTTTTATGTAGAAAATGAACAATTTTTGATACTTTCCAACAAAACTCATGAGTATTCATAAAATAGTTGCTTTGAGTCACATCGCGTGATTTTCACTTGTTTGACCATTTGCATTTTTAAGTAATTTGTTGAAATTTGATGCAATGAAATTTGGATGCCAGTCCATGGCGATTAGCTATAGGAATTCAAGTGGGCAAGTGTCAGATTCAGATTCAGGCGCTGTGGCAGTTTCTTCGGTGATTTAAATGTCATGTAAAACCTTATAAAAAGAAAAGAAAAACGCACTTATTAGCTAATAAATGGAAGCGGGTAGTTAACTATATAAAGTATTGTATAAATAGTATTTAATAAAGTCAGTTAAATCAATGATCTGGACTCTATACCCCAGACTGACAGACTTAGTGTACCTTCCGTGGAGCGTAAAAAAAATGATATTAATACCAAAATCAGCCATTATACAAACAAACGACAACAACAAAACATTTAAAAAAAGAAAATAAAATAAAGAAAAGGAACAACAATAACATAAATACATATCAAATGGAAATATTTTTAGATTGGCTTGCATTTATAAAAACGTGCATAAGAGCTTTTTGAAGAATTTTTGATTAAAGGTCAAACTGTACGTTACTTCATTTAAAATGCATAAAAACATGAATCAGTTGAATCAATGGGTATTATTAAAGAATTGCGAGGCGCGTTTATCCACTACATTAAGGTTTAATTTCAATTTTTGAAAACTTAATAATCAAAATTAGTGGCAAAGAACGCGCAACTAATGTTGGATAATTTAAATTGTGCACACAATCATTTACTAAATTATATATATATATATATATATGTGTGTGTGTGTGTGTGAAATAGTCAAACGAAAAAGCTAAGAAATATCACATGCATGCTACACACAATGTGTGTAATGGACAAAGTCATTCTTCACTAGTTAATGAATTCCACATAAAGAGAATTGCATCTACCGAGAGCAAAAATATTTCATTATATATAATTAATGAAAAACAAGTAAGAAAACTAAATTTGGCTTAGGCCAAAACTTAAATATCCTCCATCTGCAACAGTGGGCTTGGCACATATATATAAATAGTATGCCTTCTAACACTGTACGTATTACGCATCAGCTTGCAAATCGGGTTTTACGTTGAATACGTTTTATTTTTTTGTAAATTGTGGGTGTGTCTGTAAGTCGACCACACCCATTTTGCCACATCGATGGATAGAATAATTGTAAATATGCGAACTTCTTAGCTCAATTTTTGTGGCAGATAAATCGATTTTTCCAAATTGTGGGCGTGGCTCTTGCCCATTTTGCCCATTTTAAATAGCGATATGGGTGCAGAAACTAAAAGTGTCTGTATAAAATGTCAGCTCAGTTTCTTAAAATTTACGTTCGTGAGAATGCCAAAACAGACGGACACACGGACACATGGAAATACACGTCTAGATCGACTTAATCGTTAATGCTGTGATCAATAATATACAGGACATATTATGCCGAAAATTTCTTTGACCCTATTACTTATGGCACATAGATCCCCAGACCTTAAAGACATCACTAAACATCCTCATAATACTATTTCATCACTGAAGGACGCTATAGCAACAACAACGGTTAAAACTAACCAAAGAATATTTGATTCGGGCATACAATCATTTCTGATCCCGGATTGAGTCCGTTTTGATGCTAATGCGGATTTTATTGATTTATTTAATAGTCTAGGAGTCAATGAACGTCCTAGAAAAATTTCATGGAATTATAATAAATTTTGCAAACAAATATCAACAAATTAGTTTTAATGTCAATAAGCACCCTGTATATACTGTTTATTGTCTCTGGGGGCTCCTTCTGGATGTTGCAAATGGAGTGAAAAAACTTAGTATACTCCCATCTTATGTGGAGGGTATAAAAACCTACAAACAAATAAAATTAATTATCATTATATTTATTTTATGTCGTTTGGTAATAATTTCCACAATTTATTGATCAAAAATATTGAAACTATTTATTTTTTTTTATTTATTTATTTAACACATTTTCGCATTCGCCTTTTGGTACAGGTGGCAGCCAATGACCCAGATTGTGGTGTTAATGCAATGGTCAACTATACTTTGGGTTACAGTGTCTCAGTCAACACAATCGCCAACACTAACAGTAACAGCAACAGTCAACATTATCAACATCACCATCACCATCACCTGACCGAGTTTGAAGTACGTTCTGCTTTGGGCGATATCTGCATAACCAGTGAATTGGATTATGAAAGACGTTCAACGTATGAGTTTCCCGTCATAGCTACCGATCGAGGTGAGTTCGATATGTATATACGTACAAATATTCGTACGTATATGTGATGCTTAAGACGCATACATGAAATTTCGTAAAGACAACATAAAGTTATGAAAGATTTTTGATATTAATCGTAATTGTTGCCAGACAATCCGTCCGATAATTAAAAAAACAGCATTCGTATGAAATTATTTACACTTTTCAAAATTAAAATAGTTGTTAATTAAAAAACAAGTAAAGAGAGCAAAAAGGGATATATAAGGCGTACGCCAAATCTGGGACACCCATTATCTTAAATTTATTTGAACAAACGTGCCATTATTCCGTTCCGCAAGATATCTCCTGACACTCGGGACGAATACTCATTATAAATTCGAGATCTATATAGGGTCACCTATCTTCGGAACGGGTGGTTCAATTTCTATTATTTATGCACCGTTAGAACTAATTTCGCTTTTCTTTAAAGTCGGAAACGCACGGTCTCACAGACCGGCAAATGGCCTACACGACTCAAATTTGGCTTAAAGATACAAACTAAAATACTTTTTTTAATTGAATAAATAAATATTCTTTACAATTATTTCCATTCAATGTACGTTTCAGGTGGTCTCAGTACAACATCAATAGTAAAGATCCAATTAACGGATATTAACGACAATCGCCCAATATTTGAACCCAGTGAATATAACGTTTCATTGTCTGAAACGGCAGCCACAACTACAGCCTCAGCTAGTCCTATTTTATTAGTGGTCGCTCATGATGCAGATTCTGGTAGATTTGGATCTATAACTTATCGCATTGTGGCAGGCAATGAAGCGGGCATTTTTCGTATTGACCGTACGAGTGGTGAATTGTTTATAAATCGTCCCACTATGTTAAACATGCATAGCCAAACGATGCACGTGTTGAATATCACAGCCAGTGATGGTGGTGGTTTACGCACCGCTCAAGATGCATTGGTGTTTGTATGGATTATTGATGCCACACTACGGCCGCCAATATTTGAGAAATTGCGTTATAATTTTTACGTAAAAGAGGATGTTAATCGTGGCACTGTTATTGGGACGATAGTAGCCGTCGGCACAGCAGAAGCAGGTAAGTTTAGTTTTTCGCTTAAAATACACTTTAGGGCAGTTGGGAGAAGAATAGTAATAACAAAAAGGATCTGAAAACAACAGACGTTGCAAAACCCAAACAAAACCATATCATTTTTTTAAGAAATTTACTTTTTGGTTGAGACTAAGAGCAGACGTGAAAGCTTGGCAACTCCATTTAAGCGTAAGAGCACATTCATTAATTCAATGACTTGGAAACGAATATCTGAACATTTGATTGGCAGCTAAGGCAATATAAACATGTGTATGAGTATCTTTTGCATATACATAAAAAATTGGGTGTGTGTACACATACAATACACACAATATATGCATAGAAAATCATCGATTTATTGGCTTTTGTACTAAACACATCCACAAAAAATGTATTTTGTATTTGTTTAGCAGAACGTAAAAGAAACAAGAAAAACCATCTGATCTAGCTTAGGTTCAGGTCAAATACTGAATGCCCTGTACTTTCAAGCAAAAAACCCGACCATTTAACATTCTCATTAACCACATACTCCCAAAATATATATTGGGGAGGATCAAAGAATGCTCCGATCGGGTCCCGATGTATGGTATAAAAAGAACTATACGCTCTAGCCTGTTTTTGCCCAACATATGTGACTGTATTACAGACTTAGTATGCCGTCGTTTCTTAAGACTTTCATTTCTTTTAATGTTTAGAAAAAACACAGAAGAAATAAACGTATGTGCTTACGTACGCACACTTCTTAAAACAAGTAACCGAAAAATGTCAACAGAAAACTTTGTCGCAATAAAAAAAAAGCATCAACTCATTCAAATTTTTTTTATAATTGACGACGGTGTAGACTCAAAAAATGTGCATAATCAAATGTGAGTGGCAATGAAAGTGCTATTCATGGCTGCCTTAAGGCAAACTTCCCTTTGAGAAGTCCTCTCTGGGTGTTTGAAATTGTTGTACTGAATAAACCAATGGGTCCGTCTTTCCGTCTATGTATGTGTCCATGTAAATTTGTGTTGAAGCAACAGTTGCACTTTTTGATATATTTCGATCAAATGTGGTCGTAGGACATGTTTTGGCCCCGAAAGATGCCCTAGTGAAAATAGACCGAAAACTATTCAACCGCATATAAAGTGCTTTTCTTTTCAAAAGTGTTTTGTACTCAGTTGGATAGGGTTGGGTTGCAATATTTTCACTTATTTTAAAATCACTGAGTGCGTAGATTTCTCATTTCTGTGCTGATTGATTTAACTTTTGTTTCTTACTTTCTTTTGCAGGAAATTTAAATGGCATTCATTATTTTATATATGCCGGTGATCCGGATAATTACTTCAGTGTTGATGAAAACACTGGCAATATACGCGTTAACAATGCTGTGGATTATGAAGTCAAAAATCAAATATTATTAAATGTCAAAGCATCTCTGCCTGGTTTTGAAAGAAGGCAAGGATACACTCAGGTCAGTTGTTAGTTGTTAATTAAAAGCATCTTTGTAAATAATAATCTTAAATATCAACAATTAATCATTTGTGATATTTCCTTAATGATATTATAAATATTTGCATTTTTTATGTAATTTTGCACAATTTCTCCCCTTCGCTTTGTAGGTCCTCATTACTATAGAAGACGTTAATGATAATGCACCAGTGTTTGACAGTGCGGTTGTGCATATATCGGTGCCAGAAAATGCTGAACCTAGCAAAGCTTTGTATGCTGTGACAGCTTGTGATAAGGATTCTGGCAAAAATGGTGAAATCACATATACATTGACCATGTACAGTTCAACAATGCTTACCAATGTCACGATATCTGCCAAAGCAGTGACTGTAGCAACGGCCGCAGCAGCAGCAGCAAAAACCTCCGCACAACCACAAAAGGGGGGTAATAGTATAAGCACCGCTGATCAACAACTGAGTATGAGTATGGCAGGAACATCTGCATATGGTGTTGGTGGTGGTGGTAGCAGTGGTAGCAGTAGCAGCAGTAGTAGTAGTGGTAGTTCGAGTGGAGGTACCTCTTATTCTTCTTCGTCTTTGAATGCTGCTTCTATGGCTAGCAAAAATCTGTTTACAATCGATGCACGTTCAGGCCACCTAATATTGTCACGACACTTGGATTACGAGACATCACAACGACATACATTAATTGTCACCGCCTGGGATTCCGGCAAACCGACTCGTTTATCCAGCAATTTAACTATAGTCATGGATGTTCAGGATATCAACGATAATCGGCCAATATTTGAGCATAATGAATACCATGTTAATGTAGTGGAATCGCAGCCGGTTAACTTTCAGGTAAATAATGATGTATCGCCTTCTTAATGAAGACTAAAACAATAACCAAACCTAAGCAAGTGCAGAGACTACACAGGGAAACGATATCCTCAAAATTAAATTAAAACAATTTTGTTTTTCCTCATTTAATTTCATTTCATTTCGATACAATTCATTTCGTTTATTATCATAATGGTTTGTTATTTAATAAACGTCCAACACACAACAACAACATTTGAACGTCTAATGCAATAATGGTATCGATGTTTAAAACTGATTGATGTAGGATCGGTTTGTTACTGAGAACTGTGTGTGTATTGTAAATTTCATACCAACAATTACATATATGTACGGTGTACGGACATGTCAAAAAGCCACATTTTTTATAGAAACGCACACAAACACGTCCTTTGTCGGCTAGTTTGGTAACATTTTTATACCCATCATCTTAATGATATGGACATAATCGATCCGTCGGTGTAGAAAGTTTAACGTGTTGAGTTAGTTCGATTCCAGTATAGTAATGCTTGACTATATATATCCCCACATCCCATCACCCCAACAGTTTGCTAATAATTGTGGATACTATTCGAGATTCTATAGCAATGGACCAATAGGGTCCATTAGACCATCCGATGAAGATTATGTGTACCCAGTCAACTTTTTCGACCGTGAGGGTGCTGGATGGAAATTCGAACAGGCACACGGATGCACGGACAGACAGAAGACCTAAATCGACTCGGCTATTGATACTGATTAAGAATATATAGATATTTTGGGTGTGGCACGTCTCCTTTGCACAAAAACAATATACCCCATCATCATTATGATGTTGGGCATCAAAATGAAAAGAAAACAAATTTGAAAGTCACTTAACCCCAATTTGGTTTAAATGATTGCCACCATGAGCTTTTCGTCTATATATACATACAATATCATCATACTTACATACAGAACAGCAGCAGTAACAGCAAACAAAGAAAATTTTTGATAGAAAATTTAAATAACTCAACAAGGTAAATGAAAAAAGTGGAGAGGAGAGGAGAAGGTTAGAGACAAGCACACGAGACCCTATTAAAAGCAAATCATGTTACAATAATTTTCCTGTGGCTAATTTGATATATCGCGTATTCGTTTGTGGCATTTTGTGTATGGGCCAACTAGAGACAATTTTCTCCCTTTATTGTACGCTATACATATAGTACTAAATTCGCAGAGATAACTGTAGAAAGACCGAACACGATAACGCCTTTTTCTGTTGTACAATTCCAGACACGATTTTAATCGATAAGCTCAGAGCGTGTGTACGTGTGTACGGTATGCAAATACATACGGACGTATATATGTATTTAGTATATTTCTATTCAAGAATACAAAATCACAAAGAATTCATAGAGAAGGGGGAGGGAGGGAACCATTGCAAGCATACTTCAACGGTCAATGTAGGTTAATTGCGCCGCAGCAACAAAGCAGCAGCAGCAAGTATGTGTGCATGCGATTGTTGGCTTTCATTTGAAGCTGAAGTTAAAGCTGCAATACCACAACAGCACAAATTTAAATAAAAAGTATGAAGACAAGCACGTTGTGTTGATGTAAAGTAAAGAAGTAAAGAAGGAAAAAAGTGTAGTCACAGATAGCACCAGCTTTCTATATAAGAAATGGATACAGCTTCACAGAAATCGATAGCAACAGAGACACAAGAGACAAAACTTTCCTAGTGTTTGCTACCGCCACTAAATGGCTAGTAAAAGTAATTTGAGAGAACGGAATTATCTTTTAAACAAATAAGTTAAATTTTCTACCAAAAACAAATGTTCTCTTTCGTTATAATCTATTGCCATCTCTGTCTTATTTGCAGATACTTAAAGTGACAGCCACAGATTTGGATACCGGCAACAATGCTCGCATCACCTATCGTATTATAAACAACAACAGCAACAGCAACATTAGTACTAACAACCAACAAACAAATAAAACACTAAACAAATCTTTGAATATAAACACAAATAACAACGGTAAAAATAATAATAATAATAATAATAATAAAAATAATCCCAGAAAATTAATGAAAACTGTGCCTTCGACCATGTCCCCTGCCATGGCCAAAGCTAACAATAACAACAACGCTGCCTACGTTTCAGAATTATTTGGCATATATGCGAACAGTGGTTGGATTTATTTACGTTCACCATTAGATCGTGAAGCATGTGATCATTATGAGCTGACAGTGGTCGCCAGCGATAATGGTACGCCATCGGCTCAGGCGCGCACACGTGTTCTGGTGCACATACTTGATGCTAACGATAATGATCCACGTTTCTTGCGACCGTCTTATGAATTTCACATTGAGGAGAATTTGGGTCGTGGCTCGCTGGTTGGTGTCATTGGTGCTACCGATATCGATTTGGCTGAGAATGCATCCATCAGATATCGACTAATTCCGACAAATAGTAGCTTTCAAATCAATCCATTAACTGGTAAGTTTCACCTTCTATTGTTGTTATTATTATTATTATTATTATTATTATTATTATTATTATTATTGTAAATAAACGGTCTCCTTTCCATTGGTATCAGAAGGCATACACCTATGGTGGAAAGAAAGTAAGCCAAATGATACAATGACTGCAACAACGACTTACGTATAACATTTACAAGCATGTACGTATATTAAAATCGTGATCCAACTAACGTTGCTTTCTATAAGGAAGGACAATTAATAAGAATACAGAAAACAAAAACAACAACAAAATAAAGTGGAATAAAATCATAACGTAACGTAACTGTGCGGGGAGTGAGTGGTTACTGGGTCAATTTTGTTTGTTCGTTCGTTCGTTCGTTCGTTCGTTCGTTCGTTCGTTCGTTCAACATTACATAATTACGTATACATGCGTGTATATACAACGCTACGAAAATGGCTAAGACATACTCTGTACCTACATGTCGTTCAATATATAAGCAAATTAGGCAAAATGCCACAGAGTTGCAGGGTCGTGAATTGTCCACACAGTGGGGCAGAATAATAATTCTTAAAGAAACAATAATTTTACTAATAAATATTTTCATTGTCACACACATTTCCCTAGGGTGTCATGTTCTCTAATGTGTTGTTTACATGCATTTTCGTATGAAAGCTGAAAACAAACTTCATGAAATGAAGAAGGCAAGGAAAATGATTGAAGTAAAAAAAATCATTTGCACACTTATCACAAATTGCTTAGGTGTGTGGGTGTTTGCAACTCCTAAACGGCAAATGCCAAGCGCATCTTTAATTATAGCATTCGATTCGAAATCAATAACGATGTCCGTCTCTAGGTTCATGACATTTATATAACAATGATTCTCTTTTATAATACAAAAAAAAAAAAACTGCTGTGATAGCATAGGTTGTGCAACTAAGCGGTCGGATAGAACCGACTAAATATATTATTCTCAGTTGCTTTTTTCAGTAAAGGTATAAATCCATTTAATTAATTTGTTAAAAAAATGTTATGAAGTAAGGACGATAACAACAACAACAACAAAGTAATACCCAAATAAATTGACACGCCATCTATCACCTCAAAAGATGCCACTCCCCTATAATAAAAAAAAAAGAAAAAATGATTAATCTATCGTTTACACCGACAAAGGGAGAGATAGAGAGACATAGCAAACAAAAAACCTGTCTACGTTTGTTTATAGAAGCAACAACAACAAAACAAACATTCTTACATACTATTGAATTAAAATTGGAAAAATACTAAATTGAGAGAGACAAAAAAATGACACGACTTTTAGCGTAAGCTTAAAAAAATGCAATACAAAAACGGAAAAAAACGGTTTTGTGAGGCAAATCTTAAATACTCTCCACTTGCATAAGTAAGGTAAGTGTTGAACTCTTGCTCCCAGAGAGAGAGGGAGTTATTTTGTTAATAGCGTGGCCTTCCCTGTATTTTGTCTCTCTAGATAGATATTCTAAATTTCAAATTTGATAACCTCGAAAGATTTCTGTGAATAGTGGACAAGTCCCATGCCGCTTATGTACTGTTGCCTTGGAAGGTTCTTCGAATTCTGGGCGTGGCTGTTATTTCAATTTATCCATTATAAAAACGCTTAAAAAGGTCGGAATAAACAAGAATCCAATTTTGATAAAGAATCTATTTACTGACATCTTCTAGGCGATGTCGCAAACACAATAACAAACTTGGTGTACCACTTACAATAAAGTAGAGGTTATAAAAAGAAATCAGTGTGGGAATATAACGGTGCTTGTAGTAAGTTGGGTTTCTGTTGTTCTACTATACGACTCGGCAGCACAACGTAGATAAAATTGTTGTTGTTGTTATTATTATTATTGTTGCTGAATGAGGAGGTTAATCATAATAATGGTCAGTCGTGCATGATAAACTTACAACTTCAACCAAATCATGCAATACTTTTATATACTCGTCGTCTTTTTTCATCTTCTGTTTTCATTTATTTCTGGTAATGCGAACAGATAATCAAATGTGCATAAAGATGCAGTTATTTTCATTAAAAATAATTCTACGCTCTAACTAAAACAAAGTGTTTGTAGATAAACTACAAAAGTATGTGCATTAGCAGCCAATAAAGCAACAACAACAGCATCACTAACTCATACGATTACTAATGATTCCTTCAGATGCACCACTCCATCTCAATATGTCTTGCATGCCGCATGCATGATCATTGTAAAGTTTGTGATTTATCGTTAATCCCATCTCTCATTTCATTGATTCACGTGATTAGCATAAATTGTATGTATATTTAAATAAGTACCATTACGAATGCTTAGTTGAATATACATACCAAGATAGGGCATCTTTGTTATAGTCGGTCAAACGCAACCGAAAATATACCTTGTGAGTCTGCTACCCATACCGTAATATGTTATTAAACTCATTTATTGAACGTTCGTTTTAGGAAAAGAGGTTCCAAATATGGTTCGGTCCTCTCTTGAAATAGAAGTGAAATTATACCCCTTTTAAATAAAGCTCTGGTATAATAGAAAAATTGGCCTAACGTGGATCCAAAGATTTATTTTCGAAAGTTGAAAAAGAAATTTTCGAAACGAAGTATTTTCTCAATTTAATTTAACTGAATCATCTGCACTCAATTACCGGCTCTTGTTGAAGCCACAAGATACTTCAATAATAGTCAGTCTACGGCAATGCATCCTTGTGAAATGATAAAGTTGACTTGGTGACTTTGGCGAGAATTTTTTGTAGAAGTTCATCATTACCAAAAATCCCTTTAAGTCTTGGGCTACCTCAGGTCGCGAAAAATTTGTAGTGGTTTCGACTTTCCCTGATCGAGAAGGCCTGAAGCCTAAACAGCTGACAGATACCAGCTTGAACCAAAAACTCAAATTCCTTTTTGGCTGCTGCAAGCTTCTCAGGTGATAATCGTCTTGCTCGTGAGAACACTGCTTGGGCTACAGCTTCAAGTTTCTGTGTTACTGTTATCTTTGTTTTGGGATCAAAAGATTCCTGCCCAATCTCCATCGGGAGACCGGCCCTTACTAAAAGTGCCTCAGAGGACAAAAAAACAAAGGATGTCAAAATGTGCGTTGAAAATTCTCTCAAAATCACTACAAAAGTCACTTTCTTTCTTTTAATGCGCACTTTACTGGGTTTAACCACACAATAAAATATATGTAATTTTCCAAAATAAATTCGTAATTAAATTTCTTTTCCAATTAATAACTGTATATTAAATGAAACTGTTAAGAAAAAGCAACAGTGCCTTAAGCTTTAGATATAGAAAACACAACTGCCACTTAAGTCCACGATGCGACTTTTCTTGTTGCTTTTATTGTCACTATTTTATAGTCTGCACCACCCTGTGGCAAAATTTAATGGAGAAATCGGTGCGACAATAAGACAATTTTTTCTAAACTGGATTTGGTTAAATTCCAATGGCTCCGATTCGCCTCAAAGTAGTTGCTGCCATTCGAGACCATGCCCAAGTTGCAAGTGCCTGACGCAAAAAGACGCCGCTTATGCAAAAAACTGTACAATTTATACAATTTTAACGTTAAGATTTTTTTCTCAATTCATCTCCTATGTTATGCAGCCTTAACATGTGTGTTCCTTCTCTTGATCTCAAAATGATTGTGTAAATGTCAGATGTTATCCAAAATTATAAAATTTTTTTCAATTTTTCGGCAAAAAGCCACTTCTATAACTGGATTTTTTCATAAAATTATTTAATTCATTTTTAAATTTGTAAATTCTGAATTCAAAGTGAAGCACGAATCAACGCAGCAGCAATAGCTGGAAATATTTCACCCGATGTCAACAATATATTGGCTTTGCCACTAGAAATTATTGTCATAATATTTACCTACTTGGATGATATGCAAGCAATGTGTAATTGATATGAGCAAGCTGATTGTCCTTGACTAACAGGCCTATTGTACCTCTAGCTTGATCATCCTTTTCTTCAATTTCAGACTTATATCAAACAAAATTGAGTAAATGAACATTTTTGTACGAGTATATATAGCACACAGTGCAATAGTTATATCGTCACTATTTTATAGCCTGCACCACCCTGTGGCAAAGGGTGTTTTAAGTTTGTGCAGATGTTTGTAACTCCTAAGCGGTTAATGGCACACCCACCATCAATTATACCGTGCGTTGGATAAAGTCATTCCTTAATTTCAGAACCCATAATGTCCACACAATGTAATCGTCAACTATTTTAATATGAGGCAAAACATCTAATTTCTAAATCATTTAAATTTAAAGACTCCGGAATACAAATCAATTTCTGTAGAGTGAGTAAAATTCTACAACCAAACGTTTTGTAAAATAGACTTAGTAATTGCCTTGTTATTCCCAGAGTATACGCATATGGGACAATATTTTGATTACCTTTCGTGTGCTCAAATTTGAGTCCTTGATAAAAACGACCTTGTAAATTAGACTGACCCATTTTAACACGTTCACGCCGGCGTGTACCACCGGTGGCTCATATTTGATTGTGCTATTAGACGGTACGTAACACCAAATATTTAGATCTTTAATACTTTTACTGAGAGTCACGCACTCGTTAAAACATTTATTTTTAAAAACAATTATAATAACGTACCGTCTTTTTCCGAAAATAAGATACTGTCTTAATATTTTTTAAGTCCCAAATATGCGCTAGTGCTTAATTTCGGCATTTTTAACGAATTCTTTTTATAGCATTTTTATTTAGGGCTTATTTTCGGGGAATGTCTTATTTTCGGAAAAAGACAGTATTATAAACTTGTGCTCAATAACGTAAACATAATAAGAATTTGGCTCCCGCCCGATAGAGCAGACAATGATAAACAGCGCCGGCGTGAACGTGTTAAAGAAGCCTAATGCAATAACTGGCAAAAGCGTCTTTAGTTTTCCTGTAAACGTGGTTGAAACTCACATGGCTGTCTGCACTTTTTAGATGCAGCGCCAATACGAATGTGGTAATAACAAACCTTTTATGATTGTCGACTTAATGACCGACCCCTCCCGGACAGCTTTTCTCCAGTAGGCGATATAATACGGTCACCAATTTTCGCTAGATTTTCGCTATTTTCCCTCTTACAAGCTGATGAAATGCAGCGTATGTTCGCTCAATGTCAATCGCTTGCTATGCTCGTCCCAGCTAAGTCTTTCATCTCACGTAATAATTGACTAGGCTTTTTGCTGCCTAAGTCCATTCCCGTTAGCAATTTCATTAGTTGTTTTTCTTTTGAGATGCTAAGTCTTGTGATTAATTCTTCTTTTAATTTTTCGTAGTTCCCCGTTGGTGGGGGATTTTTTGCTACATCTGATATCTGTAATAGAATTCCGGCATCTAGATCACTGTAATCACTGTATAGTATTTCGACAAATTCGATGTTATGCGATGCACGTGGAGCAAGCCATCTACTTGTGTAAACCACAGTTCCGGATCGGCTGTTAGGAACTTTGGCGTTTACCATCCCAATTGCATTTATATCTACACCGTCTTTTTTGTCAATGCGTACGTTGAAAACGTTAATTAAAATGAACAAATTCCACACAAATATATTTTCAACCTAAACATCAATCTATATATAGAGGAGGCATGTTTTTTTTTATAAGCATACTTATACATACTTATGTATAATTATACCTTCCAACTCAGTGATGAGGGTATACTAAGTTTGTTCTTCCGTTTGCAACACCAAGAAGTAGGCGTCAGAGACCCTATAAAGTATGTATATTCTTGATCAGCGTCAAAACTGGGTCGATTTAGACATGTATGTCCGTGAGTCCGTGTGTCTGTCATATCATGGCATTCACACTGGCGTAAAGTATGAGATATTGAGCTAAAAATTTTGTACAAACACTTTTAGTTTCTGTACGCAGATCGCTATTTAAAATGAATAAAATCAGTCTAGAGCCACGCCCACAATCGACAAAAATCTATACAACCGTCACCATGAACTTGAAATTTTGTGCACATATTTATAATTATATCATCGATGATCTAAAAATGGGCGTGGTCGGATAACAGACACGCCCACTATTTACAAAAAACCTTATTCAACGTAAAAGTACACTTGCAAGCTGATGCTTAATACATACACGACTAGAGGGCGCAGTATATCTATACCGCTGCGGTGGTGGAGGGTATATAAGATTTGAACTAAGCCAAATTTAGTTTTCTTACCTGTTTTTATTATAAATATGCTTCAGGTGAAATTACAACACGTGAATCTTTAGATCGTGAAGAGTATGCCGGGTATGACTTGGTGGCAGAAGCTCGCGATCAAGGAACACCTCATCGCAGTGCACGCGTTGCCGTTAAAGTCGATGTTACCGATGTCAACGACAATGCACCAAACATTGTTGATCCGCAAGAGGATGTGGTCAGTGTGCGGGAGGAGCAGCCACCCGGCACTGAGGTGGTGCGCATACGTGCTGTCGACCGTGATAGTGGGCAAAATGCATCGATCACATATTCGATATTGAAGGGTCGTGATTCGGATGGATTTGGATTGTTTAGCATAGACGACAACACGGGTGTTATTCGCACTTTGGTTGTGTTGGATCACGAAGAGCGCAGCATTTATCGTTTGGCTGTGGCAGCCACAGACGGTGGCATACCGCCAAAACAATCAATACGTTTGCTTCGCGTCGAAGTGTTAAATTTGAATGACAATCGACCAACGTTCACCAGTTCCAGTTTAATGTTTCGGGTAAGTATTACAACAATTCTTCTTCTTCTTCTTTCACTTCTGAGATATAGGTGGAAATCTTGTTGTTTCATTAAAAAAAAAAACACTCCCAAGCATAAAATTTTTTTCTGAAAATTTACATACACCGACAGACTTTTGTCTTATATACTTAGTTACTCACGTTACTAAACACCAGGAAGAGCTACAAATGTGCTTGCGAGGTAGAGATTTTTTCATTTACTTCACACAGTTTTCAAATTCTAAGAAATATATGCAAAGCTTGAAGTATTTTATGATTGTTACTCTTTCTTAAAAGGTTTTGTCGCTTTGTTCCTTGTGGAGGGTATACCACCGTAGTAATGCAGTATACTCAGCTTACTGTTCCGTTTGCAACACCCAGAAGAAGCCCTCAGAGTATATATTTTATTGATAAGCATCATACTCTGAGTCGTTGTAGAAATGCCCGTCCGTGCAGCTTCGTATACCCCTGTTTTTGATATTAAGCTGAAATTTTGTACAGACACTTGTATTTTTTGCACGCAGATCGCTTTTAAAAGGGGGCAAAATCGGTCAAGAGGTACGCGCACAATCGACAAAAATCTATTTATCTGGTTAATGTTAATGGTAATGTTTTTAAACAGTAACATAAATAAACTTATTAACGTTGTTGATTACATTTTTTAATTCTTTACCTAAGCCAATGTTCTAGTTGTAGTTGTAGAAGAGGAATTAATTCAAATATTGTATATAAGCAATAAAACATTTTACTCACGTTTCAATTTCGCACATGTTTTGCGTAGCTTTCATAATTTACGGGTTGATTGTACACCTCTTTAAACTACAACTTATTGCCAGGCATACAGACACATATTTACGTTCTCTGGGAGACATTTTTAACATATACACACTGACGTGGCGTGCAAGGCAGGCGAAGCGAGAGAGTTTAGTGATTCAAAGTAGAAACAATATAAACGGTTGTTAATTGAAATTAATTGCATTTTCGAAAGGGTTTCCCAAACATATATTGGATACCAATTAAAAAACTGTTACATTTTATTGTCACAATTTAGTTGTTGACCGACCGTTCGTTTTTATACAATTCTTATACAATTAAGTAAGTGAATGAGACACACCGTCTTCGGCTCTCTTTATCAACTTCCAATACAAGGACATCATAAGCCCGACGTCCAGCATATATTGTATTGGTTTATATGTAAACTTCTTAGCAGTTTATTGCCGTTATTGCTGTTACTAATGGCAGTCCCTTTGTATGTGTGTGTGTTTGTTAAGAATGTTAAGAATAAATTCACTGCGAACGTCTTCGGCCTGTGTTTTTCTTTTGATGTGTGCGGAACATTTTGTATTGTGTCAATGTAATCTTTTTGCATGTTATTATTATTTCGATTGTTGTTGTTATTTTTGTTGTTGTTGTTATGATGATGCTTTCATTAATTTCATTTATACAAGGATGATAATATTTGTCAGATATTTGTATTGAAAACAACTCAGCCAACAACCTTAACAACAACAACAACTTAATAAAACTCATCCAAATAATAAGCATACGTATGGTATATAAGCATGTAAACATTTAAATATTTATATATATATATATATATACACACACACACACACAGACACACTTATAAATGCGTTCCCTTTTATATCGCTCTCGTATTTCATGCTCACAGCCACTTTTTTCAAATCAAATTGGTTAATAACGTTTGCAATAACCATTATAAACGGCTATCGGTTATACAAATTATGAACTCCCGTTTACCACCGTAAAACATATTGTAACATGAATTGTGGAATAATGTTCTGGCATGCAGTGTGGAAGGCTGCGTGGCAAAGCAAAAGGTTCATAATCATAAACAATAACCAATTACAATAAAGTGATCAATGAAGATTGAATCGGTCTCAATAAGCGTATAAAACTTCCTTAAATGTCTGTCAGTTGAAATCAAAAAAACAAAGTGTAATATACTTAAACAGTTATTATGGCTTTAAGTTCGATATCAGTGCCAGAGCAAACAATGTTTTTATCATAATTTTATTAGTAACAATTTTTATTTTGTGCACGCACACATCTGTTCGTGTGAATGCACCAGACAGCAATTAAGTCAAGTATAAATTTTATTCCATTTTATTGCATTTGTACAAATTTATTACATACACCCGATACAGAGATGGTGGACTACAGTAGGGCACATTATAAAAACAGCCATTAAATTAATTTCTTTCGCTTATATTTTCAATTTCTTTTTAATATTGCACAGTGTAGCATATTCACGCATGTGCTCACGTGCAGTACACTATAAAGCTCCACGTAGTTTACGAAACCGCAACAGCGTTTATAACATTTTTGTTTTTTGTTCATCTCGCCGTTTTTTCCACAAATCCTCCTTGTGCGATGGTTTTAAACCAAAAATAATCTCAACAGTAATAACACTATTGCCCTTAGATGATGACGTTAGGTTACATTGTGTTGAAAATCCAATCTTAAAGTCATAATTCATGTACACATACGTACCTGTGCACATGAAAGATATAAACCACAAAATTCAAATTTAATTTTCGTACCCACCTTCGTGAGGATGAGGGTATATTCACTTTGTTAAAATGTTTGTGTTTTAATTTGAAAAAAAATATGAGTGCAGGTAATAATGTTTGTGTGTTCGAATGGCTTATTTTGAAAACGGCGTAAATCCATTTCCAATCCTATCGATTCAGCTGCTTTAGGCGACCTACAAAACGTAATGGCAAAAAATGTTTTTATTTACAAAAAAGGAAGAAACTTTAACTTGTATCAAAAATACACATTTCTATCAAAATAAAAAAAAAAAAAAAACACAATGGAACTAATTGGGAACCAACGCCCATCGCAGAAAACTTTTCTCTCCAGTTTGGTGCATCAAGCCCATGGACCTGACATGCCACAAAAAAACTTTCTTTCTTCATTTGAAACAATATTATGTTAAAACTCATTAATTATTGCATCCATCCAATACCAATTATGTCTAATTGACAGATTCCTGAAAATACCCCGATCGGTGCTGTAGTGGGTTCGGTGGGTCATACAGAAAGTAAACATCGCAATATGATCTTCAATGAGGACAATTTGTATGTCACATATACTGTAAGTGCCCTCTCCAAAGATATTATAGAGGGCGCTTTTGATATAGATCGCCACACCAATACTTTAGTGGTGGCTCGTCAACTTGATCGTGAACTACAATCTGAATTTCAGGTAGAAGTTCGTTCTTTAGATACCAGTGTCAGTAATAATCCGCGAAGTAGTGCCATTACGGTAAAAGTGGAAGTCGTTGATATCAATGATAATCCTCCCGTATGGCCAGAAGACCCCATTAGTATCAAAGTTAGTGAACTCACGCCCGAAGGCACAGTTATTTATAATTTTACTGCAACTGATGCCGATGCCGG
The DNA here is from genome assembly GCA_949710015.1 of Crataerina pallida. Lineage (NCBI taxonomy): Eukaryota > Metazoa > Arthropoda > Insecta > Diptera > Hippoboscidae > Crataerina > Crataerina pallida. The sequence continues at coordinate 2,526,036 of OX453289.1, read as the reverse complement.
TTTAAATGGTCAACTACACTACGAATTATTAACATATTCGCCTATATCTGATGACGAAAATACTCATATTTTCAATGTCGATTTATTAACCGGAGGTCTTATCCTAATGAGTTCCTTGGATTATGAAATCGTGCAAGAATACATATTGATTTTAAAAGCTTTTGATATATCAGAAAATATAAGTGAGCGCTTACATAGCACGGTAACAGTACGGGTTTTAGTGCAAGATGATAATGATAATAAACCGGAATTTGTGGCACCTACTCTTAGCACGGATTACAAATTAAATTATAGCTTTATGTCAGCCATGGGTCAACCAATGAGCTCACAACAATCCTCAGCTTTGATCTACATTAGCGACAATAAACAAGTGGGAGAGATTTGTACCCACATTGTGGCCATTGACAGGGATTCCGGCAACAATGGCCGTTTGTCATACAGCATTGAAAGTGGCAATGATCCGAAATATTTTCACATCAATTCTGAGACGGGTTATATAGAATTAGCCAAACCATTGCTTCCGCTGGGCGTACAGCCCTTACAGAAGCATAATTCCGCCTACAAGGCGACCACAAACACAAACCCAAACAAATTTGATTTACTAATTAAAGCGCAGGATCACGGAGAACGTGAGAGAAAAAATTCATTTTTAAGTTTGAAAATTTTCGTACAAAGCCCCAAAAATAATCCGCCTCGTTTTCTACAAACTGTATACTATGCGAATGTATCGGAAAATGCTCAAATAGGAAGTTTCGTGGTGCAGGTCTTGGCTAAGGCTTACAATGGACTTGATAATGGTAAGTACGGCAGTTATTTAATCTAAAGCTATATAATTCATTATTTAAAGTAAAAATCATGGACATCGGTAGAGCAGTATGTCCTTACGTACGTCAATTGAAAAATGGAATCCAAAATTTTTGGATATCAATGATAATCAACAATTTTTTTACTTTAAAATAATGAGCACTACATTTCCAAACGATTCTAATTACACATTTAATAGACGTACGTACGGACAAAATTACTCTATGGGTTCTTTATTATGATACATGCTTCAAACAAATCTGTGATTAGATTTAACGCCTTTCGTTGGTTTTCATCACTTAAAATAATGGTTAAATTTTATATTTATATTGACTTTAAACACTTTTTAATAGATTTCCTAGTATATGTACAAGTGGCCGTCCATCACTGTCAGTATTTTTACAAAAACTTTTATGTTTTATTGTAAAAGAATTTTTTAAGAAACCTTTTTATACCCTCCACATAAGACGGGGAGTACACTAAGTTTGTCTTTCCGTTTGTAATACCGTCATGGACCCTACAAAGTATATATATCAGCATCAAAAACTGAGTCGATCAAGTCATTCTGTTGCTGGCATTCTCACGGGCATAAACTTTTAGTTTTTGCACGCAGATTGCTATTTGAAATGGACAAACAATGTCCCCAAATCGACAAAAATCTATAAATTTGCCACAAAAATTTACCTATGACTTTGAAATTTTGTACATATATTTATAATTATCCCCTCGATGTGCCAAAAATGACCCGGTCACTATTTACAAAAAGCCATACCCAACTTAAAACTAGACTTGCAAGCTGATACGTAAAACATACACTATTAGAAGGTGCAATATATATATATATACGCCCACCGTTGTAGATGTGGAGGGTACTTAAGATTTGGCCTAAGCCAAATTTCGTTTTTTACGTGTTTCTTTTAACACCATCTCTTTTAACACGGTTTTTATTTCAATGCGCTTGCAGCTAATCTTACATACGACATACCACCAGGTGTTGCCGATAATCATTTTCACATTGACACACAACGTGGTATTGTCACCACACGCGGTCAATTTGATCGCGAAATCAAATCTCATTACACCTTGCCAATATACGTATACGAAATTAAACGTAGTGGTGGTGGTGTTAGTGATGAGGCTGGTAAGAGTAATACAATGGCTGGACGACACCAAAGATCCTCTATATATGAATCATCGTTGACAGCACAAAACGGACATTTCGATGTGGCCACACTACACGTAACAATAACTGACGTTAATGATCATGCACCTGAATTTCGCCCCGGCTCATGTTACCCATTATTCGTGCCTGAAAATAGCGATTTGGCGGTTATACATACAGTTGTTGCCACTGACTTAGACGAGGGTGTAAATGGTGAAATCTTATACAGCATTATAGGTAAGTAAGAAGGACAAAGGCTTTCAGGTTATGTAAAAACCAAAACAGTTGTGATATCTTTTTTATTTTTATATATATTTTTTTTTGGAGCAAGCCCTTTAGAGACGCTTCTCATCATTAGTGTCATTAGGGATTAGACTAAATTTTAATTACTCGCAATCTATATTTCTGCTAAATATTTTACAAAACCATTACAATGTTAAAGTTCAGTTAAGAGTTTAATATTGTCAAATTTCTTCTTTGTCTTCACAGGTGGCAATATTGGCAATAAATTTAGTTTAGATATGCATACGGGTGAGTTAACAGCACGTCCTTTAGATCGAGAACAGCAGGCTCGCTACGTCTTGCAACTACAAGCAAATGATCGTGGTTCCACTATAAGCTACCAAGGTCACTGTAATATCACCGTTACTGTGGAGGATGAGAATGACAATGATCCCCACTTTGAGCAAGCCAAATATATGGCCAGTGTAGCCGAAAGTGTTGGCATCGGTACCAGTGTTTTAAGGGTCAATGCAATGGACGATGACTTGGATTTAAATGCTCGTTTGCTGTATACGCTGGCTAATGAGAGCCAATGGCTGTTCGCCATAGACAATAAAAGTGGTATTATCACTACTACCGGGTAAGTTTAGAAACATGTTTGTTATTGTTTGTAAGGTTCATACTATAAATCGTGTTAAACTGTCAAAATGTAAAATTGAATTTAAAATGCTTGACGTGTGCATAGAGGGGGCGATCTCCACCACACTCTTGGAATCACAACGTAGCTTATAAGTATTTTTATTTATATATATTTTTATATTTCTTTTGTGTTTTGCTCTTGTGTTTTTCTTATTCGTAAACATATTTTAACAACTTGTTTGCCGGTGTATAATAAATCATCATTTTTAATCAGCAACTGTCACATGTTAGTCCAAAACATTTTGCCACAAATTAAGAATATCTCGATAAAGAACGACTTTATGCCTTCCATTCTTTTCCCTTCGTGTGTGTGCGAGTGGGTGTGTTTTGTTCCGTAATGCAATATTTACCACATAAAAAAACGAGTTGATCAATGTTTATGACCGACTCATGGAACAGAAGAAGGCATTAGAAGCCCCCCCTTGATCAGCGCCAAATTCTGAGCCGATTTTGTAAAATAAATATATATAGCTCAAATGGGTTTATATGTAAAATGTATAAGATAACTTGAAAGCAACATAAATATGTGGAGAATATCCCAGAGTTGAGTTGGACCAAATGTACAATTTTTAACCACATGATGATTTTTTTCATTTATTTACATATTTTTTTACATATTTTTTTGTTTTTAAAATAGTTCGTACATCTGTTCGAATCATCGATTGTCAATAAAAATACATTTGTACCAGACACTGCTCTGCTTCACACTGCTCCACCATTTAGGCAGGGAAGAAAAGGAAGAAGAAAAGTTTATAATATAAATTGAGTTGAACTTGTTAAGAAGAATTTTAGAGTTATTTTTAGACAATCAAAAATAAAAAATAAAAAATAACTACAACAACAAAACAAGTAAAAGAAAACTAAACAAATAAAGAACATGATCAACACTAAATAGTTAATGCTCTACGAATCAATATGGATTGAATGCAGAATTTTGCGAAAATATTGTAAATTGAAAAAATCAAAATCATTTTTGTCAATTGCAGTCACGACTAGCAATTAACTCCGCCCATTTTAATAGAAAACTGCAATAAGTATGATATGTCTGAAGCAAGCTACATTAAAACTCAATATGCCATTTTTCGCAAGCACGAGTGGCTCTAACACAACGGACGACTCAGACTTTATTGTTGATTACTGGCATACACACTTTCTGAGAATTACAAACTCCTCCAAAAACGTAGTTTATCCTCGCTAGTAGGGCGGATTGCACAAATATATAAAAATCCTATGTAGTCTATATATTGCATATTCTACATACATTCACATGTTGGATTTTTGTTGTATTATTGTCATAGTTTTTTATGGTATTTATAAAACCGACTCAAAAACGACCTCTGAGGTATGATGACTATAAACCTTTAGGGAAAACAACTTGAAGAACTTTAACACTGTTAAAATTGTTATATGATGATGATGATGATGATGATGTTGTTGTTGTTGTTGTTGTTGTTGTTGTTGAAAGCCAACCGATAAAGAGAAAGATATATAGATAACTTTATAGTACAAAAATAAAATATTGCGTTTCGTTTCGGTACATTATGATGGCGCGTAGGGACGCAGTGCCCTCACAGTAAAAACAATATAATTATTGCGTAGGTTTTAATAAAATTACACGTTATGCTGTAGAGCAAAGGTAAAACTGAGCTAAAGGCGAATAAGTATAAACGATTTTCTTAAAAATATAGATTTGTGTATACAGCGCACATTCTCACTTAACGTTTATTCCTCAATGATTAAATCATCTTAATGTACAATTAGACGAAAAAGAAACATCATCGTCATCATCATATATGTTGGCATTTCCTATATGTTAAACGTATATGTATACGGCACGATTCCTTCAAATGTCACATTTAACAGTAGTAGGCTTTGACAATTAGCCACTATTACAACTCTGTAGCAATCCGTAAGAAATAGGTAAAAACAAGAGACCCGTTTTTGACTTCTTATCTCATTTCTTCTCGTACTCATTTTCAGGTTGTTGGATCGCGAAAGTCAACACATTTACAATTTTATGGCGATGGCTACTGATGGTGGCCGCTACGATTCCCGATCAGCCCGTGTTTCGGTTCAAATCATAGTCGAAGATGTCAATGACAATGAGCCTATCTTTGAACGTTATCCTTTTCGTGCACAAGTACCTGCTCTAATACAGCCCGGACAAACCTTATTGCAAGTTCAAGCATTTGATAGGGACCTGAAGCAAAACGCTGAAATTGTGTATTCCTTGAATGATGACAACGATTCGGCCCTGTACAGTAGATTTCGTATTAATCCCAAAACTGGGGCATTGTCGGCAAAGCAAAGTTTGGCTAGTGAGTCGGGACATTTATTACATATAGAAATTATCGCCAAAGATAAGGGTAACCCTGCATTGTCCAGTAAAGGTCTTGTAGAACTACGCGTAGGTGAATTACCAGCGGGCACTATCGCACTAAGATTTCAAAATGATACATATCGTGTGATGCTAAGTGAAAATTCTATGGTGGGAAATTTGGTTTTGCATGTACAAGCTCTAAGATCGGATGGTAGGCGCTCCAAGTTGCACTACTCTCTGGACTCGGGTAATGATAATGGAGTTCTTAGCATAGATGCTAATACCGGTGAAATACGAGTAGCGAATTCTGCGGGATTAGACTATGAGCTTTATCCTGCAAAAGTTAATGAGTCATACACAAATGCAGTAACTACTTCCACTAATAACTTAGCCAGTTACCGCGGGCGCGCCATGCTCACCTACGAAGATAATATAACTAATTTAAGCGTCACGGCTGGAGACGTTTCAGGTAATTTGTCGGATGACAACATGTTACGCGGCAATCGTGCTTTGAGGCGACGTGAAAAGGATGACTTGCCAGTGCTAGTAGCAGCGGCTACTCAACCGCACGAGCTACGATTTATGTTAGTTGCACGTAGTGAATCACACGCCGGCTCCTCACCTCTGTACGCCTACGCTGAATTTATTGTGAATTTGGAAGATACCAACGACAATAGTCCACAATTTACGCAATCACAATATGCGACCACTGTGTGGGAGGGCAACAACAAGGGTACATTCGTAGTGCAGGTGAGCGCCTATGATGCGGACTCCGGTGCAAATGCACGCATACTCTACCACATTGTTGATGGAAATCATGATAATGCGTTCATCATTGAGCCAGCATTTAGCGGCATTGTGAAAACAAACATAGTTCTGGATCGTGAGATACGCGACATGTACAAGCTCAAAGTCATCGCTACAGATGAGGGGGTGCCCCAAATGACGGGCACGACCACAATACATGTGCATATCGTTGATGTGAATGATAATCAACCCACCTTTCCGCCGCACAGTGTGATCAGTGTCAGTGAAGGTAAGTTTCATTATAAATAATAAAACTTACATTTATCCAACGTGGCATCACCTAAGTCAACAAAAAACAATTTAATTTGCCTTAGGTGAAATTTTAAATACCCTCCACATATACTTACAAACAGTGGCCGTGATAGGTACATGATTACACCCTCCAATAGTGAATGTGTACAGACCAGATTGCAATATCTTATTTTTCGGTAAAAGTACCAAAAGCACACAGACGGACATGTCTAGATCGTTTCAGATTTTGATGCTGATTAATATTATATGTACGTTGTGGGGTTTCTGACGTCTCCTTCTGGGTGTTACAAACGCAATGTCAAACTTACAATAGTACGCTCACGATTTTATGTGGAGAGAAAGAGAGCAAAAAGCAGTAATATTACAAAGAACTAGTTTTCTATATTGGCTGACTGTGCTTAATGCTTCGTTTATTTCTTGACAATTGTTAACCCTGTCTTGAAGACCGCACTCATTCTACGACAGGCGTACAAGCAAAGCTGTGCATTTCTATTGAAATTTTGATTTGTTCTATTTAGTTTGCATGGCATAGCCTTGGGGAATTGCGCTTATGCTTGAACAATTTGTATTTAGAGAGATTAATAATTCCGTTGATAATAAAAAAAAAATCTATATTATATATATTTACACCCTTCACCTCAGTGATAAGGGTATACTAAGTTTGTTTTTTGCAACACCAAGAAGGAGGCGTCAGAGACCCTACAAAGTATATATCAATAACTGAGTGGACTTAGACATGTATGTCTGTGTGTCCATATGTTGTTGACATTCTCACGGGCGTAAGTTTTGAGATATTGAGCTGAAATTTTCTACAGGCACTTTTCGTTTCTGCACGCAGATCGCTATTTAAAATGGGCAAAATCGGTCAAGAGCCAAACCCACAATCGACAATCGATTATCTGCTAAATATGAAATTTGGTACATACATCGATAAAGCTCTATAAGTATTAGCTTTATCGATATGCCAAAAATGGACGTATTCGGATTACAGACACGCCCACAATTAATAAAAACATTTATATCTACCACAAAAGTTGACCTAGGAACTTGAAATTCGGTACGGGTATACATAGTTATCCCATTGACTGATGTGCCAAAAATGGGCATTGTCAGATAACAGACACGCCCACAATTTACAAAAAACCATATTCAACGTAAAAGTACACTTTCAAGCTGATGCTTGTATTAAGCACAACTAGAGGGCGCAATATATTTATATTTGTCACGCCCACCGTTGTGGGGGTGGAGAGTATTTAAGATTTGGCCTAAGCCAAATTTAGTTTTCTTACTTGTTACACATAATGTAGGATTTTATAATCTTTAACATTTAAAAAAAAAAGTAAAACAAACGTTTATATGAATATTATGTTCCCCTTTGTTTCAATATTGTAACTTCCATAGCATGCGAATTGGGAACTGTTATCACTACCATCTCAGCAAATGACGTTGACACTTATCCCGCTTTAACATATCGATTTGCCTCCGAACTGCCCGATAACCAGGGGGTTGAAATCGAAAACGATATCAAGTCTATATTTGCTATCGATCGTTACAGCGGCAAAGTCGTGCTCAAACGTCGCTTGGACTATGAGGAACGCCAGGAATATCAATTGGATATTATTGCCTCAGATGCAGCACATGTGGCACGTACCACACTAACTGTTCGTGTGAGAGATGAAAATGACAATGCACCGAAGTTTGATGCTGAGGAGCCACCATCATATTTTGCTATGTTGCCTGATTTACAAGTGATGCTGACTGCGTCGTCAACGTCTGAGTGTGAACTGTTAATTGTTAATGCCACCGATAAGGATGGCAGTAATGGCCCTAACTCAAATATTCGTTATAGCATTGGACAACCTGTACGCGGTTTCTCAATTAATGAGAATACTGGGGCAGTGTCTGTCAACCTTAGTCGCTTATACGGGTCTAAAGGTGAAAGCCCAAAAGAAGATTTATACATAACCATCGTTGCAACAGACTTGGGCCTACCACCCTTACACACATCAATTATTTTACGAGTGCAAATCCAAGGTCTCAACACTAACAAAGCCCAATTTTTGCAATCCCACTATAGGGCTCATATTAATGAAGCGGCTCCCTTAGGCACGACTGTGTTACGGTTAGGCCACGATTTGTTAGACGTTGAAAGTGGCCTAAGTACAGGTAATATTTTATTCTCTATAATGGCGGGAAATGAAGAAGGTGTATTTGAAGTTCTGCAATCGCAAGCTATTATTTTGGTGAAGAGTTTAGATAGAGAGCGTACAGATCTATACAAATTACGCTTGGTAATGGCGGATGCTTCAGCCACCCCTCAACAGTTAATAACGAAAGCCGCTGAAAATTCTACCTCAGCCATAAACGTATTTGTAACAGTAGATGATAATAATGATAACGCTCCACAGTTTATAAGCAATAATAATTATGTCGCAGAGGTTAGCGAACTAGCGCCTCTAAGATATTCTATAGCTCAATTGAAAGCTTTAGATGTTGATGCCGAGAACTCACCCAATTCAGAAGTGGTCTATGAAATAGCTTCAGGCAATGATGATGGCATGTTCACTATAGATTTAATATCAGGTGTTTTGTTTGTTAACAATGATTTGGATTATGATACCGGTTCCAAGCAGTATAAATTGATAATAAAAGCGTGCGATAGCTCTAATCAACCTTTATGTAGCCTGCAATCATTTCATTTAACCCTAAAAGATGAGAACGATAATATTCCCAAATTTCCGGTGGGGGAATATATTGAATTTGTAGCTGAAAATGAACCTGTGGATACAAGTATATTCAGAGCTGTGGCAACTGATTTGGATCGGGGTATGTTTGGTGTACTAAATTATACAATTGATCAAGACACTGCTGAAAGTTCTGATGATAAAGCCCCACAACTCTTTAGTGTTCATCCACAAACTGGTATAATAACCACAAATGCAATTTTTGATTTCGAACAATGCAATCGTTATGATATAATTTTGAGGGCTACCGATTTAGGAGGTAAGTCTTCTACCGTTAAGGTCCGTATACAAATAGATTCCTGTGACGAATTTGCACCTCAATTCACGGAGCGGACCTATCGCTTTACAATGCCGACTCCTTCGAAGGAATACATGCCCGTAGGTTTTATTGTGGGACGAGTAATTGCCACTGATAAAGATAAAGGACCTGACGGACGCGTTGTTTATCAACTAAATTCACAACATGCATATTTTAAGATAAATCGTTCAACCGGAGCGGTTCTTTTAAAGAAAATGTTAAAGGACAATTTCGACCAAAACTATGATATTAGCCTGGTCGTATCTGCTAGTTCGGGTCGACAAGGTTCGTTAACAAATATGACTATCGTAGAAATATCTCTGGACCCTCTAGCTGATCCCAGCACTAACTTAGTTAGCAAAAATTATTCGGGCTCATCAGGGAGCGGGGGAAGTATGTCTGAATGGATTTTAGGATTGGTCATCTCTATGCTATTGTTGCTTTGTGCTGTTGCCGGTATATTTCTCTTTATACGGATGCGCAATAATAAGCCAAGTCGCAATTCGGTGAAACCTCACTTGAGCGCCGAAACGGTAGGTAATTCTAACAGTTATGTAGATCCCAGTGCTTTTGATACAATGCCTGTGCGAGGCAGTGCTTTAGCTAACTTGAATGTAGCAGGAGTTAGCGCAGGGACAGCAGCAGTAAGTTCAGTTGCAGCCGGCCAATTTCCTCCACCTAAATATGATGAAATTCCACCATATAGCAATCATGCAGCCAGCTCTAATTCAGGAGCGGCCACCACTTCCGAATTGTCCGGTTCAGAACAATCGAATTCCAGTGGTCGCGGATCGGCTGAAGATGATGGTGAAGATGAAGAAATCAGAATGATTAATGAAGGACCTTTGCGGAATGGCTCCACCAACGAAGACAGCCGTCTTTCAAACATATCTGTGCAAAATACACAGGAATACTTAGCTCGATTGGGTATAGTAGATCACGACACTATTCATAATGGAGCAGCATCGAACGCCAGCATAACCGGTTCCAATAAAGAATCGTCTCATCTACATCATACTCTACCTTTACATATGTTCGATGAAGACAATCCCGAGTCTGATATCACCAATTTGATATATGCCAAACTAAATGATGTTAATGGAACTGCTTCCGATAGAGGTAGTAGTACTGATGAAGCAGCTACCACAGCTGGGAGTATTGGTACAGCAGTCGATCATGTCATAGGTTTCGGTAATGTACCAGTCGTGGGCTTGGGCAATGTGGGACCACCTCTGAATGGTTCGCTGAGTTCCATAGTGCACAGCGAGGAAGAGCTGACGGGAAGCTATAATTGGGATTACTTGCTGAACTGGGGTCCTCAATATCAGCCTTTGGCTCATGTATTCTCAGAGATTGCAAGACTTAAGGATGACAGCGTATCTGTAAAAAGCGGCAATAGTGGCGGTTCTTCCAGCAATAAAAGCAAACAAAGTTTAGTGCATACAATAGCGAATGCAGTGAAGCCAAATATACCACCACCCCTGCTAACAAATGTGGCTCCTAGGACGATGAATTTACCAGTATTAGCCGGATCAGGAGTAAGCCTACGCATCCCCAACAACAATACCCACCACCTGGGCGGCCAAAATTCGTCCGCACTCAGTGCTCAGTATATGTTGCCACGATCACCGATCAATCATGATGCAACTGGAGGGTTCACCACATCATCCGCCATGTCGCCCTCCTTTTCACCATCTTTGTCGCCATTAGCAACCAGATCACCATCCATATCTCCTCTGGGAGGAGGACCAAGTACTCATCATTTGGTGAACATGCCACGCCAAAGCAATGCCAGGAGTAAAAACTTGGTCATTGAACAGGTTAGAATGTAAACATTTCAAAAGTGATTTTTTATATTAAATGAAATTCAGTCTAGGCAATGTCAAGCTAGACATATCTTAGAGTTTTTTTAAGAGTTAAGAGTTTGCTGATTTTTTCCAATAGTACATTGAAATAGTCAGCAATCTCGGCTGTGCTGTAAACATAAGTTTCAGGCAAAAACAAAATGTAAATGTAATTTGTAAGGTTCTTTTGATCAGCTCTTGTGCACACACACCATAATACATTCCTTGACTCATACATAAACAGACCATACAGACAATTTCCCCTTGAATACTCATTATTATGTATGTACGTGTTTCATGCATTGTAAAAAACAATACCACACATACAAACTTGCCCCATTAGTGCCTTTAAGTAGCATTTGCAACTTGTACATATAGTATATACCTACATACATATATATTTTTAAGTTCAACCACAGAAGACTCTTTTCCTTTTATACAATATAAAGGACAACCGTTAAGTTAGTGCTGTAACACACCATACAATGCATTGGATTGAATGAGTAAAAGCCATAATTGTTAAGCATTTATTTATACAAAGCAAAATCGAAAATGTTCATATTATTTATTTTTTAATTATTAATTAGAAACAAAAATCTTCCGTAGGTTTAAGTTTATATTGTAAATCTGAACATAACCTGTGACAAACTGTATTTATAGTACATATATTACATATATAAGTATAATTGGTTAGTAAGTGGGTTGGAGCATAAGGAAACATTTCACATAACCTTCAAAAATATTGGTAAATTTTAATAATTGTACAATACTGGTAATTTGTTTCAACAAAATACCTATAAACGGTTTATTTCGAAATGACGTAAATCCGTTTTTTCAAAAATGTAACAGTTTTAAAAAATATGATGATTAAAATGGTCAAAACGATGTTTTCACAAAATGGCTCTACACCACTTTCAGAAACCCTTTTCACATATGAGCCGCTGTGAATGAAAGGATTTCATTTTTTCATTTTGAGATATTTGAGCGTGTCCGTTTGAAGGCGGCGCAAAATCTGGGTAGACCCTAGATAACAACTTTTATATACTTTGGGATCTCAAATAATGGAAGTTTATTATGCACAGTGTTTAGAGTGCGCCGACTGAAAACAGTAACGGTGTCTCTATACCAAAATGGACTTGCACCACTTTCATTCGTAACGGCTCATGCAGCGCACTTTTTGTAAAAGTGTTTAATTTGTTTTATGTATACTACTCATGTGTAAATACTATATTGATGTGTGTTCGATAGAGAATAAAATGAAACACTTGTGAATTAACATAATGAAAAATTTTAAAGCAAGCCTTTTTTTTTCTGTCAGGGAAGGCAAAATGAACGCAGTAAGTAAACAATGAATTTTAGCTGAGTTTAATTTAAGTAAGATCATGGCGGCCTAGGCCCAGAAAATGTATAGCATCAAAATCTGGATCCATATAGCCATCTTTGTCCATGTGTTCGTCTATTATTGGAACGCTAAGACATTGAGCTAAATGTATAATAACTCCTTTTACCATCGCCGACTTGAAAAAACTTACTGCTTGTAAGGATGTACATTTTTCATTACTTTTGGCTAATAACCAGCAGGTGTTACATTTTAGTGTACCCTCCACAGAAGATGGGAGGTATACTTCGTTTGCAACACCCCGAAGGTAGCGCCAAAGACCCTACAAAGTATATATATTCTTGATCAGCATCAAAAACTGAGTCGATGTAGACATGAATGTCCGTCTGTCCATTTGTTGTTGGCATTCTCACGGGGAGATATTCAGCTGAAATTTTGTACAGACACTTAATTTTTGAACGCAGATCGTGGTTTAAAATGGGATAAAATCAATCAAGATCCACGCCCACAATTGGCAAAAATTAACCTATGAACTTGAAATATCTGTAGTTATCCGTAACGTAATACATATACTATTAAAGGGCGCAATATATACATATATTTGCCACGCCCGTCGCTCTGGATGTGGCCTAAGCCAAATTTACTTTTCTTGCTTGTTTTACTGTTAATGTTGTTGCAGGTAATGTTCGTTTGGCCTATCTAATCAAAATTTTTGTGAATTTAATTTAACTAATTTTCTACCCCGAATCCACCAATATATGCTTGCATAACAAACCAGGGCATAATTAACAGCTGACGCCGTCGCCGCTGCTGCTACCGAGCTTTTTACTCTAAATCACTTTTTAACTTCCCACAAACCGTGTATACTATACGTACAAATAAATGCAAAAACGTGTATCTGGGCGAGTAGAACTCTTAAATAAAAATAATAAATGGAAAATGTGTTCTTAAAGACAATATAATATAAAAGAAAAGGAGCGCAAAAGAAACGAAAGCAAATGAAATATTCAGTATTCTGTGGCATTGTGTGGTTACATTTCATTTTTTATCAGATTTGTACTTTTTGATATCAACAGTTGAGCACGTTCTTCTTTAGTTTGCGCCCGTGTGTGTATGAGTGTGTGTGGTGTGTGCATTTATAGGAAATCACAATTATCAGAGCAGTGGCACTGACACAACTCTCCATAGCTATGACTGGTTTGAACTTAGTGCGTGTGTATTTTGCCAGCCTGTGTTTTTGTGGCAAATAAACGGCGGTACCTATATCACCGTACAAATAAGAAATGCACATACACACACGTTGCAAAGGAAGTACAAAAGGACGTTTATTAACGCAACACAAAAATAAATTACAGACACAAGCGTACAACAAAAGCATCAATTGTTCTTGTTGTTTTCGCCTTGGCAATGTGAGCTGCCTATTACAAAAATTTAGATTCCAAATATGACCGAAGTACAGCTGTAATGACGGTATAAGCGAATCTTTAATTTATAAAAAGTCACTTCACATGCATAAATCGTTCGTAATGATCGTAAGGAGGTTCTAAAAATAATTGAATCTGATTGAAAATAAATTTTAGGCACTAATTTTACTAAAAACTTTTAAGCATTGCGAATAGGCCGCTATACAGGAACAGGTCCGGAAAATGGCCTTCTTTCGATCATGACATGACTCTCTTGAATATATGTACAATGTACTCGTATATGATCATGAATAAATAGGTTCAGTAAGTGATTTTGGAAGAGTATTCGATACGGATTAATTTTCCTTCTATACGTGAAAAGAATTATTTCGTTCACATTTTAGCTGAATTGTTGAATACGTAACGGAACGTTCCGTTACCCTTACTTCAAGATCCGTTGTTGTTAAAAACATCTATTCCATATTTTCAGATTTTTAATTAATTTTAAAATATTTAAAAATTTCCTTCATTTAATAGCTGCCAAATCTAGGGTATCCTTGATCATTAACGTCTTCTAAATAGTAAGAAAATAATGTCTTAAATAAATAGACCGTTTTGGCATGTCATTGGTATTTCCACTCGTGTTTTATCCAAAAGGTGATTAATAAAGCCCTCAGAAAAGACATGATCCATCCAAAGACAATTTTAAATGTAAAGTGTTAATTTCGCTTTTGTCTGAAATCGGTATGTACGTTGAACGTTTTAAAATTGTGGGCCAGTTCGTGGAGCGATTTTGCCCATTTTTAGAACCGTACCTTCGATATCTACAATGAATATTTCAACAAAATTTTAGTTCGATATCTCAAAATTTGCTACTGTGAAAGTGCTGAAAGGCAGAGTTACAAGATTTGGGACAAAAAATCGGAGAATAACTCGAAGATTGCATGAGAGCCCCAACAAAAATGGGCAAAAATTCACACGGACACACGGAGGATGCTATGAACTCCATATGAGTTAACTAACTAAAACAACTTATACGCTTTTCGCGAGTATCGACAATTTTCGATAATATTTCTGGTCTGTCTTGATTTGGTACCACATTCATACGCACACTTGTACTTAGATTGTTGTTGTATTTCTCCCCTTTGCGCTTGATTATAGCTTTTCAACAGCAAGTTGAAGAAAAGTATATGGTATTACCAAGTCTAAAGCATAACTAAAGATGCTTTTTATGTAACAGGTAATATACATACAATACGTACAATATATTGCCACAAATATTTTCTATTGTGTTCTTGTTGTTATTTTGATTATTATAATAATATAACAACATCCACAAGCCTAAGTACAATTTACACGATATATGGATACAAGCATATTCCAACGTACGCACACACGTACAAACAAATAGACATAAGTGCAGAACATGGTTGCGTAGAATTGTTCAAATTGGGGTGTGTACTGCAATCAGAGAGTTTGTGTAGTAAAGTAAAGTGAAGAGAGAGAACGGCTGTGCGCACTTATAGGTAAAGCGCTTTTAAAACTATCTAGGCAGATATGATGCGAAAAGGAATACGTAAACCTAGGGCAGGCAGCAGCTGTTGCCACTCTTCTTCTATATGTATATAAAGTTGTAGGTTGTAACGTAATGCATGCAATTGCTGTTCTCACAATTATGCATTTTCATGGTCGCCTATATACAGTTTTTCTTTTGGTTTTTTGTGAATCTCTCTCTTGTACAGACAATATTTATTTTTGTTGTCGTTGGCGTGGAGATTATAGTTGTATTTATCCTTATCATATTTTATTTCAATGTCAAACACTTTCGACAGTACTTTAGTATCAGCTGACAAGCAATGGCCAAGCCCATCAACCAAGTACACAACACACTAAGTGTTCTACTAGTTCTGAATACAGTTCAAGTTTGACGATTCCGACTGCTGCCTCACATAAGGCATTTGTATTTCGCAATATATTTTTTCAGACCAATCGATTCAGAATCACTGTTTAACAATTTATTCTGCATCGCTGCATCGGACCACACCTTCCATGGAAATGGGCCTATAACAACATATTTTACTATACAAGCTTAAAGCCATATCGCCTGCTTTAACAAATTGCACGTTCAGGCTAATTCTTTTAACTGTGGATAGATTAACAGTCCAACGTTCACATTACAACTGAAAAAACTTTTATATATTGTCACATCATACAGCTTGAAAAGATTATTAAAGCAATGGCTTAACCAACTGATTGGATTAAAAAAATATTTGCCATTGGAGAGTATATCCATTGAACTATTGGATTGGCAACTAGGTGATTGCAGATTTTAAATAAGATTGAAAATTCAAAATTTGTAGTGTCCGTTTTTGTCGATGATCTTTTGTCATCGTTCAGGCAGGGTCATAATTCTACGTTCATAAAATTTCTGAATTAAGTGTGATTAAACATAATCAACATCACTAAACATTTTACCATTTAAGGAGTTCTGCATGATGCGAAATAACTTCTTGCGATGCGTTCTTGCTTTTTCGGAAATATTACAATAAAATATAAGATATGTCTGAAGTGCTCTTCCACTTTTGAATTGAAAAACAAGAGTAAAAAATGAAAGGAAAAAGTCCAAAATATAGTTGAACATGTTAACGAAACAAAAAAAGGTGCAAAATCCATTTGTTGACAAAATCCGCAATCACATAGTTGCCAACCCAATACCGTGAGCATTAAAGTTTTCGCAGTTTTTTTTTTTTATTTCCTTTCTAAGGCACTCAAGCTTCGATGGCTTTCAAAAATTTAACACATTTATGAATAACTTAATAAAAATTTGGTTCCGCAGTTTTAATACATAATAAAATCTACTCATAATACTTCACACATCCATTTATTGTCACATCCAAGTATGGTATATGAGATTAAGATGCACACCACATAGAAGAAGAATATACCTGCGAGGAGAGAGAGGGTGAGATGAGTAATAATCGAGAGTACCGTGGTAACGCCTTAATAACAATTCCATTAACGCTAATGTCTTCACTGCAAGTGTCAGATACAATGTACCGAAACAAAAACAAAAATTTTAAAAACCATATACATGACCACAGCTGAAGCTAAAGCAGGCTGCCAGGAAGGCTGGTTTGCTTGTCGGCAGATTACTGCGCGGCTAGCTGATTTAGCTGTTACCCAACTTTATTCACTTCTGCAGCAAGTACATCAAAAGATATGTTAAAAGACGCATTTCTAAGTGATGCGCAGCAGTCATCATCTCATACAGTTTAATCTCCAACTGCATACACATTGCATGTCAGTTTAACACTATGTTTGTTCATATAACAATCAAACGCACTAGAAGCGTAATCACTGCCTGTATTAGTGTTTCGGTGAAGAAATGAAACGTTGGACATAAATTATATGGGATTATGTAGTATGGGGTGGTGAGACGAGCGGGGGGACGCGAGGGTAGCTTAAAAGGATTATTCCCGTTTTACTTTTACTGTGCTGCTTCTCTACTATCACTGCCATCACCTTACCTCATTTAATGATTATTACCCTTTTTTTTCCACCGAACGTAATGCCGCCGTTATATCTGTTGTTGTTATGATTGTTGTTATTGTTGTTGTGCTAATAAGCCTTTAGAAGCATTATGTAGAACTCGTAACCAAATGCGAAAATAATTGTTGCTCTGTCGCCCCACATCGTCGTCAATCCTTGGGTAGCTGGCATGCCTAGCTATTGTGTAGAAAAAACGTATTTTTGTATGATACATACGAAACATTTATTACTACCCTTTTCACCCTTAGTACCCTTTCAACGTATATTTGTTTGGACTTGTGTTTGTGTTTGTGTTTGCCTTACTGGTGGTTGTCCATTTTGATGTCTTTATTTAAGTTTTTTTGTGCACAACCTATTAATGGCGGCAGTTTCGTTGGAATAAGACACCTTGATAAAGAGGTTTATACCAAGCGTTATTATTATTATATTAATATTGTTGCATTTTGTGATTAAGAAACTACAACCATTTCAACACTTGTTCGTTAAAGGTTTCAACAAAGTCACACAGTTGATTGCGGACGCAATATTGGCGAGGTATTCACATACATTTTTTGAAACCCTGACAATGATTTCCACTTACAGACGCATAGACAGACGTGCTGTTGCAAAAGTTTTCAGGTAGCAAAAATGTACCTTCAATCTTAAGATTGTGCCATTATCGATAAAAACATTTCATAAATGTTTATAGCATTATATTAATCAATTGTGCATGAGTGTGGGTGGGCCCAAGCACATACCCAATAAAACGAGCAAAACGGCACATGCCAAATCTAGGATACGCATCATTATCAATCTCTTCCAGATAGTTAGCAAATAGTATGCCGTGTGCCAAGTTACGTTAACCGATCATTTTCACAAGTTTGCTCTGGACATAAGGAAGGAGAGGAGGGAGGAGGTTCTAAATTTAATATTTATATATTGTCACCTATGTGAAATATCCTAAATGAACCTCTAAAACATACTAACATCTATAATAAGTCTACTTTAAGTGGGCATGGTCACATTTATAAATAATTAGTAATTCGTTAATATTCTGGTAAAACATTTTCTGCATCTCTTATGGTTCATTTGTAATAAAGGGAAAACCCCTAAAGATTGTAGAAAGGTCCATGGTCCGATTTTGCTCTTTTTCAACAGATACTTTTAACATTGATGATGAATAATTGTGAAGCATTACTATGTATAAATAGAAAACCTATAATTGACTTATGCCAACTCTCAGATACCGTCCACAAATATATACAAACTGTGGGAGTTGCAGCAGGGGTTCGATATTGCAGACGCAACAGTTTGCTAAGATTGGACGCGGACAAAGCAAAGTAGTTACAGCGGGCAAAAAGTTGAACAGAAAACCGAACAGTCAGTCTCGTTAAAGATTCTTAGAGAGCAACGACTCTTTGAAATGCTTTTATCCAATAGTACTGCCAAGCCTTACACCCTTATACGTGTTAATGTGAAATAATACTAAATCGCTTTTTTTTAATAAAGTAAATCTACACTTATATCATAGTAATAAACAATACGTGTTATGTGTCAACGTACAAATAAGATTTTGCCCCAAGAATATTGTGCCACAGCCCCGTCCCCAATCAACAAAAATTTATCAATTGCGGATGAAGTTTAAATTTGTTAAACATTTTTGTTACTAGTGCGATCATTCATCGACGTACTAAAAGGGGGCGTGATCGTATAACAGAAACGCACGCAACTTACAAAAATTCTACTCGTACTCGATAGGTAACACACACGTTTTACACATACATGTGCTCCACGTTAAATTAAATTTTTTACTACAACAGTTTGAGCATATAAAAGCAAAACAATTGAGAATCGCCAAAGAATGCAATAATATGTGTATGTATGTAAATATGTACCAACTATAAGTGGTATTAAAGTTAGTGTTCAAAAAACCTATATTAGGAGTATGCCAAATCTAGGATACCCACCATTATTATCAAATTTATTTGGATAAACATACCTACAATATAATTAATTTTTAGTCATAACAATACTAATTCCTTTTCCTTAGTAGGGAAGAACTTCATTTTTAAGAATAAATATCTGAGTGAGGTATTTAATGTTAATGAGATACGCCCATTTCAAGAGGCGTATTTTATTCAAAAATACAAATCCATCAAAGAGGGTTTCACACACAGATTCATGAACAATGTCAAACCAATCCAAATATATAAAAAAGTCGCCCTTAATATTCTGACAAAATTTGATTTTAGTATCTCCTGTGGTTGGTGCATAATAATGGAAAAACCCCAAAAACTATATTGCATCGTTTGTAAAATTGTAGTTCAGTTCAACCTATTTTCAACACTACATGTATAAAATTTATTTGCACTACATTTCAGAATAACATCTCAACATTTGCGACCGTGAGAGTTCCGCTTAGAAATTCACTTAGCTACACCAACAGACAAGAAGCCTTAATCGTCTCGTATATTGATACTGATTAAGAATATATATAGTTTTAGGTGTGTAGCACGCCTCCTTCTGAATGTTATAAATGTTTGCACAATAACAATGTCGTCGTCCCCCCCCCCCCCCCCCCCCTTATCATTGCAATGGTGGGTATGAAAATACTCAAAATGCATTAATGGTTTTCCGATTCATTTAATCTTATGGACAAGATCTGTATAACTGTGCATGTGTAGGTACATTCATTTTTCTGATGACAGGGAACGCAGCTTATAATGATGATTAGCTCTAAATCATGTTTTGTGGTTGGTGCCCCTTGAATGAATTCTTTAACTAATCTTCATCAAAATTTTTGCTTGTCGCCATTTATATTCAACATAACAACACAAATAACAACAACAACATTAAGTGTGCCAGTAATATACCAGCCAGCCAGCCAGCCAGCCAGCCAGCCATACCATCAAAGTACTCATAGTTCGTCCATCTATCTTGAAATGTACGAGTGCTATGGGTACGTACAAAAGAGGAAAAACATAACAACAAGAACAAGAACAAGAAGAGTAATAGTGATAATGAAAAAAAAGCATACTACAAAAACAACAAATATATAACAATGGTCCCTAGACACACAACATTGCACAACATGCCTAAGATCGTACACCGCACAGCAAAGCACATAGAGAGAGAAGGGTGCGTTAGCAGCCGTGGTAGTTGTTGATGTTGTAGGTTTTTCTATTTATCTCTTTTAAAATGAAAAAAGCACATAAGTGCAAACCTAAAATCTATGATAAACCAAGCAATGGACAGTGCAGGGAAAACAATAATAATAATAACAACAACAAACACCAACAGCAGCGGAATAGAATATTGCAGTTAAATGATTAGAATGAATGAATGAATGAATGAATGGATGGATGATGGATTGGTTGACTGACTGCTTCTAATATCACGCTTAGAAACAGCGTTGTTGCTTAAATGCGTTTATGCGAGTCCGCACAAAGTTAGTCTAAGTAAGGCGAAAAGTTCATTTTTTTAAATAGATTTTCTTAGACTTCTCTGTAAGAGAAGAGTGCATGTTTGTTTCTTTTATTATTTATGTATACGCTTTACATTTAACAATTGTATTCTAACTCGAGCGGCATATTTATAGATGAGGGATAAGAGAGATGAAGACAAGCAGAGAAAGGCACGGAGCAATAGAGAGATAGATACTTGGACGCTGAGTTAATGTCTGGGATTATGAAATTCTATCATATATAAACTCAACACACACACACTTTCACACACATGGACTATTGTTTAGTTTGAGTGACTTGGCGATATTTAGCGGTTTGTTTGCCTGATTGGTCGGTCGGTCGGACGGTAGGCTGCTGTTGTTTATATTATAAAGCCTGGATCAACTTGAGCTGTTGTTTGTTGCGGTTGTTGTTTATCGCTTGTGTTTCTACTGTTTTTCCTGACCATGATTGCTGCACACGAACACATTTCTTATTTCGCTTTTTCTACTTTGTAGTTTTGTGTAGGTTTTGTCGTGTCAATCTGAAGAGACTCTCCTCGGCCGTGATTTCTTCAAAGTGCATGTTCACGCGGCTGCCACTGCAATACCCTTTATGTACGACACAATAGACATAGAACTTTTTCTTTTGAACAGCTATTGAAGTCGAGTAGCTTTTGATGCTGTTGTTGCTGCTGCCGTTGCTGCTACCCCGATTGCTTATTGCTGAAATAACGCTGTTGCTAATGTCGTACGTGTTCTATGTTTTCGTTATGTTAAGTTTCATTTCTGCCTTTTATTCGGTTAATTTTTTATAGCCTCCACATAAGATGGGAGTACACTAAGTTTGTCATTCCGTTTCCAACACGAAGCATGTCTTGAACAGCATCTAAATATGAATCGATATAGACATGTGTCTGCGTGTCTGTCCCTAGTAGGCACTCTCACGCCCTTACATTTTAAGATAATGAGCCGCCATTTTGTACAGCTACCTCTAGCTTCTGCATGCAGATCGCTATCGACAAAAATTTATCTTTTTGCCACAAAAATTTACCTACAATTTACCTTCCTTTGATATGCGAAAAATGGACGCGATTACAAAAAATTGTACTTGTCGCAAAATTTTACTTGTATGTTAACGCCTAGTATACACACTCTTAGAAGACGCAATCAGATACGCAATGTTTGCTATAACAAGTCTAATTCGCGTTAAGTAGGATTCGCGAAATTCGCGGAACTCCTTAGAGTTGCTGTAGTGCTGAATGGAAGAAGAGACAACAAAGTACTCCTATTGCTTGATATGATCTGTTTGTATTGTAAAAATCTTCTGGCTTATATACTGAAATTACTATAATAAAAATGCTTGCCACCTATTCGGTAAGAGTACAAAAAAGTATAAAAAATAAAACTGACTTTGAAAGTTCCGTTAGAACTAGGTTAGTGCAGATATGTTAAGTGAGACTTTTTACATGTTCACAATATTTATAATTATGCTGAAATAATGCGATATGTGAAAATGTGTGGTTACTGGTTATTGGTGACATAATTATCGCTGTGTACGCTACATAAATACTGGTATACTGCAAACATTCACCAACACAAAATATAACAAAGAGCGGCTACAAAAACTCCTAAAAACAATTAATATTAACCAAAAGGGCGCAAATGCTGCTTTACTGAATACCAAGACGTAGATAAGGAACATTTGATATCTAACAACTTCTACCACAAGAAAAATTAATGAGAAAAAACAAAAGTTAAAAAAAACAACATAGTAGAACCCTCGGTAAGCCCGTACTACTCGTAGGTACTGGACTTATTGTACCAAGAAACACGCCGTTTAATGTATCACGTATCAGCTTGCAATACCAGTTTTACGTGGAGTATGATTTTTTAGAAAATGTATTTTCATCAGACTATATGGCGGAAGTGATAATGAAGTAGAAATGCGAAAAATTAATATTCGGCTGGCAGGGCTTGAAATAAGGGCCTCTCTTAAGAGCCATACAGTCCGATTGAAATAAATTTTTTATGCATATGTATTGTGTTTGATTTTGAAACTCGCCTGTATAGTAATATTACTTCGTTTTGGGCCGAATCACCAAGAGGACAAGCGGAGAGCACATAAAGAGCACAAAATAAAAAACAACAACAGAAGCACCTCAAACATCAGTAACAATTCCGCTTGTTGTGCCAATGTTATCCAAATCAAATTATAAATCAACCCAAATGCTTTAAGGTCAATAATATCAACACCGCCATCACCACTACAGCCATGACAACGCCAACAACCACTGCCGTCAAGCAAGAACAAGAACAACATTCATAAACTAATAACTCAAGTTAAAATTTGCATTGTGCTGCGGGAGAAGAGCCCTAACGAAAGTCAGTGATTCAATCAAATCTGAATCACTGCGAGTATCGCAGTCTGTATCGCAGCAGTACCTACATGTAACATAAGTAAAATAACTATATTTGATTGGGGCCATCCCTTGAATACCCACCATTGATGCACGAAAGCTTACCGAGAAGAATATATGCCAAAATATCTTCTTTACTTATGTAAATGTACTTTAAACATTTTTCAGTTTTTTTTTGCATTGTGGGCGTTTCGCTTGAACGATTTTGCCCAATTTCAATACCAACCAGCGTATGAAAATCAAAGATAAAGATATGAACAGATATGGTTAGATGGACTTAGTATTAGGCGTTGATTTCAAATTTAAACACTTTCTCTGCCATATACCAAATGGTGGCTATAAAAAAATTAGAAAATTAGCTAAAAATTCATTTAAAAATTAAAATAGATCTAAACTATTGGTTGGCGTGCATGACGTATGAGTGATAATGACAATTTCATAACAGCTGAACCCCTTTTTACGCAATTTTTTCAATTTGATTTTATTTTTATTTTTTGTCCCAAAGTTTCACCAAGTGAAACGTCTATGTAGAAATTAAAATAGGCTTTTCAAAGTATTAT
The DNA here is from genome assembly GCA_949710015.1 of Crataerina pallida. Taxonomy (NCBI): domain Eukaryota; kingdom Metazoa; phylum Arthropoda; class Insecta; order Diptera; family Hippoboscidae; genus Crataerina; species Crataerina pallida. The sequence goes on along the minus strand of OX453289.1, from coordinate 2,502,192 downwards.
TTGTTGGCGGCATTGAAAAACCTCCAAAATCTCGAAAACGCTAATAAGTAGCAAAAGAAAAAAATCCAACGCCAAATATCATCAACGACACAGTTTAAACACGATGAGTAATTTATTGTGTCAAAATCAATTACACTCGTGTGATATTGTTGCGTGAACCCCATACGTACCATATAGCTAATAAATAATGAAATGATTTTGATTTTAAACTTATACAACAGCAATTACAGTAATATGAAAAAAAAAAATTACAAGAACAATAATAACAACAACAAAGCGAATTGAAATTCTTTCCTTTTGTTATTGTTCGCGTGCATAGGTTTGCCTTCAATGCTGACATGAGAAGGAGATGACAATGACCAAAATAACTGCAATAACACAACATACAAGTAAAGTATGCACGTACAATATATTTCAATAGCAAGAACAATATATGTGTCAGTGTCATTTACACAAGCGCTGATGGCGGTTACACGCAACATAAGCGTTTCTCCGTCTAAATTGTATGTGCTACGCCTACAATGGTCGAAAGTTTGCCCACCACTTACACAAAAAGAAATTTGATTCACATTTGCAAAATCCAACCGTATGCAATAATAGAGGTGATCAGATAACAAACGCACCTGCATGCACCATTAAAAGGGGCAGGTTCATGCCACGCCCACATGTCTATATAGACGAGGAGGGTATTCAAGGTTTGGATTAAGACAAGCTTCCCAGAACATAATCCTCTCACCAATGCATCAAGTTGTTGCATTGCATTTGACCAATTCCATACGACTTATATTTAGGGACGGAGCATTCGTAGATTTGACTTTTTCGTAATGGAATTAAAATAGCGCCCTTTTGCTTCATAGAGACCTCTTGCATCAAATATTTGTATTTATTTTTCGACTGCTCTGAACTGAGAGGTAACGCTTCAAAGGAACATTTAGTGATTGCTGTCACTATGTGTATATAGAATGTTTTCTTTTGGTAGCAATTCTCATTTAAGCATTTTTTTGTGGCTTGTTTTTACTTTTGTTTTTGCTGCGTTGTTTTTTATTTTTTATTTGCAATTTACAGATAATCGCGACCGCTAAAGCGCTAATATAATGATGAAGTATGCAACAAATTCAAAGAGGCCACTACAAGTTGCATTTAATGCCAAACACACAGTGAAAAGAATTTGACATTTAGTCTTTCAACAAGGTCTTTTTATACCGCAACCCTAGTGACTAAGTTTGTCTGTCAATTTGCAACACTCAGAAGTAGCCGTCACATACCCTACAAAGTACATTTATATTCTTGATCAGCATCAAGAACTGGAAACATGCAGTTGTCTACGGAAATTGGGCAAAATCGGTTGGTAGCCATGCCCACAGTCGACGAATATATATTTATATACATATTTTTGTTATAAATAACCATCCTCTCAGGGGATTGCCCCTACACGTGCATGCACGGTGGCGGTTACAAAGGATTAGAAGGAGGAGGATATTTATAATTAGCGCATCCCTTGATGCGCCGAAAATGAACGGACACGCCCTCAATTAACAAAAAACCGTACTCAACATAAAATTCCACATGCAAACTGATACGCCATACACCACATCCACCCCTTTTGTATGTAGATGTGGAGGGTATTTAAGATTTGGCCTAAGCCAAGTTTCTTTCTTTTTAACGTGTTGAGGTTGTTGGCAGTTGTTTCGTACAAATATTTGTATGTTTCTGCTCCGGATACTCACGTTCAATAAAGGATTTTTTCTAAAGCACAAAAGGTCATACTGGACACCACAAGCACACACATGCAAGTAATACTAAACAATTTTCTGTGGCAAGCAACAAACATATTTGCGAATAATTTTTAATGTCAAGTTGAGCAGCAAACCAACATATAACAGGAAGCAAATGAGAACAAATTATAAGAGTACTACTCATACCGAACATATATGAACATATCACACAGAAAACAACAACATGGATAAGAAGGAGCTTTTGTTCGTTTTTTATTTCTTTGTTTAGTAAATGAGGACTCACACTTATTTGTATCTACTTTCAGTTCAGTTCATTTCAGGGGAACAATCAAAATCTCATTAGTGCAGATAAAGGGATCAAAGTGGAGTATTGCCTTTCTCATATAGAAAACGAATGCCCATCAGGCTCTAATTTGGCCGGCTATTGTTGAATTCTTTCTCGGTTTCGAAAAGAAAATTAAAGCTAAGAAAACGAAAACGAAAACAGTCTGTCTCACCGCGTTTGGCATGAAGTGAACCAAAAAGTTAATTTATTTTAATTCTTTAGAATTTGGCAAATAGTTTGTTATTGAATTAAATTGAATTGAATTTATTTTCTTTTATTTCAGTTCACTTTTTCAATAAAGATTATATTTGGAATTTGTAGAAGGTTTCTTGCCAAACACAATTAACTTAATAAAGCCGACAATAAATCTCAAATTGAGGTCAAACCAGAAGAAGGAAAGTCGTACCAATCCAAATATGTTTCGTAAAGAAGAATCAAATTTAAAAAAAAAAACGAAAAAGAAACGAATCTTACATGCGAAATATTCAGAAGGCAAAAAGAGTTATGAATTTAAAAAACAAACAATTTTTTGTGCACTGGAGACGACTTTTTATGCTAAAGTGTCATGTTACATTCCTGTTCCTTTTTTTTAGCAAAAGACATTTGAGCGCACAAGAGCAGCTTGCATAATACGGCACATAACGGCTGGCCCAACGAAGAACAATGCGTTATCGTAGGCCACAGCAAGGACGGCAAGGGCGGCAAGGGCAGGCACAATGAATTGCATGATAATTCACCTAGCTGAAGAAAGCCAATCTGTGGCGACAATCGTCAACAACAAATAAACCAAATATGAATTTTAATAATGACAAATTTACACAAAACTTTAAGCATTCGACCTATAACCAACTGGCCAATCAAACAACAACAATAAAAACAACAACAACAACAACGTTCAATATTCAAAACAAAAAACAAAAAACCAAGTAAGACAACTAAAAATGGAAAAAAAATATAATTCCGAACGTTGTGCTTATATCAAAATCCCAGAATCATGATATGCTACAATGTGTAGGATATAAACATAACAAGTAAGAAAGCCAAGTGTGGCTTCGGCCAAATCTTAAATACCCTCCGTGTGTACGTACAAACAGTGGATGAGGCAGCTACACGATTCCACCCTCTAATAATTTGCAAATTGTGACCTCTTTGCTATTCCGCCATGCCCATTTTTGGCACATCCGTAGATGCAATTATGAACTTGTATCCCAAGGTCCCAATTCATAGTTCCATTTTTGTGGCAGATAAATAAAGATAAAATTGTACCAATTGTGGGCACGCCTCTTTACCAACTTTTTTTTTTTGCCAGTTTAAAAAGAATTCTGCGTCTGTACGAAGTTTCACCTGAATATCTCAAAATTTATGCCTATGAGAATGCCAACAACACGCGGACATACATGTCTAGATCGACTCAGTTCTTGGATACTGATCCAAAATATATATACTTTGTAGGATCCTTCTGTGTGTTGCGAGCAAAATGACAAACTTAGTATATTCCCCATCTTATGCGGAGGGTGTAAAAATACAGACTCTGAACAGTGCGCCAACATTTGTTAAAAATGTGTGCTTTTTATATTTTGAGGTATCAATGTTTTGATTTAAGTCAAATTCAGACCGCGCATATGTTTCGAAATACTTCTCAAAAGATATTGAAATTTTTCTATCCACTATAGCACACTGTGCGGCGTTCTGCCCAATCAATAAAACGTATTTACTTAGTGTGAATAAAAAGCGACTTGAGGGAAGATTAAGTTTAAGTTCATTAATGGCTTGGGTGGACTTGTAATTTTAGTATAATGTAAAATAAAGGTTAGGGCAAATATAGGTTGCTCACTATTTGTTCCAGGCTGTAGACTTGGAAGCTCTTATACAATATTTTTTCCCTTTTACTTCAAACAAGAAATTATGTAATCTACTGGTTGTCGTACTTTCTATCTTATGACACATCTTATAAAACTCTGTGAAAAATGAATTTCATTTCATTTTACGAGTAACGCGAGGTTTTCTTTACTGCATACTGCGTGTACTGCGAGCATGTTCTTTGGGCAATTTTGCCCACTCTCAATTACATTACAACGGCATTACAACCGACCAATCTATAGCTACGGCAAAGACGTACATGGTTGAATCGACTAAAGTCTACATTCTTTCATTCTTCATGTTACAAACATTTTGACAAAATGAATGATATAAAAAGACTGCAGCTAAATTTATTTGAAATCAGATCCTGGAAATCTCCCTCTTATGATCGCAACAATTTCTCAATTTAATCAATTAAAAAGTCATCGACCGCTCCTTTTTCATATTTCTTTTTGCGGTCGTTTATTTATTTTCTCAACTTTTTTGTTAGGTTTGTTGATTTTTTACTGTTTTTCGATGTCAAGTTCTTCATGGATTTGTTTGTTTTCGTCATTTTGTTTCCTTTGCGTGTTTTCGTCTCTGATCAATATTTAAACTCATTCTTCTTCTCCCTTCTTTGACACGCGATCAGTAAAATTTTAAATTTGTCAAGCACACATACACGAACATATGAAAAGAAATACGATGCTTTTTTGATTTCTTTCTTTATTGTATATAACGAAATGCAAAAAAAAGCTCTTAACCTTTTTTTTTTGCTTGATTAATGAGGTGAAATGTTGTGAAAAATGAGAAAATTTTGCGACAAGAAATCGATTCATTAAATCTGTCTGTCTTTCGAGGGGGAGATGGTGAGGGAAGAAAGCATTAAAACAAAAATAAAGAGAAGAAAAGAAAGAAGATTATACAGGATTTAGGTCAAATTTTGAACACCCTTCATATAGGAGGAATTATTTTTTAAAAATAAGCAGAAGCGAAAGGTTACTTATATTAAACTTAGTTTAGTCATAATATATTGGGCTCTTCCTCGACTATTTAATTGCTTTCGCGCTTAATGCTAAATATTAGCGAAATAATGTAATTATTGATAAATCGTGATGAATCGTAATAAACAATGACGCTTTCACGTGTACAAGGAGTGATCCAGCTGCAATTGCAATTTGACCGAAGTGGTGTCTGATTGAAAGCAACATATTAAATACTCAACATAAGACTGAGTCGATCCAGGCATGTATGTCCGGATCAACTCAGTCTTACGATCGTAAATTTTTATATATTAAGGTGAACATATTTTTCGAATTTAAAGCAGAACAAGTAAAAGAATTAAATTCGGCTAGGACCGAATCTTAAATACCCTCCACCTTAACACACAATATGTGGGCGTGGCAGATACCTAATTACGCATTTTGATTGTGAATTTATCCGTATTAACTTAAAAGTCAGATTATGAGGCTAATGATTCTTTTTTTAAATTGTGGGGCATGTTTGTCATCCGACAACGTCGATGGAAGGCGTAACTCTGAATATGTATAAATATTTAAACTTCATAGGTCAATTTTTGTGGGAGATATGTGGGTTTCGATTGTGGGCGCGACTCTGGTAAATAGAAATGTATACGCAAAACTTCAACTTAATATCTGATAATTTATTCAGACGGACATACGGACATACATCTCTACATTGACTTGGATTTTGTTTCTTAACAAGAATATGTATATACTCCGACACCTTCTTCGGAGTGTTGCAAACGGAATGACAAACATCATTTGAAAACCAAGCGACCAATTTAATATACCTTCATTGCTGATATAAAGGGCGCAACAGCTCTTTAACAAGTTGAAAGGAGGTGTCAAACGTTAATTACGAATAATATGTGCTTATAAGCACACAACATAAGAAACGTTTGGTTGAATTCAGGGTGATATGTTTTCCGAAAGGAAGGATTCATTTCATCATTTGGCCAATATTTTAATTATATATATTACAGAATTGTGACCAGAGGGTCCTGCTAAGTCTGTCAGTGGAATAATTTCATTGTTAAGTGACAACTATAATAACATTTTACACTTAATAATGGTTGTTAGATTTTATAATTTAATTTTTGCGAACGAGAGAGGTAGAGCACAGCATAGCACAGCAACACAACAAATTACAGGTGTTAGAGTATTGTCTGCACTGTAGCCATCTCTTCCGTTTGGCTAACAGCAGTTATAAGCTTATACTGTTTATAATATTGTTGTTGCTGTTATTGGCTCAATTTGGTTTCGGCTAATAAAAATTCAATTTGTACCACACCTCGATGCTGAACAGAACAAAAAAATAAAGAAAGGCAACAGCAGCAGCAACAGCAAAGCTAACACTAATAAATATATGCAAAAAACAAAAATGATCCACACCTTCAGCTTCTGAAGCTGCCACCTAAAACAGCCTCATCTCTCGCATATTACACGAACCGTACGTGTAAACAACAGCAACGAGAAGTGCAGTAGCAGCAAAGCATTTCATCATGTATTGTGTTGTCCACCAAACACTAAATAGTGCAGCAACAACAACGACAACAATAGCAACAATCGTGAATGGCCACACTAATAAATAGTTTTCGATACGCTCAACAGTCTCAAATATTATCATCATTATCAAACATCAAATCAGATCAAATCGCCTCCGGTTATAGTTTATCAACTTCGTACACAGTTATGCAGGCACAAAGTATATGTATGTAAGCATATGATTATTATATATATTGATCGCATTAAAGACAGCCGTAACCTGGTGCATGTGTACATATTTGTCAGCAATAATTCATGGGAAATCTGCGGAAGAAACCAGCGGCTTATACGCCGCAGTCACTCGTTTCACTTAATCGCCCAAAAGGACTGCTGTACTTTTCGTTTTTTTCCACTTTTCATTTATATTCCTTCTAACTAAGACCCCTACGTAGGGGTGTGATCAGCTCTCCACGTATGCCTAGACATTGGAAATCTTTTATATCGTACACTATGTAGCCCAACAAACTAAATTTGCATTAAATGGCAATACTTTCAAATATTGTGTGTGTGTGTGTGTGTGCACATGCCACTTTTTTTTTTTTATTACACATATAATATACTCGTATGCTGCCACTAACAACCAGTTCATTATAATGCTAATTTTGTTATTGTACGCAATCACTCATGTTTATGCTGGCTTCTGCTTATTGAACAACACCATTAAAATTAATTTTAATCTCACTTTGATTGTCGGTATCTTGTTATTTTTTTGATTAGCTCTTAACATAGTCTTTTAATATAATAGATAAAATATATGCAGACTTGTTATAGAGTGCAATATAATGCACTAGAGAAACAATGATTCAATGTCTCAAGAGGCCGCACGTATAATTTAATTTGAAAACAATAGGATTCTTAAGTTCTTTAGCTGCAACTTTACATATGAATGTGTTCATGTCGACAAGAACGCATGGAAGCCATCGTTCATTCTGTATAGTTCGTTATATTCAATATCGAAACCGTTTTATCAAATATTACGCTTTGCAGGTGAGAGCCGAGCGTTCTATTTCAGATCGGAATCTCTTGCTTTATAATTAAATTTTTTTTTTTTTTTTGCTGCGAAATATTTCACTTACCTTTCTGCAAATCAAAATTTATCGTTATTTGGCTCTTTCATTAATTATTTTCTCCTTTATTGTTACCGCACTCAGTTTACGAGGCTACCCAATGCATACATCTCAACCGATGTCGACAGCAAAGGTTGAAAGAGAGGCTGAGGAGTCAAACTTCGATTTACACATATTTTCACTTGGAAGCATCAGCTGGCGATGTAGGAACTGTTGCAAAACGCAAAAAAAAAAAATTAGGAACATTCGGACTTTACTAGAAATACATAATTTTTCCAACAAGCGTAAGAGATTGTTGACGAAAGCCCTTCAAAGACCATGAGGTCCATTGCGGGGGACCTAAATGTCTCTGAAAACCTGTCCACTTCCGGATTGAGCCCGAAACTGTACTCAGCATAAACCTCGACGTGGAAGCTGCATGCCACGCCCAATGTTTGCATACATATGCAGCGTATTTAAGATGTTTAAATTCCTGAAACATTACCTAAAATGTTTAGAGTCGCCCAGAGAATTGTACGAGGAAGTTAACAACTACTATACAAAAAATCATTAAATATCAAAATGAAGACTTGTTTTATCTGCGTGTTCTGTTCGATACTTTCAACGAAATGAATCAAGCAAGAGGAATCACACAGGAAGGAAAAGTTGTTAGAAAAACTATTGTATCTGTAACTATTGTACTATGTATTGTATACCACTATGTGTGTAATATGATTATTATTAAAAATTTTAACATTTTCAAAAAAAATTGTAGACCCAGTGCTGAACGTTTCTAATTGGGTAGGTGATAAATGATCCCTCGCATCTTTGATTAAAAGAATGTGAATATATCCGCACTTGCTTAAGAAAAACACATTTCCATTTGCATCTGTGTAAAACAGATGTTTGTTGTGATAGACGCGTACAAATTTTCTTTATTCATAAATATTTTAATAAATTTGTCAATTGTAAAATGTTTTTCTTAATAAACTATTTACAGCACAACACCAGCATTGATCTTATCATGTCTGATTGGTCTCGCCTTTTTGTAACATTTTCATGCTAACACGATTGCCAACATAATAGCCATGAGTCGGTTATAACTTTGCTTCATAGAGTTAAAATTAAACTCATAATTCGCTGCAAATTTTTATACTCTTCACCATATTTACGTCGACATGCAAAGTTCAGCCATTGGTTTGCCTTTAATAAGGTTTTAGAAATATCACCTCATGTGGCAAAGGGTATATTCCTTTATCCTAAATGGCAAATGTCCACTTTCAGTTATATCCATCGATTCAGAATCAAAAACTAAACCGATTTAACCATGTCCGTCTGTCGTCCATGCCAATTTGTTCTCAAAATACAGGTCGTACCTCTTAACAATGAAATTTCGATTGAATTTGGTATTGGCCCTATTGAAAGTGGGCCAGTTAGAAGTCCCCCACATGCAAGATAACATTATTGTTTTTGACCAAAGTTGGTGGAGAATAGTTAATCAGCTTCATATTTAAATGTGCCGAATTAGGACCCGATCGGACCATTTGTAGAACCACCTTACAAGTGACTCATATGGCAATGCCTCGTCATTTCTAATGGAACTAAATTAATTATAACATAATTATAAGAGTTAAGTGGTGTAAAGTATAAAATGGCCGCACTTGACTGACTAAACCATTTTTACTTGTTTTATTTTTATAAATTGTTTGTATGCTAAACATGTTCGTTTCTATATTTACTTTTTGCATAAACTGTGAAACATGTTCGAGACAAGATTTTTTGTACCAGAAAATAATGCCAAAAAAAAAAAAATATTGCAAAAAGACATGTGTTTGAATATTCAAGTAAAAAATGTTAGTTTATTGTTGTCAACACTAAATATGAAGCCATAGCTACTACTGCTACTATCAATATATTTTAATTGTTTGTTTGGTAAGTGTTAAAACATTTATAATGCGTCACTGCTGAACGAGAGATCCATTCAAAAGTGTTAAACCATATGAGGCACCTGCATTGCACCCAATGGCTTTAAAAAACAGATGTCATGTGTGAGGATTGCGAAATCATCCGAATCGAAGTATGGAAAAGGAAAAAACAGTAATTGGCCAAGTGACCTTACAAAAATAGTTATAACATACATATGTGTTCTGGCTTTACACACAAAACCACACATAGAAAGAAGGAGGCGTCAGGGACCCCACAAGTGTATACATATATTCTGAAACAGCCGTGTAGCCGTGTTGCAAAAAGAAAAGCCTCGATTTGAGGATTTTGAAAATAAGACGCTTTATTTTTCTGCCACTGAACTTAACCTGTTGAAGGATCTGAGCACTCTAAATAAATTGTTATGTTTTGGTAGTGCAATTACAGTACGGCGGAGCTTTCGTTTTAAATAATAAGCTTTAAGTTTAAGCTTTTCCATTCGTGTGCATTACAATTCTTGTTAAGTTTGTTTACTTTTTAAGTAAATACGCCGATTATCCTTATTTTACACGTCCATTATGTAAGTACAAAAATAGAAAAAAAAGAAAAAACCGAGTTTATATGTAAATAGTTGTGGTAGATTGTTGCAAGTGTAGTGTGGCGCAAAAGCAGCGGCGTGTCAAATCACAAATTTCACGCCCGTATATGAAGATTTTTATATATGCGTTACATAAACGAACAGTTTTTCTATAGAACTCGACGTGGAAGTTGATACGTATTAGTCTAAGAAATATAATCACGTACCTGCCACTCCTACATTTGGACTCTTTGCCAAATTAACTTTCTTACTTGCTTTTTTTATTCATTAGCAGTATGTGATAAGAGTGTTAACAAGTTATTTGGAATCGGTGTAAGTGTGTGAATGTGTTGTAGAGATGAGGAAATATGGGGCATTGATTATCATAATATGTGCTTTAGTGGCATTTAACAAATTCGTTTTTTACCAAATAAGGTGAATCAGGCTTTTTCTTGCGCCTTTAACCGTTTAACCGTTTCCCTCTTTCCGTCTTTCTGTGCCTTAAACTTAACTTATAAGGCTGTTTGTTTTGAACAATAACAGCACGTTAACGTAAAAATGCTATAAATATTGAATAAATTTCCTCAATAATTCTGTCCTTGTGTTATAAACACATACATACACATACACATGTGGAAAGTGTTTTTTTTTTTGGAGATTTTACCTTTCGTTGTGTGTTGGTTAGTGAACATATTTGCGCAACTTTATTTACACTTTTGGTTTCACATGAATTAATTTTGTGAAGCATGTGTGTGTGTGTGCCAGCACATATTGTTTGTTTATACTCTACGGAGTACAAAGTACGCATGTGTGCTTAAATTGTAGAATTGCTTGTAACTGCTGAATAGTTAAAGAGGGACTTGAAGCTTGCTGCACGTGCGTGTCTTCACTCAGGGAAAGCGGTTTTGCGAATTGCTTAAAATGTATCATATTTAGGATCCCAATCCATACAAAGCTCTTCTTTATGTAGTTTACAAAACATTTATCTCAATTAACGGCTGTGTCCACTTTACACCCGTGTGGACCATTTTTGAAACTTTGTTTTCTATAAACTTTTTACCACTTTTATATGAATTTCAACATCTCAACATATCGTGGAATAAAAGGCAAGATGAGGTGCTGTAGGATATTGAATAATCGAGTTGGACCGACTATCACAGCTTCGCCTTTCTGCAGTTTCTCTAATGCCTCGTTTGGAGTTAATATTCTGTTATCCATATAGAAACATACACGCAAAGGTGTATGTGTGCAGGCACATAGCCAAAAAGTCTTTTGTTATGCAAATCAACTAAAAAGTATACTAGTGCTCACTCCTACTTGGATGCTCTATTGTGTGTGTACGTACTTAGCGTTGTGTGTGTGTGTGGGGATAGTCTGCCTCTTTTATAGATTTTCCCCATGCAAGAAATATGCAAATATTATGGTAACTTAGCCGTGCCAGTGTTGTTGTTTGTTTGTGTTCAGTTTTCAGTATGAATGCTATTTTTGTTTTTGCTATTATTGTTCACAATCAACATTTGATTTCAACTGTTTGTTTAGCATTTCAAGCCTGCTGTACATTTCTTAGCCTCATACACAGTGCATGCATACCGCGAGGTCTTCGAGAATTGAGATTGAGAGTGAATGAGCGAATGAGCGAATGTGTGGTTTTTGCCTTTTTCATATGGTAAATAACCCAAAATTACATGTCATAATATTAAATGTTTATCCAAATGCAGACACAGTCACATTCATCAACGTTCTTGTGCGTGATTAAATAATTGCTTTAAATAAAATTTTAATAAAACAGAACTAAAAAGTTTGTGTTTTTCATAAGCACGCTTGCCAATGCTAACTAATGTTAAAAACATTATCTGTTGTTATATATATCTGGGTTATCTAGATAAATATTTGTCGATTGTGGGCGTGACTTATGACCGCTTTCGTCCATTTTCAACAGCTATCTGCGTGCAGAGACCGACAATGCTTGTACAACATTTTAGTTCAATATCTCAAATTTTACGACCGTGAAAGTGCCAACAGGAGACGAACACACCGACATAAATGTCATAGGCATCTCCTTCTGGATGTTGCAAACGGAATAGCAAACTTAGTACACCCCAGGTGGAGGGTATAAACATGAAAATATATCGTAATTTGTCCGCAGTATTATTATTGGTAGAGTGTGACCAGAGTATAATTTTACAGGTACAGGGTTAGGCCTCTGGAAACAACTTACTGTGAATATTGCATATGCGTTTAACATTGTAATTGTTGTTTTTTTTTATCTTGCTGTAAGTATGCAGTCGATTTTACAGAAAATTATATTCTATTGCTGCATTTTGTGTAAAAGTCTTTAACGGTTCCGAGAACTCAAAAATGCTCAATTATTGCAGTGACTTTTACAAATTCACGTCGACATAAACTTGAAAATATCGCATGTGTTTTGTTTTTAGATATGGGACAACAACAACAAATTAACAGAAATAGTTATTAATAGTAAATATCTATGTTTGCATTAGAAGCTTTAGTGTTGTGTTAAAATTGACAAGAAAGTGTGAATTGCGAAGAAAATTGCACGCCGGACCAGGCGCAACTGTTTGCTGCTACGTAACATACCTAGTGATTGGTTAACAATATATCACAGTACATAATTGCAAGTGTACAACAATCTTGAAAATACTTTTAGGAATTAAAAGTCGTGTTTTATATACTCACAATTTAAACCCGCTTTAAAAATAAAAAACAAACATTTCGAAAAGTGTGTATACCCCAGACCCCAAGGTGTCGATTTGAGTGCTATCACTCATTAAGGATATCAAAATATTTATTTCAGTGAGTGTTTAAAGCTTATCGACATAGGAAATGATTCTTGCACGACGTTTTACAATACACTTTTATATAGTATATGTGCTTTAGTGTAAGCTGTACACTAATATATGTATACCCCTAAAATATCACTTCTACAACTACACATGAAGCTTTACCTCGTTAATAAAAAACAATTTCAAAAAGTTTGCAAAAAAATTCAGCTGAAAAATACGTGAGAAAAAAACACCTGCACTAATGTACAATATGATCACCAATATTATTATTATTGTGGCAGGTACAGTATCGTTCTGTATATCCATTGTGGTTATTGCCAATGTCGATGTCTTTAGCGGCCTTTAATGTTATCAGTTAACTATGTATACGTTTTAATGGAGTATCTAACTTTTAACCAATAAATACGCTGTGATTGTAATAACCTCATGGTGTTTATAATTACATGAGTACAGTGGAACATCGCCTTAATAAGGTAGTGGCAGTCTCAATATGGAAACTTGGTTGGTTGCCAATCAAAAAGATAATGATAACAAAAAAAGGCCAGAGACAAACTATTTGTCGACATTTCATACACAAACGTTGACACCATTTATTGCTTTTTACTGATGCCACCTTTTTATTAATGAAGTTTTAATATTTTCCTTTATAAGTATGGACTCAAATCGAATCTCTTAAAATATTTAAAATTTAATAAAAATGGAAACATTTCAGTACACTGCTACGGCATGTAAGATGGCGGTATATTAAGTTTGTTATTCCGCTAGAACATCCGGAGGGAGTAGTCAGAGACTCTACAAAGTATATTCTTGATTAGCATTAAAATCCTAATGGATTTAACAATGTCTGTATGTCCATGTGTCTGTTATTTGAATGATAGTACGGTCGTAAATTTCACGCCCACAATCGAAAAAAATGTATCTAAAAGCCAGATAAGTGAATGTACAAACTTGAAATTTCCTGCACATATTAAAATTAGTGAAATTAGAAAAACTCAATTTGTATAGAATTTAACTTGTAATTGATATGTAATACGCTTACTTCTTCGAGACGTAATCAGATACCCCCCACGCCCACGATTTGTGTGAAGGATATTTACATTTTGGCTTAAGCCAAATTTAGTTTTTTACTTGTTTATTTTCAATTTGTTAAAATGTTTGAATGAACAAAAAAGAAGAAAAGAAAACAGAAACGCAGACAGACAGACATAAATTGCAACAACAAAATGGCAACAATAAGAATAACTTTACAATAGGAAAAACTAATTGAATTCATTATTCAAGCCAACGCAATTTGTTACAGTGAATCAACTAAAGTGGTTGTTGTTTTGTAAAAGTAAAACGTACAAAGGTTATGACGATGTCGTGTCAACATTTGATTATTTATTATTTCCTAATAAAAAGGTTCTTTCTCCAAAAGCCACAAACAGACAGACATATATATCTATATGCCGGCCAGTTATGCCGTCAAAAAAACTTAAATCATAACATGTAACAAACTCCTTTCCTCTTCAATAAATGGGAAAAATCAAGATTTTCGTATCCTCCACATAATATGGGGGGTATACTCAGTTTGTCATTCCATTTGCAACACCCAGAAGAAGGCATCAGAGACACCACATTGTTCTATATTCATTACATTCGTGATCAACGTCAAACACTGAGTCGATCCCATGGCATGTCCCATCGTGAGTCGGTGTTGTTAACAGTCGTAACTTTTCAGAAGTTGAGCTGAAATTTTTTACCAAAACTTGTAATTTCTCTACTTAAATTGGACAAAATCCATCAAAAGCTACGCCCACAATTGATAAAAATTCATTTATCGACTATAAAAAGTTTACTATAAAGTGTAAAGTTGGTATAAATTAAAAAATTAAAATTGCGCCATCCATCAATGTGCCAAAAATGTGCGTGATCCGATAACAGACACGCCCACAGTTTACAAAAAATCTTATAAAGTGTAAATTCCGTCTTGCAAGTCGATATATAATACATACACGTGCCACGTCTACTGTTCGTATGTACATGTGGAGGGTATTTAAAAGTGATCCCAAGCCAAATTTAGTTTTTTTACTTGTTTTAATCTTGATTATTAATCTATATTGAGCTGAGCCTGATATGGCAATCTATACAAACATACAAACATGTATATATGTGCGTCGCTTTAGTTTTGATGCGGATTCATCGAATACAATAAAACACAAGAAATAATGCCTAAATATAACGGCTGTAGAAATTAGCATTCAATAGAATTTGAATAAACTCTTCACGTAAAAGCAACGCCTACAATTTTCCTTTTCTTATAATGAAAGCTAAATGTAAACAAGTCATCTTAAATACCCTCCACATCTACAATACATATACAATAGTAGGCGTGGCAGGTATATATGATTATGCCTTCAATATTAAGTATAAGCTTGCAAGTTGAGTTTTACGCTGAATATGGTTTTTTGTAAATTGTAGGCTTGTGGTTATTGGGTTAAATCGAGTGCAGCGCAGCTTATGTCCAAGTACGCCCATTTTGAAAAACCGTGACCGTGCTTCTTGAAATGTATGGTGTTGTAGTCCATTTTTAGCACATCAATTGATAAAGTAAATATTATTTGAGTACGAAACTTAAAATTTCTATATTTTCTGAAGCCTTTACAAATTTGAGCCATAGCTAGGTCGACTATTTTTATATTATGCAGTCCTGCGGCATAGTATGGAAGTTTGCGCGTTTTATTGGGCCAATCACTCCATGAGTTGTGTTATTTTAATCGCATTCATATAATAATGTAACGCATCGATGACAATATGTCGGAGAGAACATTTTGTCTGCTTAAGAAAAAGAAATTTTCATTTTATATATGTGAATACTCGAACGTATTACCATGTGTGTACGAAAAAGAACAACATTTTTTAAAGATTTCTTTAAGGAATGTTGGCAAATAAACACCAGATCAACAGTACAGAGAAGTGATTGCAAACTTTTTAGATTGCATTTAACAGTAAATATAATCCCAAAGAATAGTTATATGAAGAAGATTAGCACGATGTTATGTGACACAAATTTACATTCTATTCTTCGTATTCGCTATTGACAACAACTGAGTATGTCAATAGAGGAAATTAGGAGGCAGTGAGTTGAAAGTTAAATTACAGCCACTCCATCTCACCAGAATGTTAGATATTTGCTTTGTTATTGTGATTTTTGATGATGAGTTTTTGTTATTGTTTTGTTATATTCCAACGCTGCTAATGCCATTTGTAAATATGCCTTTTATGCCCGCCCCGTCACCTCTTGGCGGATGATGGTACACATGTCGAATCATTGTTATGTCTATATATTCATGTAGGAGTTTTGCGTTGTAAAAGCTCTGCAAAAAAGAAAAAGTTTAAAGAAAATTGGCATTATTCACAGTCTACATAGAAAAAAAAAATTACAGTACAAAACCTGTAGCGTTTAATAATTTAATTTGATGTCTCTGCGGCAGAGCGCATTGATCCACATTGACCATGCCTATTAAATAATTGCAAATCATAACTCTGGCTATTCGCACACATCACTAGTGTTCGGCCAGATTGTTGTTCGCATTAGGGTAATTTTAATTGACATACATACATACTTGCATACAAGTACACGATTGTTTGGTGAGTGTTCCGTATTTTACTAGAGACAAAAATATATAAATCTTTAGTTGTTATTTCATAGAAAAACGAAAAGCTGTAATTTTTTTGCGTTTTTATTTAATTTTTTGCTTTTCTCCGCTTAAAATTTATCTTTGTATAAAAATGCAAATGAATGTCGATAATTCAAATGATAAGTTTGTCTTTTATCTTGTTTGTTGCTACTGTTTGTTGTTTAAAGTTTTTGTTCGGCTGTTGTTTTTTATTTTTTGAAATTTAAACAGAATTAGAGCCTCTTTGTACGAATATATGTTTATGTGTGTTTGGAGTTTTAACTTTTATTCCTATACATAATGTCCGTCCTGTTAAATGGAGATTTTAACAGTACCATAATCACGACTTTTTAGTTCAACATTGTTGTTTCTTTTTTTTGTTTTTTTGTTTTTTGGTTGCTGTATTGGTGACTTCACACAAACTCAGTTCAGCATTTATTTAGTTTTTTGATTTGATTATCTTTTTTTTTTGTTTTTTGTTGTTGCTTCAAACACCGATTACCCATGATTTCAAATGTATGTAAAGGTTTTTTTTTTTTTTAAATGTTGAATTTTTTTTAAAAATCGTTCTCATCATACCTTTTAATAGAACGGAATTTTAAAGAACTTGTTTTCGAAAGGAGTGCTTTAGTGAGGCATAAAATTATAAAATTTCGACATAAAAATAGGACAAAACCAGTTGGAGTAGAACTTTTCATAAAACGAAACCTTTGCCACGTGTTAGAGTTCAACTGAAAAGTGGGTGTGGCAAAATGATGAGCATTTTGTATATGGCAACCACAAGCTATGACTAAACCGGAAGAAAATACAATTTGCTAATGAATAATTTAATGATACTATGATTTTTTTTGATTAAGTGATAAACTTATACTTTGGGAATGGATTATCTGTAATTGAGTGAAATCTATCTAAAACATTTGTGAATAAAAGTAACGCTCAGGCGAATGGAGTTTTCCAATTCATGAAAGGCATCTAACGGTAGTTCATGTAGCATTTCACGTCCATAAGGAGATAAAATAAATTCAAAAGTAGAAAAGGCGTGTACAAGGTGTAAATGGTTGGACAAATATAAAAAGGACAACGTATTGTAAAGTGGGACAACGCACTGAGAGAGGAGACTTTATGCAAAAGTCCGTATAAATTGACGGATTGTTCAATGTTTCATGGAGATGTTTGTGCTGAAGTATTTACCAAATTATTATTGGAAGTAGGAGATGGCGACTACCCCGAAATAGAAAGAAAAAGTAAAACAAGTGAGGAAAGTAAATTTGTCTTAGGCTAGATATGAAATACCCTCCACACCTCCAAACCTACGTACAAACGGTGGACGTGCTGATACTTGATTATGCCTTTCAATAGCGTATGTATGTACTACGTATGATTTTTGTAAAATTGTGGGCGTGTCAAACAATAACAAAACATTCTTCTCTGTTCTATATACGGATATAGATGTGTTTGGAAATGCTTTTTATGTAAGGTCTCAACAATGTTATGTAGTAGAAATATGAACTCTATGAACTCTCAAGTCATATAGCTAGTCCTAGTTCAATTTGTTTAGAATATGTCTGCTTGCCACCTCTCCCACACTCACTACTTTAGTTGATTTTAATTGTCATTACATCTGTCCGCTTTGCTTTTTCCTTTTTGCTCTCTTGTTTTGCATCTGACATAAATTTACGCCGACATCAGTTTATGTGTGTGGGTGGATTATGACAGACATTACTCTTGTTCTTTTGAATAAAAAAAGCACGGTCGCGGTAAATGTTCTCTATTATTAAGTATCATGTTTAACATTTGTGCACTGTTCACTAGACTATCTTAGAAATTCATTGTTGCCGTCCATGTTGCTTGACTCTGTGTTGTCATTAGTTTGGGTTAAATACCACATATTTCTTCAAAGTCATGTTTTGTATGTTGTTATTATAAAATGTTTGTTGAACTGATCAGAGAGTAAATTATGGGTGCTTGTTTTCTTATTGTAACTTTGTTAAGAAAAAAAGCATGATACCCAGATGTGTCTTTCTTTAATAACAAATTTCATAAGTTTTATATTAAAACAAGTAGGAAAACTAAATTTGCCTTAAGCCAAATCTGGCCAGATATATATATATATATTGCGCCCTCCTTTAGTGAATGTGGAGGGTATAAAAACAAATTTCCACCATTTCCTTTGCATATGTATTATAAGAATTTAACAAGAGAACCTGAGATTCTCATTGCAATTAAATTAAATTAAATGTATGATGTTCTCGGCAATTTTTTGAATCTCTTTGTGCGAAATTCTTACTTGCTTTGTTTGAAAATGTTACATGAACGTACTAGTTAGATCATATTTTATATTCAACGTGTATGAAATGTTGTCACTGAATATCATTTGTAGGGGAAATTGGAATTAAACTGAGAGAATTTAGGTCAATGGACATTACACAAATTTCTTGATAGCCCACAACATTGAAAACAAAAGCGCTGAACAGCACCAAACAGAGATTCATACAACCACCGGTTAGTACGATTGCGGAAATGCAATATTTACAAAGAAGATAATTGATAGGCGAAAGATTGATGATGTAGTAAACTAAAGGCAAGAAAAAAAAGAAAAGAGAATCTCCTGCCAACTCACCATCATTATACACCTCATTATTATATCATCAGTAGTTAATGGCATCTTATAAATTACACCAAAATAATCCGATATGCATATCAATCAATATCTGTCATTTATTCACTTATACATGTATAATGCACACAAATTAAGCTTGACCGATGATTTGCTCGTACCCTCGACATCGGTGTCACCTAATTGTCAATCGCTTATGCACCCATACTGTACGTAGACAATGAATGGAAAAACCGTTTCTAGGCAAAATGTGTCAATGGCTTTGGCAGGAGTGTAACATATGTATGTAATTGTTTGTTACGTCAAGTGTACGAGTTGCTTGCATGCTTCATACTACTATCGGAATCGTAATTTCAAGTACGCATGCTGGCAGTCATGTAACTTTTCATATTTTTCTTTCAATAATAAGAATAAGAACAACGCTGCGCCACCAGCGTGTTTAATAATTGAAACGCCTGATAATCGCCCAACACAGTAATTACTGCAATTAGTTAAAATGCTTAACAACAAACAAACTACTGTTACATTAACAAAAGTAAAACACCAACTTTATATATTATTAACGAACAGAAAACAAGCAAGCGTTCATTTGTCTTTTTTTCTAAATGGACTATACAACCAGAAAACGAACTAAAGGCACATATTTCAGAGGCTGAGAACCGTTAAAACACAGCCACTGACAAGCAAAGCTATGTAAAAATGTTATTAAAAATTATGCAAACGGAATAAAAATCTACTGCAGTGAAACACAAACTTACTAAATATAACAAAATTCTACATATAGAAAAGGAGCTTAATGCTTTAAGAGTAATAGCACAAACAACAGAAACTGCAACTCAAAAATATTTCAAGAGAGAGACGATGTGTATAAAGGAAAACATTTCAAATATAAAGGACTTGCAATCAAAGCATTACAATCAATTTAAAAAGTGAGAAAACAAGCAAGAGTTAAAAACTAAACGTTTAAGATTTATTTGAGAATATCTGACAATTGCTAAGAAGCCAGTACAAAGCGCAGTGCAGCCGTCTTCTAAGGTGAAATTTGTAAAAACAAAAAAACAAGTGCAACTGTTATTTTTGGTCAAGCCTGATCATTTAATACCCTACACCACATAGTTCGACAAATTATGCTTCTATCAATTTAGTTGTATCAGTAAACGCGTCGCAGTGCCATATAAGTCATTTCGAGAAAAATTATTGTAAAAAATATTAAAAATTGCGATTTTTGTCGTATTACGATTTCCATATAATGTAATAGTAGGACCTTTTTGGGGAGTGGTTTTATAAATAGTCCAATTCGATCCATTTTCAATGGGATTCCTCATTGGGCCAGGTTAAATCGATTCAGATTTTGATTTTGAATCGATTGGTGGGTGTGGCAAACCTAATGTATTCTTTATCACAAGTGGTGCAATTTAGTTCCCTCGCATCAAGCAAAGCATTTAAGGTATAAAACATGTTTTTTTTTTAATTTTTTATAAGCAAACTGAGATAACTGTCTGATGGCCGACTTAAAAGGTAACGACACTTATCAAATCCCAACTAGAATTTGTTTTCGTCAATGCAGATACAACTACGCTTTGACGTAAAATAAAATAAAATTGCATTCAGCAAAAAGAACAAAATCTACTAAAATTTTTAATCAAATTTTTACGGACCTAAAAAAATTATAAATTTCCTTTTGAGACGTTTTACATTTTCCAGAATAGAGATAAATTTCTTTCAAATTTTATGTTTTGCGGTCATTATCTTGACAAAAAGATAACTTTAAAGATTTTATATTTACAACGTTGACGCTGTGGCATTGTTACAGACGTTGCATGCCAACAAATGTACTGTCTGAGAAGGTAGCGGTCTGCTCAACAACATTAAAAACGGTGTATGCAAAATAGCATTTTATTCGCTTCACATTTATTTAGAGTGCGACTGACAGGACAAAGAAGACATTTTTTCATGTATAATGAAAAAAAAAAGGGGAAATAAGAAAAAGATGAACTAACTAACTAATAATAGTTTAACAATATCATGAGGATCATTGTAAGGAATAAACACATACAAACGCGCACTCATACTCACAGCAAAACATATAAACGCCACAAGAACAACAGCATGTAGAAATAAGTGAAAATGTCATAATCGGTCAAGGCGTACCATATAATACCCTGCACCACTTCGCTCCACAAACTATGCTGCAATTAGTTTTGTTGTATGAGTAAAGGCGAGTTATTGCCATAAAAGTCCCTAAATTTTGCCAAAAAATATTACGAATTGCGATTTTTTGTCATATAAGGATTGCAATTGTAATGGGACCTTATATGGACAGAGATTCTAAAAAATGGTCCAGTACGCTTCTAATAGCGGTCCTCCTTGTACCAAATTTCATCGACATCATACCTCAAAAATGTCTCTTGTACCTTGTGCATAAATTTACATGGACAGACAAATGGATATAGTTAAAACGATTCAAATTTGGGTTGTGATGTGTATAACAGAGGGTGGGTGTGGCATTTGCCCCTTGAGAGTTATAAACATTCACAAACTTATATACTTTTTGGCATAAGTAGTGCAGGGTATATATATACATATAAAAGTTCTGAAATCAAGTGATAGGGTGGAGCATGTATGCCATACCAACAATCAGCTTGTTTGTAATTCTCAGTAACAGAATGGTGTAATAAAAACAATTCAATAAAAACAGTAGCTCAGTACAATGTAATGGGGCGATTTATAATAACAACAACAAATCAAAATCAGCTTACAGAAAGAACATCTATTTGGCTAACACTACACGTTGGGGACCGGTGACGAATATACTCGTCTTTTATACTCTACGACTATTACAACGTAAACATTAGGTATTTTTTAATAATTCGTCCAAATTTTGAATACCCTCCACACCTACAATGGGGGGCGTGGCAGGTATATGATTGTGCCCAGTCATTTTTGGCATATCGTTGCTTCACAGCACCATTTATGTGAACAATGAACACGATTACGTGCGCGTTTGCGTCTGTACAAATTTGTGTTTAAAAATTTCACATTAATCCTGAACTGCTAAGATGAATGTTCTAAAATTTGTCAGAGCAGTCCCCTATATATTTGTCTTAGATTTGACCACGCCTCTTCTGAGCTTCTGAAATTATACTTGAAAGTAAATTTCGATCACTCCTGAACCATAAGACATGTAGACCAGAAATTTGTTATAAATAATTTTATTATGTTTAGCTACCTTTTTACAAAATATACGATTTAGTTAAAAGGTTTAAAACTAAAATTTTACAAAATATTAACAAAATTTAGATAGCATTCCACGCCCACTTGTGACCCTATGTAGATCTCAACTTTAGAATGGGTATTCATACTTTGTGTCGGGAATAAACTTGTTGAAAATAGGCGTCAATCGTTAACGTGATTTCGTTTTTGGGTTGTTATGCGATTGTTCCTAAAGGTGTGAAGAACTGTTTCTCTTAAATACTTTTGTCCTTTTTGATATATTTTTTATGACACACACCCACCGAATTGGGCAGACTTACGCTTTCTTTCAGTTTCTATTAGCTTTTTAGTAAAGTTTAAAATGACGTGCATTACGTTACACTAATAATAGTTTTACCACCGATGGCATACCATTCGCTTATTATGTACATTTTCACATTTCCATACAACAAATGTAAACGGTGAAAGTCAATTTGTTTTCATCCTTAATGAACGCTTTCTTGAAACATGAGTAAACTAATTAAATCTCATCAAGCGATCGCGCTCTGTCTGTGTGCAAAAAGCGACAAAGCAAAAAACACACGCATTCCAAATTACTTCCTTTTCTCATCAATATGTGTACAACAATAAACTCTTGGAAATGAAAAACAACAATTGCAAACAGTTACTATACAACAGCAGCAGCAGTAGCCGGTTGTTCCGGCAAACAATTACTGGCAAAAATATATAAATTATTTTTTGATATTAAAGGATGCAAATCTCTGTTCTTAATCCATGTACTCTTTCCCTTCAATATTCATATTATACATCAAAGCGATTGCCCAATATTGTGTACCCGATCACAGAGAGAGACCTGCTGTAGTGGTTGAAATATAAAACAAAAGCAAATTTATTTTTCTTTTGTTTATTTTTTATGAAATATATATCCAATATATAATATGTATATACATACATATAAACGAACATATCTGTATATGTCCTCAACTTTGTGGGAAGTTTTTCTGTGCAAGGTTTTTCAGCTCTACCTTCAGCGCAATGCAAAGGATTTCGGCATTTTGTTTTACAAAACACATATTCCATCGTAGTGCCATATAAAATATTTAAGAGATGCCGTCTGTCATGACAGATGGACGTTACGAAAAATGCGACAACCCAAACAACATTGCTGCACAGTATTGTAGTGGTGACGATGGTGGTGGTGCCACAAGCAATGTGAAGCCGCCACAATCCTAAAGAATCCACCATACAATGTGAAGCTAGTTGTATTAGCCCTATTATTGACGTAACTTTACATGTGAGTTTTTACGTTTTGCATTGTGCAGAACATTTTAAATGTCATTCATATTATGTTTTGTTAAGCTGTAGGGGGGAAGGACAAAATCGATAACTAAAAATCACTTTTTAAGGAGCAGCGGCAGTTAATTTTTTTTTATTACAGAACCAAACTATTGCTCATATGAATCACTTACCAAAGGACCAACTGCTTAAAAAACAATTAAAAAATTTTCTATATTTTCATACTCCATGGGGTGCATACATAAAATGGGTGGTGTACTAAGTGGGTCCCTGTATATGACAACACCTAGGAAGAGGCGTCTTCTTAGTTGGCATCAAAATCGGCTTGTATAGTTTCTGCACGTGGCATAAGCCTGATATCGGAATAGTTCATATTCAACGTTCAATTTTTCGAAATCGATAATATCTTAAAATCTCTAAATTTACGCCCGTGAGAACAGCCCAACAACAGATGGACACACGGACACGGACACTAAGTCTTATTCAAGAACATAATAAACTCTATTCTCGTTGAAAGCGATACAGAGTTTCTGCAGTGTATGAAAATTCGGAAATTGTCAACAGGAAATCTTACAGCACTCTCACAGTTGCAAATTTTAAGATGTCGAGCTGAAATTTGGTGCACATATTCATCATCAACCTGCTTAAAACTTTATTCGTATATTATAACGATATATGAATGATGGAAATTGGACCAGCTGTTCGGAAGGTACATTAAAAAGAAGATGGTATCATTTTAATAGAATAAACTCACATGGCGTGATTAATATGATAATTTTGTATAAAATTTGTTTACTTTTTCGAAAACTTTTTCAAAATAACAGCCCACCTCCCCCCCACCACGCCCCAAAATTTTAAAAAAATATTCCCCACAATAAGAATTTAAGGAGTAAAGCAGAAATGCTTTGGCGGTCGTCAGAATTTCTCGAATTGCAAATCAATTCCGTAACTTGTAACCCGAAGAAGGGATCTGTCAATTTCTTTATAATTTATATGCTATGGCTAAATTGAACGTGGGGCGGCTGCACTATCGATGTGTCCACAATTTGTAGGAATTACTACCAAATGAAGATAAATTCTAAGAAAACTTATTTAATTGTTCAAACTTGTTTTTGTTTCTTATTCCATAAATCTACAAATCACTTACTTTGTCAATTGATCTCTTTATTTTCCAATGACTCTCCTGTGCGCTGTGCAGGTTATTCCCAATTTGATTTCTCTGCTGCCGAATACATCTGAGCAGCTACAGATTATGAAAATTATTTCAACAACTATGCCAAGATCCAATGTCATGTAATTTAATTCAACATGCTAAAATAACAAAACCAGCAGCAGTAACAGCAACAACAACACCAACAGTCGTGACATCAACAGGGTATAAAATTTGTGGCACTAGTTGCACACTCTGACATTAGAGGAAATCCTTATCGAATATTTGAGATCTCAAATTGAGCAAGACATGAAGATTTTGAGTGAACATCTTATACGCCACACGACCACATGCCCGTTTGAAATGGGCATTTTTATAATGCAACATGAAACTGCAGCAATGGCAGTGTTTTAGGAAAATTCATAACCGGCAACAATCGCCAAAACAAAACAACAATTCACACATTCATAACATTATATGAACCAACAACTTGGTATCACTTACAACCACATTTCATTTTTATTGTTGTGGTTGTTATTACTGTGGTTTTTGTCGTTTTAATCTTGGCCAATGTGCGTGTATGATGTTTGCTATGTCCTTTTTGGTATTTTCTGAAACGCCAAGCGACAACCAACAACATTGATTAGCAACACAAGCACTGCAAGCAATAAAAAAGATAATAAAATACACTTTTTTTATCGATGAACGCACAATTTGTAAAATTTATTTGCGGTTAAGCCAGATTTGTACACATTTGAGTATAAGTACGAGAGAACCTATGCAGGCACGTTACTGAAAGTTATTCAATAATGCTCACGCACATATGGCAAGATGTCAGTCAGGTTCCCACGTATATTGGGGGCATACGTCCTATTATATGCACGTATAATACCTAGAGATATATTCACGTAACCATGGTGAAGCATCAATTAAATAAATGCCGTACTCTTGATTGCCAAGTGTAATATTTCTGTACTGCTCTAAATGCACCATTAAATATGCATTAAAAATTTATTCACAGCAACTACTAAATAAATAAACGCGTATATTATACGCGAGCTGGTTGTCGCATATTTCATTTTTGTTGCCGCCATTAGGCAGTGTTTAGTTTCAACATTTTGCCAGAATTTGCATAAAACAAATTTCAAATTAATAAAATTACTGGACATTTGATAACTGGCTTGTACTCTCTTTCCCTTAACTTTGCTTGAAAATATTTCAGCCGTTGAACACACTTTTCAACCAATAATTGATTTCACAAGTTAATAAAAATTTTAAACATGGGAGCTTAACACTATCAGCCAACGTAACATTTCAAAAAATTTAATAAATTTTCATGCCTATTCTCATAATGATAATGATATGGGGGTATATTGGTTTTATGCAAACCCCCAAACGTATATGTATTCATTGTTCAGCATCGAGTTTTGAGTAAATTTAATCCATCTGTATGTCCGTGCGTCCGTATGAATTTCTATGCATTTTTGTTGGAACTCTCTAAGCCACATAAATTGAGACATCGCACTGAAATTTACCTCACACATTTTTCGAGATTGTCTACAGTGTGCTCTTCCAATTGGACTGAATCTGGCCATGGACATGCCATCAATAACGCACTAAACCTTTAATGCACATGGTTCAGCAATCTCACAGTTATTATTAATATGAACGTATTTTGGCTAAAACTTGGTTGTTCTTATAAACATATTCACTGGCTGTGGTCATTCATTAACTTGCGTAATTTGTTAATAAACTTTAACCCTAAGAGTATTTTGAAAGGAAATTTTGCAAAATCTTTCATCTGTTACGAAAACAGTATTTTCACGATTCCAGGCAAAGAAATGTGAGAATTTTTTAAAAATATTTTTATTAACCGATTTCTTTACGCAAGCTAAGCAGGTTGGAAAACTGTAATAGAAAGATCATAATGATCAACTGAGTGAAGGTGATAATGCTGAATACAAACAACAATGATTGCCAACAAAGTTCGTCAGCGGCGGCATTAGCTGCAACAGCGTGCACGAAAATTGGTAACAATTTGATCACTGCTGTCTATGTGGCTGTACAAATACGTGTACAGGTCGCCTTCTGTTATTTTGTAGGCACTCATTCATTCATTCATTCATTCATTCATTCACTAAACATTTCATTTTAACGGTTCTAACATTAAAACATTTTACCTTGTGGTACCTCTGATGCGAGTATGCTGCTTCGTGTGTTTGTTTAGATTTCTAAAAATTTCAGCAATTTTGTGCTTAAGCATTACCATGACCCACAAATAAAAACAACTACACTCCGTCTTATACTGTGGCACTAACAACTATAACAGCAACAGTAACTAGCAGCAACAAAATAATGTAAGTCACATATTCTACCATCAACCATGAGTTCATTTCAATTATAAACATTGCAGCAAGCAAGCAGCAGCATTTGGAGGTTATGTAGGTGGTCACCATGCACATTGAGCATACTTTTAGTTCTCTGCTGTTTACAAACATCCTTTCCCTGCGACCCGTTTGAACACTCAGTTGGTTAGTTGGTGAAAGAAGAAACCTTTGCAGGGGCTCTCTTAGACAAACAAGAAACTAAGTTTTGCGTATGCCGCTTAATTTTCATCCAGCTTAAGAAAGCATTTCACCGCTTCAAATTCGAAAAAAAAACCGAAACATAATAACTAATAACCTTAAAACATACTATAGCCTTAATAACCAAATAACTTGCATAGATGTGCTTACGCAGTAATCAATGATTAAAGAAATTTGAAAAATTTCTTACTTCAAGGTAGTTGTTGTTGTTGGTGAAGCTTTCATTGGGCGTACAATAATTATTTTATTCAGTTCACTAAGACGAGAAATTCTCCCCTTGAAATTTCCTGTTGTACTATTAATTCAATCTTAAGTGTAAGCGAACGTACCACATACCCGTTTCAATGTATGGATGTTAGTGCTCTTGTACGTATTAACGTACGTATCTGTTGTTTCTGTATCGTTTCGTACGTAGCAATTTTTTATTGCATTCATGTAATAATGGGTAGCCAACCAGCTTTTACTTTGTTACCTGTGTACTGCTGTTTTTTATTGCTTATCTACAACATACTTGTAGCTGTTGACATCGCCCGATTTCATAACTAACATAAGCCTCTGTGGTGCAGATTGTGTTTGTACTTGATGCCTAGATTCCTCTTTGGTAAGATGGGCATACCTTTGTGTTGTTGCTGTTAAAACCGAGTGTGTGTTTAAGTGTTACATGAATGTTACGTGCATTTGCTTTCATTATATTTGATATTTTGCCCAGTGTGCAACACGTGCTTTTCAAAGTTATCCTCCCGAGAATAGCACCAGAATAGTATTTCAATTTGTTGCTGTTGTTTTTATACCCGTCACATACGATGCGGCGTCATTCCGCATCAAAGACCCTACAAAGTCTTTTGATCAGCATCATAATCTGAGTTGATCTAGAATGTGTTTCCGTCTGTTGTTAGCATTTTCGCACTCAGATCGTTATTTAAAATGGGCCAAATAGGTCAAGAGCCACGCCCACAATCGACTAAAATCTATATATCTGTCACAAAAATTGATCGATGAACTTGAAATGTGACACACTTGTCTAAAATTATCTCTACCATCGATGTGCACAATTAAAAAAAAAAAACCTCACACGGAGTAAAATTCGTCTTCCAAGCTGACACGTAATACACCGTTTGTATGTAGATGTGGAGGGGCCAAATTTAGTTTTCTTACTTGTTCATTATACTGTTTCTTTCTGTCTTTCTTTCTTTCTTTCCTGTTCTTTTCATTTTGTTGTGATGATTATTACGCGGGAATGTAATGGATCTATAGTTTAATTGCTTAATATTTTAAAGATGATGCTTGATATTAATGAACAAGAAAAGTGTCATATGTGATGTGATTTCAAAATACAAGAAACATAAATGGGCGCATATCTTGTTAGCCCTTCGGATTATAAAGTACAGCTACAATATAGTATTACAGAGTCTACCAAATAGCAGATCAAATGTAAAGAGAATGAAAGTAGCAGAATCTCAAATCTAGCCCAGAGATTTACCTTATTTTGCATAAAATTTCAATCGCGAACGGATATGTAAACCAATTTTTGTCGTTTCACATTAAATTGTATGAAAAAGTGATAAGCGTCTCGGAATAGTAGAATACATTATACCCCTTAGGTGACTTTTAGCCTTGCTACGTAGAAGATCTTTATATCTTCTGAACTAGGTTATATATTTCGATCCCGATTAAAAAAAAAAAAAACGAAATTAGTGCTTTATTTGTGCATTCTAATAATATATGAATGATAGAAATTGGATTAGCCGTTCGAAAGTTATATTAAAAAGAAGATGGTATCATTTTAATAGAATAATCTCACATGGCGTGATTTGATAAACAATACATGCGTTCACATGCGTGTTTGCTTTTATCCAAATTTGCATACTTTTTTAAAACTTCACATTAATCCTGAAATGGAACTAAGTTGCGAAAGTGGGTGTGGTCGATTAATATATATACACACACACACACTTGTCAAAAACTTCAATTACGTCTGCTCTGTCAAAAAAGTATTAAGAATTGCAATCTTTTGCCGCATAAAGAAGGGGAGGGATTCTAAAAATGGTCCGATTCCGTTCAATAGAGTTCTTGTCTAAGTTAATACAACATGTCATACGAAATTTTATCGAAATGTATTAAAATGTGCGACCTGCGAACAAATTTTTATGGATACACAGACGGACATGGGCAAATCGATTCAGATTTTGATTCTGAATTGTTCACGATGTATTTAATGCGAATTGTATGGTGAAACATTTTGAAATGGTGGGTACCCTACACTTGACGTACGCTTAATATCTTAACTTTAATTTTCAATTCAATTTTCATTTGTAATGGAAATTGTTTTCGGGTCTCTAGTTGCATCTGGAAACATTACCGAAGTGAAAAAAATAAAAACAAGTCTATGATATATAGATATAATAGAAAAGCAACTGCTGTCTCGTTGTTTACAAAATATGTAGATTATATAGTGTACGATCCAAAATGCCAAAACGATCCAAAAAAGGACGCTCTATCTTCCATTACTCAGCCTTTCTTTTGATGAAATCCCTAATTTAGTATTTTTATGCAATAAAAGCTTTTTTCTCCATCCTCTACCTGTTGTTTGATTAATTTGTGAAGTTTTCGTTTTATATTCAGCACTTTACAATTTCATTATTGTGCGGTGGACGGCGGTTTCCTTTTCCAACAACATTGTGTTTATTTTGTTGCTTTACCCGCTTCTCTACATATATTGAATATTGCTACCATTGCAGTTGTTGTGGACGGCCTTGAATTTCAATTATTTCTCCAACAAAGTTACTCCAGTACGTTTATGGGTTGTATTATATGTATACATACACATCTACTAGGGCTCTGCCTGCCATATAACGTTGTAATAAGCTTTAAAAACCTTTTGCTCTCTACAGCATACGAATATACATGCAGCACGAAGCATACATATACTCGTACACATATATTGTATACACTTGTGCTATAATTTTGAATTTCATTTAAGGTTATTACCATTGTTGTTATTGTTGTTGTTGCACTTTTGGTTTTATTGCACAGCTTATGAAACGTTGCTGTTGCTACTGCAATCCACAGTACAACCGACTGTTGGTGGTGGCACTAGGCTACTGCTACTGCTTCTGCATATGCTTCTATGTTGTGGTCGCCATTGTTGTTGATGCTGTCATTTGTTGTATAGATTTGTTCTTTATTGAAAAACTTACCTTGTATTGTATTGTGCTAAAAAATCTTAACAAACACAAGTATTCTCATCTTTAAAGGCTCATAAATAACTTTTGCATCTACACACATACACACTTAAGCGCGCTTGTATACAGAAGTTTGGAAACATTTTAACAAAACCGCAATACATGGTAGAATTTCTTTTGTGATTATTGTTGTTGTCTGAAAGTTGTTTGTGTTGTTTTTTAATACATTGATGATTCACAGTTATGAGCCGACACCCTGTTGTGTTGGTTTGATGGTTTCACTAGTTGCGCTTTTGTGCAAATCAATCAGTTTATGGTGCATTTGAAAACTCGTTTATGAGTCCATTAAATTTTTATGTAATTTTCAAAGAGACTTTTTGCACAGGTTATACACCTCTTTACCATACATACGAGTATATGAATGATGCAATGCAACGCTGTTTAAGTTTTTAACCCAACTCGATCTAGCCAGGCTCGTTCATATGCCTGTGTATCCGTGTGTCCGTCTGTTCTTGGAACTCTTGTATATAGATAGGTGTTAAGAAGAATATATATATATAACAGTTATTCTCCAGGCGGTTATACCATTAAAAACCAGCTGCAGGTTTGGTGCGCTGTCATAATTGTGACAAATTATTATCAACAACGAGTCTAAATGCTAAAAATTCACACATTATTTATAATTCTGGTGTTGGGCGATAAAAGTAATTCTTATTAACACTTGTGTGTGTGTGTGTATGGGCCAATGTTATTTGATATAAACAAAACGTTACATGTTATATTGTGTTAAATCCAAACTGGCATTTTATAGCCCGAAATGCTATAAAGGAATATATTTACATTAATTTACCGTAGACTCAACTTTTACACATAAACCATTGAAATGTCTTTTTAAACACATAAATGACAGCAACAACAACAACAACAAAGGGTAATGATTATAAATCTCTATCAAACCGAACATACACATATACTCTCATATAACATTTTACTGCACTGCAGAACTTCAATTCAGTTAATAGGGTCTTACGTGAACGAAGCACTATTAATGGCATTTGCTTTAGAGCAGTTAAGGTTGTTATTGTTATTTGATTATTTGAATAGAAATGCAGAGAAGAGCGGCAACAATCGAAACATGTGAAATAAATTATATTTGGCGCAGACCAAGTCTGAAAACTGAAAATAAATGTTATGACTGAGCTTGGTTTTTTGTAAATTGTGGTCGTGTATGCTATTCGACCACGCCCATTTTTAGTACGTAGATGGATGGGTTAACCTTTATTAAGTGCACTAAATTTCAAGTTCACAGGTCAACTTTTGTGGCAGATATAAAAAATTTTATTGATTGTAGACGTGTCTGTTTTTCGACCACGCCCATTTTTTATTGATGTACATACCCAATTTCATGTTTATATGTCAATTTTTGTGGCATATAAATACATTTTTGTCAATTGTGGGGGGTGGCTCTTGACCAATTTTGCCCATTTTACAAAATTTCAGCTCAATATCTCAAAATTTACGACCATGAGAATGCCAACTGCAGACGGACATACCTGTGTAAATCGACTCAGTTTTCGACGCTGATCAAGAATATATATACTTTGTAAAATCTCTGACGCCGCCTTCTGGATGTTGCAAATGGAAGAACAAACTTAGTGTACCCTCATCACTTATGTGGAGGGTATAAAAAGAATAAATCATTTAATTTTCACATCGAACATCAACGCCTTCAAATAAAATAAAAAAGTATTCCCTTTATAACAAAATACTATCATCACACACACACACACACACACATAACTAAATGCATGTGTACAAGACTTGTGTGTATGTGGTATGCATAAAATTCAATAAGACAAAGTTTTAATTTACATTTTAAACACCATCATAACGCCTGCCCACCCACAGTTACAACCAAATCAACAAAACGAAACGCTGAGAAAAAGACATGTCTACGAGACACTAACAACAATAACAGTGTGAGCCTCTATAAATTATATTTGCGCTAGCTGCAGGCTGTCTAAATTCAGTGCCAATATAGCCGACGACGCTCACGCCAAGCCCAACACACTCATATGAATGCCATTGTACGGATACTCCGATATTGATTTGCCCACAGCTGCCATTTATTATTTGTCAATTGAATACTTTCATCAAACGTTTTATGTAATATTATGTAACAACAACAACAATTTGAAACAATATTCACATCGACAGACAATTGCTAAATTAATGTTTGTCCACATATACAGAAGCTCTTCATTTAGGCCAATAAGTAGGTCCATTGTGATATCCGACAAAACGCAAAAGTTAGTTAAGCCATCCCAAGGAGGCTATATATCGTTTGAGGTCGAAAAAATTGGTATCTGCTAGTGACCCCAGATCCTCTGGAAATCTAACTCCAAGTGTTTTGTGCCGTTTTCCCTGTAAAGCCGGGCATTCACACCGCAGATGCTCCACAGTTTCCGCCTCTTCCTCGTCTCTGCAGCTTCTACAGAAATCGTTATACGAGTCACCGTAAGATTCTGACGATCGCAGAAATCGATTTCCTGTTTAGACTTAGTAGGTCTTTAGTTTGCTTAAGATTTAACCGAGGCCAGAGAGTGTGAAATATGCCACAGCTCAATAGAGTGCTCAACCTATTGTTTGCCATCTCGCCGCCTCCCTTCAGTTCCGAGAGTGGTTTTCTGATTTATTGTACGTTGTGGGCTTTTCTATTATCCGACCATGCCCATTTTGGTGCATCGGTAGATGCCATATAAACACCTTTCAATTTAATGGGTCACATTTTGTGGCTGTGATAGACTTTTGCCGGTTGTGGGCTTGCCTTTTGTCCAATTTAAATGATATGCGTACAGTACATAGAAATGTTCGATTGCTTCAGAGTGGTGCAAACAGAACAACAAACTTTGTACAACCTCATCACTAACATGGGGATATAATGATTTGATTAAAATGTACGTGCCTACACTTCAAGTGCCAAAATAAGACCTAAGAGTAGACAAACGGACCGCCCCTAACAGGCTCATGCAGTGTCCGTGGTTATAAATATTTCTAAACACTGATTGACTCTTATTTTGCATATGCATGTATTTACAGCGTGAGTATAAAAACAAAACAAAAACAATGAACATTCAATATGGCCGCTTGACTTGCAACATAGCTGTCAACTTGCTACAAAATACACTCATGTCAACAGTTTGATGATGCCTCAGTGTAAGTCAGTAAACATACGCGCGCTCGATACAAAAAAGTAAAACACGCACAAAAATCAAAACAAAATAAGTAAAAAACTAAATTTGACATAGGCCGAATCTTAAATACCCCCCACCACCTCCCCCGTGTACCGGCATATGCATTCCACTTATTATGCGTTCCAGTATTATACGTTAATATGGCTCTAGGGAGTCGCAACAAAATAATGGGACAACAATTTTAATCTGTTTTAAAGTAAAGATCTAATAAATGGATAAACGTATACTAACTGCTGAAAAGGGGGGCCTTGAAATGCAGTAATGAAAGGTTCAGAAACCATTCAGAAACCAAGTCAACGTTTGCCTCAAATGAAGGTTTCTGTTAATTGTGGGCGAGTTTGTTATGCGATCGTAACCTTTTTTGGAATATCGATGGGTAGTCTAAATATTAAAAAGTGTTTCGAATTTTGACTTCGTTGCTCAATTTTACATAGATTTTTCTCGATTATGGGCGTGCGTCTCGACGGAATTTGTCCAATGTAAATAACAGCCATACATGTCTAGATCGACTCAGATTTGGATTCTGATCAAATATATATATATATATATACTTTGTATGACGGTGCCAGTAAATACTAGTCACTGTCACACAACATGACATAACTTATATGTCGTGTTGTTTGGCAACTCAATTAACTCTAGGATATCTGAGCTGAGGCATTATATGATATCTTCCTAACAGATGAAATTGAAACTGTTAGGGGAGACAAGTAGTAGGGATCGTTTAAATTTTTGCACAACGAACGCAGCGGATTAAAAAATTTGTGGAAAAAATTCGATCCATAGAAATACCACTTATTAAATTATACTCGTATATTATAAATGTTCCATCAATCAATACAAACCTGTTTCTATAATGTTCAAATACAAAAATTATCGGGGAAGAGCAAGATCTCCGTCAAGTTCCCTTCTTTTAACCAAACAGTGAAAAAATGATTTTATATTTGGCTTGGTTCATACCTTGTGCATCCTCCACATATAGGCGCGGCATGTACAATATTACGCCCACCATTTCACGAGCACTGCAAGCTACCGCATAGGACGAATTGTTCATAAATAATGTCTTTAATTCCACAACGTCCACTTTCAACTCATCAACGGATACCAAATTTCAACAATGAAACTGTGAGAGATTGTGGGCGTGGCACTTAACCGATTTTAAACTTTTATACCCTCCACATAAGATACGCCCCGTTCCATTTCAATTGGCCCCAAAGTAGAAATATTTTTGATCGACATCAAAATTTAAATCGATGTTCGTTCGTATCCCTGTCGGTTGTTGGCACTTTCACCTACACAGTGCTATTTTAATTGGACAAAATTGGCCAACTTCTGCGCCCACAATCGCCAAAAAAACTGTAAACTGGTATAAATATGTTAAAAATGGGTGGAAATGTACAAAAAACATTTTTGTGCAGAACTCGACGAATAAGATGACAAGTATTTCATGCAATGTTGAAGAGCATAGTGAGTTACCTGCCACGCCCACAGTTTGTACACTGCTGTGGGGCGTATTTAATACTTGAACTTGTTGTCCACCAGCGGAGCCATGAGTGCTTATATAGAGCGCTTATTTTCCAAACAATTCCAGTATTTTTATATACTTCCTTTGAAGGTGTAGCCCGCCCATTTTGTGTATTTTATATATGGTGCAAAAACTGCTAAACAGTTTGAGTTGAATTGAATTGAAAAATTGAAATAGTTAAAAAGGCGTGGCCTTAACAAAATATTTCATTGAAGATGATTACATGAGGACGGCAAGTAGGAACAATTGTGTACTCGTATTCGTAGATAACCCCTGCCATGTCTGACTGATGCTTCTGCCTCAAGCTTTTTTCTTAAGAAGCTTTAATAAAGACCAAAGATTGACCGAGAAGGAGGCGTATAAAGACACAAAGAGAAAGAGAGAGAGAGAGAGAGGGTATATACATTTGGATCTTTTTTATGATTTTATCTCATCAGAGAACAAAACCAAAAGTTGAACTGCATTCTGTAGTCGCTGAAGGAATTAACGTGCTGATGATTAATCACTCGGTCATATATTAAATTTGTATTTCGTTATTTTCTTAAGTATTTTCTTTTAACTGGAAAATAATCGTTGCATTTTTGGTCATTACGTGATGTGTGTGCAGCATGGCATTCACACACAAAAAAAATATTTTAAAAACCTGAACGAGTTGAATGGTCGATTACAGTGTCTTAAGCCCGGTATGAAATGCATACGCACCTACATACCCACATACATATGTGTAATAATATTGTATTGTTGTTGAGATGTTGCTGTATTTGATGTCTTAATGTTTTAGCGCACTGTGGCGGTGATTGTGTTTATTACATACCGTTCCTTACCTACAGTTTCAAAGTTAAATAATTTAAACTCAAGTTTGTGTTGTAACTGAAAGGAAAGTTTGTCATATAAGGAAATGATCAAAGTTCAGCCAAGTTCAGCAAAGTTAAAGGTAAGCTACGGTTCAAACGGTTTTGCATAAAAGAAAGCTTGAGAGCAAAACTGTTTATGTGGTCACAAAATGTCCGCAAAGCTACAATTTTTCTAAAGAGCGTAACTGAAATTCGCCTTCAATTCACGTTTTCATCTTTCTTTGTCTTTGTCTTTCTCTTTTTCTTTTCACCTTTTAGAGTTTATAATTGTTCTTAGTTTTGATAAATCGCTTTGATTTTGAACGTTTGTACCCTACGACACTTGCTTTTTTAAGGTATATGCGGTTTGCTTGAAAGCTATGCAAAGCAGGGAACGTAAACTCAAGGAATGCAAACTATCAAAGTTTGTTGTTGTTTTTTTCATTTTAAACTGAACTTTTCTCGTTTTTATAATGTTTACCAGTAATGCGTCAGGAGTAGTAATAAGTTGTAGGGCGTTATACAAACTTTGACTTTTCTATTCATAACATATTATTTGTTATTATACCTACCAAAAAATGTATGAAGGGGTATATGTGACTTTGTCAAAGCGTTTGCAACGCCTAGATAGAGGCTTTGGGAAGCCTACAAAATATATATATATTCTGAAACAACATCGAATACCAAGTCGATCGTACGAGGTTCATAGAGCTGGTTGGTAGTGAAATTGAGCAAAATCGGTCAAGCAATACGCCCACAAATTTTCCGTACACATATACTTTCGGGAAGATTTCGCACATCGATGGTGGGTATTTAAGATTTGGCCTCAGCCAAATCAGCCAAATCTTACTTTTTCGACTCGTTTTTTCATCATTTGCAGAAATGTGTTAAACATTTAAATTTATTTCCTGTCATTAATTTGGCACCTTGCGCGAAATTAGTTCGCTGTGATGACTTTATCTTCTCTCATATTTTGTTTTTATTTTTATTTATTGCCAAGTGCATAAGAGTGTGGTAAGTGCCTTACTATTGTCTGGCTTACAATGGGAACTTAACATTTATAATCACCAGCATTCACACAACCCTCAACGTGTACAGATTTGAAAGAATATTTTGAATTAATGCGTATGTTAGATATGAAAGAGTGTGCAGCTGCTCCATTCCTATGAAAGAGTTCATATTCTTCATACCATGAGATTTATAAATAATGCTGCTCGCCTTTACGCTGCCTTCACACTCGTTTTATTCTCATTATATTCAGGCATGCATTTGAACTTTATCCGTTTAATTTACATTTCAAAAACGAAATTTCTTTGACAGCTCATCGCATTCAAATATGTTAAGTGCAAAGGGTTTTAAAAAATTTTACATTTTGCAACCAAGAGAATAACTTCCATTTTTAAGCGGACGGACAGAAAGGATTAGATCGTTTTGAGCCTAAAGTTTGTTAGAAAAGAAACCTTGAAATGGTCGGTATTAAACGATAGTTGCAAAAAATTTTTATTTTAGCCTTAAAAATATCTTGATATTATATTGTTACGTTTATTTATATAAATTTAGATTTATTGATTTTTTAATTTTTTAGTTGCTTTAACTACTTTCGCTTTAAGAGCTTTAACATCCAGTTTCTTCGTTTCTTCGTTCAGTAATTTTCGCTTTTTATTCCAGTTTGTCTCTGGCTCTTCTTTCGGTGGTATAAAATCTTGTTGTCGTCTCTCTTCCTGCCTTTGAGCTGCTTCTTTTTGCTTAGATGTTCTTTCCTGTTGTTTACGTTGCTGTTTCTGTTCTTTACTAAGGAAATATTCACCCGATGCCAATTGCTTATCAATTTGACTTTCCGTTTGTGGTGGCGGGAATGGGGTATACTCCTTCTTTTGTTTCTTAACTTTCGGTTGTTTACGTCTGCTGATGTTCTTGTTTTTAAATTTCGGCAGAAATCTAGCCCAATCCTCCTTCGCCAGTTCAGGATCTTTCATTAATTCCTTTTTAATCATTAGCGCCTTAATGTTATATAAGGGATGGACATTGTTCATAGTATCTAAAATAATGTCCCTAACTTGCTGTAGTCCCCTATAAGGCCCTAAAGCTGATACGGTATTACCTTGCACCAACACATAACAATCGGTCAGTAGCTCTATGGACTTAAGAGTGGCACCATTCGGTCCTATTAGGCGTTGACGGCGCTTAATAAACTTCTCTTTTTTTCTTACCATATTACCGATTTTTATAATATCACAACCAATTTCGTCTTGCAAAATCCGTTTGGCTTGTTCGAATGGAACACTACGTGCCATCAACTTGATCATATCACGAGCTTTAATAATGATATACGGATCCCAAGTTTTACGAGTGGTCTTCACCACCATACTACCTTCGATTAAATCAAGTTCAGCTTTAAGGTTATGCTCATTTAGACATTGTTGTACTAACGGCCAGGCTTCCTTTAGATACTTTTCCCGGTACTTGGGAAAAAGAGTAGCAAATGAACTTTCCTCAAGTAATCCATGAGGATTATCTTCCGACTTAAAATCAGGTATTTTTAAATTCCATGCATTGTCCACAGGCTCCCTTGCACATTTAATTTCATTCTCTTCAGTATCGCTCATCGCAAATATTTTTTATATTAATATTTATAATAATATAAATATGTATACAATTTATTATAAAAATATAAATGGCGATGTTCTATAAAAGTTTTGTAGAAAGTTCTGTTTCTTTCTACACGTGAGTAAACAAATATTTTCGTGCTTGTTCTTTTTAAATAAACAGCTGTCACATGAATAATATAATTTATATGTGAAGTTAACAAGATGATATAACAGCAAAATCTTGAAAAAAGAAAATTATAATTAAGATAATTAACCGAAAAATATTTGTAAAGCAAATAATTCATCCAAATTCGACCAGAAAAACTTTGTTATTTGCCTTTTTAGAAATTTTATACATGTAGAATATATATACTTCACAGCGATCGCACTTTCCCATGAAGTCTCTAACTTTGCTTTGTTTTATTTCAGCAAACAGTTGCTTTCATAGAATAGTAACAGTTGCTTTTAGAATTATAGAATTTTTTTTTTTTTAAATTCCTACAATTAAGATTGCGATGAACAATTCCGGCCGTTACAACAAAATTAATAGCGAACAACAAGCACAATTTAATTATTTCTCGGATAGTGGTGGAGGTGGTGGTGAGTCATTTCCGTTTACCACCATAAATAGTACTGACGAAGTTGGAATTGGACATGTAAGAATATAAAATATAATTTATAATATTGCTCTCACTCACTTAAACCATTATAGTTATTATGTACACACGATGGTGTGCTGCTGAAGAAGACTAGCGCAGAGCATATTTTGGATTTAAATAATAGTGGTTCATTATCTTTGGTAGAATATAATCCGCCACGCCGTTTATTTATAGAATGGCGTCCCAATGAGAATATATTAGTATCAAATGATACTCATGATCAGGGGGATTGGGCTCTGGTGGATACCATATCCAAGAGATCTCGTATCATGCCACTAACTAAGGCAGACAATTTAGCGAAATGTTCAGAGGTATCAACCTCATCTAATCTAACCAAACCGCGTGTTGTACGCATTTTGTTAGATATATTAGGCGTTATTGAAGTGAAGAATCGTGGCCAAATTTTACGTTTAATGCGTAAATCTGACAATACATTACATTCGGAATTCTTCTTCCAGCATGGTAATGCTGATCAATTTGTACAGGGAATGTGTAAGGTACATGTTATAGAATGGACCAAGGGTAGCCGACGTGGTTCCGAGGAATACGTTATTTTGCCAACTGATACGCAGAAACTGAAAAAGACATTCGCTGAGCTAGACATTGGAGAGATCAAGGCTAGCTCTTTGGGCACTGATAGCTGGCTACCAAATAAAGTGATGGGCTTTCTTGTTAATATACCCGATTACATGACAGCTAAAGTACCCCCTAAAGAACGCCCTGGAAGCTTAGAATCTAAGCAACGCTTAAGGTTGAAAGAATCAGTTCACTCGGATAATTGGGTAGGTTTGAGTAAAATAACTGTCGCCGCAAACAATTCAGACCTCCCTGAACAAGATGCCGAATTCAAGATTATTAAAGAAGTGAATGAGAAACTTGTCAACTTCTTGCCGGAGAGACGTTCCGTACAACGTGGTCCACCTTTAAATGAAAGCCACTGGCTGGAATTGCAAGATCCCGATGGACGTATTCTTGAATACAATCGTGTTTTGGAAATTATTTTCAAAGGTGGTATTGAAACGAATTTACGTTTTGAGGTGTGGAAGTATCTTTTAAATTACTATCAATGGAGTGACAGTGAAGTGGAACGCATAGGGCGCCGTAAACAAAAATCTGTGGAATATTATAACATGAAGGCTCAATGGCTTGCTATGACACCCATCCAAGAGATGAATTTTTCTGGTTACCGCGAACGTAAATGCCAAATAGAGAAAGACGTTAAACGTACTGATCGTTCTTTAAAATACTTTGCCGGTGAAGACAATCCCAATTTGCACACCCTTCAAGGCATTTTAATGACATATGTGATGTATAATTTTGATTTGGGTTACGTGCAGGGCATGTCCGATCTATTGGCTCCTATAGCAGCTATAATGGTAATACTTTGATAATATTTTATTCATTCATATTCTTTATTGCGAATTATCACATCGATAGGAAAATGAGGTGGACGCGTTTTGGTGTTTCGTAGGATTCATGGAGCGCGTTTTCAACAATTTCGACGTAGATCAGGCTGGCATGAAAACACAATTCCAACAACTGAGACGCATTTTGGAATTCTCCAATCCTCGCTTGTTCAACTACATGAGGGCCCATGACTCTGACAATATGTTCTTTTGCTTTCGTTGGCTGTTGGTATGGTATAAGCGGGAATTCTCCAATGATGACATACTTAAGCTGTGGGAGGTATTATTTACTAATCAGCCCTGTCCCAATTTTCATTTGTTAATATCAGTGGCTATACTGGACCAACAATCCGATATAATCATTGAAAGCCGATATGAATTCACTGAAATATTGAAGCATGTTAACGAATTGTCGGATAATATTGATTTGAAACGAACTATGGAGTTGGCCGAGGCCATCTACTATCAACTGAAGGAGTCCGATTTTTTGCCAAACGATATCCGTAAAATTATTGGCGAGCCCTTAATAGCATCACCGATTAATTCCACGTCAAGTCCATCATCACATCACAGCAGTAATACAGAATTCGAAATGCCCGATGTAGTGATGGGCGATGCATCACCTGAAGAAAAGGCCCGTCAAGGGCAATTGCTGGAGGAGGCCTGTGAGCGTTCCATGTTCTTACAGTATATGTAATAATAACAGTCGGTACTCTTTTACAAATTTGTATATAAACGACTCCCTACATATTTTCAATTAAAAGCGACCAACAAGAAAATAACGCCTATCAAATTATATACACCCACCATCACATATAAGGAGTATATGTCA
Organism: Crataerina pallida; assembly: GCA_949710015.1. Lineage (NCBI taxonomy): Eukaryota > Metazoa > Arthropoda > Insecta > Diptera > Hippoboscidae > Crataerina > Crataerina pallida. The sequence goes on along the minus strand of OX453289.1, from coordinate 2,460,576 downwards.
TTTTGTCAAACGTTCGCAACGCATACATTTTGCCAAGTCCAAATCTTGAATACCCACTGGCATTTCCACTGCTGTTACTTCGGCCAAGTTTGGAATATACAACGGAATTTTTCCTTCCAGAATAATGATTATCAGAGACCACAAAGTTCCGTACAGGTGAACGGACAGTATTCAATACTCCGACGTCTCCTTTTGGGCCTTGCAAAGGTTTTGAGAAAGTGATATAAACTCCCCTATAAGAAGACATATAATGTATAAAGAATAGTCTTGTAAATAGTCTGTTTCGATCAATTTTCAGGTGATGAGCAATATTCAGTCTTATTATTAAAATCCTTTGAAATACTTGTAAAGCGAAGACAATTTCTTAGAGAAAACCTTTTTTTTTATGCTCTGTATTAAATTTCTTGTAATAAATTCAATTTATTTGTGTAAAAAATGAATGAAAATGACCAGTTACTTTTAAAAATATTAGAAAACATGGAGCAGCCGGCATCAGTTGCAAAAATTCTTACATATATAGCGGAAACATAGCGGAGAATTTTGGATTTGGCCACATCTTAAATACCCTCCACACTTTCAGAAATATATATACATTGCGCCCTCGAATAGTGTATGTAATGCGTGTCAGCTTATTGGCACATCCTTGGGATCCTAGGATAACCAGATATATATGCACCAAATTTCAAGTTCATAGCTCAAATTTTGTGGCAGGTATTTATCGATTGTTGGCGAGGCTCTTGACGGATTTTGCCCATTTTCTATTTGCAGCATCATTAAAGTGTCCATCTGCTTAAAAGAATGAAATCTGCTTATTTTGCACAAGTGTCCAAGCAACACATACCATGTACACACAATCACACATATAAATATTTCTTTTATGTTGAAGAAGGTACACGAAAGGTTGCCTTGTCGCCTTGTATGATACCTCGTTTGATTCGGAGAGGTCTATTCCTATTTTGACTGAGGACCTGGTGTCACTCAAAGTCATTTTGTCTAATTGGCTTAGCGGTGATACCAAATCTCAGACATGGCGGCAAACATTTACAATTTCATGCTCAACTCGTAAATTTGAGAAATGAATTGGCCGGCCGTCCAATTTGTGGTTAAATTCCGGTAGAAAAAATTAAGAGTAGAGCCGCCGATTCACGATAGGACGCCAATAGAAAAAGACTGGGAGACTTGGATTGTTACATGAGCATGTCCCGCAATTCATCGAAATGTTTCATTTCAAATAATTGGATATTTTATTAACGAAATGGTCTCATTTTTACGATTGTGATACATAATGAAAGGAAACTTTTATTATACAAGTTCTTTATAGTAAAATTTCATAATAATAATTAGAGTAATGTGTAAAATCAATTTATATATAAATAAAAATAACTATTATGTGAGCATAAACAATGATGATGTAATAAAATAGAAAAACGAAATCCATTCACTTCACGTTCGTTTCCCTCATACTCTCGCGTCGTCCATTCGAAAACAAAGCACAACAGCAGCAATTTTTTAAATTATTTTTAATTAGAGCGAGGGAACGGGAGAAGCGGATGTCACCGTAACAGGATATCCGGGGTTCCGTATTAATGCAGCAGTTTTAACCAGAACCCCTCGAAGAAATTACGGTAAACATTTTACAATAATTGTTATTCCCGTAGTTTTTTAAGTCGTAATGGTATGCATTTTTGTTTTTTGTTTTTTGTTTTTTTTTTCCAATAATAAAACTTATATACGCGTTAAAATATTAAAAAATAAAAATTATGCCAAATAAATGTGTTAAATAAGTGCCTAATAATGTGCAATTATATATATCGTAATATCGTAATATCGTAATATCATAATAGTAAACCGATGCACTCTACTCGAAACTGTTTTTATAAGTGTTTTGTTTATTTTTGCAATGTTGTGCTTTATACGCCGATCGCTTGTCTAACTTTTATTGAAACAATTTCTGGATTTCAGTAAATATCTAGCCTTCGTCGCCACGTTACATCTTCTACATCTACCTTGAGATGCTGTCATCGTTTTATTTTTGAAGAGCTCCTTCAAACTCAGCATCGCGACTAAAATGTATTTTGAATATTATAATTACTGCGACATTCCAAAAATATCTTTCTTCCTTCCTCTGATATTTTTTACATAAAATTCATGTGCAGCTGTATGGTAGGTAATGTTGCTTGTTAGTATTGGGGTTGTACGCGATCGTAGGGTTTCGAATAGTACACTCCAGACTTACTATTTAGGCGATGTACGCCTAGTTCTCCGTAAGACTCATTCTGGTTTATCGTCGTGTTCGATATTGGTTGATAGATTGAGTGATGCATCTAACATGTTACCCGAAGATTGGCGAGTGTGGCGTGTGGAGCGTAATTCTCTACGCTTCTCTGGTGGATGGTCGGCTATCAAATTATGATCGGCCCCAGAGCGCGGCCTCTTAAGGCGTCCGGATGATCGCCGTGTCTCCTCATTATGACTGGAATTATTGTTGTTGTTATTTGATGTTGCTAAACTGCTCTGTGCTCCACTATTTTGCGATCCAGCTTCACTGCCGGCCATATCTTCACTATTGTGACTGCTCGTATTGGAGGAGTTTTGTAATTGTTGCCCGGTTGTTGACTGCTGTTGTTGAGCGGAAGACTTCTTCAATATCGGCTGAATAATCAGTTCGTCGGCTTCTTCATAAGGTGGGGGCATTTTCGCTGCTTCAGCAGCATTTGTAATGGTTAGACTTATACGGGACTCACTGCGTTCGGATCGTTCACTACTTGAACTGGCTCCGGAACTGATGGGCGGTGCTATTGTTATAGTTGTCTGAGAGGGCAAATTGGCCGCTATACTCGCCGAATTGAGTGGCGTCAGCGTAACCTTATCGGCTTCCAACAAGTTTGAGCTAGAATTTGAATTAGCTGATGAACGCATGCTCTTTTCTATGCTGGTCATGCCGCCTCCAAAATTAATTGGTAAACCGGCGGCTGCCAAGGCAGCTGCCGTGGTCAGATCATCTTTCAAAGTATTACAACTAGCACTAATGCTGCTGCTAGTATCGTGATGGCGGCTACGTTTAGGTTTAGGATTATGATCGTCATTACCACCCATAGACATGCTGCCATAGCCTGTAGTTGAAGTACTGCTGGACGATGATGTAGGTATAAGGGAAATGCCTGAACCCAGACCCAAGGTTTTAGTATAATAATCCATTTGTTGTTTAAAAGCATCTTTAGCTAATGCGTCTTGCTCCCGTTGACGTTTAGCTGCACTGGCGGAGGACGATGCCGACGAGGATTGGGCAGCCTGTGAAGAGCCTCCGGTTAAGCCAGCTAAACTACCTGTAAGGCTGGCTAATGAACCGGGTCCGGACAGTGGTAGAGTACCACCAGCGGCAGCCATTGCTTGCGCAGCCATTTCCGCTAAGAAGGCTTGACTGAAATCTGCTGACATTCCTGGAATTTGAGGTAACGATGCCGCGGCCGCTGCAGCAGCTGCTGCTGCCGCTGCTTTGGCTTGCTTGTTACTCGAGGCTGCCGATGAACTGCTGGCTCCAGATTGACAATTACTAGGCGAAAGGCTGGTTAAGGAAGGTGGTAATTTGCCTTGAGATAATGCTTGCAAGGTGGCCAAATCTGTCGGTAATTGACCGCGCGCCAAGCTTTCCATCCATTTTTGTTGTTCTTTGGCGGCCTGCTTTTCAGCTGCTTGCTGAGCAGCCACAGCGGCTGCTGCTACTGCACTCGAGCTGGATGCATTGGTTGCTGACGAAGAGCGCTTATCGTTAGAGATAGAGGAGCCTCCTCCTCCAGAAGTTCCGACGCCCACACCCGATACAGGTGGCATACCCAAAGAACTCATGAGGCGCGTTGCTTGAGCCAAGTCAATGCCAGCCATACGGCTAAATGACTCCAGTAAATGGGGATCAGCTCCCGGCAGTAGTAAATTCGATAATTGAGCCATTTCGGCTGAGACTTGTGCTGCCGTGCGACTGGCAGCCGATTGACGACCACGCGAAGATGACTGCGACCCTGCATTTGAACCCGTCGTACCCTGCACTGCTGACATACTGGCAGCCATAGCATTCATTAAGCTCGCGGCTGAAGATGCAGCCGCTGCTGCAGCAGCCGATGACGATGAGGAACGTGAATTACTTAATTTTGATTGTGATTGATGTGCTTTCGTTTGAGTCGTAGAAGTGTTGCCCGTTGAAGAGCCATTCATTAAATATTGTTGAGCCAATTGATCGTAAGCAGAACCCAGTCCAGTGGAGCCCAGTGAGTACGGATTTAAACTGCCAATGCCCATGGGTGGATATAACAAAGATGGATTACCAAAAAGGAATGGAAAACCGGCTAATTGTGACGCAGAAGCTGCTGCCGCCGCTGATACATTTTTCACACTTGAACTGCCAGAGTTGCTCTGTCCAACCGCTGATGCTGAAGTGCCCCCTAATGCTGCCATGGCAGCTGCTGCGGCTGCTGCGCTCTGTTGGACTAAATCGTTTTTACTTTTCTTAGAACTACTAGACTGCGTGCTACTTTTGCCGCCACTTCCACCGGAACCAGATGATGTACCGCCTGTTACCCCCAATCCTGATAACGTGGGACCTGCGGCCGCCATTAAAGCAGCTAATGATTGCGCATCCATACCGGCTAAATTGCCTAGGCCGCCCATGCCAGCTAAACTGGCAAAGAGGTTCATGTTGTTCAAATTACCTAAACTGGGTAGACTGCTCATTCCTGGCATACCCGAAAATGGCATGGAAAGTAAAGGATTTTTAGGGTCAAAAGCTGACAATGGATTCTTGGGGTCGAATGCTCCCAGGCCAGGCAGACTCGCCAATAAACTGGGACTTAAGCCAGCCAAAGAACCGAATTGCATTGCAGCAGCACTAGCTTGATCTAAAGCAGATTGACGAGAATTCTTTTTAGAAGTGACTGATGTTGAGGACGATGATTGCGACGAGGATTGCTGCTGTTGTGTTTGCGAATGACAACCGCCTGATGAGGCGTTACTAGATGTGGACGATGGACGGCCAGGGTGCTGTATTTTGCTGGACTGCACAAAACTGCTTTCCATTGGCTTGGGTGATGGAGCCGACATGGGATTTTGCATTTGTTCCAACCATTTGGGATCCACTTCGTAATTTGGATTTTCAGTCAACCTAGACAATTCAAACAAAAATCAACAAATCAATGAAATTTACATATTAACCAATCGTCGTAGAGCATTCCCACTCACCATTGCATTAAGCGTTTCAGTTGAGGCGCCTTATTGCCTGTCAAACGTTTGCCGGTTTGTTTATTAATCACTGGTACGGGCTCATCGCCGGTGAGCCCCTGTGGTCCAGTTATAGTTGTTGACTGTTGCTGCTGCTGCTGGCTCTGACTATGAGAGGAAGAGGATGATTTACCGCCACCGGACGACATTTGTGAGGGCGGTAATGATTGTTGAGTGGGTGTGGCAGCTTGCTGACGACTGGACCTGCGATTACTACTCGTACTTGTTTGGCAGATTGCGTTACCACCGCCAGATACGCCAACACCATAATCCATGGATAATTGATCGGCCAGAGGGGAGCTCATATCAGTCAACCATTTGTTCACTTTAGTGTCATGGCCACCATACTTGGCACTGAAATATCAAAATTTATCAATTACTCCACATGAAATGTCGTTTAGGGATCAAGTTTATTCAACAAAATACCTCATTTTCATTGCTTGCTCCATATCGGCCAGCATACTTTCATACAATTTCCGTTGTGCTGGTGGCAAGCATTGCATCATTTTTTGTTGTTGTTTAATGAAGGTTTGCGGATCGGTGGCCATAGTTTGGGCCAACAAAGCATTCAGACTATCTTTGGAAGATAGGCCACCCATGCCAGCCATACTCTGTAATGCCGACAATCCACTAATTGTGGCATTTGAATTCCCACTACCGGACGAGGAGGAGGACGCTTGATTGGACGAAGCCGAACCACTTTTACCTTCTATTCGAAAGAAACGAGAAAATTAGCAATGTATTAAAAAACCGCGAGACACTCATTGTTTATGAGAAAGCTCAGAGACTCCAACTCACTTCCGGGCACTGTGGTTACCGTTATGGTGAATGGTTTCTGGTTTTGTTGTTGCTGTTGAGCGGATTGGACATTCGCCGGTGTTACCGAAACGCTGGGCGGTATTTGTGGTTTCTTCGATGAGGGCAAAGACGGATCAGGAAAAGTCTTTTGCTCCTTGGATGCTGTGAAACCGCCCTGTAATATTTCATCGAGTTTCTTGCGCTTCTCTTTTTTGCCAACAACTGGTTCTTCAATAATCTGTTAAAAATTCATAAAAAAATTCGTGAAAAAATTATCATCTCTTCCCATTCCCTACACACACTCAACAACTTACGCAATTATTCTTTTTCATCAACTTATTTAGGGTGTCATCCAGTTTTCCACCCTTGCCAGACATGGAGGGGAATGCCGAACTTAATGCCGCATGAATACTGGAAGAGGACGCCATAGAAGTAACTGGCAATTTCTTGGAGCCCATCGAGAAGTCCTGTACTTCACTTAAATCTATTGCACCCGAGCCGGACGCCGACTTCATAATATCGGACATACTCATCCTAGGCAAACTGTGAAAATTTCCGTGTGAAGTATGAACTGTTGTGCAGTTTACTTGATATTCTACTTACCTAGAAGACAAATCTATGGGGGCTCCCATGGAAGGTGGCGATGTTTTCAAAGGTGGTATAGCTGGCTTATTGAATTGACCGGACGATTGTCGCGTTGATGGGGCATGTTGATGAGCGGGCGGTGGTTGCAAGGCAGCCAAATTAGTTACGCCCGGTGAAGCTGAAGATGTACTGCGTCTAGTGGATGCAGTACTCGTAGCAACAGCGGCGGCTGCCGCTGCACTAGCCATATTGGCTATCTCCGTTTCCCAATCTTTTGGTCCCACTGCACAATAAATTCAGAATAAATCAGAACCTGACTTGACTCGACTCTACGAATGTAGATTAGAATTCACTTACTTGACTGGGAGCTATTCAGTAGAGCGTGCAATTTAGCTCTTTCCGTTTCCACATCAATGGCTATATGACGCTTTCGTTTCTTCTCTTTGGAATTTGTGGTGGTAGCGCCAACATTACTCATCACAGACGAGCTCATTGTGGTAGTTGAGGGTATCGTTAGTCCAGACATTTGTGGTAAAGATATGCCCGGCAATAAGGCATTCAAAGCATTGGCATTGCCACCGGCTGCAGCAACAGCAGCAGCCATTGCTGCGTTCAAGCTATTGGCATCCAAAGTAGCCAGACTGGCACTGAGTGTGGATGGCTGTGTACTGGGCGCGGTGACCACGACCGGAGCTGGTGGAGTTGATTGGGGAGCGTTCAGTTTCATATTCATGGTATTGGGGGTAGCAACACTTGCCGATGATACAGGTATTGGGGAAGCAGCTACGGCGGCGGCGGCCGCTACTTGTTGTACCTGTGAGGCCGCTAAATGTTTAGTAATGCCTTGGTCTGTTGTAATGGTAATGACATCGGGAGTAGTGGAACGTCGTTCCAGGGCCACACTCAAATGGGGAATGAGCTCATGCAAGCCAATGTTTAATTCGAAGCTTTTGCAGCCTTCAAGTGCCGAGTAATTCTTATCGACTGGCCACCGACCGTTTTCTACACAAGTGACAATGTGATACATGCGACGCTCTAAAGCGAAATCCTTGAACCAGCGTATCAAGCACATTTCCAGCTTGGGTTTGTCCAATTTTTGTTTAGCGGAACCTGGTTGTATAACTTCCAAGTCGGGGAAGCGTGCCTTCAGTTCGGCCGCCTGCTTCTTACACTCTTCCTCTGCAGCCTTTTCCTTCTCCTTCATGGTCTCCTCTTCGTCCGCATCAGATACGAGTACAGTTGTATTATCGGGCTTTCTTGCAGAAGTAGCAGCTCCTATTTCGGATAGGACGGATAAGTCTTCCTCCTTTGATTTCTTATTTATAGATTTATTACTTTTTTGCGTTTCATCGTTTTCCTCACTACCGCGTTCTTTGGCTGGGTGTTCTGTTTGATCTCCATTTAAAGGTTCTGCTACTTCGGCCGATATTTTTTCGATGATTTCGGGTGATTTCTCAATGGGACTATCTAATAATAATGGAATTTTGTCTTCCTCTCCCCCCTCTTTGGAACTGGTGCCATCTTCATTACACTCCTCCGTACCTTCACTCATTTTCTCTCCTTGATCGGGTTCTAACGATTTCAGAACTTCTTGCTCTTTATCATTTAATTGGAGCTTTTCTTCTTCCAAGTCCTCGGGTAATTCTTGGGGATCTGCGGCTTCTTCATCTGATTTCACCTTCAACTGAGAACTGCTGGCAGTTTCAATTTCTCGATCGTGTGGAGATTTCTTTTTTAACTCTTTCAATAGTTGCGATTCTTTAACTTCTCCCCCTTCCATTGAATCTTTTTTCTTTGAATCGAACTTATCATCACTATTTTTTCTTAGCTCACTCTTTAATGTGGTATAGTTTTCTTTTTTAATTAGACTGCTTTTCGTTAGCAATTCTTCGTCCAAATCAATTATTTCATCTTTAATGGAGGAGGAAGACGCAGAGGAGGTGCTTGGCATTAAAACTAAGGGTGGAAGTGATTTCGCAAGCGCAACGTTTGTTTTTTCACTGTTCAAAGCCTCCAATTTCATAGAACGCTGTATTTGAGCTTGCAGTTCACGTATGAAGCGCTTCTCCGAATCAGCAAAACTGAAAGCTGAATCATTAAATATGAACGTCTCGGAGCGATAGAGACCATGTTTGAGTATCGCCATTAGTAATTCTTTGTCATGTTTGCCAGGCTCCCACCAATCCGGTGTATCACCGTTAACCAAACACAGATTAAGCCTTTGCTCCAGGTGAGGATGTTTGGCAATCTCTCTCAACTTCGACAGCAACTCCAAACGATCCAATATCAACTTTGCATGATCATCACTGATATCTTCTATAATACCTTCGAGGCCCTTCTCGTTTTCATTGAGCAGTACACCTGCCTGGCGCTTGCACATAGCTATAAAAACTTTATAATAATCACTTAAAGTTTCATCACTTTTGCGCTCTAGATGAGCCATTTGTTTGAACTTGGTCCAATCGGGAGCCAAAGTAGTGGTATGCATGCCCGGCGTTAAGGCAGAAGGCAGATGCAAGTCTACCCCATAACCGGTCAAAACTCTTAGAAATTCATATTCTTCGCGACGATTCCACTTCTTCGGTATGCACTGCAGACGTTGCATTTCTCGCTCTTTGGCCGCCATTTCCATTTTACCTTGACGTTCCATTTTCTAAAAAAAGAATTTTTCAAAATATATGAACTTTGTAAAAAAAATTTTTTTTTTATATGAAAAGTTATGGTTTGAGGTTCGTCGTTAAAAATATGTTGTGTGGAGGAATTTGAGAGAAATTAAAATTTCAACAAAGGTTAATGCTGTACTCTTCCATCTGCATCTGCTGCAGTTTTAACGATTCCTTATCGTCCAACTTTAAACTCTAGACCAAAAGCATCTGTGTACCACTGCACGTTAGGAATATGTGTTAGTTGCCCACTTTCCCCTACTCAGTTCAAATGTATTTATAACAAGTCGTAGGAACATGTCAATTCAAGTATAAATAAGAAAACTTATTACAACAAACATTTTGTAGGAAAAACTTCCGACTGATATTGAGGCTGACCAAGAGTACTTCTTTTGTGCTTTGTTTATGAACTGAACAAAAACCTATAAAACCTCTAAAAATGGAAAAATTTAGGCTTGCTTTGAAAGGCACCTTCACGCCATTTTTATTCACTTTATTGTTAATGGAATGCGATGTTTGTTTACACAATTGTTGAAGTGAACAAAAATCTCATTTCAGACGCTTTTAATGCTAACCCTGTATACAGCAGTAGAAACTCTCATAAAATGTGTCTATTTTAAAGTTAGAGTTTCCGTTCTGTATTACATCATGGACTTGTGCGATATTTGTACAGTTTATAGATTAGAACTTATGAGGTGTCTGTATATTATCCTATTATTGCAAAAAATATTAAAATTTCTTCGTCTAGTGGCAGTTTTTAATGTTTTCCAACCTAACTGCAAAACCTCGCGTCCGCAACGTAAGAGAGGTATTTTTTATCGCCCCCATCACTATCGTAAAGACGTCTTAATTTAGTTTAAAGTTCGGATTGAACGAAAAAAAATGTTGATCTTCAAAATCCAAGTCAATGGCCGGTACCCATTCTTCCTGGCTTAAGCCAAATTTAGTTACCTTTTCGGTTAATTACATTTTCGTTAAAATCTTAACAAAAAATCAAAGCATTTACCCACCCCTAATAGTAACCGTAAACGTATAATGTGTAAGGTTATTTAGAAAAGTACAGTAATATAATATGTTGTCACCGATGCATACATGTGTTGCAGTATGTAGATTGTAATAGGCAAACTTATGCAACCGGGTACAGTTGGTGGTAGCTTGAGTTGAATAGGCGCAAACGGAAGGACAAACTCAGTGCAGCCCTAGTGTTAGGTGGAGAGTATAAACACCAAAATGAATCTTTAAATTAAAGCGCAATTGTTGAATTTTTAGTATGCGGAGACACTTAACTGTTCGATCCATTGATCTATTTGACACAAGGAGTATAACATACAACAAACTGTCCTTACTGAGATGCATAGCGGATAAATTATGACAACGGAGAAAGTATGCTTGAATCGGGTACAGTTGTGATATAGTTTGCAAGCCTATGAAAATTGCAATCGGTTAGTAATTTAATTATAGTTTTTATATAGATCAATAATGATGACACTAGACGTTGGCCTTTTCTTTCTACACCCTCCACATGAATGAAGATGGCTTGCTTGATTTGTCTCTATGCCATTTCGTTTACGAAATACTTTTGGTGGTGTTTTACAATGACAATGCGTTCCCCGTTCCCCATACGTTCGGCAAGTACGCTTCAACTATGTACTGGCGCAAACGTGAATTCATACGCTCTGTACTTGATATAATTCATTTGCATTTAAAAATCGTTATAAAAATTGTATTGTGTAAGGATATGTGTGTAAGTATAATAACAATAACTCACACATACACGTTTCAACGCTAAATATTGTTTCTATTGAAAATTTTATTACAATCTAGTAATACATACATACAGGGTGAGGAACATAGACGGAAACTTCCGAGTGACATCAGGGTATAAAACTGCAAATGCAAAAGTTGTTGGTTGGTGGTTTGGTTTGGGTTGTGAAAGGATGGAACTTGACGGTTAACTTGATCTTGACCCGGCCACCTTTCTATTTGAAGGTTTTTTAAAATACTTCATCTTATGACATTATTCGAGTGTTTTCAATTTTTTTCTCACCCTGTATAATATATGTATAACAGCGGTGCGTACAGCTACCATAAATATTCCAACTCACACTCTGTCTTAAATGTGCTTTATTCGTTATACAATAAATAGAGAGAACGATTTCATTAACCCTATAGTGCGAATTTTAAAAAATTGAAAAATTTTAATCACAAAAAATATATATAGATGGGAACACATACATCTTTATGAGGCAACACCAAAAAAATATTCGAAGATTGAAAAAAAAATTTTTTTTCCATCTCTCGTATTGAGTTAAACACCTAAACGTGGTTGAAGATTTATAATTAAAAACTGTACGCGTACGGAAAGGAAAGCCAGTGAAAGAACACCAATTTACACAATGATATTATTCTACATCAGCGGTCGGCAACCGGGGTACTTATTTATTATTTTGGTGGTCGCAGAATTTATTTTTATTGTTTGAATAAAAAGTTACACATACTTCAACAGCAGCTAAGGGGCTTCTGCTGAATGCAAAACACGCCCTCCATCATTTTATTTAATTGGCCTAAACCAAATATAACCTTTTTAATGGTTTTCTTCTTTTCCTATCTTACTATATAGTCCCGACATTACATTAAATAAGTTAATAAGTGCACCAAATTTCAAGTTCATAGGTAAATTTTTCGGTCAGATATAAAAGTTTATGTCGATTGTGGGCGCGTCTGCTAATCGACCACGCCCATTTTATATAGTGATCTGCGTACAAAAACTAAAAGTATCTGTACAAAATTTCAGCTCAATATCTCAAAATTTACGCCCATTAGAATGACAACAGCAGACGAACACATGGCCATACTTGTCTAGATTGATTCAGTTTTTGATGCTGATCAAGATTATATATACTTTGTAGGGTATCTGACGCGTCCTTCAGGTTGGAACGGAAGAAAAAAAAAGTATTCTTATTGAGAGAGTATAAAAAAGATTGCCAAATACTGTTCTATATAAAGGGTTGCTTGCTGTTGTTGTTTTTATTATTGTGTAATATTAAGAGAACCATTTGACATATTCAAAAAACAATTCAACAGAACAAAACTCAAGAGAAATATAAGTAACAAGAAAAACAAACTACACCATTTTAAGGTTAAATTGAGAACTTGCAAGTTGAAATTGGGAAACTGAAGTTTTAAATTGAGAAAACCAAACTCAAATTGAGAAAACTAAATTGAAATTGAGAAAACCAAGTTCAAATTGGGAATTCCAAATTGAAATTGAGAAAACCAAATTCAAATTGAGAACTACCAAATTGAAATTTAAAAAAACAAATTTAAATTGAGAAAACCAAATTGAAATTGGGAACTTCCAAACTCAAATTGGGAAAACCAAATTGAAATTGAGAAATTTAAGTTTTATCCAAATTGAAATTGGGGAAGTAAAGTTTGAAATTGAGAAAACCAAGTTGAAATTGAGAAAATCAAAATTGAAATTGAGAAAACGAAACCAAATTGTAATTGAAAAAAATAAAATTGAAATTGGCAATTAAAAAATTAAAATTTTAAAATTTATCTCAATTGAAATTGGGAAATTCAAAATTGTAATTGAGACAATAAAATTTGAAATTAGTAAAATCCAAATTGAAATTGGGAAAATAAAAATTGATATTGAAAAAATCAAAATTGAAATTGGGAACTTCCATATTGAAATTAAGAGAATGCATTTTAAAATTTAAATTGTAAGTTAAGAAATTGGGTTTTTAGTAAATAAGATAAATTTTTATGCTTCAAACTTAAATATTTCATTCATTTTCAATATTAATTTTCTTAACTTACAATTTGAATTTTAAAATGCATTCTCTCAATTTCAATTTGTATTTTCCCAATTTCAAATGTTAAATTACCAATTTCAATTTTTATTTTCTCAATTTCAATTTGGAAATACCCAATTTGAACTTGGTTTTCTCAATTTTAATTTGGTTTTCTCAATTTGCGTTTGGACGTTCCCAATTTCAATTTGGTTTTCTCAATTTGAATTTGGGAGTTCCCAATTTCAATTTGGTTTTCTCAATTTGAACTTGGAAGTTCTCAATTTCAATTTGTAAGTTTCCAATTTCAATTTGGTTTTCTCAATTTGAATTTGGAAGTTCTCAATTTGAATTTTGATTTCTTCTCAATTTCAATTTGGAATTCCCAATTTGAACTTGGTTTTCTCAATTTGAACTTGGTTTTCTCAATTTGAGTTTGGTTTTCTCAATTTAAAACTTCAGTTTCCCAATTTCAACTTGCAAGTTCTCAATTTAACCTTAAAATGGTGTAGTCATCTAAGGAAACCGTATAATGGTACAATACACAAGAAAGCTAAAAAGAAAGACGTGGAGTGAGAGAGGTATTGAAGACAAAAAGAGAGACAGCTAAGCTAAGCCAACAAGCCAGACAGAGGAGAATGAGTTAAGGTCTTAACAGTCAAACAGTAAAAGAGCACATCAAAGTAATAACTGATTCGAATTTATTTAATATAAAATAATTTTATAAGAAAAAGGGCAGATACATATATCCCTTAATTTACGCGGTTCTTAAAATATGAAATTTGAAAAAATGAATGTGTCATCAAACTAAGCAGGAAGAAGACATTAACACGTAATCTACGAAAGTGATAGCACTTATTGAATTGTTGATTACACATTTTATGCCACCTTGGTGGGATTAGGTTGTACTAAGTTTGTTATTTCGTTTGCAACACACAGAAGGAAGCCCCGACCATCCAACAAAGTATATATATTCTTGATCAGCATCAAAAACTGAATTGATGTAGATAGATCTGATTCAGCATAAATGTTTATAATGAGTACATGCACCTACGTACCAAAAGCAGGCGTGCCTACAATTAAACAAAAACGCGCGTAGTCAAGTATATGCTACGTGCTCCATACATGTTTGGAGCTGAAACAAATTATAAAGTTATATTTAACGGACACATATGTTTAACCTAACGTGGGACAAAGTAATTTTTACCAACTGGTTATTTAACTAAAATATATTCAACATCTCTCTATGTCGTAAGAAGACAAAATTCAAATTGCAAGTCGCGAAATTAATAGATAGATTGGTTTAATCTGCATTAACAAACTTTGTAAAAGATTTAACTAAAAATTTGCTTCTTGGAGGGAGAGATTCAACTCTTGTAAATCAGTTGCCCACAAAACTTCTTAGAAGGGTATATGCGGTAATATGCGTACACGTGTCGGAGACTTGTTCAATCTTAATAAATTCAGAAAAATTTTAGCATTAGACAGATTGGAACGTCTTATACGTTATTGGTGAATGACTGAAATCTATGGGAAATAACAAAATCGTAAAATAACGTAGACATTGTCACCGTGACTGTTTGTCGATTACATCTATTTTTAAAGAACAAGTCAGAAAACAAGATTTGGTTTAGGCCACACACGCACACATATCTAGATCGACTCAGTTTTCGACCAAGCTGATCAAGAATATAAAAAATCTTTGTAGGACCTGTGACGCCTCCTAAGTAATAATACAAACTATACATTTCTTCAGCAGCAACATCTGAGTCGATTTAGCAGTCACTTTAAGCAAAACGAGTTATCAGTCACATCCCCAAATGGGCAAAAATCTTTCACAGCTACAAAGTTGAAATGCAAATGTAGCCTGCCATCCATCCAAACAAACATTTTTGAAGTAAAAAAAAAAAAAAAATACACTTTACATAGACTTTGTAAAGGCATAAAACGTTTCGTAACAAAAGAATTAAAAATAACAACAAGAATGAGACAAGTTGGTGAAGAGCCATAATTGGTGTGTATTGTGTGGTTGAGCTCTGTTCGATTTACTGGCTTGCTTGTCATTTTAAAGCAGAATTTTGTATATATGGTACAATTAATCTCACGCGCCATATACACCACACACAAAATGGTGGCTTATTTATATTTTATAAAAACAACAACAACAACAATAATAATAATGCTATCAATAAGAACTACCATTTGCATTTCCTTTTACTACCAATACGTACACATTGCACGTATCCACCCATAATAATGATTAGCAGTACAAACTTGAATTGAAACAGAGTTGTATGCACATGTATGAACAAAAGAATTTTAAAAAAGTAAATTAACAGCTGGTAATTTATAAATTTTTTACGTATTTACGCGTAATTTTCGTACACACGCTTCGATTTGAATTTTGATAATTTTTATCGTTATCTGCAGTAAAGCTTTTGATCAATTTTTTTTTTTTGTTTTTTGTTTTTTGTTTTTTGTTTTTTGTTTTTACCTCTATATAAAATATACTGGCATTTATTTGTGCTTGTGTAGGTGATGGCGAAGGCATAGGCGATGCGATTGTTGGTGGCGTCGGCGAGGATAAAGGCGGTGTAGCGCACACCGCCAACGTCGTGCTTAGAGTAGTTTGCAGGGAAGATGAGGCAGACAATGAAGATGATGACGACGATGATAATGTTGACGAGGTGGACAAAGACGGTGACGACGAAGATGTCGCTGCCGTGGCTGTAGCAGATTTATTTAAATGTTCACAAAAGGCAGTAAAACTGCTAAAATCCATGGGCTTAATAATTTCCATGTTTTTTGTAACGTCAACTTATTACAAAATTCGATTTTCAATTATCAATTAGATTTATAATCATCAATATTTTATAAACGAATTTATGGGACGACTCGCAGCGACATTTTACGTTTAATTTGTGTAATCAATTTGCACTTGAATTAATTAAATTTGCTTGTGCATACGTTTATTCAACTGCAGAGGTGTACAACGCGTAAATTTTGTTGTTGTTGTTGTTGTTGTTGTTTTGTTGTTTTTGTTGTTGTTGGTTTATTTTGCATTCTTGTATTTGCATATTTTAGTGATATTATTAAATTTTCCTTCTGCGGAGCCCGTTTCGTTCGCCTTTGATATATTATTAATTATAAATGCTCTTATTTATAATGTGTATGTGTACACACTCAGAGTATATAGGGGCACTTAAAACGTATACATTTACACATTCAGTTACAAGCGCTTTACAACACATGGGCACACGTGTATATCGCTCATTCGTTTCGAGCAATTATTTTTGATTCTTCTCTATTCTGGATTATTATTATTATTATGGAAAAGGTATGCGCTCTACGGCCTCCTTTTGTGTGGTTGTGTTTCGTAGTACTGCTCTCTTCTATTTGTGAGACACGATTGTGAACCCTAAAACACCGTTTGTTATAAATATGCACAACAACACACTATACTAATGCTAATGCATGTCTGCCTATCTTCTCTGCTGGTTTGGTTGGTTCGTTGGTTGGTTGGTTGCGTTAGTGAGTTAGTAGAGCTTGCTTACACAAGGAGTAGTATACTACACACAAGCGTACACGTGTAGAAAAGTTATGAAATGCTTTGCTGGTGCACTGCTCTTTCAATTTCGTTCCAACCAAAATAAAGTACATACGCTTACACACATATATATATATATATATATATGTATATATATATTTATATACATGTATGGAGCGCACTGGTTTTACTACTTTTTGCTATCTTGTTCTTCTTTGCCTTCCTCTGCTAATGCTTCTTCTTCTCCTTCGTCTTCATCCTCATCTAAATCATTTTTGTCTACTATTTCGTATTGTTGTTGTTATTATTATTATTATTGTTGTGTTTATAAAATAAATTATTCGCTCTCTATGGCGTTGTCTTCTTTTCCATCAGCTCTTTCACTTAATTTCTCAATTTTATATATTTTATTGTATATTTTTACATACGTATGTGTATGTGCTGCAGTATTAACACAAACTTAAAATTCCATTTTTCATTTGCTCTTCTGCTCTTCTTCTGACAAAAAAAAAAAAATTGATATCTTCCGCTTGTTCTTCTACTTTTGTTGTTATGTTTTGTTATATCCGTTTTTTGTTGTTGTTGCTATTACTATTGTTGTTGTTGTTATTATTATTGTTATTGTTTTATAATTTCAGTGTTTTTAAATAAACGAATTGAATTTTTCACAACTTTACAGCGCGGCGCTCAAACAAATAATGAGCACAACGCGCTAAATACAAGAGAGATAAACGTGTGCACATATAAGCACTTAAGTAATGTGTGGTGAATGACTATGAGTGTATATTAAATGGTGGGTAACATGGGCCCTCTGCTGTTTGCTCCGTTGCTACTGCTACATAATATCTAACTACCACTACCACTACCATTATTATTATTATTATTATGCTTAGTCTAATTGCTGTTATTGTTGGGTATAGATCACACACACATACACAGTGCTCTAACCACACATAGATCTGAAGTAAAAACACTTACGAAATGTTTGTGTTGTACGAATAAGATTTGAAGCCCGAGCTATGATTTTGAATTTTCAAAATATTCCTTTTTACACTCTACACATAAGACGTGGGGTATGCTAAGTTTGTTAACCCAAGGACGCCTCAGAGGCCCTAAAAAATAGTTATATTTCTGATCAGCATAAAATTCTCAATCGATCTAAATATATCAGTCCAAGTAGTGTGTCCGTCCATTTTGGGGAATATTAGGATATCGAACCGATGAAATTTTTACACGCATTTTCAGGCCGCGTCTCTAGATTGATATTTGAAATGGGCAATACCGAAGACAGTCACTCACACCACAATAAAAAAAAAATTATTTATCTCAAAAATTTATAATTTTGCCAGTCAGCCATTAATGTGTTAAATATAATCATGTTCGCCCACATAGTGCAATGTACACTATTTGGGGGCGTAATGAGATACTTGTCACGCCCACACTTGAGATATATGTGAAGGGTGTTTGAAATTTGGCCCAAGCCGCATTTGGCATATTTATTTGTTTATGTTTAGACTTGTTTTTGTTGGTGTTGCTATTCGAGCACTGAAGATGTACCAGCAAATGAGTACAATGGCAAATAAAATGAGAATATTTCAAAAACGACATAAGCCCACCATCCAAGCTGGCATCTAAAATGTATGCATGCAGAAGATAAACAACAAAAAGTAAGAATTGGGAAATATTCCATAACTCTTGTACGCGTTAGTTTCTTTCTCATTTAAACATTTTACGTAATGCAAAGGATTGGGCTAGGTGAACAAAGACGATTCGTGAAATATTTATGGTGTCTGTGAGCTATGTGAACTAAGACAATATGATTAACCATGAACTCAACATAGTACCCCCAAGTAAATGCATATGCATCAATTCACCTCACTTTTGATGGAACATATTGCAGAATAAATTTATGGCCGAAGGAGAATATCAACGACTTTTGAATAACTCCACATTAAATGTACACTTGTTCACAAAATATTAAAATCACAATTTTCCGCTCTTCTCTCACCTCTTATGCGTTGCTATGGTTGTTATCGCGTCAAAAGTTAGCTTTGACATTAATGTTCTCTTTTTTCTCATATTATCTAACAAACAAAAGTTGTGGTTTCCTACGTTTAGAGCAGCGAAAAATTATTACAATAATAAAAACAAACAAAAAAATACCAAAGATAAGAAAGCAATTATTGTAATGAAATCTCTGAACTAATTCGACTAAACTGCACCAAAAGCCTACAAGGCAGACGTATGGTTAAATTACTCATTAAAAGTTTTAAACGCACGACAAATTCTGGTATTGCTGCTTCAGCTATTGTCATCACGGTTATTGGTGATGAGAGTCAATGGATTTTCACAAATTCGTCTAAATGTACATATGCACACACATACTCGTATATAAGCATGCGGCACGAAACTTCATTTTGACCAGTATCATAACAACAGAAAAAAACCAAACCCAGTCAAACAACCGCCATGTGGAAAATTAAGAACAAGTGGATTGTGGGTTGAAGGAATTATAATGCATTTTGAATATAAAAGAGTTCGAACATACTGCGCCATGGGAAGACAATTTCGGTAGTAACACTACACTGCTTGTCATCTGCAGTTATATCAATTGCTTGTGATATCGAATAGTGTGTGACACGATTAAATAAACGCGCTTTTGCTTGGGAGGATACATTTTCAGATGACACACACACACACACACATTGTGAACGCTGTATGTACGTCCGTTCATGGATGAAGTCTACTGGAATAAACTGAGACATGCAGCTGAAATTTCCTGCAGGCATTTTTAGTCAATGTCGATATTAGTCGCCATTTGCGCAGTTTAACGCTCTGCGATCAATTTCAAATTAGCAGAATCCACGCCCACAATCAACTAAACTCTATTTATCTGTCACAAAAATTGTGCTATGAACTTGAAATTCAGTACGCATATACATAGTTATCCCATTTATTAATATGCCAAAAATGGGCGTGGCCGGATAACAGACACGCCCACAATTTACAAAATATTCACCACAAAACTAGACTTGCAAGCTGATACATACAGACATGAGCCTGCCACGGCCACCATAACAAATGTGGAGGGTATTCAAGATTTGGCCTAAACCAATTTTTTTTTTTATTTTTTTAATTCCTGTAAGGAACATTGTAATATACTAAATTATGCTAAAGGTACGAGTGTTATGGAAGGTTATAAGATTTAGCTATAAAGTCACACAAAGGCACTCAAAAGTAATGTGAGCCAATGAAAAAGCCGAAACTATATTAAAAGAAGTTAACTGAGTAGTTTGGAGAAACGATACAAGGCGTATGGAAAATATGGGAACAATGAACGGCAGAGAGAAAGCATATGCACACATATTAAAAAAATATACTACAATCTACAGATAAGTGATTGTTATTCACTTCCTTTGTGTACGGTTGGCGTAGGAATTCTAAAAAACAAGCATATGTAGTGTGTACCATATAATAACCATAAATTATAACCGCTATCAGTCACTCACACAAACATTATTGCACTCTTTCATGCATAGAGTTAATTTCGCTCTCGGTAAGATGTTCTATCAGTCACCGGCTTGCACAATATGCGTGCTTGTACAAGTTACTCTTCACTTTTTTTTAGTGTATAATCTTTACATTATATTTGAGGAATATAATAGGTTTGTCGTGGCGTTTGCAACTACCATAAGGTAGGCTAGGGACAGCAAAAATTAGTTTGTACTTAAAATTTACAAAATATATTAAGAACCATGCCAGCAATTAATAAACATCCCTCACAAGTCGTAAACTTGAAATTTATCCTACAGAGTGACATTTATTCTAAACATTAATGTATTGAAAATAGAGAATATTGGATAAAAAACACGACTACAATTTGCAACAAAACTGCAGCATTTAATGTGCAGTGAAAAGTGCCACGCCCACATTTTTCTTTTAATGAAGAGGGTATTCAAGATTTGACCTAAACCACATGTAGTTTTTTACTTGTTGTATTACTCTTTTATCGATGCGTTGAAAACGAGAGGACTATGTGTACAAAAAGAATAAAAAAAACTATTTCACCACCTTCGAGAGAAACATATATTTTCACAGTAATAAAAATTGGGCGCCATTGTATGTATATAGGGCATGGCAGCCTCACTTTATATGCAATTCCAAAATTCAACTGGAACCAATCATAACATACTTTTTTAGTTATTTTCTTAAAAAATAATTACGAAAAACAACAACAACAAATAAGTATATAAATTAATTAATAAATAATGTACAGAATCTATAATTGGTATAAACGAAACATTGAGTACCTTTATTTCTTCCTATAATTGTTGCAAAGGGAAAGGTACATACCCTCAGCGAAGGGTGTTTATTACACGCTTGATAGATTCATAATATGTAAACAAGTAAGAATGTTATAATCAGATGGTAGGGCATTTAATGCCCTACATCACGTAGTTCATAAATTATGTTACGATTACCGTCGTTTTATCAGTAAACTCGAAGCATTGCCATATAAGTTCCTTCGAGAAATATCATTATATGGAAAGGGGCTCAAAAATGCTACTATCAGGTGAAAATTTGGCACAGCCAATTATTTAGCTAATTAATTTTTAACAATTGCAATTTCCCCCCCTAAAAACTTATTTAAAACAAGACGTTGTATGGAGAGGAGGGTTCTAAATATGGTCAAATTTGAACCATTTTCCATAGGGGACATCTTTGGGTATCTCAAAAATTGTAACCAAAAACTTGTGCATTAATTTACACGGACGCACAAAAGAGTGGCGGACATAGTTAAATCGTTTCAGATTTTGATTCTGAATCCATCGGTATAATAAGAGTAACAAATATACGCACGAACTTAATAAACCCATCGCCACAAGTGGTGCAGGGCACAAAAACAATAACCAGACAAACCACAAAACCACCAAACGCATCTCCATCTGAGAGATAATAAGGGTATATTGTATCCATACATATAATATATTAAAAACAGTAGACGCAGACGAAGGTGGCGTTGAACGACATTAAGTCACTAACTGAATACTGTTTTGCCAGAACTAATAATAACACGAAACATTATATGTTATTGGCTTATTGGAATATAAAAGGCCGTAGAATACCTCTGGAGCCCCAATGCTTGGACTAACAAGACAAAAACAACATTAAACCTAAGCAACGCATTTTGAATAATAGAGAATTCCAAATGAGGCCAATTAATGACTTTTTATAACAATGTCTTTTGAGAGTAAGAGCTTAAATAAATTCATATATACAAAACTCCATTTATACGAGTATATATTATAAATGTGTTGCGATATATTTGCTTTAAGCAAACAAACGTTTGGCTTTATTTCTAGAAAGTTAGAAATTCAATAACTGAGCTCTATACAAAGAGAAGAATGAGGATTCGAGACACTTAACTAATGCATCTCTTCATATATGGGAGTTATTGTATTTATTGTATTAGAATTTGAGAGACTGAAATCTCAAGACACAATTTGTAGGTCCAAACAATTTGTGTATTTAGAAGGCTTTGGTATGCGTAATAGAAAACAACAAGTATTTAAGATGTTGCTCAGGCCAACGTAAAATGCCCTTTACATCTATAATAGAAGCGGTGGGCGGTACAATTACGCCCTCTAATAATGTATGTATTATAAATCAGCTTGCAAATCGAGTTTTTCCCTGAGTACTGTTTAATGTAGGTGCGTTTATTGTCTAACCACGCCCATATTCTTGACATTGATGGATGGGTATCTTAGTATTGAAAATGGGTTCATGGACCTCTCACAGTGATTACGTTTTATTGCGTTGTTATTAATTGAGAAAAGATTACAGCTATACGAACATACGAACCGACAGAACATATACACTCTTGTGGGTGTGGCTCTCCCCCTTATGAAAACTGAACTAAGACAATATCATTATCACGGTGGATTTGAAATCGAAAATGGTGTGGCGCATATCCTTTTCAGCTGGAGAACTGCTGCGAAGTTAACTATTGGAGTAGGCGTGGTGGATGGAAACAATAATGAGGAGAGATTATCTTCAGTTACGGATTACTAACCACCTCCAGTCTTATTTGCGGAAATAATTCCACATCTTGGGTATACTTAGAGGAAAAATCTCTAAAACAAAAGTTCGAGTTTTCAACGCATAAAAAAAGTACCGTATATTGGGAAAGGTTACCGAAATGGTTCGATTCGGTTCATTTTTAAAAAATATTGTGTCTGAACTTCTGTGTTCCATGTGTTTAAAATAAATTTGCTTATTTCAGAAATATCTCAAATCATGAATAGTGTAGGGTGCAGAGATCTACCCATTATGCATTTTATATATCAGCGCTCGTTACACTTGACTGGCTTTCTACATCTAAAAAAAAACAAAACAGTACAAGTTATGTGTTGCCTTAAAAGGCTAAGCTTACAAGCTGTAATAAAAGCGAAAAGAATAATTTTAAAATTATACGGACACATCTCTCTGCAGCGATATCTTGGAATTTTCTTTTAAAAAAATTGACATGGCACACACCTGCTTATTCGTTCGGTATACCAGGAAGCCATAAAATTGAATTGGTATTGGTATGCAGATGTGTGCGTATGTGTATGAATTGAACTTCTTTCTAATCGACCTCTTCATAACAAACATTGAAAGAAGAAATAATATGCATTCAAGTACAGTTGCGTTTGGTAGAGAACGAAGGTGACAATTATCATAAAGTCACCCAAAAGCACAGGCACTGCAACAGCCACAGCAGCACCAAAGTAAAGCACAACAACATTTAGCACATTAGGGGATAAAATGAATTCTCCGCAAAGCTAAAAAGTGAAAAAAGACGGCGATGGATAACAAAGGCACCACCCCGAAAGGCAATCACAATGTTTGAGAGATTCAAACACTCACATACTGCCGTTCTCAATATAAATACTTGTACTATCAATTCGCTAACGAAGATATTTTTTAATGGACACTCTTAACTACAAGTTAAATAATTTTCCCTTTGTTGGGAACTTTTTAACATAAATACAACATATTGGAAGAGAGCAAAACAAAAAGGCTTTCACGAATGAATGCAAATGTTTTAAAAAATTGAGTGAGATTGTACTTTAGCGAACATATTATTGACACGAATAATATCGCATTTTTTTGTATTTAGGCGTGTACTTGCAATGAGCAAAAAGGGGATATCGGTAAATATTCTGAATCAACTTCGAATACTGAACGATTTGTTCATGTCTGTCTGTCCGTCCGCGTTTATGTGGTACAAATTTAGATATCGGTTCCGAACATGGCAACAGTGTTTGTGGGCTCATGGGCAAAATCGATCAAGCGACACGCCCACAATACAATATAAACTTAATTTTTCTTCTTACTTATAAAAACCATACTCAGCGTAAAACTCGACTTGCAAGTTAATGCGTACTCCAAAGATGATTAGGGGGACTTATCATATACCTTCCACGTCCACCGTTTGTAAGTAGACGTGGAGGGTATTTAAGAGGTGGCCGAAGCCAAATCTAGTTTTCTTACTCGTTTTGGATATTATCGTGCTTTTGTCTTCTACTTGAAATTGTTGGGTGCGCGTTAGTAATTAACTGAAACAAATCTTAGAGTTTCATATAACGGAGAAGCATTTGTTTATGTTTAAGTGAAGGTTGACTAACTGGCAGTTAAAGTGTCCGTTAATTTTATTGAAAACTGCCCTAAATGTATCTAGAATGCCGAATGAGAAGGTCGGCAAAAACAGGGACTTTATTAGGGTTACTCAAGCATAGAGCTATACAAACACACTCATACATACATATAAATACATATACTCGTACACAGAGACAAAATCATATCAGTTTTGCATCAAAGACCTTTTCATCTTGTTTGTTGACTGCACAAACACTCTGATTGATGCTTATGGTTTCAGGTTAGCTTTATGATCTAAAATACGCCGCCTTAAACACATACATATACATAGGCACGCAACACTCACATATATTTGTTTAATACGCATATGACTGCTAAGTAATAAAATATTGCAAGCAGGCAAGTCGTTGTGGATGGAAGAGACGAATTCAATAATGTATACACCTCACTACGTTTGGTGTTTAATGGTTTGAACAAAATCCACCTTTAGGAATTATGAGGGGCGGTCTATAAGACATTATTTTCTTGGAAATCCTTTTTTGTCCGCATACAGACTCGCTTAGGTTTTTAGATATACACAGAGTACTGTGTACATTATAAGAACAGGATTTGCATTATGAAAAGTTGCTGTGAAATATTCGGATCGTTGCGGCGGCGATAACCCCACTAACTACATGACACTTTCGTTACAGGTGTTTCAATACAATTTTCATTATACTGAGTGTACCATCCAAGGCTAATAAATATTTGAAACATTTTCTTTTAAATACATGTGCGCACACAAGCGTGTACACATTATAATATGCATATACTAGGATCTTAAAATATGGTGCGTGTGCGTGTGCGTGTGCGTGTTGAATAAAATTAATGTGACGACGTAGATTTTATATGAGAGTGTAAAATCGCATCTTCGAACCTGCGCAAAAACGTTCGTTTTTTTTTTAAGATAATCATGGCTGTGATGTTAATTAAGGGAATCTGTGAATGTCCATCTTAGAAAAGACACAAGTAAAAAGGCTTTATTTGGCTTACACCAAATCTTTCGTTACCGTGGGTGTGGCATGCATGCATACTATTAAAGTGCACTAGAATGAATTTTTGCAAATTCGACCGCGCCCATTTTTTATACACTTAAGAATGCGGTATGTGTGAATTTTGAATCTTGAGTCTTGTTTTTGTGGCTGCATCAGCTTAATAGGTCAATTTTTGGCGATCGAGACCATTTCCTAAACAGATACGGACACACGGGCACACGAACATTTCTAAAGCGACTTGGATTTTAATGCTTATCGAAATTATATATAATATATATTAGATGAGCTTTCCAAAGTGTCTTCGTATGCCACCGTGGCATATAATCTAAAGTCAAGCTATAGACCGGCTATAGAATGTGTTGTTTCTTTTTGTTTCGACGACAGAGGTTATGTTACATATTTGTAGGTAATAAATTAACAACTACACAACTATACATGGGTATCTGTATACAAAGGTGAGTAAAAATATTGTAAGTAAACCAGAGCTACCATTACCATCATTGCTATTGTTATTGTTATTGTTATTACACATAAGCTATATATCTATATACATAATATACTTCTACACATAAGCGCACAAACTTAACTAAACTAAATAAGGACGATTTTCGTACACTAAGGTGGGTGCTCCCCGTCCCCTTTCCCATCCGGCCAACTCTTCGGAATTTTCAATTCGTTTGTTAGTTAGCTAGTTGGTGTTGTGATCCTAAGCAATTGCAAGCATGAGTATGAGTGTACGAGTATAACTTCTACCCATTTCCGGTCTCTTTTCGTCCTTCATTTGGTATGTACCATTTTCTATAAATATAAATTTGATTGTAGCAGCTCTTGTTTACAAGTTTTTTGCAATTTTATCAGGGCCTAACGTTTATATTTGGGGGATGAATGTTAAAAACGGAAGAGTATCTTAGATTGGGTGAGATGGCACTGGCTCTCCCTCAATATAACGCTTCAGACCTGCGGAAGAGTCTATGCTATCATTTGAGCTCAAAAGCACATATATACACGTACTAACAAAATATTGTTTCAAGTGTCAACAAAATGTTGTACAACGTTCACTGAGAAGGTGGCGGATAGGTTACGGTGTGACGGTACACGTGTGTGTTGTGTTGTACTGTTTAACAGTCGTAATGGTGGAGAAAAGTATGCAATAAATGAAAAGGAGTAATTATTAGCGCAGTGGCAAATATCCGACGATATTGATTTTTCCCTTTCACAACAAAACAAGTAATACAAATAGAACGTTGTATTCCGGCCACTTATTAGCTCATAATACATGATATGATTTATCAGTAACAAATTTAAGAAGGCGTGCTTTTGACTTGGCGCGATGTACGCATACTCTCCACCTTGAGACAACATAGGTCCCACTAAGTATATACATGCTTGGTCAACACCAAAATCTAAGTCGTTGTTCTAGCCATGTGCGCCTGTTTTTAGAACACTCACGCTTTCAAAAATTGAGGTAAAATTTTATAAAAACATTTCCATAATCCACGACACCTACTCACAGCCACAAAAATAAAGCTGAAAAGTTGATCTAAACAAAATTTATAAATTCCTAGTGCATCAATATATCCCCACTAACTACCGCCCCAATTCGCAAAAATTCATCTTCGTTGTAGACCTGTAAATGTGTAAAATAAAACAAATGTTTCGTAATAGCTGTTAGGGAAGGCTGCAATGCCCAGCCAACGGGGTGTTATCTCAAATTTGGCCCAAAAGCCAAATTTTGTCATTTTAAGCCTTTTTACTTGTGTTCCCATCCCACTAACACTAAGTTGAAGAATGTGTAAAGCATGGTAGCAACTGTGTTAATTTATAAGCAACATATGATGTGAATGTGAGGCGTGTGTTGAAATATTTAAAAGCAGCGTGTTTGTTTAGTGTGTTTTTTTAAGAAAATATGGTCAATCCTTACATTGTTCATATTAACCAAATACATCGCTAGCTTGTTGATATCCAAATTGGCCAATTGGCTAACGTCGGTGGTATTTAGGATACTTAGCATTAGGCTGATATCGGCAGCAGTTGGCATGGGTGCACTGGCCACGGCTGCTGCGGCGGCAGCGGCTACTTGTTGCTGTTGTTGTTGTATAGATTGTTGTTGTTGTTGTTGTTGTTGCGTTTGTTGCTGCATTTGAGATTGTTGATGTTGCATTTGGTGGGACAAGGCACTATTTTGATTTGTAGCCGCCGTAGCAGCGGCCGAAGTGCTTGGCCCCGATGACATAGATCCACCATTATTATTATTGTTGTTATTATTATTTTGTATTAATGATTGTAAAGTGCGTGAACCAGGATCGTTAGTAGAATTGCCAGCTGCACCATTGCCGCCGCCACCGACCCCAACAGCACTTTGCATTTGTATTTGCATAGACTGTAAAGTGGGTGTAGTGGGTACTGAAAGCGGGGGCGTTGTAGTAACCAAGGCTTGCAGCTGTTGGTATTTTTAATAATTTTTGTTTTTTGGGTAAATATATAAATAAATAAGATGAAAATTTGACAAAAAAAAGTAAAGTTAAGAAAATGGTTCATTCAGGTTAAATAGGGAATTTGGAAAACAGGGTGAATGATAAGAGTCATATTCTTCAAGGCAGGGGCAGTAGTAAAGTAGTTCTCTTCGACATTACCTACACATCGATTACCTAGAAAGCTTATGAGCCCCTAGCTCAAATCATCTGCAAAGTCTCGTGAACAATATCGTTTTATTCGTACTGCGCTTAAGCTCAAATTTAGCTCTGTTTTGTCAAAATATGTCAAGCGACAGATGATGATGATTGTATTGTCAATATTTCTGGTGGTTGTTGGCGTGCATTTTACGAACTACTTGTCTCGAAACTACTGTTAACAACATTTATTGCATACGTTAGGTCATTGCGTTAATTTTACACACAACTACACTACTACTACGATCTAAGTTAACGACTTTGACTTTAAATCTATTGGGTCAGTGGGATCTTCTTTTAATATTCGAATAAAAATTCGCATTCACTTTTTAACTTAACGTACTTCTCAAACTACTTTACTACTTTCAATGACTAAAAATGTACAATAGGAGGATTTTTTAATTTTTAACCAATTAACGGTATATATATATATATATATTTTTCCATTTTAGATGCAAAGGGGAGGAAAAATACTTTTTGAAACCAAGAAAATTATACACATTGTCGAATTACGTACAACTTAAGACAACTTACCTTTGCTTTTTGTTGTTGTTTTAGTTCCTCTTTCTTATAATTACGCTGATAGGCAGTAATGACACGACGCAAGCGCGTATTTAAGTCTTGCATCGAGGGCCAGGCTGTAGCCGAATCTTCTGCTGGTATTTGAATGGGTGGATATGAGCCGGCGCCACTCTCCTCCTCATCCAAGCCTAACAAGGAATTGGTGTTAACACTTTCATTGGGCGTTTGCTCAGTTGATGAGGATGGTGATGATGATGAAGTAGTAGTAGTGGTGATAATATTGGTGGTAGAAATAGTAGTAGTAGATGTAGATGTGGTGGTTGTGGTAGTAGTAGTACAAGTATTATTGTTGATGACTGAGTTGAGAGTGGTGGTGGTGGTGGGAGTGATGGTGGTATTGTCAGTAGTAGTGCAAATGTTATTGTTGGCATTTGAGCCCAAATTTGTAGCTTCCTCAACGTTAGCAATATCAGCCAAAGGACTGTTGGCCTTGGGTGAAACCAACGCAGTTGTGGTGGCCACAGACGCTGCCGATTCGGATGCGATAGCGTCCATTGAATTTGTATCGCTCACAGCCAGGGCTGCACTAGAAGTTTCCGCTTCTGCATCTAGATCCATTTTTATCTCTTGAATATCCTTATCGCTCTTAACATGATTATTATGGTTGGCATCTGCCCTATTTTGTTTTTCTGAACCAACCACAACAGCATTGGCCTCTACTTCGGCCTTGTCTACCGAGTCATCGGCTGTCATTGCTTCGTCAGCGGTTGCCGATTTCGCCAATTTGATTTTCTTACCAGAAGAACTAGGTCGTTCCGGATCTAATAACGGATCTTTAGGATCGCCTGACGTCAATTTCGTGGAATCGGAATCTTTGGTGGCAGTGCCATCATCGTCCACTTCGTCGCCATCTTCCAACTTGGAGTTTGTATCGTCTTCATTTCTATAAAAGTTTATTGAAAAATTTATTAGCGATGCTTAAATGTATTATCCGCATATAAAATACCGTTATGCTATATAAAGTTAATGAATTATATTTCAGAAACACTTTCTGAATCAATGTAAAAGTCTTTGTATGACGAAAATGAAAGTTGGCGATTCTTAGTATTTTGTGATGAAATTTAGTGAATAATAGTTAATTGGATCCAATCAGGACCACAGAGAACCTCTTTCCATACAACAATGACTTATGTCTTGTGACAGTGCCTCGCGTTTACTACAACTAAACTAATTACAGCATAATTAGTGGAACTAAGTAATGTAGGGTATTAAATGGTCTGATATAACTGACTATAACATTTTCACTTGTTTTCTAAATTTATTGTTGTTGTTGTTGTTGTTATTATTGTTGTTTATACTTACATTGGTAAATTCGTCACAGTTGTCATCATGGCATCATCTACTGCCAAACAGCCAACATGGCTAGCGTAGCATAGCATAGGATCGGAACGCATTTGACGATACATTTCACAGCCGTGTTTAAAGGTACCCACCAACAGACTTTTGTCACAACAAGCCGGATTCCACCACGAGGCCGGTACCTGGTCAGCCATTGTTGGCGGTCGTATGGGTAGTTCACTATATATATCACACCCACAATAATAAGACATCATAATAATATTAATATTTTAAATTTTTTAATAGTGTTTACTACTAATTATAACAAGACGGACAAGACTGCATATGTAGGCCTCTAAAGCCTACTTCTGAGAACGCTACACGGACAAACACCCACCACCAAGGTGTAGGGTGCATACAAGTAATTCAACTATTGAATTTTAACATACCTAACTGGATTGTTGTCCTTGATTTGTTGCACAAAATCTCCTATAATTTCGTGATGTATATAATACAGCATACGTACGCGCAGCAAAACTCTACATTTTGGAAAGATTTCAATAAAGCATAATTCAATAATGCAAGCAACAGAAAAGGAAGAGGACATTTCACAAATGCAAAACAAATTAAAGAAAGGGGAAAAATTATTCATTGTTACGAAAACGGAAATCAATAGAGAGAGAGAGAGAGAGAGAGAGAGAGAGAGTGATCAAGTTGCATTAGTTTATATAAATATTCTTTTTGGTTTGTATTAGTAGAAGATTCGATTCCACACGACTCACTTATTCGCGTGTCTGCTCAAGTGCTTTTTATAGGCACCCTCCAAATATATGTCGGCATCATATTTGTGCATTTTACTCCAATGATTTGGATCCTGTGGATTTTGTGGTGGCCGCGTCAGCGGCTCTTTATCAATCAATAATGCTTTAGAGGAGCAAGAGGCCGCAGTGTTTAGAGCAGCAACTTCAGCTGCGGCAGCAACAGCCAACTCCTTTTGCGTCTTACCACCATTCCGACCTAAATATAACAACATAGAAGAAATATTTCATACACGTAAAATGGATGGAAATCGTGCGATTTTTTATATCACAAACTGAATTTTGTTGCCACGAAATTTTGTTGCAAAGGTGTAAATTTATGCCGAAATAGATCTAAATGCCAATCGTTTTAATTAAAACACCAATGAATTATTACCTACTTACTAATAGTTCAAAATGTTACTTTCTAAGAGAAACCAAAAGATATGGTATACAACTATTACAGGCAGAGCATACTGCAAACACATTTCAATATTTTTATATTTTGAAAAAATCCATTGCTTTCAAAAGTGTACGACATAAGTTCGCTTGCAAACGAAAACATATTCACACATCTCCCCTTCTCCGCACAAATCATTACCACACCAGAAATATTATATTTCACACGCAGAACGAAAACAGGCCTTCGTTTGATATAATAGCACTGAGTTACAAATTTGACACAATTTTAAAACAGGTCGCGGCAAATTTTGGTGCGATTTCACCTGATTTCAAATCCGGTCTTGGTTTTATCTCTATCGCGCTGCAACCGCTACAAGATTTTCAGTTTAAATTTGAAACAACCACTATTTAGATTGGGAACATGACATTTTGATTTGGAAAATGCATATTTTCGTTTACGGGAGGTACGTTTTAAACAGAACGTATATATATATTCAAGATTATAGAATAAAAACAAAACAAAATCACGACGGCCGTATGGTATTATGATACCTTTTCTAAGCCCTTTTTTATACCCACCATTGTAATTTATTCTAATGCCTAATGCCCGATTCTACGCAAAAAAGTACATCTTTAGTCTATTGCTATGTGTGACGCGGTATAACTATAGGCTTCAAAACATCCTCTACCCCAAGTGTTGTGGATACGTAAATACGTACGGCCATTACGAAAGGTATCTAGAGAGAGGGGTTAATGTGTTGTTTGTGTCTGCTTACGTTGCTTTATCGTTTTATGTTTGTTATTTTCACACAAGTATTAATTTATTACAAACTACATCCGTGCAGCATCAATCATATTAAAATCCTTCAAAGTGCGTGTTTGTAGTAGTGTGTTGTAGTTTACCATACCTTTTGCATTCCTACCTCGTGGCACCAAATTGTGGAGGCCACTGTGATCCCTGCTAATCTTTTGTATTTCACCGTCCTCCGTTGGTGTGATTAGGTCCCAAATGAATGTTTTTATTTTCTCATCGCCTTTGTATACTTGGAGACAGTAGAGCAACTATATGCAGGAACAGAAAATGAATAAAAATAAAAACATTTTCTTCTTTTAATAACAAAACACACAAAGTACACAACAGTCATATGTAGGAGGAGAGAATGAATGATCAGTTATCCGAGAAAGTTTTTTACTCAGCAAAAACCTAATGTTTTCTCAATATTAGCATGGGAAATCATCATGGTGACTGGTACTTTAAATAGGAGATATTTTATATATATAAAAAATATTACTAGAATAGAAGAAGAAGCATGAGAGAATAGCCTCTCAGTAGAGGCATTGGAGCGCTTACAATTATGCGAGCACAGTCCTCAACATCAATTTCACGCCAACCACGTTTGAATTGACCCAATTCCAATATTTCCAGCCAACGACCATATCTGTAAAGATGCCATAAAACAAAAAAATATATTTTTCATTTCATTTTCATATCTCAAATGTCAAGATCAACATACATGTATACTAAGTAGACAATATAAAATGCATGTATGAGTAATTTATTTTATAAAGAAAAAAATATTTGTATAAAATAAAAAAATTTTCTTCTAATCATACATTGAAAATAAAAATCAGCCATAATGTCGACACAGCAGAGTTCACGTTCTTCTGTGGCATCGTCACGTGGTCAATCCTCACGAAGCGTGGTGCAATTGTCACATTTGTCTTCCCGTGATATGCGACACAAAAATGCTTTCTCTGATGTTGCCGGCGAACTGGATGCCTTCATCAATAATCTTCACTTTGAGACATTCTTTCAAATGACGGAAGAACACCAAGAAGAATGTTTAAAGACAGTTGATGCAGTTGAATTATTCAACGCTTTGCAGGAAGTGAATCGTGAGTTGGCCTTGGCTCGTTTGGAAAATCACTTCCTAATTGATTTTCTGGAAAAGAGCGACCCAAAATTGTTGATTGGCTTAAATCAACGCAAATCACATCAATTTTCACAAACGGGCTTTGGATTCCGTCGTGATCCCGGCTCTGTGATAGATAGTACATTGGGTGATCGCGTGAGTCGTTCGATGGCTAGTCGCTTTTCGGTCGGTTACTCAATGGCCAGTCGTTCTATTTTGGGTGCGTCACCCTCTGGGGGGATGTTCCCTACAAAGAAGACAGCCTTCGACTACAAATTGAATTATCGCGCCAAAGCCGACATGGCTGAGAAAACGGCCAACGAGGTGGAGAAGAGAGTACACGAAATTGAAAGGGCCGGTAAGTATATATGACAAAGTTATGAATATAAAAATAGCTGTTAATCACCGCTTCGTTAGCTGCCCATGACATAAAAATTTTACGTGCTCACATTGAGGAATTGGTCTATATGAATGAGGAGACTAAGGAAACTTCAAAAAGTTTCCATTTACATTTCTTACGTGATGAACGTGACTTGAATTTTCTCAATACCGCCACAGAAAGACAGTTGGAACGCAAAATTCGGAAGTTCGTAAATAACTGGTTGAAAAATGCTCGCGCTCTGTTGGGTACTATGCGTCTACGCATCACCTCTTTACACGATCATTGTACACAGTTGCGCAACGACTTGATGACCAAAGCCGATCTAAGTGGCATTCTCACATCCATCGATTTTGAAAAGTTGATGATCAAACGTACGCAACTGTTAACTGCTTTGGAGGAAAAAAACACACATATGGCCGGCCTGAAGGGTGTAACCGGCAAGGCGTCCCTTTCAATGTCGGAAGAGAAACAAGTGATGATGAATATCGAAGAAGAGTCGCGTCAGTTAAATAACAAGACATTGGAAGTGATAAAAACAATTAGCAAGCTGGAGCGTGAGGCTTTACAAGTAGAGAAGGAGAATGAAAAGGATCTTCAAGTTCTAAATAATTTGAAAGAGCAATTGGATCGCTATGAGGCACCCAGTGTCCATGAGTATATAGCCAAGAAGAACGAGATACTGACGCAAGAAAAGGAGGAAAAAATGCTCAGACGCAAAATTTATATACTGGAAATGAAATTGGACAACACTCAAAAGAAGTGCAAACGACACTTTAGCACATCGGACATACCCACAGATCGCATGTGACTTAAATATATTTTTGTTTCATTTTACTATTCTTATATTTTTTACTTAAAATATTAAACTAAATATAAATGTAAATGTTTATGCAATGCTTACCCGAAAGATAAGAGGCCTTTCTCCACTTTGAAACATTCAGATTTCGCCCAGTTACCATATTGAATCTCATCGAGATTGAGAGAGGATAGAGCATCGCCACGTTCGCGCGGCAAATATTCATCGTTGACTTTCTTTTCACGGCAACGATCGCGTTTCTCTTTGCGCGCTCTTCGAGTGGAACGTAAACCGATGCCGCCGCCGTCTTCGTCGCTATTCTCATTTGATGAATCATCCGAATTCACATCCATGACGTCTTCATGCCCGTAACGTTTAATCTGAGTTCTGCGACGTGGTTCAGACAAAACCAAATCTTCAGTTTCGTCGCGTTCGCAAATGTCGGGATCAATGTCGGCTTTTTTGGCCCATTTCGTCCAAAAGTCAGGATCATCTATTGTTATGTCTGAGCGATTGCCTGACGCTGCAAACGATGCTTTGGAAAAGGTAGACCCCTTCTCCGACTCCATTGTAATCACTTGAGTGCGTCGCTTTAAAATGGAATCGATGTCTTCTTCACAAAATTTATCACCGGCATTGTCATCGTCCATGACGGCTCCGTAAGCACCTTTCTTAAGCAAGTCTTCAATTTCTTTTTTTGATAATTGTTTGTTGCTGCCATCCTTCGAAGGATTTGTATTCATGGACTGCAGCACCGCCTTATCTAAGCCCAATTTCAAAGAGGCCTTGTCAAACATCTCCCTTTCATATGTGTTGCGACACAACAGTCGATAGATTTTCACCATTTTTCTTTGCCCAATACGATGACAGCGGGCTTGAGCCTGTAAATCATTTTGAGGATTCCAATCAGAGTCGTATATGATGACTGTATCGGCGGCAGTAAGATTAATACCTAACCCGCCCGCCTTTGTGCACAACAAGAAGACGAAACGATCAGATCCAGGCTTGGAGTAACGATCAATAGCTTCCTGTCGCAAATTACCTCGAATACGACCATCAATCCGTTCAAAGGGATATTTACGATATACCAAGTAATCTTCCAATATGTCTAAACAGCGCACCATTTGACTAAATATCAACACACGATGGCCGTTAGCTCTCAACTTTGGTAATAGTTTATCAATGAGTACCATTTTACCAGCCGATTGAATGAGATTCTTATAGTACGATTCAGGGTCTTCGCCATGTTGTGACCGATAATCGTATTGGATTTGCTCCTCGGCACCATTCAATAGATATGGATGTATACAGCACTTGCGCAATTCCATCATTGTATTCATAAGATTGGGTATATTAGCTGAAGTGGTGCCTTTTTTAAGGAAAGTAAAATTCTGCTCCAAAATGCCGCGATAGTATTTCTTTTGTATATTCGTCAGTTCTACCTCGATGATGGTCTCTTCTTTGGGAGCCAATGATTTTTCGACATCGTCTTTTAGGCGACGCAGCATCATGGGTTTAAGCAGAGCCTGTAATTTGTTGACCTCCTCTTCAGTCCGAAGACTACCAAATTCGGCCATAAACTCCTCAGCAGATGAGAACTGACTGGGCTCTAGAAAATTTAGTAAGGAGAATAATTCGCTCATATTATTTTGAAGGGGTGTGCCCGACAGTAAAACACGATGCTCCAAGTTCAGTTGTCGCAATCCTTCCAAAAGTTTACAATTCCGATTTTTCAAACGGTGCGCTTCATCTATAACGCACAAGCGCCAATTGAACGATTTCAAATCCATATGATCGGTAACAATCATTTCAAATGTTGTAATCAGTACATTAAATTTGACGGGTTCCTTCAGAACTTTGCCATTTTCAGTCTTAAAAAAGAATTCGTAGTCTTGAATCATTTGTTTACTTGTAATTGAACCGTGATATACCACGACGTTCATATCAGTCCAACTCTCAAACTCGCGTTGCCAGTTAGGTATCGTTGATAGGGGCGCTATTACAAGGAAGGGGCCGCGTATGCCGTACTCGTATACGGAATGTACAAATGTTAAGCTTTGTATGGTTTTGCCCAAACCCATTTCGTCCGCTAGTATGCAGTTGTGGGCATTGTACCAGGAGAACTTTAACCAATTCAAGCCCTCCAACTGATAGGGCCTTAAAGTGTTGCCACCCTTATAGATGGGCGTTTTATCCAACTTCTTCCATTGGTCTGGATGTGGTCGTTTCTTATTTTTCCATTCGCAGCGGGGCGGTGCCCTGTTGAATCGCACATACTGTTCTATCTTTTCCACGTCCACATCTTCTTCCAATTCCCATGTGCAATCTTCATAGGGTAGGGCCTTCCACTTGACCAAATAATGTTTCGTAGTTTCACTCGTTTGCTCATCGGTATGTATGGACATGTCCAAGACACGATCCACTTCCATAAAATCAGGATTGAAGTATTCTTCATCAATATTCTCGAATATATTGATTTGTTGTGCTTGTTTTTGCTGAAAGCGTCTTATTTTTGCCCCGACACGGCGATCGCCTTTATAAAGCTCTTCTTCGGTGCGCCATTCGCAATGCAAATAGGAGAAGTTACGATATTTCACCAAGAATTCTTCCACTTCTATAAAAACGGGTTCGGGTTTTGTTTTGTCCCCAGCATCTTTCTTCTCCTTCTCCTGCGTCGTGGGACTTGTTTTGCTTATAGAGTCGACAACTTTTTCATTCTTTTTCTCCGTGCCTGTTCTATTTTCATCTTCAGCAATTTTCTGTTCTTCAGATGATTTATAGGGGCTTGCGTTTTCGACTTCTACCTTTAATTCCTTCAATTTATCTTCCTCTATTGTGAGGTTTTTGTTCTCTGTCTCTTTTTGGACATCTGCAACGTCATCAACTTGCATTTTTTCCACTTTGTCAGCCTCTTCGTGTGTATCAACAGCTGAATCCTTAACTTCAGTTTCAGGCATTTCATCGTCTTTCTGAATTGGCTTTTCTTCAACAACTTCGTCAACATCCATTGTTTCCTCTATATTTTCTTTATTCTGTGTACCTTTATCTTCTACAATTTCATCCGAACTAGTCGAAATGTCCTTAGTGTCTTTCATGGCTTCAGTTTCAGGTTTATTTTGCTCCGTTGCAAGTGCTTCTGTTTCTATTTTTAATTCTCCTTCAAGTTTTGTTTCTTTTTTGTGTTCATCTTCTTTCTTATCTTCAGGAATTTGTTCATCAATTTCAATTTTTTCTACTTGATTAATGGGTAATGCTTCACTTTCCAACTTCTTAGATTTCTCTTCCTTGAGAATATCTTGAGGTGGGGGATCCGGCAAGAGTTCTCTCTTGCCCATTCTTACAGCCAAAACATATTGTACCACCATACTGTCTTCATCGCCGGTATTAATGTACACGTAATTGGGTTTTGCTGATATTGTTGGTACGGACATGGTGTCTTGTTTTTCGTACTTGTCGTTGGTGGAAGTGGACGTAGCTCCCGAACTTCCTTCTCCGCCATCTTCGCACAATATTAATGCCTTCTCTTCACTGGTTGAGGGCTGATCATTACTGAGTGCACTGTTGGTACCCTCCCCACCCGAATTTGATGCTGCTTGCTCAAGTTTTTCTATTACATCACTGGAAGCAACACTTGCCGCTGTCGAAGCTTTCGTTACTGTTGCAGCTACAACTGCTGCTGCTGCTGCTGCTGCTGTAATGTTAGCCGATTTCCGGTCTCTTTTTATTGGGGAGGTTGCCATTAAAGAATTTTCATCATCTGAAAATCTAAGCATTACATCGTCAATATATTTTTTACGTTGAGTATTACGTGATGATCGTCTTTTACTGGTATCTAGTTCAGAGTCAGGTGGTGGGGATGGAGGCGGTGTCGAAGCCAGATTATCATCTTCTCCGTCGGATTCCGGTACTATACGACCACGATTGCGTCGCTTCTTTAATGCTTTCGCTGAGAGTTGCGATCTTCTTCGGCCCGTACTGCCATCACTACCCTCACCACGTGCACGACCACGCCGCCTATTCCTGCGGCTGGGCGTTGCAGCAGAATCACCCGCAGAATCTGGTATAGAATCAACGGTTTCATCTGCCACTTCGGTTTCTTCACCTCGATTGATGTCTTCTCCTTTTGGTATTTTCGATACCGGTATGTCATCATAGTCAGGCGTGTCGCCCTCATCAACCGAGGTCATTTTTATTTCGTCCGTGGCAGTGGTTTCTGGTTTATGTTCTTCGCCTTCTTGAACTTTCTCATCCGCTGCAGCACCATTATTTTGATCTTCTGCTGATGGGTTCAGTATTCGTGGTACTAGGGGCTTATTGTCTTCACCTTCACTGCCTTCGGCTGGTTTGTCATAATCATTATCATCCGTCAGTCTCTTCTTCCGAATTCCACCTATAGTTGTGGCGCGTTTACGCCCCTGTATCGTTAATTCATCCAAAGACTCTAAACCTTTTAATTTCTTTATTTTTGGAATGCGTTCTCTAGGGGGCTTGTTGGGATCACGTGGCGTTCGGGGTTTGCGAGGCTTTTTCTTTTTGCCAGATCCATCTGTCGATGTGTCCAGTTCATTTGCTGAATGTACATCTTGCGAATGATCACCTGCACTGCTCTCATTATACTCCATTAGACCGACCACGGAAGTATCTCCGGCCCCCTGCGTTACGCAATCCTCTGATACGGGCAACTGATTGGGCGGTATTATTTGTGGAACCTGTTGCATAATATTACTACTAATGTCCATAAGTTCGTTGGCTGCCTGAATTTTCTCACTTTTCTTAGTGCGAGGCTTTCGTGGTTTATTGGTACCTTTGCCTCGGCCACGTCCTGTCGTACTTGACACTTGTGGACTTTCTATCATCTGATGCTGCACCATTGTTGCACCGTATAAAGTTGTTGGTGGCATGCTTTGATAGAGTGGACACTGAGGTCCTCCGACACATGAATCATTGATTTCATGTTGCTGCACCATATTGAGTCGTTCTTGTAATCGAATAATCTTCTCTTGATGATCATGTCCGGGCGGCATGCAAAACAATTCTTGCAATTGCTGCTGTAAGGCGGCAATTTCCTGTTGATGAAGCACCGGATACGGTGGATAAGCCATATGACTTGTCGCATATGGTGGCTGTAACATGGGATGAGTTTGCGCAATATTATGAGCTGGAATTTGCGGTTGTGTTGGCGTCCCATCATAACCCATAGCGCTTAGGCCAGGTCCGGGCGGTGGGGCATGATGAGGTGGTGGCAACATTCCAGATGACGCCACCAACGCACCTCCGCTTGGGCTTGAATGCAAAGGCTGTGCAGCTGTTGGAGATGCGGATTTTTGTACAGAGATTTGTTCACGAGTTGTCTGGGGTTGGAGTGTTGTTGATAATTTTTCATCTACACTACAAGAAACGTCTCCTTCTGCTTCTGCTTCTGTTTCCACTTTAGATTTGATGTTTTCTTCATCATTTTCTCTCGCATTAGAGTCTACAATTGTAGTTTCTGGGTCCGTCTTAACTTCTGTATTCGGTTCTGCTTGCAATTTGTCTATTTGTGTGCGGTCTTCTTTTACATGCTCCTTCACCGATATATCTTCTTCGTTAGCTTGCTGAGAGCTGTTGTCATTGGTAGCAATGGGATCTTCATCGGTCGCACTTGTTACCGGCGGATCAATTGGAATCGGATGTGGTTGTTGTAACACTATATCCGTTTGTACGAGATCATCATTTGTTTCCGTAATTTTAGCGCCAACTTTTTCGGTTTCTTCTTTTTCGGCCACCGGGATACTCACGGCAGCACTGCATCCCACAACACCCATGAAGGACGTTTGTGAATTACTATCAATAGTTGCCGCTGTCGCTGTAACAGATGCTGCCGACTCTGCCTCGTTAATTGCCGCATTTGTGGCGGACATTGAGTTATTATCAAATATACTAGCACCAGCACTGTCTAGTAGGCCGCCTCCGCTGCTACTACCGATGCCAACATTCGAGTTACAATTTAGCAAACCACTAGTACTATGACCGCCCATGCTCGTCTCTATGGCTCCCATAGCTCCGGCTGGCGTGTGCGATTGACTGTTACTATTAATGGAACTTTGAGAGTTGCTGTCGTGTAACGATGACGGTTGATTGTTTACGATGCTATTCGTTGAACTGTTGCTGCTGCTATTGTTGCTGTCATTGGCTGCTATGGCCAGGGTGGATGAGTCATTTGAATTCGCCGTCTCGTTAAGTATTCCACTAATTAAGTGCTGTTGCGTTGGAGTTGAGGGTGTTGCTGGGTGTTGTAATAGTGCAGATTGAGATTGAGATTGGGACTGCGGTTGCTGCTGTTGTTGATTTACTGCGTTGCTGGTGTTGTTGTTGTTTGAGCTGCTGTTGTTCAAGGGTGATGGTACATTCCTTGGAGAATTACTGGCAGAAATCAGCGGCATTTGTGGTTTTTCCGGTTGGAGTTGTTGAGACTGGTGAGGGGTTGAGATATTTGGAACCGTAGGTTCCGGCGATTCTGTGTTATTGTTCGATATCATAGAAGCAAATGAATCTTCTAAGGGCTGTTGAACATGTTGTTGTTTTTGTTGTGGCTGAAAATTTGGTGGTTGTGATTGTTGCTGCTGCTGTTGTTGTTGTTGTTGTGTTATATGGTGTGGTGAATGATGTGGTTGCACTATCTGTTGTTGTTGTTTTTGTTGTTGTTGTTGTTGTTGTTGCTGCTGTTGTTGCTGCTGCTGTTGTTGATGATGATTTGTATGCGACGTTGGTGATTGTTGCAAATGGATCGGAGATGGATGCACTCCACTATGATGAATGGCTGATGGCTGCTGATGTAGATGTACTTGCTGTTGCTGCTGTTGGGTGCTAGCCCCGGTCATTTGTGCTTCATGGGAAGGTGCGCCTCGGGAGGGCAATAAATTTTCAACAGATGACTGATGATGCTGCTGGGCTACGTGATGATGGTGTGAAGATTGTATATGATGGTGATGGTGATGATGCATTGAGGATGCTAATGCATGTTGCGTTTGATGTTGCTGATGTGTTTGATGGTGATGCATTGGAGACATGGCCGCATGGGCAGCTTGCAGTTGCTGTTGCGCACTACTTGCCGTATTGCCTACAATATCATTAATCGAATGTTGCAATTGTTCGCTCAATTGTTGCTGCTGCTGTTGTTGTTGTTGTTGCTGCTGCTGGACAGTTTGTTGTTGTTGTTGTTGTTGCTGTTGTTGATTTGTTTGTGGTGCTGACGTGTGTTGTGATTGCTGCTGTTGGTGTTGCTGATGCGAAGCAGTTGCTTGTTGTGACTGGGTAGACTGTTGTTGCTGGATAGCTGTCACTTGTGATTGAGATGCTGTGGCAGATGCTGTTACTGGAATTGAGGACCCGTGCGAACCGACTGTCATGGAAGCCTGCGCCTGGGCCTGTGTTTGTGGCGACAGCGACGCTGACTGTTGATGGCTTAATTGACTTTGGCTGATGGGGGGCAATTGTGGCGGCGGGACTCCATATAAGCCCATTTGTTGTGATTGATGTTGCTGTTGTTGAGATGTATGTTGCATTTGCGATGAAGGCGGCGGAGGGCCAGTTGTCATGCCGGTTGGTACACCAGCCATGGGGTTGGTGTTTTGTTGACCTTGAGATGTCATACTCAAGTGGCTGGGTGGCCACTGTTGATGGTGCTGCGGCGAAACAGGCATGCGTACCCCCATTGAAACGTGTCCGACTGCCTGCCTATAGGCCGATGGATAATCATGAGGAACCCCAGGTATATTCTGGTTCGGTATTACCATTTGCTCTAAAGCTTGTAACGTATTTACTGGTTGGCCTGGGCCAACAGATTTCGGTCCAGGTGGGACTCCGGCAGCAGCTTGTTGACGGGGCGAAGCCAAACCCACCATGCCAGAAATGCTGTGATGTGAGGGCTGCTGTTGTTGTTGACTTGATGAACTTAATGACCCTTGCTGCTGACCTGCAGATGTAGGGCCCTGCTGTTGCTGTTGCTGAGTGGAAGAGGGTGGTTTGGCAGGAGATACACCTGGACGTGGAGACATTTGAGGATGTGGTGACATAGTTGGTGGCCGTGGCGACATCTGTGGTGATAATTGCGGAAACGGTGCCCTATACTGGGGTGAAGCTGTTGCCTGGTGCTTACTAGACGTTGTCATGTATGAGTTTGGCCCACTAACGGGCTGTTGATTGGGTGCTTGCTGCTGTTGGGGCGGCTGTTGTTGTGGTTGTTGATGGTGACCACCATACGGACTGGGTACGACGCCCATACCATGCGGTGGTGGAAGCTGTTGATGTTGGCTAGTGGACTGCATTAGGCTCACGTGGCTTTGTGGTTGCTGTTGAGATGGTTGTTGATTTTGCAAGAGGTGAGAGGAGCTTTGTTGCTGCTGTTGCGGAGTTCCAACCAAACCTGGAACACCATGTTGCATGTTTGACGCTGCTTGCGGCTGTTGCGATCCCGTACTCATGTGGCCAGCGGGATGGCCCCCTAATTGAGCGGCGGCCTGTTGCTGTGCGCTCAAATGATGGCTGGGCACCGAACCAGGGGCTGTTGCACTGCCCGGCACGTGTTGACCGTATGGGCCAGTTTGATCCAAACCGGCATGGCCATAGCCTACATGTTGAGCACCTCCTCTACCCGTTTGTTGGTGCATTGGCGCACCATACGGACTATGACTATAGGATTGTGGACCACCGGGCATTGAACCAGGTCCTCCCGGTTGCCCTTGTGGCGGTGCACCCGTATATAAAGGGTGGCTGGGTGGCTGAGGATAATGTTGGGGCAGGCGGGATTGTTGGCTCTGTTGCTGTTGTGTGTTAGATGTTTGTTGCTGCTGTTGAGACTGTTGCGCAAGAGCCACGTAACCACCAGCAGTAACATTTGCGCCTGGCTGCTGTAACAAACTACTCATCATGACTTGTTGGGAGCCGTATGGTAATTTCTGTTGATCCTGTTGCCCATAAGAAGGCATATGCTGACGATAGCTGCGAAGCAATACAAACGAATACAAACGAATACAAACTTACAAAATGAGTCATTGTGACTTTGTGTCGTTCTAAATT
This sequence comes from Crataerina pallida, assembly GCA_949710015.1. Taxonomy (NCBI): domain Eukaryota; kingdom Metazoa; phylum Arthropoda; class Insecta; order Diptera; family Hippoboscidae; genus Crataerina; species Crataerina pallida. The sequence continues at coordinate 2,417,367 of OX453289.1, read as the reverse complement.
TACCTCGGTTGCGAAGAGGACTGACGTTGTTGAGGCGGTGCACCGGCTTGAGGGTGACCGTACCCACTTAAACCTGCTCCTGCATACGCCGCCTGTCCGGCAACCGTTGAAGCAGCTCCCCATCCACTCAAGTCTCCCATGCCCATGCTGGCATGCTGTTCGGCCGTTCCTAAGCCATACAAGTTCTCTGGGGTGGGCTGGTACGTGGGATATTGTGGCTGTTGCTGCAAGGGATGAGGAGCTCTATGTCGTGGCGGATATCCACCTGGCGGCCCCATAGCCCGGGGAGACGCTGCTGCTGCTGCAGCCGCTGCAGCAGCCGGATCATACCGGTAGTAAGGATCTCTGCAAAGGCAAATTCATGTTTCACCAAGTTTAATGCCGAACCAACCACTTTGTACTTACCCTTGATGATTTCCGTGAAACATATTTTGCGCATTGCCATCCATCAGTTGATGGATGCACACAAATAATGAAAATGTCGCTTGCTTCGAGTTCGTACAGCAAGTTCTCACAAGTGCTTATTTTCACCACGGTAATCAGTGATGTGTTGTGTTGTGTTTGTGTTTGTGTTTGTGTTTGTGTTCTCCGTTGCCTTCGTGGTAGAGGCAAAATTTTACTAATAAATTTATCAGAGGCCTTCGTATGTTCAATTCATGATAGTTAGTAGATACGGTGATTATAAGGGATCGCCATTTTGCACATTTGTTTTCTACTTTGATTTCTGTTTAGTTCTGTTGTTAACGCATTAATAAAGATTTTAAAAAATATCAGTGCACAACACCACAACACACTTTAAAAACATTTCATAATTATTGAATGATAAAAAATTGCATTTTGTTCTTCTAAAAGTCTGCGTTTTTCGATTTGTTTACACTGTTACCGATTCTGTGGTACAATGGCATATTTCTAGCAATGAATTGCGCAGCTTTGTCGTATTTATGTGTGTGCTGTGTCACAGCTGAAATATACAATGCAAACAAGTAAAAACTAAATCTGGCTTAGGCCGTACCTCAGATACCCTCCACATATACGCCCTCTAATAGTAGTGTATGGGTGATATATCAGCTTGCATGGGGGGCTTTACGCTGAGTACGGTTTTTTTAAACTGTGTGAAGGCGTCCGTTATCCAACTATTGCCACTGTTGGCACATCGATGGACTATAATTATGTGGTCCAAAGTTTGACTCCTTTCTCAACTAAATTTTTGTGGCAGATAAGTAACTTTTGTCGATTGTGGGCGTGGCTATTGACCGATTTTCCCAATTCAAGTGTTTAAGTATTATATCTGAAAATCTATGACCGTAAGAATGCCAACAACAGACAGACACACGGACATACGTGTCTAGATCGACTATTTTTGATGTTGATCAATGTACTCTGCGGGGTGTTGGCGCCTCCTTCTGCAGGTTGCTAATGGAATGACAAACTTATGTGGAGGGTATAAAAATCTGTAAAATAGCAAAATCATCGATAGACATATAATCTGAAACGTGTGAATTTTGGCGTGAACTATGCTTTAAAGTAAATGCAATTCATTTGGATTGTTATCGTTTTGATCAAATACCTTCGAATTTGTACTTAATTGATTCGAAATAAAGCGTTTTTAATTACAATAATGACAAATTATTTTCAATCTTTAAAATCTTTTAATCCAGTCTTATTACGCAATCATCTGAAAGAAAAAGAAATTAACAATAATTAATGAAGTCATTTAAAGTGAGTCATTAATGGTAATACTAAGCATTTCGTTATATATTAACCGACTACAAACTATCTAAGAACAATTAAGGAAACTAAATTTGGCTCAGACCAAATCTTAAATAGTGGGCGTGACACGTATATGATTACGCCCTCTAATAGTGTATGTCTGTATGTATCAGCTTGCAAGTCGGGTTGGATACGGTTTCTTGTAAACTATGAACGTGTCTGTTATCCGATCACGCCCATTTTTGGCACTTCAATGGATAAGTTAACTGTAAACATGCATACTAAATTTTATCTTGATAACTGAATTTTTGTGGCAGATATATAGATATTAGTTGTTTGTGGGCGTGGCTCTTGACCGATTTCTGTGCAAAATTTTAACTCAATATCTCAAAATTTACGTCCATGAGAATGCCAAGGACGGAAGGACATACATGTCTAAATCGGCTCAGTTTTTGATGCTGATCAAGAATATATATACTTTGTAGGGTCTATGACGCCTCCTTCTGGGTGTTACAAACGTAAGAACAAACTTTTTTCCACTTTATGATACACGCTAAATGGGCAAAGTGTTGTTTGTAATTTCCAACAATTATTTTTATAAATATTATCTCTTTTTATACTTTATGTATTTTAATCTATTTATAAAAAGTGATTAAAATAATCTGTGCTCTGTTTACTGGTATAATTTTATTCACGTCTTGTACCTACAGAAGAAATATCATCAAGACTATAAGATGTTTCTGTTAATGTTCTGAAGGATGGAGATCGAAGCTCCTGAACGGAATCTAAGGGATCTCTCCTTTGATGACAGATCCAGATGACGCAGAATAATGCGTTGATGTAGATAAAGATGAAGAATTTGATAAGGTTATCTTACGCCAATTATCTAAAATAGGTGGAGGTGGTGGTGATTTAAATTGGTAATTGCTGATACTATGAACTGTCAAACGTTTTGAAGTGGTCGGGTCGAAGGTCGATCAGTAGTTTCATTTTCTGATTCAGGGCTGGCTGCCGTATTATAATCGATTTAGCTATGTCCGTATGTCCATCTCTTTTTTGATACAAAATTCAACTGTGAACAACAACAACTGTCACTATTGTATACATTCCACGCCCATAACTCACGTATATAAGTATTAGCCAAATAAAAATATAGCTTTTTGATTTGTTTGTTTATTTCATTAATTGATTTTTTATAGTTTAAATTATTGTCACAACAAATTTTTCTTTACAGTTTTCAACACTTGCTGTAGGTACATCAACATTTAAGGGGAAAAGCTATACGCTTATGATTATTTAGACAATATTTTTAACGTTAAAAATAATTGAACATATAGCGTACAGCATCACCCCTCAAGATTGATGCAGTTTCATTTGCCGTTTCCGTGACGCTTGGGAAATTCTCGTCCAATGATTTTTATAATTGATTATTATTTTTTGTTTTGTATACCCTCCACTAAGTTTGTCATTCGTCGGCAACACCCAGAAGTAGGCGTCAGGGACCCTACAAAGTATATAAATTCTTGACCATCATCAAAATCTGAGTCGATGTACGAGACATGTACGCTCTTATGTCCGTGCGTCTGTCTCTTCTTGGCATCACTGTCGTAAATTTTGAAATTTTGTAGACACTTTTAGTTTCTGCACGCAGATCGCCATTTAAAAAGGGGGAAAATCGAGCAGGAGCCACAACCGGCAAATATCGATTTATTTCACATAAATCAAGCTAGAAAATTGGAATTCGGTATGCCCATCTATAATTATCCCTTCCCAAAAGCCAACCCATATTTAGCGCAAAACTCTACTTGCAGGCTGATACGTGAAATGTTCACTATTAGAGCGCGTAATAATGTACGTAGATGTGGAGGGTATTTAAGATTGTGTCCTAAAGTCAACTTTAGCTTTCTTACTTATTATTTTCCACTTTACACCAAATACATGTTAAAGGCAGAGAAGGCATTAGGGACGCCATAAAGTCTAAATATATTCCGACAGCATCACATTGTGAGTCATGTTCGTAGCTCTGTATACATATAAATTATAGTTTCAAATCATCCTAAAACGCCCATTCCATCGACACCAGTAGCAATATATTTACCACAAACTGACATGTCCACGGACGTACATTGCAGAGTGTCCGAAACCTTTTTCTGGGTTTTGTAAATGTTTTAACATATATTTATATGTACTCCGGACCAGTAAACTGTGCCTACAATCCTATGGATTCTCCCAAACTGAGTTGGTGCATTAATTAAAAAAAAAAAAATTAACCGAATTATTCATTTTTAAAGTTTGTAGCGATTAAGAGAAATAAAAATTTGTAATTTTTTTTTATGAATTTTCTATTGAAACAATACAACACTTTTTACAACACAAACGCATTTCCATTGTTATGCTTAAGCAGAACTTGAATTGAAATTCTCCAAAAATTTCATCAAATTTGTTTTACACAATTATTGATTTTTACGGCTTAAAAAAAAAAACACACCGGGCTCAATGTGGAAATGCGTAGATAACATTAGAGGAAATATGCATAGAGCGAAATGACACTGCTGTAGGAACGAACTATTTAATAGTTTTTCACACAAACGCATAAATGCTTGAAAAATTGTAAGCCGTGCCCACCAAAGATGCGAGAGACCAGACCATTCAACACTGTTTACAAATGCACGCACGCTTACAAAACACAGTGTTGTATATACGAAGCTAACACATAGGTGCACGCACACACAACGTCACGATTTTCTTTCCTTAACTGTATAAAATTATTTCATCAGGTAAAATGTTGATTTTTTTTTTTTTTTAATATTTCATAACATTTTATATAGGCTTTTGATTTCGATCTAACCGAAGAGAAAATATTATATATTTCAAGCGTATTATAGGATAATAAAAAAGTGTAGCCAAACATGCCTGCCTGCACTTCTTCTCGTGTGTGTGTATTCTTTGTGTACCAACCTAATTACAAAACCCGCACATATGAAAAAATGCTTCGTTCACTTAACTTTAAATAATTGAAATATTTTACAAATGGTAGTGTATTGCAGTTATTACTGTTTTTTTCACTTTTCATTTAAAACTTTTTTCACAGCATTTTGTTATAAAAATTTTTACACAGCACACAATAACTTCTTGTCGTTTAGCATGTTGCTTGCGCTTATATTCAATTGCGATTGAAAATAGAAACTTTGTTCTGCTCCGGTATCGCATTTCTTTGTGTATAATTGAGGGAGGATGTGCAAAAGCGAAGGATAACTAAAATACCAGCAATAAGAATTTAAAAAATGAGACAACGTCAACACGAAGAAGACGAGGTGCAAGGCAAATGTCAAAATTATATTGTCAGCAAAACAGTAATGATATATATATATATATATATATATATAGACACACATACACCCATACATATATATGTACACGTATACCAGATTAATCAACCACCAGATTCGTGTGGCGTATATATATGTGCGTATGTGTTTTTACACTAAAGAGAAACCTTGTATTTCCATGAAACATTTTCACTGGGAAAACTTGAATGTCTTTCATTTATTATTGAAAATGATAAAATTCTCTTATTATCCAATAAGAGAAAACAGTCAGTGGTCCAACTATAAATACCCTACACAACACTTGGCAGTTATTAGGCCAATTAACTATTCCTCATAACATAAAATTGTGTCAGAGAAGTAGGACATTTATAAGGAGTTCATATAATTTTAATATGAAATTTGATTTTGCAAATTTTCAGCTAACTCATGGTATTGGAACATAATCGAATTTTGTACCTGAGTTCAAATGCATTTCTGTAACACATTAGACTGAGTGGAGGGTATAAAACAAGTGAAAATGTTACAGTCCGTTTATGCTCAACCATTTAATATCCTTAGCTCCTTAAGTTATGCTACAATTAATTCTGTTGTATTAGTAAACCTGAGGCATTGCTATGTTAGTCACTTTGAAAAATATCATTTTTATGGAAAAAGGTTCTAAAAATGCTCCAATCGAGTCTAAATTAAGATTAGAGCCAATTATTAGCTAATTAGCTAAATTCTTCAGCAAATTTTTTCAAAAAATATTAATAATAATAATATTGGGAATGGTTCCGATTTGGTTCATACTTAATACGATTCCACTCTGGGCCACTAACATGTCCCTGTCCATGAAATTTCATCGGAATATCCCAAAAAAAATGCGAGCTGTACCTTGCATGGACAAAACGGACAGATAGACGGACAAGGTTAAATCGCCAATATTAAAAATTAAAGGTTCTGAATATGCAACCGAATACGAAAACAAATAAGACATTAGCCTAAGGCCCAGGGTATTTATGCAAAAACGGAGGTAGTGGCATGTAGGTCATAGCGCCCTCGTTTCAATTATTTAAGAGACGGCGTCTTGAACAGTTGATGTGAACAGTAACTCATGGTCTAATATTTGTAAAGAGACGTACGCTACTGCATACATGTCACACCCACAATTGAAATATTTGTTAAGGGTATCGAGTATTTGGTTTGGATGATGATGAACAACTTTATGAATAATATTAATAATGTGCACAATATGTTGTTGAATGGTAATTGACTCCACGTCATACCAAATATCAGCCCAACTTATCCCGAAGTCAGTTAAATGTTTAAGAAAATATTTATTACATTTGTAGTTTATGTCGTTTATGGACTAACAATATGTCAATCATTTATTTGAAATTGGTACATGAGGGCTGAGCAGAGGCAGGGATGTACGTACGTAAGGCATGAAGGCTACATAAGGGAAAAATTTGTGTATGTGTACTTAATGCGTTTAAACACCGCACACTTGCAGTACAAACAATACACAAAATAATATCTAATTAATGTAAAAAGAGAAAAAGAAAATATAACTTTGTGTGCGCTGTGCTGTGCTGTGCTCTGTATTGGTTGGCTTATCAAATGCTAGCAAATGGCATGACTGTACTTTTATAATCAAGTGTAAATGAGAACAGAGCAGCCAGCAGCAACAAAAACAATCGATTATAGTTGATGATAATAAAGCGAAAAGAATTTTTAGATTCACGCAAACATTCGCGCTCGTACGTAAGTAACCATTTAAATCTGTGGCAAACGTTGTATGTGTGTATATATGTATGTATGTACTATTTATTATAGATACACGAAATAGGTGATTGTGTGTAGTGATGTATGTGGTACTTGCTTAGATATATTACTGTATTTGCTTGTGCTTGTGCTTGTGTTGCGGATAGAGAAAATGCTTATATATGACGACATTATTAAAAGTAAAATTAAGCAAACTGATGAAACGCCGAGGAAGGGGAAGAAAACGGCAAAGACGCAAACACAAACATTATGTCTCCCATTGGTTTCTACTTAAGTCGCTTCAGCCACACAGTCCGACTGTATGCATAAATAATAACCAACCACTATATAATTATATACAGACATGTATGTACGAAGTATGTACTCTTGGTGAAAATTAATATAATTTCCTATCGTACAAACATATGCGTACACTCAAAACATGTGTGCACTGGATCCAGCCTTTGCTTATTTATGTACAATTACCAGTTGTTAAAATAAGATTGATTACGATTACAAATGCCCAAACGTGGTTTTGTACGAGGAAACGTTTCAGAACAAAACCATGTACAAGAATAACATTTGGACTTCTTATCTCCACTTCATTCAGAACTCATCCTTCTCAATGAACTAAATACATAAACATATGTCTTCTAAAGAGTTTGCAAACAACTATCGCTCAAGTTCTCATTGAAAAATGTCTCCAATTTGTTTTAATAATATTCCAACGCGTACAATCAGTATATCGGCTAAGGGTGCTTAAGCAAAGTTTCAGCTTAATGTAATCCTTACTATAATGTGGTGCGTACTTAACGCGAAGTGTAAAGTATTATATGAACGGATTTGATTAAACTTTCCCTTGGAACACGAATCGTAAGAGAATGTTATTATTTAAGAAGTTTCCGGAACACGTCTCCACTTCTTCTCAGCTATTTTACAATAGAAACATATGTAACCACAAAACAAGTATCAGACAGCAGTAGCAGACATCTCGCATTGCGTTAATTTTTTTTTTCGATATAACAAGTGTAGGGACTATGACTATTTTAGGTAGACGCCAAATCTCTGATACTAGCCTAAGTTAACTAATCGTATACAGGGTCACTCACAACCATAAATTAACATCTGTAATAAGTTCATTAAAAGTGGGCGTGGTTAAAATGATTCTTCCAAATATATGAAAAAATATTTGTGTAGTATATTCAAAATACCAAAATGCCCACTCGCATAAAAATTGTCAACTCAATATCTCTTTTGGACTTTTGGACAATGAAGCGTCCTTCCGGGTGTCATACCCTCATATCATAATGATGATGGATACAAAAAGTGGTGTCGTTTGCGTGCATTATCTCATATATGCGCACCTTAGTGGTGACTTTTGTTATTTCTATAATTTAATGGGATCCTCTCTTACGCGACATCAGCATACTTGTTTGTGGTATAGTTTTCTTTTCTTTCTCTCTCGTGCGAAATTGCACAAGCGAAGCCTATGTTTTGTTTTATGTTGTTGTTTATGATTTGTTAGATACTTTGAAAAAGATATTAACGCGCACTGAGAGAAGTTCGGAGAAGTAAACACAAGTAAACTGTGCGAAATATATGTTGTTTAGGTATGTGATTGGAGTAAAGAAGACAAGCTCTCGCATAAGTGGCATAAACAAGAGCGAGAGGAATACAAACGAACGATATTACGATTTGAGCCGAAATAAATACTCGCTACCATTTGTGATTTGTTTGAAGTAATTTACATAATATTCACATCAACTAAACCCAAATTAACAAAAAAGTGTTAAAATGGTTGAGCGTGTTGTGAAAGGTTGTTTTTTGCTTTCTCGGATATGCATTTCCGATATTTTTTGTACGAAAAATACTCACACAACACACAAGTGAATGCACTTTCAGTAGTGTTTTAATCAATTTTAAGAACAACTGGCACTTTTTTCCCAGGAATAATTTTATCCAGGTTAACTTCTCTTATATTTTTGGCATAATTTCTACCTAAAGTTTCCAGTACACCTTTTTTTAAATAAACGATCAATTTCTCTTTCTATTCCACTCTTAGTACATTACAGTTATGGAGGCAGACAATTCAGTATACATTCATCCGTCTCGCTTCTGCTTTAATATTCTGCAATACTTACGATATTGAGCATTTGTTTCTCCATTCGTACTCCTGAATAGTATACGATTCTTTTGTACGTAAAAAAAATGCCAACAAGCGCCCCTTTTTACTCCTTATTTAGTACTCAAAGTTAAGGGAGTCTGCAACAAAATCCAAAAAATACTCTGCAGCTAAGCTGCAACTCTGCCCGCAGTATTCAATGTATATGTATTTGAATACGCTTATGGCGTCCTCGTCAGTGGTGAGTTAGATATTCGAAATCTATTGTACACACCAATATTCCACATAAGTGTTAGTGTAATTTCAGGTACCGTCTAAGCATGGCCAATCATTTAATTGTAAAAATTATAAAATTTTAGACACGAAAAAACATTGAAAATTCATATTCATATTTTGCATAAAATACCACTATTTGATATAATTCAATATATTTTCCATTTTGTTTTTTTTTTTTTTTTGGGGGGGGGGTGAATAAACCGGATGAAGCATTGAAATTATAAACGTAAATGTGAAATAATCCTAAAATCTATGCGTAACACGTGCAGTACGCTCATCTGAGTTTCAACAACAGCCATTAACTGGATAACAAGCCTTTTTTATTATTAATACAATGACAGGCGAATAGCGCACACGCAGAGAGTTGTCAGACGTTAAACAAAGCGTAAGCAAACATTTTCTTACTGTACTGAGAGAGTGAGAGAAATATTGAATCAAATGAAACTGTATACAGCTGAAGGCATACAAAAAGTATGCATTACTCTTTTCAAAGGCCTTGCATAACATGCACACTAATGTGAGGGGTCAGGTAGTGCTCAAAAATAGCTGGAAAGTGGTTAAGGGTTGAGCAAATGTGGGATTGAGTCGATAGAGAAACTCACTAAGTGCACACTTTCCATACGTACGGACAAACAACAGACAGCGGACACATCAATTTTGAAAGAGATTCTGATTCTGATCGATCGGTATAATAAAAAGTGGGTCTGTCTTTAGCAGTCCAGGAGTTGCAAACATCCGCACAAACTTAATGTACCATTAGCCACCACTTGGTGGAGGAATAAAAACATTAGAGTGAGACATGCTTTTTATCTGTTTTTACCCTAAAGCCAGCAAAATGATCGCATCGTTTGTATTCAGCATGATTTCATATTCGAGTAAACAGCAGACGAAGGAGATGTTTGATATCAAGTGCTCTTTGAAATGAGTCAGACACTTGATACACACATTCAATACCCTATCTGAACCATTTTCACATTTAAATCAATATTTCATTCCACGCCGTCTCTCTAAAAGAAAAAATTGTTTTCGAGAAATGTTTAAGGAAGGAACCTTAGTGTAAAGTGTGAAATGTTCCGACTCAACCTACAGTAGCATTTCGCATATTTTTCACAAATATTAAATAAACATTGCGGGGGGGAGAGGGTAAAGAAATTCTTGTTCATACACTTTTGCTATATTCTGCGGGTATTTATACGATGTACGAGGGTATGTAGGAAAGTATGTAAAAATTATAATTAAATATATGTTTCGTATTAGTGCATATACGAACACATGCGCAAATGTCACACACACACGTGTAAACAGTCGTGTGCTCATTTCACTCAAGCAAAGCCCACCAAACAAGGCATACACAAAAACACAGTTGACGACAGACAAAGCATTACTTACTATACTGCCACCGACCACCACACCACATTAAAGAAGGTGAAGTTGAAATTAGAATGAATTATCATAATATGAATGCCAATGTATTGGTGTAGCTGTGCTGTATGTGTAGCCTGCTGCTGTTATTGCATGTGTGCGTACGTATCTACATTATACTCGAATGAATTTCGTTGTTCGTATTTTTAATTGAAAGAAAAAAAAAAAAAAAAGAAAAAAATGCATATATTAAGTAACTAGCGCACGCGTACATACATGCAACCAAAAAAAAATTTTATGTACTCAATAATGCAGTGTGGCAGCTTGAGGGAGCACACTCCGCCGCCGCTTAATAAATAAATCCGAACATATCTCGACTACCGGTTAATCCGCTTATTTGTTAAACACTTGCCACGCCCATTATCAAAACAACACACAATTTACGAATGTTGTGCAGATGCAGACATTTGGTCTAAGCCAAATATACCCTTTTTGTACATATTGTTGTTGTTATTGTTGTTATTGTTGTTATTATTATTAATATTATTATTTTCCCAGAATGCCTGATATTTTACAATTGCTTTAGAGTTTTAACACATTCAAACACCAATAACGATACGTCACTATGCACGTATACATAAAACAGATATTCAGTCAATTGGGGCAAAACTAATTTTCAATATTATGGCTTGTGTTTGAGAAGCGTATGTTAGTTATTATAGTGCTTCTTCTTATATTTATGGCGTATAAAAACAGAAAACGTATCTCATCCCAACACATGCACGCTTTTTTGCGTCTCTCTTTCTCATCATTCCCATTAAGCCAACAATGCTCATTATACTTACTTGTCATGAACATATGAGTATGCGTGTATGTGTGTGTGTGTGTGTGTGGTGTAAACGAAGTAGCTAAGAAAACTTGGGCATATTTATCAGTCCAACAATATATAATTGTGCAGAGCTGCTCGGAACAACACAAAGAAAATTTTAATACCGATTATTTGCTCTAGTCTTACTAAGCTAATAATAGGGAAGTGTCTGTCTCCGTATGTCAAAAGGAAATTGGAAATACAAGTCAAGGATACCATCTTGTGCTTTTTGTTGTTAGGTGCAGTTCGGTTGACATCTATATAAATCTTGTCAAGCAAATGCAAAACAACTGAGATTTCAGTTGATTGTTACAAAAAGAAATTTAAAATTCAAAATCAATAGAGTGCTGTCGAGTTTTACGTACGCATACGCATACGCATACATACATACACATTAACAAGGTATTCACTGTCAAAAATAGATAATATATCACAGGATACAAACTGTACAAAAGTCCAACTAAACCCTTTATGGAGAATTTTATGTGAAAAACTTTTCACATAACAAATAAAAACAACTTTTTACAGCCCAGGTCAAATTAGAAATACCCTCCGTTGTAATGGATTAGTTGTCATTCCATTAATGTACGTTTATGTGTATGCATGTAATGTATTGCTGCAAGTTGTCCCAGTCACAGATGTTATCCTATCTCGACCTCAAGGTGGTGGTTATAGAAATGTGTGCACACAACAATTCTCAGCTCAGCGCTGATTGCGTTTTCACTCTCCTGCATTATACATAATTCTTTGTTAAAATAAACGCAGACGCACAGTTTTAAATAAGCATTAATTCGCCTGCCCTTTGTCTCTGCAAATGTCGGAAAGTAACTAGATTTTTTTATTTTTATTAACGCTGCCCCCTCACTATAATTTTCCTCCATATGATGAATGTTTAATAAATTAACACAAATTCATACTATTCGCTTTACTCACCTTGATATCACTTATCGTATGCTTTTTTTAATTGGTTATTAATGAAGGCCGGACAGATGATTTGGATTTTATTATGGATTCTTCTTCGCATGAGAACCGGTTTTTTTACTGTTTATCTGACATTTATGTTTTTTCGAACTGAAGACATTTCAAAAAATGATTTGCGAAACATCACCACTTGGTAGACATGTTGCGTATTCTCATTTTACATTTTATCATAAGTAATTGAAAAAATCAGCTGTAGTTGGTGCTTAAAAAAACGAATAAGAAAAAGCTCAGTCGCACTCGAATCAACTCTTACATAACGAGTAAAAAGGGAAGTATTTAAAAAAAAAAAAACAAGTGAAAAGAACAAGACCAGTTAATACCCTACATGTACCCTTAGTTGCACAATTATGCTACTTTATGCGTGCAAGGCATTGTTACAGGTCACTACGTGAAATATCATTATGGGGAAAGAGGTTCAAAAATGCTCCGATGGGGGTCCAATTATTTTGTCAAAAAATGTTAAAAATTACGAATTTCTCCTACACTTCCTTTACAACAGGGTCCAATTCGCCCAATTTTGGGCAGACACTTGTTCTTGCACCGAATTTTATCAAATTTTGCTTGCGCACAAATTTACGTAAACAGACAACCAGCAGTCAATCATTTCAGAAAGTGATTCTGAATCGATCAGTGTGATGGAAAATGGATGCAGCATTTATCATTTAGGCGTTATACACATAAACACAATAAGAACTGTTCCATAAACTACAAGTTTTTTTTATAAACATTTCACAAGAATAAAATTTGAAAACAACACTCAGAACAAACAATTTCACCACGTAAGCGCGTTTGTAATTAAGTATTTTTTTCCTATGCTTACTCGGGGAGACAATTAAAAAAAAAAAGAAAAATGGCTAACCATGATATTGAAGAAAGGTTTTTTTTTACAAAATGTACATAATTTGTTTAACTCCTTGTACGACTGAAGCCAGAACCTCCATGAATCGCTTGTAGTAAATAAACGCAAAGCCGATAATTCTCTGTCTCTTAAAAAATATTTTTATATATATATTCTCGCACACACACACAAACAATTGTCAGTTCAAAATATTATTGCAGCAATTTTGATCAATTTTACTACAACTATCTAAGAAGAGGAAGAATATACGAAAAACTATGTGCTACCGCACAGACATCATAAATGAACTAATCTCCTTTATGTGTGTATTTGTGAACTTATTTCCACTTCAATTGACGATTTATTTAATCATTATAGCAGACTTTTTCTCTTCCTTTTTGCTCATTACGGTAATTAATAATAAAAAGGGTTTTTTGTATCACCCTATTTTAAGTCAAAGTGTAAAGTATATTATAGTACAAAAGCAGGTGGTATCTGGGGATATAAGAACCTGATTGGTCCACGATATGGATCCATGCTAATTTCAGAACTCTAAAAATTATGTCACTTTGTGATCAATAATCTTCTGAACGTAAAAAAATCTGTAACGCGAAAAACTGAAATTATTAAATTTTTATAAGTGACGCACCGATGAAAATTGCATGGAAGGTAATATAATCACCAATTATGTGCATAAATAAATCTATTTATAGCTGTAATCAGTTGGACCCTTATATAAACCACACACACAAATAACATTTATATAAATATATACTTAACACAACAATAAATAACTAATGAAGAAAATTAATAACTGATGCACTCGGATAGTATGGCAGAGACTTGGATAAATTAATTGCTTTTCACACCTTTGTTCGATGTCCATTTAAATTTAACAAAAAAGCGAATGGTACGCGACAAAAAATATGCAGAGAAGCACGGGTGCACAATATGATACATTTACGCGTACCTTCACCCAAAACGCCATTGCAATATATATGGATGTATATACGTACACCAAGCCAGCCTGTAGTATGCAAAAACACACCTAGCAATTGTAAGTAACTCACGTATCTATATCTGTTTATACACATTTCTATATATATACAAGCATTCGTGTAGATGCCAGCATAACCAATAAAGCGGCGTCAAGAAAATACAAATATAACAACAAAAACTACATAAAGTAAAACACGACTAAAAGACGAAAAATTTTTAATTTTCTCTAAGCAATCTAAAAATCGCACAAATACATACATATGAAAACCTATAACCACAGTGCCAGAGGTTGAATATTTTGAATGTAAATATTTCTATCGAAAAAAATTCATCGCAATTTTAGTTTATATTCATATATTTTCCGCGAATTAATACACTATGCGAGCGGCTTAAAATTTTTTGACGTTTTCGTTAGTTAACGATTTTTCTCCACATCGTACTGTGTATATGTTGCGCATACTTTTCCACAAAATTTTTATGTACGTGTTATACATGGTTTCCTTTCCACTTAGTTTGTTTCTTGCTTGCGATTTAATTACTGAAGCGTATATATGCAACGTTTTAGAAACAAAAGAGAAACGCAATGAATGAGGAAGACTATTTTTTTATAATCCGTTTTATTCGTAGATGGTGTCGTAGCGACGTTAGTTAACATCGTAAAACCGTCGTCACATTATTTAACAGTAATATTAATCACGATTATGGAGTTTTTTTACAAAGTACAGACGTTTTCCCTTTATTACACTTTGTTCCACAAAAGATTTTTAAGTTCCTATTCATTATAAACATTATAAATACTTTTGCACAATACATGCACACGCTATTAACTGTGGATATATATATAGTAAATTGAAATGATTGAGAAAAAATGTCTTCGTTGTTCGTAAAATTTTTCATGCCTAGTGAAAATCAAAGTTTATCAGTTTCTTTGAATTCTCCACATGTAACATTACATATCTAAATTTTAGTGAAAGTAGCTGTCCTATGCTTAATTTGTTGATTTTTTATAATTATCACCATTAATAATCACTTTTAATTACCGTTTTTCAATTTCAAAATTTTCTACTCATAACTACAGACAATTGTGTACGCACACTAAAGACCACCATTTTGTTCAAAGAGTACATTCTTTATCGTTGGCGAAATACAAGAAAAGGGAGCGTAAAAGCCAATCAATATCATAGTTGCATTTGCAAAAAACGGGAGTGTTAATATTTAATGCATATGAACATTTTAGAGTTGCTTTTACAATTATTAGTTCAAAATATTTAGTTAGCAACTTATATATGCATATATTCTTTTTATATTTTTAATGTAATGCTGAAACGATTTCAAGCTTAACATATTATATATGAAACAAATGACACCATTATACTAAAAACATACATAACCAAGAAATTCGAAACAACAAAATGATATATAATTAACAATAATAAATGGTATTTATTTACACCTTGATATGTTTATTACACAACAAAATTTCGAATAATCTGAAGAATCTAAAAAATATTTCAGCTAAGACAACATGACTTTTACTTTCTAACGAGTAGAATTTTTGAAACTAGCAAAGCGGGCTAGATTCACTGAATGTTTCTTTTTTTATTAATAATGTAATTGTAAGTGTATTGAGCAGAATTTAATAGAATATATCCCATAGAAGCCAATAGGTGAGTCATTCTTAATCTATTTAATACAGAATGTACACGCGTTAGGCAATTTTTATCTTTTTGGCTGGTATGTCATAATTTTGCGACTCCGTTTCACTCAACCTTATATCGTCCTCCTCCATTTCACTGTCATCGCTTGAACTATGTGAGAATACCACAGGGCCCGCAGCTTTAACAAACATTATTGTTTTACCCAAGCGTCTAGATGCTGTAAATCGTAAGAGTACTATCTTAGAATATATTATAGAAATTCAGAAAAACCTTCATCTTACCAGCTCTTAAAAATAGTAACCTGCCATAGCGATCAATGGCGCATTTCCCTTGATCCTCTGACAAGCTAAAAATAAATGACCTAAGAAAAGGGTAAACATTTCAAGACACATAAAATCGAAATATCGATATATTAAATTCACATGTTGGCTACATCGTATGGACTTCTTAGTTCAAAAACGTTCGCCGCTCCACTGCTTAAAATAATATTTCTTGATTTGCCTCTGGCAAAATAATTGTGCGCTATCTTAATTATATCCTTGCGGTAATTGGAATTTGTAATACACCAGGAATACTTGATTTCAAAGTATATACCCCTTTTGACACCCACTTGATACGCTTTGCGACTTACAAAGAATCGGGCACCATCCTGGGGATTGAAACTTATAATGTCACCATTAAAAGTCGTACAACAGTGCTGGAACAATAACGCGGTGTTATCGTTATCCAATACTTGAACAATATTATAGTTTACCGTTAAAGCCGCTTCCGTCTTTGGCTGGCCCGCTATCACATTGAATTTTTTTATATTTAGAGAGTTTGCCTACAAGTGTTTTGTACATTAAAATACGATTAAAAATGGTGAAGCGTAATTTTTATAGCTACCATAGCATGCGCCACATTAATCTCATCATAAATTATTGTCAAACGTTGCAAGATTTTCAATTTATTTTTAAACTCATCCTGTAGCGATTTTATGTTGTGTGGTTGGGGAAATATATCCATAGATCGCTTGATATTCTCTTTCTTGGTATGATCAAATTGTTGTTCTAAAGCTATGGTCCTATAACCCACTAGTAAAGGATACAAAGACATTTACTATCCCCCGTCTTGTTGATTATATGACAATTATTTCTTACTATCGACCAATTCTCGGCACATTTCTCTTAAAATTCTATCATCCTCATTATGTGGTATGCAAAAGTCATAAAATCCGTTTGTTTCTTCCATACTTTATTTAAACGAAATCCACATTAAATCGAGGACGATTCTTTTTGAAAACATTTGATTTGTAAACAAAAGCACGCACGTGTTTGTTATCATCACTAATAACTCCCAAAATCAGCTGCTGCAGCAAAATGGAACGAGAAAGATTGAAAACTAAAGGAGCCGTGTCCAGGCCTAAATCCAGGACACCCACCCTTGAATTGTTCATTCTAAATTTCAGATTCAGATTCAAATAAATCTGTAAAACATATTAA